>CM067060.1:47517983-49967983 GCA_033980235.1 Diadema setosum
CACTTTATAAAAATTGAAAACAAAAAATATATATAAACAAAAAAATGTATATATATATATATACTTGCGTTTCCTTCTTGCCTATATGTTCCTGATTAATAGCGTTAACCATGGTACTGTATGTAATGTCGAAAAATTCTTGAAGAGCAGGTAACTATGTACTCCGTCTCGAAGGAATGGACGCGCCTATTCTACACTGTGTTGCAAAGGTCACCGCTATAACTGCTCGTCCCAATTTCTGTTATAACTGCTTTTGGGTATGCACTAGATATAACTGACTGATCAGATGAATGGAGCCAGCCACAAAGCTTGAAAAATTTATAATAATTACAGTAAATGAATCTATTTGAGCGGTACGATGTGTCTAGGTCATTTTCATCACAGTCGAGACAGGTGAAATAATTGGTATGTAAAGGCCTTCCCTCCCTAACCACGAAATTTGAAATATAGGACATGATAACAAGGTAACAAGGTCATTCATCATTACGCCATCATCCTATTTCCATATCTCACTGAGATTATATTTACCATAGGACCTGACAACAAAATGACTATTACACCATCATGAATGAGGCAAATCATATTTCAAAATTTTGTCAGACAAAGGGTAAATTATTGATGTATGCTTTGATTTTTAGTTTGGCCACTTCAAAGATAGAAATGTTGCTTTTTTTTTCCCGCTCCGTGCAAGGAATATATAGAAAATGTAGCGCCCAAAAGATTTGTCCTATTTACAGGTGTATTCATATGAAAGAAATAAGACACGCAAACACGCTGTCATGTAAAACGTCATAAGATGGAGCAGACCACGTGACCAACAACTTATCAAAAGAGGAATGTCGAATGATTGGAAAGACAATGGCACAGTTTTTTCTTGTGATGTCACCTCACTTTTACCTGCATGTAGTCTTACAAAATGATGTGTTTGATTTTTAGTTTTATTTCATTTCACTACGGTTCACTCACTTCAGTCAATGGCCGTTATTTTGTGAGCATGTGCAGTTGTGTTGGATCTGTTGATTTCCAAGGCCAGGGTTTCATATCATTCCCTTGCACACGTGATTTGACCTTTGAAGCTCGTCCGCTCTCCACGCACGTAACAGGCGTGAAAAATACTTGACTTGCTGGCCTATACAGAAGTCTGTGGAAGAAAAAAATGTATCTCATGTATTCAAAAACCTTTGAAACATACAGGCTCGAAAACAATTAACAAATCTTCATTGTCTTCCCCCCTCCCACAACATTCGTCAGAAAATCGCCTTCCTTTAGTGAAAGTGTAATATACCATTCGAGAACACGTATACAGTCCATTCACAATGACGCTTTGTCATTCCGTAGTTTTTGGTAGCGTGTGATGTATTTGCCCCCCTTGCATGCCGTGCAATATATGCAATGTTCTCTCCCAAACATATACTTTGTATTATGTTACCTTCTTAAATTGTTTAATCTATGTTTTGGACGTCACTGAATATCGAGTACGATGACATAACGTCACAATGACCACCATTCCACTTTAAAATGATTTCTTCATTTGACTGTGATTGAGATCGTAGTGAATTCAATGCGCTCCTAAATCTCATTCATTGACTTTCCCCGAAACATAATCACATGGCGCTCTAAGCGTCATTCAAACCCCTCTTAGTGTCATCTCCCTGTTTGTACCACTCTCGGTTCGAGTCATCTTAAAGTCGGGAAACTATGGACTCGCTTTCTGAAGATTCTTTTTGAAGATTCTTTCCCGCCGCAAATGATTTTCCCCATGCAACCAATCCCCTTAGTGATGGTGCTCCATAGCGATTCTGTTCACTCGGTAAGGATCTAGCGACTCTTTTGTGGGTAGCAAGAGCGTTACAATTTCAGAGTCTGATAACAAAGACCTCAGCTGCATGGCTACTAGCTTCCATCCTGTTCCTGTCAGGGACTTTGAGACGGGATGACCAGAATTAATTATCTGGAGGGCTTTCACTTGTCGCAAACAGCCATCAATCACATCGCCTCAAACAGGCTTAAAGAACAGCTTGCCAGGGCGTCGGTCTGTGGAGTTTGCGGGCATATCTTTCCAAGCAACTAGGCAACTGCTGCCTATGTGATATACTGATGATGGTGGCGGCGGTGGTAATGGTGACAGTAAGATAATGATGATGCTATATTATTAATGAGTCATGATACTAATGGTTGTGATCATGACAACAGCAACGATGTAAGTTATTAAAGGGATATTTATAGTTTTAGTTGAGATAGGAATTCGGCTTCTAACTTTTGAGAGATAATTAGAAACCATTTAGGAAGTACGTCTTAAAGAGCATGCCATTCAAAAAGGAATTCAAAATTTATTTGATGAAAAATTGGTTTTGAAACGGCTGAGATATCCAAAAACAAAGTAAAACAAAGCAATTCAAATAAGAGGTGGGTCCCACCTATTATTAGGATCGCTTGTTTTGGACATCTCAGCCGGTTCAAAACCAGTTTTCCTTATATATATTTTATTTCCACTTCAAATATATATATACTCTTTCATATTTCACAAGTGGTTTCTCATTATCTTCCACAAAAAAAAGGTAAACACCTGAAGCCTCATCTCAACAAAAACAACCATTCCTTAATTCGAAGAGCATTTAAAAGATGATGATGACCACATGTTGGTGGCCAAAGTCATGATGGCAACAAGTACGACCACGACAATGACATCGACAGTGGTAGACGGAAGATTATGATGACAGCGATACTGCTAATGATGACGTAGTTCTCGGTCATCATCTTCCCGATGACGATGATCAAGGGTTTGGACTCGTCAATGACGTCACAAAAGAAGATAGTGCTAAAATGATGATACGGCGTTATTGATGTATATTTAAATTGTTAAGGTGGTGTTGAAAAACAGAGGAAACTGTAAAAATAACTGTTTGGACATTAAGGAAGACTGCTAAAGTTCTCTGTGGATGATGTTGGTGGTGATTTTTATGATTTATGGGGAATAATTAACCCAGTAGTAGTCATGGTCGTCACCAGAGCAGAGTGATGACGGGATAGAAGGTAACGAGGAAGATATTAATACTTATCTTTATGATCATGAAGAGACGATGTCGTGTTGATGAATCGTTGTGAGTCTACATAGTGGCATAAACAGTTTCAGATTTTCCTTTCTAGAAATCCGCAGAGTAGCTGTCAAGATAATGATTGATATTAGTCCTCGATGAAATCACGCCTCGCTTTCTTGCCCCAAATCTTGATCGTATCTGTGTTTATCTGCGTGGGTTTCTTTTTTTTTAAAGGATCACTACCCTTTCCATGTTTTGTTTTTCTCTTTGTCTTGTGTTACTTCTTTTATCCTTAAAATTATAAGGAGAATAACAAAATAAGAATAAAAGCTTGAAAGTGAAGAAAGCAAGTAACTGAAAATTATTCATTGAATAGGTTTAGTCACACTTATGAAGCAAATATCAATCAAGCGTATTTTTCTGTACAGGAATGTTTTCACTGGTTGTTTGCGCACTTAAGCAAAGTAAGTAATCATTTGAACTATTTTTTTTTTGTTCTTCTGATTCTATTCATAATATAGAGTTCAAACCATCGCGACACTCAATGGTGTGTATAATGATTACGAATGCGAAAATCAAATATATATACCGAAGTGCAGATATTAGATATGTCTGTTTCCTTGCAACGCTGACAGATATGACAATGTAATTTGACAGAATATGTGTAAGTATTGGCGACGAACTGTACTCTGCAATAATTATGAATGGCTGCATACATTGGCAATAATGACGTCAAAAAGTGGTTTACGTCCAGGTGCGTTTGTGAGCTCACACTGACGTCAGGAATTTTAACGTGTGGTTGATGCCAGGGTATATGTGCGCTTCATTTACATACGTATTGATTTAATGCATAAATAGCAACACCAACAACAAAAACGCAAATAAAAATGGTATAATTTAGATGATCTACATGTATGCGGTTCGAGGAAAGATACAGATAAGATAGACAAAGATACGAGGCCAGATTCAACTTGAGAAAATAATTAAGTAAATCCAAAGTAGCTTTAATCAATGAAAGCTTGCTAGAATACCTCTTCAAACTCTACTGGAGGGTGAAAAGAGATCCGGAAAGCAAGGACTTAAAACAGTGAATTCAGGGATGATCATTGTCAAGAAACCCAACGACGAATAATTGACAGGAGTAAGGGAGAAAGACCTTGGTGATATTGAGACTAAGATCCTTATCGAAATCCGAACGTCCACTGTTTATTAACTCTTCAGTGTGTTTATATCTTCATAAGATAGCACCTTCTAATATCCAAACTGAGTTGAGTTGATATGATACTGATTTCATCCGTATTTGTGTTAACTGTTCATTGCAATTATATCTTGTCGGTCAGGTTTCCATGTTCCTGTTGTAAAAAGTCAGTAAAAAAAAAGGATTAACTATAGAACATAAACTCTCTTGGACACCTTGGACACCATATCCAAGAACTTAGGAGTCATTAATAAAGTAGAGTATTATTTTCCATCGTCGACCCTTCTGATGTTGTGGTGTACTTTGATTTTACCCCACTTAGATGTGCTTTGGCGTGGGGTCACACACATTCAACATATCTTGATAGAATACTTGTCCTTCAGAAAAAAAAAAGAAGTTCTGTGAATGATTTGTCATATTGATTTTCTTGGAGTGCTCATACAAATGTTTAATTTTCTGAAAATACGATGGTGATTTTTTTTTTCATTTATTCCGCCATTACGTAGGCCAATTTATGTACAAAATGGAATATCAAACTTTGCTTTCTATTTTCCAAAGTGTTAAAAACACACACCAACAGATCAATTCAAAATTATCCAAATCGTCATTGGAACGGATTTTTACTCGCCGTTAACGAGAACTATTCTCACCCATTTATTTTTGCATCTGCTGGTCCTAAATTTTGGAATTCCCCTAACTTGATGGAAGTGTAGCTATTTCAGCTGATTATGGGCTATCCAGCCATCTTCTCAAATGAAAAAAAAACCCCGAGGCAAACAAACAAACAAACAGAACAAAAATAATATTATTCACTCAATATAGTTGATATACATATCCTGCAACTATAGGTTTCACAATCTATAGAATGTTTCTATAGTATTTCGATATAGGTGGAATATAAGTAGGGCTCTGCAAAGACTACCCCGTTGTTGAATAAGACGAAATAAAAGGAGTATCTTAATAAAGTGAAATAAATGTATATACATATAAGCACTCATATACCATGTGTAAACATATATGCAAATTTGTAGTCAGACGCACAAACACGCACACACACAAATACATATATATATATATATATATATATATATATATATATATATATACATTATATACACCATCGGAGAGAGGGATGGGTAATGGAACATAAAAATTTGTCATGTTCTACATGGTTATATCACATTACGTTTCCACGGTGTATTTTCGTTTTTAATTAAACGTGTCTGTGTCGCGTAGTGACCTGCTGCCTGTTATATGCCTTGCACATCTATTTCTTCAGCCTCGCCAAGAATAAGCCTAGCTGGGAGCAGCGGCGTCGTGCGGCTACCCACACTTTTCTTGTTTCTTTCTCCGTCAAACAATCGCAGCAGTCAACACAACTGGACATCCTTCCAGGATGGAAGACTGGTACAAAACAACAAGAACAACAAAACACTTTCAATGAACATAATATGAGAAGAGGAAATGTGATCGTTTTGTTCGCAATGAATCGATATCATGCTGTCGGCTGGACAAATCGTCCACACATTCAAGAAGCGATCAATTACGCCTCCACCATCTTTCTCAGCTCTTTCAATCGTAAAACCTGTTCTTGGGATTGAAAATGAGTGTAAGGTAACTAACGCGGAGGAGGGGGTACTTCGAACCTGAAAGGTTTCGTAACAAAAAACCTGTAGAAGTTGATCGGTAATTATAAATGTCACGATTTGTCCGGGGAAAAGATAAACCATCTTGCTTTCGACCGATGACCAGCAAACAGAATTATTCGCGATCCATTCATGACTTCTTCGATTATATCCTCTTTAATCTGCTTTGATGACCAATCAGGGTGGGAGATCATCCCTGGCTGGACGGGGAAGAGACCAGAGAGGCAACAGGAGTTGTCCTCTTTTCAAAAACTTTGAAAAATGTTGATTTCAGGTATTACAAGCTCTCTACATTTTTCAGCCTTGTCGTGAATCCACAGTGTACATAGTTGGATACGCAACAATTTAACAGAACGATTACGGCTTAATTTTTGTCATCATGGAACCAGTTTGATAAAGTCAGACATCTATCATCCACAGTTGCATCGCTCTCAAAATAGTATACGTAAAGAGGGCGTTGTATTTCTTGCCAGTTGCTCTTGACGTACAGCCGTCCAGCAGACATGTACTCAATGTTCCTCAGGAAGTAGAACTGGTGCACATTGTGTCGTTCGCTTGAAATGTGCCAGGTAACAAGCTGATGCATGACTACAAAAATCCCCGCGTCCCTAGTATTATCTCTAGTACTTTGTTAATCATTGTATTTGGTAGTTTTTATTCAAATTGTTTGTGACCATTGTAAGAATGGGAGAAAGCACGTATTCTCAGGTATCGATGAAAGGAAATTATTCATTCATAACAAAAAGATTTAGAGAGAGGTTTCAATCACGAGCTCGAAATTTACTTTGTTTTGTGGGTGCTGAAAGTTGGAGGCAGGGAAATCTGAGAAAATTTTTCGTCGGTTAGAAAACCATGAAAGCCGACTTTGATGAAGGTTTATCAAATCGCATTTTAAAAATATAGAGAGGATTGTTGACGATACTTATTTTATATTGCTTGTTGGCTTGATTGTATGTATGTTTGTTATTGGCTCTGTTTGTTTGTTTGTTTGTTTATTTGTTTTAGGGGGCAAAGAGACTTGTTTGATCTATATGATATTGTGTATGTCCACCACTGGACCACCGCGTGGGATGCAGACGCATATCTCGGAAGAGATCGAAACTGTGGAGGAAGAAGCACTGCCGGCATGACTGCCTTTATTTCGTTAGGATATTTGATTGTCTAATACTCGATGCAACGGACCAGTCACTGATAGCTTGCACGAAAAGTGGTTTGACCTTCCTTGCACGTCGTAGAATTTTTTTCTTCCGCTCGCGTCATTCTCTCTTCTGTTACTGGGAATACATTATTTTGTCTGTGCCTGTCAGCGCAAGTCATCTTGCTAGAAAGGTTCAAATGAAGGTAGAAAGCCCCATTTTCATTTCTTGATACAATCCCTGCTCGAGGACGTTGAATCTATATGTGATACAATATGACTCTAAATTGAAGAATGATAAAGTTTTCTGTAACCCACTAAAGGTGCTAGTATATCAATCGGGTTCCTCTCTGACATTTCAGTTGATACATTTATTCAAATAATCTTGAATGAGCAGACGTTCTCGCATGACAAGACACCATGTGCTTTATCAGCTTGAGGACATGTGTCAAGCATGGCTACAGTTTCTTCCAGCAACCAGAATCACGTTTGACATACAGCTGTGAGGCTTCAGGCGTTCTAATTAGGCTGCTGTCACACTCGTGATGACTGCATCGCCATAATGAGGAAAGACGTCATTGAGATTGTCACCGGTAAAATGTTAACATGTAGCCATGTGATGGCCCTCTTTAATACGTGTCTGCTGATACAGCACTGGTGTCATACTTGGTGTTGTCATAGGACACTTGGTGTCATGCGGTGTTGAAGGCTATTATGGTGATACTTGACATCAAGTGTTAAGTGTTACATTCCATGCATCAAGTCGTGTATTTGATTGGTGGCTCCCACGTGTTGCTGAAGAGGTCTCACTTCCGGAATGCAATCCACATTATTTTTCGTCATCACCAAATGTATGCAGTTTGGTAAATTCACTTTTCCGCCTCCTCCTCCTCCTCTTCCTCCTCCCCCTTCCCTAGAGGTCTGCGTTTGGCTTTGGTTAGTGACTCTTCAGGAAGAATCCAGAACCTGAAATAATGAATTAACGACAAAGATAAAGTCTGCTTTGAGAATTCAATCCTTGGTAGTCAAAAGGAATACATTCTTGTCATTTTATCGTTTGAAAAATAAGACAATTTTATCAACTTACAATGCAAACAAATTGACAAGGCACATCAGAATCGAAAAACATATCTATAAACATGCAATATGAGAGGATTTGCCGTTTTGTTCGATTAAACAATTAAAAGTGTCTTGAATTGTGTCGATATATATAGATAGAGATAGCGATAGAGATAGAGAAAGACAGAAATAGGGGCGGAGAGAGGTGGACAACACATCAATATAAATTTTTACAAGGGGAGGTTTGACATGTAAAATCAGTGTGCATGACGTGGTATCATGTGTGCCTAAGTGCGAGAGCGTATCCTTTTGTTGTTGTTTATTTGTTTGTTTGTTTGTTTGTTGTTGTTTTTGTGTGTGTGTGTGTGTGTGTGTGTGTGTTTGTGTGTGTGTGTTATTAAAAACATACAGTAAAATGATGGTGGAATCTTGTAACTAAAATCTAGGAGGGAAGCTGGCGGTCGAATGGCCAATGTTGTAGTATACCAATGGTCACTGTATAGTGCTTGGTGAGAAAACCTTCATGTCAGGTGTGAAGTAAAACAGTTTAAACTGTGTGACGCCCAAAGACATGTCTTCACTCATTGTGGCTCTGTATTACCATTGAGGGGGAAAACAATGCAACAAGTGGCTTTGATTAAACAAAAGCAATGAAAGTAACTGTCAGTGTAAAGCATAAAATCTGCCCATTTGACGAATAAATCCTGCGAAATACCATTTGTTGAAATATCTAAATTCTGACTGTTGGACGTCATATACTTTTTCCATGACCAAATGCAAGAAAAGAATCTAAATTGATTATTGTTACAAATCAAAATATGTTTTATTTGCTGTTAATACTGCAAGAACCAGCATAGTTTGAAATAAAAAGTAACAAAAGAGGCTCTACTAAATATTTCATAGTTACTGAAAAGACATCTAAATTTGAGAACAACAAGACTCTACATAAAAACGGACATGACAATTTGTGAGCGAAAAGAAATGTAATCTATTCCATAGTTGAGCATTGTATTGCTCTGACAAAAAGGATAAAGACTTGAGTAAGAGTATAAAAAGGCATCGGCTATCACGTAGAGTCTATTCTCCAGTAGAAAATTTAAACCTAATATATTGCACATGTCTTGTAGATAATGATGCCAGTTACATGAATTCATATGCAGTTTATATAATACAACTCAAAAAAAAAAAATCCTCATTTGTATTACGATAAGATTAAAGAGAGGAAATGACAATGTGGTAGAAAAAAATAAGATGCTGGGGAAGAAGAGAATAGTACAAAGAAGGGGAAGAAGAATCAATATTTATTTTAATATTTTATGATGAAATATCGACTTTACAAGCATACGACACGGCTGGCGTAACATAAGTGGAATATGAAAGGATATTTATATTTTCCCGGGAGAGATAGAGAGAAGGAGAGAAGGAAGAAGTAGAAGAAGAGGAAAAAGTCATTGAAAGTTGAAGAATTCACCCCCCCCCCCCACACACACACACAAAAAGAGAGGGAAATGCCAAATGGGCAGGGCGTGAGGCAGACGCAACAGAACGTGCACTGTGCGTTCACCCTTTTCACCAGTCGATTCAAATATTTGAGAAGAAAAACTGAAGCATTGGCTACGGATAGCGTTGTAATAAGAACACAACCCATCGATGTTAGACGGAGTTCACCGTTATCTTGCTTGCCGTCAAAATCTTCTATCTATATGTAACTATAGATGGTCTAATTGTCACAATTTGACATGAAAGTTTAATGACATTATTCTTCTCACCCCGAGTCATTGTTTAATATACTCCCTCTACGACCAGAGCTACCCGGGGAAAACTATTCACAACATGCAATGTATACAGGTTAATTATGTGTTAGATTGTACTTTTGTGTTTTGTATTCTGTAGTTATCATGTAGGCATATACTGTTATTTCTAGTGTAGATATTGTATATCTCTCTTACCTCACTTTCAGTCGAAGTGTTTGGGCTGCGTCTTAGATAGGGAAAAGAAGCGCTCGTTCCTTATACTGTCATGACTGTCCACATCCGTAAATCTTTTCATTAATTTTCTAGGTGCAACACCCTTTTACATAAGATAAGGTGAAAGGTCATGGTGGCTCCTAACAATACATCAAGCATCGCCACTTGACACATGCACTTAACTCAATCAGCCAGATCAAGGGGCCCTGTATTCCTACAGCTCATGTTGAAAAGATAAAGCAAAACGCAGGAGATATGAAAGAAGATGGCGTAAAGTACAAGTAAGGCCGTATTCAACCTTTCATGATTAAACCTGGCAAGGAGGGGCGAACAAAAAAGAAAAAAAAAGGGAAAAAAGAAAGCCAACGCCAAGGAAGGAGATTTTGCCGGAATGACATTAAAGATGAGCTTTTTGTTGTCGATTTTCCACACTCAGGTAGCTAATCAGGAATCCAAACGCAGCACAGACTGTCTCCCCCTGGCATTTGCCATCTTTCACGAAAGTCTGTGTCATATTGTGA
This sequence comes from Diadema setosum, assembly GCA_033980235.1. Taxonomy (NCBI): domain Eukaryota; kingdom Metazoa; phylum Echinodermata; class Echinoidea; order Diadematoida; family Diadematidae; genus Diadema; species Diadema setosum. The sequence continues at coordinate 47,528,548 of CM067060.1, forward strand.
TCTTCTCGCTAGGTGATCATTTAGCGCCGCTCGCACGGTCGGGTTTGTATCGCATCCAACGTCTGCACACGAGTTTCTACTAAGAGCTCTCCGCACTGAGGGCATGAATAGAGACCATCAATGCTCCTGCCAGATTTTGTGAGTTTTTTTTTTCCCTCGCCATTTTCGTAATGGCGCCGAATTCTCCAAGCTTCTTCCTTTCTTTCCTGCCTTAAGGAGTACAAAACAGACATTCAGACGTCATCGATGACATCACTAGCATGAAGACACTGACAAGATATCAACGCAAAACCTTCCTTCTACCACGACCTAATTAAGGAGGTCGCACTCCTCTCTGGTCGATCGAGGGTGAGTACCAAAAAAAAAAAAATCCTTTGACAAAATCAGGCACGCACTTTAGCGATTAATACTGGAAAGAGACCCGTCTATCTCGAAGAGAAAAGGGTATTGATTTTGCAGAGATTAGCAGGACACGTCGAACTGTCGTAATCATTTTCCTTCTATTCACTACTTGATGCAATTTCTGAGTATGCATGGTGTTCTTTTGAAGGAATCCTTCTATGTCAGATCAAGTCCGTTGTAAAAGGAGGTCATAAAATCTGATCTAATGACGCAGTACCAGTTAACTACTAGCTGCTGTTATAAAATCCATGTACCTAAAAAGCAGACTTTTGTATTCTTTTGCATTGAGCGAGAGAAAAACTTACACGTAGTAAAGCGTCATTGCCGACATGCATCTTATGTCAAGACATAAGTTTGGGGAATTGTAACATTGAACGATTAAGTCTTTTTTTATATTCTATTTAGCGATGTAAAATCGGCGTAATCATAATATAAGACAGGGCGCGGAATAAAGTTCACCTGACGAGAGAGATAAAAATAAACTATTCATTACACAAGGTACAGTTGTCAAAATTATCTTCTGAGATCTCCTTGTATTAGTAAAATGAATGATGGTCTCTACTAATTTCTGATTTGAATGCAATATTATATGAACTTACATGGCGCCTTGGAGATGTGAATCAGGAATCAGTATTGCTAGTTGTTCACTGCTATCGTCGGAGATGGCGTGAGTGGAATCTTGTTGCATGTATTGTTGTCATTAGAGTCTGATATCAATTTTGACCCACTCACGTAACTTCACGATTCATCAGAACCTTTATCCATTTTTTTTTTTCACATGGCTGACACGACCTTTTTCCACGGACCTTCCTATTCTCATCATCAAATGCCCGAGAAATAATTTGTCAGGCATCATTTCATATCGCGATTCTACTTCTTATCATTGCTATCACTATGGTCATTAGCATTACGATTTTGATTATCATCATCATCATCATCATCATCTTCATCATCACCATCGTCATCATCGTCATCATCGTCGTCATCGTCATCATCGTCATCATCGTCATCATCGTCATCATCATCATGGTTGATATGTCTTTATCATTTCCAGAGGACACACCTGTTGTATGGTCGCGGTTGCCATCAAACATCGATGTCTTAATAAGTGTTTGTCATTTGCAATTGTATTATAATGTCATTGTCCTTTTTTTTTTCGAAAAACAAAATACAGCAATGATAATTCGAGTCAATTCATAAAGCTACAGAATCGCAAATGCCATATCCCTTCCCCATAGTATCACTTTATTTACGTGCATACAGCGCTTTATGCGAAGTACCAAGTCCCTGACAAAATGTAGCGAATTCCTCTACGATAGACTATGGGGGACAGTAGATTTTACGGCAGATGTCCTGGTGCTCCGCGGAGCTCCAGGGCGATGAGACAACGCGACTTCGTGCCTCTCGAGGTCGTCGGTCAACTTTTCCCAGATCGAAGATCCTCGTCGTCGATATCAATTACTGGTCTCTCCAGCGATGTTAGACGAGAAAAGTTTTGTCAACAGTGTTGTTGAGCACATTTTACGGCCCTTTAAAAGCTCTATAGGCGATAGGGTATCTTCTGGCTGTGTATTTCCTTGGTGAAGACATGGCCGATGTGATGCCATGAGACTCGAGCTCCCTACACCTGCCGTCAGCCTCATCCGGCTCTGGTTTGGAGTTTCTCTTTCTAACTTCCTACAGGATCTCGTAGGGAAACTAAACACAGCTAGTGAAATCAGGTATATTGAGACTCTTTTTGAGGTTAACTGAATTCCCTCTTTATTCAATTGATTGTTTGTTTGCTTTCTGGAGGACTTTGAAGGATTTTTTGTCGTTGTTTTTTCAGAAAGCGGCCAAAATAAGACGTACCACTCTCCTGTATTGAGGGGTGCGTGAAGGGGGTACAAAAATCATACTTCTGTGCAATTTTGTGATTGCTATGACACTATGAGTGTGAAGAGCGATTGGCAACCTGGGTGCGGAGAAGACAATAACTTTCCCATGTAATATTTCTAACATCTTGGCAGAGACCTCCTGTGTATAAGTTGATTCTAAAGAAAAGTTTGACGATGCGATGTGTTGTTGATATTTGACAGTGTAAAGTCCTAATGATTACTTATGTAGATGTCCTCAGTTATGATGGCTGGCTGTAGAATTATATCTCTTTTTAATCTGTACTTTGAATATATTCAAATTTAAGTTTAAGTTGTCATGCATTTGGCATGACGAAGGTATGCAGAAGCTGTGAAGGAAAAAAATGACGTTTAATTCACAAAAACAATTTGCACACTCTACTTCTTCTGAAACATCAACCTGCCGAGTGCTTCATGAATACCATGAATTTAACGTTGCGACCTTTCTTGCATTACTAATCATATCGCATACGGTATAAGACAAAAGATGCCTGACCCCAAGGATTTTATGTCGATGAGTGACATTTTAAGTAGAACAAATATTGCTGTGAGGTGCAATTAGACATAATTTCTTAACTCAATTATGCATTCAAATGCTATGCAACATTAGAACCTATTTACCGACATGTTTTTTCCCTCTGGACACATTCACGCAAACTAGGTTAATAAGTAGGTCAGAATGGTGTTATTTTTTTGTTATGCCAAATCGTTTGATTTCTTTATCCGAGCATTATCATCGAAAGAGAGACACGCCTTACTGTTTGGAGATATCCGCAGTATTTGATATCGTTCCCATTTTCGTCAGGTGGTATCAGATATACACGCAAAATAATCGTCAAATAATAGACCAATCAAGGAGAAAACAGATAGTTGTTTTAATGGTCTCAGTGTTGAGATATTATACACACCTTTCTTTTCCACATGCCTTCTGCTCTGTTCGACTAACACAAGTTCGTTTGTTGTTTGTTACTTGGTGCGGCAGGTGATATCAAATAATGTATGATGAATCTGTATCACATGGGGTTTCTTCTTAAAGTCATGAACGGGTGAGTACTTTAGGGGTGCATCAATACTGGATCCACTTTAAGAGGGGTAACCAACATCTATCAACTTCAAGTTTTTGCAGTGTTATGGTTGTTACCAGGTTACAATGGAAAATTCACTTAATTTGTGATAGACTGAACGCAATATATATTATATATATATATATATATATATATATATATATATATATATATATATATATATTTTATATATATATATATATATATATATATATATATATATATATATATATATATTTTATATATATATATATATATATATATATATATATATATATATATATATATATATATATATAATTATAATTATAATTATATAAAAGTAAAGCCAGTAACATGGAAGCCAAAACATTTCAAATGGGCACAGGTTAACGATACCTCTAACCCTCATGATTGGTGTCACGGCCTAGAAAAGGACCATACCAGGCATTTGTGTCATGCGAAATTGAGACAGTGTAAATGTAGAGTACGAATATATGGAAGACATGATTAAAGGGATCGTATAGTTTTGGTTGAGACTTAATTTCAGGTTTCTAACATTCTTTGGTGAGACAATGAGAAACCTCTTATGAAATATGATAGAGCACGTCATTCTATGAGGAATTCAACGTTTATTTGATGAAAATTGGTTTTGAAATGGCTGAGAGCAATTTTGATTAAGTGTGGGACCCACACTTTATTACGATCGCTTTGTTTTATTTTGTTTTTGGATGTTTCAGTCATTTCAAACCCGATTTTCATCAAATAAACTTTAAATTCCTCTTGAAATGGTATGCTCTGTACTATATCATAAGTGTTTTCTTGGTATCTCGCAAAAAGTTAAAAACCCAATTCTCATCTCCACCAATACTGTACTATCCCTTTAAAACGTCCTTGAAAGAAGGCTAAATCTCTGGAAACCGGAAGTCCCTGTGAGCACGATGAGCCAGACGTTGTTGTTGTTGTTGTTGTTGTTGTTGTTGTTGTTGTTCTTCTTCTTCTTCTTCTTCTTCTTCTTCTTCTTCTTCTTCTTCTTCTTCTTCTTCTTCTTCTTCTTCTTCATATTATTATCTTCACCCTTGTTATCATATGAAATGCAACATGATCAGTTCGAAGCGAAATGGTAGCCCAATGTTTATGCTGTTTATTGCATGCTGTAAAACATTTCTACAACTTTTTTTTTTTCCCTTAGATTGGTCAGTCATCCCTTCCATACTTGTTTAAACTTGGTTTGTTTTGGTGGGGGGGGGGGTTCTCCCTTGAAGAACAAACTCAACTATACACGATAAAAGGCAAAGTTTATCGTGAAGTCAAGAGTTCGTCCGATGAGTGGAGAACTAACATCACTCAGACAAATAAACAAGGCTGATATACGCTACTAGCAGCAGGGCTCTTGTAAAAGTGGTCGGTCAGTCACGGATATTAGTGGTAATTTTGTGGAGCGGAAGAAGAGAAGGCCTAGCTTGATGATCCCTTTCCAAAGTTTTGAATAAATCAGCAAGTTTAATATTCGATCCCGGCATCCTGGCCACGTTCTGCAATCTGTTCACCTTTTGCCGTCGTCATGGTGATCAATGAAAATCGGCAAGCCCGACCAAACGCTCCATCAATGCACACCACTTGAGCGACCCCATGTAAAATTGAATTCACTATACTCGTATTTCTTCCTTCTTACCTTAGCATTATGTCTCGTGTCAAATAGAGAAGTGCTTTTATGTCTTTGAGTGTTGGCTAACCTGCAAGTTTGCCTAATCATATTGCAAAATGCTTCTCTTTGTGATTATATCTCATTTCGCAGCCTTAAATAGTTGTTAAAAGGGTGCGATGGGCACCTAATGACAGCTATGGGCTTTTCATCGGCCTAGTCTTTCCGTCATTTACGGAGAACTAATGACGTTAAGGAGGGAGCCTGGAAATATGGGAGGCGACTGCATTATGAAACCGGGCCGTCACCCCGTCCGAGTGTTTGTTGGTTCGTGCTCGTGCAGCGGACATGGCAATTGCCCGCTCTTTTCATTTTCCGTTGCATATTTTGCCTCTTTGCACAAATTTCATGGCTCATCATTTACTTATCCACTTTCTGCTTTGATTGATCTTCCAGCCTCTCTTTCCCCATCTCTCTCCTTCTCTTTCCTTTTCTTTGTCACTCCCTCTTTCTGCTCTCCTTTTAGGGGGAAAAGTGAAAGAAAAGGGTCCCTTTTCACTATAATCATCAATTACTGGGTCCCTGGAGATGCCATCAACTTTGACCACTTGAAGCTGCTGTGTATGATACAAATATTTGTAAGGCGTTTCATACATATTGTCTCTTTGCTTCTGAAATAAAATAAAACAACACAAAACAAAACAAAACAAAGCCGGTGTCAGGATCATTCAACGCTTAACATACAAATCTATTACCTTGATTTCATATCTGACTGGAGTTTAGTGACAGAGATTGATCAAAATGATTAATCACAATTGGTTATCATCAAATTATGAAACCATCGCAGTTTTATTACTCGATAATTCGTTTCATACGCTCACATCTTACACACGGATTTCATCATGTATTTGACCTCTGGCAATTATTTCAATACCAGACTCCAAATCAATTGAAGGAATGTACGTTTCTCGATTATGCTAATATCTTTAAAAAAAATAAGAACGAGAAGATAGTATCACGTCTATTTTCTTTGATAAAAATAAAGATAACATCAGATTTTCTTCGGCTAAATTGCAAAGTATAAACATTGTACTTATATTTTTTTAAGTGGTTGTGCATGGCTGTGGGTGAATGCCCCCAGACGAAAAATGATGGAAATGGCAGATGAACCAGAAATCTTACATTTTAACCTCATTATCCTAGAAGAAAAGTTCAGTGACACGTCAGTCGATGCGAAGCAATTTGACAAATGAGGTAGGCCTTTATTGGAAAGAGCACAAAGATGACGGATGGAACATAGTGGGCTTGAAGAAAGGATGCTATATATTATCTTTAATATTCTCGTGATATACTTTCAATTACCGTTGATGACAAATAAAAATAGAAAAGAAAATCTGCAGTAAAATCAAACCGTATCATTATACCAATCCGTCAGCTAATCGATGCTGATGTACAAACGCTTTTTTTTTTTAATACGGAGTAGCATATTGTGCTGACTTTATTTGTTGTTTCTGTACCTTACAGTTTACCCCCCTTTGTCGAAAAAAAGAGATAATTTTTGTGCTACGAGCATGTATATAGTATTGACGTTAAAAAAGAACAACTTCATGATTCTTTTATATTAATTATATACAATTCCATTTTCGTCGAGTTTTACTGACACTTTTTACTCTCTGTGTGTTCGACTTCGTTCTTCCTATCAAAGTCAGTGAGAAAATAGAGTGGAATTTCCACAGCCATTAGTATCAAGAGTTATGATTCCCTTCCCCCTTCCTTTCCCTTATGTCTCCTCTCCTTCTCCACAATTCTACTCGGACTGTCACTGAGGATGTAAAAACAGTTTTTATGTGGAAAAAGAAGCCACCTATCTGCATTTTCCAACATTCGTAATGATGACTCTTCGACACCCAACCGGAGGTCGATGCAGCCCAGCAAACATATCTGTTAAATCTGACTTGTATAGGGCTATAATTCGGCGACGGATTGAGCTCTTGAAGAACATTAAGCCAGTTCGTGGATCCACTTTGCGCAAGAGCAGAAAATAAAGGTCATTTACGATGATGGTTTTAAATTCACTAAGATAAGCATCTGTGATTTAATGATTATGCATGACGTAATCCTTGTAAATAGTGCTTGTCTGCATGTCCACCTGATAGCAACAATGTGTTCATTATAGCCTATCGCGGTAGTATTTAGGAACATAAGTATTAAAGGTTGGTCAATGCATTCAATGCAAAACGATGAAATCAATGCTTCTCTAAGTGTAGATTGACCGGCCGTTTTAGTCACCTGGTCGACGCATTTTCATTCCTAGTTTGAACATGAATTCCATAGATTGTTACATCGGGCACGGTTATGCATTATGTCACTGTGACAACGATTGAAATTCCTAACCAAATGAGAGAGGGAAAAAAAAAGAAAGGTCAAATTTGTCAAATTGTGCAGCCTTTACATGAGATAACTACGAACGGGCTTATTGTGAACCTAGAGTATTCTACAGTGGGTTTACTTTGATGGAATGAGAGCAATCTTTCCTCCTTGGAAAGAGAAAGGTGTTCGGGGATATGGAAGGATTATTCGTTTGGCCGGAAGACGTATTCAGAACAATGTCACACAATAATCATGATTTTCATATGTCATGTTTAGATACATTCCAAAATAGTTTTGATAAGCAGACTGGAGTTCACGTAGACACTTTAGCGTCATACCGTCGGTTGAAATGTATTAAACAAGAAGATTTTGAGTGCAGTTTGGAGATTCCAAATGACCTCTTTGATGAATGAATGTTTTCGATTTATCACGGTGATCATGGATATACTTATATCTCTTCGTGAATTCTTGCGATGTTGAAAGCAGTGTTTGTTTGTTTTTTCTGTCTCTCTCAAAATTAACGTACCTACATCAGAACTTGGTTCCGATTTCTGTAACCCATTTCTCTCATTTTACCGTCATCTAAAAATCACATGAACCTTTTGCAGATTCGCCCACACTCGGTTAACACACGCCCACTCTGTACGTTTCTATAAGCTCCAGGCTTTCTGACGGTTCCATTTCGCATGATACGGCTTTTCCTTCCTGACACATGTTACATTATCCATCCTATCAAATCTGTCGTCCTTCTTTCCTTCCCTTCCTTCCTGTCATCTTCCTCATTTCCTTTAATCCTTCCCTCTTTTTCCTCTTTTTCGCGTTCCATTTCAACTCAAACTTCATGGTTGTTTATTTCCCTCCTACCTGAGCCATGGCTGTCAAATGTTTTTTTTCCCTTCTCATATTGTCTAATCGAATTAAGGACTGACCACGCATGCGTATGTACACCCCATCATCCGGAACCTTCTTCCAAATTCAATACTGTGTCGCGCAGTGGGAGGAGAAGGATAATGTAAGAAATCGAATTACGACTGTTGTTGCTCAGACGGGTGACATCTTTCAGCAGTTATTTCGTACGGCAAACGATCAATTAACTTTTTACACTCGTGGATTCACGAACAGAATATAATTCCCGCCTTCCACTCTCTTTTCCTTTCGTGATGATTCCAGTGACAGCTTCCGGATGATACAGTAAACTGATCTTTTTTTTTATTTTGTTATTGCCTTCTTATACCAAGTTCTTATTAACCCGACTTTGTTGCATCACGCTTCCGTCACTGTTCATGTCGCTGCACATAGTGTGACATCAAGACTTTAGTGTGTATAGCATTAATTCTTTTTTGCGCTGTACTATACACAACCGATTTGAAAAACGTATCTTTCTCTTACTTTCTTTGTTTTTTTCTCCTTATGTTCAAACATTGTATAAATGTAAACTACTAGAATTACTAACGTAATTGTAGAGATGAAAAATATGTCCACAGATTACAAGCAGTGTGAGAATTCAAAGAGCCTTCTAAGAGGTTTCACTTATTCAGACACGAGTTAACAATATTCGATATATCAGAGAATATTGGGCCGAGACGGTATGGTATGTTAATTCATTTCCGACTAAAAATGATAATTAACACTTATTATAGGAAATGATAATGCCACTCTAGTTGCCAAATATGCGGGTTGGTGGCCTTACTCAGCAATGACGGCATGGAAAGTTGTTTTCCAGAAGGGTCCACTTAGCAGACACATGAAACTTTCTACGTCAATACATGTAATCATTTGGTCATTGCAACGCATACGATGTGTGTAGATTAATTATCTTGATATGAAAAAGTGAGTGATTAAGGACATAAGCTCTTATAAGTACGAGAATTTGAAATTTCTTAATTCAACAAGATTGTAATTTAGTATACCAAATGTCAATGAATTCGAAAGTAAGTCATCGTGATTTACTTAGATTTCATGATGTCAGTACCATACTAAGTTGAGATCATAAAAACTTTTACAGAGATGCTTTGTACCTCCCCCCCCCCCCCCATGTTATATTATCGTCACGTTAACTGTTCTATCTGCATAGTAAATGGGAGGGGTGACGTTCGTTATTGTGAAGGTTTGTTATTCTGAAACACAAACATTCTTTATACCTACGTGTTCGTTAAATTCGAAAATGAAAAAGGATCCATTAAAATCAGACAATTTTGTGGCGTTACTGCAAAGGTTTGTTATTCCGAAAGTTCCTAATTCCAAAAATGAAAATGGGGTTCGTTATTCCGAAGGTTCGTTTATCAGAAAATGGCATAAGGTTCGTTGTTCTGAAGGTTCGTTAATCCGATCTGAAAAAAGGTGGCATCTTACCAACGAATGTTCGGAATTGCAAACCTTATTTAAATTCAATTCAATTTTTATTTTCCACTCATGGGGTGGAACACCCTCGTCAGCCAAAGGCTGGTTTTCAGAGGGGTCCACACATACAGGTTAAAAATACAAACATTATACATACAGTATGACAAACATATACATTACATATGCAAGGAGCAAAGAAAAAAGGTATAAGCACTATTTCGTTTTCGGAATAACGAACTGTGACAGATGGGAGATGGGGGCTGCTTCTAATATAGTCAACAAGCCTTTATCTCCCGCCCAGGTCAATCGAGTGAACTTTAAAAGCCTAACATAATCAATGACTACATGAAATACACTTTCCAACCAGCAGCAACTGAATCGTCACCCGCGGTCAACAGCATTACAATGTACAATATGTTGCATAATATTGCAATTTACAATAATGAAAAAGTAAAGAATCAACTCTAATTTTCATTCCTTTAGATTTTTTGAAAATTAGTCAGTGTTGCGAAAAATAGCGTGATTTTTTTTTCATGGAGCCAGTCAGTTGTTATTTACATTGTTCTTTGATGTATCAGGATTGGCATTTTCAATTCAGTTCAATTCCATTCGATTAAATTCAATTCAGTTTATCAAAAAACAAATCAACTCAAGTGTGGGGGCGCTGTGGCATAGTGGATAAGACTCCCGACTCCCGAACGGAGGACCGTGAGTTCGAATCCCGCCCAGTGCTTACATCCTTGGACAAGATGTTTTTACCCACAATGTCCCTCTCGACCCAGGTGTATAAATGGGTACCTGGCAACGCTAGGGTAATAATGATAGCAGGGCCCTCTGGTAGAACAGTGGCAACACTGAAGAGGCTACCCTGGGTAAATAAGACCATATTATTATTATTATTATAACTCAACTCAATTCAAAATGTATTTCATATTTCAACAGTCCCCAAATTAAGAAGAGATGACAATACAGTGTCAGCGTCAGTGTCAAAATATTCTTCTGTTGGAATGAATGTGCTTGACATTGCAATAAAAGATAAGTTTAAAACAGGTAGATACAGAAATGACCAACAACGAAAGAAAACAAATTCAGGACAGGACATTGGACAATATTATGATAACAGAAACAGGACAATAGACGCGAGAAGACATGCGGAAGAGATAGAGGATTACAGTATAAGACAAAGCCTACAGAGAGAAGAGTAAAGCATAAGGAAAGAGATCAGACTCTCAGATATGAAATGCGGAAATCCGATTCCTTCCTTTCCGTTTGACAAGCATACTTACAAGCTCCTCGTATGAAGCTCCAGTTACAGTTCTTCATTCCAAAGGTTTGTCATCCCTAAATGAAATAAGTTTCGTTATTCCGAAGGTTCGTTAATCCGAAGGCGACATATGGTTCGCAACTCCGAAGATTCGTTAGTACGCATCCTATTTTCATTTTCGAATTAACGAACCCTACTTCATTTTCGGATTAACGAACCTTCGGAATAACAAACCTAGTTTAATTTTCGGAATTACGAACCTTTGGATAAATTTCACAAAATACTGTTCGAGTAAAGAACATTTTGTTTTTCATTTCCGGATTAACGAACATTTGAGTGTTTCGGAATAAAGAACCTTTGAAAAACAATGTATATATAATCAACTCTAATTTCATTTTCGGATTAACGAACCTTCGGAATAACGAACATTACCCAAAGTTCCGTTCTATCCCTCTTTCAGTGCATTTTGTACATTGTTGGGCCTACGTAGAGAGAGAAGAGAGAGGAGGGAAGGGGAGGGGGAGGAGAGAGAGAGAGAGCATCAATGAGTTGTTCCAGCACGTTTGACCTTTTTTTTTTTACATCTCACAATGATATCCCCTGCATTCCTATTTTACAGTCGATATCTAAGAGTATTTTGGATAAACACCCAGCAGGTTACTGTGGTGACTGACGTGTTGAGCGCACTCCCTCGCTAATTTCAGAGTTGTAAGACATGCGAGAAATTACATCAGCTGCGGTCCAGCAGCCTGGTGTGCGCCTACAGGGCCTTGGCCCTTCCGCTGCTTCGCGGCTTCTCTAGGCCTTTCTTTCCCTTTCTTTTTATGCAACCTGCAAGTGAGTCTGCTTGAAACCGGCCAACATTTTGATTCATTTTACATTAGATTGTCTGCTTTTCATAGATCTGAAAGCACTCTGAAAAAGAAAGCATATATCAGGGACGGCGCTAAATTTTTTTGAAAGTGAGGGAGCCAAAGTCGGCTGACAAGCAAAAGTAAATAAATAAATAAATAGATAAATAATTGAAAATAAAAAGGGTTGCACATTTTTGGCGGCACCCCCCCCCCCCCCCCCTGTTTGGTGCAAAACAGTGGATAAACATTCAGTCCCCATATATTCTGAAAAAAAAATTTGGGCCTCCCCTCCCCCCCCCCCCCGCCACCCCTACCGGTTGCGCCGGCCCTATATCTTTTCATGAGTTCGTCACTCTCGTAATGAGAGGTATATCGTATGCACATAATCTGAAGTCAAAGTAAGACGTAGAATAGCTCAGCGGCAAACAGCCTACAACTCGTCGACCGCTCCCTCTTGGCGAAATGAAAGTCTATGATTGATCTTGCGCATGTTTTAACAGCATATCGTCACTGAGGAACAAAAAAAAAATCCTAATTGCATACTGTTGCACGGCTAAAATGAACCTCACAGCCCCTGGATATGTCGTTATGCTGTATGTGGTAAAGTAAACGAACCAAACCAAAGCAAACCACGCCTAGCGGCACCAGAGTTTTTCGTAACTTTGTATGCGGGTTGTTAAAATTGAGTTTTGCGCAGAGACATAGGGAGGTTTTACACGTAGTAAAAAGTCGTTTTTCATCATGTATCTCATACGTGTTTTATGACACTAAGTGACAAGACACAGAAATTAGTCCATTGCTCACAAACAAAGCGTATTATGTGTAAGCAAAAAACAAACAAACAAACAAAAAACTGTGGAATGTAATACAAGGTCAAGGAAGGCACCCCCTCGTATAATTGCCAGTGATGGTGTTTCAGAGGTCTAACCTATGATATTAAAAACCCTCACCCAGAGGAGAGCAAATTTGTATGTAAAAACATTTGATTCTGTCAAACCCGATTTGATTTTATCAAGGGTTGCACTCAGTCTCCCTTCACCCACCCCCCCCCCCACCTGAAAAAACCCTCCATCTATACAAGAAACGTGTTAAGAAACAAGTTTACATACGAATTCATGGTAAGTGTGAAAGTCCTTCTACTAGACTAATGTGATAGAAGAATTTGATGGTTTTACTGAGGGTAACTGCAGCTCCTGCGCGTGTATTTTCAGTCAACGTTCGAGGTGAACGCTCACTGATCTTTATAGTGATGAATCTGAAGTGGCGATGCCCTGCGGGAAACTGAAAAAGTTGTGAATTTCTTTGTGTTTTGGCTACGCATCTTTTTAAAGCTCGACTGTGACAGATTTCCTCTTATATTTATTGATTTAGTTGTGGGTTTTTTTTTGTCCTTCACTTCCTTTGCCCAAATTGTTTGATTGCCTTGTTCGAGCTTTTTATCTAAATTGTTAATACTAAAGATCACATTTTGTTACGTGTGACATTGAGAAAATCGTTAATCCCGCCGGCAAGGAATGCGGTGGTTACAGGTGATTTGTTGATTTTATCCACCCAACCGTAACCGACCGACTTTCACCGATCACTATTTGCGGAGAAAACATTTCGTTTATAATGATCGTGCGTCACTACGACAGCACATACCTGGAAGGGAAAACATGAAGATGATGTCACTAGAAACATGTAGAAGAAGGTGAGGAGAAATTCAAGTATTTAGAAGGTTAATACCACTTTATCACTGTCAGTTATCGCAGCAATAGTTCAAATCAACACTTACGTGTGTGGATTTATCCCTCTCTCCCCGCAGGCGTTGTTAGGTGTGGTTGCAAGAGTGTTTTGTCAGCATGCGTTGCAAGGGCAGCGTAAATAATCTGTTCACCACACGCTATGATAATAATATGCAGTGATTTCCCATGTGACTTTGAACAAGGTATTACGTGTGTAATTACTACTTAGATTTGGGTCATTTTACATCGAGGTCGTTATTGCAAAGACAAACAACAATTTCACGTTATTGATTTTCATAGAAACATTTCAAAAGTGCTCCTTTATTTCATCAATGAGGCATCACACATTGAACACTTCATTGGTTTCATATCTACTTTCACTGCATCATAGTCGAGGTCGATTTGAGTCATCAGCATCGGATACCGCGATGGTCTCCTACCAACTTTTTGGCACAATTTGAATGACGTTAATATTCTTTACTTATTCACTACACATTATCTTTTCTGGTTTGAAGGACAGAAAAAGAGGCCCCTCCATCACTGCCATCAACCTTGGGCTTTCTTCCGGATGCTTCTTCAATTAATGTTCACTTTTTTATACACTTGTGTGTTATCTTTTTCCAAATGACAAGCGTAAATTGTTTTTAAGCGTCATGAACACATGACTTGTGGATAAAAGCAAGGAATAATGCGATGAAGATGACACTTTGTTAATCGAGGTCCGCCGCTCCTACCTCGCAGCATCACTTTTACGCAGTCTCCGTAAAAGAGGTCGTGATCGGTCACAGAAAGTATTTTCCTTCTTTTTCTAATCACTTATTGTCAAATACCTAATTGACATCCAGTGAGTGAAGGCCAACAGAGGAGTAAAATCTCATTAAAAAGAAATATATTTTGAGAAAGACTTCTGAATAAACTTTCACCATCAAAACATGTTTATTTTTCAAATAAAAGTCAAGAAGAGCTAAAAGCCAAATAAGTTTTCTTATTCCAAATTTACCGTGGCATGCACCTGGACTGAAACGTATTTAGTCGCTGATCAAGACTCTATTTAGAAGTGGTGTTCATCGACAGGTGTTGATCGGATTTGGACTGCCGTCATCTCGTATTATTTGTTCAGATGGGGAAGGCTTCGCGAAGTCTCATCGTAAAAATTGTGGCGTTTTAGACGAAAACTAGTCACTTAATGGCTGCAATTCTTCGAGCCCGCTGAGATTTGATAATGTACTCGAGAGATATTTGACATTTTGCGTCAACCTTTTTAAAAATGATCTCTTAAACCGTAGCAGGTGACGCCGCCAATAGTCCCAAGAAAAAATAAGTTACAATGGTGCTGCTGACAAAAATCAATGTCTAAAATATAACCATAACGCATCAGACAACTTTCTCATATTTTAGTCGGAAAATGATCATGAGATATATCCTTTCCTCATTCCAGCTAAATGTCAACCAATATGGAAAAGCGTGTTTAAAGCTCCAGTATTGGCGTCGTACACCTAAAAGACCAAAATGTCGTTCTGGTTTTATTTTATCGTCAAGAATTCCCATCGACCGTGCACGAGCATCTTTAGTGCGAGTGACAGCAGCATCAAGACCAAACAAGTAAATGGGCGTAATGGCGTCCAACCTCTTGTCATCTTTTTCATGTTTTCGAGATAATGTACTGTGCTTACTACAGCTTTATACAATTCTTGACTCGTCCCAGACGTCTGTTCTTTTTAGTTGAATAAAATTTCGTCGCTGCTGTTGTTTTTGTAAGATTGCTTCTGGAATTCAATACAAAAACATTACAACCCATTACAGGAACATCTTAGAATTCTTTAAAAAATTGTTACTGTGGTATAACGTACCAGCTTGGGAATGTGGCATAAATTATGTTTGTCTTTCTCTCAACATGCTCTAATTATTCAATACGATTTTTTTTCATCTCAACAATGAAACAATTAACTGTAACTTCATGCTGAGACTCGATATTGTTACTTGTGGCATTTAATACATCATAGTCATCTTTTGTCGAATCATGCATATTCAACCCTTGGGCATTTCAGAGATGTCACTAAACCAGACGCGTGGAAAGAAAATTATTCATGCAGAGCAGAATATGAGAACCAAAACCTGTTGGTGCTTGCGCAAATTTTGCTGATCACGCAGCGAAGTACGTGGTCGCTTTTTCATTCGCTTTAGTAACTTCTTGTCAGTAGCAACTTCTTGTCAGTCGCAACTTCAGTGTAAACCTGTACAAGATCGGAACAAAAATAGCTCTTTATAAAGGAATAACTTTTGCGTAAGGCTCCATCAAAACAGCACGAAAATAGCGCTTAAGTTCCCGATCTGTGAGGGAAACAACTATGACGTCAATAAATAACATTTGTGTGGACATTCTCGCATGATAATTGTTGGACTGCACAAACGGTGAATCATAGTATTGTAATCTATGAACCCGTCGTGAAAACACCGAGTTTCAGAAGTTTTAATCTCCACTGACACCGTGACCCAGCCACGCGTTAGGAAATTGCTGTATTTATATCCGCTTCATCATGCTTGCTTGCTTATAAAATTGCAATTGATTGTCCGGTTGCAACGAAAATGTCAAAAGAAATATTATCGATACTTATTGATAGAATTTCAACATAATATCAATTACATAAGTCATAACAAAGCCATGACGAAGTAATTAGACTACAGTATAACAATTCGAATATCAGTGTGCGATATCTCGGCTTTTACAATTTCTATCAGTGCTATGATTGTATTTTTATCTTATTCAGTAGCGCTAATGCCATTAACAGCTAATAGTACATATAAACAATAAAAAACTTAAAGTTATAAACAGTAAACACGTTTTTCATACCAGAATAGCAATATTCACTTAAATACCCTCATTTATCGTTGCCATCTGCTGTACCTTACCGAATGACAACACTAAGTAAATGGTCAGTATTAGTGTTTTTGTCTTTGAGCGGTAAGCACAAAGGAGCTCTCCGATAAATGCTGGCATTTCTTTCCCCACTCACTCAATGTAGAGGACCCCGGACCAACAGAGAGTGTATTATATCACGTGACCGCAAGCATTGGGGTCACGTGTTATTAATACTCAATTCACACTGACAGCCTGCTTTTAAGCCCTCCACGAAATTTGTGTACAGAATAGACAGTTTGGTGTGTCTCGGCGTATGTTCCTGTGTGTGGGCGGGGCTCTAATTAAGTGTCGTTTCAAAAATCAAAACATGACATTTGCCAGCAACGTGCTAGAAAACCTGAAGGTCATATAAGTATCTTGGTAGACACTCTGTGAATAGCGGACTTCTTCTTGACGTAACCTAACACGTAAGGTAATTTTAATATCACTATATCGCAAACATAAAAACAAGTGCGTTTGTTCGTTACCAATAAGCTCCCAGGGTCTGCCTTGTGTATAGATATGACAAAAACACCATTATACTTCCAAATGCGCTATTCATGTAAGTTCACTAGCCTATTTCTTACCCAACATACCGTGATGTTCAATAAGAGTAAAATGATGTAATTGCTGTTGTCGCTCTTTAATCATGACGCCTTGAATACATCGATCAGCCACTTTTAACATCGCGTTAACGTAATGCTTCCAACGTACATCTTTTGACCACTCGCATGGTCATCATGCGCTGACCATTAATCTCGGCAAGTGGTTCAGCATATTATGCCACATAGCGACCCGGACGGAAAAACCACACGGGGCGGACAGACGTAAAGGTTAATGTACGGTCTATGTACTCCTCCTACGACTAATCCCCCAATCACTGATCCAATCGCCAAATTGGCAAACATTTGCTCAGGCGATATGCTATCTTCACAAATCCGATTTGAAATTTCTACGTGTAGGAGTACAAGGGAAAAACAACTCCACATCTTGTAATATACCTTCCAGCATGTCGATACTAATTCGGTCGTTTCTCTTTGTCTACACGGCCCTTCACCCTCGAAGGATTCACTTGACCCTGCAGGTTTGTCTTGTAATTGATAGGATGCCAGGCTGGACAGATTGATTAAGACTCTTAGGCTAAGCCTGTGCCAACTGTGGAGAATTGAAGATACCTGTCGGGGATTCGTTTTGCTGGACTAACGTCAGACGATAAACGGCTGTTGGCAGAAGCAGGCAATGCGATCTAAAAGTAAGCATGCACACAGACTCTCTTACATTGACGCATTAAAGACACACGGTCATACAAAAGAACACCTTTACCAGGGCAACATGCTCTTATAGTTTAAATGCAGCTTAACAACGCAGACATGTGTCGTTCCCGCTGGAAATTCCTTTGACATCGTGAATGAACTGCAAACACTTTTCCAGTACGTCTACATCTACAGAAGATGTGCAAAGATTTTTACACAGATTTTAATATCTCTTTTAATCACTTCGGCTCAAACAAAAACAAATATACGAAACAGGATTTAAAGTTATAGTATAGTTTTGGTTGAGATGGGGGACTCGGATTTTAACTGTTTTCGAGATAATTAGAAACCACTCATGAAATGTTAAAGAGCATACAATTCTAAGAGGAATTCAAAGTTTATTTGATAAAAATCGGTTTCGAAATGGCTTAGATATCCAAAAAGAGAAGTAAAACAAAGAGTTCCTAATAAAAGATAGGTCTCATCTTTATCACGACCATTTTGTTTTTAGATATCTCAGCCATTTTAGAACAAATTGCATCAAATAAACGTTGAATTCCTCTAAGAATTGTATATATTTTGATATTTCCTAAATGGTTTTGTAATTATTTCACAGAAAAGGTGGAAATCTGGTGACCAATCTTATCCAAAACTTTATGATCCCTTTAAACTTTCAAATCATAAGGTTCTTTGCCGCAGAAATTACCAACTTATGGATATGATTCACCGGAAACTATAAATGTCATTGCATGTCTTATATCATATCGACAAAAAAAAAAAAAAATTGGAGGGAATGGTAAAATCTATATTTCATCACCGTAAAATCGGGTGGAAATGGAGAGAAAAAGGACAGTCAATCTTTTTAGTATGTTGCCAATTTTAGAGTATGTTATAATATAAGCAAAGAATTAATTTACTCCAATCGGCAACATTGTACAATCTGAACAAAATTTCAAGTTGATGGTCCTGAGACTGGAAAATTCTGTGACCAAAAGATACAATCATATATATATATATATATATATATATATATATAATATTTCACACTTTACCATATGAAGCGAGGAGTTTCTAGGAGTAGACGGGTTAAGCATATCTAAATCCTACTTAAAAAATCGAGGTTAATGTGGTATTAACTCATTCTAATTGTAAATAGATCAGGTCAAGTTGCCTCAGGGAATGATTGACACACCCTATTCCAACAGATCACTCCGCTTAATCGGATAACGGTATAATGGTTTCAACTTTGAAATATCCTATAAGTATGTTACAGGATTATTTTTCCATGAATATTTATGTATTGTCTGTAAAAGTTATCTGTACGTTGATTTAACTTAGATCTACACGGCACAGCTGTCATCAGTATAATTTACAGAGGATAAGTGCAATCTTCCGGACGCAGAATACGTCTAGTTTATAATATTTTTAACTTACTGTGTCTGCTGATTCATTTGAGAATTTATGATGAAATGAGCAATAGGTTTATCGCATTGCTTCCAAGACAAGGATCATAGATCAAATCGAACGAAAATTTTTGAAAACTGCTCACATGAATTTAACCCTTTGAAGACCGATATCATGTGTTACTATTGACATTCAAACATACGAAACTCAGAGAGTTAACGTAACTCGGTGAATCTACGACAAATGAGAGGTATTTCACTCTCTTGTCGCGATTAAAAACAATCTTGTTCTCCAGTCAATTGCCTTTGGGTGAGGTAGGACAAAAAAACAACTACAATAAGTTCTTCGGAACATTAATGACGTTTGGTTAAATCCTATTCAAAGCAATCAAGGCCATGGATCAAATTCATGAGGCAAGCATGATTGTGTCTTTTAAAAAGAGTGACATAAAGAACGACTGCAATGCCATGTCAAAGATGATTTGTTTGTTTGTTTGTTTGTTTGTGTGTGTGTGTGTGTGTGTGTGTGTGTGTGTGTGTGTGTGTGTGTGTGTGTGTGTGTGATTATGTGCTTCACAGTAATTTTAAAATGAAATGTTGGTTGTTTTCTTTCTTTTGTTTTTGAGACTTATTGATAGCAATCACAAATAGAAACAAACAAATAATATTTTTACACATCTCCGGACACCAGAGGTTTGGGAACACTAAACAAAAAAAAAAAAAAAAAAATGCATAAACACTGTAACTTGCCCACAAAAGATAGGCTCCACTTTGTAAAATCAGAAGCTGTATACAAATGCATGTTACAGATGTTTGATGTCGAAAAGGCTGTTTCATATTGAGTTAATAGGTGCACCAAAGTTCAAATTAACGGTCTCTATTCAGGTGAGGGTAATAATTGTGCTCGGTTCAAAATCTTTTGAGTGTTGTTAGATTCTATATCTGACTCAGTTTCTACGTTGCAAACGTTTAACCAGATATTCGAATTTCTTTCGGTTTTTACCCAAACTCCACTCAGCCTCATAGGTTTACTTTCTTCATGTCTCATTAACGCACTGTCCTTATTTTTCAATCTTGGTGGAATAAACAACTGTATCTGTTTCCCGAAAAGTAGGTCCACTCATACGAAGAAAAAAAAAGCAAAGAAAACGCGTGGACTTTCTGGAGTTCCGATGCTATAAAACATTTAATGAGACACGTTCTTTTTTGGGCCTCCTATCCCAAGTGACCCGTCTCACGAGTGAAAAGTAAATAAAACTCTCCCACCGAGGATCGCTTTGCCGCTCATGTGAGAACATTTTGACTAATAAAGGTGTCGTTGCAACGTTGATTTATTCCACACCGAGTAAACACACTTGGCGTGAAAGTATATGGTTTGGGCTTCATGTCCGTGTCTGGCAGATCGTATTCTTATCAGAAAATTATGAATGTAATAACTTTGTAGACTTGTCTGTGCTATAATGTCATTTAAACATGGTGAAGTCTCTACTGTGAAGTTCATACTACGGGCGAGGTACTTTCTAGTGATTCGCAAAGCCAATGCATATACAATGGTAGGAGGAATCACAATATTCTTCTTTCAATATTTCTTGGTAGTTTTTTTCCTCTTTTTTACATAATCTTGGAACAATTACAATATTGCTCATCGTCACAATGCCTATACTATCGCTTTACACTCGAAATTCGAACAAGGATGTTTCTAGTTTAGATGCCAACATCAGCCCCTCCTACGTCCTTCGCAGCCTGTCTTCTTAGCTTTGTCGGTTTTGTCTAGTTTTTGCTTTCAATTCCGAAAGCTCTGTACAACCTGTGTTAGTGCACAGTAGCTGACAGGACGCCGACCACTAGCTTGTGTTGATAGGTATTCCGGTTTAATACTACCGGTGCTCCGTTACCTCAGCTGTGCAGGTGGCGCCTATTTTGGCGAACAAAATGACGCCATCACTTCCACGTTGAAACGGAGCCATTGACAACGCACTGGGGCTATACTCGCAGCAGGCTAAGCACTTGGTCACCGTAATTGTCAAATTAGGAAGTGGGTGAAATGAGCTCCTGGTATGGTGCATGCACTCATATTATGCCAGAAGTTAAGAGCGCTGGGGATGACCTCGGGCCAAAAGTGATGATCGTCGATACAGATGAGAGGCGTGCGTGTGCCTGCAATTGATGAGTGGGGAATACAACAATGCTCTTATTACAGGGTAAGGTCATACAATGAATGTCCTGTTGTTTGTCCGTGACTAGACCTCTTAGGCTCCATTTAGTCCATTCTCCCACTCACATAAGGTCCCTCTTGAACTTATTGCGATTTCTTTCATCTTGACACTCGTTGACAGTTATTTTCCGTCATCCTCAGTACCAAAATCTTGGGTTATTCCCGATAACTTGTGAGAACTACTTTGACACGCACTTTTCTTTTTCCATCCCTGATAATACTTGCTTTACCACCGTCCTCATGCACTTGACTCTGTTACACAGTCACTTTTTGTCCCTCTTCTAGACCTGATTACGTCACGCTGATGATGTTCGTGTAAGAGTTTGGTGCAATGGTCAACGCACACACGCACATATACACACGCACACACACACGCTAAGTTTCACACATAATTATGAGTTTTTATAAAAATGTATATGTTTTCAATTTTTGTGTTTACTTGGGGTCCACCACACAGGTCTGTATAGGCATATTTTCATTTTCAGGTATCGAGTTTGCACTCGCCATTGGCATTTCATACCTGTTGGTACATATCATCATATTTTCGTAATCCATTAAAATGATGAATTAATGAGAAAGCATTGGGATAAGCCCTCGTACTTCGATGGAGAATTAAACATTTCAAGATGTTTCAAGACTAATCTCTTTGAGCACCATATTCGGGATATTGCTTTCAGGATATAGTAAAAACCTTCCACCCATCCCCGCGAGTGCTACGATATCCACCCACAGAAAGGGAGATTAAGAAAACGCATGGAATTGTTCATTTCTTAGATCTGTTAAAAATTGCAATCTAAGTGTTTCCTCGTCTGTCACTCAGGCAGCGAGACCTTTATCTTTCTTTCTTTTTTGCAGAATCAACGATTAAAAAACAACAATCATCGAACAAGATGGGGATCCAGACACGAAACCTGGAATGTTCGAAGCACAAATCGCCCCGATTAGAATGCGTGAAGACCTTTTAGGGGTGACTGTCTTGCGTCAGTAAGGTGGTAGAGATGTGTATCAATACCGGGTTGGGTGTCTTCTGTTTGATGACTGAGTCAATGTTTTCAAGAAGCAATCACTCCTTGATGTTTGGATATCAGAGGAAGACGAAGAAGGAAAGAAGAGAGAGAGAGAGAGGGGGGGGGGGTGGAGAGAGGAGCGATATTATGTTGGGAGAAGAGCTGAAAACGAGGCAAACAGACTTGACTTGTTTAGAGACATTCAGTAAAGTTTAGCTTTAAACTTGAGCTTGGATCACATCAAATTCAAACTAGCGTTGAAATAAACCACCGTCACCTTATGTATGCATCAAATGTACCACCAGATGATAGTTCCTGGAAACTGAATCGTTTTATTTCTCTATTCCTTCATTCTTCCTTGTACAAGAAGTCAGTTTACAACACATTTTAAATCTGTTCTATAAGAAAAGGAACACCACATATATATGCCAGTATTCTTAATAACGTTTTGGGAGGGAAACCAAGCAAGTCCTAGTGTAAGTTTGCTCCAGAATTTATCTTCCTTTTCTTGAAAAATAGGCAATTCATACTGAATAAAGACTGGAAGGAACAATTTTATTTCATCAAATTTGCACGTCATAATTACAAAAGTCCAAGCCAAATCTACAAAATTTTGCCAATCTGAGACAGAGAGATGCTTTAAACAAACATTAACTTCTTAACCATTATGCTATTAATTAAGGATCAGTCCCAAATTTGGTCATTTGCTGTCTATTGATTATTCTACAACCAAAATTAATAAAGTACATGACCACAATAGGGTTAAAATCAACGGTAATAATATTATTCATTCTTCCCTTCCCAAGAACAAACAACGAATGATATAAATTAGAACAAATAGATACAAAATCAAATGCACAGAAGTGTTGTTTAATGGACATGATGGGTTATCGTGAGGGGGATATTTAGAAATGATATCGGCAATAAATTAACTGACAAAGAATCTTACAAATTCCAGCACTTAAAATGTGGCCAACGCTATATCTTAAAAGTATCGTAGTACATGTAAGGGTAATACTGTACATGGGAGCATTTCTATCATAGTACTCCAGTGCATCGTTTTGCAATCAAAGGGTTTTGTATAGACAATTCTTTTTTTCTTTTTTCATGAAAGTTTAATTTTTTTTTCTTTTTCGAAATGTCGGTCACTCGGTAATTCGAATGACCGTGAGAGTTAAGTCCCTGTGGTTGTTAGTATAGTATAAAGCAACTCTTATTTCCCCCTCTCCCAGGCGGATCTTCGAAAGAGCAACTGAGAGAAAATACCCTCTGTCAAACAAAGACACACCCACCTCGAGGCATGTGAGCTAGGAGACGCGGTGCAAAGAAGTATCCTTTGTCGGGTTCGCGTGGCATTCACTTTCAATTTGCCATGCTCCGTCGGGGTCCGCCATTCTTTGAGCGACGAATTACTGTCTCTTTTGAAGAGCCGGAAACCACAACAGGTAAGAAAGAAACAAAAATAAGACAGCGAAAAAGTCAATGTGGAAGATACATGCTTGAACCACAAATTTGTCAGCACCGAGGGATCTCGTATCATAATATGAAATTAATGTTTCTTCATTCAAATAACACAGCATCCAAACATGCAAACATGCTCTTATCGAATCTGACAAGATGGCAGACTTCATCGGGTTGGGGTGCTGATATGAAGCGCCATACTTTGTAACAAAACCCCAAAATTAAACAAACAAACAAAAAGCAAGCAAGCAAATGCCAACGACACTGCACTTATGGGAAATCTGGAAACTTGTTTTTGCATGGCAGTGAAATTCACGAAGACATGTTCATATTATATTATAGTTGATTGCGATTTAGGCATCGCCGTACTCTCAAGAAGCTTTTTTTTTTTAAAATCATTTTTTTGCCATGTAGTGCAGTTGATGGCCATCCGAGAAGGGCAGAAAAGAATTCTATACATAACAACACAGAGTTTTACACTGCATCAACACCATTCTTTAAGACGGTATACCGCATTTATTGTTTTCTCCGCGACAGTTCACGTAATGGAGAGTATTCGTATATTTTACATGACATCGCCGATTAAGTATCTACTCGAAGCAACTTCGATAAGAACCGTGGCTTTGAAGAAGGAACGAAAATGTAATTAGCTGTCGCTGTAAGCCATGGAGTGCTTTAAATCTACCATCAACTTCGAATTATGTAAATTGTATAGTATACCTCTGCGGTTAAACGACATGTATTCTGTTGGGTTTTGTAGTCTCGTGTAGTAATATAATGACTTAGACTCGGCAAACGCTGCAGTATGTTCTTCCTGTGGAATGTGCCATATAACTAGTAACCAATGAAGTATTCACTTTGTCAATCCACTTCTGTAATTTTGAGATTCATTTCTTTTCAAACATGTAGATAGTCATTCTTTTAAGATATTCTCTCCGATAATCACGCAAAAAGAAAACGTTCAGGAGCAGTGCGCTGACGCATACGTATCAATCTTTCGGGGGTTCCTATACTGTCACTCAGTCCCGTCTGAAGTCTAAGGTGGTTTAAACAGACAGATATCTGTGGCACGCTCATCCCATGCATGACAAGAATGAATGGGTTCATTCGTCTTACCGTCGTGCAAACGCGCTTAGTTTTTTTATTCCCCTATCCCCGTTCTGTTACATGTCATTTCTCTTCCCAGTTTGCCTAACCTACATACTCCACAATCTGTTTTTCCTCCACGGGGCTGTATTCATTATGTTTTTATCAGCTTACATGAATGGAATAGTGATAAGGGAAGCATCGTAATGGTGAAGAGTGTGGGCTGTTTACCCTTTGCGAGGATTACGTGGGGGGGGGGGTAGAGCTCGAAGAGACAAGAAAAGACTGACTGAAAAAAGAAGCTCAGTCAATATGTAACGATTTCACGGTATAAAATTTGCTATGCATTGTTTTCGTTTGTTTTATTTAATGACAAATATTCATTGCTTTGCTTTGTTTTCGTTTGTTTTATTTAAAAACAAATATTCATTGCTTTGCTTTGAATTTGAAGTCTCGCTACAGCCCGCTCACTGTGATCGACCTCAATCAAACCATGCTCTCTCAACCAGAAAGATGAATGTTTACATAAAGAATTTAAAGATCCGAAATTACGTGCAACTGTTGATATGTAATCCTCAAGCATCCTTGTCACATTTATACTTTGAATAATTGAACTTAATTTCTGAATCGAATGGCTATGACGGAGGCGGGTCATCAGTCAAAGGCGATCGCTGCTATCTAAAGTTAATTTCCATCCAGAGCTCAATTTACGAACCCATTCGCGTGGGAACATTTATCACAAGAAATTGAGGCGTGTGGATCCAGGGCAACGTATTGCTGCTGTGATAGAATTATCATTCTGGGGACAGACATATGGAATAAAACCAAGAGGTCTGATAGACTAGAAGCCTCCGAACTTGCCTCACGCCCTTACGAGTATAGCCCCTTAACATGTACACACACTGAATTCTTGGATTTGTAACATTTGAATTCCGTCAGGGGTTTGCCTTTGGCGAGGCATATTTTAAAAGCCACTTATTGCCTATTGGGGGGGGGGGGGAGGATGTTTCGTGAAGAGCTCGCGTACTGAAGTGTTCTAGTCAGTTTACAAGCTGCAAGTCTATTTAATGCTCAAATAGCGTTTGTCCTGTCTATGTGCAAATGATGTCTTGTCCTGCTTTTCGGCTGCGCTCAGATATTTTCACCACACCGCAAAAACATAGGCGGTAATACATCCATGTTTCTGTTTTTATTTATTTCAATACATTTAATTAAAGAAACAACAACCATGCACTATCTGCCTCAGGGCCTTTTTTTTTTCAGTTAGTCCTTATCGGTTTACAACATAAAACAAGACATGATATTACACAGTATACAAAATATAACATTCACAACAAGTGAAAGAACATTATTGGCAATGTTAGGGAAAACAGTTAACTTGGAATAAAAAAAAAAAATGGCACATTTATATAGCAACAGCAAAAATTAAAAAAGAGGAACATAATCATTTACAATACCATAGATCATGTTACTTAAAATCAAAGACAGAATAGACAGAACATTACATGTTTTTTTTTTCGAAAGGAGAATTGTTTCTATTTTGTACAAACCTCCATTTACCTGATAAAACGGGTAATGTTTTGTGATCAGTGTTTGATATAAATCGCTTTGACTTGGTTTTTACATCTGAGAGTGATTGGAAAGCTGTTACAGATTTTTTGACGCGACATATAGCGTGCCATTTCTCTCGAAGTTAGAACAAGTATTTTACTTTGGTAGGGAAGTTTTGGGTTCATTATTTCTCAGTTGGTAACGTGATATCTTTTGTTCTTATCTTTTCGCATATCTCTGGTTAGAAGATGATGAGGTAGTTTAAGGGCATTCAGATATAGCTAAATCTTTCTCTAATTTTACATTGAGACAGTCTATAATTAGGCCTATAATTATGTAATGTTTCATAAAGTAATTTTCTATTACATGTGCCATTAACTTGTAAGGTTATTCGCATCCCAAAGATCAGCGCTTTGGCTTTGGCTACTTTATGTACAATTCAACACATGAGAGCGTTATACACTTAACAGTTGACAGTGTAAACGGCGTAAGCAAAGAACTACGGTGTGACTTCATATCAACGATTCTTATGATATATATTTTGAATATCTAATGAGTTTTTAAATGTTATGCTTTCCAACATGACAGAGAAACGAGGGACAGAGCATTTGAAGGCCTAGGTGCCTTACGTCATTGTCTGTTTTTGATGACGTCATACTTTTCAATTACTCTTTCTAAACTCAAGGCCGAATATTTTATGGCACGATTTCAAAAAAGAAGAAGAACGTTCACCCATATTTCGATGATGTGTTGCATGCATTGTCTAAAGACTAATCAAATAGTAAGCAGCAGCGGTGTCCTTCTTAAAAGGCATGTGTATCCTTCAAGGCAATATTTACTGACTTTGACTGACCAGGAATGACGGCATTCTTCTCACATCGCGCCGTAGAAAATGCTATGTTTGTACTATATTTGCCAGTTTTCAGAATAACTGAATTTCTTACATTTGAAAATTCCAACAGAAAGGCTAATGCAATATTACTAAATATATCAAGCATAAACAGTAAGTTAATATTTGTGATATGTGAGAGCGTGCGCGCATTCAATATTTTGATGTTAGAGAATAATATGTACACTATCTTTTTATAAATCACTTCTTAATATCACACCATCACCGTCTTAACATCATATTTTGATGGTGAACTTGTATAGATGTATCAAAGAGAGATATAGTGCTTTGGGAATCTACTCCCACACATATAAATCAATCTGAAGTTACCCAATGATCTCCCTTACACCAAAATACTCGCTCATATTACTATTACGAACAACAAATGCACGACACTGAATATTAAAAAGAAAACAAAATCATATAGATCGAGGACAATCTTGTATGTATTATCATCTGCGTGTAAATATGTCATCAGAAAGGCAAATGCGTAGTAGGTATGTACGTATGAATGTACATATATATATATATATATATATATATATATATATATATATATATATATATATATTCATTCATTCATTCATTCATACATACACATTTACTACATAATCATATGCCTCTCTGGCGCCATATAGTAATGGTCTAGCAATAGGCGGTTTCTCAGCCCGCCACTGCTATTCTTTATCTATTCGACTATCTGACTATTTCGGGTCGCATGTGTAGTAGGGCACTAAAGGGTCATGTGAGTGTATTTATATTTAGCTACACCAGGCGACCTTGTGTTTACCGCCTCCTCACTCTTTACTCTTTTGTTGCAGTTTCGCTGGTGTTGCCCTGGGCGGGGTGGAAAGTGTACAGATTGACATTTCTGTTATAATTTCCAACTACAACATTAGAAATATGATTGAATGAACCAATTTCATAAATAACTGGTATTTTGGATCGAAAGCGTCTCTCAGTGACATGCCAGAATCAAAGTTTCGTTATGTTCATTTATTTTTTTTTTTCAAATAGACCTAGGCATTATCGTAAATTGTGTGTTGATTCGTGTTTCTTGACATTTTGCAATTCCGTACAAAAAGCTTAAAGTTAACAGTTAGTAAAAGTACATTTGTTTTCATTGTTTTTGTAAATCAAAATATTTTCAACGCTATCCCGAATATACTAAAAGGCTGTCCGGGGTATTTTTTGAACTCAACAATAGATACCAATATTTATATGCAATCAACGCACGGTATTTTCATGATTGCTTCTACTAAAGGTCAAGTGAGCTTGGCAACAGACCGTTACTTTCTGCTATTTCAAAATTTGTCTATTCATGAGTTATGGGGTGATGTCATGGACTGCAGGCAATGACATTAAGTATGTGAAGGGACGTACATAGATTTGCATCGCCTTTGTCGTTCTGAAGGATGACAAAAAGAGGGAGGATAGCTGGATGAAATATTCAGGAATTGACCTTTTCGAATTTTCATTCAATTCGTTTTTGCCAAAGAAGAACTGGTAAAAAAAAAATGTAAGTGCTGTTTGCCTTTTATTCCGAATACATAGCCATGACATATCTCCACGTGACAATGCTTATGCCTGGTTAAATTCCTTTACGTTTTTAAATTTAGGGATAATAACATTTTTTTTTTCTATAACGGGGATATCTAAGTAACCCCAGTTCAATCAAATTACCTTTTTTAAATGAGTGCGTCTATCATCTCTATACAAGCTTATTATTGTCGGTTCTTACTTTGTATCAGACGAATTCGTAGAATAGGTCTAGAATGAAAAATTCTCGAAAATTGAGAAATACATTTTACACAAGAAACCCGAAATGGCCTCAGACGTTATTAAACTTTAGATTTATGTAATCTTCAAAATTGTCCTCTATGGTAGATAGATAACAAAACGCATCTAAAAGTCTGGGTTAATAAAAAAGCGAAATTGAAGGATCAATCAGCTACTAGGTTTCAACCAAAAATAATCCCTAAAACATTCTCTTTCACATACACTCAACTGATGATTTCCATCCACATTGATTATGACATGTCTCGAAAGATAAGGACTTTTTTTAAACATCTGACCATATTTTCTACGCAGTTTGATGAATAAAACGCAATGATTTTTCTTATTTTAATGGGAGGGTATGAAAGAAATTCAAAGACAGTAAGTAAAGGGGGAAGAAGCAACAGAAAAATGTTAGGTGAAGGAAAATGGTGAATGCTGAACGCATATTCAGCACCTGTCCGTACCGAGTATTGATCTTTTAAAAAAACGTGTTGTGACGTCATGAATAGCTGTTTCTGTCCAGAGCAGTCTATTGGGTGAATGTATGCACGATTACTGCGCGCGCGTGTATTGGGGGGAGAGAGAGAAAGACAATAAGCGAAAAAAAAAAAAAAGAGCAGGGATCTACCAACTTGTTTGGCTACAAAGGTTGCTACTCGACCGCTTGCGCAGCAGGGATACCTCGATGAAATCAGGGGGAGTATATAAGGAGTGGGGTTGTGTTTCTCTACCAGCTCCAAACTCACTCGAAATCAGATGATTCTCGTGAGGTCGCCCAGTGATGTGGACACGCTCTTCATGTCTGTGTACCATCATTGGAACTGTTCTCTCCACAACTCTCCGTGTCACGCCCATTCACACGCAGAAATCGGTACGTTTCATGTCTTGTAGATGTGCTCCGGAGGTTCGATCTGCCGCTTGTGACGCTCTCTGCTTTCCACGTGCACCCGTGCAGCTGAGTGGGAATCGGTGCTACCACTTCAGAGGACATTAAGACACTTTTGCAGACAAAGAGACCGACGGAGAGAGAGAAAAAGATCGCGATGAAATGATTTAAGGCTGAATGCAGAAAAGACTGATCTAAATTTCCATCACCCAGGTGAGTCTCGCAGATATGATTATAATCCAACCTTTTTTTGGTAGATTTCATCAATGATCTTTTCAAAGTGCCAAGCTTTGCTTTTGACATCCTGAAATTCCCCTTGCCAACGCAGGGCTCAAAGTTTCAAGGTCCGTATCACTAATCTGCGTGCGCTTAACGATTAGATGATACATTATCACTCCAAAGAGAAACAATACATTTGTAATCGTCTTATCATTGCTTCTGGCAAAATAGTTATTTGACTAACCTCCTACCTTAAGTTACCCTTGTTTGCTATTTGTCGTTTTCATCTTCCTTGGCATAAAGTACCCACGTTTAACCGTGAGCTGAGCTAGTATCATTCTTTCATCTTAAGGTCTTCTGTAACATCCAAGATATCGTCTGTTGAGATATGATCTTGGTGCCTGATTCTCCTGACAGAGAGACGGACAATGTATTTTACAGTTTCGATGATGCAAAATGTTTCTCTATATTGCCTTGTCTGTAGATTGGGTCGGATGGATGTTAACAATGGGGTATACATTTAACTTTGATAGTGAATACGTTGTCTTAAAGTGATTATTGTTTTGCTGGGGCGGTTCAGATCATAGTACTTCTGTCAAGCACGCCGATAAGGTGTGATAGATGTGACGTGAAATCAAAGTAAAGCAATCACAACAAGTTGTCAAATCTCCTGCAGAATCTTAAATCCATTTTCTGTTTTCTGTGTATTCAATCATCACGTCATTTGTCTCCCATATAAAGGGGAAGATTTTTTTTTTTCAATGGGTATCTTGATGAAGTGACAGGTCCCCTTGATCGTGTCACTACAAGTGATTACTTATAGATAATCTGACATGCTGTAAAGCAATAAAACTGGCTTGTCAAAACACAGACGAGCAAAATTTAAGCATTTATCTTTCCAAGCAGATGAGTCATAACTTTTTTTTTCTCCCTGCATTCGTTCTCTTCTACGCCGCCGTAAGGTTTCTAAACCCATGTTAACCTGCAATGAGAAACGATACATTCATTCTGATTTCCATGAATATGTTGTGCTCGAATCTTATGAATATTAGGAAACAAATTTTACTCTATATCACCGTTCTTTGTTTACTTTGTAGAGGAAGCATTTTGTTCGGTTTGCTTTTTTGTTAATTCATGTTCACATTTACACACACACATACATACATACATGTATGTGTATATACAGATAGATAAGATAGATAAATAGATAGATAGATAAATAGATAGATAGATAGATATATAGATAGATAGATAGATAGATAGATAGACAGGTAGACAGAGAGATGAATAAATGAATAGATGATTACTTCATTTTGATTTCCATTTTCGCGACCTTCCTATATTTGATTTATTCATTCTATATTACTTATCTCCTCAAATTGCATTGTACCATGGGTCAGATTATTTTCTGAATGGGTAATATAATGATAGAAAGGAATGAAACATATCCTCTCCGTTAATTGACATTATTGGTTCATAAATTGTGCAATGAACATCGGCACTCATCTGCAGTTTCCTCGGGAAAAAAATACACCGCTAACCAAGGTGGGAAATCAAAGATAGTCACAAAACACGAATTATTGTTTAAGGAGAGAAATTCGGCACCATGATACTAGCTCTTGCAGCAACACCGTGTGCATTATCCTTTCTGACATCTGTGTCTAATGAAGTTTTTATCCCTGCATTCGCGGAGGCGTCTGTTTATTCATCGCGCTGTCTCAAACAAACGAGCCTATGATGACTAACATTAATGAGTAATTTCGCACGACACCGACAGCTTCAACATTTTTAATCAAAATATCGCATCGCCAACAGATCAAACGAGATGTAATGATAGTGTAATGATAGTGGGTCGTGATGGCAACCCTCAATACTGGTCAATCTGTTAAAACTCGAAAATAACGAAATGGACACTAAGTTTACCAACGTGACAGGATGTGAGGGGCTAGGACTTTTAGAGTCGATTTAATACCCTGAATAAGATGAAACGTGTGAATGAATCAGAATTATCTCGACTGATGTAAAAGAGGTCTGTTCCAAGAAAAAAAAAGTGATACCGTTTCATTTTTCCCCATTTAGTAGCATACACTTGATTTCCAATAACTCGTCCATGCATGTTTTTGTCTTTCGTTTAATGCGCAAAAATATGGATATGATTTTTGATAACAAGATTAAAGATGAAAATACAACTTCAGTGTTCTTGTTGGAAGATTCACTGCTTGACAAGGCTGCCAAAACATCTCTTACTTTTTATCACTTACTGTTGATATATGTATGTATATATATATATATATATATATATATATATATATATATATATATATATTTTTTCAGAATAAAATCCATAAAAATACCATTTCTCACAGAAAACAAAACAGACGAACAAAATGATGACCCCTTATTTATATCAAAGAGGTTGCCTCTGCTGAAACTTCATCCACTCATGGAATACAACCACTGCTTCTTCCAGGGACAGGTAAATACACACAAAATGAGAAAGAAATGGGAATACTACAGCAACTCATGTTGAAGCTCAGTGACATCAAATAAAAAAATAACGATAGTAATGATACCAGTAAAAAAAAAGCACGTCACTCTTTATTATGGTCACCGTAAAACGGAGAGCTGCCGAATGGCATTCTGTGTGATGTGAATGCGAAACACGAGGTTGAGCGAAGTATTCTGTTAGCCATGAATATGTATTCATACTGAAGAGAAGAAAAAAAATCAATAGTACAGAAAGACATTTCAAGTGATATTGTCCTCATTTAAGATGGATTCTATTTATAGCTTCGCTCTAAGAGGTATTCTATTGCATGCACCTATTGGCGTTATCGCATAAAGAGGGAAAAAAGGAAAAATAGAAAAGTAAAAAGGAGGAGAAGGAGAAGAAGAAGAAGGACAAAGAAAAAGAAGAAAAATGTCTGCCATCGAATTACGGTCAAGATGGTGATGTGAATACGGAGAGAGACCCGGCCTCTTTCTCCAGGCCATCAATTAGATTGGAACAGCCACGTGTTAACGTCATTCCAATGTCATCACATTGGTGAATGTAAGAAAAGAAAAAAAAAATGGTGCTATACTGTAAAGATTGCAAAATGGCAAATGGTGCATTAACAACTTACATGGGAACACACACACACACACGCACACACGCACGCACGCACACTAACACTCACACTCACACACGCAAACCTGCGGGCACTATAATGTGTTGCATTATTTTTTCAACGTGTCTATTGGCGGCACTCATAAAAAAAAAGAGAAACAATCCACCCCAATAACATGAAGTAGGGAACAAAACACCAATAAAAATAAGTATCAGCGTGTAGGCCTAAACACACACACATACACACACACACACACACACACACACACTCACAAACACACACAAACACACACACACACATGATACAGTTTGAGTTGAAATGGGGCTTCAGGTTTCCAAAGTTTTTTATTATGATTTTTTGAGATAATAAGAAACCTCTTAAGAAATATGAAAGAGCATAATATATAATTCTAATATTAGTATTGCTTTTTACTTTGTTTACGGATGTGTCAGCCATTTCAAAACCGATTTTCATCAAATAAACCTTGAATTCCTCTTAGAATTGATGCTCTTTAACATTTTATAAAGTGGCTTTTAAGTATATCGAAAAAAATCTAAAAGCTGAATCCTCATCTCAGCCAATTCTATACCATCCTCAGGCTTTAAAAGGAGAGGCTGGCGCACGTTGTTTTAACTATTGAAAGGAATTAGGATATAGAAAAACATATACTGCTCGGGTGGTTGGTGAAAAGCGGTCTCATACATACCTAATTTGATTTCCATCCCTCAGGAAGTGGGCTGTGTTTCGACCACCTAACGAGCAGGTGTATACCTTGGACTAAATATCAGTTACGATGTTTTATCTGCCTTTCACTGTGGCTGAACATTCGTTTCCCCTCTATATACATCATTCGCATTTACTCCGCATGTAAGCTGAATTTGCCTTTGATATTGTAGACTTGGTCAGATTTCATCGATTGTTACTGTTATGACGTCGAAATCAATTTTCGTTGACCCAAATTTTTACATTGTATAGTATACGAGACCAAAGGATTACCACTACGAATTAACTAATTAATTACGGACTTGAAAGTTTAATTGCCTAATTGTCGTTTACGATTTCATCCATTAGAAATTACTCGTGCTTTGTCCGGCAAAACCAGTAACACAATCCCTTTCCTACAGATATTACAGCTGGCAGGAGATATATCGTAGCAATGTTCAAAAATTATGCTTTATTAAAAGTCGTTATCTGCCACTGGAGCTTGATTACCCGACATCTATTCTGTCGGAAACGTTTTGTTGATTCGCAGTGATGGGTTGCAGACTTCACTTCAATAATTTGAACTTTACCGAGCGACACCGATTGTCAACGGTTCAATGTCAGTGTTTCTTTTACTCCAGTCAGAGATTGTTTTACTCGCTGCTCGTTATAGTTACTGTTATTGTTATTGTAAGTACGTTTAAGCTTTCTCTAAACAGAAATACCTGTTTTAAAGATATATTTGATGTTATAGCAAGTTATATAGGTACGTCCTATTTGTACGCCCCGAACCCGCAGTGGGATAAGCCTAGTACCTTCCATTAGTATACAGAGCATACAGCATATCTCATCGTGCCGTGATTTCTGCACCATTACGCATTTATGACATAACGCAGTCAGGTATACATGTCTGCGAAATGAAGCACCGACTTATTTTAGCAGTGGTTTGATGAAAGCGAGAGCCCCGCCATTTCCCGCGTAAATTGGATCTGATCAGTTTTCTGATATTTGATACTAGATTCCCATTCAAATAACTATGAAGCTACAATAAGGTGAAAATGGAATGCCCCATGGAAAGACAAGTTGTGTCTTTGAGTTTGAAAGAAAAAAAAAATCTGGAAACTTGGTTTGTTCAAATAGCAGGTGAGATTGTTTCAAGTGGTTCGGTTGTAACTTTATAAGTAAAAGACCATTACTGTAAATCGAGAACAACAAATCTTAACTTTTCCCGATCATTTTTTGTCGTAAATTCTACAAATTGCATGCGCCGTCACTCCCTCGTGATTTGTTAGTCCGCCTGTATGTTGTCACTAGTTCGCTATCAAAATGTTTACACGGAATAGACATCTTGAGTTGAAATGAGCAAGCATCTGCAACAAATGCATAATCTTTTTAATCTTAATTTCCATTGTATTTTGAAATGGTTAAAAATCTTATTTAAATACGGATGAGATTGCATTAACTGTACTGACAGCCCGGAACTAAAGTCTAAATGCACATAAATCAAATATATCTGCTCTAGTTGTAGAATAATCTAATTTCATCACAGTGCAAAAGGGTTCGCTGTTGTAGCGTACACAGAAATAAATCAGCAAAGCTATCCATGAAATTGCTGTTTTTCCGAATTACAAGAAGGGAAAGGAAATTGGTGAGTGGCGGGAAATGATATGCTGGAAATAATATAGCCAGAGAACTCTCCAAAGAACAATATGGAGATATTTTGCCAAGAAAATTGAAGTATGATATGTTTTCAGTCGTCAGGCAAAGAAAACATAAATTTTGGACTCTTGGAGAATAATTAGCCTGTTTCATAAGAGCGACCCAAAAATATAGATGAAACTAAATTGCAATATTCCACCACCTGTAATGAAATGTCGACAGGCAGAATTCTCTTTTCCCCACACCTCCCACAACAGGTAATTACTTGTCACTGCCATCTGTCTTGATTAAGATGGAAGTTATTTCTAGAAGGCGTGATAAGCAAGCACTGGAGATAATTTCGGCGAGATGGCATCCCAGTTAAATGAGATGGTGAAATCGTGTGACACTGTGCAAACATGTGACCGGCTCGAGAAGGAAGAAAGCGTTTTGAAAACTGCCAATTAACATTACAAGAAAAACAACATCACATTAGGCACACGATGTTTATGCGAGTCGTAGGAACGTATAAAGATATTGTACTCATTGTATCTCACTTTGTGGAAACGGTGGGCACTCGTACTAACAGCAAGTAATGGGTTAAGGAAGATATGACAGTATTTATCAGCTCGTGTTTCTCCAATCAATGAATCAGAGTAGAGTTCAATCCAGGAAATGTAATATATCAGGACCACGGCTAACGAGCAAGCTAGTTGGATTTCACGAGAGTTTTGGGATAGATAAGTAGATGCATGGGTCATATTGTAGGTGTATAAAGACAAGGAAGAAGGGAGCTAAACCTTAAGGAGACAGGCAGGAGAAAAAGGAAATATTCCACCTGTGCTGTGAAATGATATACCTGTTAACCCACGCACCTGAGCAGGTTGATTAACAGGCTTTGGAGGATTTGTCTGGAAGCTGCAATCACCCGCCTGTAAATCATCGAGATCAAAGAATACTCAAAACACTCCCTCATCGAATATCATTATTAGAAAGCCGTCATGATTCTATTTCAAATGTATGAATTAACTGATGAAGGGTGTTCATTTTTACTGATGATCAGTTCAGCCCGGAGAAACCGTTCTCCCCATGGACAGGTGGTCAAACCATTGTTATAAGCCAGAATTGGATTTAACTTTATACATGTACCACTGTCCACGCACCAGGCATTTAACTGTTTACCTTCTTTGCACATCGAATGCACATAAGCAGGCTTCAGAGATTCAAGGGTGGCAAACTATCACATAAAGTCAACTCTTGTGCCGTCCATGTTGCATAGAGAAGGGAGATTCGATAAGTTATGTTAGACTATGGAGCTACATTGTAGCTTCGTGGTTAGACAGATGTGTTGTTCTAGCAGAAATGCTATTCTTTGTTCTCAGTCAGTCAGAATTAAATACTGCATGTCGGCTGGATCTGTGTTGAAAAAACAACAACGATCTCATCGAACGCGTCATGCTTTAACTTTTTTCTCTAAGCATGGGGACAGACATTACATCACCCTTACGTTTCATAGAAAAGTTAGTTTGCAATTTTCGAATTTTGCCGAATTGCTATCTCGGTCCATATTCGCGCATCAACTTGTTCGTATCATATCCTATTACGGAACTTTATAATTGATATGAAAATGCTCTGCTAATCTTCTCACACTTTCATTGACATTTCAATTATATCCCAAGATAGTTTTAATGATTGTCGATTGCACATGAGCAGATAGATTCAGAATAAACTCTGAAATGGAGAGCTCGGTGAAAACCTGAAGTGCTAAATGAAAACCAACGGAAACTTGACGCTACTATTACTATAACAGATCTCAACAAATAGGTCAGTTGATGGTTACAAATGAGTGTACAAGTCCTAGGTATGTATGTATGCATGTAGGTATGTATGTATGTATGTAAGTGTTTATACTGGCAGAAAACAAAAATATCTCTAGAGGGGGAAAAGTCCTCTGAAAGAAAATTTGGTTTGTTTTGAGGTTAATCACTCTGCGCAGGTGCAAACGAATAGATATACATTTTTTATGTGCTTGTCAATCATGTACGAATTCTTACATATTACATGGGAATTTGTCCATGATGACAAGCACGTCTGTAAAAGTGATATTTGTGATCGCAGGGCATAATTCAGAACTCGATATGTTTGCGTGTTCCAAGTCACGGATCAAAAATTTTTGCAACAGCAGAAGAGGTCATTCGTATCAGTGAATGGGTCCTTTGGAGTGTTTTTGTCACGCGGTCTATTATTTTGATAAGTTGTCATTTCTAGGAATTTGGGGCACCAAGAAATGAAACCTAATAGTTTGCCCAAAACATCCGCGGTGCCAGAGTGGGAGGGCTTGAGATTAGAAAATGAGTTCAATGCAAAGAGACGTGTTAGAGATATTAGATAGAGATTGGAAAAATGGGAAATACATGTGATGTGTGATGTGTCTTACATCTATGTCAAGTTATGGTGAGGTATATTGATACAAATATGGTAAAACATCAGCTACGAAAGCAGTATTGCAACTCGTGCGGGAAATATTTAACGATGACCTCAGAGATAAAAATGGAGGAACAACGATTTTACTCCTTGCCCTAAATTCGTGACAATGATACAGATTTAAAGAAAAACATGATTGCACAATCTTCTTAAATTTGCCCGTTCTTACGTAACCTTTAACTACAGAGGTTCAGGCAGAGTTGGTCCTGGTAAACAGAACGTCGTCCATCTCTGGATGTAGATGACGTAATCAGTGAGTGTGATCAGAGTTCCTGGTATAAAGCTTTGCTATATACGTGAGGCAGTTCTGAGTTTGTGACCTTGTACCTCAAAACGTTGCCTCCTCCAATCTCATTCCTCTCAGGTACCAGGTTAGAGTTCCTTGTTTCCGGATGTCTCTTTCCAGAGCTTGACGAATTGCATTGTACACAGAAGCTTGTCAGTCTAGGGTTGGCGTTTGTCCGAAGCTTTGCTTACTCAGCCACCTAAAGTATGCCCACCTCGACGTTTTGAAACGCAAGGCCTATAATGAATGGATTCCTAAAATTCATTTGTTGGTCAAAAAAAAAAAAATAACCCCAAACAACCACCAAACAAAACAGAATGACGGATGGAAAAGAGCTCCCACAATGATGAAAAAGTCTTCCGGGTTACCCTGGCGGATAATTCAACAAGCAAACCAAACAAATCATAAGCC
The DNA here is from genome assembly GCA_033980235.1 of Diadema setosum. NCBI lineage: Eukaryota > Metazoa > Echinodermata > Echinoidea > Diadematoida > Diadematidae > Diadema > Diadema setosum. The sequence continues at coordinate 47,567,364 of CM067060.1, forward strand.
CTTTAACAAAATTAATGTATATCCCTCAATTTTTCGCGTTCACAAGTCGTTCACAAATTTTAACAGTGACACGCACTTCTTTCTCTTTTTTTTTCAACAAACGCCCGTCCAAACAAACAAACATACAAACAAACAAAATCAAACAAATAAAAATACCACGAAAGTCTTGAAAAGAAAGATTATTGTCATGGTAACGGCACACGCCCTCCGATGACGTGTGCGGGAAAAGGGTGACCTTTTTGCTGCACCTTGGATATGATCCACATTATTTTGAATTACGTTTATAAATTCTAAATCTGGTCAGGATGGGATACTATGCGGATAATAACATCATCTAAAATCTGAGGATTACTCTGGTTCAGCTCCGATTTTATGACAAAGAGATGAAGAGTTTGCTCGCATAATTTGGTTTATGGAAGTGACATAAATAGTGAGAGAATTAAAAAAAATGGATAGGATGTTCGAAAGTTAAGGCGCCATCAACATTATTCACACCCACAGACATCTGATACCTCTCTCAGTAATCATGATAATTCATCATAGCAGACAAGTTTAATGCCGAAAAATTGTCATTTTTCTGTGTTTTATAGTCATAGAATGTTTGTAGGTGGATTTAAACAGTATACAACGGTTGGTATTACAAATAATCAGTGATCAATCATCCACAAAAGATCAATATTATAATTTTCATCGGTTATACTGCGTCACTGCAAGGGGTGACATGTGTTTATTGTGTGTGTGTGTTGGGGAGTGAAGACACGTAAGGTGTTTTCTCGTATCGCTCGATGGCTTGTGATGAATAAAATAACTGTAGTTGTCGAAGACACGGTAACAGCTCCATAGTTTCAGTGCAATGCACTTTAACATGAGATGCTAAGAAAATGCGCTCTGTGGAGCCTTCACTATATCACAAAACTATCACATGTAAGCTGATCTCTTTCACATGGTATTTTTATAAACGGTTCTGTGTACAATTGAGCATCTGACTTTTCAAATAAGTTTCTTTTAGAAAACTGATTTGACGTTTGAGCGACACGGGTTCTTCCAAAGAAATTCCTACAATGTAGAATCGGACCATCAAGTGCCTTGTTACAGCGTTGAACATGTATTGTACTGTAAGCGTCTTTTGGCTTGAAATTATTTATAAAGGATCTTTTGTGGCTATTTGAATGTTCTTGTCTTGAGATAGGCAGGTAGCAGGGAAGATTTACTTAAAATCGATGAACAGCACGATCTGTGTGGGAGAAAGTGGACATCAACTCTGAAACTAAACCAAAGAAGGAATGTGAATAGAGCGAAGGGAGCTGAATTTTGCCTCTCTAACAAATAGCCTTAAAAGTGGAGTTTATTTCTTTCAAAGTGTACACGCTGTTACAGACACTAACGTCCACAGTTTTGATATTCTATATCAATGCCTTGAAAAGGCTAAACCTGGCATCATCAGTACTTATGAAAGAATATCTTCACTAGAACATGATCGTGCGAAATCTATGTAAAAATGACAGATTAAAACTTTGTTTTGGTTTTGTTGTTGTTTTTATCTTGTTTTGTTATTTGTTTGTTTAGGGGTTTTTTATGCTTTGGTCTCGCACATTCACATTGTTGTAACGCGATATTTTTTTTTTTAAATCTTACTTTCCCGGATCAATTTATCCATTCTGGTTAGAATTACTTTTGGGAAATTGTACTCGAATTTGAACGGACAAAAAAAAAAAATCACATTTGTCGTCACAGCGATATTTGACGATAAAGAATTTACGCAACGCAACTATAGCAATACAGTATAGTATAGAAAGTCAGAAATAATCCGGGAGTTGAGACACACTAACGAGCAGCCTAAGCTACAGGCAATATTAACACTTTGTATCGATCTAAGAGGGATCCATTTCTTCACGTAGTGCCCTGTCATTGTTTAGATTTACCTGACTTTGAACAACATTAGTTTGACAAACGGCGTAATAAGGACTTTTCAGAAGGATGTACAGATGTATAAACCGCGTATGAAATTGTATTTATTGCAGTCAGTTAAAAAGACTGACACTACGTCATTCGCGTCATTTTAATATTTCTAGATTAATGGTTATCATTTTCCTAAACGCTGCAGACGTGATTCTGTCACTTTTCTCTGTCTGTCACCAAATGTTAAAAGTTATATAGTATAATCAAATTTTCGAGTTTACCTTTGCTTTACAAGAGCGACCGTTCATCAAAATGTCGAGAGAGCATTTCGATTTTTTTTTTCTTTCAGTCTTGGGATTGACGTTGACACAAAGCCATATTGCTTAAATCCTGTCAGCTCATAAACATGAATGAAAATGTATGAAGTGAACCTTACCTTGTCGAACAGATTACGCTCAAAGGCACTTTTATTCTTTGTTCACTCTTTGGTGATCGTTTAACTATTTTATTGTATGTTCTCTTCCTTTACAGGTCATTGTCACATCACTGGACTTTGTCTTTAAGTAACGCACAGCCGCTTGGACACTGTGCATATCGCGTATTCTTCGAGGATATTTGAAATAGAGAACATAGACAACAGACGTGATGGCAACCTTCAGGACGCTTTCGCTACTCAGCCTTTTCCTTATGTGGCTTTGTGCTTTCTCTACTGTCGATTCTCGCTCTTTGTTCCCTAAAAAACACACCGCGTCGCCTTCTAAGTATCACCGTCACCATTTCGAGCACAAGAACGCCATACCACATCATCACCAGCTAGCCGTTCTCCGCGAACTGGCGCTGGGCTCGCATAAAGCCGCAAGAGAGACCATCCCACCGCGCCACTATACAACGGAGAAGCAGACGATTAAAGGTCACGTGAAGCCGGTGTGGGGCGCCTTCAAGCCAAATCACCGCCTAGGAGCAGATGAAGAAGATGCCCTCGTTGGTGCAGCCACTGAAACGTATTTAGCATCAGGGGTGGCCGCGCCTCCAAAGCCGATCGATGAGGGGTTTGGAGAGTGGGGTCCTCCTATCCCGACGCACACTCAAAAGGAACCCACATCGAAGGGCTTTTTCAGCGGACCGAGTAGAGTCATCACATCCTCAGCTACCAAGACCACCAGTGATAATGACGATCACGATGATGATGATGATGATTTCGGAGTATGGGGAGCGTACAAACCATCACGCCATACAGCCCCTGCTGAAGAAGCTGCAGCCGGGAGCACCAGCAAAGCAATTCACGTGCGGCCAGGCCAGCCACCGCGGGTTGTTGAAGAATCATTTCCTGGAGGAGACTTCGGCACCTTTGTCTCTCCGAGTGAGACGGAGAGGAGTGGCACAGACACATCGGACGGTTGGTTCATGTCCTTCGTGCCGTATCCTCAGCCAGAGACTGAACAGGAGGATGCGGAATCCTCCTCCTCTTCGTCCTCTTCAGGCGCCTTCGCCGGGATGTTTGGTCTCTTCAGGGACAGAAAAAGGGTGAGACATCCGCAGTTTTCTAATATTCCCCGTACAAAAAGGAACTTATTGACGTTACGGTGAGGCAAGGGTGCTGATGGTGGGGTGGGGGGATTGCGTAAGGGTTGTACTGCTTGTTAGATTGTATTTTTCTCATTAATGTCATGTTGTAAGAATTTTCCGATGTGACTTGTCAAAAGAAATACTGTGTACGGTCGGATATGCCTCCTCTCCCACGGTCCAGAAAAAAAAATGGTGTTTAACCTTGAGTCATGGTATTGAGCTATATTTTACAATCATTGAAGACAATGATAACGACTTGCATTGATGATTAACAAAGAGAATTTTAATTACAATATTCTATGCAAAGCTTTCATTTTCATACAAATACCCCGTACAGGGAAATGATACTTTGTTGCCTTTTAATAAAGACCTGTTTGCCTTTTTAGAGTTTCCAGTCGATCAACTATCGACGAAGAAGCAATTTTGAACATGACAGACGGTTTTTTTTTTTTTTTAATCAAAACTTTTATCAAAATCTATATACTAGTAGTTTCTTTGGCATTTATTGGAGTTTCAACATAACAAATGTACTGCACGTTGGAATCAAATCAAAGTAAGAGCAAAAGAGTTCTTGCGTCCATGATATTTCAGACACAATGATACATATCGTTTCAAAATGTGTCACCTTGAATCAACTTGACAGATGAACAAGTGTGATTTTTTTTTCCCCAAACTCACTGCATAGATTGAAATGGTGTCTTTACATGCTCGGTCAATGTCACATTGTAATTATCTCACGCGTCATTTTGATAGCTTATCTCCAAACATTTTTTTCCTTTTCAGGGGTGTGATGACGCTATTGAAGATCGGCCATGTAAGAGTAACTCGGATTGCCTGGGGTGCAACAAGACTTTTCAGTGCTCATCGAACAGGAAATGCCAGAAGGTATAACGATGAACAATTCGCGGAAGTCGTCCGGTCAACCTCAAAGTACCTTTGTGAACCGCTGTGGTAAGAAGAACACGGCAAGACGAACTTCCTGATCACTATTCTTAAAAACAAAGAAAAAAAAAAGTTTGCAGGATTATATTGATAGCATTCTCCAGAGATGTTTACCCATGCGTACGTGTAACTGAGAAAACACTATAATACTATATGCCATTATAATGTATAGTTTAATTCCTTGATAGTTATTTTGGCTTCTTCCTCTAAATAATGTGACCGTCATGCTTATTGCTGAACATTCATTACAGCTTTCTTTTCGTGTTTTTATGAGCAGTTCGTTCGGTAATAGAGAAATGAGGATAACAATGTACCATCTCTACGAAAATCCTGCCAAGCAGCTTGCTAAAACACGCACACAGTTATACTAAAATTACACTGGCAAAAGTGATAACTATCTCCTATCATCCACGATTTAACTCGATCAGTTGCGTCTACATAGGTGAAGTTAAAAAGAAGACAAATTCATACTCACTGTCCGTCAATTAAACAGAACAAATCTGAAGAAAATTCATTACATATATTCAGTACACTGCCCTACACCAACTCCAACCCGACAGCATGTCCCGTGGCTGTTTTGTTCGTGTATAGAATATGCAAGCTGCACAACATGTAACCAAGCGGTTCCCTCTTTTTTTTACGTTTGCCGCCTAACAGATTGTAGTAACTTATAATTTGAAAATCTGATGTAAACGTAGGATAAATGGGTCACTCCGTAGTTCATTGTTGATCGCATAAATTGTAAGGAACATGAGTACAGTTTTTTTTTTTTTTTTCAGGCTCATATAAAAGATCTGGCAACATAACAAGCTATCGATTACAAAACTGTACATCTTTAGTGATATCTTCGGGTTCAACGGTCAAGAAGTGCTAGAAGTAGCATTGATATAAGTGTGCTCAGTTCGTTTTGTGTGCTGTTGTGTTGTTGTTAAAGAATCTATTGTAGATTACTGTCATAGTCCAAGTGCGCACAGTGATAACGCCATCGTATCCGTTCATGCGGATAATTGAGTGCTGATATTGTATAATAAATTCTGTGAAGTAAATGCATTCATAAATGTAATGCTATCAAATGGTTGCGTTTTTTTTTCTATGTTTCTCACTTTTTTGTATTCGTACAAGAAGATTATCGATGATGTATGATATTGATTCTATGCGGCCTTGCTGCTCCAAATATTTTGTTGCTGTATTGCAAAGTCCCTAGAAGAAAAGTTTTTAAAGGGTAATACATTCCAAAATTTACGGGCAAGTTTACTTACAAAATCATGTAAGATTGTGCAATTGTTTACTGTTGTATTCAAATTTTTCAGATTTATGGAACACGGTCAGCTTTCCATAGTATTATGTGTAGAGCAGTAATCGACCTTTTGATAATGCAGAAGTAGACTTTGGATGCGCAAAATCTCTTTCTCGGGTATCAAAACTGTGGTTGTGGAAATGAAAAAAAAAAAACAAAACAAAAAAACTTCCGACCAAGTAGCTAATGTCGAGATATTTTTACAGGAGTACGCTCTAGACATGCTAGACACAATAGATGATAATCAATTATACATGTATTTGTTATATAGGCGTGTTGTAAATAACAAGAGTTAAAACGTCGTTTTCATGTAAGTATGCTTTATTATGACTGGGTCTTGTCTTCTTGCATAAAGTTATTCTATTTTCTTTACGCTCGTGTGTAACGTTAAATGATTACAATATTTCATGTCAAAAATGGTTCTTTCATCGAGTGGTGTAAATAAAAGAGAACATAATCTCAAAGGAGATCATCCTATCCAACGATTTGCCTTTTTACTTCGAACTATGATGTGTGTTCGATATTGCGCATGAACTTAATGATCATGTTTAATAAGAATTTATCCGAGTGTTTTCCCTGTCTATTATAAAGACAACAGAAGCCTACAAATTTCTGTAATTATTATTTTTTTTTTTCAGTGAGAGATTTAAATTTGGGACAAAAACGTCCAAGGAATCCGGGGAAGTTTTGTAAGTACACCTTTCGGTGAACAATCATTTTACTTTCCCAATTGCGGACTATATTATGTAGTTTTGCAATATGTCTCTTCTAACACTATAGAAGTATATTCTCATTTATGGAAGTTAATGGAGATGAAGAATATTGAATGTCTGTAGATATTACATCAGTTCATGCAATATTTTATATATATAAATAAATATATATATATATATATATATATATATATATATATGATATATTTACATGTGTGTGTGTGTGTGTATGCACGTACATGTATGTGTGTATGTTTGTATAAACATGATAAATAGATGATATATAATGTGATACATTATATATATTTACTTTGTTAAGGTTACTGATGATAAGTTTTACTCATATGAATCACATAAATAATGCATACGCACGTTAGGTGTGTGTGTGTGTGTGTGTGTGTGTGTTGCTCGCTATGTTTCATTTAAGCGTATCCTATGTTTCTGATTTGAATAAAAAAAAAAAAGAAGTAAAACCCAGAGACTAAATCTTTCCACTGACAATCAAAATTTAATGACTGAGTTCTATATACAGTAGTATATATATATATACATATATATATATATATATTCATTTATACGTAAGTAGTTATGTAGTTGTGTATGTATTTATATAAATATTCATATGTAGGCCTAAATAGAATATGAATGTATCCGTTGGGTAGAATATGAATATTTGTGTATATACATCAATATATACATATACTTTCTTAATTTTTATGATGATAAGTTTTACTCATAATTTATGAATCGCATAAAGAATGCATACGCAAATTTGATGTGTGTGCATTGATCACTATCGAAACTAGGAAACATGCAGCTTTAAGAATTCGAGTTCTTGAGCTTCATGGAACCATAACGTTTATTCATCACATCTTATGCAAAACTTGCTGAAGTATTGATTAAATGACATACCATAAACAATCATGAATATCAATAAAGGAAATCAAGAGATTATTAAAGCATAGGGGTTTAGATGTGCTGTGAAAGATTTTTAATTTCTTGTCTCCCTCTGTAGGAATGCGTTTGTAAGATCGCAGCTGCTGATTTATAATAATAATGGTAATAACAATAATAATAATAATAACAATACTACTACTACTACTACTGCTACTACTACTACTAATAATAATAATTGCATTTATATGGCGCTTTATATATACGGGTGTTTCTAAGCGCACTGATGCTATTTGTACAAGACGACTAGAAAACACAATAACATTAGGACAATGCAAAAACGAAAATAACAGTGACAAAAAAAAAGGAGAAGAAAATACAAGTGATACAGAGATACAATAATCAATAACTGACTGTGTGCGCCTCCAGAAAAAAAAATACAACTGATTAAACAGATTACTTTTTAAATTGAAAGAATTCTAAATGATTCAATAGATGAGGCATTCTGAATATGAAGATAAACATGTCTGGAAAAAAAAGGAAGCAATGGGAATCGAACCTGTCATCTACTGCTTTCTGGTCAACGACACTACCACCTGGCTATCCTTGTTGCCGGCAGTGACACGATGAACTTGGAACGAATACCCAAGCCCTGAAATGCCAACATTATTATGTTAAGTAGCGCGAGGCGGAGAAGGTTTATCAAATGAAATCAAGTGATTATTCAAGCGGGGGGGGGGGGGGGGTGAAGATGTGTTCATGAACGATTATAATCCTTTGTTTCCTACCGTACAAATGTATTTGTAATATATATATATATATATGTATATATGAGATTAAAACCTAAAATGGCATTAAAACGCTTTATCCTGGCGAGGAAAGCGCATGTTTTTGAAACAAGACACCAAACAGGTTAGTCATCGCATTCTTCATCAGCGACCAGGATGCGATGTGATGTTAGATTAAAAATCCGTTTCTGAAGCAGAACATACACACAAGGGTATACGTCTGCTCCTGGTCGGACGGATTTCAAAACTAACCTGCTTGTGATGGAATGCGTCTATAAACTGGTGGTAGTTGTTGCCACAGTGCATGGTAACCGCGCAGTTTGTATGTGCGCGTTTGGCGTAGCAACGACGCATCCATGGACTGGTTCCCTCCACGAAGAGCCAAAGATGAAAGGATGAAATCAGTTTAAAAAACATGACAAACATGAATCCCTGATAGCTTTTCAATGGACTTACATTGCCAACGTCATGCTCCGATTTACTATCACGAAGATAAACGGTTCAGAGACCCACCTCATCTTGTCTTTCACTGAACGCAAACTCACACCTCCGGCCCCCATAGAGACATCCCAGCCAGTAGTTGTGCCTTGTCCGTGATGGAATACTGTATCAGACTTTCCTGATAGTCAACGGTCTTTCCCGTAGTCAATCAGACTTTTCCTGATAGTCAATCAGACTTTACCTGATAGTCAACCAGCCTTTCCTGGTAGTCACTGATCAATATATATATATATATATATATATATATATATATATATATATATATATATATATATATATATATATTATTATTGTTATTATTATTATTATTATTATTATTATTATTATTATTATTATTACCAGTTCGGATCTTTAAAATACATTTATACAGAGGGAGACAAAATAATTATTGAAATCTTTCATAGCACAAGATGAATAAACATGTAAAAATAAACGGGACAGACAAAAATCGTTACGGACTTAACGCATAGTTTCCAACAGAAGTCTTCTTCTTTCCCTGGGATTCCATGTATTCTTCTCCGTAGCGTATAGGCCTACTCAGAATAAAAAAAAAAAATAGTGCGCCAAATCTAATTGCTAACAGAAGAGCAATCCTGCCCTCTTGCAATTTTCCCTGCACTACTTCAATTCTTTTTGAATAACTATACAAAAAGACAACAAATACATACACACCTGCTGTTCTCGGTTGGGCGAACACATGACAACATAATTACCAGCTCCACAAGCGCCGTGTGACAAAGCCGTTGTTATGACAATTTCATTAATTGTCCTCACGCTATTCTGAGGATAGAGGTAATGTGTGTGCTAATGACGGTGGGAGGTTTGACGGTGCAGAGTGATGGCGCCACTTGAACAAACAGATTTGATTTCTTATTTTGTCGGCATGAGTAAGTCTCCTCAGATGAACTTCATATCACCATGAATTTCAAAGGTACATACCTGCAAACACACAAAGAAAACAAAAGAGAACATACACACATACATACATACATACATATATATAGAGAGAATTAGAGAGAGAGAAAGAGGAGATGGAATAAGAGGGAGATTGAGAGACAAACAAAAGGATGATTTATAAATGAGTGTGGTATATTCATCTCTCATTCTCTCTCTCCTTGTATAATAGGAGAATTGAAGGTTTCCAACAAGTCCAATAATCGATAATTTTGTCGTGAATAATCAAGCATAATGACTGAAAACGACCGCAAGAGCAAATAATTGATTTATTTGGTCACATTAGCATATAATATAGATTTCAGATTAGTACTAAGGAGAGGCAAAAGGTGTCTGATCGTAAGAACGAAGAGGGATGAAAATAACAGAAATAATGAGATTTTTAAAGGAGATAAATCTTCTCTATAATTTTGATGATATGTTTGCTGCCAAATGTCCATGAAAAGAGATGACATCTATAAATACGCTGAAATATTCTTTGGGGAGGCGAAATGCCACAAAAGCATATTTCACAAAAATGTTTAAGAGAATCTATTCTTTCAATTAAACAGAATCCGTGATGCCTCACCCTTCTCAACAACAAACAAACAAACAAACAAACACAAATCGGCATGTCTTCATATCCTTACTAATCAATGTTGTGGAGCCTGGTGTCAACCAGCCGAAGTGGTGTCTGCAAGGCGGTTCGAAATTTCCTGGAAAGCAAGGCGCTTGCTCCTTGGCGGAACATCTGCCAAATTCCCTGTTGCATTGGACAGAGGTATATCGTGGTAAGCGAGAAAGCGTACTCGCATTCACAGCGGGTGCCTTTCTCCACGTGGATAACCGCGAAGCTTCAAGCTCCTTGGGATAACACAATATCGCTATACGGAAGAAAACAGCTCGCGGCGTCCGTTACTTATTCCTCACTGACTATAATCTCAAATAGCCCAAGAAATCTCTCTTAAGTCTTCTTTTGAAAAGGAGGATAGTAATTGAGGGGGTTTTTTTTGCGTGTGTGTGCGTGTGTGTGTGTGTGTGTGCGTGTGTGTGTGTGTGCGTGTTTAATCCAGATTTTCGCTTTGCTGATTGTTGGTTTATTTGATCGATGGAAGCTAGGCACTTGGTAAGTAACGTGTGTTTAATGTGATCAATTTTCTTAAACATACCATAAAGGGAATCCAAGAAGGAACAGCTGAGCTGCTCTTTATTGACGCGTCTGAACCTTGGCAATTCTGTTTTCATTCATGCATTTATATGAATTTCACAGTACTTTTCACTGATTTTGATCTAGATGTGGTAAAAAAAAATAATTCCTCTATCCGAGATTTATTTCATCATTAAAATACAGATGAACATAATGAAGAGGACGGTAAACAACACTTTGAGATAGAGCATTGCTGCAAAGAAAAAAAATAAATAAACGACCAAGTAGCACCTGATTAGCTGACATTTTTTCTTGATGTTGTTTCGTGATTTTGTACTTTGTTACAATCAAAGAGGATGATGGGAGTTGAATTAAAACAGGAAAATAGTTTTACAAAGATGATGCAATCGTCGTGAAAGGCGAGTACTCAAAGGTGGGGGGAAACTACTGGGGCAGATTTCCTTTGACCTTTAAACAAAGAAAACGCACAGATTTCATGTCTATTGTCCTTTCGTCGCAAAACGGCAGCATATTATACCCGTCGGTAATCTACTGAAAATGTTCGTTTCATCAGGAAATCGACCTATTTATGAGAGCGCCTATACATCGTGTCATCAATAACAAGTCGTTTCTCTCCTACCGCTCAGACTTCATCATTAATGCAACCTTGTTTATTTGGCTCTATTTTTGAAATCCAGACAATGATCTTGATATCATACTCAAGATTCATCGACGTCTGGTTTGAAATACACGTGCACACAAGACAGACACAAGATAAATAAAAAGGCGCGCTTACTGGTCATCAACGTTTCCGTCCAAACATGAAGACTACTATGGTTTTTAACTATGGTCAAACTCCCGCATGAAAGCCTATTTTTACAAACATAATGAGTTTAACTATCTTACCTTAGACACGATACTGACTCAGTTCATCTCTTCATTTTCCCAAGCTTTTTTAAAACTAGAAATGGGTTAATTGCATCATTTTACGGAAGGAATCCGAAGGAAAGAAAATCTAAGATAAAGAATTGAAAAGGGACAGTGCTTCATATTCAACGAATTTCTGCTGATGACGCAAAAAATCGAAGAAACCTCTGTCCTGTTATTTTGCCATTTATTTTCTACAGGGATTCAGTAATTCAATTGTATGAGTAGGGCTGCTTTAATGACGCGTTGTAAGCAGCCTTTGCACGTTTATTGCTTTTGCATAAATACAATTATAATCATATTAAAATTGTATTCGCAGGAGAATTCTTCCTAACACTACTCCTCTAATTCTCATCCCACTCTAATTTTCTCCTCCTGCGCTCTTTTGCTGTGAGCATTTTAGATATTTTTTCCTCCCCAAGTAGGAATCATTGTAAATATATGTTCCTAATTTTTAAACTAAATGTGTTTTCTGGGAATCCTTATGCATGATACATGAATGTGTATTTCACCAGTTCAGCCTTATTTTGCGGTGAGGTTTTTTTTTTTTAGTGTGTGTGTGTTTTTCTATTTGTCATTTCCTCAGGTCCACCCGGTTTTTTATTTTAGTATTGCATTTGAATTTCCGTTTGTCTTCTTCTATAGTATTCACCAGTTATCAAATAAATTCAAATGAAACAAGGTCAAGGAAAGGTCACTTTAACTGTGGACATATTCCCTTTCACAATCTTGTGTTTTTATCCCGTATAAATGGTCAAGTCATGATACAGATATATTTAGATTACCAATTATAAAATAGTAAACCTTGAAAATTATGAATCAGTGTGATCACATGATCTTCAAGCTAAAACATTGATAATTATTGCTTTCCTTCAAAATGACCTCACAATATTTCTCCTTAAATGTATAATATTCACAAGTTAAGGCTTTCAATTAATATTATCTTGCTCTTGAATTGTCATACGTGGGACCTTATTAGTGAAAATGAGAAGAAAAAAAAATACTGATTTACTGAATGCTCGGAATGAGCAGCATATTGTCCTGCGCTTTTTTGCAAGACAAATTTAGCCAAACGCACCAGAGTATATCGCTCATCCATGAATATAATGAAGACTTCAATTGTTTCATGAAGACTTCAACTGTTTGACGAAATGAAATTCTTGATTCTTGCATTTTTGCCACGTTTATGATGAACAAAAACTCAACAATAAGATAGATGGATCTATGTTTCTCAGATCGTGACAAGTTTTTTTTTTTTTTTTTCATTAGGTTTAACTCTTTATTTGGGTTGGCCTAGAATAGATGGTCGATATTAATTATGCCGGTTAACCATTACGAGAAATTATTTATAAAACGTAAAGTCAAAGATGGTCTCGTTATGTATCACTTGTAGCTCCCAACATTTGTAATTTTGGGCATGTTTTCTTGTTTTTTGAGGACCGAGACACATAACCTTTTCTAAGTTAAACTCAAGCTATAAACAGCCAAAAAAAAAATGAGAAATTTATCAGCAAGGAAGACGAATCATAAGAAAAGTATGTAAGAGATATAATTGATGGAAACAAAATTGCCGTTAACGAACCTTCTGGACTGTAACGGAAAGAACGCCACCGCCAATGTTGAATGGCGTAATTCGACACTTTGCAGTTGTTACATGATAGTTACCGTAAAGCAAAACAAACTCTCCGAGGCTATAATTTCTGTAGACAAATTGTATTGATGTGAAATGTCCGCCTGAGACTAGGGACTTCTCGAGTGACGGTACTTTGGGAAAAGAAAGGTGTAACGTCATCAGTAGGCAAATAATGAAACAGGGTCTTCCTTAATGAGTACGCCTGAGGTGATGGCAGCGTCATTTCCTATTCAGTCATGTATCAAATCTCTGTCTCTAACGAGGACCAAACTATTGTGGTGGCCTTTTGATATTCACAAACAAGCCACTCGGCCATTTTAAATTGTCTTCATCATTTGTAAACAATTTCGGTATCACTTACATATCTAATTTTATCTTCTTCTTTTTTTCTTCCTGAGATACAAAGGCATAATATTTGCATATTTACTGAGTTGGAGCAGTTCACCATTCAATGGCCAGTGGCATGATGAGCTAAAAGGCGGAATCTATGGCATGATAATATGTTGATTGAAAAGAAATCAATGAATTATGTTAACGTGTCAAAGTCTTTGCGTCTTACGAACTTATTAAAGCAGGAGAAATAATAGTGAGGCTGACCTCAAAATCGTGTCCTTTACATACAATGCTACATCCGAACAGCTGAGAAGTAAGATTAGAAGAAGACGAAGACTATACGAACTCGCCTGTCCTACATCCGAGGGCCATTGTCATGCACAGTATGAACTTGGACTGCTGTTGGAGTTCAGCCAACTGTGTCGTCACAACAGGGACGCATCACGTGGCATGTGTCTGGCTTAGTCAGTGTTAAAAGGCGACGGGTTAAACCTACCCAACGTTGCGCTTCATCAATACCACTCCATGCCTCAGAGTGAGCGCTGTCTTCTGCCGATGGCGGGAGCACGTGTCCCAGTTGATGGGGAGTGAAGTCCGACAAGTCACGTAATGTCCTCTAGCACTCTGACAGAATCTTGCTGCACTTCTTTGGTTTTCTTGGACGAGGGAGGGGTAATCGGATATCCGTCACTAGTCAACCTCAGCGTCAGCTTGACCAGATGAGGCGAACTTCACGGGACTGTTTTGACTTTCTTTACACCTTACATTGTTCCTTACATGAGATTCCTTGAAAAACTGAGGAGTGAGAGAAAGAGACAGAAAGAGGGAGTGTCCTTGGAATGTCGGAGATACTCAAACATGAAAAACAAAAAGAGAGAAAGAAGTCTGCTCAAGAACTGAGCCTCAGATCATGACCAGCGGCGTCCATCACCGTTTGATAAGAGGATAAACTTGTGCAAAGAAATCTCTTCCCTATATACTGTGGGAAAATCGTTTAGCAACAGGGCAGCTTCCTAAGCATGCATCCCTCTTTGGAAATACCATCTTCAAAAGATACTATCGAACAATTTGCAAAACCATGGTCACAATTCATGTCATACTTTGTTTATATCACGCTTCATCAACATGACCTAAAGGAACTTTGCGACGGGATTGCATAACCGTGATTAATATACGCGCAATGTGTTGAAGGATTGTTGCAATGGTGTGTAAAACTGTCGTGTTTAGCTTTTATGTCCTTTTAAACATCGACATTATACATTTTTGATTGTGTTAATGGGAGGGTATGTGCGTTCGATGTTGTCTGCCACGGCAGCCCCATTGCCCGAAACGTAGTGTGCCGTGGGTAGATGAGACATTCTCTCCCCCCCCCCCCTTCGCATTCTAGTCTTGTTTGTCCCAGTCCTCGCCCCAGTGAACATATATCTATCAGATGCTGTTCTCAAGTCGTTTGGTCAGGCTAGACTATTAATATTTTCCGTCGCGTCCCGCTACGTAACGCCTCCAAGTTTTGTTACGGTCTATTACGTGCCGTCGTGTTTCGTTGCGTTCACTCCGATTTATCTCGAAATACAAGATTCCTCATTAGCACCGTGACTGCCGTGGCATTTTTTTTTTTTTGGCAGTTTAAAAATCTGACACGAAATCCACGGCAATCACGGCCTGCCACGTTTGCCTATCCCGTCTCACCCCGTTGTTTCACCTTCATCTCGGTTTTTTTTTTTCACGGTGGCCTGAAACGGGGCTGCCGTGATTGCCGGGAACATGGTGTAAACGCAGCTTAAATGCTTCTTTCGTCATCTTTGCTCATGCGTGCAGCGGTATGGGAGAGGGTTTGTGACATAACTAACGGAGGATACCCACTTTAAAGATAGAAGTATGTTAAAAGTGTTAAAGGTCCTGTTATGGGGAGCAGTAATTAAAAAAAGATGTTCAAAATATCACATTTGATGCATAGGGGCCTATGTGTAGGTCTGTTGTATCACAAAACAATCTACCGTATAAAGTTTTCACAATAAAAGTCCTAAGATACAAGGAGATATCAGTATTTTTCTCATTAAACCATAACTGTATACGGTTTAGTATTGATACATTTTTATTATAATATTGTTCACATTTTCTGTATTTCAATATAATAACATTATTTAACATCGATTATATGGATTAAAATTTGAAAAGTGGTTGTTTCTATCCCTAACCCACATTTTAGAACTATTTTAAAGCACTAATGCTGTGTTTTTGTTTCATCTGCAAATGGTAAAGTATGCCTTTAGAGTTAAATCTAGGATCAATATATTTTACCAAGAACAAATTATTCAGGGAGTACCTTTACCAAGAAGTGAAAGTGGAGAAATTAGTTTCTGAGCAAACGACTTTATTTTGAACAGTCTACCAATAGCTTGGGGGAAAATGTATCCGGATTCGTTCGAGTCATGTATACGGATATTGATATTTTTGAAGAATACTCTGAATTGTTGATTTGATAATTCCTTGTTTTCTTCGTTTTGGCCACTCTGTGGGAGAAAGTATTAGATATCACCTTGCACAATGCTACCCAACACAATTTAGTCATCTCCGAACTTTCACTTAGAATCAGGGTTGACGGCGTACGTACTTCCAATTCCAGGAGTGTCCTTTCACAATTGGCATGGAAAGGGAGCAAGACAATTATTCAGTGAATTCACAATACGATTGAATTAGACCGCGTGTTATTGCTTTAAAGGAGTTCCGGATACTTTCTTGTAATTTGAAGCACACTCGAGCGACAAATGTGATTTTTTTTTCTCCCAGTACGCGAAAGGTGCGCTCGATAAACCAGAGAGACACGAGTTTATCCACGTGACCCTATTGGGAGTACATGAATCTCACATTTGCAATATCAGATCGGGGCACCCAGGCGGTTATTCCGTATCACGCTAATCGAATGACGATCGCGGTCGAATCGCCATACAATTGGCAGACACTGAGAGCAGTGAGCAGTCGGCATACAGCAGGGAGGAATCAATTTCGTCGTGATGCAGAGCGAGGGTCTTCTTCTTCTTCTTCTTCTTCTTCTTCTCCCTTCTTTTTGAGAAATAAAGAAAGAGAGGAAGAGAGAGAGAGACCATACGGTCCGAAGTCAATGCCTTGCGAGCATATGAATGCCTTTTGAAATGCAAGGCGACGAGTTCCCGCGTTCGCACGATCACTACATGTGTGCGTTGTGTGTGTCTGTGCTTGCCAACAGCTAGTGCGCGTCAATGTTAGCCCTCTTTTTGTACTTCGTTATATCAGTAAGGAAGGACATGCCAGTCAAAAAACAATTGTTGTGATCACTAGTGACGTATATATATATATATATATATATGCCGTTTCATTGGTAGTGTCTATCAAATCATCAAGGTCCCCTGTTGACTTGATCTATACCTCTGACGGTCAGGCTCAAGTCATGGAGAGACGCTTTTAGATATTTTTTTTTGATTGACGGTCAATATTTTCTGAGTAAATTGTTTGCACGTACCCAGGAAAATGACTTTCGAGAGAAATACCATAGTTTTAACATTAATATGCACAGAGGATTCCTTTGCGTCTTTGAATACCATCATGCAGTTTCTTTTTCTTTCGTGCTTTTAGAATTCTTTAGAGAAGGTAAACTGAAGATATAAAAGTTATGTATCTCCAAGACTTGGATATTGATGTATACATTCATCAACAACAGACGCTTTGTACTTGTAAAAGATTAATGCATGCTCCTTATGTACTTATTATTGAAATTAGTATAGAATAAGAATGCGAATATAATCATGTAAGTTTTATTGTTTATTTCATTTCTCTTTTACATACACATATCATTCCATCTTTATTTTTTTTTCAGTATGACAGAAGGTGTCAGTAGGTGGATTATATCACTAGAAAGAAAGTCAGTTGCACTGCCAGTCTCTAATTGGTATATCGTAATATACTTTTAAATGCCATTGTCTTTGCAGTATGTGTGCATGTGGTGATTGTTGACAACCTAATATAACCTTGTCAATATATGATGGTTCATCTAACGTAGATATGAAAACATTTTGTATACTCCTCGTAATGTGTACCGAACAGAAATTTGTTCTTCTCTCTACAGAATGTGATAACACTCTTTCCCGAACCGTTCCCGTTTGTGTCCAAGGGCACATCGTACTGTGCAAAAGACCAGTTTGAGTGTACTATATAAAAAGCTATCTCTGCACACTGCTCGCTCATCTTAATATGTGCTCTTATTCGCTAAATCAGTACTAGTATCTCCTCCCATTTTTTTTTCTGTCCACTAGTATTTACTCTCTACGGTGATCTTTCACTCTCCCTTTCTCGCCTTTTCTTTCTCCATATCCAGTTGCCCCCCCCCCCCACCCACTCTCTCTTTCTCACACACCTTCATTCCACGCGTAGTGACTTATTGTCTCACACAATTCTAGTGATGCTCCTTGTCTTCTTACAATTATTGAACTTTGCTCCGTGGCATTTTTTTTTTTGTGTGTGTGTGTGTGTGTCAAAGTCGAGACATCCACAGCATTGTAAGGAAGGAGTCGGTTTTTTAACCTTTATTTTCGTTTCACTGTCACAACCTCCTTAAACCCTAAAACCCTAAAGTAAAAAACAAAACAAAAAGAAGGTATATCATTGCGGTCAGTGGTCTGTTCAAGCTCTATTATGATATTCAAAAATATTATTTACATGAAATCGATAAGTTGTTGCGTAATTATACGCTGCATTAATCAATGCAGTGTATGACGGAAAGATTTCCCTTAGACACATACGATATACAAAAATAATTGTCAATCATAATGTTCTTATTGTATAGCTATTAACATTTTATGTCGATCAAAGCCAAGACATGAAAGCTCAGCGCTCAGAGTTATTGAATAAGTGACATCTTTTCACCAAAAAGGTCGTCAAAATTTTGCGTATATTCACAATAACTAATGTCATACAACTGTTACGACCAATAACTGAATAACTCGTAATTCAAAATCTCTCTAAACAGAATAGGTATCACATAATTGATAGCAACATGTAAATTTCATGAGATCACCAGATCGCTCATAACTGTATAACATGCTATCTTATATAGGATTGTGATATCAATTTCAAGTCATCACTATGCTAACGAAAAACGGACTTTACTATCACTTTTGTTTAAGTCAAGAAAGCACAGTGTTTATCGCCCAGGTATGTCTGTCCCCAAATCACTGGGAACACCATGTAAAATGTTTCCCCATTATAGAGAGAGTGAAATAAAATTGTACAGAGACCTCTGTTGGTTCACTCGCAAACAGTGATCACAATCATCACAACGACTGTAAATAGAAAATTCCCAGCCCACGTATTTACCAGTCTTTGTCGTGTGTCTTCTTTCATTCAAAATTGAATGTACCCTTGCATCGCGCCAAAAACGAGTCGCTTTACCGAGTAGAGACACAGCCGAGAGCTAAAAAGTCTCCTCTGGAACAAAAGGCACCGTATCGTTCCCGAACTGGAAAAGGTCATTTCGGGTCATTTCCGAAGCTGCTCACTGGGTGTAATTCAATCCAGAGTTGGGGACGCTAAATAGGATGAGGAGATTGAAGGAGAGAGAGCAATCTTACCACTTGTTTCCGAAGAAGATAGAAATAGTCTCCAGCTAATACATTAATTTTGTTTCATATCAGAGCTCACCTTTAAGAGTAACCTTTTGGATTCCAGCCACCTTTCTCTGTGTTAAGTCTTTTGCCGTTCTGTTCCTTTAACCTTCAGACTGATCTTCCCTTTCCTCGCTATTGTCGCATCTCCATCGTTGTTCGTTGCCATTACGAACCTCTTTGAATACTTCTCAGAATTGTGTGTGTGTGTGTGTGTGTGTGTGTGTGTGTGTGTGCGTGCGTGCGTGTGTGTGCGTGTGTGTGGGTCTGTGTCTGTGTGTTTCTTTGCATGTGTGTGTTAAGAAGTGAAACCATTCATAACCACTTCCAAGCATTGTTATATACCCCGTGGTGATTTCCCGCGTGCCATTACTCCATTCACGATCAGACGGATTCTTCAATGACAGGATTTTACTCCAAGACAACAAGGCTGGTATCGGGGGGCACGGAAGTATGATCAATTAATGTCTGCGTCGAGAAACCTTCTACCCATTATCCCCTTTGTGAGTTATTTTGATTTGTCTTGCCAGCGTGATCATTCACCTTTCCAGCCATCAACAGGAGAGGCAATTCCGTCATTTGAAGACAAAAATTGGGTGAATGAGAAACGACAATTCTAGTTCCTCTTCAAATGAGACCATAATCATTAATGTCACTAATTCCACGTCCGCTCTCACATTCACATTCTCTCTCTCTCTCTCCCTATATATATATATATATATATATATATATATATATATATATATATAAAGGGAGATTTCATGAATTTGAACATACTTATAAATATGATCTTCTTCACAGAATATAGAGATATACAAGAAAATGAAATCTCCACGCGGGAGGGTCCCAAGTAAGCAACGTTTAATATCTGGGACCTTATCATACTTAGGGTCTATGTACATTCATATTGGCAGAATTAGAAACTCCTGTACTATATTATATCATATTTTCATGTGTAAGCCAAAGACGGAGTTCTGAGACAAGGTCATCATCATACCTTTTCCAATTTACATAAGTGGTTGGGTCTAAGATCACTCTTCGGTGAAAGCTGTCATGTGAACTTCAAAATTCGAGAACTTTCTGACGTAATGTCCGATGGTGATGGGAATTCTGTTGTTCTCTTACGTTTGATAAGACTCCATTGCTTCAAGTCAACCTGAAAATAGATTAGTTTTGCATTACGTAATTCTTCACTGCGTTCTTAAGCAACTCCGGGCAATTAGTTTGAATATAATAGTATGTCACTCTGTTAAACATCCCGAACTACTTCTTTTTTCTTTTTTCTTTTTTGCAAAGTCGTCGAACTAATTTCCACCAGGTTTCTATCGCCGTGATGATTATGATAATACCTATTAAAAACCTACAATGACAACAACATATAAACAAAATCATCCTCGGTGCAAAATCATACTAAATTTACTATGATTTTACACCGAGGTTGATTTTGTTTTATGTTGTTGTCATTGTAGATTCTGAAGAAGGGCTATTCGCCCGAAAGCTAAATTAAAGGGGTGCAACCCAACATCAGCCACGTCTCTGTGCAAGTTTTGCTTCCAATATATTTAACTGTCCTTGCACCGCCCCGCCATGTTCTGGTTAAGTCCATTGCTGTCACTATATATATATATATATATATATATATATATATATATATATATATATATATATATATATATAGTATATCATGAGCCATGAGCGATGGCCCGTTGGCCCGGGGCCACTAAGCATCGATATCGGGCCACCAAATTTCCAGAAAGGCTGTATCTTTTGGTGGCCCGATCAGGCAATTATATAGATTCAAAATGGATTGTTATGTTTCCGTGTATTTCGGGTCACCAAAATTTCAGATTAAAGATATTAGTGATCCGAACGTGGCCACCAGAGAAAAAAAAAGTTAGTGTACAGCGTTTTATGTACACGTAAATGTACACTATATATATATATATATATATATATATATATATATATATATATATATATATATATATTTATATGTATACATATATATATATGTATATATATATTATATTTATGTATTACGTAATCTCAAGGCAGCACGGGCTTTGCTTGAGAATCCTGTTCTATATATTTTCTCTTTAAAGTATGAGCACTTTGAGCTATGAGCCATTTGACAAAGTAACTCATATCAAACCACTCCTCCCAAGAAACTATGACATCAGCCCCTATCGAGATCACCTGGAGTATAAAACTTCAGAAATCAGAGCAAATGAAAGGAAAACCCGCGATCGTACCGAGATTGACTTTCCCAGATTGACAAATCAATCTCAGAAAAAGAGAGATGGAAACAGAGCATTAAATTTGTCAGAGTCTCTCTCTTCAATCACGTGATGACGATTTGCTGACGTCATCCAGGCGTTCAGTTAATGCGAAGTCAGATGACAAAATCCATGCTACATGAAAGGCAAAGCCTTTGTTATGATTTCAGTTTCTAAACGTAAACAAACTCTAGGGAAGCGTTCGGGGTTCCTCTATATGACTTTTTTTTTTCTAAATTACCGTCATTGTTAAGTTGAAATAAAAAGAAGGGGAACCGAAGCGGAACACTTTATCAAAATATTTCATGATGAATGGAATTGACAGTGGAGAGGAATGAAACGAAAAGACTCTGAATGAAGGGGTACAAGCGATAACAAAGAAGAGGCCCGAAAAGGCAGTCGATCGTCTGACAGACTGTTTGAAGTGAACGCGCGAAGTTAAAAATCAACTTGCAAGACACACTAACGCTTACGGCCTTCCACGTAAAGAAGTAATCGAAGCGAAAGCAACTTTGAAAAGGGGTGATTTTTTTTTCTTTTATACCTTTGACAACATCCGCAGTACGGAGGCGCCTAAGTCTTTCCAAGATATCTGGTACCTTATAAAGTATCGTGTAGCCTCACGCTGTCAGTTAGGGATAGAAGAGGACAGAATTTGCCTAAAATCCGGTCTTTCCGTGACATCGAGTGAAATTCACACTGAAACAAAACTTAATAGGGCAAGGCGGTGTGAACCACAAGCGCAACGGGAAGCACGCAAAACGATAGAGTCCAGAGATAGCAGGTTTCCTACATAAAATTAAGGCCCACTACGTGCATGACGTGTAGGGTACGTTATTGACAGAATACAGCTAGAATCTGTAGTTTGCGCACTCGGTTAACACGGCAGCGTGCCTAAATCTGCCTGTTTTTGTGTTTACGATTCCTTCGTTACAGTCATGGATATTTTGAAACACAATTCAGTTTTACTCTCTCTCGCAATCATAAAGGGCCACAGACACAAAAATGTTATTCTGAAGCTCATAAAGGCAGGCTTAAGCATACAACTGAGTAATCGATTCTATAGAAAACTATTGCATGGAACAATATGAGTTTACAATATCTCACAAGTAAGATGAAGTTCTTTTTCCGAAATTACAATTTATGCATAAGACAGGAGTTGCAATCTTTAAAGAGTCGCTAGGTGGCGCTCTACTCAAAGGGAATAATTTCATTCATTCAGTCTATAGATACTTGTTCAATTACGCACCATCCTTTTCTCATTTAAAGACGCAACTAATTTTGTTAGAAGCCGCATTTCTTGTATTTTCAATCCGACACGAAGCCTACGTTCATCAGATGCATTGTCACTCCAAACACCCAAAGTAAAACATGGACTGGGTGATCGTGCTTTCTCCGTTATGGGACCAAAATTTTGGAATCAGTTATCTATTCAGTTAAGGGAACTGTCATTTACAGAGTCACTCAAATCCAAACTTAAAACTTATCTGTTCCTCTCACACTGAGGCCTGTAATTGCTGTATGTCATTAATGTTCGGAACAATATTGTATTTTTAATTGGTATATGTTGTATTCTTTATTTAGTATATATTTGTTTTTTGTTTGTAATTTTCTTCTTCGTTGACAGTTTGAACATGTATATGCATGTATATCTTTTCATTTTTGAAGCGCCATGAGCACTGAAAAGTTGGTCTGTGCGCTGTACAAGTAGCCACTATTATTATTAATATTATTATAATCATATTTTCCTTTCATCTCAAGATTGCAAGTTGCTGACGTCATAATAAGGGTTTACTGTGTCGGGAGAGGGATAGCAGTGAAAATCCACGATCCTCCTATTTTCCTTTGTGTTATGTATTATGTACGAGGGCTGCATGCAAAGCAATGCTTAAAGGTCCAGTTTACCTTTGGGAGCAGTGATTTCAAAAATGTTCAAGATATCACATTTGATACATATATGTAGGTCTGTTGTGTCACAAAACATCCTACCATATAACATTTTTGCAATAAATCCTAAAATATAAGGAGATATCAATGTTTTTCTCAACAAACTGTAACTGTATACGGTTTAGTCTGGAAACATTCTTATTTTAACTATTGTTCACATTTTGTGTATTTAACAACACATAACATCAAGTATACAGATTTAAATTTTTACAGTGGTTGTTTCTATACCTGACTCACATTTTAGAACTATTTTCAAGCACTAATGCTGGGTTTTTGTTTCATCTGCAAATGATAAATTATGCCTTTAAGCTGTAGCCCTTCTGCAGTTTTCATTGCATCGCTGATATATTATGTTGTAAATTGTAAAGGCAATGAAGAAACTGTATTGCTGTATATTCTAAAGGCAATGAAGAGACTTACTTTGTTAACAATTAATGTTTATGTATATATATTGTATGGCACCAACAATGTATACATTATATAATACATGTGTATGTATCTGCATGAGCAATGATATAATGCAGGAACCAATAAATCAAATCAAATCAAATCCAATCCAATCCAATCCAATCCAATCCAATCCAATCCAGTCCAATCCAATCCAATCCAATCCAATCCAATCCAATCCAATCCAATTCAATCCAATCCAATCCAATCAAACCAAATCAAATCAAATCAAATCAAATCAAATCAAATCAAATGTCATTTCCGTCCTCCATTACTCCTGACACACAGTGAACTCTACTGAACAGTCTGGATCTGACGTCATCAGCATCTACTTAACGAGCTCATTGCGGCCAATCTTTGTAATGAACCCTTTCTGCATGTATGACACGGATCAAACCTTTTAGCAACCAGAGGACCTAGCCACCATCTTCGCATTCTTTACTCTCATTCCCATGGAAGCTCGTGAGCTCACACACATCACAACAGAATCCAGTAAATCCTCTTGTTTGACATTTTGCATTCTTTGATACATTTTCCTAGTGAAAGGCGGAAGTAATTTTGAACTATTACACAGGGATAGAATGGTTAGTGTTCTTGCACTAGGATGCATTAAAAACGATATGTATGTATGGATCCAAAGAAGAGAAGAGATTATCGAAATTACTAGGGGGCGTCCGCATGGATAGTATTATACTGAAAAGCCATCTCTTACCACATACTGGTGCTTTCCTGAAGCTTGCCCAATCTTGTAGAAGGCCCAACTATTTCAAGCTAAAGAATGTGAGTCAAGAGAAGCAGGTGAAACTTGTTGCTTGGCAACAGATGTCACATTGAACGATTTCAAATAAAAATTGCACCTTTCATATAATTCAAGAAAGAAAGATTTTGGTAACGTTTTATGAATGAATGCAAAGAATTTGTTAGTAGGTGCACATGTCGAAATGTGCATAAATCATATAAAATACCAATTAAGCTCTCAAATGATACAAAAGCCCGTCTTTTAGACTTTAAGGTCTAACTAATTAACTTAGGTTTAAAACTTCACCCGACGGGTCCGAGTCAGTCCATCTTATGAGTCAAACTTTCTTCATCTTTGGCTCCTGTAGCCATGGTGACATTTTGCGCGCCAAACTTATTTCTTCTTAAAGAGATCTCGAGGTCACTAGTAACCCGTGGTCGGCCTTCGTTTGACCTATGATGTTAGATAGAGATGAATCTGTTTGTTAAAACGAGACGTAAGCGGCGTCTTTTCTCTTGTTTGCTCGTAATTACGAATGTCTTCATCGTTGATATGATAATCTTGTCTGGACGGACGATGAGGCCTTCCCACGCAGGGTTCGTTTTGGCTGCTGGACGGTGAACACCAAGGATCATCAGAAATGAGACTGATGAAGTATCGTAAAGCGATGTCCTGCGATATGCCGTGGTTGGTTTCGGAGAGTCTCTTATCTTTGCCTTCGATTCTCAAGTCAGAATTTGCAGCAAGTATCAAAAATGTGGAATAACAATAAAAATGTGGAATTCATAAGGCGCCAAATCATTCTAATAATTCAAAGCTCGAGGCGCAACTTGTGAAAAATATGAATTATGATTATAATGTATAAGCAGAACATTTTCAAATACAGAATTTTGTATGATTATGATAAATTTTATATGATCTACAATCAGTCGCTTGGTAGGTTTCTGAGATCTATAGCAAATTCACAGGTAGATTTGAAAGGTGAATCCGGAAGTATAAGTCAAGTTAAATTCCTTGTCTGAAAATAGCAGGTAGTGTCCATGCTCATTGGCTTATACCCGACGAAGATGTGTTCAGATTGCCAGTGTGCGTCATAGATGTGCTCTCTATCCAAAATACAAGCTTCAGTTCCACAAACTTTGTTCATATCTGACGACCTTAGAACAGAATGCCACAGGTTACCTTGCCATTGTGAAAGTACAGCTGGATAAAATAAATGCTCCCTCACCAGCGATGTTATACCACCCAGAAATCCCGACTATAACAGGGTTATCAATTTGTATTCATTACAGTGAAAATTAGCATGGTGTGTATACGTGTGGGAGGGGAGGGGGAAGAGGAATCCACGCAAAATAACGCAAATTTACATGATTGTGTGTCTATGCCAACCAAAGTTCCCTATATTAAAGGTGGTTAACGTGCATCGCTTCACATTGATTAAGAAATAAGTGCAATAAACGATTTTCCTTGCCGTTCAAGCCAACAAAATGTTGCGTTAATTCAATAACAACTTCTATCTCAGTCCATACTGATGCAAGAGTTTCAAACCTGACGCTTGCGAAAACGTCTTTATTTTTTTTTTTTAATCTTACGGGATACAATCCAAGATGAGCAAATGCTTCAAATACACAAGTAGGACCTATGTGTATATAAACTTGAATTGCAAGGATTCTCGTATAGATTTCGTTAGTGAACAAACCTACCACAAAACTTTCAGAACTGTAAAAATACATTGATTTGATTTCCTTCGTAAGCATTGGAAAATGCATCGTAATTGTCTGATACTCGTGCGCTGCACTGGCTTTCCATTGCCTCTGTTTCCCGAACATTATTATTATGATTACGTTGAAGGACATTCTAAAGGCATGGAACCCCAACTTACTATGTTATTCCACAAATAATTCATCGCGCCCTCTTGTGGTGAGTAATATGACTCGCGCTCGCTGCTGATCAGGGGGGTGTTTCATCAATTTATTCAGCGCTGACAAGTTGTCAGTCTCTGACAATTTCAGCAAAACTCTTGGTTTTTGATTGGCTGAGATGCTCTGGTCACTGACTGTTACTATGGTTATTGTCAGAGACTGACAACTTGCCAGGGCTGACAACATTCATGAAACGGTACCCAGATCTGTTTGAGTGCTGGTAATTTGTTCATAATAATAAATGGATGGTAAAGTATTGGTTGAGACGGGGATTCAGCTTTTAACTTTTTGCGAGATACCTAGAAACCACTTTATGAAATGTTAAAGAGCGTACAATGCTGAGAGGAATTCAAAGTTTATTTGACGGAAGTCGATTCTGAAATGGGTGAGATATCCAAAAACAAAGTAAGACAAAACGATCCTAATAAAAGGTGGGTCCCACCTTTTATAAGGATTCTTGAATTTGGATATCTCAGCCATTTCAATTTCCAATTTTCAATTTCACTTTTCATCAATTAAACTTTGAATTCCTATTAGAATTATATGCTCTTGCATGTTTTGTAAGAGGTTTCTCATTAGGGAGCTTTAGATTTTAGACGCGCGGACGTTCAAAGAGAAAAAAAACATGATCTGAGCGTGCGCAGTAGCGCGGATCAAGTTACTGCGCACGCTCAGATCATGTTTTTTTCTCTTTGACCGTCCGCGCGTCTAAAATCTAAAGCTCCCTATTATCTCTCTCTCACACACACACACACACAAAAGTTGGAAACCTGAAGCCCCATCTCAACCAAAACTGTATCATTCCTTTATTGTGATTTATTTCTCCCTAATCACAACCATTCGTATTGTAAAAGACGGTTAATGAGGTTCTGAAAAGCGTTTTATATATATACAATATATATATATATATATATATATATATATATATATATATATATATATATATATATATATATATATATATATATATATATATTATATATATATATAATTATTATATATATGTATATATATATATATGAAAAAAAATATTCTTTTGTACTTTGAATGGCTTCATACGGAGTTCTACACGTTTACAAAACGATACTCTATGTCGGTTTGGACGCTGCAAAAAGTATATTACAATTTATTTCGTCATGATAATACAGATACACTTTTTCTTTGAATCTCGCACAGCTGTTAATGATTCTTTCTGAAAGTATTTTTTTACCAAGATCTAGAATTCTTACCAAAAAAAGGAAACAGTCCTACAACACAGAAGTCCATAGTCATCTAAACATCCTATAGTTTCGAAATGAAGCGAATAGTTCAATGTTACTCATGACACAATAATGATTTGTCCTGCGCAAATCAATGAAGCGATCAATCTACATACTTGAAATACTCGTTTTAATGTATATTTCCATCAATTTTCATAATCAGTATTATGATTTCAAATGATATTGTTTTTTCTCTACAAGTAGTGTAACACTGAGAATTCAGTAGTATTAAAATCACTAGCATACATACTACGCAAATTTAAAAGTGCGGTTAGTAATGTTTCTTTTTCCTGTATGATAACGACTTTTTATGTGGCTTTGTGGTTCGAAATCGTGAGGTTACAGGTTGGAGTTCGCTCTCAGTCCTTAGAAACCACGTCAACAAAACAAAAACAAAAAGGAAGACAACCTTTGCAACACTCGTCTCTTATCCTTCTGTCTATCCTTCCCCGTCTGTCTTGTCAATTCGTCTCTCTCTCTCTCTCTCTGTCTCTCTCTCTCTCTCTCCCGTTTCCTCTTCGTCTCTATTTCTCATATTTCTTCATATGCCCATTTAATACTTCAAGAGTGGGAAATCCCGAGTAGTTTCAGAGGAAATCATAAATTCTGAATGATTTATCCAGATGAACGTTATGTTTGAACGTTTGAACACCTTGTGGCACGATTTTGTGGTTT
This sequence comes from Diadema setosum, assembly GCA_033980235.1. Taxonomy (NCBI): domain Eukaryota; kingdom Metazoa; phylum Echinodermata; class Echinoidea; order Diadematoida; family Diadematidae; genus Diadema; species Diadema setosum. Next base: position 47,595,838 of record CM067060.1, read on the forward strand.
AAGATTCAATTCGATTGGACAATTATTTGACACGCAATAGATGATCAAAAAACTTTCATATAAGTCCCTCTAAAATACGTACACAGAGAGAGACACACACACTTAAAAACTACTATATAAAATGATAACCATCTTTTACTGAGTAGATACAAAATATGAGAAACAAATGGCGGGTGGGCGGTGACCCTAATTTCCTCGGACATGTCAAGCCGTTGTCCACGCATGCGGTCAGACCCGTCAAATTACCTGTCGCTTCAAGGAGGAAAGGTTAGTGGCGAAAACAGCATTGATTCTGTCATTTAAGGGGTGAGATATAAATTGGTCAAGCACTGTCGTCGCGATCTGGAGTCACTAATTCGTAGAATAAAAGTCCCCCTGCCCATGGGTACAGCCCACAAGTTCAATCTCCCTATAGAAATGACCATCCATAACTGATTTGTTCTCATATCAAGAATGGAATACAAAAATTGAACGTGATTGTATACAGACCATTAATCCTGACATGGATGTTTCTTTTAGGAAGTTGCGCTGTCTTTGTTTGATGCGTCTGTGGGAGGCATTAAAAAGCAATTCAATGTCTCCCAGTGTACATGTATAGTATAGACTGACAGCGCGTGATGCTGTATATGGTAACCTTTGGGTTAAAGATGAAAATGGTACACACAAAGTAAAATTATGATGAAATCCCTACGTCTGACATTATATTTCAATTAGAGGTTTTTTTTTTTGTTTTGTTTTTTTTTTCCGGAACATCGACGGGGGTTCTAAGGACACAAAATAAATGGACAAGCACATCATTGAAAGTTTTAGCAAAATCGGACATAATCTATTCAAGACTTGAAATTTTCAAATTTCGGATGAATCCCATTTTACACTCTCTCGATGAAAACAAAGGAATTTGTGTTGTCTTACGAAAACAATGATTTCAAGGAAATATTACAGAGAAGTTAACTGAGAATTTCATGTTCAATATAATAGTGCGCATTCCCTTTGGTACCGAGACATGTAAACGCTGATGGCAAAAGGCATGTGGAGTTTTGATGTCGTGGGCGAGTGAAATTTTGTGAACTCTTTATGCACACACATACACATATACACACACACACACACACACACACACACACACACATAAACAAACAAACACACACAAACAAACACACTTTCTCTCTCAAACAAACACGCAAACATATGGACGCACATAAGTAAATAAATGAATATATAATTATATTTAACATATCTTATATATATGTATATATGTATATATCGTGAAATTGACAAACTGGATCACTTCAAAGCCTCACTCAAAACTCGGACATTTTTTTACCGGACATTCAATTGCTAACTGTCCTGGAGGAGTCTGCGCCTTTGAATGTTTCTATAACAGATATATGGCGCCACACAAATGCTGAGGATCATCATCATAATCATATATGGAGATAATGAAATTCAACAGATATAAAACGAAACTACACAGAAATCGATAAATAAAACAACTTTCAATCTATACGGAAGTTGGGAAATAGAACAAACCAGCATAAACTGGAAGAAAATCACTAGTCACACCCCAAAATGTCACGCATTGCTGTCTACCTATTATATAGGACTGAAGCCATGCCAACTCCACCCCTTTAATATCAAAGCAAATCAGCTTCGTTTATAGAAGATCATTTCAAACAGTGTCGGAGGCACTTTTAACATCTAAGTATAATAGACATGCTCCATCCACCGGATCCACGTAACAATGAATAAAGCCTGCGTTCGGGGAAACTTTTGCAGGGAACCCTGCGGTAACTTTTGATGTTGCAACATGCATGGACATTGTGCATCAAATCAAGATTTGTCTCTATACTTTCACTTTGGGCGGGAAGCTCATTTCCTCTTCTTTCTTGCATCATGATCGCCAATCATATGGCGTTAAATTCCATGGAAGATTACAGCGAAATAATAGATTGTAAAACTATGGGGAGTGCTTCACTGATTTCTCATCATCTCACAGGATATACACGTCTTCTCTCCGTGAAATCATAGAGTGCTTTCACCAAGGTCTCACAAAAGCTGGTATCATGATTGATTCGTGAAATCCTGATTAGAAGCCAAGACCAAACGTGAAAATAACACCATGCTCTTCATTTTTCCTTGTACTTCTAGAGTTGACAACTCTCTACCCGAATTTTGAATATTAAGGTCAAACAAAAAGCTGGTACCACGATAAGCGCGTGAAATCCGGATCAAAAGCGAAGACATGATATGAAAATAACAATATACGGACTTCATGTTCTCTTTTACATCCAGAATTAACTATTCCCTGACCGGGATTTAAAGGTGGCCCAGATTAAGAGCAAGCTCATTTTTTGTTACGTATTGCTGATCTTTTGCAATTCTTCTAAGGCACACTTCAGGGAAAAATACCCGCACATACATAAATAGGTCATGCATTTCTAAAATTGAGAGTTTAAAGGTAATACCATGTGGTGTATTCCTTAAAAAGAATAGGTGAGGGAGAGTGGAGACAGCGGAGTATTCTTTCTCCTCAAAATTAGGCCACAGAATTGATACAGAAAGTAGAAAGAAACAGAGGAAAGAGGAGTGAAAAGTTGAGAAAAAGGAGTCATTCTCTTGCTGAAAATTTAGTTCTGAGTGGAATTAGTTAAGGAAAGGAAGTGGAGAGAGTGAGAGAATTGTGGTTGGGCAGGGAGTTCTGCAGTGTTCAGGTGTAAGACAGATGATAGAATTTTGCTGGTATGATTTCACTCTAGTAACGCTTACTCTAATCAAAACACACTGTGTGCATACACTCTGATAGACAATATAGCATAATATCACGAACTTTAAGAAACCTTCACGTTGTCGACACAGCACCTTGTCTGTGGGCAGTTTATTCACAATCATGATTGATGATACATGTACTTCCAGCAAAAATTGGTGATAAAAATCATGAAAAATGAATATTTTACTGAGCTAGAAAGGCCTGCTCCTCGCAAGCCGTACCAATCTTTTTAATATTTGCCCTCTCAGTTCAAACACACTATAATTTTTCTTGATATAAAAGATTTCTACTGATGCACTGGATGTGTGTAGCCTTTCATAAAAGTCAGTTCATAGCTCACACTCCAGTGACTCTCGAGCACAATTTAATGCAAGCAATCACTTAACTGGGTGATGCCACAGGAAAAGTATGATCTTCTGTATAGAATTTATTTGGAATTACAATTTATCTTTACACAGACTGTGTTTACACACAGCAGATAATGTTTCATTCCTACTCATACCTCCTTGAAGCCAGAAACTAACTATGATGGCGATGGTAAATAATGATGATGCTATAATGGTAATGATAGTAATATTGATAAAAACAGTATGGCATTAGTAAAAATAGCACAAATAATAATATTCATTATCATTAGTGTTATCATCATCATCATCATCATTATCATCATTATCATTATCACATTATCATGATCATCAGCAGCAGCATCATTATTATCATATTATATCATATTACCATCATATCATTTTTATGAAACAATGAATATTTACTGATCCTATAGACAAACAAAACAGTATCAGGCTCATAAGAATCACTTGGTGAATGGATTTAATGCATAGTCAACAGCGGTGAATGAACATCAACCCAATTTAATATATCTCAATAGACCCTCATTTCTCTGACAAAAGGGAAATTGGCCTACATCTCAAAGGAAGGTAAAAGTTTGAGCAAAGCACACTTCCATATCTCATTGCTATACATGGTATAATGAGAAACATCTACTGATGCTGAGAGCAAATCAAATCAAATCTAAAAGAGAAAAACTGATGAAGATTGTGAAAGAGCTCTTGCTCGCTAATGTTTGAGACAATTTTCACAAATTATCAAACATAGTACTATCATATTCATGTCATGATATCATATATTGAATTGATTCAGAAGATAGAGCAGAAATCTTTTATATGTATGAAATGCAATTTCACTTCTTTGCCAGTAATGGATACGATATAGTCTTACATTCAAATTAACCATATTCAGTACATTGACAAAATGTAAAAAAGATGCAGACCGAACCCCAAACCAGACTTTGTAAAAGGAGTTTGACACACCTTATCATATCTAAAAGAATAAATTTGTGATATTACACAATATCCGCAACTCTCCCTGTCCCTGAAATAAATAGTACTAGCCAGCAGAATTTTCCACATGTTACAAACTGATAGATAAACCAGCTTGTGCCGGTGGCATGCTTTATCTAAGTGGTACACATACCATCAAATTAAAACCACTTTCAAACTCAAAGCTACAACATGTTTAAAGGAAGAGACGAATTTAAGTTCATTTGAGTGTCTGTGTTTTGTCCTAATCAATGTAAAGTATACATACCTCTTTGAAGATTAATCTTATCTCCTTTGCCACTACATTCACCCAAAAGAAATAATTATGCTATACTATTAGCTCCTTTGCTGTGTGATTTAGGCTGTAATAAAGTTTTGTTTGCGCCATGTGTTACACCTGCCATATGCATCAATGAAATTTATCCTAACCTGTTTGATTGAACATAACAGTAGTCTAGCAACAAAAACCTTGTACACCATGATGACACCAAGATTAAATTTCCAGTGCACAAACCTTAATTTGACACAAGGGAAAACACTGTAAAGAGTGCAGAAGTTGTGAGGATAATTGACTATGCTTTATCCTTTTTCTTTTTCTTCTTTTTCTTTTTTGGTCCCTCTTCCGTCTCCTCTGGCAATTTGTCAGTGGCTGACTCATCATGCCCTTCAGGAATCTACAATTAACGGAAGATAGAAACATTGCCAGAGATTTAGACGACTGTAGATGGAACTAGGTAATAAACATTTATAAGAAACAAAATTAGAAACATATGTACACCTGCAAGAAAGGAGATATGAATCAAGGATATGTGTCAGCATACACACATACAAGTATGAATATAAATATACATTGTATATGTAATTATATACAAAATATATGAAATTTTTACAAGACATCTCAAAGTTCCATGAACAGTTTTGGTGACATCTGCTTTGCTTTTTGTTATGTATAGTTGTGCTGTGTTGTGCTGTAGGTTTATTTTTTTGGGGGGGGGGGGGGGGGGGTGGGGGAGTATGAGAAGAGGAAATGGCTTTACTTTGGCAACTCGAATCAAATTCACTGCCACAAATTAGTGCATTGGTGAGTTACACATGGGAAGGCAGAAAGCCATTATGAAGTCATTTCAGTTTTTCGTTGTAATGCAAAACAGTAACTGTTTAACTAATTTCAACTTCAAATGTCTGGCCTCAGACTGATTTTCTTGCCTGAAACATCCTTGCAGAAAATAATGCGATTATGATGTGTCCTATGACAATAAAAAGAGGCAGTTTGATATACTATTCCCCATGACTTTATTCAACCTCCCTAGTGTGTCACCAGTGGCAAGCAAGGTGATATTAACATTTGTCATTAACTCCCACAGGAAAAATCTAGTAGGGGGTAGAAACATAGCCTCTGCATCATCCAATATTATTCAATTGTAGGAAAACAAAAACTAAACAAAATGAGAAGACACAAGGGGTATGATAATGGCATTACTCATATCAAATCAAATTGATGGTATCTTATCAGCGGGACATCGCAAAATCTATGCTGATAAGCAAAAACCCCTCGAGGAACTTCAAAGGATGGAATGAATTTTTATCACTTATATCATAAACTTTAAATCAGAGAGAAAAAGAGTTGGTAGGGAGAAGAGGAGCTAGTGAAGTGAAGAAGTAGATGTGCAGGGACAGTAAGAGGTTAGAGAATCACAGTTGCCCACAGAGAGAGCAAGTAAAATTAATGAAGACAAGATGGAGGGGAGGTCAAGCATTGTAGACAAGGGAATTATAAATAAAAAATACTGTGGAAGTAGGTCACTCCATAAGGTTTTGGGAAATTGTGGTTACCATGGCAACACTTTTCTGACAAACATAAAAAACATGTCTTGCACATCTACACCTCAATGTCATCATGTACACCACATTGGAGTTTAATTGCTTCAAAATTGTGGAAGTACAGTTGAACCTCTCGTATCCGGACAAGTCGGGACCGGGGCTCATCCGGATAAGGGATTTGGCCGGATACGGGAGACTCGATGCTTTATACATGTACATATACATACACATGTACTGATGTAGCCCATTGTAGTACCACATGTAGTAATGTGTATACTGCAACCTTTTCATTGTTACACTCAGTAACAGACCCCAAAATAGAGGTTCATGTTTGCAAGAATGAAATCATTTTCTTTTATAAATTCTTGGGATGATTTACCTAAATAATTATTAAGAAATGTATCAAGTATATGTAATTCATGTGTGTTTGTGTAGGAGTTCTCAAGGAGTTGGGAATCCCCCTTTCCTCCCGTAATTGTTAAAAAAAGATAAAAAAATCATGGCGAGATTGTGTCCGGATAATAGAGAGATCCAGATAAAGGGAGGCCAAATAATAGAGGTTCAACTGTAGTTCACTCCACAAGATTTTCATTAAAATATGCTGTTACCATGGCAACGCCTTGTCAGGCACAAACACAAAGTGTGTCTTACACAACTATACCTATAGATCATTATACCAGGGAGGTGGAAGAAAAACTCCACCTCCCTGATTATACATACCAAATTTGAAAGAAATTGCCTAAATACTGTGGAAGTAGTTCACTCCACAAGGTTTTGGGAAAATTGTGGTTACCAAGGCAACACTTTTTCTGACAAACATAAAAAACATGTCTTGCACATCTACAACTCAATGTCATCATGTACACCACATTTGAGTTCAATTGCTTCAAAATTGTGGAAGAAGTTTACTCCACAAGACTTCCAAGAAAATATGTCATTACCATGGCAATGCCATGCAATTTAACCTCACAAAGAAAAAAAAAGGAAGATGTAGACCAAAATAAACATTAGTGGAGATTAAATCATTATTCACCTCACCTGATTCAAACACTGTCAATATCAGAAAGCAAGTTAACAAACAGCAAAACGACCTAAATTGGCAAATATCAAGTTCCATTTTTTTCCACGGGGCTTCTTCCAGTCATCAGTGTCAAGGAACCCTAAGAAAGACTGACTCACAACAAGCAAGGGCAGCAAACTTGTCAGCGCATCTGTAAAGGATGACTTGAATTAGGTTATTGGAAGGAGGAAGCTTAGTACCACAGACCTGGGGGTACCTGGAAATTTTGGGTGCTTTCGTCTTGGTGTCTCCTGACCACGGTTTTAAGCTTAAAGACTGCCTTTGTCAAATTTATGCTGAATCAACATTTTTTTTCTTTGAAGGCTAAATAAAATAACAATCACCATGTCTATTCTCTATATTGTAGATCTTCTACAAATAGTGAAAACTGTGTCATTTTGTTGACTGGGGACTGTGCTCAGATTAATTTTATGAGTCAAATCCACTACCAACTGACTGTCAAAACACTGACACATCAAAGAAATGAAAACAATACAGGTAATTAATCAAATTAGGGTGATGAGAAACTGATAACAACACTGCATCTCATTCAAATTGACCTGAGATTTTACAAGATTTTTATTTATTTAAATGTGGTTACCAGAAGTTAAAAGTCAAAATAATAGAACGCAAATGTTTTTTTTTTCTCTTTTGATTACATCACACAGGACAGATATAATTGTGACATGGGAATGTGAAGGGACAGAGGACTCTCCAAATTGAAGCTTATCTCCTAAAAACAATATCTTAAAATGTTTAGTGCCAGAAGTTGCTGATCATTTTCTGAAATACAAAAAAAAAAAACAAGTACAAGATAATTGAAGGGGTTGGTGCAATATAGTGCTAATCCACACTTTTGTCAAAATTGAGTTACATGCATTTTCAAAATCCTTACCCTTCACTCTAACCTCCGTGAAAATATCATATTTGAATTCAACCAATAAGATGGTAAAAAATGCATGCATTCATGTTTTATTAATGTACAATGTATGGACTTTCCAAACATTCAACAGCGATTATCTCATAATGACTATTGTGTGGGTTAGCACTATATTGCACCGACCCCTTCAATTCTAAAAATATGTAGAGTAATAGATTGGTGTACAAAAGATATGGCAAAACAGAGTTAAAGGACAAGTCACAATCCAGTGAAAACCATCAAGATTAGAATAGAGTGATGATGAAATAATGTTTTAGGAATGACTGCTTTTAAAATTGTAATTCAGCTTGTGTGATTCCTGTGTTTTGGTGTGGTGTGGGAGCGGCAGTGATCACTTGTCTGAACATTCAACCACAACCCTAAGAATGTCCTGAATAAGTGGGAAATGACTTTTAGTAACCTACAGGCCTCTACAGCCAGTGGGATGCAAAGGAAGAGATAAGACACAAGGTCAGACCCCAAGTCTGCAAAGCGGTTTTAAACTATCTAACAGGGACGTTTAAAAATTACTTGGGGCCGAAGTTGACAGGAAGTATACTCAAACAAGCGGTATCTCCCTTGTGGCAGCCAGACATGGACAATGAGTACAAACTTTGGGGAGAGTTGTGATTAAATATGATGCTCAGGAGATGGGGAGGGGGAGGAGGGTAGCAGTCTGAACAACCAAGGTTCATGATATCATAATCACCTTGAAGGCGGGAAAAGGTTCATACTGTCAAAATAATATATGTTCCCACCCACAGCACACAGTATCATGACAAGACACTGTCCAGGAACATGATTCAAAATTGAGGTGGACAATCTTTTTATCTATCACAATGTCTATAAAACACAAGTTCTCCTGAGTGAGATGGGCACCGCCTTACAAGAGGCATTACTAAGGTGACGTGGGGGAGGGGAGGGGGCACCCTGGTACAGCCAGTCGCCCATTGCTGAGTCACTGTCCTGAACTAAAACTAGGCCTTGCAGGGCTGCACACTAACCTATTTTTTCTACTGGTCCGACCTGTCTGTTAGTCCAGTAGGTACCTAGTTTTTCCATTTTATTTTACTGGTAAATTCCTAAAAAGTTACTGGTCCGACAGTGATTTTTACTGGTCAGGGACAGTGGGACCAGTGCCAGTGTGCAGCCTTGCCTTAGGTCAAGAGTCCGAGATTCCAAGTCTTCCACTTTCAGCAGATCTAGCTGCCACAATCCTAGCATTTAAATAAGTCCCTGCAACATGGGGAAAGTTCTGCACTGTGGGACTTTCTCTTCCAAACCAAAATGTGAATGCTCACTGGGACTTGTCCCCTTGTCCCCGCAAAGCAAGTGGGTCCAGGGAAAAAAATGAGAGGGGAGAGTGAGCTTGGACAGTGATTGATAGTGCCCGAGCTGTATTCATCAAATCAAAAGATAAATTATAAGATCTCTGGTGACTGTCCCTGCGATGCGGGTGTGATGTGAACACAGGGTAAGAGGCCCTTTTTAGTCTGGGTGCCAAAGTAAGAGTTTGGACCTAACCTTGTTTAACCTTTCACCCATTTTTTAAAAATTATTTTATCCTCTTTTTTTGAGGAGCTAATTCTGGATCTGGATTATGCAACTCTTGCATCCCTTTGACTTTTAAAATATCCACCAAAATGGCCACCCAAATTGAAACTCTTTTATATGTATTCGTTAAAAATGGATAATAAAAATGAAATAAGAAGATTGTTTTACCCTATTTTGAGGATTCTGAATCTTTGGTTGTAGCAACTCTCACATCCATGAGGGTTTTGAGATATCCAAGATCACCACCAAAAACTGAAGCTCTAATACCACTATTCCTTACAAATGTTACTTAAAAAAAAAAAGAAAATAAATTGAGGGGTTCAGGGTGGTCACAACTTGATATTTGAGCATATTGCAAGTTCAGAATCTAAGAATATTGCAGAAATTGTATGTGCCCAGAGCAAACATCACAAGCACATAGTAAGCAATATTTGGCAACTTATCTCTCTTCGTGCTGCTTACATTCCATGTTCTCTCTCATGTTTTGCACACAAACATTTAAGTACCAGGTAGTTTCATGTTTTTTTATGTTTTGCACATGTTTGAATACATTTTACTTTGATCTTGTTGCAAATTCTTGAGGATGTTGCACAAGATTTGAGGATGTTGCCCAAGAATTTGAGCATGTTGCAGCATCATGCTGAAATCCCTCACGGACGACCCTGGGGGTTTACTGTATTTTGAAGGTGCTTAATCTGAACATGGTTGATGCAACTCTTGCATTCTTTGAGGTTTTTGAGATATCCAAGATTTTTGATGGTCATTTTGGTGGCCATCTTGAATATCTCGAAACCCTCTATTAACTCTTTAATTGCCACGAGCGACTAATGGGGCAGTGAAGCAGTGAGATGGGAAAGCACAGTCTCATCTGCATCTTGACCTGTAGTGACATCCGATCTGAAGCCTGCATTTCGCCATCAGGGAGATTACCGCTAATGGTGTGTGTGATGAATGCAATAAAGACACCTGCTACCAAGCTTTCAATAACAGCTAATGGCCAATTATGTTCCCATTTAGTTTGTCTCCTCACTACATGACCCAGTCCCACTACGGCTGCAGTACTTCAGTAATAATCATCCACTTGGAGAATGAGCATTTGAAGTTTACATTAAATGATTAATATTGACTTCCCATACACTGAATTGCCTGAATTAGTGACACTGGATATGTCTGGGTATTCTTTTTAATGACCACTGCAATATCTACTTATGTAACAGTCAATATGTCATCTGAAGCGATTATTCCAACACTTCCTCACGTCACAGAATAGCACCACCAAAAATAATGGCTTTGATGAAATCATGATTGCAAAATCTACGAAAACTTTCAAAATATCATCCAAAACAACACAAGGGCTGTTGAAGCCCGACCATTCCATTATGCGGAGATGCCTCTACTTATGTGTGGACTTTTTCTTTAACCTTGTCCATTCTTTATGACCAAAGTACAGACTGTTTTACAATTTGACTGTGGTTGTGGAAAGAGTGCAGATTCAGTGGTTGTTACATTCAATTTCTCTAAATCTTATCAATGTAACAAATTTACCATTTCACCTAAAGAACTTGACCAAAGTATAGCCTTGGCTATCTTCATCCTTGCATCAACAATGAATTTCTTACATTTCTCAGGGAAACTGTCACAAAGAATAAACGCCCGAGTACTAATTCCCCACGCTAAGTGCAAAGGCACACTGAAGAATGTTATATATAAAAAAAAAACAACAACAACACATACTTGAGATGCTAATTCAGATTTTGTGATATTAGGGTCATGGAAAATATATCCACAGTCAAAACACATGAATCACCGGAGAGAATACATTTTACGCCCCTTCCAGCAGATTAAGTGCAGATAATACCTGTCTTTCCATGCCACACCTCTTTTCCCACAATAACCATACTTCACTCTGATATCACTGAACGCCGGTTTGGCCTGCACAAAAGGTTGGGTGTGGGACATGTGCATGATTCAGTCAGACAGTCCTGAGTGTGTGATTCCAATCTACACAGAGACAATGTGCTCTCTATTTGCCCCTTGTATGAAAACTTCCTCTTCCTAAACATAACGAAACAGTAAGACTGAAACCAGTCACAGGGTTGCCAACATTCACACAAAGCACGGAGGTTCATAAGAGCAACTCAGGAGATAATAATAATAATTTTAAAAAATAACATAATGTTATGTATCTCACCAGGTAATGGTTTTTAGTCTCTTGTCAGGATGCAAAGAGATTATAATTAAGCCCTGTCTTAACAGACTTTACCCCAACAATGTTGAGAGATCAAAATTCATCATTTCGGGCAATAAAAGAGCAAGCCATAGGGCACTGTTTTAACATACACACACCAGGGAGGTGTCTCACCTCCCTGCACACACCAAAAACCTTCTCCAGGTAGGTTTCTGTAACAACCTACCCATGGTGTGGGGTGTGGTTATAATCCATGCACATGACTGGCAAGCAGCATGTCATTCTGCTTGGACAATTGTACATTCGTGTTGAGTGTATCAAAGGAATATTATCACAAGAGTAAGGGTTGTCGGGATGAAATCGGGGTAATGTCGGGATAATAATACCCCAGCTGGCTAGGGTAGAATTTGACAAAAGTTACCGCGACAATGTCCGAGCAACATTTTGTGAGGACCGTTTTAACAGTCAGGGTATACAAAAAAAGACTGAAAGTCTCTCAGACTGTTAAAACAGAGTTTTAGTTACTGTAAAACGAGGAATGTTTGCATGCATTTTAATTTCGTGAATTTCCCGAGCGCAAAGATTTGCAAAATTAAAATGCACGCAAAAGTTCTTGTCTACACTATATGCATTGAATATGCCAGTGGCAGTTCGTGAAAATTTCATGCCGCAAAAAAAGGCGTCGGCTCCAAATCGCGAAAAATTCATGCCGCGAATATATCATGTTTTACAGTATATGGAAGCTCCAACTGACTCTGAGAGACTGGGTAGCTCTGCAATAAATGTCATTTTATGGGGTTGGATATAAATTCAGTGTAGTGAAAAATTAAGCTGAGAAGTGTAAAACAATCTAAACAAACTGAAATAATTTGAGAAAAAGAAAGTTACCTCTATTCAGTCAGTAAGAATTAACCACTGCTGAGCGAAACCGCTTCCAGAATCATGAAACTGTGAGGTAATAAGGATGGAACAATCAAAACATGACCTTGATTTACTGAGTATACAATGGCATAGAATATATTCCCAGGAAGCAGTAAACCTGTGGCTGCAGGATCCTCTTCCTCTAACATTCTGATCAGAGACACTAGATTTATGATCATATAGAAAGACTGAAGCCATTAATCTTTCCTCTCTTTGAAACTGACGGCTCTCACTGCGCGCAACATTCAATGACTTGCCATTAAAGGCATAATTTACCATTTGCAGATGAAACAAAAACCTGGCGTTAGTGTTTTAAAATATTTATGAAATGTGAGCTAGGGACAAAAACAACCAGCGTACAAATCTGAGTCCGTATAATTGATGTTAAATATTAAGTACACAAAATGTGAACAATAGTTATAATATAAATACTTCCAGACTAAACGTCTACAGTTATGGTTAATTGAGAAAAATACTGATATCTCTTTATACTTTAGGCTTTGTTGTGAAAATTGTATATGATAGGATGTTTTGTGATACAACAGACCTACACATATGCATCAAATGAGATATCTTGAACATTTCTAAAATCACTGCTCCCAAAGGTAAACTGGACCTTTAAGAAGGAACAATTCAAGTGGAAATAAAAAGAGATACATTTGCAACATGAAGCCTTTGCAAATTGGAGTGAACAGCCTTTTTTGCAGCACACAAATTTCATGAATTTATCAAGCACTAGGTCTAACTGTTACAGCAAGTAGCACAAGTCAACTTACTTGCAGTGTCTAGCACTGTACTGTCATTCAATACATTGTGCAGATAAAATCTTTCATGTGCATGTTACTTTTGTGAATCTTAGTTCCTTCGAAGATTTGCATAAGTTTCATGCACGTGAAAATTTCTGGTTTTACAGCACCTATTTCTAAAATGATATTTATCTACAACATAATGCACAACTGTCATCCCCCCCCCACACACACACACACTCACACATGCAGGCATATAGCAACAAATATAATATAAGGAAGAACATCCAATATTACACAAATTTCAGCTCTTCAGGGAGAGTATTTGTGAAAAGAAAAAGGAAAAGACAGATGTAGCTTCATTATGGCTTAAATCTCACAGTATGAAATGGGATTAAACTGTATCACTGGTACAATGTGATTAACCCTTTGTGAGATATGTTCACACGCAGGACTTAATTGATGGCATGCCAACAAGTTCACATATTTTGCTCAAGTGCACAAATCCACCCAAACCAAGCGATAAATCGCCAAATGATAGTACAGTGCAATGAAAGCTTTACTCGTGATACAATTCTTCTCACATGTTTATAGTAGCTTGTATTGTGTGGTGATTGAATGTCAAGTGGTGTTTTCGAGTAAATTTCAAATTTTTGTCACTGTTTTGCGTGCAAAAGTCATGCCTGTACCATTATATACATTGTACCTACTGGTCATTTGAAGGAAAAGAACAATCATACATTTGCCATGAAAATCACATCATAGGAAAGCTTGGAATTTTCCCTACAATTTTGTTCACTGCATGTCAAGCATAACAAAAATTTACATTAAAAAAATTATTACATGTGAGGCTTACACCATGGTGCATAAAGACTTCATACTTACGAGGTTTTGAAAAAATACATGAAGTCAGGAATAATAAAGCAAGTCAGGCTTGAAAAGGTTAGTTTGAATTGGCCACAATGTAGATTGACTCATATACCTTCAAAATTGCTGATATAGTCTCATCTTTTGACTTATTGATATCATTCCTTTTGCTGGTTTTTGTTCCAAACTGCTTTATCATTCATCATCCTTCAAAACAGTCTGGAAAAATAATCTTGAAAACAGTTAGTTTTTTTCATTTAACGACCTGATGAATACAGTACTACACACAATATTCCTACAGCACAAAAGCAAAAAAAATAAAAAATAAGATAAAATAATAATAATAAATAAAAAATGAATAAAATCATTGTCTGGTAGGCTAATAAAAACACCTGTTATACTGTTCTCAATGTGTCAAACCCTTGTCATGTTTCTTTGCAATGCTTTGTCACTCTGGGGAGCAGAGCAGGTCTACGCTACCTGGAGAGACCCAATTTTCCACTGGACTATCTGACCAGACAGAAAAATGGCTGTGACGACAAACACACCGGCCACATGCTCCTAGCTTCATTGTATCAGCTGAGCTAGTAGAGCTTTATGTTTGTTACCTCTGAGGTGATGAAATACTGTGGCCTTGCACTAACAAAGAATTGCCTCATTAATTTGCTCTATGTGTTCGCTCCTTGTAAAACATCATGCGTCACTCTCTAAAGCAGCATTGATTCCGTCTCCATCGATAGGTGGATAATTCGTATCCAGGAGGGACGGGTATAACCAGACAGCAAAGGTGACTTGGCAAACTTCACAGAAGATCATAAAACAAAACAGTAAATCTTTCTGAAATTAATCCAACAAATTGTATTCACAACATCAGCTGTTGATTCAAATCACCAAATGGCAGTCAAAGACAATAATGAACTGACAATCGATTTGAATCATGATTTTATACTTAGTCCCGTTATGCACAAATCAATGAAACGTTCCCCAGTCCCTTGGTGCATTAGTTTTGTTTATTTTTATTGCCAGTGACATGCACATATTTATTATGATTTTTATGCACAGTCAACAGGTCAAAGTTTCAATAAATCATGAGGTATTTTGATTTTAGTTGTAAAAAGACAAAGAAGATGATAATGAAGAAGCTGATGAAGGAGAAAACAACAAAAACAGCAAGAAGAAAAAGTATAGGAGGAGCTAGAATAGAAAGAAAAACAATATAAAAAAAAAGAAAATGAAAAAGAAGGAGAAAAAGTGCAAAAATGAAGACAGAGAAGGAGAAGAGAAAGAAAAATTAGAAGATAATGGTGAACAGTATAAAAAAAGAGGAAATACAAGATGTTGATTTGGGCACCAAAGGCTCAACTGCCAAAGAAGGCTTTCCTCCCCCCCCCCCCCCTCCCCCACCTTGACAGTGTCTGTTTTTAGCCTAGCAGGTTTTCCCAAGGAGTGATCAAGTCTCCCTGAAATGCAGGACTCCTGACGTGTGTGACACATCCCAGCACCCTGGATCCAAGGGTCCGACATTGTGATTACCAGTCACTCATCATACAGCGAGCGGCAAGGAATGAACCAACATGCACGAAAGCGTCACCTCAATGTGCACTAGCTGAGAAGGTAACAAGAAGGGATTATGTGACGGCCAACGCTGATTATGTCTGGGAGTGAGTTACAAGAGTATGTAAAACATATCCTGTGAGTATAGAGGGTGCTTAAAGGCATAATTTACCATTTGCAGATGAAACAAAAACCCAGCATTAGTCCTTTAAAATAGTTATAAAATGTGAGTTAGGGATAGAAACAACCACTGTAAAAATTTGAATCTGTACAATCGATGTTAAGTATTGTTAAATGCACAAAATGTCAACAATAGTTATAATAAGAATGTTTCCAGACTAAACCATCTACAGTTGTGGTTTATTGAGAAAGGTACTGATATCGCCTTATATTTTAGGCTTTATTGCGAAAATGTTATATGGTAGGATGTTTTGTGATACAACAAATCTACACATATGCATCAAATGTGATATCTTGAAATTTTTTTAAATCTCTGCTCCCAAAGGTAAACAAGACCTTTAAGATCCCATTAACCCATTGAGGACGAGTCCCAAGTATACTCAGGCAAGTGTCTATGGGAAATGTGTGTTGTAGCAAAATTAGCCCGTCCTCAACAGGTTTAAAATTTTTTTTTTTTACAAATTAGCTGAACATAAGCCCCAATAAGTGAAGCTAGTCCAAGTGAAGCTATTCTATCTGATCGATACTTTATGCACTGGGTGTGTTTTGAGACCTCTAAACCATTCCCCAAGAAACCTTTAATTCTCAAAGATCATCGGATCTAGGAGTTTAGCTCAGCCATACATTCATTACAAATGGTTTAGCTCATGTGCATTTCAAACTCAAGTCTAGTTCAAGACAGAAATTCTGAGCTAAAAAGCACTAAATATCTTTTTCTCATTTTTGCCAGCATTTTCATCACATGAAGCCCAGTGAGACCAAGAGAAGGACTGGTTTAGGGTAATGGGCAAAATGATGGGGTAAAGAGTCCAATGTTAAGGACACCTGTTTTAAGTGAGTGGGACAGGAAGAGGACTGGGGGTGGGGAAGAGACACACAATGAGGACTGGGTGAACTTGATGGCGACGCTGACGTCCCAATTGTCAACAGCCACAGGAAGCTTGTGTGTGATGTCCTTCGCGTCATGAGGTAAAATTGGGAAACCATGAACCCAACGAATGTCACAAAACATTCTGCCCTCAAGGTGAAGGTTTCCATCATGAATTAAGGGCTGACCTGCACTTTTGTCCATGAATGATAACATCCGGCTTTACCTCGCCTCTTCAGCAAAATATCAAACCATTCACTAAGTTTTGCACCTCTGTCGCCAACTGGCCACCACACACAAAGGCTCTTTCCTTTTTAGTCTAGATGTCTTCTTTTCTCTCATTTTTCCTTCTTTTTTTGCCAAGCATGAAATGATTCATTCATTGTCATGAATTCCTAACAAATAATCACTGCTGCCTCATTCAGCAACTTGCCAAACTTTCATTTGTTTACCATGCTGTTCTACTCTCAGACTTACTTTGTTCTTTATTATGTCTCTAAAGAGTCTCTCTCTGAATGATTTACAGACATGATCTTGAGTGAGACTATATCCACAGTTGTGTTTCCAGTGTGAAGTTAATATGCTCTTAAAGTCAACATCATCAAACATTTTTAACTGGTGACTGCTTTTGTTACTAGCAAGAACTTCATATCTGTACAAAGATTACATAAAAATCACAATTCTCATGAAAACCAAACATAAAAACATATATTTCAATGTGTTGATACACATTTGACCACAGGAGAGTTTTAGCTTACACAGTTTGTAGAGAGTGTATTGCAAGTTATACATTGAATCAATTATCTTTCAATGTGTTGTTGGTGTTTTTGTCTTATTTTTCCTGAAATTTGTAAATGTGATTTTTTTCCCCCAAAAAAGGTAGAATATGTGATGTGTACATCTTCATAGAAAATGAACAGTTTTGTGTGAGATATACCATCTGTTACCATCCTCTCTCTTCCTTCCCTTCACCCACTCTTCTCTCAATTTATCTTTCTATCTATCTATCTTTCTATCTATCCATCTATCTATCTATCTATCCATCCATCTATCTATCTATCTATACCTCTCGTGCTTTATTCAGTTCACCGCAGAGGACCTGTTCACTGCTGTCGTCTAACCTGGGTTCATATCCTCCCTGAGTCACAGGTTTTTCCAGCGGAGGAAAACACCTGTGCAGACGGAACCCCCCTCTCGTCGTCAGCGTGTTTACGACCAGGGCTTGGCATACAGGAAAGGAAGTTTGTTTGTCAGCACACTAGCAGGAAACAATACGGGTTATCTGGCTACATCCATACAAATAGCGTCTACTTTGGCTGCGATTCTTACTCGTTTCTATTCATTCATGAAGCATGCAGTGCTCATTCACAGAAGGAAAAAAATATTCACATTCTTGAACCAACACTATGTTCATTCTAAGTACCACTCAGATTTCCATCCCTCCCCAAAGAAAAAACAAACAAACAAACAAACAAACAAACAAACAAACTAACTAACTAACTAACTAACTAACTAACTAACAAATGCACTAAAAGAAAAATATATCAGTCTGGCCAGAATTTAGATAGAACCAATACCACAGTCCAGCAAACTTGTGACACTGAATGTGCCTTCATATGACAGGTTTTGTGATCACAAGATATATTGAGAAACATACCGGTAACTGAGAGCATCTCCTTGACTTGGTTGCCATGGTGACGGTACCAAGCGACCAATCACACTCTCTCTTCTAATAATTGCAAATGACAAACTTATCAACAGGTTCTTAATTCAGTATGTACTGTGACAGACTGTGAAAGATTTTGAACAGAATGTGTCAGCACAGCACGGAGACTGGCAATGGCAAAGATAGAGGTCGTCTTAGGTCAAAGTTGGATAGGAGTGGGGTAACTAAGACCCCGTTTACAGTGCAGGGCTGGGCCGAGCCCTGGCTTAGCGCAGCCTCAATTGTGGTACTCGGCCCTGCCGAGCCCTGGCCGAGCGCAGCCTAAATTGCGGTACTCGGCCCCGCAATTCTGTGCGTTTACAGTGGAGGGCTCGGCCCAAGCTTTTAATTCAAACCTTTCAATATTTTGTGTGTGCTCTGCTTGTAAACAAACGATTATCTGGGAGCACACCGGTCACAATTTGGCCCAGTTTGCGTTTACAGTGAGAAAAGGCCAGGCTGAGCCCAGGCTGAGCCCAGGCTGAGACTACCTCCAGAGCTTGGCCAAATGCGTGGCCGTTTTGGGTACCGCATTTGGCTTTTTGAGCGTTTACAGTGAAAGGAAGGCCAGGCTCAGCCCGGCCTTTTCACTCACTGTAAACGGGGTCTTACTCCCCTAAAATAATGGAGAAAGAAACAAGAAAATATATCAATGATGCTGAAGAAAATACAGTCTAATGGCATGACATTGTACCATCTTCCTTTAAAGTAGGTATAATCTCATTGTCATCTCATTGTCTTGGGGACTAGATGGCGACCAGGATGTGACTCAAGTCTCACTGGTCAAAGAGTGGTCGCGGAGACATCTCCACCCTTCTCCTGGAGACTATAGTCTGGTCTCCAGATATGAGAGAGAATCAAGGAGTCACAAGAAAATGTTCAGTTTTATGGAGACTTTTTCCAGTCTCCAGCTGGTCCCAGAGTTGTCGTTTAATACAAATAAGTTGGATCATATTTCACTCTGCAGTCCCTATATGATATTTAATATAAAATAGTATAGACTTTTTTGACATAGAATGTATATTCTTTTGAAAATGAAACCACAGAGGAGGTTCTGTACACCCTGAGAAATGATGGATATCTAACTTTTTCACATCTCAGAGGCATTTTAACTCATATATACCCAACTAAGAATTCAATATTCACACAGGCATAATAAATTTCCCACGGCAGTGAGCTTGGCTCCGTGTGAAGTGGTGCATGTATAAAGTTTTTGTCATTTCAAGGTTACACAGGAATTTTGGCCATCAAAAGGAATCAATCAGCCATAACAAATCTTTCCCAAATATAGCATGCCAGATGCAGAGAGTGACAGTTATGTTTGTCGGAGTTACAAATTATCAAAATCAATTACAAAAACCAACAACCCATGAATGAGGTAAAGCTACACCTCTTGATTTCAGGACACTTAGGGTGTGTGACTCACAGGTGAACAATACTTATAATAAAAATGTTTCTAGACTAAACCGTCTGCAGTTACGGTTTATTGAGGAAAAATACAGATATCTCCTTAGATTTTAGGCTTTATTGCAAAAATTTTATATGATAAAATGTTTTGTGGTACAACAGACCTACACATATGCATTAAATGTCATATCTTCAATGAAATAAAAAAAAAAAAAATCACTGTTCCCATAGGTAAACAGGACCTTTAATATGATACTCATAGACCATACTGCACAATTACACATACTTACTGGCTTTGTACCAATGGTATTGCTCCCACAGGGCAAAGTAAAACAAATGTGTGTGTGTTGTTGTTTTTTTTGGTGTGTGTGTACGTGTTGTTGTTGTTGTTGCTGTTTTTTTTTGTGTTGGTTTTTTTTTTGTGTTTTTTTTTTTTTTTTACAAAATGAATCCAGCTCACAAATACAGTATCAAGTGTAGTATAGCATATACTAGTCAAGAAACATGTTGTACAGTGTTGGATCTGGAGTAAGAGGGGTTAATCAGGTCAAGTGAAGGTATGTATCATGCTATCTGCTGGCAATACTGACCTTGATATGGTAACTAATCTGACATGATATGAATAACCCTGCGAGAGTTAATCTCTAAAGGATATGAAGTGATATTAATTTATCTCGTCTTTGTTGAATGGATATCGTTTGCACAGCATTTTGGTTTGTACAATGCCCTTGATTTTTAAGTCGACTCCAATGTTATGAAAGCTGGAAAACATATACTGACAACATCATGAATAATGATTATGAGTGGCAGAAATATAGAAGTCTACGTAATTTGGTAACATCATCTGTGAGAAAAGCTAAAAGGAAATATGTTACTGATAATATTAGGGAAAATGTAGGAAACTCCACCCTCATGTGGAAAGTCTTAAGAGAGCTTATACCGAGCGCTAAATCCTCTATGAAAGATCATAAAATTACATATGATGGAAACGAGTATACAGGGTACAAAGATGTTGCAAATGCACTGAACAATCACTTTTCTAATTTGGTTTTGCGAAACAGAGAAAATGTACATTTCAAAAATAATCCTATGCTATATGTACCGAAAGCATGTACAACTTTTGAATTCACTTCAGTGTCAGCTGATGAGGTAAAGAAGTGTATTGATAAAACGCCCCGAAATAAGGCTACTGGGCTTGACACCATACCAGCTTGTATCCTACGGGACACTGTGTCAGTTATCCTTAAATCTTTTACCCACATAGTTAATTTATCATTGAAAGATGGTATTATCCCGAACGAGTGGAAGTGTGCTAAAATAACACCTCTATTCAAGGGTGGTGATACAACTGATCCCTCAAATTATAGGCCAATATCTGTTTTGCCTGTAGCTTCAAAGATTTTAGAAAAGTTGGTGTTTAAACAAGTGTATGTTTATCTTAAAGAAAATGATTTATTGACAAAAAAACAATATGGCTTTCGCCCAAAATTTTCTTCAGAAATGGCAATACTAAACCTCACTGAAAATGTAAATAAAGTTATAGATGTTGGACAAGTTGTTGTTGTGGTTACCCTTGATCTTTTAAAGGCTTTTGATATGGTATCCTTTGATATTTTGATTGAAAAATTACGATTTTTCGGATTTTGCGAGGATACTATACGCTGGTTTGTAAATTATTTCGGCCAAAGAAAACAACAAACTGTAATCAATGGTAATGTTTCAAAGGAGGGTGAGGTGCTCTGTGGGGTCCCTCAGGGAAGTATTTTGGGGCCATTGTTGTTCATCATGTATATGAATGATTTGCCTCGGGTAGTTAGAAATTGTCAAGTGTCGCTTTATGCGGATGATACCTATATTTATTATGCATCCACTGATCCTATTGAACTTGAAAGAATTGTTAATGATGATTTGCGTGCTGTGCATGAATGGTTACTTCATAATAAGCTTATGTTGAATGTTAAAAAATGTAAATGTATGTTTATAGGTACTAAGCGTAATCGTAAAAAATTTGAAAATGTTAGTATAAGAATTGATGGTACTCAGTTAGAAAAGGTAGAAAGTTGTAAATATCTTGGTGTTGTCATTGACACAGAATTTTCTTGGAAACCACAGGTTGACAGCGTAAAAAGTAAAGTGTTACGTAATTTGTACGCTTTAAGAAGGGCAAGACCATACATTGACCAAGACACCGCATTAACCCTGTATAATACAATGATTCGTCCTCACTTTGAGTACTGTAACACCATCTGGATGAAACCAAATTCTGGTAATATAAACAGACTGCAAATACTTCAGAACAGAGCCTTTCGAACTGTTCTGAAAGTGGATCATCGTCACAATAGACGAGATTTGTATGGGAGGCTGCCTATTGACTGCCTCAGTGCCAAAGTGAAAAAAGATCTTGTTGTTTTTATTTATAAAGTTTTAAATAACCTCTTGCCTGATTTTCTGACTTATCAAGTGAACGTAAAAGTATCTACAAACTGTAATTACAATCTGAGGAACTCAGCGTTTAAAGTATTGTTACCAAAACCAAAGACCAATTTCTGCAAAAGTAGTACTATTTACATAGCAGCTCAATTATTCAATCAATTACCGGAAGCCACAAGAACATGTACAAGGTTAGCACAATTTCTGAAGGATATCGATTCTGTTTTCTTCCTTGATTTATGAGTTTTTCTATTTCTGAGTAATATTTTTTTTTTTAATCACTTCCTTTCCGAGATTTTTTTTTTTGTTCTTCTTACTGCATTCTACTGTCTGACTGTTTTGTTAAGAATGCTGTGTATATATGTATTTTTTTTTCATCTTTTTGTTTGGTTATACCGATTATTGTCTATGTATTATTCTATACATTGATTGTACCACATTATGTTTTTTGTACAGTGTATATCATACGGACTTGCTGAAAAACAGCCTAACGGCTGAGTGCAAGTATTTTTTACCCATGTTTAAATAAAAAACAAACAAACAAACTCATCTTGCCCATTACAACAAACAATGAAAGGAATAGAACATGTTGGTTGTAGAGACATGGTATGTATAACGTAAATTCAAATAATGCAGGGAAATGTTTAAGCACACAATCTCTCTGTTTCAAATTTTCCTCAAGTTCTGCTACTGGGCTAAGTGCAAGATAACATGCACATTAAGTATGGGACATGTCAGGTTTTCATGGTCTGAAAAACAACTGGTGTAAATGACATTTGATTTGTATCAGGGCAATTACCCCCGAGCGAGGACAATTACCCCGGGCTAATTACTGGTTAGTGATAAGGTTAGAGTGAAGATTAGGGTTAGGGTTAGATTTAGGGTTAGAATTTGGGTAAGGATTAGGATCATGATTAGGATTAGGGTTAAGGGCTGGGAAGGGTCTGGGGTAATTGTCCAGGGGGTAATTGCCCTAGACCCCTTTGATTATAATAGAACTTCATCAAGTTGATTGATATCTAGGAGAAGAATAATCATGCAAAAAATGGCAGCAAATGACCTTGACAATAATTATACTTAAGAAGAGAAAATATGTGCTGTTGTGTATGGGACCGGAAAAAAAATTGGTTTTTTTTTTTTCTTCAAAAAATTGCACAATTGCAACTGAGTTTAAAGGGGATGGCTAGTAACCGATCAGTGGGAATCAGTGGGAATGCTGAGGGATGATTGTTCCAATCCTTGTGGGATTCATTTAAGAGTACACTATATATCTATTCTTGTGTGAAAATTATTTGCTTTAGAATGGTCTCATATTCAAGTAATGTGCAGTTTAATGTTTCCAGGTAAGCGTCCCTGGTCAGTGACGGGGCATTAATCTGCACATTACTTGAATATGAGACCGTTCTGAAGCAAATAATTTTCACACAACAGTAGATATATAATGTACTCTTAAATAAATCCCACAAGGATTGGAACAATCATCCCTCAGCATTCCCACTGATCGGTTACTAGCCATCCCCTTTAAGGAAAACATGCCCCTGAAATATATTTTGATAAGAGACACTGTGACTATCTTCATTTGAAAAGTTTGAAGCAGGCAAAATCTAAATTTGTTTTTGAGGATATCCCTGTTGAATCTTCTTTAAAGGAACATAGTACTAATAACCTTAAATTGTACTAAGGCTGTAGGTCTTGATGATTTGCATCTCAGATTATCAACTAGATATATCGCTACGGCGACTGATATGCCTCCGCCATAATGCATTGTTCTCCTAATAGGTCTATAGTACAATGTCTTGACAATGTGTGAGGACAGTTTCACACAGTTGGCAAAATATTAAAATGACAGGTTTGCCACAAATGTGCTGATTGTTCACTTTCCTAGAACTAGGTTCCATTGGATGAATGATTAAAAATGTCAGAGTGCAGGTATTTGGGGAACTGATGATTTTTACTTGACTTTTGACCCTTTTATAAGTTTATGCATTGAGTAATTTTCAAGGTATTGAGAAAAAGTATAATTTCAGTATCAAATGGAAAAATAGCATTATCTAAACCTGGCCTTTGAACTTTGACCTCACAGTTCCAAAGAGAATCACTGTTAGGTTGAACATGCATAAATATGTAAGTTTCATGATGATACCTTGAGTTACTTTCGAGATATGGAGGAAAAAGTACAATTCAACACTTTCACTTGACCTTTGACCTTTTGACCTTTGACCTTTTGGCAAGAAACTTCCTACAGTATATATATCGGGTAATACATGCATACATCAAGTTAAAAAAAAAAAAAAACCTTCAGGCATTGCATAACCATAAGGAAAGTAGTGATATTTTGATGAGTTGACCTTGACCTTTGACCCCCTGACCTATGAACCATGACCCCCAACTTCCCTAGATAATCACTGCCCATTGGAACAAGCATATATACTAAGTTCCATGAAGATACCTTGAACCATTTGCGATATATGGAGAAAAACATGATTTTCAACCTTTTTTTTCACAAAGTAACCTGTGACCTTTGACCTTCGACCCCGTGACCCTAAAATCCAAACAAAGTATTATCCCCCCAGGATATACCCTCATACCAAGTTTGATGTAAAACCACCACACGGTTCTTGAGATATCGACAAAAACAAATTGGGACGGACGTATGGACGGACGGACGGACGGACGACCCGAAAACATAATGCCTCCCGCCACTTCGTTGGCGGAGGCATAAAAAAAATTGGTCACGAAGCAAGGCCAGCGTCGCACACACAAACAGACCCTGTTAAATTTACATTTTCATGTATAAAGATGGAACAAGCGAGGGCACCATCACCAAAAACAATAGGCGTCTTCGTTTTACCATAACACACCTTCATGCCAAATTTGAAGATGATCTGAGAAGAACTGCAGCCAGTAGAGTGCTCACAAGAAAATCTCTGCGGCGGACGCGGCGCAACGAGGCCAAATCCATAGTATCCTCCGAACTCTGTTCGGGGGATACAATGAGTGGATGACCTATATGTCAACACTCAGCATACTTTCACACCCCATGATAGCATACTATGCAAATGATATGCAAATGAGTCCATTATGCCCATTGCATATGGATATGAAAGATTGAAAGTACTGAAAAATGTAAAATACATACACTTTGTATGACTACGTTCCTCTTTAACTGGAACATTTTCTCTGTGTGTACAGCTATAATTGTCATCTACAGAAACATTCAAATCCAAACTTCAAAACGTTACCTATTCCTCTCACACTGAGGACTATAATTGCAGTCTATAATGTTCGGAACAATTGTATTCTTTATCTGGTATGTGTTTGTTGTTGTTTGCCATTTTCTTCTCTGTTGTCATGTTTGAACATGTGTTATATCTATCTTTTCATTTATGAAGCGCCATGAGCACTAAAAAGCGGACCTGTGCGCTATACAAGTAGCCACTATTATCATTATTATTATCATTGCTACTTCTACTACTATTACTACTACTACTACTAATAATAATAATAATAATACTAATACTAATTGAACTCTGCAATACATCTTGTAAAACTATGTCTGCTGATTCTTTAACTCCTTAACATGTATCAGTGTTTTTTTGTGAGTGAATATATGCTACTGTCATACATTGTACAGTACATGTGTGAATAATGTGCACAGCTATTAATATTTACCAGGTACCATATTTTTTCCTTTCATTGATTTCACATTTTTCACAGAGGAAGACATTCAAAACTACAGAAGCACCCTGAGAGCGCAGACCTCCGCCAAGCATGCAGCTCATTTCCACCACTGATCTTGTTCTTCCATAGAAGTGATTTCCACCCATACATACTTATAGCATTGTGTGCTGAAAGTCGCCCAATTTCCCAATATAGAAGCCTTTGTTACGTCATAAACCCTCAGCTGCACGGCGCGCCTCGCCCTAGCAGAAACTAGAGCACGCACTAGTGCGCGCATGCAAACCTCAAATACGCGCAGCCTGAACTCCCAAGTTCATTGACCCTACCTGCCAAAATATCAAAAATCCTTCATAAATTCCTCCAAAATTCTCAGATCACTACCAAAATTTGATCATCTGTTACTTGTATCAATCTAAACCTTTCCTGCAAGTTTCATCCAAATTTGTTACCTACTTTTTGAGTTATTTTGCACACAGACAAACTAACTAACTAACAAACAAACAAACAAACAAACCAATGGTAACGAAAACATAACCTTCCCCCTGGGCGGAGGTAATAACACAGTAACAGCAGATTTGTGACAGAAAAAATCTACTTTATCTGCAGATTATCCTATCATTGTTTTGATAGCAGAAATTCTAAAGAATTTGATAGGGTTGGGGTTTTAGGTGGTATGGAATTGTTAAATGGTATTGTTAAATTCAAGTATCAGAATGGCTAATCACTTTCGACATCCAGCTGAATCCCTGCTTGGCAAACTGCTTGGCACACTCTCTAATACCCCTTTCAGGTAATCGTGGATGCGGATAATAGGAGCACAAGTCGTAAAATTTCGATTACATGAACGGGAGAGGAGTAGAAAAGTGCGCATTATTTTTATGCTGCTATTATGCGCATAATTGCAGCATGAGGAGTAGATCGAGAATACATGAACGCGATTTACGACTTATCCGCACTAACATTCCACAGTTCGGTCAAAGGTCACTCGATTTTCCGCACAACCGCTGATTGCTGAGCTTGAGCGCGCGAGAGGTGTGCATACACGTGAGTTATAGTATACGCAGTTTTGCAGTTGTACACGCACGTGCATGTGTCATTATAGAGGCGTGCGCCGTAACCATGACAAATAACTCCGTCCTTCGCACATGAACGGGTGCTCGTAAAAGTAGTGCGCACTCCATGGGATATATGAACGCGATTTTGACTACTTTATCCGCATTATTTGGATGCGGATAATTGAACCGCGATTACCTGAAAGGGGTATTATTGCCACAAACTAGCATTAGACTAACATGAAAACATATGAGTGGGACTGTAAGGACAGCAGCAATTCTGCTTAACCCACCACCTAGGCTTCAGTTTCTGTACCCGTTCACATGGGTGAACCAACATTTAAGAATTTTTAGCTGGCAGAAATGTATCAATACATTGCTTTGAAAGAGATTGTTATACAGAATCAGAGCGTATGTGAGTTTTGTCCTGGCAGCTCATATTACAGGATATAACAGTAGTTGTTGAATTCATGTTCATGGAATACAGCAGTGAACACAGAAATGTACACATGCATGTTACATGCTGATCAGGAGTTGATATTATCACACGTTGTTAGATTTGCGAATAGTACCCAGATCGGAGAATTCCCACAAATAACCCCAGGAAAATAGGTACGGTATGAAGTCTCATTAATAAAGATTGTCTTTGATGCATTTGAGGTGACAAAAAATGATGTCAAGTATCAAAACTAAATGCAATCATAAAATTTGCTTTGTGTTTGCTCTGTGTTGTGGGCTGCTCAGGTGCAGCCCTGTCGCGATTTATACAGCGACTGGGCTGTGTATAGTTAGTGTACAGTGTATTTACATAATATGCACAGCCCTGTACAGTGTATTTACATATATATATGTGTATGCACAGGCCTGTCACATCATCATCACAGCAAGTCATGACTGTGTATAGTTAGTGTACAGTGTATTTACATAATATGCACGGCCCTGTACAGTGTATTTACATAATATGTGTATGCACAGGCCTGTCACATCATTATCACAGCAAGTCATGACTGTGTATAGTTAGTGTACAGTGTATTTACATAATATGCACGGCCCTGTACAGTGTATTTACATAATATGTGTATGCACAGGCCTGTCACATCATTATCACAGCAAGTCATGACTGTTACTCTTAGTGGTCTCAGTCTGGTGGCCCCTGGCTGGGCCCCCTGCCTTGGACCAGGACTTAGGCTCCTGGCCTCGGCCCGGCCTTGGACCCCGTGAGCCCCTGGGCCCCTGGGCCACCGGGGCCCCCCTGGGCCACTGGGCCTGGGCCCACTTGGGCTCTGGGCCCCTGGTTCCGGGCTAAGGCCCGTGGCCTTGGGTCCGGCCTTAGGCCCCGCCTTTGGCCCGGCTGTAGTTTGTACATGGTCTATGAGAAATCAGGCTTGTCTGTAACTGTATAATTACAAATAATTACAAATAATCACAAATGATCAACGGGTCCATACTACAATAGGACTATATGAATATATGAAAATATGAATATATGAATATATGATTATATGAATATGTATGTGAATATATATATTATATATGAATATGTGAATATATGATTATATGAATATGTATGTGAATATATATATTATTATACATGAATATATAAATGTGATCTGGCATTCTGTTACGGTGTCAGATCTGCGGTCATTCATATGCATGTATAAATGGCATACATTCATGTGTACAGTATGCTACTTGATTGAACCAGCCAATGGAGAAAGATCATACCATTGAACAATACTTGAAAGACATGTACAGTTCAATGACTCAATGCTTGTTACTATGAACTCTGTAGAGGTATGCAGCCCTCTTCACATGGAAACATACGGTTGGCTATCAAACAGAGCTTGCAAAACCATCAACAATTTATTGAGTTGGATTTGTGTGTGTGCGTGTGTGTGTGTGTGTGTGTTAGAGCTATTTGGCTTGTTTCCTTTGCATGCATCATCACAAATTCCCGAAACCAAGTGAAACCAAGACCTTCATATAGATGTGCTGCATTGTAAGGTGCTGGATCAGAGCACTACCATAAGATTGACACCATGGCGGGAATTGTGCTAACAGTGTACTATCCTTCCTGTGCATTTATGTGAAAGTGTACCAATCGAATACCCTGAAAATCACATTTTAAAGGTACTAGCCCACATTTGCAAACCCACGAAAATCAAAACTGCATAAAACAGGTCCAATATGACTTCAAGTACAAGTTATAACAGTAACATACCTCACCTGTCGCTCTTTGTCTATACCATTCGATAAAAGAGAGAAAATCATCGTT
This sequence comes from Diadema setosum, assembly GCA_033980235.1. Taxonomy (NCBI): domain Eukaryota; kingdom Metazoa; phylum Echinodermata; class Echinoidea; order Diadematoida; family Diadematidae; genus Diadema; species Diadema setosum. The sequence continues at coordinate 47,625,170 of CM067060.1, forward strand.
TTAAAATCAATTTTCAAACCGGGTCAACCCGACCCAAAATCGAATTACGAGCGCGGGCTATAGCTACGTACATTGCACATGTAACACGTACGTGGACCGGAGCTAGCGAGCGTTATACGCATGCATACGGATTACGGTGCATTTTCATTTATTTTTATGAAAGTAATGGACTAATTAGAACGAACTTTTGCACAGGTGTTACTGCAATCATACCCAAACTCCATGCTAACTATGAGACCAATTACTGCAAGTTTACAAATGTGGGCTAATACCTTTAAACTAGAAGTGTCGCTATGGCGACTGATGCCTCCGCCATAATGCATGATTCTCCCAATAGGTGTATAGTACAATGCCTTCACAATGTGTGATGACAGTTTCACATAACTGGCAAAATACTGATATGACAGGTTTGTCAGAAATGTATTGAATGTTCACTCTTCTCAAACTGGGTTTGCTATAATTGTCTAAGAGTGCAGGTACACATATTTGGGGAATTGAGGATTTTACTTGACTTCTGACCGACCCTGTTATAAGTTTATGCATTGAGTACTTTTCAAGGTATGAAGAAAGAGTGTAATTACAGTACAAAATAGTTTTTTTTTTTCATTTAAACCTGACCTTTGATCCTTAACCTTTGACCTCTGACCTTCTGGCTGGAAATTTCCTGGAGAATCTCCATTAGGTAATACAACATGTATATATTAAGTTTTAAAACTAATAATGCAAGCATTGAATATACACTAGTATATGAGGGAAACAGTAAAATTTTGAGGAGTCGACCTTGACCTTTGACCCCTGACTACATACTGACCCATGACCCCTAAATTCCCTAGATAATCCCTGCCAGTCAGTACATGCATATGTACCAAGTTCTATGAAGATACATTAAACCATTTGCGAGAAAAGTGAAATTGCAACATTTTCACCTAACCTTTGACCTTTTGACCTTTGACCTTATGACATGAAACTCTCTCTGGAGAATCTTTGCGCAGTAGTACATGTCTACACTAAGTTTCAATAAAATACCTTCTGGCATTGCATAGATATGGGGGGAAATAGCAACATTTTTAGCATTTGACCTTGACCTTTTGACCTTTGACCTCTTGCTAATGTCACTTAAATCTCCTCAACTAATTGCCCCATCATACATCATCCTTGGACCAAGTTTGGTGAAAGCTACTTCATCCAGTTTTGAGTTATCATGTAAACAGATAAATTTTAGGATTTGACCTTGATCTTTGACCTTTGACCTCTGTCCGATTTCACTAAAAAAACTAACATGTAATTGTCGCATCATACATCATCCTCAGACAAAGTTTGGTGAAATTTGCTCAATCCAGTCTTGAGTTATCGCGTAAACGGATACAATTTCATGATTTGACCTTGACCTTGACCTTTGGCCGATTTCACCCAAAATCTAATCAAGTAATTGCCCCATCATACTTTATACTTGGACCAAGTTTGGTAAAATTCCAGTCAATATTTCTCAAGTTATCGCGTAAACGAATGCGGACGAACAGACGGGCGTACGGACGTACGGACGGACGGACGGACAACCCGAAAACATAATGCCTCCGGCACCACTTCGTGGCGGAGGCATAAAAAGCAGTGTTCCCTTGATAGCCACGCTCTCAACTCACATCTTCAATCACTCAATATGGTACATACATATATATTTAATAATGTTCATATTTTTCTAAGATTGATAATGATTGTTTTATGTTAAGTGCTGTCTGGGGCAAATTATTTGTATAGGGCCCCATTTTTCTCTTTTTTCTTTTTTCTCTTTCTTCTTTCTTTCTATAAAACAACAACAACAACAATCACTCAATTCAATCTGGCCAATTTCCTTTGGACTTTAAACGTGCTAACGTTGTTCCTGTTCCAAAAAGTAAATCCTCCAATGGCATGAACATTGTCCGCCAATACCACTTTTATCAGTGGTTTCAAAAGTGTTTGAAAAAGTGATTCATTCATAGCTAATTTGCATAATACATATTACAATGAAACTTCAACTCATAAACTTTAAATGATACCAAACATGTCAATATTTAGCAATTTAGATGAAATTTTGCCTTCTCAGGTGACCTTATCTAGGACTTGCTCTACAATATGGCTTAAAACTGTGGGATTAGCTCTCTCCATTTGTAAGATTTAAATAAACAATGATTACCATTACAACACTCCGTCTCATAAACAAGCAAATCAATGTTTCCCTCATGTAAACCTCAAGGCTTTCATGAATACCACACATCACCACAATTACTTTAGAATTATTTTCTTTCTATCAAAACAGGGGCCCTGCTGACAGGGCAAAAGTGTATTGTACTTTGGATACAATAAGAAAAATAACATGCAGGTATCCTCATAGACATCCTTTGGTCAGCTTGTGAGCCCAAATTCTTTTTACCACCGCTTAAAAGCAATCATGGGAGTAGTCTGTTCCAAAATGAGTAGAACTGACTGAAAACTATGGCAGTGGTTCACTTCACAAGGTTGTGGGGAAGACTGGCTGACCAGCTGACCACAAGTTGACTCCTTGTTACCCTCTCCTTTTTTTTCCTTGGAAAGGAAATGAAAATATCTTCCCACTGTGCCTGAGTATTTTCAGGGCAAAATATCCACTCTGCAAAACATGGGTCGAGCAGTTCAAGTAAGAAACATACTCAGGCAAGTAACAGATTATGATTGACCCAGCTCAGACAGCACCAGAATGCGTCTCAATGTTTAATTCAGCAATCAAAGAGGGTTAAAGGCTATTCTTTGTTCTCTTGCTGCTAAACCTTTGGGTGGATTGAACTTCAACTCAGTTTACAGATTTGACATTCTAGATGTCATCCTTTGCCAAAATCATGGAGAAACTCCAGGGCCTGCAGAATAAAGTTATTTATTCCAGACATACGCGAAAAAACCTACGAACATGGTGGAAGGTACGTGATGCCAGTAGACTTGAAAAAGGCTGGCCAAAGACTTTGCTTGACTTTATTACTACCAGATTGAAACAACATCTTAAGGCAGGAAATCAAGAGTTCAGACTGTTGTGCATATCACTCTGCAAGTCTACTCTTTATCAAAAGCTTCGGTAGATGCTTCTGATTTGATGCAGTGATTCATTTGAGGGAAGAATGCACCCACCAAGGAAATCAATTGGGCATGATTGGAGGAAAACAAGAACATCACATCACTGACAATATCTGAGTGAAACTAGACAGAATTCAGAAAGTTATTCCCAGTAGAGTATTTGTGAGTCAGTAGAGTATTTCTGACACAGCTCATATGGTACATGAAATCATCTTCATGGTCAAATGACTAGAACATGTTTTGCTATATCCTTGTTCTTTTTATGTCTGATATGCCATCAGTTTTTCATTAACTTGACAAACTTAATTCATCTGCCTACAAGTACAATACTGTAAAAGTGGATAGTTTCGCACGTTTTTAATTCTGCGGAATCAAGACATTAACTACTGCAACATATGGCAAGCACTAATTTCTGGTTGCGCGAAATGCGGGAAAATTTCACCATCGCGAAAATTTCCACTTTTACAGTAGATCAAAGATGTTGCATGCCCAGATAAACTCCAAAACATGGGAGGATAATTCTTTATTACCACTTGAATAATCATGGATTGGTCTTGTTTTTCACGAAGTAAGGGAGAATTACAACTTTAGCAGTTTTAATAAAAGCAAAATGGAAAACATAATTGCTTGAGCCAGGTATACACAAAATGATTAACAGGGACAATAACAAAAGGAATACCAAGTACATTAAACAGACATTCAGAAACATCATATGAATACAAGTCATACTTTTTCTCCCCCCCCCCTTGTTTTTCAAAATTAACAAATACCTGCCCTTTAAATAAAAAGAACGTAGAGCAAACAATTTGAAAAATTTGCCAAACATGTTACATCTTCACTATAACCATTAACAGGTTCTGCTGCTAAGTGGCTCCTATTCTAAGTATGGTACTTGCAGATGTTGGGGTGTTCATAGAGCTCCATTTCTTTCTGTGCTATATGACCAGATCTCAGAGTTGCTTGAAAAGTTCACTTGTAACCTACAATAGTACACACATCAGATCACAGATAATATCACAGATAAATGCTTCCTATCTTTGATAGGCGCATGAACAATTTCCTCTCCAATCTTCTTGAATAACATAAACTCACGTTTTGCCACATTTGGGCAATAATCACACTTGGTCACTGACATTTCCTCTAGTCCATCTCTAATGCAGGGTTTAGTTCAGATAAAACCACATCTGCCACTGCCTCTTTCAAGAACACTATCTTTGCCTAATCGCACTTGACCAGTAAAATTGGGATCTACTCACGTTGCGCAGTTCGTGTTTCCTCTTCTGCTTGCCGGACATCTTCCTGCTTGGCGAGTTTCGGTCGGGGCCATACGGCATTCCCTCCTCCGCTGAAAGTCGCTCACTGCTTGGTGTTGGTTTTGATACATTGTCAACCTCGCAGACACCACTGGTGCGGAGATCTTTTGAAGTCTTCTGTCTATGGCCGCCCTTTTTGGTGACTTTGATGGACTGGGAAGACACTGTCTGAGAGTCATCAAGTTTGTCTCCACTTGCTTTGTATGGCTCCTCTGAAGTGTGTAATAGGCAGACAGAGCATATGGAACAAAAAGACTGAATTCACTAGTGTATCATTTTCAAAAAAAAAAAAATGAAACCAAAACAACAAAATGAAGACATAAAACATCTAGAAAAAAAAAGATTTAGATAGATTGACAAAAGATGTTGTGTCCAATGACAACGTGTCATTTGTTTTGGGATCTTTTCAATGACAAGTCATCAAATGTAAGCATCAAACACAGAGAAGCAGTAACCAGGTGTAAAATCAGCACAATATTCACCGTGTTACTACCATTCGGGTTTCTATATATATTATGTTCTCAGAAAAAAATACAATTCACTTCTTTTGAGCCACTCTTTTAACAGATGTTGCTCGCAGGAAAAAGTAAAAACACTTTGAAAAAAAGGTATACTATCAACTATAGTGTTTGAAGATGTTATGCTTCTGTATTTTGAATTCTTAAAGAACACAAAACTGTTGTTTTAACACTTTGGAACAAATCCTCACCCCATCCAAAGGGCCTGAAGCGTTGTCTCAACCCCCTTGGTATCTCTGGTGCCTTGGAAGCCTCAATATCTGGAGCTCCATCGGAGGGCGGGAGGGTTGGAGTCTCCATGATTGTGACTTGACCTCTGAATGCAGGAGCTGTTTTCAAGAGATACATAAAGATGGGAAAAGTGGAACTGAGTCTTAAACAAAATTGAACTTAAAAAAAGACTAGAAATGTCGCTTTGGCGACTGGTATGCCTCCGCCATAATGCATGATTTTCCCAATAGGTCTAGATAGTACATGTGGACACTGTGTGATTACATTTTCACAAATTGGCAAAATATTGGAATGACAAGTTTGTCAGAAATGGGTTGAATGTTCACCTTCCTTGACGTAGGTTTAATTGGATGAATAGGAGAGCATGTATCTAGGGATTTAAGGACTTTAACTTGACTTTGACCCATTCATACATTTAGGCATTGAGTAATTTTCAAGGTACAGGTGTGGAGAAAAAGTTCAATTTCTGAATTGAATAGTAAATTGTTACCATTTTCATCTGGCCCTTGACCCTAAAATTCATAAGATAATTACTTTCAGGTAGAACATGCATAATATGTACTAAGTTTCAAGGTAACTTAAGCCACTTCCGAGATATGGAGGAAAAAGTTAGTTCAGCACTTCCACTTATCTTTGACCTTTTGACCTTTGAGGCAAAAAGAGAAAAACAAAACTTTCCAGAGAATTTCTATTACAGTTTGTAGGTTACACACGCATACACCAAGTGTAAAAAATAACCCTGCTGGCAATGCATAAATATGAGGGTAATAGTAACATTTTGAAGTCTTGCACTTGACCTTTGACCCCTGACCTTTGACCCCATGAACCCTACATTCTCTAGATAATCACTTCCAGTCAGTACATGTATATACTATGTTCCATGAAGATACCTTGAACAATTTTCCAAGGTACGGAGAAAAAAAAAGAAGTTTTAATATTTTTACTTGACCTTTTGACCTTTGACCTTTGACCTCATGACCCAAACTGTCACCAGAGAATCTTAATTGGGTAATACATGTATACACTAAGTTTCAAGAAAATCTCTTCAGGCATTCAATAGATATGGTGGAAATAGTGAAATTTTATGTATTTGACCCTGACCTTTTGACCTTTGACCTCATGACCCAAACTTTCACCAGAGAATCTTAATTAGGTAAAACATGTATACACTAAGTTTCAAGAAAATATCTTCAGGCATTCAATAGATATGGTGGAAATAGTGAAATTTTATGTATTTGACCTTGACCTTTTGACCTTTGACCTTGAGCATGTGCACCCAAAAGTTGATAGGCACAACTTCACCCCCTAATACACATACATGCCAAGTTTCAGTAGGATACCTCAACAGGTTTCGATAGTTACCTTGTCCACAAAATTCATTACGGACGGATGGAAGGACGGACGGACGGAAGGACGGACGGACGGAAGGACGGACAGAAGGACGGATGGACGGACGGACGGACAACCCGAAAACATAATGCCTCCGGCACCACTTCTTGGCGGAGGCATAAAAAGGCAATAACTTCAGACATGAATCACACATTTATTCAGAAGTCAAGTATTAATCACCATTTTTCCTCTGTCAAGCAAATGTCTACTAATCTACGAAATTGATGTAGATAATTTTTATTATTTCAGAAGTATCATTCAGTTGATAGAATTTTTTTTGCTTTATAATGTGCTTTAGACTGATACAACATATTCATGCATACATGGTACAAAAACAATGTATGTGATCATTCTTTGTATTGCATCATCGCACTGGGTGCTTTATATGCCCTTCAAGTGGTTGAGGATCGAAGTACCCCAGAAAAAAAAAAAACAACAACAACAACAACTCTGTATTTCATCAGTTTTTTAATTGAACTGACAAAATATTTCCTCTTCATCTGACCAAGTGTTGTGAATCTGGCAAATTCTACCACATTCCATGGTCTTAGCTAGAAAGAGGTCCTGAATTTGCTGCAAAGATTAAATGAACAACAAGAATTTAATCAGAGCCCTCCTGGCCAAAAGTATGCTTAATCAATATATCATTACGCATGTGTTTAAATTGATTCATCCCCAGACTACAGACACTTTTATATGTAACACCCTGTGGTCACTTGAGTAATACTTGATGTAGCTGTTAAATGACTCATGATACACACAATCCAGCATTGCTTACCAAAAGCACACTTATCAAAACAAACATTTGGTCATTATCTCAACAAATCCCACTGCATGTACGGCCCACACTCATCCTTATCATTGGTGTCTTCCTTTCAACTATTTTGAGACACTCTGGTTGAGACTATTTGGTGATTCCTGGCTATGACACATATTGTGTCTATCTCAGCAAAGCTCAGCCCTAAAAGTTAGGTTTATTTGTTTCCTTGCAGAATTGGTATTTCAACAAGTACTAGCTGATTCTGGATCCAATAATGTCATCACAGTGAGGCAAAACAGGCCAAAATATGAATTATTAGCATTTTACATAATTTGAATCTAGCATAGACTGGATATCACAGATATCAACAGATACTACAAATACAGTCAAATCTGCTCTAGCAACCACCTGTATGTAACAAGCACCTGCCCATACATAGCAAATAAATTAGAATGTCCAGCAGAGAAAATGTGTCTTTAAGAACCTCTGTATAATGACCACCTGCCTAACATGGCCAGCAACCAGATTTGGTTCCTGCTGGATGACTCATAATAAGTGCACATTTGTCCTCCAACCTCCAGTTAAAACTCCACAGGAGATGTTTGGGAGGTCTACTTATCCAAGATCTAAGATCCAGTGGCAAACTACAGTAAAGCAACTAGTCTACTATAGCTTCGATGGTTGTGACATTTTAAATATGCCCCTGAAACTTTTCTACTGCAAAGGTAACCGCAGATGATATGAAGTGATAGGTTGCTATCACAAGTGACATGGTATCCATATCCATATATCTGATCCGTATCCACATCTATATCATACCCACACGATTATATAGTATTGTGGTGTACATGCTATCACTATACAAAGATGAAAATGTCTACAACATTGGCTACCACATCAACCTATCTACAATGACCACCTGTCTTAAAGACCACATTTTGTATTTCCCTTGAGCAGTCATTGTAGACAGGGTTGACTGTATCTATTTGTGAAAGTTCATGAAAGAATGCATTTACAGAAGATATGATGATTTCCAAGATGGCAAAACACACAAACACACTCACAAAACCAACCAAACAAACAAGAAACAACAACAAAATAAAGGACGGAGGAAGTTCCACAATCTGAGCACCATTTCTTTAGAAAGCTGTTATGACAGTAACTTTTGCTGCAATAGCAAGTGTCATGGTAATGAAAAGAATCCTGCTTCCTGCCTAGTGGTTGCTACAAGAAGTTGCTATTCTAGTAGAAATTGTTATCCTAACATTGTTTTATGACAAAATGACACCCAGGTGTTCTTTGAAAAATATGAAGATTGTCAGAGGTTGGTATTGGATTTTGGAGACACCACACAATGACCAATGACCAATACAAAAGATACAATTGATTCAACACTCACTTAACCTGTTGAGGATGAGTGCCAAGTATACTCAGGCAAGTGTCTTCACTTTGTCAACATTACAATCTCATTCCTGAATCCCTGGATTACATACATGCAGCTCTGATTTCATTTAACCCTTAATGTGTCCAGGTACTTCGCTGAACTTGCCAAGTTTGCTCAGTAGCATGAAGTAATCCATCCAAACCTTGGCCTAGTTGTAGACTAAACAAACCCATCAGCTGCAGCATATTGTACTTCATAACAACAGGGTGGCCATGGTGACACAATATGGATTTGGGGGATTTGGTACCTGGTAATCTCTTATTTATTAACAATTAGTTTTAAGATATCTGTGCCAATCAGCACAGAAAGGACTCCAGCGTGCATGCCAACTGGTGAAGAAAGCACAGTAAGGGGTTAATGACAAAATACAATGAATATCATAGCAATCCTGTACCACTGCAGGGTTGATAAGGTGGCTTTACGCAGCAGCCGAAAGTCTCGCTTTTTGGAGTCGCGGTTTGAATTGCGACCCAAAAACCAGTTTGTTTTTTTTCATGAGTGTGGACACAATAGTCGCAACTATTAGTAAGCCTCAAATCATGAACCGCACATCAGTAAACGTTTCTCAAATAGTCACGCTTTTTGCCGAATTGTCATGATCATTAGCGGTACGAAGTGTGTGTGCACGTTGTGCGAAATCGCAGCGGTTTTTTATACATCACACTGCAATGCATAAGACAGCTACTTCCAGAGTATAGAGTCGCAGTACATGTACAAGGTATGTAGCAAGTCGGGTCAAAATCAGGTCAAATGACACAACTGTTTGGCTTCAGTCGAACTGGTGTGATTTGTGTCGCGCCTTTTCTGTGCGAAATGGTGCAATTTTTTCTCTCTCCAGGACACATGTGAACCAGAGCACAAGAAAGCACGATTTGAATCGCAATTTGAATCACGCTTTTTTAGTGTGTGTGAATGCGCCTACAAATTCATGGCTGGGACCAGGCACTTGGCCTTCTATTCATTCCTGGTCCAGACAGAATGGTGCTTGAACCAATGCCAGTCCAAGGGTTGTCCTTCCTCCCAGATAAACACAGACAAGGTCAATATCATGTGTGACCCAAATAATCTCTATCCTCATAACACTGCATATTCTATATTGTAAAACCACAAACATTTGTGGCATGAAACTTTCGTGAATTTGAGCCGACAGACTTTTTCATGGCATGAAACTTTCGCAAATCACCACTGGCATTCACTTGCGAATCTTGGCTCACGAGATTCGCAAAAGTGTAAAGCATGCAAAAATTTATGATTTTACAGTACCAGTACCTGAGTACACAAAACACAAATGGAGATGTATACATTTATGTTCCTCACTCTAAAGATGGCCTGAAAAACAAAATATGTGACTGCCCAGCTCAAAACCAACAAAACGTTGCAGATTAGGATTCTCTGTAACAGAGCAAAATATGTCATTTGGGCTGACTGACTCAAATCTTTAAAGTTTGTTTAATCTGGGCGAGTAATCTTTTTTTCTTCCTACCATCAAAGTTTGGCTGCTCAAAACAAAGCTTAAATCAAGATGTTAGAAATTTTTTTCTAGACCATCTTTTTTCAGACAGGTGCTGCTTTCACTGTGAAATATAACATGTTTTCATTGATACTTATGCCCAGCATGCCTGAGCAACACTAATCTTTACAGCTTATACTCTCCCTTTTCTATATGAAATTGCACCTCCTAATTCTCTCTTATTTCAATCACTTTTTGAATGGGTTAGGATGGTCCAATTTAAAAAAAAAAATACATATCATTTCAAATTTTAGAGCTACGACTCTTTTAAACTACACTGTCTGTAAAAAAGTGGAAGTTAATTTTGGCCCACTTTTTGTAGGTTTTGAGCTGGGTGGTCATATATGCACAATTCCCCCCCCCCCCCCCCCCCTTTGTATAATATTTTAAGATATACAAAACATTGTACAGTGCAGACAACATATCAACAAAACCTGCTTACAGATTACCTGGCAAAGGCTCACAAAATACATGGTCTATATGAATGCACCATCCTACTGTACCAGGGCCTAACCGGGAAATATAAATGATCATGGTATACCCGTATCTGTAGATCTGGCTGAAAGTAATCTGATTTCAATGTGAGGACAAGATTTCACTCCAGCTTAATGGGAAATTTTAACTTTCACTGAAGCTTAGAACTTCTCATCCCATCAAACTCAGAGAAGAATTCGCACAAATGATCATTGTTTTATCTAAAGATATGATTAACCCGTTGAGGACGGTTTGATTTTGCTACAACACGCATTTCCCATAGACACCTGCCCGAGTATACTCGGGATTCGTCCTCAACGGGTTAGCTCAAGTCCAAGCCTGTGAAAGAAGAGTCTTTAAAGGATATAACCATATCAAGACAGACAGAGTTTCCTTTGAAATATGCCTTCTTGGTGGTGCTCTATCAACACAGAATTGCTAATTCACACAATGATATTAGATACGCTTTATGACAGGGCAGGACCTCAGAGGAGCACAGATGAATTTTAGTCATTTCCTTCAATTTCCACACAGTAGTCCCTAATGGAGTAACACAGTCACGGTATCGTCACACTCAGATGGGATGCATATTTCTCACATGCACTTCAATAATCATTCACTTGTGGGGTAAAAACAACAAAAATAGTGCACTGCTATATTTTGGTATCAGCAATGTCATAGTTAAATAAAGAGATGTATGCATTCCGTAGCCACCAGTTAATGTTTTCAAAATGCAGTGACCACACCCAATCCAGGATATCCTCAAACTGTTCAGCGCAGTCCATGAGGAATTCCATACCAATCTACATGTATGGCAGCATCATGGCTGATTTCAAATCATTGATAGAGCAAAGACCTCTGTCAGGAATGTATGTATTTGGATACATGCAATAAAATGTCTATAAGTTTATTAAGAACAAAATGACCTCTATGTGCATGTTAAATGAGTTTGAAACTAAGCTGACCTATAAGGACACAGTGTGAGTGGTCTCCGTCGGAAATCTTCATGCTTTCATAAGGAGGCTACATCCTTTGATCACAGTTCATTATTCAGGTTTGTTATTCCGAAGGTTCATTATAAATCTGAAAACAAATTAGGATTCTAATTCAAAAGGCTTGTTAGTACATATCCTCATTTCATTTTGGGATCAAAGAACTTTATTTCATTTTCAGATTGATAAACTTCCAAAATTACAAACTATATGTTATTTTCGGATTAAGGAACCTTCTGAATAATGAACCTTATTTCATTTTCGGATTAGCATACATCTAGGTATATATTGAATTTGTGTGTTTCGGAATAATGAACTGCATTTCTTTTTTTGTTTGATGAACCTTCAGAATAACAAACATCACCCTATCTTTTGAGGAGCATTCACATATCTGGTAGACTGCTCTGTTGTCACTTGAAAGAATCAAAGCAAAATAAACCTAAATTGCATATGATCCCATAAAGCAAAGACTATGCATCATGATGTTGTGCCATACATACAGTATACAAACTTATGCCAAGACAACAATGACAGAGGTAAATTTCTAATCACCCCCTTTTGGATTTGTCTCAAGTCTAGTATCAGTCATTAGCAGGGCACACATTTTTTCCCCCATATGCTGGAGGTACACTAACATCATAAATTAAATCAATCACGTAAAACACACACACATACACACACACACACACAGACACACACACACACACACACACAAGAAAAACCATCATTCAAATGTTATTTGAAAAAAAAAAAAAACCATTAGCAGTTCAAACAAATTTTTCCATTTGTCTTATACCAGAGGCCAGTTATTTGCATGTGAGGAAATGCTGAAATCAAGGGTAAAAACAGCAAATTAATTAATTGAATGATTAAGATTGCAACTTGCTACCTGAATGGTATGCCAGGGAGCCAGTGATAGCAAGGTGATATCATAGCATTACCTAATGCACCCTTTCTTAGCTGGCACTGTAGCACACTGTATCCACACAAAAACAAAAAGCTTTCGGACTGAAAGAGCCGCTTCCACATCCTACCACAATCTAACCCCATCTATATCCTGTTTCTAACAACAGGTAATCCAAAAAAAAAAATTAAAAAAATCTGCCCCCCCCCCCCCCCCCCCACTTACACACACAGTTTAAGCTCTGATCATTTCATTATCAACTGGTAAAAAGTTTTCACTGCAGCACAATGAAGTGTACTCCGGACATTCAAGAGGATATCCCTGGAAATTAATCCTACCACAATTCTTTCCTATACAGCGGAAAAAATCTCCAAATTGCCAAAAGTAATTTTAAAATAGCAAAAATGTGGGGGGAAAAAAATCTGCTCCACGACTGAGATTTCAGCTAGATTGTAAATCATCTTAATCTCATATTAAGCTTTCATAGGGGCCTACACATTTCCAAACAGCACAGCTCCATGAATCAAGCATATATTCAGTCATATTGACTGTCAAATTCTAAAAATATATTGGAAAAACTTTGATACCTCTCTAGCCCCTACAGCTGATGTTCTATTCTACAGCAATAACACATAAACTCCTTGCCACTTGGAAATACTTGATGGAACAACATCCTAATTTTCTTACACCAACTCCTAAAATTGATATACCTCTCTTTTCATGCAATATTATGTATCTCACACATACTCAAAATGAGATATCCGATGTACTCTTTACTGTACAGAGTAGTTCTATGTTGAAATCAAGATGGGTATTCCCATTTTTTTTTTTCCGGATTAAAAAAGGAAATGCCAGATTTGAGGATTGGGCGGTTTTTGCATTGACATACTCTGGTTGGTATATACTCTTTATTTCCTCTACTCTAGTCAGTAATACACTCTAGCAATTCATGAGGTTATGTTTCAATGAATCCTTGTGAGCTGATGATCTTTCATGCAAAAGCCACCATCAGGTAGGTAGTGAACAGGACATTAAGGATTTATTACAAATCGATTTTTCCGGAAGTAATGTTTCAAGTTTCAGGATCATCAGGCCGGGAGATCATGACAAGCTTTTCCTGCGGATTCTTTTTTCCTTTGTCTAATTTGTGTGGTCCTTTTCTTTTGTTGTTATTATTGTCAACTTCCTACTTGATGTTCTTATCTTCCTCCATCATATAACTAGGCTGGCCATGCTTGCCTACTTCCCTTCTCGTATCTTTTCCAAGACAGATAGCATATTGTGCCCAAATAGGGTAATATGTCACACACTCCAGCCAACATCAAAGAAGATTTTAAAAAAAAAAAAATCAAAGATAATTCTCCTCTCTCACACTGGCATTTTTTTTTTCTGTTGTGATTTTATAATTCTTTACTGATCTTGTGCAAATTTAATGAATTCAACCATTTCTACCTAATCTTTTTTCCATATTTAAAAGATATGTGACCCGCGACAACGGTTTCAGGCAAAAGTCGCAAGAGCAAATTCCCTCCTAGGCGGGGTACAAAGATTTTGACCATTATTTTTGTCGATTTAGGTTTTTTGCAGAAATCGAATCTTTGATATGTTTTCTACATCTACACTAAATTTCATAGCATAAGACTAACGTTTTCCTATCGAAAATGGAATTTTAAGCACCCTATGTTGGATCGCACTCGTCAGTTTCGAGCTTCTTTCGAACGCCGCGCCAATATCCCCAACGTTGCTACGGCGCAGGGACTCGCATGCGATTGGCTGGTGCGTCGCATACATTTACATAATTTGGCTTTCGGAGACACCAGTAGCAGCGTTTGGGGAATGCTTTGTCCACACGTGCACGATTACACGCTCCATTGTTCTTGCTATAGTGGTTTATATACGTTCGCTCTGTAGTGCGTGCTCTTCGTTTGGCTTTCTATCCAAACTATTCTACCGCAATGTTCGACAACGGAAGTGAAACAAAAATCATGTAGCATGACATAACCGTGTGAAAAGAAAACTAGATATTCTCAAATTTGTCTACTTGTACATGTCGTAAAAGTTATGACAGCAGACTGACTCAATGGAAGGTAGATGAGAGGAAAGGAGCGGTCACATGTGACTAATTATATTCAAATACTACACGTCAAGATCGCACAAAACTAACGAGTCGTGTTTGTTTGTTTGTTTGTTTCAATTTAATTAGCACCACCGAACAAAGCAACATATGCATGTCTTGTAAAAGCAAAACAAACATGAAGCGTGACCCTTGCCAGCACTAGCCACTGTTTTCTGCCTTCAAAAGGGTCGCCAATGATATAGACAAATCAACCACAATGAAAACGCAATTTGTAAATGTGTGGATTCGCCATCGCTCCTGTTACATGCACACGGTCATGGCGTGCGAATGCTATTGCGTAATGCGTGCACCAAATACACATGTACATGTACACCATACAGCTCTGTACGTGCAATTATCGTATTCGCCATCTTGAAAGACGTACTGTAAACAAACCCGAGCGAAATGCATTGTTTTTCGGCTCCATACGCTGAGCTCCGAGGAAGGTGCCCAGGAAATTTGACTCTCTCAGTGAGCCAATCAGAAGGCGATGTGGTTGCTAGAGGCGGAGCTTAACATCGATTGGCACCATCGTACGGATGGGTGATTCTCCCCTCATATCGCCGCTCGGACATTGTCTTTGAGAAAGAGGTGAATCTTCAAAGGCTGTTTTCTCGCTATTTTGACAGGCTAACAACTTAAAAAGTGCATTTTATTTCTCTTTCTATGCCCACTTATGGTGCCGAAGAATACAAGTGTTTTATATCAATGCAAAGCTTAGGAAATGGACAATGTGATTCAGTCAAAAAATGAATTTTCAAAATTCCCGACTTTTGCCTGAAACCGTTGTCGCCGGTCACATATGGAGTTAAATTCAGAGGTGCATATCTGATATTGAAAAGATGATATTTTCTGCAATAAATGTCCCCCAGGAATGAATAGCTTAAAACAAAACATGTTCCCATTTTTTTTTTTTTTTTTTTAGGTACCAGTATCTGTGCCCAGACAATGGTATAAATCCGGTGAGAGGAAACGAAACCATGCCGCTGAAAATCCCTGCATACAACAGAGCGCTACAGGATGGACTTTTATATTGTTCTTGTCATATCACACCCTGGATGACCATGAATTCAATGAGATTTAAACCACTTTCCATAGATCAGGTTAGAACATGCCAGATGGAGGAAGAAACCCTCTACATGTAAGCATGGCATCCTTCCTAGCCAAATAGGGCAATCTTTGCTCAAACAAATTGGGAATTTCAGGGAATGACAGTTTAACAGTCGAGTGGCTTTCATACAAAGATTCTCCTAGCTTTTACACCTCCAAAGACTTGACTAAACAGGTGATTCTAAACATGATTCAAGAAGCTCATTAAAATCACAACAACAAAATAATTGGTTTCATTATCCAGTTTTCATGGAAGTTTACATTCTAATTTATGCATCATCATATGATTTCATCAACTGAGAACCAGAAGGGCAATATCGGGTTCTAAGATTTGAGCTTAGATGATCAATTTTCATGAAAAAAAAAGTTAATTTAATCAAAAGTGTGTAGATTTCTAAGCTCCAAATGTGGGGTAAAATAGTGCCCTTGTGGTTTGATTTTTTTTCACATTTTACTGAAAATGAAAACAATTTAAAATTGACAACAAATAAAGAGGAGATTGAGCTCTACAACATGATACAAATAACTTAACACCCCCTAAAAAACAAAAACAAAAAATTGCGATAAAGCCCTTCTCGTTCTCAGCCGACGATGTATTTTTTAATCTGGTGTTAAAAAGAAACAAAAAAAAAAAAAAAAAAACAATGCTTGAGAAAGTTGTGCAGTCATTCTGGTACATAAACACTTTCTTCACATCAGGAAAGAAACAAGTCACATCAGTCCTGATTTGTATTCGAGTTGGCAGACGTTTGTTTTTCACAAATTTGGCATGTCATGCTGCTTTCATTTCAGCGAAAACTTTGTCCCGAAATGATTCGCCACCACTCAGCTACACCACATATGCCAAAAGTTTCCATAGTCTGTTTCATTTGTTTTGTTTTGTTTTGTTTTTTATTGACCGGCTGCCTCTAGTTGTCAATAATTGGTTCTCACACCCAAACATGGCTGTATAATGAACTCTGGGCGATGTAGGAGGTGCCTGTTTGACAACTCCAGTCTAAGGCCATTGAGGCCGGTCATGGGTATCGGTATAAAGCACACATCAAACACATCAAAACACAACGACCCTCCATACCTGCTCCATGGAACACAAGAGATGCAAGAAAAAAGTCTTCAGTGGGGTGAATCTAGCTTTGCTAAGGGGGGGGGGGGGGGGGGTACCTAATGACGATGGGCCATGATAAGCACAAAAAAAAAAGTTTTCACATTTTTTGCTGCCACTTCTTTCCCCAAATCCACTGACAAGCAAAAACAAAACAAAAATAAAATAAATAAATAAATAAAAAAATTGCAAAAGCAGCCCAAGGGGGGTTTAAACCCACTACCTGCTTAGAAACGTCAGTATTAAGCACTAAATAAGTGTTAGTTATTATTGATATTATTACCTCCCCCCATCAGCCACTGCTCCTTCTGTTCCATGAACACAGTAACAATCCATTGACACAGTGACCATAAACACAGTGAATCATAAAAAATATGATGGTCCTCCATGCCCACCCCATGTGACGCACACAAGAAAGTACTCTTCGTTCAGTGAACGAAGTAACAATCCATTGACGCAGTGAGGACAACCTGTCACAAGTCCAAGGAGACTTCAGCAGTCCCACCTCACTCACAGCTCATTGAAGTTAACAAACATAATACAATTTGCCAAGTGGCTGCCTCACACCTCATATCACTTCTATTTGTCGTGACATACATCTGCGATCTATCATCATTCATGTTACCCTGATAAAATTTGCAGACATGACAGCTGAGATCACTGGAAGATACAAATACATTCAATTTATTGATAAACAGGAAATTTAATACATCCAAAGTCAAACTTGAAAGCTATCTAATTATCTCCTTTCTCAGTTTTAAAGAACTTCTTAGTACCTTTCAGTGTAGGTGAAAATCAAAGTTTAAACAGTTTTACTGTGGTGTTTTGAGCTGACTTATTTTGTTTACAAGCTAAATTTCTTTTATGTTTGACTATCACGTCTAAATCTATAGGTTGAGTTGACCTTCCTAAAACAGTCTATATATCCCATGGCTACTTTTCATACTGATTTTGAACTCTTCATGTGCCACGGTGTAAAAACCCCTGTGTGTCAAATCATTCTAAGACCACAAGCGCTTTTGGAAAAACATTCTGATTTTCAAGTCATGTAACCTTTTTCTTTTAATAAAGCTTTCTGCTAGAAATGTAGTCTAGAAGAAATTAGACTTCTAACGAGGAAATTGCAAACTTTGTGGTGATGCAAATCTTATGACCAAGCTATAACCATCTCTCTTGCAAATGGAAAGTATGCAACATAATTTATTAGGTGATCCGAGTATCCTCTCGGATCACCTTCTGTATCTGTACTGATTCTTTATTCTTCTTCTTTATTTCTGGACAAAATTTGTGTATCGGTTAGCTCAGAAAGTCCTCTTCCTATCAATGTCAAAATCATACCATATATGTATCGTGTCCCAAAGACGACCCATCAAGTAAAATCATAGTGATCAGTCGACCGTGACGTCACTATGACGTCATTATATGAAAACACATTCTCAATCATATCTCATTAATGGAATAGAATTTTTCAATGAAATTTACGTCACATATATTTCAAGTCAAGCGCATTCTACTCATATTCTAAAAATTCATCTATATCTTAAAACGTGCGCGTATGCGCGCGTTGAAATATTTGTATGCTCAAATCGAGCTCAAATTTTTTTTGCACACGTTTCAGACCATTTGGAGCATTTTTTGAAAAATTGAAAAAATCGGACGGACGCGTACGCGCGCGCATATATACGCACGCACACCTCAAATGCAACAGAAATTTCCTGTTTTTTCACACGCATCGCATGTCTGAAATGCCAAGGTATATTTCTATCAAATTTCAAGTCAATCCAACTCAATATGACGTCATACGGGCCCGTCAAAGTTGAAATTCTGCGCGCGCGTCAATGGCGATATACAGTGCAACTATGCCAAAAAACCGCCAAATTTAAATCTGATTTTACTCGTCAGGATGAACGGTGACCCCCGATTTTCTTTACATATTTTAAAAGCTGGTGAGTTGTACATGTCATTTCATGGGTTGGCGATACTGAAAAAATGATGAAAAGATATCAAATTTCTTAATAAAGTAAAAAAAGTAAATTTTCAAAATGACGTCATCAAATTTCAAATTCACTCGAGCGTATCTCACTTAAATTTCGCCAATTTTCACCCAGATTTCAGTATGTTGTAGCTTACGAAATGTTCTTTCATTAATGTAATATAAACATTTTGATTGGATAACGTCATCACCTCGTAAAAATGGATTGAAAGTATCCTTGTAAAATTTGACCAGTTTACGTGTTATCTCTATGGGAGAGCAGTTTTTCTGGCAGTGAAAATTGACATTACTATCTTTTTCGAGCACTAGCTCACTTATGCTTCGGTGAATTTTCCCCAGATTTTAGTATGTTATAGCTGAGACTTTGGGCTATCGTAAGTGTGCCCTTCATTTTTTCATACGACGTCGGCATCACGTCGAAAAACTTGGTTGAAAATGGCACGTAGTTTCGATGCAGCGTCATTTTGCTTAATACACAGGGCCTATGGAGCATGAAATAGGTCATTGCATAGCGCATCCGACTCGTAATCCTAAGGTCCCTGGTTCGAAGCTCACTCCTGCCAATATTTTTTTTTAATATTTTTTAAACACTTTTTTCTTCTTTTTCTTTAGTTCGTCTGAATCTCCTTTCCTAGCTTTATCTTTCTCTGATTTTTTTATGCTTCTCCTTTAAATTTCTATAAAATAATATAATTTTTTCTTTATTTTTCTTTCTTTCTACTACTTTCTGTGCAATAGATGAACAACAACAATGACTATCAGCCCCATACTTAGCACATGTTTA
The DNA here is from genome assembly GCA_033980235.1 of Diadema setosum. Lineage (NCBI taxonomy): Eukaryota > Metazoa > Echinodermata > Echinoidea > Diadematoida > Diadematidae > Diadema > Diadema setosum. The sequence goes on from CM067060.1 coordinate 47,644,891, forward strand.
GTTCATGTCACGTACATTATTTCATAAAATAACAACTACTTGATCGGACACCATCTTGGGTATGTAAATTAGGGTCAAAGGTCATAAATGTTTCATCCTGTATCTTGGCGAATACATGTCCTATCTTTCCCATATTTTGCACACGCAAAGACCATGTTACAAGGATCAGTTCACAAAATAACCACTTTTTGTTCAGATGTCATCTTGTCTGTGTAAATTGGGGTCAAAGGTCATATGTACCTTTTTCTCTATATGACGTGTTATCTCTATGGAAGGGAATTTTTCTAGATGCGAAAATTGACATGATTGTCTTTATCGAGCACTAGCTCACTTACCCTTCTGTGAATTCCTCCCAGATTTTAATATGTTGTAGCTGAGACTTTGCGCTATTGCTAGTGTGCCTTTTGTTTTTCATACGAAGACGAAATCATGTCAAAAACCGTGGTTGAAATAAGCTTATCTTTGATGTCTTGAATTTCACAAAATAACCACTTTTTGCTCAGATGCCATCTTGGCCCTGTTTTATCAAGATAAAGTTAGCGTTGATTGTGAAATCAACGCTAACTTTATCCAACTTGAAGTCCGCTATAACTTTAAATCAACTGCAAGTTCCCGTTTTACAAAGAGACTTAATAGTCGATTATAGTTATAGCTCATCACCATGACTTAATTATTGATTTAGTCAAAACTAACAACACGGGACGAGGCTGGTTTCCGGTACAGTCTGCTTAAAAACAAAACAATACATTAAGCAAAACAAACAACAAAAACATGATTGTTTGCCATGGCCACGGATTCGTAGTCTGCTAGTGCGACGCAGTAGTATTAGCGCTATACAGCCGCTGAATTAGAAGTATTAAGTTTGCAACAAAACCGCAAAATACGCCGTTTTGCGTTGTATTGAAAAAAGTAGGTCGATAGATCTAGCACATCCCAAGCTCAACGAAAATCTGCGTACACGTGTACCGTAAAGATTCCGCACATACGTAGAATTACTTCAAGTCTTAATTCAATAGGCTGAAGTCCTGTGTGTTTACGTGTAGGATTATGGAAACTTGTGAGAGTGTGGTGATTGCAGTAGCTTGTTTTTAACTCTACGGCGCAGATCGACTCTGTAAAGAATAGATCGCAAGTCTACATCATCAACATGTCGAAATTCTATATAGAATGACTTATTAGACGCTCTAATCAGCAGTACGCCACTACATAATACGGTAAGTACAAACGACTCGCTGAACGTTATCTCTAACCAGTTGGGCCTAACGTTAAGCTGGATCTCAAGTTACTGTCGTACTCGGTGCTATATAGAATTAAACTCTTTATTTTCTGTATATGCCTACTAAACTGTTAATTAGTAGTATCTATTGCCGAACTAGCTCTACGTAGGCCTACGCACGTCAGAAATCACTGGTTTCCTCGCATATGGGTTCTTTACTTTGGCAAGATATGCATAACACAGACGCGGTTCCAGTTCCAGTACTGTACTCAGTTACTTGCTTGCTGGCGATAGCTTGATTGGCGGGCGGACGGCGTGCCGAGGCGCCGGGCGTGCAGGCTGGGATTGCGACTGCTGTCGAGGGTGTTTGCGTGCAGCAGTCGCGTAAGCAATGCGTGCCGATCGTGAATTTCATGCAAGGAAAAGACCATGATAAAATGAAAGAAACGCAACAAAATGTTAGAGAAAGGTTAGCATTTAACAGACAAACATTTGTGACAAGACCCCAGCTAGACTAGGAAAATGTGACAGTCATCTTTCTTCTGTAAATTGCCTTACAATTGAGTCTACCTAGACTGTTTCTACTTAAAGTTGATATTTATCACCTGTTAAGTTAATCATAGATTTGGAGCGGTTGAGAAAACTTATGTGTTGATTTTTTAGGAAGTTGGAGTTGATGTCAACTCTGGGTGTCTTGAAAAGACGGACTTCAAGTTGATTTGGAAGTTAATCACAGATTAAGTGGACTTAGAGTTGATTTGAAAGGTTAATCATAGATTATTTTGACTTAACGTTAAATTTATCTTTTGATAAAACAGGGCCCTGGTCTGTGCAAAGTGGGGTCAAAGGTCATATGTACTTCTTTATGTATCTTCATTATGACGTGTTATCTCTACGGGAGGGAATTTTTCTATAGATGTGAAAATTGACACTATTGTCTCCCAGATTTTAATATGTTGTAGCTGAGACTTTGCGCTATCGTTATGTCCCCTTCGTTTATTCATACGACATCGAAATCACGTCATAAAACTTTGCTAAAATTAAAGCTTAGCTTCGATGTATTTTTTTTCATATTTCTTTCTTTTTGCAACTTTCTTTGCAATAACTCTATAGCCTCTATCACCCCCATATTTTGCACATGTTTAGTTCATGTCACGTACATTATTTCATAAAATAACAACTACTTGATCGGACACCATCTTGGGTATGTAAATTAGGTTCAAATGTCATATATGTTTCATCCTGTATCTTGGTGAATTCATGTCCTATCTTTCCCATGTTTTGCACACGCAAAGACCATGTTACAAGAATCATTTCACAAAATAACACTTTTTGCTCAGATGCCATCTTGGCCGCTGTGCAAAGTTGGGTCAATGATCAAATATACTTCATTCTGTATCTTCGTTATAGTGTATACCGAATTTGGTACCAAAGATGGCAGACCTGACTCTCTTTTCTAAATGAGAACCCAAATATCACACGGCCAATGTCTCTAAACACAGATGGAACTTGTATGGTAATGCCTATTGCGATTAGGACTCGAATCATCGATTAAAAAAAAATCGGATCACCTAATTTGTCAGTGTTGACAAATTCCAAGTCTAGTTATTATTATTTTAATTTTTTATTTTTTGCACGGTTGTGCAGTTGAGCGAAATATGCCAAGTTGGCAAGCCATCAACTGAGTTGGGCATGAGAATGTGGTACAAAAAGAGTTGATTGGAATGATTGAGATGTATGATATATTATCACTTCACAAAGTTATCTATGTGCCTGTGACTGAATGTCCCCATCATAGGAAAAAATGTAAAGCATCTGTAATGTTATTACTTTTCTCTTGTCCAAATTTCAATGAAACCTCCACACTTCACTCCATTTAATCTTAATTCATTCTATAAAGTCAACTTGACAATTGGGAGGCACATAGCTACAAGCACACAGAATATCAGGGGGCTACTACAAGAGCTGTTCTGTATATGAATTAACAGTATACAGTGTGTGCCTGCTGGTAGACTGTGAAAAAGGTTTGGGTCTAAGATTAAGTTCTATTATGAGTGCCTTAGATGAGGGGAAGTTAACAACAAATTCTCCATGGCAATTTCCTAAGCCAAAATGAAAACAATATCCAACTTTAACAATGAGGAAAGTGAGATGTGCATAGATCATGGGACAGCTGAAAAAATTACAGGTATACAGTACTACTAGTTGCTGTAATGCCTCAGGCAACAAATAGGTAAAGGCAAAAGTTTGAGAGTGGAAAATTCATTTCATATTACTGCCGACCCTGAAGGCACTGCCCATAAGTGGTTGGGGGGGTTTCAGGGGGTCCAGCAGATGCCCCCTCCCTCCTTTGTTCCTTAAATAGTAATTGCTCTGTATGCATAAAATAACGGAACTGAACATACACTTGAACTAAAAAGGTCCGCTTTTTCTCACCCCCCCCCCCCAAAAAAAAAAAAAAAAAACCTAGTTATGGGCCTGAGGCACACTACACTATATATGCCGATGGCTAAGGAGAGTGAAGTAATGAAAGTCATAATATTATGTACAGACACCTCCTGTTGCAGACAGTTCCTCCATGCATCCTGTTTTTCTTTTTTCTTTTTTTTTTTTTTTTGGGGGGGGGGGGGGGGGGGGGAATCCAATCTATTCCACTTGATGTTTGGGGTAAAACCAGTACTGTACGGAAGCCCATTCGTGCCATGCAGGATAGAACTTTCAGTGGAGCTAACTGGCGGCCACCACTTAATTATCTGGTGGCCGCCACATAATTATTGATATCGACATTTCTCATAATTATCGATATCGCTAAACGATAATTAAGTGGCGGCCGCCACATAATTATCTGGCGGCCGCCACTTAATTATCTGGCGGTCGCCACAAAATTATCTGGTGGCCGCCACATAATTATCTGGCGGCTGCCACTTAATTATCGTTTAGCGATATCGATATCGATAATTATGTGGTGGCCGCCACTTAATTATCGTTTTAGCGATATCGATATTGATAATTATGTGGCTGCCCCCAGATAATTAAGTGTCCGCCGCCAGATAATTATGTGGTGGCCGCCACTTAATTTTCATTTAGCGATATCGATATCGATAATTATGTGGCGGCCGCCAGATCATTAAGTGTCGGCCGCCAGATAATTATGTGGAGGCTGCCAGATAATTAAGTGGCGACTACCAGTTAGCTCCATCGATCCACTGAAAGTTTTATCCTTGCATGGCACGAATGGGCTTCCGTAGTACTGTGTCTTAATCATAACTTTATTGATAATATAGATAATGAATAGCACACTTTAAAAAGTTAAGTTCATTACTCCTTCCAACTTTGTTGGGAAATGAGCTCTCAGTCAGCATTTTCAACCTGTGTTGCATCAGATTTCATTCTCAAACCTTAAAGGTACTAGCCCACATTTGCAAACCCACGAAAATCAAAACTGCATAAAACAGGTCCAATATGACTTCAAGTACAAGTTATAACAGTAACATACCTCACCTGTTGCTCTTTGTCTATACCATTCGATAAAAGAGAGAAAATCATCGTTTTAAAATCAATTTTCCAACCGGGTCAACCCGACCCAAAATCAAATTACGAGCACGGGCTAGCTACGCACATTAACTTACACATGTATCGCATGCATGTAGTACGTGCGTGGACCGGAGCTAGCGAGCGTTTTTATACGCATGCATACGGTGCATTTTCGTTTATTTTTATGAAAGTAATGGACTAATTGGAACGAAATTTTGCCCAGGTGTTACTACAATCATACCTAAACTCCATGCTAACTATGAGACCAATTGCTGCAGGTTTACAAATGTGGGCTAATACCTTTAAAGCAGTGATGACAAAAATTAACATTATATACATGTAATACACATGAAACATTGTATATTGTGATTCACACATCAATCATTTCTGCAAGAGTAGAAAGATGATATATATCACAAAAAAAAAAATGGATGGCCGTTAGCATATAAAGCTGTGACCATTCTATAGCAAGAGGAGTACACATACAGTAGGACGAAAAATGTGTGTATCACCCGCACACTATAGGAACTTGGCATAGCTAAGGATACACAAAAACACTCTAATTGATCCCTTGACTGACAGCCAATGAGAAGCCCTCCAATACTATATTGTTGCTATAGCAGCCTGCATCAATTCATTACAACACATCAGTCACACTCTTCCAATATATTCTCTTGATTCCCAGAAGTGAAAACTTTCCACAGCATTATCACAGGGCATGCCTTATTCGGTAATGCTGCGCAAAGCTCAGCCTACACACAGTGAGTTTAACATCATAAAAAATCCACACCACAGAAGTGCATCCTGTCACATGGTGATTATATCCTCATCTGCAATATAATCAAGCGTGATTGTGGGAATCTCATCAAAACATAAACATTACTTGACCTTTTGGTGGATTTCCTCTCACCCAAAGTGCCCTAAAAGATACACCACACAAGTACCGCTCAGTCCAGAAGGCAATAGAATTTCCTCTCCTTCACATAATGAGTTTTAAAACGTGATGTGGGAATGTGGTCACATTGAGGGTTTTGTCTCTAAGAACTCCACTCACAAAGTCTTCCAAGAAAATTCTCCATGGCGCCATCACCAGCCATCACCAAACGAGACATGGTGGGTTTCTTAGGAAACAGACTACTAAGCATTCAAACAAAGATTTCTGATTTAAAGGTAGGGAATCCCATTTGCATGCCTTAAATGATGAGTTGTATAAACACAGTGGTATGTTGAAGAGAGTATCATTTTAGAAACTCCCATAAAGTATTGAAAGTGGAAGGTAACATTTAGTACATTTTTATTGACCGTTAGATTTTGAATTGAATTTTTTTCGGGGCTCACCGTAAATTCCAGTATATTACTAGGCTACCTTTGCAGACCCATGCACTGCATGTGTGCCCATCATGTATATTTTGTGAATAAAGTTCATCAAAACTTACAAACATTTCTATATACATTCTTGCCACACACTCTATATGTTATTACATCAGTTCTTATACTTTTAGATTTGTGTTTATAGATAAACTAGAAATGTCGCTTTGGCGACTGGTATGCCTCCGCCATAATGCATGATTTTCCCAAAAGGTCTAGATAGTACATGTGGACAATGTGTGATTACATTTTCACAAAATTGGCAAAATATTGAAATGACAAGTTTGTCACAAATGTGTTGAATGTTCACCTTCCTTGACCTAGGTTTAATTGGATGAATAGGAGAGCATGTATCTAGGGATTTAAGGACTTTAACTCGACTTTGACCCATTCATACATTTAGGCATTGAGTAATTTTCAAGGTACAGGTGTGGAGAAAAAGTGCAATTTCTGAATTGAATAGTAAATTGTTACCATTTTCATCTGGGCCTTGACCCTAAAATTCATAAGATAATCACTTTCAGGTAGAACATGCATAATATGTACTATGTTTCAAGATAACTTGAGCCACTTCCGAGATATGGAGGAAAAAGTTAGTTCAGCACTTTCACTTGATCTTTGACCTTTTGACCTTTGAGGCAAAAAAAGTAGAAAAAAAAAACTTTCCAGAGAATTTCTATTAGGTTACACATGTATGCATACACCAAGTGTAAAAAAAAATAACCCTGCTGGCATTGCATGATAGGAGGGAAATAGTAAAATTTTGAAGTGTTGCACTTGACCTTTGACCACTGACCTTTGACCCCATGAACCCTACATTCTCTAGATAATCACTTCCAGTCAGTATATGTATATACTATGTTCCATGAAGATACATTTGTACCTTGAACAATTTTCCAAGGTATGGAGAAAAAAAGTTTTAATATTTTACTTGACCTTTTGACCTTTGACCTTTGACCTCATGACCCAAACTTTCACCAGATAATCTTCATTGGGTAATACATGTATACACTAAGTTTCAAGAAAATATCTTCAGGAATTCAATAGATATGGTGGAAATAGTGAAATTTTATGTATTTGACCCTGACCTTTTGACCTTTGACCTTTGACCTCATGACCCAAACTTTCACCAGAGAATCTTAATTGAGTAATACATGTATACACTAAGTTTCAAGAAAATATCTTCAGGCATTCAATAGATATGGTGGAAATAGTGAAATTTTATGTATTTGACCTTGACCTTTTGACCTTTGACCTTGAGCATGTGCACCCAAAAGTTGATAGGCACAACTTCACCCCCTAATACACATACATGCCAAGTTTCATTAGGATACCTCAACAGGTTTTGATAGTTACCTTGTCCACAAAATTCATTACGGACGGATGGAAGGACGGACGGACGGAAGGACGGACGGACGGAAGGACGGACAGACGGAAGGACGGACGGACGGACAACCCGAAAACATAATGCCTCCGGCACCACTTCGTGGCGGAGGCATAAAAATACAGAAGACTGCAACAAAAGGTTTAAGTGTGGCTGACACACAGAACTACTGAGTAGTTGAGTTTTGTGCATTATTCAAATTGTAGATAACTGTTGACTTCCAAATTTCTAAGCAGTGGCCTAAAGAAGTCCCCTGAGGTTCATATTTAATGTTTTGCTGCATTTTGGGAGTTCTGTAAAAGGTATCCCCTACCTTTAATGCTCTGCATTCAAACGTAACACCCACAGAGGAAGGACTCTTTCTGGTTCTAGTGGTTCTTGAATTGATATTCCTGACAAATAATAGTATAGATGCAGTCTTAAAGTCTGGAGGAAATGCAGAGGAGTGATCTTGAGAATCAGTGACTTGCCATTATTTTTTTTCATGAATTACTATGGCAATCTACATGACAATGACAACAAAAACTGTAGAATTTCATTTTTCCCGATGACCACTAGTTGTGTGGGGGCTATTTTGTTTAAATACGTCTGAATGAGTCAGGTTACTCTATTCAAAACTTGCAGACATGGGCAATGATCTGACAGTTTACACGTAGCCAAAAGAACTTTACATTTCATGTCAGAATTCATGGAATACCACATAGATTGAAGTCCAAACAAGTTAAAGGGGTTGTATAGTTTTGGTTGATACCTAATTTCAGGTTTCTAACATTTTTTGGTAAGGTAACGAGAAACCTCTGAAATATGAAAGAGCATGTAATTCCATGAGGAATTCAACATTTATTTGATGAAAATTGGTTTTGAAATGGCTGAGATATCCAAAACAGAGTGATTCTAATAAGTGTGGGACCCACACTTTATTACGATCGCTTTGTTTTACTTTGTTTTTACATGTTTTAGTCATTCCAAACCCGATTTTTATCAAATAAACTTTGAATTCCTCTTAAAATGGTATGCTCTGAACTATTTCATAAGTGTTTTCTTGGTATCTCGCAAAAAGTTGAAAGCCCAATTCACATCTCCACCATTACTGTACCATCCCTTTAAGATTCTTGAAAATGATTAATTCTATCAACATCTTCATTTTTTTTCTTGCTGAGAAAACCTGAATACTCCCTTTCTATCCCCTGTATTCTACCTGAAAAGCCCCCACCCCCACCCCCCCAAAAAAAAAAATGACAAGAGTAACATCATAGCTAATCACACGAACATTTCACATGCATTATTTCACAAGCCTCAATTTGACTACTTATTACATGTACTTGATATTTGTATGTCCTTTATCTCCTTCACTTTCTCTTCCTTCCGCGCCTAGAGCACTCTGCAGAGTGGATTTGGCGCTATATAAATCATATCAATTATTATTATTATTATCACAATGAAAGATTGTGGTAAGTAGTTAAAACAGACTAAGATTACATCAATTGTGCATCAAGCCACTATCAACTATACCTTGCATAAATGTTTAGTAATCCTTTGAAGATGGAAAAAGTTGTTGGTTTACTTCCTTTAACATGAAACACAAATCAATTGTGCTATATCAGTTTGAGTCCTTGGTATATGTATGCTTAAGCTGGTTAATAATATTACAGTCAAACCTGTCTATAGCGGCCACCCAAGGGAAACGAAAAAAGTGGCCATTATAGACAAGTGGCCGCTATAGACAGGTTATCCAACTATATGTGTGCATTGCCTAGACATGTACTGTACATGTACGTGTATCATCGTTGTATACATCTGTAAGTACTTAGTGTAGGACATACATGTACATGCGTATGTATGCACACATGCGTTTCATGCATTGAACAATGCCGGCGTTTATGAAATTGTTACACAGTAGCATGTTGTAAAGTTGTGAAGAAAGCTTAACACTAGTGCATTATCATGACTGAATAAGTGATGAATGCAGCGTTGGCAATTACTGAACGTTGCCCATGAATGACTGGCACGGCCACAAACCAAAAAAACACGCTGAATTACCGGGTCTGTGGCCGCTATAGACAGGTTAAAATCTACCGAGGGAAACAAAATTTGTGGCCGCTGGCCGCGTTAGACAGGTGGCCGCTATACACAGGGTCTTAAACAGGGCTTTTCTCTTGGGGTGATTTTTCAGTGGCCGCTACAGACAGGTGGCCGCTATAGACAGGTGGCCGCTAAGGCAGGTTTGACTGTACTTCATAATTATGAATTTTTATCATTCCTATCATCCTATCACAATATCAACATTTACTATCACCATCTTACATAATATGTTGTGACTATCTCTTACAGGGTGTTTACTTTCCCATCACTGAGTTTCCAGTTAGCCCAACACTTACTAGAAACAAGCACACTACACATTAACCCCTTGAGGACAGGCTGATTTTGCTAATACGCATTTCCCATAGACACTTGCCTGAGTATACTTGGGACTCGTCCTCAATGGGTTAAAGGACAAGTTCACTTTGATATACATGTAGGCCTAAATGTGGATTGAGAAAATGCAGCAATATTTGAATTGTCCTTTAATGGCTTGCTGGCCAACACTGCCTGGGAAGCTCTTCTTACATTCAATTTCATCCTCAATTACTAACATTGTAACAAATGTTCTATATTGTATTCTATCTTTTATCACATGATATATTAAAAGATGGAAATTCCAGTAGAAGAGATTTTAAGATGTGGCATCTGACTTTCTCTCCTGAGCATCAGAGTGGTCTATGTGCATGTCCTGAGAAGGCTGCTCAATGAACCGCAGTGCTCAGGGTGACCAGAAGATGCAACAAATATCGGGGGTTTTGTTATAGTTCGAGACAAACTATATCAATTCTCTTCATTTGTGTAATAATTATTTTATAAGTATAACAATATTCCACACCAAATACTTCATTCATTTATAAAATATCTCTAAAGATATGTTGTGATAATTGATTAATGCAGATATTGACTTTTAAACAAATGGTTTAGGCGTAAATAATCAAACACTAAACTCAACAAAGAACAACAACCACCACTGGCATCACATTAAGGTGTGGAACCTCATTCCAGCCTGAAAGCTGTCAGTATGAAAGCAACTGGACTGAGCCATACTCATAAGTTACATTCACACGCAGTTGCCAAACTTGAAGTTAAGGTAGAAAACTTAACTGTCGATGAGTAGCTCCACTCGTGAATTCACGAGGCAGGTTCACACGGGCATCTAAACTTTAAATTACAACTTACGAGCGAGCCCCACTCGATGATTACAACGGAAGTGCAGAGTCTTTGCTGGATGACCTCATGCCCACACAAAACAGCCCAGCAAACGAGATGCGAGGTTCACACTAACTCACAAGCTCGTTAATCACTGTGTCCACACGGAGCGAAACTATGAGCAGGGACCCCCGTGGCTCATGGAGAGAGCGTAAACCCTAAGATGTTTCGTGGTTCTACTCATGGACTAAACTTTAAGATTGCTAACTTTTGAGTGCGTCCACACGGCGCTAAACTACAAGCTAATTATCGAGAGTTAATTTTTAGACCTAAACTTAAAGTTTAGGAGCAGCGTGTGAACCTAACTATAGTTACATGTGAGGTAGGTCATTTGTGAGTTAAGTCCCACTCTATGACATTTGACATCCTGCACTGTTTAATGTTTATCCTTGTCCGACCACACCCTACCTGGTAAAAGCACCTGTTCATCCTTTGATGGTAGCAGAAGATATGGAGACTCCATCTGTTAATTGAAACGAGAGTCATTCATTGTATACAATTAAATTATGGTAATGCCAAATTACAATAAAAAAAGATAAAACTTGGCAGTCTACATAGCTGCATGCGTAAATATTCCACCATGTCCTGAATAATCCATACTAGTAGTTCATTCACTCAAACTTTCACTCACGTCAAAAAACTGCCTGGGCCTCTTTCAAAATCACTGGCAGTTTTCATATGACATCTACTCCTTCATTTCACAAAATTACAGAAGTTTCATCAAAATGTGACAAAAAATACTCCAGAATTGGTTTGCCCATCAAACTTTCATAAACTTGTGTTTTTGTGTGGTGACTATGGTATAAGAACCCTTTCCCCCGAGAGTCATCATTTCTATGTCACTGCAACACAATAAACATTTGATGCAATGGATGCAAGTTTTTCTGCTTGATTTCATGTTACAAAAAAACCCCACACTCAACGTTTCCTCTATAATCCTTGGCAAAGACAGCCTCAAGTTCAACCACCGAAGACATTAGCCACCACTACCTAGCATCTATAGAGGTCATGACCTCATGTGGTAGATGCACACAGACACGGAAAGTATTACTGTTCAGACAATCATTTTTTTTTATTTCACAATGAAGGGAAAATACCATTTTGACTCAATTCAAACTAGTCCTGAGGAAATGGCAAACCTGAGGATGTATGATTCAGCAAATTTAAGCATGCTAATTTCTCCTGGACCTGCCAAATTCTGGGATATTTTGTGGGTTTGTGGAAGCTTATTCTACTAAATAACTTCCTTTAAACATACCCCATTTTCTTGCAACGCCTGGACAGAGACAGCCTCATATTTCCTCAGTCTTTTGCCAGCTGAACTGAACTCCACAACCTCCCCATCCAAGTTTAGCGAGACATCATTGAGTGCTGAGCCATCAAACTAGATGCATAATCAAATATAAAAGAAGGTCATTTAGAAAATTATACACGTTACTAGAGGTCAACAATGAAAACTAACACAAAGAATACTGAAAAACCAGAAACATTCTGTGCTTGAAACAAATTAGAGCCAACAGCCATTTTTGCAGCATGAAACTTTGGAAAATAGAAACTGGCTTTTAATGCAATGTGTAGACAACAAATTTCACAAATCTGCTCATGAAATTAGAGAAAATATCAAGTGCACATAAGTCTGATTTTACAGTATATGATTTGGATATGCTGATAATAAAAAATTCACAAGCTTGAGTTGCAGTCATTTCTTCAGTAACCATAGCAACATTAAAAAATTGGATATGATGAGAAAAGAACCTGAATATGCAGAAGAAAAACAGTGAATAATGAATTTTTCATGCTGTTGTTTCACTTGTGCCATTTCATTCAATTTTGCTGCGGAGTGAATCTCTAGACAAAAATGAAATGAAAAGAAGGAAAAGCTGTCGCCCATATTCCATCATGGCCACGACCACAAAGAGTGCAAATCATGAGTTCAAGTTCATTTCAGCGAAAATGGCTTCCTTCACAGAGCTGGCACATTGCCAATGGTATTACCACCGCATGGGTGATGATGGCACTGATGTGATATCAGCCCAGTTAGGACAAAATAACAGATGACATCACTACATGGTCTGCCAAGATTTTCCCCTAGCACCACAAAGTCATTGCTACCAACTGGCATGATGTGTGTGAGGGACCGTCATGCTAATGTAAGCATATTGCAGTTGGAAAATGACATTTTGAATGAAATTATTGCAGTGATAATGACAGAGTGATAATAATAGCAACAATCACAATTTGCAACAAAAGCATTGATCATGAAAGTTTGCACACCCCTTAACAACCATGATTAGGGATTCATTTGACATCTTGAAGTTTAACAGGTACAGGGTGTAGCATATTTCAAATAAAGCATAACAAGATGCAGAAGAACTAAACAGGCGATGTGTGGGAAAAGAACTTTGTGGTATCTTTAAAAACTAGACAGAGCACATAACAGTATATCAAAGACATACCACCGTGACCTTATATCACCAAAATGCTATGAAAAATTCAACATTAATGAAGAATGCACATTGCCTACCCGGTAGTGGCATTGCACTTTCATGTGTAAATGTGAAACATATTACAATTGCAGGTGAAATGAACTTCATTTTTTTTAAATGTAAGATACATCTGGACTGCTAGATCCTGCACATGACCAGTTCATGATCATTACATAGCATACATAGTGTAGATTTTGCAAATCATTAGCAACAGGGTGTTCTTCACTCCTATTCATGCTACAATTACAGGGTGAACTCATACAGAAATACGTGTAGATGCATTCTGTTCACCCCCATGAGTCATTAAGTAAACATTTCACAATTGATACAAGGCAACACAGTGCCATTCACATCTTGCATCTATGTTCTTTAATCTTCAGGCCACGGACGTATATCTACTGTGTTACACATTCAATTCCTAACTTGAACTTAAACAGAATTTGTTATAAAAGTCACAACATCTATTGTACTTCAGTTTACAGTATCTTCCTTTTTTGCAATTAGTTACTAATTTTGTGTAACTTTGTGTGATTCAAAGTTCTTATTTCAATTGCATTTTTGTTGGAAATTAAATAAAATGAAACAAGGAAAAGTAGAAATTACGCGGTGCGTAACATATGTCCCCGCCGGAAGTAGCATTTTGTAACAAAATGTGCAATATAGGTAAAAAATCAAGGTCAAAGGTCAAAGAAGTCAAAGGTCAAAATTCTGTGTAGAAGTTTTGAAGCCCTCACCTAGTGCCATCACATAAAGCAAATGGAATCGAAATTGGGTTAGAAATGGCGAAGGAGTAGCATTTTGTAGCCAATGTACAATATAGGTCAAAAATCAAGGTCAAAGGTCAAAGAAGACAAAGGTCAAAATTCTGTGTAGAAGTTTTGAAGCCCTCACCTAGTGCTATCACATAAAGCAAACGGAATCGAAATCGGGTTAGAAATGGCGAAGGAGTAGCATTCTGTAGCAAAATGCACAATATAGGTCAAAAATCAAGGTCAAAGGTCAAAGAAGTCAAAGGTCAAAATTCTGTGTAGAAGTTTTGAAGCCCTCAACTAGTGCCATCATATAAAGCAAACGGAATTGAAATCGGGTTAAAAATGGCGAAGGAGTAGCATTTCGTAGCAAAATGTACAATATAGGTAAAAAATCAAGGTCAAAGGTCAAAGAAGTCAAAGGTCAAAATTCTGTGTAGAAGTTTTGAAGCCCTCACCTAGTGCCATCACATAAAGCAAACGGAATCGAAATCGGGTTAGAAATGGCGAAGGAGTAGCATTTTGTAGCAAAATGTACAATATAGGTCAAAAAATCAAGGTCAAAGGTCAAAGAAGTCAAAGGTCAAAATTCTGTGTAGAAGTTTTGAAGCCCTCACCTAGTGCCATCACATAAAGCAAACGGAATCGAAATCGGGTTAGAAATGGCGAAGGAGTAGCATTTTGTAGCAAAATGTACAATATAGGTCAAAGGTCAAGGTCAAAGGTCACGACTGAAATTCTGTGTAGAAGTTTCAAAGCTCCCATGTAGTGCTATCATATAAAGCAAACAGAATCAAAATTGGCTCATAAATGACAGAGAAGTAGCAAATTGAAGATTTTGATCACACACGGACGCACACACGGACACACGGACGGACACACGGACGGACGGACGGACGGACGGACACACGGACACACACACGTACGGAGCCCGTTTCATAGTCCCCTGCTCGAACTCGTTCGGCGGGGACAATTAAACTTTTACTCTGTAGCCTGGATGTACTGCCATTGTAAGAAAGACAGTTCTGCTTTGGTATAAAAATGTGAACAATTGCATGATACTTCATTCAATGTGTAGACACTTGAAGTGTCATTCACAATTCAGCAATTGACCATGTATTGAAAAAAAAAACCCACAACAACAATTATCAATTGCACTTAGTACAATGGATCATTCCCCTTGTGACTACACTCCAGGTTCTGTCATTAACAGGAATTGTACAGTGGAAAAGCTCCGCAAGCTTCCATAACCGTTAACTCTGTACAAAGAATGTATTGGGCCATGAACCACCACACGATGTATCTCATACTCCCATTACAAAATGTATTTGCCTGCGTTACACAGTATAGCTGGCAAATGTTGTTTAGACGGCATAAGTGCGAACACTTAATTGTTTTCAGTAACGCATGACGGAATGCATTGTATCCGTCATGCGAGTGGAGGGAAATTTGAATATGAAAGGTGATAGATGCCTGTGTAGGGAGCGGTGAGGAAGAAGAGGCATTCTAGCCTTGCACTCAATTGCTAGCACGTTCGAATTTTGGGCCTCTCACAATTTACCTTCGTTTTACGCGGTTTATCAATATGGATGCAGCCAGGATAGCCGACATGATTGACTCTAAAGTCAATCAGAGCCAAAACCGTCTTTTATCAGACCTCGATAATTTAATTTCAAACAGACTGAGCAATTTTCAGCAATCTTTGAACGAATCTCAGAAAGCTCTCAGTGACGCGCAAGTAGCCAAAATTGAAGAAATGCATACGGACAACTACAAATTTCAACGCAAGGGCAACGAGGAGCAGTACAAAGTCAACATCAAAGTCCAGAGGAGGTTGAGGGAAACAGAACAGATTCTGAAAGAAGAAAACGATATTACAACATCCGTCGCCGACGCGAAAGCAAAAATCGCGGAAGGTATTGACATTATACATTTATAGACAAACGGCAAAAGTTAATCAAAATGGACGACAGTTCACCCTTGGGGTGGAAGATGGTAGCAGAGTACGAGAAGAACTCTTTAGCCGACAATTCCGACGATGAAAAGTGGATGTTCAAAGCAGAGGCTAGAGCCGAGAGGAAAGCGAAAAAAGTAAAAAAGCAGTGGGAACCAAGGCGATTCCAACCATACGCCATGAACCGATCATCATGGAGGCCGATTCAGACTGGCGCCAAAGACCAAGAAAATCACGCTTCAACCAGCCGCGGAGGAGTAGACGAACACAAGAGGCCGGGGCTTTGTTTCGCCTGCGGTAAACCCGGTCACTGGAAGGCTGACTGTCTAGCAAGAGGCAATAGATCCGACCAGATAAGTGGATCAGAATTTATTCACGTAGATAAAGAGAATGACACAGAGTCTAAGTTAGATTCGATAGAAAGGGATCAATTTGATAGTACAAGTGACTTGAAGGCACTGCTCAAAAATAGTGGCAATAAGATTAATGTGTCCCCTGTTGGGAGATTGAAACAAAATGTGAATAAGTGGGCCGATTTCGGGGCCAGTAGGGAAATCTTGGATATTATTGAGAATGGCTACAAATTGCCTTTGCACACATTGCCTGATAGTAAAGAGCTTCGTAATAATAGATCAGCTTTAAATCATGGCATGTTTGTGGAAGAGGAGATTGGAAGGTTATTGGAGAAGGGTTGTGTGACAGAAGTTAAATCAAGGCCCACTGTTGTGAATCCTTTGACAGTTTCGGAGAATAAGGACAAATGTAGGCTTGTTTTGGACTGCAGACACATTAATCCACATTTGTTCAAGCAAAAGTTTAAATATGAAGATACATCAGTGGCGAAGGATGTGTTCGAAGAAGGGGATCATGTGTTCACATTTGATCTTAAATCTGCATACCATCATGTAGAGATTTTTGAACCACACAGACAGTATTTAGGATTTTCGTGGTGTTCTGAAGGTCAAACAAGGTATTTCGTGTTTAATGTGTTACCATTTGGAATTTCCACGGCGGGTTATGTTTTTACAAAAATAACACGGGTTCCAGTCACCTACTGGAGAGCACAAGGGAAAAAGATTGTCATGTTTCTAGACGACGGGATTGCGGGATGCAGCGATGAGACAGAAGCGATAAAGATGAGCGGGTCAATTAAATCAGAATCGAACGAATTGGGTTTCCTTTTAGCGGATGAAAAGTGCGAGTGGGAACCTAGCAGTAACGCAACCTGGCTAGGATTGGATTGGAATTTTACATTGGGAGTAGTTCATGTAACGGACCGCAGGATACAAAAAATGAAAAAGTCAGTCGAAAGTATTTTGACCAAAGTGAACAGAGGTAACAGGCTTGTTTTGGTACGCGAACTAGCAAGTGTTGCTGGGCAAATCATTTCCACTCAACCCGCAGTCGGGTTAGTAGTTCAGTTGAAAACGCGAGAAATATTCAAGTGCATTAATAGTGTTAGTTTCTGACGAGGCGGTATCAGAGTTTATGTTTTGGTATAAGAACATAGAACGGGTGAATGGCATCCCTATGACATTCGTGAAACCATGTAACGCTACTTTGTTTGCAGACGCGTCGGCCACTGGGTACGGCGCCTACGTATGTGAAGATTCCAATCTGGAATTGGTTGGTTTCTGGAAAGAACAAGAAAAAGAGTATAGCTCTTCGTGGAGAGAAATTGAAGCTCTGAGCAGAGTACTAAAATCATTTGGTTCGTGCCTGGAAGGGCAGAGTGTCCGTTGGTTTACGGATAATAGAAATGTCACGAGAATTGTCCAGAAAGGAAGTAGAAGCCGGCAATTACAGAGCATTGCCCTTGAAATTCATGAAACTTGTGAAAAGTTTGGTTTAACCATAATTCCGGTTTGGATTCCTAGAGAGCAAAATACACAAGCTGATAACCTCAGTAAAATTGTAGACAGCGATGATTGGTACATAAGTCCAAATGTATTTGGTTATCTGGATCGCAGATGGGGGCCACACACAGTAGACAGATTTGCATGCGATTATAACTCACAGTGTAGAAGGTTTAATTCCAGATGGGGATGTCCAAATTCAGAAGGGGTATACGCATTTAAACAGGCCTGGAGTGACGATATTAATTGGTGGGTGCCACCACCGCGACTGGCAGCCAGGGTTATTGATAAGGCAGTACAAGATTGTGCCAATGGTACCCTAGTTGTGCCGCAGTGGAAATCTGCTCCATTTTGGCCAAAAATTTTCAAAGGAGGCAAATTTGCACCTTTCATTGAGAATTCATTTATATTTTCCTCAAAGGAAGTAAAGAAAGGAAAGGGTAACAATGGCATCTTTGGTTCTTCGAGAACAACAGATTTCACTTTAATCGCATTGAAATTACGTTTTTGATCTTGTTTATCGCATCGCGACAGGTCTAGGACTATCAGCTGCGATCACAGATGAGATCAAGGCATCCGGAACGCAGACAAGGAATCTTCTAAATTTAGCCGGCAGCATGGCATCTCATTTAGTGCAGTCCAGGAGCGATGGCACCTCAAACAAGTATTACTCATCTTTTCGTAAATGGGAAGCGTTTATCACCGCAGAGGGCGGTAGAGCAATTCCGGCAGAGCCCATACACGTTGCACTGTACTTAGACGAGTCTGATCGACGAGGGAAAGTCACCTAGCGTCGTTCAAAGCGCCATGTATGCCATTAAATGGGCCCACAGTATGAGGGGTCTAGAGGATCCTACGACCAATAATTTTGTGTTAAATTTGATCGAAGCAGCAAAAAGGAAGAATTACAAAAGAGTATCCAAGAAGGATATTTTGTCAAATGAGCAACTTGTGCGCCTTTGTGGCAATCACAGTGACACCCATGACATTCTGGTTCTTCGCAATTTAGCGTTCATCGTTCTTTGTTTTAGTGGATTTTTTAGGTTCGAAGAAGCTCGTTCCTTGAAGTGTAACGATATTACTTTTCATGATAATTACATGTCTGTGTACGTTTCGAAAAGTAAGACTGATCAATTCAGGAAGGGAGATGAAGTAGTCATCAGCAAAGGTCTGACAAATGCATGCCCCATGAGAATTTTGAAACGTTATATGGAGTGTGCAAAAATAGACCCAAAGTCGGGTCATTTTCTGTTCAAGCCTGCATACGCCAATAAAGGCAAAGTGTTTTTGATACATAAAAACAAGTCCATGAGTTACACAAAAACACGCGAGACGGTTGTAGCTCGCCTGAAAGAGGTCGGCGAAGGCTTGAATTTAGGTCTTCACTCATTAAGAGCCAGTGGAGCCACGGCTGCTGCCAGGGCCAAAGTGAAGGACAGAATATGGAAAAGACACGGTAGATGGAAAGGAGACAGGGCCAAAGATGGCTATATAGAGGATAGTCTGGAAGAAAGACTATCAGTCACTCAGGCGTTACATTTGTAAATAAATGGTAGTTGTATGAGGCAGAGCATAGGTCATTATGTAATTGAGACATAAATATACAGTTATGCAGGAGATTTAAATTTCTCACCTTGTTCAGAAAATACAAGTGAAATATTTATATTCCGGCTTATATGAAAACTGGGGGCATTAATGTTGTTTACTCTCATACGATTTTTGTCGTCCTTGATATGTTTTGATACGTTTTATGAAACATTACTAGAAATTGAGGAACGATCATGTTTCATAGCATCCGATCTTGGCATTTTGAAAAAAAAAAAAAATGACCCGGAAAACGCCCTTCTTTGTGGTAGTCATTCTAGTAGCTCGGCAGGCTATATCCCAAAATATTGGATTGAGTATATTTTGTGGTGTCATTATGTGACCTAGTAAGGTGAAGGCTGTTAAAATGAGTGGATGATGGATGGGCAGTGTTTTGAATGATAGAGTGATGAACATGTATTTGCCTGCGTTACACAGTATAGCTGGCAAATGTTGTTTAGACGGCATAAGTGCGAACACTTAATTGTTTTCAGTAACGCATGATGGAATGCATTGTATCCGTCATGCGAGTGGAGGGAAATTTGAATATGAAAGGTGATAGATGCCTGTGTAGGGAGCGGTGAGGAAGAAGAGGCATTCTAGCCTTGCACTCAATTGCTAGCACGTTCGAATTTATAAAGTTATCAGAAACAAACCAAATTGATGTTTATGCTTACGACTTTGGTCGCAGCCATAGCCATAGGGTTTTTCCAGAGTTTTGCGCTTATTAAGTTTTATCTCTGGTTTTTTCACCCCGGGCTATTTCGTTAATTAGCCCTGTTATACCTTGTTATATCGATTTCCGAAGAAATCGGGATCCGTGTCAGAAGATCGATATGCATATCGATATGAAATATGTAAAGACATATATATATGCAATTATTTTTATTATGTTGATCTCGATAATTAGAGATTTCTCTTAATAAAGGCCAGCTCTTCGTGCTAGTAGCTCGGCAGGCTATATCCCAAAATATTGGATTGAGTATATTTTGTGGTGTCATTATGTGACCTAGTAAGGTGAAGGCTGTTAAAATGAGTGGATGATGGATGGGCAGTGTTTTGAACGATAGAGTGATGAACCTACAATTATTGTGCAATATGCATTCACTGTTGAAAATACAGCCTAGGGTTATGACACTTCTCATTGCAAAAAGTGAAAATCACTTTCATTCTGACCACAAAAAAAGAAGTTTTATTCATACCTTTTCTTATTTTTGTCATTAATTTTTGTAGAAGACTGAATATAGCCAAGGATATTCACTCACTGACATGTACATGAAACATCTACAATAAAACAGAGGTATATTGAGAGTATCATTACACAGTGAAAGCAACTACTACTTTTTTTCTAGAATCTTTAAGATCCAACTTGTAGGGAAGAATTCACAAATACACCTCCTAATTCAACAAATCCTCATCACAGTTGAGAGCTCGAAGATTTGAAAACATCCTTGATTTTTTACAGAGAGCTAGCATCACACACTGATATCCACATAGACACATACAAACACCTTTAATCAACATATCTTTGATGTAGAAAGGTTATTAAGGGGACAAAGAGAAAAGAAAAAAAAAACGCTCTTCCAGCACAATTTCCATGCTGGTAGGAATAGCCATCAGTTGAATCTTAGTAAAAAGCAAACTTGTTATTAATACAAATAAACACATGGTCCTGACTGTTCCATGACATTTGCTCATGCAACAATTGCTCCCTTGAAATATCTGCACACTGTGCCAAACATAAATTGTACCCACAAACATAACCCTAACCCTAATCCTTCCATCAAAATAAACCTACAACCCTATCACAACCTAACCCTAACCCTAAGTCCTTGGAGAAAATAAGACTGGAGCAGTTGTCACAGCAGCAAATATCGTGTCACTGATCCTGAGACACTACACAAAATGCTATGTGTTATTATAGGAAACCTCTATCAAAAGAAATAATAGGATATCATTTGACAGGCACAACAGGCTATAAAATGAAACAACAAGGGATTCCAGGAAAAAAAAAAATTACTTCACATCTACATTCATAACTTGAAATTTGCTAAATGCATTCAGCTTTCAAACAATCAAATAAACAGAAAAACCAGCAAGCCACTATCATGAAATCTACAGGAACTCACAAATACACTTCAGATGTGAAATGCCAGATGTGTTTCTAAGAAATGCCACAGGTAAATTTCCACTCATGCAGCTCAAACTGTTGCCCCTCATCAGTGGTGGACACTTGTCTTGACTTAGACAGATGAGAGGTGAATGAATCAGTGTACACTTTAAGTCCACAATCAAATCACTTATAGACTTCTACAACATTAGCAGAGGAATTTGTGTGGGGAACAAACACTATGACAATTCATCCGAATGTCAACTGGAATTTGAGATAATTCCTCTCTACAAAATACATCTCCAACTGTATACTGTAGATGTCTAATACAATCATTACATTGTTGAAAATAAAGGTTGCGTATTAGAGTTACAAATAAACTATTCAAAAAAACTTACATGTGCAGGAGCTCTGATTAGCCATAGTTCTTTGCTAGATTTACTGGCTGCTGATTGACTTAGTGGGTACACACCCTCTGGAAAGCTCACTTCTTCAAATAATGGTGGGGCAGTATACCTGAGGAACAGTAAATTCAAAATAATGTAAAGAAATGGCATATCATGATATACTAACTTATATCACATAGAATGTGTTAATGATCTTTTAAACAAAACTAAGAGGAGTCAAAATGTATAATAAGTTAAAATAAGCAGTTGGTGCTGAGGAGAGAACAAAAGAGTTTTAAACATCTGACTTTTTTTCAAGTGGATCAACACACTTTAAACTTCCCACAACATTTTGATCAATTCCACAAACTAGATGTTGCTGACTAACTAGAGTGATAACTGTAACTGAATACTCAAAGACAAAACTTTATTTTAAAATTACACATTCTGAATTATTGAAGTTTCATGAAATTGGAATTTTCATAACTACCATAACCGTTGTGGTACCATGCAATTAGAGGCTGCTAAATTTCAAATCGTCATACCAGTAGTGAGTCCTTTTGACATAGAAGGTAGAAAATTACATGTATCTCAATAATTTACATATATTGTGGTAAATGCTATAAACTTTTGGACAGCTTTGATGGAAATGAGTTGTTCACATTGGTTTCACATTAAGAATTTTGTTATATTTATTAAAGTAAGTGTCATCTTTAGAAAGTAATGATAATGATACTGTGGTAAGTTTTGCTTTGTAGAAACTTGATCTTGAGTGAGTAGTTGGACATATTTGGTAACCGCAGGCAGCTTACCTGTCAATTTTTCTGGCCATTGTTCCCGTTACACTGCAGATTGCTCACAGCATTTCTTTTCAAAATGTAAACTCACAGTGTAGGTAATGCCTGAACAGAGATATAAAGCACATGATGACATATATTATGACAAGTGAAAGGGTACTGCTATAATACAAAGAGAAATTCTATCAAACATTTGAACATGTCCTTACTTTTGCAAATATTGCATGGTAAATATCCATGTTGTGCTCCTTTTGTGATTGTCAGATTGCCAATGTCTCATAGCAAGTGGCACTAAGGAATAAATGTGAATCAAAATCTTATTCTGCTGGGGTGTTCATATAGTTCTATTTAAATTAATACAGCCAAACTAAAACAATATTCATCTTTCTGTGTTTTTTTTTTTCTGTTTGCTTGTCAAAATTTGTCCGACTCGACGGGTCCACACACAATGCAGTTCATGGACAGTGAATTATCTGAACAATAAGAGAGCAATCCACACTATACTGTCTTTATGTGCCATGGTGTAAACCCCCTGTGTGCCACATTATTCTGAGACACCAACAAAGTCATGCTTGGAGAGGAACACTCTGTTTTTCATATCTATGTAACTTCTATTGATTTCTGTTGAGCTGGACATGTAGTGAGCAAAGTTGTAGCAAAAATGCCAAGCTTTGCTTTGATGTATATTGTATGACTATTCTATGACTGTTTTTCTTTCAAATGACCAGTAGCTACATTACTGTAAATGCATGTCTTTTTCACACAAAACAGTGACAGAAACTTACAATTTACAAGCAAATCCTGTAGGGAACATCGCTTGTTTATCAATCACCACACAAAATTCCCGCTTTATGCAAGAAGAACGAGAGTGCAATGAACGCTTTCATTGTACTGTGGCATTTGGTGATTTATCAATCTATTTAGGCGGGTTTTGCATTTGAGCAGAATATACAAAGTTGGCACACCGTCGGTTGAGTCGGAAATGCGAACTTGGCACATCAAGAGTGAATGACTGTAGCTGCGGATTTCAGATGTCATCTTAAAAACTAAATCAACTGAAAATATCCAGTATCTTTGTCCAAGCATAACAATGATGTAAAGAATCAAGATGCATTTTGAATCAAGTATCTTTTTAAAAGCAAAGTTACCAGTAACCGAGCCGGGAACTAATGATCAATGTACAATGATACCAATTGGCTAGTTTCATGAAAGAAGCTGGTTGAGAAATGCGTATGTGTACCTGTGTCTGCCTCTGTATGTCTATCTTGGTCACAGTGTGTGTACATGTGTGTGTGTGTGTGTGTGTGTGTGTCATGTGCACTCTGCAAACTGCATTTCTCAACCACCTTCATTCAACTTGCTATAAATCTTTTGTACATTAATTTTCTTGAAAGATACATCATATAGAAAGGCTAACTTCAGTTTCAGATTGCGCATGCAGCATATGTCATGATCACTCGCAAAGAGTGAGTTGTGGGAATTCTGAGTGGTATGAAAGTCAACGTTGATATGGATCATAGATAACCGACTGCCTCGCTGATTTGGTTTAAATTTACGCGGGTGATTGGAAGTAGGCTTATATGTATTCCAAGTGATTTTGCTGCAATATGGGAGTACAGAATTTGAGATATCAGCATCAGCATCAGTATACAGAAGTAGTCCTGTCGAGACTGCCGGTCGCGGTCGTTCCTTCGCTTCGGGTTGTACATTATCCTACCTAAAACTTGAATCTACATGGATATAAAAGTAAATTTCAGGGCTTACATTTACTTAGTAGGCCCTACTCTTAGTACCTCCCTGACCATATCAAACAATAAAATATCTCAGATCTTGAACCTTCTCTCTCTATAAACTCGAGAAGCGTCTCCTAGTAGCTACTCTCCTAGATGTAGATTTAGCCCCTACCCTACCACTAGCACTACCACGTACCAGCCAGCCTACTGAACAATGCTGAACATGCTGAATGAGCTCTGAGCTGACTGACTATGACTGGCCCTAGACTAGATCTAGAGTCTCTAGACCTTTTAAAAATATAGAGATAAAGCAAGTGGTCCATGATTCGGCAGGGTTCCATGAATCAGCCACTCTTACAAATAAAAATTCACTGAAATTCATGAATAAAAAATGGCGCATATCAAGTGCGAAATTCAAACTATGTAACTATCTCCACACGTGTTCCGAAGAGCACAAGAGTGGGCCACGTCGCCGGACCCCCGAAATCGTTGTTGAACCCTCCCGGGTCAACTCGCACAAGCAGTTCAACGGGTAAGTAACAGGTAAGTAAAGTTGCATAGCAACACATATAGACTCGTTTCATTCTAAGTTTTAAAGTTACTAGTCCGTTTATCTGCATTGAATCTATACAGCAAGTACACTTACAGCCATGATTGCAACCGTTTCTGAGATAACTTGAGCGTTTACGCGATATTTATATTTTGCATGCCGCCCGTGCCAGAATTTCCTGCATCACCAAGGTTCGGACGCAACGTGTTGTGAATGCATTGAATCTCTCGCACAGCGTGCGAGTATAAGGATAGTACCGCGCTCTCGTAGTGCGATGTACTACAGTATGTATACGGTTTCGCCCGTGCGTAGCCCGCGCGCTGATACATTCACATAGGCAGGGCGAGCGCACGGCGCGGTACGTCGCGCATGTTGATGCACGGACATATGGGGCCGAACAATGAGTACAGGGGGCCGAACCATGGTTGCAGCGCAAGCGTCGGATTATGCACGCTATTTTGCTTCCGCTGCTTATGATGACGAACATTGGGCCACTTGCTTTAATAATATTATTGGCCTATTTTGTAATTTCTTTGTTCCTTTGTCAGGCCCCCTCCATACACGCACTGAATGATGAACCCATGCACGATCATTTCCTTCACTTAAATTACATCACGAACTGCACTGCACTGTTCACCTTGGAATTTTCCAGCAAATTATCTAACGTGTGGGACTTAGATTAATAAGTTTGCTCGTCGCCGGCCGTCATTGTCACATATTTTTCTCGGAACCCCCTGGATCCGGAGATGAATCTTGAGAATAACTAAAAGGAAATAATTATGTATGAAAAGAGGAATAAAATAACGGTTACCGAAATTTCCTGAGAAAGCGGAGTATTCAGGTACGGGTTTTCAAGATCAAGTGCTCTAACCCAGTAGTGCATAGTGGGAGGGAAGTCCCCTGAGCTGAGCTAGCTGTGCTGTGGATTTATTCGCACGTGTGTAGTTGTACGTGGTCGGAACGTCTCTCATACCTCCTTGGTCGGAACGACAGCAGTGCTGTATGCATGCGATGTATGCTGGCTGCCCCATCGATCAACACATTGCGCAATAATGACGGTAACGGTAAACAGTAAGAGGGGCACGTTTCAAAAAAGTAAACACAAATGAGATACTTTCAATACCAATGAAATAATTTCAATAATGATTGCTACAAACTTACATACAGATAGGTCTTCAGATATTCATTAACGAAGAAAGGGGGGGGGGCGGGAGGAGTGTATTAGATAAAGATACAATCAATCCAAAAGGTGCTAAATCCATTTCTGATAGAAGGAGTCTCATAAAAGTAGGCATACCCATTAGAATAGGGGCTTATTCTGGGGTCAAAGTGTGGTCAAGCGTGCACACGGTTTCTATTTGCATCCTGCTGGATTTAGCACCCTCTGGAACAAAACTCATTTTTCATTGCCTGATTTCTGCATTTCAGTACATTGAAGAGTTTGTTGTATGGGACTGCTAAAAATGAATACATTTCTGTCAAAAGAAGTCAAATTTGATGAAAATCTAATTTTAGCACCTTTTGGAACTATTCTTACCAGTGAAAATCGCGAGGCAATGCAAATACACCACGAAATACATCGAAAAATAGAGTGGTAAACATCCACTATCTAAGGTACGTGGTAACTCAAACTTGTCACAAAATGATCATAAGAGTAAGAGCGAATATATAGGACTAAAGACAAATTACAATCAAATATTGCTTTCAGACTTTGCACTTATTAGGCTGATTGGATTGGACCATTTCCAACCCGTGGACACGGATTGAAGCCAAAGGCTCGGGCAAGAAATCTTACAAAGTTAATCTAAAAACTATAAATTGATGCTTGCTTTCATTTTTCGAGTCGTTTTGTCATGAGAAAAGGGCTGCCATCTCATCAAGCCTCATTATGCATGATTATTTTGACGGCCACTGCAACATTTTTCACCTATATATAAAATGATCATGAAAGATAAAATGCAATACTGGCAAGTTTGTATTTTTTTATCTGAATGATTTATTGAATTTGTTTGTAACAAAACTTGATTTTTCGTAGAAAATTTAATTTCACCAAAATGTTTATGTTATTGCTACTTTCCGATTGTATATTGCACTCTTAACAAAAAACAGGAATGACTTGGAATTAGATTGAAAAATTGAAATTTGGTTTCAGTTCACATGAGTCTATCCAAATGTTATTTTCATCAATGCGTTTTCTAACGTTCTCTCCATGCAAATCAACTTCTCATGTCAACAGGACAGCAGTGATGCTTCACATTGTTAAATGTTATTTGTGTCTCCAAGTTCCTGAAGCAAAGGGGGAAGAGCAGTGGACTACCAACAGATGTGGAATTCCACAATGTATATTAGATTACATTCAGATCTTGCTCGACCTATAATGACGAAATTTAGTATTTGATTACTCATCAGCTACAGCGCAAAACCAGAAACTCCGAGTGTTTTTAGTATTTCATGATGGTCAACAGTTTACATATTCGAAATGAAATGGTAAATCAACATTTAAAATGTTGTCACTCCTCCAACCTTTATGCAAATGTTGAATTTAGCACACATGTTGGATTTACCATTTCTGAAAAAGTAGTTCAACATTTTGAGGTGTAAATTCAACAAATCGAGTATCAAATCTAACATTTAACAAAAGGTTGGAGGAGTGACAACGTTTAATGTTGATTTAAACCCCCCCCCCTTTTTTTGTCATGTAGAAATCAGCTGATATACATCAAGAAGAACAGCTGATGTCAAGTTTCGTTTTGCTATTTCCTTCAGAATTTAATCACAGAGACTGGTAAGGAGAGTCTCAAAACTGAATTTGAGTCTATTTATTCAGATCGGCCGCCATCCATACAATAATCTTCCAAGATGTAGTCATGAAGACGTGATAAAGAAATAAACTTTGTTAGTTCTGATATAGAATGAGCATGTTGAAAATGTATTTTCTGCAGGCAACTGATTTCTGAGTTTACACCTTCTTTAGAGAATGATCTGGACAAATTTATTGTCACTTTCATGTCGGATGAAACGTTAGAATGCTTTTGTTGATGACTATCATCTGCTAATTGCTGGCATAATTGAAGAGGGCACTTTTTTTAATACATGGAGCCGGGCCAAATTTGCAAGGCTCATCAGGAATACTCTTGAGCAAAGACGTGATTTCTGCAGCTGATGTTGGGGCATGTAACTCAAATCATGAAGATGGCAATAAAATTAGGAATCTCAAAGTTTCCGATGTTGGGAAGGGTTGCTTTTAAATGTTTTATTGTTTAAGAGAAAAAAAATGAATGACTGTAACGCTCTGCTACTATCTCTCCTTTAAATCTGAATAATGGCTTGCTTTTTTCCTTGCTATAAAGTGATATTGCAATCTTGGAAAACTGCTCTTAATTACCCGTGTGGTCTTTGATCCTATATTCAAGTTACAAGCCAATTTAGCAGAGAGAATGTGGTATATACTTCCTGCCGCATATTTTGACAGTGAAATCGGCGGTAAAAAAATAAAATCTCATAAACCAGATTTTACGCCATTTCCTTTCATGCTGCGATATGCAACAGCTTTTGATTTGATGTAGGCCTAAACTTTCCATGGCTTGTTCGGATGGATTTTTACATGTCTCTGCTTATACGTGCCGGGGCATGCTCATCAAGAGCAGTGATTTGTTCTTATTGCAACTGATCGACAAATTAATCATCATCGAAGTGAAATACCGATATAACCATGATAAAAAAAATAGACATATGCTCCGTTGGGAATATGTTCGAGTATCTATGCCCATGTTTGTTTTTGCTTTTTGTATCATGGATATGCTTTCAACATCGAATATAGTATGCATTTACGTCGATGAAGAGCAATTTGTCAATCAGTTGCAAGATATTCAGAGTTCTCAACAGCTTCGGACAGCTTCCACGAAAGGACAATTCAGCTGTAAGTCTCTTTACAAAATCGACAGGATTAATATCGATTGAGTTTCCGGGTGGAGATCAGCTTCAAAGAGATTTTTGGTTTCAGGAGCCTGAAACTAGAGGTGATGCCTGAGTGATCAGAGAAACCATGTCAGTGTCTGATATCTGTCCATCTGCTTGGTGTGCAACGAGCATAGATCCGGTATGTGACCGTGGATATGAGCTGGCTTGTTAAAGGGACTAGATACAGCGCAAACATATTTTCATGCACGGAGTATAGCTCCATGATTCAAGATACCCTGACCATCACTTATGTTGCTAAACAACAACAATAACAACAACCAAAGAACACACACACAATTTGAATATGTAACATATATTTTCTAATGATATTTCTATACTGTTTTCTTTCAGATTACTACTATCGGGATACGCCCAAAAAAAAAAATCAAACAAACAAACACACACACACATACACATACACACACACACACACACACACACACACACACACACACACACAAACAACTTTCCAAACCAAGATTCTGCCGGTAATATCATTCTGGCAATCATTGCTGAAGTATACCAATATGATTAACAAAAGACATTGGGATGCACTTTCCCCTATAGATGGAGCATAACTTGCGTGTTTTCTGGCAATGCCGTTTGTTCATCATCATCTATTTTGTAACATATAAATGGTTACGGTTATTTTGATGGGATTATGCAACTAATCAGGACTCAGGTTGTGTACAATATCAAGGCAGATTTAGGTTCTGCAGTTGGCACAGCGTGGTTTGCATTTCTTTGATGATCTTCCAGTCCCTATATGTCTTCCACTTCCGTTCAGTATCCCAGTGAATCAATTATTGTTGATCACACATCCTTGTCAACCTGCGATGGTGAGACTATAGAGCATATTGGTCTTGATTACGGGTTTCGATCTAAATCGAGTTTGTTAAGAGAAAGTTTCTTTATTGCCTATATACAACGTGATGAAGTTAGACAAGAGTTCTTCCTGGATCAGATCAATGAACCAAATCTCTAAGGATGAGTGTGACGAAAATAACTGCTCTGCTAATCACCTTTATTGTTATATCTATAGTGTAGAAACCGGTGTCAAACACTTGAAGAGTGTCTCGTTCAAAATCCAGTGATTAACTCGTGAATGAAGACTAGTGATGTGTGAAGCTCAACAATATCATGTCCTTGCGATGGCACACATTAAAGTGGAGCAGCTAGGGTAGGGTAAAACTCAAATATCATTTATTATCAGTTTGCTTGCAAATCAGTTTCTGTAAAAGAGCCAAAGAGATGTTCCATGCATGATCAATGAATTTGCATATCAAAATTTCATTCCTAGAATAAACTTAACGCCTGTTCTGAACGTATACGATGTTATTAAGCTTATAATCGGTCTATATACGTCACCACTGCGTTGCTACGCTTCCATTCGCGTTCCTTTTTTTTTTCAGAAGGCTTCTGTATTTACGACACAATAACTACATTGTATGGATTCAATGATGGAAATGGTAATAATGACTGACTCCACATGATTTGAACGCTGTGCACACTTAGCAAGCACGTATACGAAAATCGTAGCATGAAGACAATTTGTTTTGCTAAGCATTCATTAGTCAAAAAGTTTCGTTTGGAAGACGCATGATAAACTTTACCGGCATATCATCATTAGCCAAAAGCTCATTAAGAAAGAGGATTTTTTTAAAGAACAGTAGATTCTTAGGATTGAATAACAAACAAACAACAAAATACACACAGAAAACTATATCATACACTCTTCTAAAAACTATATGACTTTCAGCAGCAGACATCGTTTATTTTAACCATGGAGCTACAACGAAGCTCCATGGTTTAACAAAGATATATTGTGATTATGTATTCTAAATTCAATTCCTCTAAGTATGACATGGTCGGGATCGAGAAAATCTAACTTTAATATGATTTCGATATTCACCGTGATGTTAAAACTCTGAAAGTTTTAACACCACTCAAAGCGAAAGAAATGACAGCAAAAAAAGAAGAAAAAAAATCACCCAGAACGCTAAAATTGGTGCGCATTTTTCTGAGCCTTCCGTATGTATAAAGCCAGTCTTTTTCTTTCATAATTGCAGACTCTAAACCAGTTGCTTTGTTAGGCTGTCGAGTCATGAGTTTTCTCAAGAAGAATTGACGAATACTTATATTATAAAAACGAAAATCGCACTCTATGGGCGCGTATGAGTGAAATTTGTGTAGTGTTTTTTCTCATTATCGCCAGTAAAAAAAAAAGAAAGAAAAAAAGCAGCAAGTGCAAGCTGTGTATGCAGGAGAGGAATCATAGACTCACAGAGTCTCACACAGAGACTTCGTGCACGTAATAATTATCCTAACGCTGAAGCAAACCATCCACCACCAACAACAACAACTGCAAAGTACGTGATCTCTGCGCTACCCTTGCTTGCCGAACGGGTGACAATCGATAGCTCAAGGCCGACGAGAGGGAGCCGTCACTGATGAGCGCATCCCCAAAGAATAAACCTGGTCCTTTCAAGCGATACTTTCCATTACAGCCGCACAACTGGTTTCGGGAAGTCGCGGCAGAGAGTGGAACGCTTGGTACGGTACCAAAAGTTTGCAGGATAGGGCTTTGGTATATCCGAAAAAGGTTGGGACAGCCCAATCATGGTGATTTACTTTTCGAAAAATCATTACAGGAATTCTAGCTGCGGACTGGAAGGAGTCAAATAACAACAATACTTACGAGGTATAGGGTCACGATCAGACCATCTGAAGCATGATTTCGCCGGTTTCATGCCGCGCACCACCAAACCGCTGAACTTCGGTCTCTTACCATCGTCGCGTAGTCCTTTTGTTTTGTTTTCTCTATGTATACTTCTTGTTCTTCTCCGTTTGATGTCCGGGCGATGTCGCAATAATAATTTGACGTGAGGGTATATAATCGTGATACGCGTTGATTTATCCATTACTGATATCGACAAATTTAGCGTGACAGCTCGAAATTTCGCTCTCTGCTCGATGTGAGTTTCCTTCTGGATATGTTTTTTTTTTTTCCTGTGTTCATCATCGTGAAATAGAAATATATATTTCTATTTTGAATTTGTTAGAAAAAAAAAGTGTTTTGTGACTTGCATAATATTGTTGCAGTAGATGAGGGAGATAGGTGTAGCTCTTATATTACTACTGTATATTTCCGAACTAATCTTAAAAGATTAAAATTTTGCAGTAACTTCATGCAAGTTGGTGATGTTTAGTAATATAACATACTTGCTGTAACCTGGACAGTACAAATCATTATTCTATTATTTTTTTTTCTGTGTTCATGAAGTCATTGCTTATTTCAGTGTATTTACAATGTTAATTTATATCTTTTACATTTCAGCCTGAATGCTAAAATATTAAGTGCAGATGCTTTACATACTTTTACACTGAAGATTTAATTCTGTCTCTGCCATATTTAAATTGTTCACTGTGGAAGATTCCCAATTGAAATTTTGTGTATAAATGATTTGCCCCTTTCAGAATTTGACTGCAAATCTTTGATGGAAACTACACAACTCGCCATGGAAAATCACAACAGCAACAACTCCAAAGCTTCCGGGATCATATGCGATGGAGTATCATCCATATCAGGGAGTTTTTCCAAGGAGGCAGATGGCTACACATTGCTAGGCAACCGTGCCATAGTTGAGAATGAGGAGGACTGCATTGAGACAGTGGTGGACTCCAGGGAAGATGAAGGTGCTAAAAAGGGCAAAAGGAATTATGCTCCTACGTCTAGGAGGGATAAGATGGTATATGCTGGACTTGCCGTTGTGTCTATTGCTGATCTGATGCTGTATTCAGTACTGGCTCCATTTTTTCCCATCGAGGTAAGCTATCAGCTATCAGCAGAAATTTGCAAAATCATACTTACCTGTTCATAATTGCCACATTTTTCTAATGGTAGTGGGGGAAAAATGACCCTTACAATGTTTTATTTATATGCTTGCACCTATCAGCAATTTTGGAAGAGGATACCAAGTGAACAAGACAAAAAAGTTATTTTTGCCAAGAACAATTAACCCCCAGTTATTGTGTGATTTCTTTCTGAAACTGCCATCTGATGTAGTAAGTTTCTGGGTTGTTTTCCTCTATAAATGAAAAAGATTCATTTTTTTTTCAGATGTTGGTTGCAGCACTCATTATCACCTACAGTGATAAAAGCTCCCCAACCACTCAAAATGATACAGAGAAGGAAGCAGTGATAGAAAAAGAAATGGACACACTTTTTAATCTAATACTTTAGCTTCATATTTTATGGGTTTTGAAATTGAGACATTTATTTTTATTACAGGCTTGATTAAATGAGAAAATGTGCTTCAAACAGCAATATGCCTATTATTTTGAGAGGCGTGATACTTGAGTGTGGATTGCATCAGTATGTAGTAGACCTTTGTGTGCTGTATAGCAGGGGGATAGGAAGCTGGTCGGCTGCTCTACTAATAAAATAGACTTGATGATGCTAGGCCAGCTTTCTGCATATTCCCTCATGGCCAAAGTACCTATATTATGACTTCCTGGTAATAATTGCTTCCCTCAGTCTTCACTTGTCTCTATGAGGAAGGAAATGTGTGAGATACATGACAAGGAAAAACACAGAGAGTCTATCATTTAATCTATGACCATGTTTTGTAGTTCTCAGCTGGACTGTCTAACAAAGTGATAGTCAGTCATCAGTGATAAAGATGGTTAATTTTTTAATTAATTATTTTGAATTAAATAGGTTTATTTATTATCAAACTTGGCAGCCCAATGGCTGAATTGTGTCTGATTTACATGCAATGATTAAAATAAAAGAGGTGGTTAATCTTTTAATTAATTATTTTTGATTAATAGGTTTATTTATTTTCAAACTTGGCAGCCCAATGGCTGAATTGTGTCTGATTTACATGCAATGATCAAAATACTTTAATCATATACTACACAAAAAGGAACGAATCATCAACTGCATTTGTCCGCATTAAAAAAAAATCATACGTACATGGAATATAAAAGATAATTGCATTATGTGAAAAAAAAAATGTTTGTTCTACAGACCATAATAATTATATAAACAACCAGTCAACTTAGCAAATGAGAATGTATCAGAGTTCTCTTGGTAGTTTATTGGTCACAATAAAGTAAAGAACATTAAGAAACTTATCGTGTACTTGATAATATCCACACATGATGCCAGCATAGATCTATCAAGATTTCATCTACATTTGGAAGGAAATGCTTAGAATATTTTGCATTTTGTGTCCACCTCTTCCTTCCAATAGGCAGCCAAGAAAGGTGTTTCAACAACAGTCAGTGGCCTTGTCTTTGGAGTGTATGCCCTCGTTGGCTTTATCTCTTCCCCAATCATTGGAAAATATGTAAGTGCTGTAATTTAGAGCTGTACTTCTAAATCTTTACATCTTAATTTTGTTTGAGACCAAGAAACTTAACTTACAAGTGAAAATGATATTGTATTTGCATATATGCTGTATACATGTTAGATCATTCCACTTCTAATCTTGTATATCAATATTTTTGTGATTGGACTGGAATCAGTCGCCATGGTCGCAGAAATGGAGATTTAGCTACTTTTAGAGCTGTGTTGAAACATATCCATGATGTGTCTTTGTTTGAGGTACATTACATCATCAGGAACACACCCATTTTAAAATGCCCTGAATCACACCCCAGGGTGGGTGTCCTCAATGATCTCTTCCCAGTTGATATATTACCATTGCCAGAGTGGGCAGATGAGTGGTAGATCAAGTATCAGGTGGTCAACCAAGCCAACATGACTACAAAATATATACTCCAACGCAGCAAGGAAGAAGAAGTAGCTCCTTGATATTTGTACTGGTATCACACAGCACTGCTGCTCCAAATTTATACTCTAAATGCACACTGTATGAGAAAACCGGAAGACTATTGACTATTGATCTATAACTGTATCTAAGTACAAATATAGAGCTGGTTTTGTTGTAATGGTTGTAAGATAATATATAAGTTGCCAAATGAATATGACCTTCTTTTTTTTTTCTTCTTGATAGACTTAATACTATGATATTGATTCAAGTTTGTCTAGATTAAAGAGAAGAGGGCAAAGTGAAAATTGCATTTAGTAAAGCATCTGACATGCCATGTTTTATTTCATTCTTGTTTAAAAGGTTGGTGTGCTTGGCCCCAAATTCCTCTTCTTCAGCGGAACATTTGTTTGTGCAGGATGCAACATTCTCTTTGGGTAAGGATTCAGAATTTCTAAGAGCATTTTTCCACATACAGTAATTTATCGATTGCCTTCTGGCAGGTACAACAATTTTTAACTTAATTGTAACTGTGGAAGCATGAATTACATATTGGTACATCTCTACCAAACAAATCTGCTTTCCAAACGTCACTGGTTTTGCTTTTATTTTTTTTTTATTTTTTTTTTATTTTTTTTTTTTTTGGAGAGAGAGAGAGTTCAAGGAACCCTTTGATATTTTTCTTCTGAAAATACCACCTTTTAAATGCTCACCATGTATTCACTTTATGTTATAGGTCCTGTCTCTATGTTGTCTAAAATCCTTATTTGCATGGAAGTTCATGGATATCACCCATAACCATGGAACACAAGTTCAAATAGTCTATCAGCCCAGTTTGTGTAAAGTAATTTGCCTCTATGCTACAGTAATCAGCACTGTTAGTGCATATCATCTATTTGTGAAGAGTGATTAGTTTGGTTTGCTGTCACTATATGGTTTATAAAGGGGAACAGATGGGCAAATGTTATGAACTGATTACCTGGGACTGATTATTACCTTTAAGATAAGAACTATGCTGTTTTGCTTTTAGCTTCACATGAAATGTAAGAAGTGATTTTCACATCACTTGTAAATTTTTCTCCTTCCTCCCCCACACACTGTATTCTTGTCTTTCCAGTAATCCTCTCAGGATTTTCATGTTATGTTGCTAAAATGTTCTTGCCTAAATTAACTTCATGTTTGGTTCTCTCTCTCTGTTGCTATCTCATAGAGTGCTAGATGAGATAGATGACAAAACAACATTCATCACGTTCTGCTTTGTGCTCCGGAGCATCGAGGCCATAGGTTCGTCTGCTGCCCTCACGGCATGCCTGACCATCGTGGCAACAATGTTCCCTGACAGGGTCACTCAGATGACTGTAAGGAAAATACTTTGACACAATCATGTTTTTAGGTTTTGCAGTAGCATTAATGTGTTCTAAAAGATCCACTCCACTCCTGAAAATCTCTCTTATGAATGTCTTGAGGGAGTTCATGAATATGTTAATCAATGATGTAAAGGCTTGCTGAGGTACTGTAATGAAGTATATCAGAGAACAAGAAAAAACATTATGGCTGCATTGGCATAAGAATGGCAATTTTAAATACGAATCCTTACCATAGGCCTACTTATGTTTGTTCATTTAATTTCATGGCCTAGTGTGCCCTTCACTGTAGCACTGTGTTAATTGGGTGGAATAGTTTTTGTTTGTTTGTTTGTTTGTTTGTTTTAGCAAGTAGAAAGTATGGATGCTCATATACAGCAGTATTAATCATTGAAAAAACATTAGTGCAACTTTTTATCACAAAGTATGTTCATTTCATCAATTCAAGGTAGCATTGCAGTGGTATATCCTGTGAATATATCGAGCCAACCAAGCTTTCATTATAATGTGGAATTCCGCCGGATTTGTGTCAGTCAATTAGTGTGCATATTGCGTAATTCCTGTTTTCTAGATTGTCTGTCTGTTTCTGAGAGGAGAATTAAGTGTGTCTAAGCTCATACCAAACCCACACACCTGTGTGCTAATCCAAGAAGGCACCGGGTCCTTATCGGAGACCCCTTTTTGGTACCACATCCTACTGGTCACCGGTAGGTGGGGCAGGTAGCGGATGTAGGAAGTGAATTGTGGTGTGCAGGAAATGTGTGGCGCTCAGGAAACCAACAGGAAGTCTGCATGGGATATATAATTGCGTTGCAGAACACTTTCTTTTTTTTTTTTTATTGTGGCTGAGTTTATAGTATTTGAGTTCTGGTGTGGGGTTGGTCCCTTCCATTCATTCTCTCCAAATATAGACTTTAAAGCTATTTTTATGGCAATTTTCTTTTCCTTTTTTTTTTTTTTTTTTTTTTTTTTTTTTTGGCTGTTTAACAGAGAACCGTGGAAATGTTGAATGGTTTTCTGTGGCTGAGTTTTAGCATTTGAGTTTTTAGGGTTGGCCTCCTCCAGCTATTCTTCCCAAATATATACCAGTACTTTAAAGCTCATAATGTTCATGGTAATAATGTTTCTTTCTTTTTTTCTTTTTTTACTGTTAACAGGGAACCATGGAAATGTTCAATGGTCTCGGGCTGATGATTGGCCCAGCACTTGGAAGTTTGTTCTACAAGGTAATAATTTCCTCCAAACAGCTTGCCAGTATATTTCATCTCAATTACATTGTCACCTAATGAAATCAAAAGAAAAAAAAATCATGAATATATTAATTAATCATCATTTCATGTACAACAGAGTGATTCATGAGTATATAGATTAAAACATGATAACAATACTTGATTTCCTCTGCATTGGCTTTCGGAATCATAGGATCAAGTCAATGTGTCATTTTCATTGAAGAAGTATAGGATTTAATAGCAGAAACAATGTTCATATATACAGGATGAAAGGATGTGAACCACTGTATGATATCTCCTTCTGTAATGCAGATCCAATCATAAAAGTTGACAGAAACTTGGGACAGGAACTTTACACAATGGTTCTAACTCCATTACAGTCACTTGCCTGTATAATACTATCTCGCCCCTAATACTACCTTGAGAATCTTGTTACAAAAATTGCTTATGTCAGTATGTGGTCAAAGCGATTAAATTATGTATGACACAGTGACAGGTGTCTCGTGTATGTTTTGCATGGCATGCTTGTGAATATTGCCAGAGTTTTGGATGATTGGATGTGGTCTCCTAGCAACCACTTGCTCTCTCCTCCAGGGTCTTGACAAAATGGCTGTCTAGTCATTCTCTTTTTCTTTGCTCTTAACCCCTCAGATTGGTGGCTACAAGCTCCCTTTCCTGGTACTCGGAGGCATCGATTTGACAGTTCTGATCATTGTCATGTTTTTGCTACCTAAAGAGAGTAAGTCTGTGCGTCAGGCAGGAAATGAAACTCCACAACACAGGATACACCATTCACAGTGCAAATACATTACAATGTAATCAAAGGGTTGTCCCTTTCATCTGGTAACATAATGACATTGTAAGCGCTGGTAAACAACTTTCAATAAAGATCATAATTACTTTGTTTGTTCTTCACTTGATTGCAGTGACTTTGTGATGCCCTTCCACTTTAATAGTGTCATTAAATGCAATCAACAGCCACCACGTTTACCAAAAGATGTGTATATGAAGATTTGAAACAAAAACAAATAGCCTCTAATACATAACACCACATTTTCACTGTATATGTGACTTTCAAAGATATAGAATGGTATATTGGGCATATATACATCTGCTGGATGAGAATCTTGAACCTCTTGAAGGGCGGATTACAGGGCAAATATGGCTCTTTTTTATTCAAAGAAGAGGCAGATATGATACTCTTGATCTGGATTTCATTGTCTGATGTGTTTTTCTTTTCTTCCAATTTTAAAAGTTTATTGGTCCTGCATATGAAACTGTTCTTTGTCAGAGCAGAGATGTGCTGCAAATGTTTCTGTAATCAATTCTGTATAATCATCATATATATATATTTTTTTTTTCAAAC
Source organism: Diadema setosum (assembly GCA_033980235.1). NCBI lineage: Eukaryota > Metazoa > Echinodermata > Echinoidea > Diadematoida > Diadematidae > Diadema > Diadema setosum. The sequence continues at coordinate 47,683,585 of CM067060.1, forward strand.
TTATGGCCTACAGGTATAAATATAATAACAAATATAATATAGATATAGAAAGAGTGCATTTTAAACTTATTCATGTCTGTTCTCGTCTAGATGTCTTCGGTTGATTATGAACTTCTTTTATAATCCAGCGCTTCTATTGTTTAGATTTTGTTGAAGTTTTATTGTGAGGTGATTTCCCATACATGCACTGCAGATAGTTCAGACTGGACATGTCTGCTATCATCTTGTAGCTCCAAGACAGTCGAAAGACAAAAAGGCCTTATCTATACATGTGATGTGACCCAATCTATTTTATTGGTGTTTATACTACAGTTCTACCCAAGGAAAGCACGAGGCCCGGCTCTATCCTGCGTCTGATGATGATTCCAGCTGTGTGGCCAATGATCCTAGCGATACTTGTGGGTTCAACAACCTATACCCTACTGGATCCTACTCTTTCCCTTCATCTCAAGAGTGTGAGTACACACCATTGCATCTTGTTCTTGTTGATGTCAAGACTTAATGAACTGTGTCAGGTGACATTCTACACCTAATAACTGCCACTACCCTCGTAAACGAGGATGCACAGTATTACTTATAGTGCTCTGATGCACATATTTTTCTCTTGATGTGCTACATAGTTCTTCTGGTCCTGCATTACTGCAAGGAATCAGCAGCTATGGGACTGTTTATATTTATTCTCAATATTAAACAGAGAGAAATTGAGTTGTTTCATTCCTAAATCCCTCTATATAGAGGGATGGTCTTACCTCCAAGGTTAGAATTAGTACTTTAGAGAGTGTTCGATCAAGGATCTGATCGCAAGGCCATTTGTATAACCAGGATAGTCAACTCATCATTTTCTCTCAGCAATACTGATTAACGTGATTAAAAATTTATACTAATATTACCATTATTCTTAGTCTATTATAGCTATCATATCATTATTATGATTATGATGATTATGATGATGATGATGATGATGATGATGATGATGATGATGATGATGATGATTATTATCATTATTATTATTATCATCATCATTATCAGTAGTAGTAGTAGTAGTAGTAGTAGTAGTAGTAGTAGTAGTAATAGTAGAGTAGTAGTACTATATTCATTATTGTCATCATTATCATTATTTTCATTTTTGATATGAATAGGCGATTAGTTGAGGAATAACAATAACGTGGGTGTGGCGGTGTATTTGGATGATTAGGCTGGAAAACAAGTTTAGCAGATTAGAAGCGGTTACTGATGGTAGAATTTGTAATTGTGGTCAGATCATGAGGACCACTCAGGAATACTCTGCATTTCTTGCCTGTGTGGCTCTTACTGCGTGATTAATCCTTGACTTCAGCCAGGGAGGCATGGAGGGAGGTGAGACTAACCTCCCTGCTTCAGCCAAGCCAGGAAGGCAACTCCTCGTGATGGTGAATGAATCTGGCACCCTGTAGGTTACAATAAATAATAACAATATGGTTTGATTTACCCAGGGTAGCCCCTTCGATGTTGCCACTGCTCTTTCAGACAGTCCTGTGCAGTTATTATTGCGTTGTTATTGATGTAAGAGCATTGCCAGGTATAGTCACTTCTTACTCCAGGGTAAAATGGGATGTTTACACCAGGCAGGGTCTCCTGATTGAAAGTACAGTTGAACCTCTATTATCCGGCCTCCCTTTATCCGGATCTCTCTATTATCCGGACGCAATCTCGCCGTGATTTTTTTTAAATAATTACGTGGGAAGAAAGGGGGATTCCCAACTCCTTGAGAACTCCTACCCAAACACACATGAATTACATATTACTTCCAATATGATTAACATACATTGCATCAAATTTCCTTCCAAATTGCTTATCTTCAGACATTTCAACATCCCGAAACATCCCCAAATGTAACAATTGAAAGGTTGCAGTATACACATTACTACATGTGGTACTACAATGGGCTATACATCAGTACATGTGTATGTATATGTACATGTTTAAAGCATTGAGTCTCCCGTATCCGGCCAAATCCCTTATCCGGATGAACCCCGGTCCCGACTTGTCCGGATACGAGAGGTTCAACTGTACAGCAGTCTTAGTATTCCCTCAACTCTCAGTAAACCAGTGGTAATTTGAACAAATTATCCTTTGATTGTGTGTTGAAAAAAACAAAACAAAACAAAAACTACACCAAACAAACAAACAAACAAACAAACAAACAAACAAACTAAAAATCACAAATTTAATCACAAATTCAAGAACATGAAATTAAGAGAAAAACAAGCCATACAGTATAATAGGAGTATTATTCTTGCTGGTGGGATGCATATATGCATGCAAATTAATCACCTTATTTTTGCTAATTAATGTGGATACAATACAAGCTTATTTTTTTTACATGTGTTAACTGGAGAGTCATATTTATTCTCAGATTTAGCAGCATGATCAAGAATAATTGCTATCAGAGAGGGCTGTTAAATGATAAGATCTCAGTTTAAGTTACAAAAGCGTTAGACAAAAAAAAAAAAAATGTTGGCGACAAATAGTCTGAGAGTGAATGAATGAAAGTAGAGGATGTGATGTTATTTGACTCACTGGATAAGTGAACACATCCTTCCAAGTCTGTAGCAATTTCCACTCTCTAACAAATGTGTAAGTCCCACGGAAGGGCTGTTTTTCTCTCTTTTTTTTTTTTTTTTTTAGTAAACCTAAGGTAGTCAATAATACTATTTGTACTTGTGCATACAATAAGAAATATGTCACCATGTGGTGTGGCATGGAGTCAAAAGCTTCAGAAATATAGGTGCCATATCCCCCCTCCCACACACACACACACACACACATACAAGCACACACTAGACACACTATAGCAGCCAGTCATGGTAAAAGCATAGCTGACACAGTGTCTAGAGCCCCACATTTTCTTTTATTTTTTTTGGTAATCTTTTTAAAGCAATTGGTGCTCAGGATTCTTGCGGCGTCGGTGGCTTCAACAGCCGCCTACAACTTTTTTTTTCTTATTCTTTCCCTAACTTGGAAAAATTGCAATGCGTAATCCTGTCACATCGGAGATTTTCCAACACCATTTGTCATTTAGGAGAGCCCCCTGTTTGGGGATTCCATCAGTTTCGCACCATGATTCATATCTCCCGTGACGAGTTCACAACCGCCAGGGTTGCCTGCCCTCTCCAGTTAGCGAAAGGGACAGCATCGTCTCGAGTCAAGCGACTGATCGAGAATCATTGCTGACAGTGGTCTTCCATTTAGTGCCAAGATATTTTGGCAACTCTCTATGGCTAGCATATTTTTTCATCTTTTTTCCCTGCATCCTTTCCAAAGGCGCCATGGAGGCTTTGACCTGGGATGATGTTTATGATATGTTTTCATTTTTTTTTTTTTCAGGGAAATTTGAGAGAAAAAGGACATCATCACAGCATGTGTGGAAATAATGACACAGATTTTTGGCTACTTGTCCAATGAGCAATTGATTGTTTTCATACTTGTATCATAGCAACAAGATTTTGTTTGTGTGTTTCGAAATTTGTTAGGTATATGCACAAAACAATAGGTATGTGTAGCAGCAGAGCTGACTTTTTGAATGAAATTTATACTTGTGACTGATTTTTTTATTTGTAGCAAGCAATAATATTTCATCATACGAATACTGTCAAAATGCCAGAAAACTATCATTGACAGTATTTAAATAAATTGAATTGAAAAGTATGAAAAAAATGAATAATTATGGGTATACAATTAGTAAAGCTACTTGTCGATCTTAATATCATTCAATGAAAAATACTCTGGTTTTATCAACCCGTTGAGAACGGACTGATTTTGCTACAACATGCATTTCCCATAGACACCTGCCCGAGTATACTCAAGACTAGTCTTCAACGGGTTAACTGACTAAAGATGAACTCTAGTGATATGGGTAGGTCGTTGAAAAAAAAAAAAAAGAAAAAAAGAGAAAAGATCTGCCATCTGTGAAAAAGAGAATATTGAGAGCACATCTTTCCTCGTCTTCTTTGCTGACCTCCAAGAAAGTCGCTTTAGCTTGGTGTAAACAGGATACAGCAAAATGCGACATGCATGCAGCGGAATCCCCAGGGTAATGAGTGGCAGGCAGTCTCGTGTGGACAGATGTGTTCTGTGTTAGCTATAGGGCAAAGATATGTCTGACAACAATGAGTGCTTCTTGGAAGCTATCTTATCTATGAAAGGATCTTCATCTTCAGGAAAAGACACGAACATATGTTCATTCTGCATGTTCAACCTAAAAAAAAAAAAATTCTTGTACATTGCCTGTAACTTTGTTAAAATGAAAGTGGGCAACAAAAAAAAGAAAGAAAAATAGTTGAATAGTTTTTATCCTGAAGACTCATCCACATTCAGCCTTTGAGCTTGCAGTATAACCTTTGTTTGTTTTTTGGGGTTTTTTTTTAATTACTACTGCCTTTTTTAACGGCTACTGAGTAACAAAGAATTCATGGATCACACTTTTTACAATGTTATCATCATCAAGCAACATGACCTCTCCTGTCCATTTTGAATATTTAACAAAGTTTATGATGGTTCTTGAAATGCATAGACCGGTTGAAGACCAGCGCTGCAAAGAATGTAGCTAAAAGTTTTAGTTGATTAGACAAACTCAACCACTATTTTCATGGAAAATATTCTCTGTGAATGAACTTGATACAATAATCTTTCATTTAAATATTCTATATATTCTTTGTTTCTTTTCTTTTCTAATCCAGCTTGGTGTGAGTACTCCAGTGGCAGGATCATTCTTTCTCCTTATTGGAGGACTCTATGCCATCACCATGCCTCTTTGGGGTTACCTCTCCGACAGAACGGTATGTAGAGATTAAGATGCCATATTTTCAAAATATGAAATCTTCATAGAGGGCTCATGTAAAATTCTTTTCTTGTGTAGATTATATAATTTCATAATTGCTTGTTATGTTTTCTGTTTACATACTGCCATTCCACATGTCTTTATTGAAAATTTCACAACTTTTAACAATCAGTAACAGTCATGCATACAGACTTTGTATACAGGTCTAATTACTTAATGTGTGTTTTTCTGAAGGAAATCAGATATATTGGTTTGTAAAGACAGGTGTTCGATAATTTGAGGTTATGGCTATAGCATGTGAGACCCTATTCACGTACACTGTGGAAAATAAATTGTATACTACCACTTGTACATGTACTTTGTGTTCAATTACATTATAACTGTTCATATCATATTTCCATTTTAATTCTAGGCAATTATGAAAAGTATAAAAGTATGGTGAATTTCCAGTGCTTTGTTGGCGATTTAGAATTTAATCCTCTACTGGTATATTTCTCTCACATTTGCAGGGAAGGACCAGACTAATGACACTGGTTGGTTTCTTCTTCCTTGGTGTTGCCTACCTGCTCCTCGGCCCCGCCCCAATCTTACATATCCCACAGTAAGTCTTTTTTCATCCTTCTTGGGACCAGGGAAGAGCTCTCATTTCTGGATGTTCATAAATTCATATGCTTGAATCAGAAATGGGATTGTCATGCTTTCAAGCTTTGCTTTTAGTGACAAGCCTTGCAACCCAATCAAACATTTAATAATAGAAAATACAATTTATATTGCCCTTTAATTGGGATAGGCCTGTATTACATTATACCTATTTGTATCACAAATTTAAAATGTACACTTACTCTCAGGATATTTTGTCTATGTATTGTCTTTGTATGATTTTGTTAACCCATTGAGGACGGTTTGATTTTGCTGCAACACGCATTTCCCATTGACACTTGCCCGAGTATACTCGGGATTCGTCCTCAACGGTTTAATTAAAAAGTTCTAAATGAAATGAAATGTAGATCTAGAGTATCAATCATCAGTATTATCATATAAGTCAGTATAGTTTGATCATGTAATCAAGGCCCAGATTATTATTACCAGATATCATTATCATTGTCACCTTGCTTTAAATAATTGTCATCATGAATTAAGATGTGTTATTTCAAGAGGTTTTATTTTTCATCAACTCTTCCTGTCTACCAGGTCTTACAACAGTTTGTGGATAGTGGTCATCTCTCTCTGTATGATTGGCGTCTCCATCGGCTGTGCCTGCACGCCTATCTTTCTTGATTTGCTTGTGACTGCCAGGTAGGCCTACTTTGCCCCTTTAATCTTGATTTGAATCTTATTTCAGGATTTAAAGACAATAGGCTTCATAATGTTTAAGTTCATGTAGGAGGCATGATTATTGTCATGGCATACCACTCATAGGATACAAATTCTTTATCAAGTGCTATAAGTTGTTTCTGTTTTTTATTTCTAAATTGTATTGTTTGTTAAAAAGAATGAAGTAAAGAAGTATTTCAAAATAAAGAATAATTTCATTAAAAAAAATCTATTGTAAATATTAAATGACCAAGACAAGCATCTTGTTAACTCTGTTGTGTGTAATAAGTGATAAAACTCAGTTCTCACTTCACAATTTCAAACTTATTCCATTAAATGATAGCTTGAATGAGAGCATCCTGAAATGAGGCCAAGTAGTGTTCATACTGCAATTCATAAAGCTTTCAAGTTGTGAGTGAATCCACATGATGGTTGCTTACTACAGGAAAAATGTGGTCATATTTCTTTGTATCATCCTCCATCCAGAATGAATAACTTCCTATTGATGCTAGTGTTAATATCAAGTGACTGTTCAACCAGAGCCAAAAATCCTGGTACAGTGCCAAATGTAAATTGCTTTGTATCCAGTGGAAAAGGTGCTATATAAATATTGAACATTACTTAATGACTGAGGCACAGACGTGATGTCATCATGGTATATCAAAGCATGATTAAAGTCATACCATATATTCACTTAATCAATGGCATTAATGATACTGTAGTTCTACAAGAACATATCTATATGTTTGAATATATTCCTTATTATTTTTTTTTTTCAGGTGGTATGGTTTCCCTGAAGACATGTCAACGAATGGTCTTACATCTGGTGTGTTTGGAGGATGCTTCAACCTTGGGTATGTATTACACATTTTCTAAAAGAGATCAATGTCTTCACACAACTTTTGCTTGCATACATTCTAGAGTAGTGTATACCATTATCTGCATGCACTGGACTAGGAACCAACCATACTGATTGATACTGTCACATAACTGTTTCAACAGCAAGAAATGAGCAGCCCAATCATAAGCAACTTAAATAGGAACAATCAAGTCACTCTATCTGAATAAAAATATCATACATATTTTAGGTTCAGGAACACAAGAAATTGGTGTAAAAATGATTACTGATAAGGTTTGGACAATGCTATTGATGTCAGCATTACAGACAAGGAGGTGCTTACTGCTTAACTTTATAGAAATATGCTTAATTAATAACCAGGCTATCTGATAAAATCATTATTCTAAAGATCTTGCAGGCATGCAAAATGTGGATACTTGATAAAGTAATAGCAAAAACAATTAAAAATGATAATCATGGCATTATGTTACCAGGATAACCTCTTTTTTGTTGACACTGGTTGCCAGAAGGCCTGATGCCACTAATATTACTGAAGCATTACCATTTAAATGCCAAGGTTAACAGAGGTATTGTGGGTAAAGCAATGTGTCATAAGATGCTCTAGCATATGTTGCAGTTCTCCCAAACGTGATACAGTTGTCTCATGTCATGAAAACCTATTTCCAATGTGTGAATCTGTAATCACATTGGAAATAGGTTTTCATGATATTCATGCAGATTATAACAGGAAAAATAAAGCATTTGATCCAATTAAGGCTAACTGAATTATATATATGACTTATGTTTGGCTTCTAATTTTAGCAACTTCCTTGGACCAGTGCTTGGAGGTGTGCTGAAGGACACATACGGCTTTGACTGGGCAGCGACCGTCTTTGCTCTGTGCTGTTTCTCGGTTGTTATCTGGTTCGGTGCCTTCTGCTTGTGGGAGTACCAGTGTGGCAAAGGGTAGGTACAATTAATTCTTTGGTTGCCATGGTTTCCTTTGAGCCTCCACAATTGGTTATCAAAATGAATAAAGATGACAAAGATATATCATGAGTTTTGAAGTTTTACATTAATTTTGTCTGTGCATTCATTTTACTGGTCAGAAAAGTGTTGAATGTAATGGGATGATAATTAATCCATATTCATAAGGATGCATTATATTCACTGAAAAACTTTTGCTTACAAATGGTAGGCCTACTACACGTGATTAGAGGAAAATGTGAAATGGAGGATTGACTGTTCAAACACTGTAAGTCTAAACTCACTGGAACAAGCTTCTCATCAATGTTCTGTGATCTCTTTTGTTGTTGTAGACGGAGGAAACCATGGATCTACTTTGGCGACAAAGAAGCGGATAGTTCTGACCCCGAGTCATCTGGACCTAAGATGCTACAAAATAGTGCTGTGTCCATCAATGCATCTGTCCTACTTGAGCCAGAGTCTCCACAAGTCAGAGAAACCTTTATTGACAGCTACACAATCTGTGTGGACAGCTACCTGGACAATGGACTTTGGATTGACCAGGTCTCGGACAAACATCCTCTCATCATCAACACGTAGAGGGCTCTCTCCATCTGCATTCCTTCCTCCCTCTTTCTTGCCTTGCTGCCAGAAGAATCTAATCAGCACTGACACGAAAATATCTACCTGAAATCATGTCACCATACAGGGCCTTATGGTGTGATGTGTATGTGTTTTTAAAGAGAGGACTATTTTCCCTATGGGTGATACAGAATCTTTCCAATAGCTAGCTATTCACTTGAGAAAGTGTTTGCTTTGAATGAGAAGACTGGGGGAGGATCAACCATCGATGTGAAGAAATCCGAGGTCTCAGATTAAGTGTACCCATGGAACTTTTGCTCTGCTAAGATGAGTGAGTGAAACAGATGGGACTTTATGAAGAACTTCCAAAGGGTGACCCATTCTTGACTGCTGACCAAGCGATGTCCAAGCTTTCGTAACCTGTCGGATGAAAACAGTAACAACAAAGGCCTCTTTTGTTGGATACATTAATGGCGACCAAAAGGGTGACATCTCTACTACTTGTACTATACATTCCTCAGCCTGCAGCTTGCCGAATCGGATTTGACACCATGATGTGCTGATATGTATCATGTGGCTGTGTGTGTGTGAGTGTGTGTGTGTGTGTGTGTGTGTGTGTGTGTGAGTCCAAGGCATCCAATTTTGTGATGGTGTCTTTTTAGGCCCACCAATCAATTTGTGTGTATATATTGTGTTGTTGATTGGTACACATACACCAGCAAATCATGACCAGCCAATACTAACTGATATTCTGAATTGGCAGAAGACTGTCTTTTAGTACCTCATTTTTTTTTTCAGATATACTTTTTGTATGCCTTCCCAAATTACCATTTAATGTCTTATTGGACATTCACAATGTTTCACACCAAGGAGTCACCTGGTTGCTGATTCATAGGCACTTTACCTATTCATAACTTACTACATGTATATTTGGGCAACAAGCAAAATCCGATTTTTGCTGTGACTTAGTTCTCTGTGTGAAATTATTTTTCTCCTAAAATATTATGTTATCATATCGATGAAGTATGAATTATCTTTGTCAATACAAATTATTGTCTAATCTATTGACAATTAAGTAAGTTTGACGGAGTGAAGAGGCATAGATTTTATTGGGTGGCTGTCTACAAACCAAATTAAAATAATTTGTGCAATATTTACTTAAGTTTATAGGATGAATGAATAACTACTATTTGACAGAGAAGTAATATGGAGGAAGAATTTTGCAAATGCATGTTTGCATATTGATACAAGTATTGTTCACACCAAAAATGTTTGCCCATCCTGGATCATGGAATTTTTAGAGGCTGCTAACTATCTAGGCAAACTGCAGGATTTTTGCATACCATTTGCAAGTAAAGATGATTTTCTTTTTTAATGTGTACATAGTACAACATGAAGCCAATTGTGGTAATCTTTGAAGCTGATACTGATCGGAAGCTTCATAATGATAATCCACTCTTACCCATTTTGTTTGTTTGACAGATTGCAAAATTGTATTAATGATGTACTAAGTTTCATTTCTTTCTGTGTAATGTGTTATTACTGAAATATTAATGAAATTGAAATCAATCTAAGTGATCGAAATATCCAGTTTAAACAAGCAGTTAGCTAGGTGATGCATTCAGGCCAGGCAAAATTACATGCTGACTGTTTTGGCGAATGCATGTCTAGGTAACAAGCACAGCACTGCAAATGAAGAAAATATTCCTAAAGAATTATGTTTTCTCTGTTTTTTTTTATATGTTCATACCTTCTGTATTCAATATCTCATATGTTTGAACAAACATGTTGGATGAATATGTCAAAACTTTTCCTACGACATGTCAGAAGTGAAAATTAGACTCCATTGCTTGAAAGACAAGCTACAAACTAACTTATTCTGACAGTCATCACCGAGGCCAAGTCAAAGCAGGTGACATGGTTTCTACATATTTCCATGGTTACTAGAGTATAATTAAGTTGATATTAGCAAGTCTATGATGCAGTGATGACAGTGTTCAAGCCTTTAATCACCTAATAGTATGTCTTTTAACAAAATGAGATTGCTTTCATGGCACATAGTGCAAGTTGCAAAGATTCCATGTGTAACGCATTGGATTACTAGGAATAACCACAGTTTAACACATCTTAGTTATTTAAAAGAATAGACATGCTTAGCAATTCATCTGCATACTGACTTATAATAATGAATCATTTGGTGTATTCAAATTCATATTTATTTCATTATTTCAGTAATATTCAACAGCTATTTAATTTTGTCAGCTAATAGAGCAATTTGTAATGCACATTGCATGAATCTGTTGATGTTACAAAGTGTATGTCAGACAATCCTTTTACAAGGCTTGGTGTTGTAATCATGAGATTCCTATCTTAAGATACATGCTAAATTTGGATTGTTGAGGATAAGGAGAAGAAAGAATGTAGCTCTGGTTAGTTTTTGAGTGATATTTTAGGTCTGTTTTGGAATGTGAGGGAATTTCAAGCAAACCAAGTGACATTTTATGCACAAAGAGACATGTACATAGAACATGAAGTTGATAGCCATTTAAGACTGAGTGGTTTGCTGGTCGCTATAAAGAGTATAAACTTGGTCCATCCCACATAGTTTTTGATAGTTGGCGAGTGATACCAGCCATGTGGTTCTCTCAAGTAACAATCAGTAAACATTAACAACCAGGCACATTGTGCTGGAGAAAAAAGATCAGTTTAAAGTACATAAGTGTAAAACATTTGTATGCACTCGTTCACATATACCTACTTTTAACTTGCTAAGATATCAGTTTAATGATACGTGTAGACATGCATCTAGAAGAGAGCAAAATACCCATTTAAGTTTGATGTGATTATCTCATCACATTTTGTGCAATAATTTGGCACCATTGAGGCAGTTATCTGAGAACTCAGAAATTAAGGCGATATTGGAAATTATGACTTTTCAACGTAACATTTCTTGATTCTCTTGATAAAACAGTATAACCTTTTAAAGTGATGAAATTCAGGTGTATTTTTGGAGTGAGCGCATGGACATTTTTATTGTCTGGACTGTGCAATACTCTGTCAAACAGACGCAATAATTTTTCACTTCTTCTAGTTACATTTGCCTCATGTCACTACACTGGTGACGGTGTTGTAAGTTTTTTTCTTTATTAGTTTTAGCTTGTTGCATTTTTCAGCCCTCTTTATCAGTTTGACATAAATAACATCAAGTTTAAATGTGTAAGTTTTGTCTGTCATAAAAACTAGTATACAATTACTGTTTAAAATCTGGGTATACAGTACATGAAGTGACATGTTTCTATGATACCTGCTTGTGTATGTGCCTGTGCACAAAGTTAATCAAAGTTGATGCGTGGTCATTTTGAAGGTTATTTCTGTAAAAAGTACATTTTGTTTGTCTTCTTGTGTTAGAAAACCAAGCGCACCAACTTACTTTCTTGTTCATGACTTTCATGTTATATGTTGATGTGTTTGTACGTCTGCTCTAGTATGCAGTGTCTTGTAGACTACAAGCACTGATTGCTGTCCTTTTTTGTGAAAGTAAGTTTGACATAAGTGTCAAATCATGTGCTGCATTTTATACACAGTGCGTCACTTGACAATTTCATGCGCAAAGTCAGCTTCCTGTGAAATGTAAATGACAGTTTTGTATGTATCATATACCCAAAGATATGATGTCTTTTAATACATGTGAAGCCATATTTGAAGATTAAACTTCTTGGTGACCTTTTAACCCTCTTCGCAGCAGAATGAGAGTGCTCTGTTTCAGTTCGTGGCAAAATGTGAGAGTACCAGAAGTGTGATTATGGCGTGAATCAAAACTACATGGAACAAACTGAAAAAAGATATCTCAGTCCAGCGGGAGATAGCATTGCGTTTCTCTGTTTAAAGGATAGGCGGATCAGTCAGTAGCATATTTGTCTTGCAATCAAATAGCTTGGGTTCGGGCTCTAGTTTGAAACCCAGTGAGTTCTACTGAGCAATGTTGTGTGTTGTTGTGCTCTTCCCCCCCTCTAGTAGAGACAAAAACACTCTGTCCCTCGGATTGGACATAAAATGGAGCTCCCATGTGTGAGAGAGTCACAACTCATGTGTATAAAAGATTCTAATTCATTCATTCATAGCAAAGAGGAGAGTGCACAACCTGGTGATCAAGTAGTCCACCTCAAGTACACACAAACCCCACAACTGGTCCCCATGGAAGACCAGCAGCGCTATGATAGTGCAGCTGACTACGGATTAACCAGCCGTCTTGTATGGTACAGACATAAAATGAAAACAAACAACAAATGAATATAACAAAAGTGATAGATACTATTCAACAGTGCTATTAACTTAACATACTGCACTGGAGAAGGGGGAAAATATAAAGTACTTCCACAACAAATATGAGATACATCCAGGGCAAAATTTGTCATTTTCATTTGCTAGGCATTTATTGTAATACACATTGCAATCATTTTACTGATTCATTGCAAAGGAAGAAAAATTCTATGACAGGCATTTCATAAATTTACTTGATCGTTCTGCCATTCATATCCATGACTGACATTTCCTTTGATATGTCATGAATATCAAAGAAATATGAAAATATTTTATTGAGACAACCTGTTAATTGTGACATTAGAGAGTCATATTGAAAAATCAACTGGCATTTGTTTCAAATTATCTGTCTATGTCAAAGAACACTCATATAATTTGTTTCATCTTATGAGAAATATACACTAGAGATAACTTCATTTCAATATACTGTTACTCAGAACTTGGGTGACAAAAAGCAAAACCATTGTCACATCCGGAATGTGAAGAACATTTCATATTGAACAGAAATTAGAACACATGACACAAAGAAAATACCACAGCAACATAAATATATATCCCCCCTTCACCATAATATTCACTGATGCCTCCTTCTGAGGCACAGTTGTGGACACTTAACACAGTTGAACAGAACATAGTGGAACACACAGTAATGGAACCACAACAGGATCAGCTATGCATTAGCCTTTACACTACATTGAATGTACAATGGATATAGAAGAAGATGCTGCTGATCAGCTTACAGTGTACATGTACCTTATAGATTATCATCATGGCCTGTTGCCCCCTGGCCCTTGCCAGCCAATATACACTGGTGAACAAGCCAATACCCAGTCACTTTATTTCTGATTCCTGAAAAGTTTGGCCCAAGTCTGCTTGTGATATTGTAGAGAAGACCAAAAGTACCGGTAGTGATTTGTTTCATTGATGTCTATCTAACCAGGCATTTTCTCCCTTCTTACGAATAGAAATGAAGCAGTCCTATAACAAGATACAATTTTAGGGATGAAATATACTCTCCATTTACAGCATTTACAGGAAGATTTTCTCTCAGGGTAGCCATAAAACAATCAAACAAACTCCCAACACAACAACACAGGGCAGTACAACAAATACACTACCAGAGCCAATAAGTTTGACTATCTCAGTTTTTTTTTTTTTGTAACTGCTCTACAATAATAGTTACATGGTAGCAATAAAATCATAGAAGATCAAATAACATGTATTTCCTGGGCTTCTGCAATATATTAATCCATCCTCAAGTTCTGTGGCACTTGATAAGAGAGAAAACAAATAAAATCTCTCTTGCAATGCCTTCAGAAAATAATAAAATGTCTGTAAATATTGACAAAAACATTCTGTCTTTGGTGAACCTCTCAGCTGAAAATATAATAATGATGCAAATCAAGCTAATATTTAACATATTCTTTGAAAAAAAGATTGAATCAACATAACAAAAGAATATCAGTCACTTCAGAAATTTGCAGGATATATCAGTTGAATACCCAATGACAAATGAGACATACTTTGCATTTAGGTTTAGAAAATACATCATTAATCCTGTAAATACAGTGTCCACGAGCGTTCTTGTATCTTGGTACCAAAGGTACATTTCTACATTTCACAATCATTCTCAATAATCTCATATACAGATAGCAAGGCACTTCATATTTGCTTATCATCACTTCATACAGATTACAACACTTAATACATAAAGCAAGCACTGGCAGTCTTAAGCAATGATGTTCAAATTAAAGCAATTTTGCAATTTGCTGAGTTTAGAAATAAAACTGTTCGGAGCATTTTATGAACAATAATGGCCCATAATTGTATTACAGTGTGAAAGCTGTTAAGTATATTGTCAGATGCAACAAAGATTTCTTTTGTATTTTCTACATCGATGATAAATTGCCTCAACATTTTTCTTTTTTGTTCAAAATGCCCATTTCACCAGGGTATGTGAAAACTGGATTCAAACAATGCTCAACCCTCACTCCTTTATTCATATTCCAAACTACTGGTTATACTAGAGAAATTATCGGGATTCCTGTATCCCACACTGATGGCAGGGATACCCCCATTGAACACAAAGACAACACCTCCCCCCTCCCTCAATCCTTAAAATGTTTGGGAGATACGGACACTTATTCAATATCTCATATTTTCTTTTCACTGCCCCCCCCCCACACACACACACATTTCAAACAATATATTTGTGAAGAGCAACTCTGTTCAATTTTCAGATTTTCCATTTAATGATGAAATTGCCTAACTTGTGATATAAATATTTCTAACACTTGGGTACGATAGAGGATGTTATAGTGGAACCTCGTTAACAAGAGAGATTGGATTCTATAGTAAAATATAAAACCCTCATTCATATTATAACAAGGTGAGTCTGCAGGCCCCAACACTTTAATGTCTCTGTGTTTATACACTGATGTGTGATAATCTGACATAACACAGTAATTGTCATGGTTGTTTGGTTCTTGTTACAAGGTTCCCTTGAGGAATAAATGGTCCCAAACTTTAAGATAATTGTAAATGAAGAAATGCTCTTTCATCTACTTTTTTTTTTACTGAAATTTTACAAGTGAATTCACATTATTCTGTTATAGGTGTGAGTGAAGGTGCTCTTTGACATGAAATCACACCTTATAACACACACATTATGTGATAATGTAATGAAACAATGCTTTCTAGAAAACATTAGAATACATGTTGTATACCTACAATGTATAGAAGACAAGACAAAGTTATAGCTTTTGCACATCATTACCACACAATGAATGTGAATTCTTTCACGGGATACTGAAATGTACTCTTTTCTCCTCAATATACAATCCACAACTAAGTGATAAAAAAAGAATAACATAAATTTTCTCCCTACAGACAGTAGTCCTTAGTGTGTTCATTTTCCTAGTCAGCTCTGCTTCTGAAGATGGCCCCCTGTATTTCTACTCATTGTCTCAATATTTTATTTATACCATATTGACAATAGAATGCAGAAATAACACTGAATTGAATTGAACTGCATGTATGGACATTATCTCCGGAACATATGCTGCATATGTTGATCCCTACCAGGGCAGGGGAATGAGGCTTTTTTTTGTTGTTGTTGTTCTTTTTAGTATTTTCAGAATATTTTGTGCACTCACACACACACACACACACACACACACACACACACACACACACACACACACACACACAAATCATGTTTCCTTCCTTTGTTTTTCCTGAAAAGTTTGTTTCGATCACCTTTAGAATTGGAATTTAAGATTACAATATAGTATTGATCACCGACAGTCAAAATGACAGCATGTTCATAGGGGGGAAATAAATTAATTTGTCAACAATTTTCAAATTTCTTTGGACTTTACAAATGGTCACTGCCTTGTAATTAATAAGGTTATTCTTGTAGCTTTTGTTATAACATGCCTCCATGGTATGGCACTGAATCAATTGAATATTTCTCAATGTGGCATTTTGTATAATATAGGGATAACATGGGATTAATCTCTCATAACACACATTTCAAGATTGAAAGAAATCAAAATTCAGCAGCTAACTATATATCAAATATGATTAACAATCCAATGCAACTCTTTAAATACAAGCTAAAAATAATAACTTCAATTTATGTATCAATATTCATAATACATTTTCTTATATCGTTTATTATTTTGTGTTCTTGCACCTCAATTCATTTAGTCCGTGTTGAGACATGTACAACTGTCTTTACAGCTATTTTCACCTATTCTGAACTGTAAAAATAAATTAAACAGAATTTAAAATTCTGATCACAAACATTGAAAGAGTACTCACAGGTAGCTTACACAATTATTCCAGGTATAAATAATTCATTCATGATTGTTTCCACACATTCCTTCCCCCTCCCCCAAATCATCACATGAATATTTTGTACTACGTCTCATTCTACATAGGTGATATTCAGACCAGAGATAATTCAAGAACTTTAAACACAAAACTGAGGAAATAATTGAAATATCCATGATTAACTCGAAGAAGCAGCAAACACTGCCTTGGTACATTCATCTTCTTTATAATTTCTCTTTCCTATTCATCAATTTCTTGCCTTGTTTCCTAGGCATGTAGACCAATGTCACTCAAGAAATTGATATGGATGTAAATATGACCATAATACTTGGCAGATAAAGTATCAACTAGCACAGTACATAAATGAGTTGTTCATACCTTAAAATATGGTAAAGAAAACTTGCACTGGTTGGAAAAGATATACATTGTATCATTTACTAAAAATTATTAGCTTCAACCATCCATTTGACTAGGTAGTTTTTGTAGATGACTGTGAACTTCCTCAAGCTGAACGATTCCTTCTAACCTTCACTGCCTGTTTGGTGATGCTTTGGGATCGATGGAGGGATGCATAGATAGGTGACAATGTGTATCCAGAGTCCCTATTCAAGTAGGGTTAATCTTCCTAATCTACTTCCCCTGGCCCAAGGTAGGTTGTTGATCATACCATCTGAGATTATGGATAGTTTCAATGGCATGCTCAGCAATGGCCGAGTGGCTGGAATAGTTGGGTCTACATGCTCTTTTGTGTCATTCTAATCCTGCCAGTTTCTCCAACATGGGTCTGACCATATTCACAGCATGGAATCTTGCAGATTACTGGTAGGTCCCCTTTGTCTGACTTACATTTACCATGAACTATTATTTGTTTAATAGTGTACTGGGGCTTTTGAAAGCAGCTTCAACTCCCTTGGTGTTGAAAGCTCATTTTAAAAAAGGTGCTCTTGCGTTAACAGTAGTCACAATTCTACCCTCTGATTACGGTCCTTTGTTTGGGGGACTTGGGGTAGACAAGGTTCTCCTCTTGTTTTTTAATCCATGCTGGGTAACCACAAGAATGCTTTATCCCTGTGATCCATTTCAGACTTTCAAGAAAGTACCATAATCCGCAGTAACCTGTGAACTCACTCATCCAGTGACCGAGCTATGCCAAGAGTTAGTGAATCTATCCATAAACTCATCCTTAGAGATATAAAATTTGACACAAGTATCCAAACAAACATACAACATACAAACTTTGTCCTGAGCAAAACTGTCCACTGCCTTAATTTGCACCTTTTTTTAAAATCAGATTTGGTTCAGCTGATCTCAAAATGCTAACCACCTCAGTGGAGAGAGAGTCTAAGCTTCTCTGAATGGTAATTTTTGGCACACCTGCTCTGTATTGGCTACGGTGTCATTCATCATATGGATGTACCAGTACTGGTTACCGTGGTACTGGAAATGGCAAACTTTAGCCCCCTTTCCAAAGCACAAGTTTGCTCCTTTGACAATACTATGGAGGATAGGTTCACTGCCAAAATGTTGATTCTTGGATTGATGACCAGATTAATGTTGGCTTTCCATGCTCTATCTGGTTTCAAGGAGAGTCAATTTCTTGATGTGGCATTCCTTTGTCATCAGGAAAGTGCACTCTTGTTGTGATCTAGCCCGTATACTGTAAAACATGATATATATTCGCGGCATGAAATTTTCACGAATTGAAGCCGACAGCCTTTTTCGTGGCATGAAATTTTCGCAGATTGCCTCTGGCATTCAGTGCATACAGTGTAAACAAGAACTTTCGCGTGCATTTTAATGTCGCGAATGTTGCCACTCGCGAAATTTGCGAAATTAAAATGCAAGCAAACATTCCTTGTTTTACAGTAACCCCTTATCAATGTTTTCAGGCAGGAGATACACTAGAGACGTTGAGAATATTTCAGTGATCTTGTTTAATCCATTCGATCAGTGGAATATCCCAGATCCACTGATAAAGTAGTTTACGCTCAGTTTTTCGAATGAGTCACTTGCGCGATGTAGTTTGGATAGAACAATGCAGCTTCAGGCTAGGTGGTGTAAGGTCCAAATCGAGGCAACAGTGTATACCAAAGATGGTTACAGTGATTGGCACATAGTAAGCATGGACTGTTTCCTGGTTAAATAAAGGCCTTTATTGGCCATATTATTCACAAATGATACAAAATACTTTCATCAGCTGGGGAAAGATACACTACCACTATGAAGTAACTTAATGTAGCCGATCTAAATTCCCAGAAATGCATGTCGCAAGAGCCGGCAGAGAATAACGGTTTTCTATCGGTAAATGAAAGATCTTTATTCTTACAGTACCGTTAGATTCACCGCTGGACCAGTAAATGTCCTTTTTTTTCCTCGCCACAGATGTAAGATTTACCTGTAACGTCGCGCGAACTTGGCTAAGCGATCGCCCGCACGTTACACACCATTTTAGGCATCGGATTTCATTGTTAAGTCACAAAGCACAAAAACCATAATAAACTTATCATTATGTTAACAATACATGTACATATTAATGTACATACATTTACAAGAAGATGTACGTCAGGGGGAAAAAAAAATAAAAGATGGGAGGGGGAAGTCCCCGCAAACAATTTCCCAGAGATTCGATTATGATGTCACAATAGGGTAGAAGTACAGAGTTGCGGGCGCGCGCGCTCTGCAGTACTCGCGCACTATCGGTACGGTACGGTAACAACGGTACGGTACAGTAAAAGTTGTGCCAACAGTAAGCCCTCTCTTTTCCTGAGTATTTTCCCGGTAATCATGTCAGCTTTGCAACGGTTTTCTAACGGTAATGCTTGAAATGAAAGCAGATCGGTAAGATAATATTCTACCGGTAAGGAACGGTTTTCCCGGTAGAGCATTAAGTTACTTCATAGCGGTAGTGTATATCACAAGAAAATGAAGCTTCAAGAAAACCTTTACATTTGACTGGTTGGTGTATCAAGTAGGGGGTGTGGCTGTTACATTCAAGGTGCACCTGACTATCAACTTAAGTGACTTTTGTGCAAAAAATTAACAGAAAATTGAGATGCAGCTGACAATGCAGCTTTCTCCTCAACTGTTCTGAAACTATGGAACAAGCTCCCTCTTTATCTTCATGAAATCTTCACCAACAATCAAATAATTTCAAACACAGTTCGAAGACATATACTGAAATCCCATGTACTCATTGGACTTGCACTGTTGCAGTCTTGGTAGGGTGTACAAATTTGAATTTGAATAATGACCATGGGATAATATCTTACAGCAATGCATAACTGGTGGAAAAGGCACAATTCAAATATCAATTATTGTTATCATCGTAACACATAACAGAAATAATTGTGCCTAAAACATGGTCCATGTTTCAGAAGAAAAAAAAAGGGAAGAAAAATGGAAAGGTCGTCTAGATAATGACAAAAAGAATTTCCTCTAAACCACAAGGACTGCCTACAGACTCTACAAGTACATGTTCAAGCAGGTTTTTAGCTCTAGGGTATTGGTAGAATTGACACCATGCTCATGAGATTTTAAAAACAAATTTTCCCTAAATGTATGTGACCTTAAAGAAATACATAAAAATGTCCTGTAGGTGGAAGTATGGCAGGTCACTGGAGGTATGTCATGCTTTGAAGAGTATCACAAGTTATTAACTGAAAGAAGTTTCTCAAATTTACCTGAGAACTCTACTTTTCTAATGCCACATTTTACGCTGCAGAATGCATCTCACTGCCGCACAATCTACTTGCACATGCAGGACCGCATGCAGTATAACATTTCATGATAAAAGCAAATAATATTACTCAACAGTACATCATCTTGGCTAATATTCATTTTGCTCTGAATGCTTCGCAGGTCAACAAGTTCTGTTTTTCTTCCTATTCTTTTTTCTTTTCTTTTTAGACACTACTTTCAGGCAAGAAACACATATCAAAACAAAATTTTTTTAATTATGTGTGACATCACACTATATGTTTCAAACTGCATGAAACATACAATGTCCTTTAATTCACTCATAAACATTTTTTTTTTTTCTAGGTTAAACTTCTTGCTTTATGTTGAATAGATTTTTTTTTTCTTTGCCCAAACAGCTAGAAAAGTAAAATACATGTCATGACATGCATTCAGGGATGATGCATGACGGCACAGTTATTGAAGCACACAATCCTTCTCTAGAATCAGTGTAGCAACCAACATCACCACCAGTTTGCATCACTATCGGTCTCCATCATTACTGGTCCGCCACATGCTTGTATCTCCATCATTCTCCAAACTCCTCATATGAAGTAAGGCAACACGATTGAAACTAATTCCAGCACAACTTGTCTTTGTGTGGGGCCATTGTTTGGCCAAGAGGCAAGCAATATTCATTGTCAAGCATGCACCTATCTCCTTTGCTTTTTGTTTTTCATACGTCCTGATGCAAGGTTCCTTGAGCCAAAGAGTTGTTATGCAAGAAGTTTAGAGAGTATGCTAGCAGGGACAATGGGGTCCATTTAATGCCTTCCAAATCTCATCAACTCCATAGGAGAAAAACACCAGAGACACGGCTGGAAAGTCTGCAAATGAACATACCGACCGTGGAGGTTTAGAATTTTAGTCTCCGATGTCGACATCCCTGTCGCCTAGCAACCAGACGATGTAGAAACCCAGGGCCAGAAGAGCGGTGCCAAGAAGGTCCCCCAGAGCTGTCAGGTAAGGGATCGAGAAGTTGTCAGGGTCCAGCTTCCTCCTCCACAGGTAGTGTACCAGCCAGTCGGCGATCTGCAGCAGCAGGATCACCTGACAGATAAAGAGGTCAAAACAAGAAAATGTAAAGTTGGAATTATCTGTGGGAGTAATTTTTCTTGCTCAGGAGGGTAAGATGAAATCTGTGTATTTTTTTTTCTTGGGGGGGGGGGGATCATCAGTGATACGTCGTATGTAAGTTCGTTGATATTGTGTTTCTACCAGCTTTTAGTTGAGAAACTGTTTGTGTTCCAGCTCAGCATGTACTAAAAATGAGACTGTTATTGCTATCGGTTTTCACGTCTGCGTTTTGTGTACATTATGCACTATCGTGTAGTCCCACCAGGAAGGAACTAGGCAGGCAAAGTCCCCCTCTGTTTGGTGAAATCGCCATCAACAAGAAGCCCGTAGAAGATCCTCTGCATATCGCCGGTGAGTTCACCGTCAAAAGGTCGTGTACCCCTCCCAGATGTCTAGTTCAGTGCCCCAGACCGTCAATCACCCTAACAATGAGTGCGTCTCGCATCACATATTCTGTGAAAGAACTCCACCGATTACGTAACACCGGAGCCTCGCAGTTACCCCTGGACACAATACGCGTTGCCAAGGGATGCGGTGTCTGGAGAACTCGTGGATGTCGGGCAGGTTCACACAAAATCCGAAAGATCCCTAGTCATGTCACGATATTTAGCAATCCTCACGACAAACGCCAAAAATTGGGTCATGGGAAAGTCAACATGAGCAACCTAATTCAAATTCCTACTCAAATCAACAAAATGGCGTTTGCACTGCCATCTTTTCTTCTTACCAATGCCAGATCTTTGAACAACAAATTTGACGAGTTCCATGCCGTCGTTCTCAATCAAAACGTCGAAGTATTTAGCAATCCTCACGACAAACGCCAAAAATTGGGTCATGGGAAAGTCAACATGAGCAACCTAATTCAAATTCCTACTCAAATCAACAAAATGGCGTTTGCACTGCCATCTTTTCTTCTTACCAATGCCAGATCTTTGAACAACAAATTTGACGAGTTCCATGCCATCGTTCTTGATCAAAACGTCGAAGTCGCCGTTGTGACTGAAACATGGTTTAGTCACGATCAACCGATCCAGACGATGTCTATCGCTGACTTTGATGTTTTCTACAAATCACGTCAGAAAACAAGAGGAGGTGGGGTTGCCGTGTATGCTAGAGATCTACTACGCCCTCAACCTCTGGATGTCACCGTTCCGCCTGAGCTAGAGATCGTATGGGTTAAACTTCATCCGACAAGAGCGCCACGATCAATTTCGTTCATGGTGGTGGCCGCGATATATCATCCACCAAGGAGTGACAAGGCGGATATACTCATTGAGCACCTTCACTCCACAATGGATTCAATAAGAACCAAGCACCAAAATGTCGGCTTTGCGATTCTGGGTGATCTAAATGACCTAGATATATCATCACTTCTGTTGGACAATGACTTCAAACAGATTGTACATGTACCAACCAGAGGCAGCCGTACCTTGGACCAAATCGTCACTAACTTTCAAGAGCATTATGAGGCCCCCATCTCGTGTTCGCCCCTAGGAGCCAGTGACCATAGCATGATTACATGGTCACCAAATCATCGACCACGCCCCACTCCAAATGTCACGCGAACGAAGATCTCCCGCCCAATGAGAGACAGTGACATCCGGGCGAATCATGACTGGTCTGAACTTTTCTCCATAAGCGATGCCAACGAAATGTGTGAACTTTTTTACGCAGAACTGGTTCCGATGATCGACATGTACTTTCCAACGCGAGTTGTAAAGCTGCACATAAATGATAGACCATGGATGACACCAGCCATTAAATCAATGATAATGAAAAGACAAAAAGCATTTGAGAGAAAAGAGGACAAAAAATGGCGCGCCCTTCGGAACAAAATCCAGCAAGAAATCAGATCTGCCAAAGCCAATTATTACTCGAAAAGGGTACAACAGCTCAAACATTCTAATCCATCAGCCTGGTTTCAACACATCGGAAAACTCACGTCTGGGCCAAGGAAGTCCCCCTTGATCCGAATTGAGAACATTGAACCAACAGATTTAAGTCAACTGCAAACATAATTAACACACAGTTCGTCAATGTCGCTTCCGACATCCCGCAGCTTGATGCACTTCACCTCCCGGCATATCTTCCCTCTCGAGAGCCCTGCCCCATTGTACATCAATGGGAAGTCTACCGAGAGCTCAAGCGCATCAAACCCCGTACAGCCCCAGGACCTGATGGCATTCCCGCCCGCTTGGTGAGGGAATTCGCACTGGAGCTAAGTTCCCCTCTCGCACACATATTCAGCACCTCCTTTCAACAAGCGAAAGTCCCAGAACGATGGAAGCGCGCATGTGTAGTGCCCATCCCCAAGACCACACCGCCATCTATCGACAATCTCAGACCAGTGTCTCTCACTGATCACTTTGCGAAAGTAACCACTAATAGATAAATCGCAATTTGGAAACCAGAAAAAAAGTCTCCACATCCCACTACTTGGTCAGTCTGCTTCACGCGATTCACATGAATGCTGACAAACAGAGGTCAATCTCCATTGTAATCTCTACCGATTATAGCAAGGCCTTCGATCGCATAAATCACAATCTCGCGTTACAAAAGCTACTGCTTATGAATGTTCGTGAGTGTGTGGTTGACTGGATTCGTGATTTCTTGTCGAATCGTACTCAGTGTGTGAAATATCAGAATACATATTCAGAATGGCAGGAGCTCCGCTCAGGAGCCCCGCAGGGCACCCGGCTTGGCCCCATCATCTTTCTGGCGATGATTAATGATGCATGCAGCAATGAAGTGATCCCTTGCTTGAAATACGTGGACGACCTCACCCTTCTGGAGTGCAGAAACCTTGGTGCAGTATCCACCATACAGGAAGCCGTGACACGTTTGCACATCTGGTCAGAGCAAAACTTCATGAAGCTTAACCCGAAAAAATGCTCGTCAATGCAAATTTGCTTTGCTCGCCAAGTGCCACAACCATCAGATATCGTGATCGGAGACACAGTTGTAGCCCAAGTGAATGAAATCAAACTTCTTGGTGTAACAGTGCAACAGGATCTGAGATGGTCTAGTCACGTGAATGATATGCTGAAGAAAGCCAATATGAGACTCCACTTTCTGCGAGTCCTGAAGGGTTTTCGTATGTGCCTTGCTGACCTGATTTTCATCTATTGTACCTTCGTTCGCCATGACGTGGAGTATTGCGCGGTGGTGTGGTGCTCAGGCCTATCAGTTTCCCAAGTAAATGACATTAAGAGAGTGCAGAAACGCGCTTGCCGCATTATGCTTGGGTCACAGTATGAGTGTTATGATGACGCCCTAGTGAGATGTAACCTGGTGAAGTTAAGTGACCATCGCATCTCCCTATGTGTGAAATTTGCTCAGAGCATCGCAAAGACAGACTCTCGCCTTCATGACTTAATGCCAGCCAGGAGAATGAGTTATCATGGACGCAATTTGCGAAACAACCATGAATTCACAGAGCTGAGATGCCAAACAGAACGTTGTAGAAATAGCCCAATCCCGTTCATGACAAGATTATTGAACAATAAACAATGAATTAACGGTCGGGAAGCTCTGTTGTATTTATATAAACGGGTATATGATTCCCCCCCCCTTTTTTTTTTCTCAATGGATGATCAATGGGAACATGATCCTGTGTTTTATACTATGTCCTAGATGTGATATTGTGTCGAGACCCCCCCCCCCCCCCCGAAATCAATTTTCCCTTTTTTTTTTTTTTTTTTTTTCTGTAGATGATCAATGGAAACATGATTTTTTGCTTTATATTATGTCCTAGATGTGATATTGTGTTGAGACCCCCCGAAACCAATCTGCATAGTACGTCTGCACACCGTTTGACCATGGTCAGCATTAACTTTTTTTCTTTCGCAATATCAATCAAGTTGTAATTGCACACACGATTATATATTAAAAAGTGTAATTAAGAATATTGTCTTTTTAAGTCGTGACACACAAAAGGATCTTTCAGGTGCGGGTTTCTACGGTTTGTCTCCCTCTACGGATTGTATTTGTTGGGGTCGCGGCCGCTGATCTGCGGATTGGTCGGCGTGTCTGAGAGAGGAACCACTGGTTCCTTTTTTTCCGACATGTCTGTTGGTTTGCGGGTCGGCGGTGGCGATTATGGCAGGTTTGGTTGGTGGAGGGGGGCAGAGTGGGGAGGCTTGCACCTGAACCTTCTCCCCATTCATATCTTTTTTTTTTTGTGATGTATCAGTATAATGGTTGTATGATTTCTTTTTTCTCTCTCTTTTTTTTTTCTACTGTTATCAAAGGAAACATATGGTGATGAGATACCTCTAAAATCTGTTTGTATAATATGCTGTTATTACCCGGTTGACCACGGACAGTTTTATGCCTTTTTGAGATCTTAGATATGTTGCAATGCACACAAAAATGTATAATTGCAATTTGGAATATTATATATATTTTTTTTTTTCTTCTTTAAGTTGTGGTATATAAATGAATAATTTTGTATTTTGTATATATTGAGATGCAGCACGGAAACATGAAGAAACAGTATTTTATCCCATTCAGGAACACAATATTGATTGAATACGGTGATTACTGTATAGTTTTAATGGGTTAGTTAAAGATTAACATGAGTTTGTAGTCTGTATGAAAGTTATGTACATTTATATGAATAATTTTAGTATTATGTAGGTATGTACTTGTGAGTGTGTGCGAGTGTGTGCGGGTATGTGTCTCTGGATCTCTCCATGTGCTGGATCTTGTCTGCAGTTGCGTGCGCCAGTGGGTGTATGTGAGTATGTTTGTGTGTATGCGTGCAAGTGTCTTGACATGAGTTAGAGCAAGTGTGCGAATGCAAGTGTTGATATGTGATTATGCCTGCGTAAATTTGAAATGGTTTGTTGGATTAAAGAAATTATGTTTGTTTTTTAGTAGTATGTAGTTATAAATATTCATGGTAAAGAATTATTGACTGAAACAGATTTATATAATTTGATACATTTGTGATATATGAATAGATTTTTATGTCTATATATATATACATTTGTTTTTGTTTTTTTGTGTGTAGTAAGGTGTGGTAATTGTCTTGTGCAATATATCTTATGTCTAATTGTGATTTTTAATGTTGATGTAATGTACGACAGTTCAATGTATTTGGTTGTCGTTGCAATGTATTTTAGCCTTCGGGCTACGATTTTGCAAATTTTTACCTAATAAACCATTCTAATCAATTTTTATTATAGTGGACAGTCATGACAATTGACTTCAAACAGTTCACAGCTGCCATAGAAGTTAAAGGCTTTAACGACAAATGCTATGGTAAGAGGTCACTGGTTTGCATTACGACAGCAAATTCACTCATGCTACAGGACTAGTAAATGAGCAGAAAACTGCAAATAGCGTAACACTTACAATTGTATACCCCTACAATATACGTTCTTTGAGATCAAAGATATAAAATAATGTTACATATCAAAAGCAAAAAAATTTGTTCCATTTTAGTTTTGCAGTAGTCTCATGTTGCGCGAAAATGTCCACGCCGCAAACATTTCCACTTTTACAGCATCTTGCTGCAGGCATCCACCATAGAATCTCTTGATTTAATTCCTCTGCCTGATTCTCTCCCACGCATTCATGAAGTGTAGCTTTCACCAGTAAAGATAAGTAAAGCTTTCAGATCAACAGGGCTAGATGTACATGTATGTGACAGTGACTCGGAGGGTAGATATACCACAGCATACAATTTTTGGTTATCACATGGTACTGGTCATGTGACAATCTTTTTGTGAGAAGTTTTCATGAAGTTTGCAGTCACACTGGCAAGACTTTGAGAACTTTGACTTTGCAAAGTTTTGTCAGTGTGACCACAGCTATTAAGGAAATATCATGAGGTGACATTAAAATAAAACTAGAAATGTCGCTACAGCGACTGGTTATACCCCCGCCACACAACATTTCATAAGCTTTGGTCAAAACAACATTTCATAAGCTTTGGTCAAAAAACTGAGGAAGTAGTTAAATCCGCAAGATCTTTCCTTGATCTTCTGCCATTAATATGCCGTTACCATGGCAACGTACTTTCGGGTACTGTCGAAAAATGCGTCTTGCACATCTACAACCAAAGGCACACATCTGTACCAAGTTTCATGGAAATTGGGCAAAAACTGAGGAAGTAGTTTGCAACACAAAATTTTCCATCATTTTGGCTCATAATATGTGAGCTGTTACCATGGCAACATACTTTTTGTCACTGTCAAGAAATGTGTCATGCTGACCTATATCCTAAGACAAACATTCAATATGAATTCCATGAGAATTGGAAGAACACTGATGAAGCAGTTTTGCCAAGAAGCATTTTGCCCTATATTTTACCAATAACATGCCGTTACCATGGCAACGCACTTTTTGCCACTGCGGAAATATGTGTCTTGCACATTAACATATTCAGATGAACATCTGTACCTAATTTCATAAAAATTGATCAAAAACTGTGGGAGGAGTTTTGCCCATAATATGCCGTTACCATGGCAACGTACTTTTGGGTACTGTCAAAAAATACGTCTTGCACATCTACAACCCAAGGCACACATCTGTGCCAAGTTTTATGGGAATCGGTTGAAAACTGAGGAAGTAGTTCACGACGCAAGATTTGCAACGGACCGACCGCCCGACCGACCGCCCGACCGCCCGACCATCCGCTGATCCCTATATACCCCCTTCAAACTTCGTTTGGCGGGGGTGTAATAAAAAAAATCACCATGTGATGAGGATGATCTTTGTGGCAATGTCTGTAGGCGGTACCTGGCACACTTTTTATGCAGCAACTTTCCAGAAAATTGCTTTAAAGTCTGGTTTTTTGGGGTTTTTTTACCAGCTGTGAATGAATGGACCTACTGCTATGGATATTACAGGGAAATGAAAGGGTGAGATGAACCAAGGACAAAATAATGCCTCCGGCTACACTTCATGGTGGAGGCATAGAAACTCCACACTCACCTGAATAAGAGCGATGGAAATATACATGATGGTCACTCTCAGCGTGATGGAAGAGTGACCGGCATTGACAAAGGAGATGAAGTACAGGAAGATCAGCTGACCAGGTATGACCATCAGTATCAGTACACGGGCTGACCTCGAGTGCATGTCTGGTGACAAAAGGGACACTAATGGTTCTAAGTTTGAAACATTGACAAAACGTTGCAAGGAACGTGAAAGGTCAGAAATAGGAAGATTCTATGGAAATTTCACTGAGATTATACCTAAACTTGTTCTACACAGAACCAAGGTAAATGCAGATGAATTATTTTACTTCAATGCTTTTCAAGTCAACAGATGTACAACCAAAAACATTTTAAATTCATCAATTTTTTTCTTTTTTTAACAGTTCCGAGTAAGATTTCATAAGATAGTAGGAGCATTAATCTACATTGGACAGGAAGTGACGTGCAAACATACAGTGTTAAATCTTAGGTAACATCAGGCTTTCCTTCCTCTCAAAGTGCTTCGTGTTTAAATTACATGGTTTTTTACAGAGCATCTCTTAAAAGCACATAAAATCACAGAATACCTACTGCTGTTGCACCAACTGCTAGATTTTTCATTACTGTCAAAACAAGAAAAGAAAAAAAAAAGAGCTGCAACAACCAAGAGAAGGCCCTTCTTACCTTTGCCGAAGAAGACAGTGAAGGGTGAGTTACAGTTCTTGATGCGTTCTGGATCCTGGGTGCCTGGGGCGCCAATGGCATGGAGGTGGGTGGAGATTCTGCTGGCCTGCACAGCCACCAGGTTGCCCCCGACCCCGTTAATGACAGGACTGAACACCGCCACGCCCTCGTTGCTTCGTATGGCAATATCCAGCACCAGGCCACCCACACTGACAGCAGATGGAATGGGAAGAAGAATGAAAGTCTTACCAAAGCTACAAGCATCATATCAAACAAGAAACTTCAAACTGCAAATGAAACCACAATGCAACATGAAATCTCTTAATGGAGGAAGGGGGGGGGGGTCCTGTCTTACTGAATAACTCTCATTGCATCAAGTATTCTCCTCAGATACATTTGAACATCTTTCACAACTTACCTAGTCAGTCTACATTTTACTCTTTTCAAGCTCACTGACATGTTTGCCAACATATAATGTAATGTTTCCTTCAGCATCAACATATAAATAATACAGGAAAATTAAGCAGCCTACATGTATACTATTATTCTGCACTTAATTTCATTACTACAATTCATAAGACATAATTCTACCATACATGGAATTTGCTGGACCATAACCACGGTATTTTAACTCATTAATTCCCAAAACCTGCTAAGGGCTAGATCATTGTGACGACAGATCTCATAAAAAACGAATTGCATTCTTTCCCTGCTAACCTGCTAATCATCATGGCAGCGATGACAGGTGACCATCCATTGTGGAGGACTTCCCTGGTGTAGTCATTTCGTCTCGCTAAGAAGGCCCAGATTGGTACCAGTAGGAACAGACTCACAATGATCGTTGGTGCCAGCCAGTGCTGTTTGCCTGCAGGAGTGAGTGTTCACACAACATCAACACAACATGTAACCTGCCAGAAATGTTTTGCTGTATTTTGCTGCCTTTATGTTTGTGTTTGTTTATCTTGTCTTTAGTGTGAGTGTATGCAGTGTGAGGCACTACTACCTAACAGCTCTACATCAGGCTCCTCATTCTCTGTTGGATTGAGCCTTTTCTACTTTGAAATCTGACATGAGTTTTATATAAAGACAAAGTTATCTTTCAAACAGCCACATGAGCATCATTTTTGATGGACTTCATCACTTTATATTAGGCCACTATTATCATTCATTATCCGTATCACCTTTTCTTGTGGTGAGTGGTGGGGTGGGACCCCTCCTTTTCTTTTCCATAACATACTTGTAAGACAACCAGAGGTCATCTGTTTGCTATGGCAACATATCTTGCATACACTGCTCATGACAATGCTAGAGTGAGAGCATTCCTTTCTACATGTTTGCAGAACATTTCCTGGCTACAATCATTTGTCATTTTTACAGTGAATGCCTCTGGTTGATAAATAAATTGCACTTTTGTGACACTGATCAGTAAAATTAAAGCAACAGTGTTGTTCTAATATAATGAAATCCAACTCCAGAAGCAGAGGATAAATTTGCAGAGAAACATATTGATACAAATGATCTGAAATCAGTGTAGCTGTAAACCCTTTCAAATATTTAGCACTGTTGACAATAAAAGACAAGGATTTTCCATTGTTCAGTGTATAAAACAAATATTGACTGCCCTATCAACCGTGTCACAGTGCCAATTCCAACTGACGCCAATATCCACAAGAGAGCAGATGGTCACAGGTTGGGCAAGCTCTACTTTGGTATCCACTCCCTCAATTAGATTAGAACCATTTCATACTTACCTATAGCTTTGAACAAGACATTGCTGATCCAGGCTAAGAGTGACAGTGTTATGAGGTCCCCTAGGCTGGCTGCTATAGGTGTGGCCACATTGTCCGGGTTGATTTTGCACTTTCTTGATAAAAGGATGACACCCACCATAATACCCCCTGGGAGTAGATCAGGAAATAAAGACAAATATTCACATGTAGGCAGGTTGGGGGGGGGGGGCACAAAATGACATATATTTAAAAGTCACATAATTGAAAGCTTTCTTAGAATCATAAGGCAGAAATGTTATCAAAGTATAGCCAAGGTATGGCCAAAATTACATGCATAAAGCCTCATATGCCAAAATTTTGGGCATTGCACATCATCATACATCTGTATGAAAGTGCAATAATGGTCATCCAACACTTTTGCCACACAAGAGAGACAAAACACACCTCCCACTCATGCCCAAAGTCAGGGGACTGACATCTCAGTCCTCATCCACATAATTAACTACCTACTTCACAATCTACCCGGTAAATAGAGGACTTGCTGTCCTTATCATGAAAGAACTACAAATTTGTCATGCACACACAACTATGGTTTACAATGTATGTACAATTGGATCTTTCAATTCATTTTCATTTCATTTGTATTTCATTTCCAAAAATACAAAACATTTACATACACATAATAAAAACATAATTTACAAGCAAATAATAACACAATATGAATATAATGTATATAGTAACAAAGAATGGATCTTCTTCCACATGATACAGCCTTTATTGATAGGTCACAGGAACTTTTTTTGAAATAGGGCTGAGCAGCTAGTCTCAAAACCTTTTATACAGTAGGTATGAATAATTTCTAACTTTCCATGGTTACTAGACCTGCAGTAAGGATGTTTATTTGCACTGGACTTCTTTTTGACCTTTATATGACTTCTGGGTCACAGGATATGTCTATAATTTGATTATGGTCAAGACAACCTATGTGCCTTTCAGATTCTCTGTTGTCTTGCTAGGATGTGGTCATAACTAAGGTCAACTTCCTAACTCACATCACTTCCCTCAACCCCTCCCCCCCCCCCTTCCCACCACCACCATCCCCATCATCCCTCCCTTTATCTGCCCTAGGTCTAGGGACACTCACCCAATATGGCACTGGCTAAAGAGGCGGTCACCATGCTGCTGGCACAGAGCAGCAGGGTGTGGTGAATGTTGAACTCCCCATCTGGGATCCAGCCAAATAGGACAGCCGCCACCGAAGCCAGAAATCCAACCACCAGAGCCTGGCACTAGATGAAATCAGAGCAACAGTGAAAACATATCATATCAAAAAGAATAGAAATGTTGCTATGACAACTGGTATGCCTTCACTATTTTGCATTCTCTTAATAAGTCTACAGTAAATCCTCAAAATATTTGATTACAGTTTTACATGACGGACGTTTTACCCTTGACCTTTGACCCCTCAGACCAAATCTTTTCCTATAGAATCATTGCGCAGTGAAGCATACATATACCAAGTTTCATGACACATGAACCCTACTGAATAATCATATTCACGGGTTCCGATCGACTAAAGGAATGGCGCGCTCCCCACAACCCCCATCTTGGCATTGTTCGGCCTGTTCGCATGCATCACTAACCACCAGCAGAGGTCTGTGGCATGCATTCGCTGTATGCAAATAAGAATCGAGCTTCGGCAGACAGACACAGAGACTGGTCAATTTTTGCTCCCTAATTCAGGGAGCAAAAATCAGTAACTCAAAGGGCTAATATAAGGATGCGAATCAGATCTCAAAAGGCCCACGCGCTGTCCACCTCAGCTGAGCTCCCTTCATTTGCCTCCACCTGCTCACCATCATACAGCGAGAGGGCCTTGGCAAAAGGCGACTATAGTGTATGGCCTGAATTCTCAAAGCTGGAATAACTATTCCGCGGAATAGTTATTCCGGAGAATAAGTTATTCCACCTTTGAGAATAGATTCCGGGGAACACATCGCATCATTTTACGTCACGAGGGCATGATTTGCATAAGAGGCGTAATAAATCGGCAGAATAAGCGGTGTAATAAAGTTATTCCACCTTTGAGAATTCGGGCTTTGAGTAACTCCCTAGGTATGGAGAAAGTATGGAGGAAATTTAATTTCAGCAGTAAAAAGTTTAATTTTAGCATTTTATCCTGACCTTTGACCCCATGTCCCAAAACTTCCCATGAGAATCACTGTCAGGCAATGCATGCATATGTACAAAAGTTTCATAAAGAAACTTAGGGCAGTTTCACATAACTGTTGACCTGGACCTAGAGACCTTAGATCTAACTCTCCCTAGAGAATGGTCATCTGGTAACACATGTATTCATTAAGTTTTATGAAAATACCTGCAGGCATTGCAGAGATGCTGGGAAAATAAATTTAAGAATTTGACCTTGAACGTATGCCCCCACAAGTTGATAGGCGCAGCTTTGTCCACTCATACGTACATGTATATGCCAAGTTCCATTTGTATGTACTCAAACGATGTCTACAAAATCAACTTTGGACGGAAGGATGGACAGACAGACAACCAGAAAACATATCCTCTGGTGACACTTCCTTGCAGAGGCATAAACAGTTTATTATCATCATTTCTCACATGTTGTGGTTTGGTCCTTAGTAAAGTGCTAAAAGAATGTTTGATTAACAGATTATGTGATACTCTCACAAGCTGAAGTACCAGTAAATCATATCGGGTAATGTTAAAGTATTAGTTAAAGATGATATGCATTCACCCCATTATCTACTGAGTATGCTAGTACAACACCTTGAACCTAGTGCATAAATGCAGCTGAGCAGGAGAGTTGTAACATTAAACTGCCTGCAACTGGGGCAGGTCGGGGTCTTAAGGGTTTACAGTGATTGTCTGTGTCCTTAATTAGAATAATGACCAGTGGGAAGACAGCTTAATTCATGTGACATGTGGGCACTCCTGACTAAGTTAGACACATGAATTTTCATCCCAATTCAAACGGGTTGAACCATCTCAAAAGAGGAAAACAGAGAGCATGAAAACTTCTTTCTCATGAGATTGTTCTCCACTTACCTGTGTAAGCGCCATGTTTCCTATAATCATTTCCTGCAGCTTCTTTCTGTTGTCCATGATCCCAAGATTTGCCTGGAGTTAACATGTAAATCAAGCACATTTGATCTGGTTTTGTATTGAAAATGATGGAGAAATAGCTCCCTGGAACCAAATCCACAGCCCTAAATTCCTTGTCTACCACAGGTTTGATTAAGATGTTTATAAACTCCAACAACATAAAACCATCAGTACCTGACTCTTCTTCTTCATCACCACAAAAATCGCACATTTCAACTGCTTGAGAAAAATTAATGGATACAGAGCATCAGTTTCAGCAATTTCATAATTTTGTGTTGGTACATTAGCATAAAATGTTTATACCATGGAAGGAAAAAACAGAAAAGCTATTTCTACAATAACACTTTACCTTTAGAATGCAGGCCAAACCTGCTTCAGCCATTTATAACAACTCACAAAGTACATTAATGTATGTTCAATAGTTACCAAACCAAAAGGGAAAACTTACAAAGAGAGTTTTAAATCACAAGTGTAAAAATGACTGGCACTTCAATCAATTAATCCCGTTAAGATACCCTTGGGTTGACCATTCAGAGATCAATTGTGATTATCAGTGACAAATACAGAAAGATAAATCCACAATGAGGCTTCACATGAAACACCATTCCTACACTTAGACAAGTGTGTACACCCTGTAGCCTTACTTTATACTAAATGTTTATTCAAGAAGCATCTGAACAACATACCACTACTTAGAGTGGGATTTCACGGAGCACGCGAACGATTTGCGAAGGACGCGAATGACAAAATCCAACATTCGGAAAAGTTTTTCTCCGAATGTTTTCCGACAATGAAGCCGAAAACTATTCTTGCGCAATTTGTGCGAAGTTTCCACAACGTATGTGCGAATGTCGTGTGTATCATTGCTAAAGTACAGCAAGTTACGTACACGAAGAACACGCGACGGAAATGCGAACAACGAAAAATTTTCAATAATCATGGGAGAAAATGTACCCAAGGAGAGGTGGAGGCTGTCTTGAGTTGAATTTTTTTCTTTCCTCTATTTCTCCTTTCTTTTTCTCTCATTTTTCTATCGTGTGCTTGCCTACATTTTTTTTCCTAGGACATATCTCCACTAGTAAAGCCTTTGATCTTTTTTTTTTTTGCAGTTCCTCCAACACATAATCTCTATAGTTCAAATGAAAATTTACATACTTTAGATCAATTTTAAGTGTATTCTACGATTTTTTTTTTGTATATCAAACATTTATTTCTCCTTGCTAGTCTTTAATTTCTTTTGTTACTATAGTTGTTAATAATTGTTTGATGTTTAGATGTATGTCACGATTTTTATTTGTAGAAAACGTATAGGTCATACATCCCCCAAACATGCGCTAAACGTTCGCAAGAATATCTCAAAAGGTACACGAACAGTTTGCGATTATGTCGTAAAATGATCGGAAAAACTTCGCAGATTTCGCGTAACATACGCGAGACATTCTCCAAAGTTTCGGAGTCTGTTTGGGGTTTCACGAACATCGCGCTTGTCTTGCGAAGGTCTTGCGCATATGACGAGGCTTTAAAGACACTTTCAAGAACAATTCACGAGCAAATCACGACCAAGTGTGCAGAAACGGTTCGCAAAAATTTCAAACTTTTTTGAAATTCTCACCGAAATAAAAACGACATTCGCGAACAATTGACGACGCTTCCGAACCCTCACGTTCGTTTGGCGATCTTTTGCAGACTAAAATACGAATGCTGGATTTTGCTATTCGCGTCCTTCGCAAATCGTTCGCGTGCTCTGTGAAATCCCATCCTAATCTTTCAAAAAATGCAGAGCTATCACCTGCAAGCCCTTTGACATTTGGCAATGAGAACAAATACTATTATCATGGACCTACTACACATAATGGACTATGAACGGAGGTCTTTCTTTGATCCCATCATCACCACCGCCACCTGATTATGTGCATCTTAATGAGTATATTCAGGTGCTTGAATAATGGCAATTGTGCAATTGTGCATTGTCACTAACAAAAGAACCATTTCCCTCATTGCGGTCTTGTTTCGCTGATGTGCCTTTTTCAGATGGAAATTGTCTTTGAGTGAATACAGATGATGAGGAGCAGCAAAACCTGAGAACATGGCAAATTTTGTGTCAAAAGATGGGTAATTGCTGATTCGCACATTTTCGCACATGCACAAGACCTTGCCTAATGGCAAGATATACCTTTTCTCTACCATTACCATCCCTTTTTGCTCAGGAATAAGCTGGAGAAAAGTGAAATATTGAGATCACAAATGACAATCATTCTGCCAAAATGTTAGCTTTCTTTTAAAAACTACCTGCTTCTCCCTGCACACATACACAGTTTTAGAGATTTCTCGAATCTCCGTCTTGTTCTTCTCCCGGCTTGCTGGCGGCGACAATCATAGGGATCAAAGCAGCAAAGCATATTAAAAATGACTTTGTGGCGCTTTTGAGATGAATAGGTGCATGAATCAATTAATGATACCATGAATGTCCATGTGAGTAGTAGGTCCATGCTATTATCTACTGTAGGACATTCATATCATTCTACTTCAAGAACAGTTCTGAGCAGAAAATTATATTGACACATTACACTAATGTTTAAGCCTGCATATTATATATTACCATCATAGCTTTAGACTGTTAAGGCTGCATATAACGATATGATCATGGCTACAGATTGCTATAGAAATGAGAAATGAGCAATTATCACTCTGAGAAGCAGACTTACCGCAGTTGATAACCTTGATGCCAGGGTCATTTCCAGGTTTCCTTTCAAGCCAAGTAGAGCAGGAACCAATATAAACACCTCTGTCACCTGGACAAATACAGCCCAGTGCTGAGAAACAGACAAAAGTGGGACAAAATATGAAATCAAGGGCAGAAAAATTAGGCTACAAGTACACAAACAAGTATGAGCTCCTTCAGTTGGTTCTGTTGTTTGTTGTTTAGTTTTTTGCTTATTTATTTAGAAGATGTCCTGTGTGGACTTTGCTAATATGGACTCTTTATCCACTGCATTTTATTAACTAAATGAGATAGTCTCATATAGTTTTCCCACCATACAATAGCACATACATTTACCTAAGAATAGAAAGTAAGAGAGAGAGAAAAAAAAATGAACTTGACTTCCAGAAAACATTATCAGTTACCCCTTTTCACTGTCTGGTTACATAAACTAGCTATCATGAAAACAGGACACACGGTGTATTCACTGTCACAAAGATACTCTCACTCATACAGGATATTTGTTGATGAACACTTCAAATCATTATTTTCATGATTTTTTTTTTTTTTCATCTACTAGAGATCCCAACATTTCACATTAAATGTCCTCTCTCAATGGTGCAGATTATTGGTGCCGATAAGGGAATATGTGCAACAATTGATTTATGAAAAATGGAGGCATAAAAAATACATTGCAAAATTCATAGATTGTTTATGGAAAGTCAATTGGTATACTGCATCATGCAGAGTAACAATTGAATAATGTAAAGCAAGGTTCTACCAGGAAGTTTGTTGTCGTATGTAGGCTTGTATATTGTCCATTTGTGCAGAATCCTGGGACAAGTTCATTGATTAGTAGACTGAATGCAACACGTGTCTACTCTCATACCATCAAAAGTACCAGTGTAAATGATTTTCAATATCTATCATTCTTAACAACGTATAATGTTACAGGCAAAGAGCTCATGTTGCAAAAAGTTCTCGAGTTGATAAATTTTACATCCTTTCTCACGTTTGTTTGTCTGTTTGTATTCTATTGTAAGCATGAAGAACAAAGAAA
This sequence comes from Diadema setosum, assembly GCA_033980235.1. Lineage (NCBI taxonomy): Eukaryota > Metazoa > Echinodermata > Echinoidea > Diadematoida > Diadematidae > Diadema > Diadema setosum. Next base: position 47,721,309 of record CM067060.1, read on the forward strand.
CAGAGCTCTGTGATTTGATTGATTTCTGAGGAAAACTCTTAACATCTTCATCAGTCCAAGTGATCTCATGTTCTTTCAGCAGAAAAAAAAGAAAAAAAAAAAGAGACAAGAAAAAGAAAACTAGTGAAGCAGCTCACATTTATGATTTAACAACAATACCAAAGCTGTGAGAGGACATGCTTCTTATGCAAATGGTCACCACATGGTGTCTGCAACCTTTTTGCAGCACAACATATAATTTCAAGGTACAATATACATGCAGTTGATTTGGGGACATTGTTGTTAGTGAACCAGTGTTGTTATTGAGCACTTTGATTGCAGTCTAAAAATCAACATAACATTAACATTATTGATATCGGAGATCGATATTCATTAACAAGTTGCAAGGTTAAGAAATACTTGTATGTTTCTGTTATTAAAAATGAAAATGTCTATTTTTTCGTTGAAATTTTTTTTTTGTTGTTGTCTGCTGATATCAAACAATAATTTATCAGTATTTCTCTATGTCTTTGTGACTTCAAAGTATTGTCTATGAAATTACCAAAATCATTTGACACTTCACACAACTTATCTAATATAACATACACTGTAAAAGCACTTGAGAAATCAACAAGAGAAGGCAAGAGAGAAAGAGAAAGAAAGAATGTTTTCACTCTTTAAAGACACGACAGAGAAAATAGAGCATAAAAAGGATACAAACATGTTACGTCTGTTGCATTGTTTGAGTGCTCAGTCTCACTTCCCTGGTTTGACGCAAATTTTGCCTTTGAGTACAATATGTACATTGGTAGAATGACTATCAAAGAGTGTATGGTGTCCCAATCCTCGGTTCACATGACACGAAATTGTAATTAGTAACACTCAGGACAAATATTTACATTTAAATACATCACTTATGGATCGATTATTAACAGATGTGGCAAACTATTTGCACGAGTACATTTGCTTTACACACATTCACACTCTCTATATTCTTTCCCTCCCCCCCCCCTCCACCCACACACGGGTAAACACCTGACAATATGACCAGTCAGTCCTGAAGGTTTGTCGTCACATAATTGTCTTACAAGACCATAGTAATATAACCTCATGCACCAACAACTGAATGAATGTGTTCACACAATCATTTTACACTGCCCAGCCCTATAACCTTATGTATGCAAACCCACTTCTTCACACAGTTTAATATTGCACAATCTCCTGTCTTTTCCACTATCCATCAAACTAAGAGCATTCCTGGACGGTCCATATTTGATGACGTTTTTATGCCTACCAGGCTAATAGGATACTATGTGACTACAATGACTCAATCATATTTGAAACTAAAATGAGCTAGATCACTCAGTAACTTGGTATTACTATCAAGCTGTAAAAATCACCATGTTTGCATTATTTCACACATCTACTATGCAGGGAAAGAACATAAAGAAAAATCCTGAGCGATGTAAAAGGATTCAAGATAGCCAGGAAAATATGTCCCTAATGGCATGCTTCCTGTTGTAGAAACAGTTGTTCACTACAGCAGTCTCATCATAGATGTCATCAAATGTGTGGGCTACTTTGATATTTGCTTACAAAGAATTGCTTCAGTCTGCTTTATAAACATCTACACTAGCCATCAAATATTAATGTTACAGCCATTTGATTTGAAAGGCATGGCCAGATAAGGCCAGAAAAATGTTATAAGATGAACAGAACTGTGTCTAGACTTACCTGGACATGATCTAGAACAAGCCCTGCGAAAACAGTGCCGAAGCCAGCTATGAGGAATGGTATAAAGACCTGAGCTGCTATGATAAAAGAAGACTCCTTTGGAGGTACTACTCCACCGTCTGATCGAGTTCTCGTGGAGGCTGCGTCACCATCGACATTGATTTCCTCCTCCAAATCATCATCAGATTCAGTCCTGCCAAGCAATGGTTCCGTGAAGCTTGTCTCTATCTCCACATCATCCTGCCCCTGACTTGCACTCCTAATCCCGGTATCATGGCTCGGGACACCAGCGCCATTCAGGTGTTTGTACCTGGTGTGCAGGTCCTTGCCACTTCCTATCCCATTCTCCTTCTCCTCCTCCTCTCTGAGACCACTACCCAAGCCTGGTGCATCCATGGGGTAAGACATCTCTTCTGCCCTATGGGAGGGCTCCACAGAGATACGAGGAACCATGGCACCTGTGTGGTCTGACTTGCCCTTCCTTAGCCTTACACCGGTGCTGGATTCACCTGCTGGGTTCTGCTTGGTGTCTCGTAAAGTGCTCATTTGGGTGAGATGTGAACATGGCCCACTCTTTTTCTGAAGTGCATCAGAGTTCACAGGAATTCTAAAATGGGTGATGAAATGAATGAAATGAAACAAATTTGTTATTCACTACTGTTTCAGTCAAATAAACTACTAGAAATTCCACAAGTACATAGCACACAATATAAATAAAAAATTTTAAAAATCAATATATTCAAACATTTTAAGCATTTAGAAAGAGCACTTGACTGACCTCTTAAAAAAAGCAGGGGATGATATCATTACCCTGTTGAAGACAAGTCCTGAGTATACTCGGGCAGGTGTCTATGGAAAATGCGTATTGTAGCAAAATAAAACCGTCTTCAAAAGGTTGATAACAAGTCAATGGAGTACACATGTACAATTGTATACCACTTTTCATGAAAACTGAGATTTTGTGGAATTCTCCATATATTTTCTTTGTATTGTTGTCCAAATTGATGTCATGAAGTATATTAGTCTACCATATATCCAGCAATGGCAGCATTTAGACTGAAAACTCACAACTTTTGAATCAACTGTCCACTTTTCCTCAAACTTTCCCTGATGTGTCCTCCTAATGTACTGCTGATTTCACTCAATCTTTATATTTGGACTTTTAAAGGCCAAGTTCACCTTCATAGACATGTGGGTTGAGTAAAATGCAGCAATATTAGTAGAACACATCAGTGAGAGTTTGAGGAAAATCGGACAATCCGTTCAAAAGTTGTGAATTTTTGAAGTTTCTCCTCAGTCACGGCTAGATGAAAAGACTACTATAGCTTGTGATGTCACATGTGTACAACGATATACAAAACGTGTAAAGAAAGAATAAAGACAATTCAACATATTTCAATTTTTCTCGCATAACAAAAGAACACTCGACTTCTCTCTTTCAGAAGGCAGGGGGAATAATATTACCCTTAACATATGTCAGCAACAAGTCGAAGAAATATGCACTTTATTCAAAAAGTAAAGTATTGTGAAATTCTCTTTTTATTTTCCTTATATCAAGATATCGTTGTCAGCATGTGACATCATACATTGTAGTAGTCTTCTCATCCAGCAGTGACTGTGCAGATACTTAAAAAATTCATAACTTTTGAACGGATAGTCTGTTTTCCCTCAAACTTTCACTGATGTGTTCTACTAATATTGCTGCATTCTCTCAATCCTTATGTACATTAGTTGTATATGAAGGTGGACTTGTCCTTTAATGCATTTTCAGGGGCTAAATAAATGCAACCGTGTTTTCAAACGCGTTTAGAAACGACAATTTGAAATGTCAATCAAAGGGCGTCTTGGAACGCGTTTGAGACTATGATCGCCTTTCTCCAAGTAGATAAATGCAATGCTGTTTTGAAACGCGTTTATATCTCACGGTCATGTCAAATACCAGCTGTTTTGGGTTACTTTTCTGCCCATTATTTGTGTGTGAATGACGAGGCATGTTTGGTGGTACGCAGTTGACCTTTACTTCCCGGGTCGAACGGCGCAAAGCAGCTGCGCAGTGACAACACAATTGATGGCGATTGTATGATGGCTAGATAAACACAGCACCCCGTGCGAGAATCGCGTTTCAAACCACGTTCGCAAACACCATTCCAAACACATTTTGAAACGTGACTCTCTCTCTCACGTTCGATAAATGCAGCCCAGAAGGATATGAGCATATAAATTCTGATGCTGAAAACTGCACTTCACACGCATTGGCAATAGAGGGTAGGGATGTCACAGTTTCAAATTAGACGACAGCGCAACTGGGTAAATAGTGTTGATGTGAACGTCAATAAAATAACACGCCTCATCACCATGATCACTTTGCTCATGTTCGATGTTAACTATACACAGCCCAGTCGCTGTACACGGTACGTCGCGACAGGGCTGTACGCGCGCGACCACCAATCACTAGGAGAGCGACGTAATCGTATCACGATAGCTTTGACTTTTGATACTTACGATCATTTTTGTCACCTCAAACTCATCGAGTAGCTATACTCTTCAATATTTACTCTACATCTGATGCTATCAGTATTCAAATGTACGTAATGAAACTTACCGAAATTGATCATCATATCCAGCATGTCCACACCGTACACAATCTTTCACGCCAGGCCAAGCTTAGATATCGGGTGGTCACGTGATGTGAATACCCTTTCAAAAGGTCGCGCTGTCGACCGTGCTGCTACACTCGAGCAGCGTACGCACGGTTACTAGTATACAGCTATAAACTGTACTGGGCTTGGCGGCGGCTGGCGTCTGGTCGGGCGAGGAACATTGAGCTCTATACCACGGTTATTGTGTAGCAGACGCCAAGGTTTGTTCGACACTTTCAACGCACACGCGCTCGCTCTGGAGCACATCCGGTCACGCATGGGCATAAGTCAAGGCGCCATTTTGAATCCTGCAACGACGAAGCCCGACGGTCAGGAATTGCGCCAGAAAGTGTCATTTATTTGTTCCACGGACTTATCGCAAGTGGTCTCCATGGACCCAGTGTGGCGAACTATTCTTCTGTAATAGAAACATGCATTTAACGTGAGTAAAGTATTCTGTTTAAAGGAGAAAAGTATACATGTTCCTAAGTTTTGTAGTTGTGTTGAGGTTCCTCGCTTCGAGGCTGCATGCCATGCTCGTCAGACGCTGTTTTCGCATAGCGTAACAGTGTCTGGTCGGGCTAGTTCGATGTTTGATGCAGTTATCATCATGATCATAGAGTATGCAGTACCTCATAGTCAAATCGCATTTCTAACACATGCTTGTGAATTCGGAGTATTTTCTTTACATGTGGGTAAATCCGTAAAAATTCAGGCAAACTGTGAGTAGCTACCTATGAGATATTTTAAGTTTCTATTGTTTGATAGAAAAACATTAAACGGGTACCAAGTGAACATCAGTAGAACCTAGTTCTATACGGTAATGTTTATTTACCTTATCTAGTAGGCCCTACACAACAGTGCAGTGAACACAGTCTAAGCTACAACTTTATCCCTTGATTATATAGGAGTTTCTGCTTACGTTTTTTATAGTAACGAAGACAAAATCTGCCCTTGACCACGGTTAATTGCTCACAGCACTGCGTCGGCAGCAATTTTGCAAGACTGACCTCGCGACGATCGGTACTATACTGCGTGTATTATGCAGGAGAGAAAAGACAGCATGCAGCATGCATACAGAATCTTTTCCGTGACGTGTCGTGAAGCGAGCCATCTGTAATGTTGTTGCTTTTTGACGTGTCTGCTATGCTACGCTGTTCTTTCGAAAGAGGATCAAGGAGCGCGCAATCTGTCCGCGCGCACCCACAGATTCTGTTATGGCGTGTGTATACAGGATGCGGAGTACAGTCTGCGCGCTCTCTTCAGCTAGCACGCTTTGGCGCGTACGTTCATCATGGCGGCGCCCATCGTTTCACCTGATGCTTCTCAAAGTGACCATGTGTGTGGAGAAAATGTTGCCAGGAGCATTGAAACGAGTGACACATCGCGGAGGACGAAAGCCCCTTCAACAAGATCTGACCTCCTGAATATCAAAAGTGGAGACATATGTATGGGTATGAGCTCAGTAGTACGCTGCAAGCTGCAGCTAGTGTAGCCCGACCAGACACTGTTACGCTATGCGAAAACACACTGTCGCGACGTACCATGTACACAGCGACTGGGCTGTGTATAGTTACAGCTAGTGCAGTGGCATGGCAGCTCTGAAAGAGGATAAACTACAATGTAGGCATAGGACCCTATATAATATAGGCCTAGTAGTAGTAAGGGTACTACTAAGTCTCGCGCAGGGACTTAATGATCGCGCATAGCGTAACTGCGTATAGCAAGCAATATTACGCGTAGGACTAAGCGCGAAATTTGCCGATACGCCCATGGAATAAGAATACCTGACAACCGCTAAACATGAGAAGAAAGCAGATAAGAAATTTTGATTTCAAACAAATTTTTCACTAAATTTCCAATTTTTTGGAACAAATTTTTCACTAAATTTCCCATTTTTTGCCTTATAATTTAATTTACCTACCTTAGCTTAAAATCTTTTTTTAAGGATGTTGTAGCCTAGACGTGTCGTCTCGCTTGTCTCGTTCGTATGATCGTAGCCGATAGAATTCGTTAATTGTTCGATCGATCGTTGAAAATATTCTACGAAAGCCGAAGCACGCTACAGCCGCAGAGAGGGGCAGACACTTTCACGCATGAAACTACATAGGGCAGCTGCGCGATCTTTACATACCCCGAGAAATTGAACGCATAAAATCAAGTCCGACATACAAACGGCGACAGCGCACTACTCCGTCATCGTATCATCGGGAGATTCTGGGAGGTGATTTTTCTGCATTTTCTTGATATTTATTGAGAAATTCAGGTACGATTGTGGAATAATTTTTATTATACGAGCATCACAAATTTTCGTGCGCGATATCTAGACCCCTCAACCATACTACAAGGGTTGGGGGTACCACGGATCTGTAGCTTGTTTATTCTAAAAATATAACACAAATCCGCCTAATTCTTTCCTCAAATATGCCATGAATACTGCAGTTTTGAATGTCGTGACCGTCTCGTTGATTATGAATCTCCGTTTTAAAATAGCGCAATTTTAGTGCGTGCGTTCCGTTTTCTTCGCGCAGCTAAAAAGGGAACCTTGCGATCGGCTCCCCTCCATAGGTATTTTACACGTGAATTTCACAGCATAGATAGTACTGTAATACACGTGAATTTCACAGGTACAGGCCATAGGTAATACACATGAATTTCAGTTTCACAGCCATGCTTCATTACAGAGCGGATGTGTAATTTTTAGCTTGGCTTGTTTGAGTTTGATTTTCGTTTCTTCGTTTTTATTGTCTTTAGATCTATAGCTAATGACACTTAATCCCGCGCGTACCTTTTCGTTCTATACGCAAATAGCCATGATACGCAGGGTGCCGATGGGAAGGCGAAGGTGCCCTGCCGATAGGTGGTGCCCCAACCATACTAAATGCGCCTACATGTAGATAACCTACGTCGTATGGTTGGACCTACTACTAATCGACCGCCTAATGTTTGTTTGCTTGATAAGAATATTTAACACTGAAATTCACATAAAAAACTTGACCTACGTGATTGAGAAAATCCAGCTCTATCAATTGCCGTTGTTCCCTTTTCGATTCGAAGTTTCAGTGCAAAAATATCGCCGACAAACTTGCGTGGCCTCGTTTCAGCTCCCCGCGGTAAATCGCGTTATGAGGATCGACCGCTGTTTTTGCATTGACAATGCACGCAAACCGAGTTGTATTGAACTACGTGTTGTACGAAGCTTTTAAGAAGCCTTTTAGAAACTTCCATAGACATTACATTGTGCTGTCATTACAATTCGGTGAAAATATTCATTCGAAATTTTGTCCTTGATTAAAACCATTAATGAACAGTGAATTATCGCATTTTCCCACACCATCCTCATCTACATTCATAGCCAATCCATTTTTATGTGCTTTGCGCGCAGAGAAGTGCGTACTAAGTGTTCAGTGCGCGAATTATATGCGGTCAGTTTATAAGGGTGGTCGATATGTAGTAGGGCTACCATACATCGTATAAATTTACACGTACGGTACCCGGTCCCGGGTATGGGATGGTTTATACACAGCCCTGTCGCTGTAAAAACGCACGGCATGTGGTCGGGCTATGTAGTGGCCCTGGCCCCGGGGCGCGCGCTCGGGCTGATCGCAGTTGAGACGCCGTGTGCGAAGCACCAACACTTGCACTTGTGACTAGTTACTCTGCTCTGCCTGTTGACCGAATGATCGGTCTGTATCTGTCCGTCGGGGAATGTTCTGCGGAGACTGCGTCTGGCTTCACGGATCCCCTCCGTATACAGACCGAAGTCACTGATGCCAGCTCCTGTGGGGAGCAGTCGCGCACAGATCAAACGTTACGATAAACCAAATTTCAGACAGCTTTTTTACATTCAAACAAGTTTGGCATGACATGACACATTATGCAGCAATATTTGGGGTAAATTTCTCACATTGTGCAATTGAAATAACTCACAGTAACTCGGTTATAACGCAGAAATTTAATCCATATCGCAACATCGCCGTTCGCTAGCTGTAAGTCGCCATTTTGAATCTGTAAGCCAATCAAATGCGAGGTACGTGTTTTAGTGAAAAAAACACGTAGAAACTACCTCGCATGTGATTGGCTAATAGATTCATACTGTATGTTTCTGCAGTTTGAACGTGACGACGCGACGGGCTGGTTGATGTGTGTTTTACATTGAAAATTCTACCAAAATGTTTGATTATTCATTAATCTGGTGAGTGTAGTGTATTCTTGAATAGTTGATTTCACTATACAAGATTAAATTTGCCGACCTAGGGCCGTGAATTAGACGCAATCGAGAAGGTGAGGTACCTCACCCAATTTTCCATCTAGAGACAGTGGTTAAGAACATCCCCACAGCAATGGGTACTGATACCTTCCGTCTGTCTACGGAGGACAGCGTTAATGGCAAAATATAAAACTTCTTTTGTGATGTCATAATAACAAGCACATATGCACGCACCCTGGCATTACTACAGACTGCGTGATGCGCAGAGAAGACAACGAAGGCAACATTACTTTCCAACACCTACGCACTTTACTCTTTATGACAGCTCAACTTCGGTAATCTTCGTATCAATGCTAACGGTGATCGGCAGTATCATCAACAGTGCCCTCTACACTACCGGGACTATGCCCCTTTAACCCTAAAAGGGCCGGGGGGGGGGGGGGGGGGAATCCGCGCCCCCCCTCGACGTTTCGCGCTATAATTCTGTAACGCGAGAAGGCCCCATCGCGAGGCTTCTTGACTTTCTTCGTTCAAGTCTCGCGCAACTTTTGAGACCAAATTTGCAACGTCCGCGCATACTTTTGCGAAGCCACGCCCATTTTTGTAACGGAATGTCGCTCCAAAACGGGCACAATTTTGTGATTTTGTGTACATTTCCTATGGAAAACAGTGCTCTGTCATGAAAGGCATAAAAACCTGATTATTTTTACAATTAATCACTTTCATTGATTAATTTTGTGCTAATTATGGTAGAAAAGTGGTCAGTGACAATTTCCAATGAAAAAACAAAGAAAAAACAAAAGTTGAAAAACAAAGAAATACATAAGAAATTCTGAAAACAATAAAATACATAAGAATTGAAATGAGTTTTGGAAGTTTTTGTGATGTACAATTGTTGAATATGCTAAAACAGATTTACAGATCAAAAATTAGACTCTCAATGCTTTTAATTAAGCTAAAATATCACCTTGAGCTTAATTTGCAAAAAATCTTCAAAAATTTTCAAAAAATCTTATGACACAATCTTGTAGATTATGACGCGGGTCTCACTCATGCAAAATTTCATCGCGATCGCACCACCGATGGCCGAGATCTCAGGGGGGGCGGAATCCCCCCCCCCCCCCCCCCCCCCCCCCCCGGTCTGAGCATAGCCAAAAAAGCCCGGCCCCTTTAGGGTTAAGACACAGACCGATCTTTCGGTCAACAGGAGTCGTAGCCGAGTGGATTTTTAGGCTAAATTTCATAGTTCCCACATGCGCACTATTCCTTCTGATGTCGATGAGATGATGCATGATAATTATTGACATGGAAAGGACACTTGGGGATTCTGCATGCATCATTTGCCAAAAAAAAAAAACAACAACAAATCAGTGTTTTTTCATAGATACCTGGTCTGTATCTAGTTGTTAGGGGTACCGTACAATGTGTATGTTCCACGCCTGGCTTCACGGAATTAACCGCGGAATCTCCTTCCTTCAGAGGAGAGCCGTCAAATGTCAAAAATGAGCAAAAACTCCTGCAGACTGACGGATATTTACAATGTATATCTAAGTTACCGCATGCACACAATTCCAGGCCTTCTGATACATGAAAGAACATGTTCATCATTTTGTTTTATAGAACAGTAACAAATTTTGCCCCAAATCCAGCACATGATATGTAGATAACTCTAAACGCAACAACCTAGGTTAGGCGTAGAATGGTTGTGCTAGAAGTATAGAACCTGATTACCGTAAACATTCATTTAGAGATCTATAGCCCTCACTCGACATAATGTATTTTTCCCCCTTTCCTCTACATTTTATTTTCGTGATCCCTGATCCAGAATCGCTACTAATCAAAAGAAGCAGACCTTACAAAGTGGGTCCATCATCAGGTAAGCTGATACCATACTGTACATGTAATTCAAAGACATTCACATGTTAACTTGAAAATGAATACAGAAACTTAGTATAACTATAAAAGCACTGACAAAATAGTTGTGATGAGCAAGATCAATGGCAGTTTTGATGATGTCTATTTTTCCAGTGCTTGGGTAATGATATTTTCTGAACCCTTTCTCAAGAAAAGTACATAAAATGAAAGCAGATGAAAATAGCACAATGCTATTAAATCATCATGTTAAATCCTATGACTAGTGCACAGGGGACATTGTGTTTCAAGATTTCATTAAAATACAGGGCAACCCCATTCTTTAAAAAAAAAAAAAAAAATCATAGCCAGGACCTTCGATGTTACTTCATTATAACTGCCTTCTGGTAAAAATGTGCTGAAAAAGAGACCAGGGGGATAAAGTAGTGGAAAATCGGGACCACCAAAGTCGCCTAATTAAATGCAGGACCTCGTTGTAAGTGAGCTGCATAGAATGGCATTTCAAAATCATTTATACATGTACTCAAGAGTGAAAATAAGTAGTAGGCATACTCATAATTCAAGCACATCAATTTGTGATGAACCTTTGCACACATGATGACATCGTGTGACTAGCGGACAGTGGGACATTGTGCGTCAATATCTTGTCAAGATATGATATTTTTCTCCCCGACTTCTCTGCAGTGTTGGATCGTGTGAAATCCTTCCTCCCTGAGCTAGAACGGGCTAATCAACAGCTGGATGCAAAACTAGAGAAAGGCAGCACTCCTGAGGACCTTGATATTGAGAATGTGGACGACTGCAGTGGACCCATCATTGAAATGGTAAGAGCTATTACACTGACTATGCATTTTCTTCGTAACAAAGGAATGGTTCATTTCGTAGTTGCGCAGCAAGCAGTTTTTTAAAAATTGTATCGTGTTGTCAGTACTGTGATTCTGTTGTTTCCATTTAAGAATAATGGAGCCATTACATTTCTGCATGACAAAACCCACCAAGAGTCACACTGGTTGATTTTCCATTAGGCATGAAAGTTTGCATTTCGGTCACAGTCAGCAAGGTTCGTATTCAGTTCATAGTATTCTGAGATACAATGTAGTAATCCTCCCATACTGCTGTATATGTAAAGTATTGAATTATGAAATTATGTAAGATTGGTGCTTTTTTGCAGTTTTTGTTAAATAATGTTTTTGGGTTTACTATATACCAGTGTACTAATCACACTTTTTGAAGACAGGAAGACCCTCAAAATACGGGGTGCAGTCAGTGCACTGTAATATCCAAGTAATATTTGTGTCCACATTGTCTACACACATACATGTTCTTGTATGTCTACAGAATATCATCCTTATTGTCCATCATTATAGAAGCGGGGTTCATACACTGGCAAATAAGTTTTTTTTTTCCTATTCTATTTCTACTCCTCTGGTAATCTTGTCTATTTTTCTTTAACCCATCTGGTACTTGACTGTGCGCATGGAAAAAAAAAATAACAACAAATGATGAACCAGCCAGGCAAGGGATGCAATGTTGACTAAATCTGTTGTGGTCTCTCTAATTCCTTGCAGAACTAAAGACATTTCTGCCCAAACATTGCAGTGAAAATTTTGCCTTTAAAGCATTATTGACTACATCTGTTGTGGTCTTGTGGTCTTTCCTTGCAGAACTTAGCACTGTGTGAACGTGAAGATGTGAGCTCAGATGACGACGATGATGACAGTGACGTGGATAGTGAAAGTGACGACAGCGAAGATGAGTGCCACTTCCATCACAACTCTGCAGAGATCAATCCACAAACTCTAAAGCTTCCAGGCAGCAGGAAATCAAAGAATGGAAGGACATTGATTCAGGAGATGGAAGGGTCAAAATCAAACTCTACAAGTGATTGCCAACAGGAGAGGACTTGAATTTTATCAGCGACAGTAGTGACAAACATTTGGAAATGACAGCCCAATAATTGAGTACACACTCTTCTACCAAATCATGGATTATCTACTCACATCCTCTTGCACTCAGAACACATCAAGACACTGAATTTGAGAGACAGTGCAAGTTTCGAGGCAAGAAAGAGGATCATGGTATCAATTATTAATTACTCGACAGGACTTTACTGAAGGATCAGTGTATATTATGTGTCAGTATTTCATTTGACATTCAAAATTTACAGTGATTTCAGTAAACATGCAGATGTTCATCCACCCACATACTGAAGGAAAAATATAAATCTGATGTTACAAAATCATTTCTGAGCTTTTTTTTACCTGTGCTCAAGGTATCTACCTATTTTTAAAATCATGCTCACAATCAGGACTTTAAAGAAATTAAGAAAGTCGTCGTAATTTAGAAGTCACATATTTCATTCTCGACATTTCTGTTATGCTGAATTGAAATATATTATATTTTTGGGGTTTGGTTTTGCCTTTCACCATCCCCCAAAAGCAAAACCCAAAGATGATTCCAGTTGGTACGCAGACTAAATGCCCCATTCATAAATGGGATTACCAAAACAAAAACAAAAACAAAAATGTTGCCAGGTAACGCACTGTTCAGCATTGACAAATGGTGAATTTTGCACAACCACATATCATAGCAGTCTTATGTGCCAAATCTCAAGTCAAATGCTCAAAACCTGAGAGAGTTAGTAAAATCCACTTGTTGGTAATTTGTCTGATTTTCTTCAGAAATATGCTGTTACCATGGCAACACTGTTCAACAATGATGAAAAATGAAGCTTTCACAGCTACATACTGCAGTGGTCACAGGTGTGAATTTTCGAGTCAAATACTTAAAAACTGAGAGTTAGGTCAATCTTCATATTTTTGTATGATTTGTATAAAAATGTTACCATGGCAACAGACAGGCATTTACACTCAGAAAAAGTGTCTTGCATGATAACATACATATATTACAGTGATCATGTGTCCTAAGTTCCAACTCTAAGCAGTAGCCTGGTCCACTCAATTGTGTATGATTTGTTTAAAAACTGCTGTTGCCATAACAACAGATTTCTTAGCACTCACAGGGTGTCTTGTGCAACTACATATTACATTGATGATAACATGTGGCAAATTTCAATGAAATTCCTTTGAAACTGAGGGTAGTTCAATCCACAAAATTATGTACACTTATTATTTTTTATGAAAATTTGCTGTTAAAATTGTCAATACTAAAAAGGTGTTTTGTAAAAATATGATTGCAATCACACATGCTAAATTTTGTTAAATTGCTACAAAAAAATGAGTACAGTAGTTTGACCTGCAAGATATTACAATGGAGTGACAGACTAACCGATCGACTGCCTGTGCACCCGAACCTGACCTCAGAGTGATTCCTATATTGTAACAAAGAAATTTCATGTAGTTTGTGAGGAGCCAAGATTCATGAAATGCATGCGAAAGTTCTTGTCTACAGTACAGTGTGCATATGCAATGAATGCCAGTGGCTACTCGCGAAAATGTCATGTGGCAAATATTTGTGATTTTACAGTACATGTAAATCCCCATACACACTGTTGGAGGGGTGCATTATTAGAGTGCACTTTCATTATAACGAATGGAAGTGCAATAACATTGTATACTGCGATGAAATTCTTGTTACAATGAAAAATTCAGGTCCCAAAATGAACTTCTACATATCTTTATATATTTCACTGTTCAGTTATACAGTAATGAAATTTCACTGTGATGAAAGAAAACTGCTTGTCCCGAAGCCTTTGTTATATACAGCTGTCACAACGGGAGTAGCCTGTATTTGCATACCTCCATAACAGGGAATGTTTCTGACAATCAATTGGAGAATTTTGTCTTGGGCTTGCCAAACATACAGACTGTGTTAACAACTATTGTATGCAAATTACTGTAGATTCAAGCCTTGAAATGTGTAGAGAATGTACAGGTGGACAGAATAGCTTTTGTCTGGGTTCATGGAGGAAAAATATCAATAGATTTAAATACATCTGGGAACCAGACTATTGCTTGTTACGTTTTATGCTGTTTCACAAAGTCTGTAAATAAATTCACTTTGAAGTACAGTAGATGTTTGGAAGTATGTACTGTTATCAATGACCTCAAGTGACTATCAGAGCAGTTCAAGGGAATTGGTAAACATTGGAAATGTCGTTGATGTGGTTTGATTACTCTAAACACTGCACATGGATTCACAACTCAGTCACGTGTGTGTGTGTGTGTGTGGTGTGGGTGGTGTATTGCATGAGGTGTGTTTGCATTAACTCACAAACATTTTCAGTCTAATCACAGTTTCAGCAACACTTAAAGGGGATGGCTAGTAACTGATCAGTGGGAATGCTGGGGGATGATTGTTCCAATTCTTGTGGGATTCATGTAAGAGTACATTATATATCTATTGTTGTGTGAAAATAATTTGCTTCAGAACGGTCTCATATTCAAGTAATGTGCAGTTTAATGCCCCATCACTGTACAGGCATGCTAGCCTGGAAACATTAAACTGCACATTACTTGAATATGAGACCATTCTGAAGCAAATAATTTTCACACAACAACAGATATATAATGTACTCTTTAATGAATCCCACAAGAATTGGAACAATCATCCCCCAGCATTCCCACTGATCAGTTACTAGCCATCCCCTTTAACCCTAACTAGGCCGGGCTATTTAGGTAGTTGATAGAGAGGGGGGGGGGGCCTCCCAGGCCCCCCCCCTTCAGATCTCAGCCGTCGACCGCGCGATCGCGACGAAAATTGGCACACACACTGCTTATGATGTAATCTATAATACCATGAAGTTAATTTTTCAAAAAATATCATTTGTGTTAAATTATGCTAATTTATGCATGATGATGCATAAAATCAGACTATTTGGTATAAATCACAAAAATAAGCTCAAAACAGGCACATTTTTTGTGTAAATATTCTTTTTAGTGTCCTTAGCAAATGTAATAAAAAAAAATTGTGATATCAGAAAAAATTCTTAAGTATTTTATTTTTTTTTGAATTTCTTATGTATTTCTTTGTTTTTTGACTTTGTTTTTCATTGTTTTTGTTGATAAAATTTATCCGCGACATCGCTCCGAACAAGAAAATATGTTATTCATTGATTTTAATCAATAAAACACCCAAATAATCATACTTTTATGAAATTTGCCAGTAAGCACAGTTTGCATTGAAATTGTACACGAATTAACGTTTTTGAGCAATTTTTGGTCTGACATGCATGTACATATTTATGCATAACTTCGGAACCACACGCCCGGGCGTCGCAAATTTGGTGTCAAAAGATGCGGGAGACTCGAAAGAAACAAGAGACCAGCGGGTCTAGCGCTCACCTGAGTATCACAAGTTCACCTTTCACGCAGTCACTAATCTAAATTATTCACAGCTCTACTAAAATTTGACCAGGCTTCTCAAGTAGAAGATGAAAATGTACAATAAGGGCCGAAATTTTTAAAGATTCCTTAATTTGGGGGGATTGGGGGCCCCCTGGGGCCCTCTGGGTGGGGCATGGTGCCCATTTTGATAAATTGAGATCCTGACCCCCTAGGGATGCTACCTGCCAAGTTTGACGAAAATCCATCATGAGGTTTTCAGGAAGAAGATGAAAATGTACAATTCAGGCCCCCATTTGGACCTTCCCAACCCCCTCCCCCCCTGCCCCCAAGAGGGGCACCCCTGGATTTGCTATGAACAAACTTGAAACTACAGTCATTAATGTACTCACTCATAGTATTATCTTAGCTCTATAACTTCTGATTCTAGAAAAGATTTTTAAAGATTCCTTCATTTTGGGGGGTTTGGCCCCCCTGGGGCCCCTGGGTGGGGCATGGTGCCCATTTTAACAAATTGAGATCCTAACCCCCTAGGGATGCTACCTGCCAAGTTTGGTGAAAATTGGTCATGGGGTTCTCAAGAAGAAGATGAAAATGTATAATTTAGGCCCTATTAGGACCCCTCCCCACCCCCCTCCCCTGGGTCCCTAGGGGGGCACCCCTGATTCTGCCATGAACAAACTTGAAACTACAGTCATCAATGTACTAACTCATAGTATTAACTTAGCGCTATCACTTCTGGTTCTAGAGAAGAAGATTTTTACAGATTCCTTAATTTTGGGGGGTTTGGGCCCCCCTGGGGGCCCCCTGGGTGGGGCATGGTGCCCATTTTAACAAATTGAGTTCCTAACCCCCTAGGGATGCTACCTGCCAAGTTTGATGAAAATCGGTCTTGGGGTTTTCAAGAAGAAGATAAAAATGTAAAAGTTTACACACGACGGACGGCGCACGACGGACGCCGCGATTGCGATACATCGCGCGGAACGTCGAGGGGGGGCCTCGGAGGCCCCCCCCCCCCCCCCCCCCCCCCAGCCTAGTTAGGGTTAACTGTGCAACAAAACTCACTGTAATACTAGGTACATGATTCAGGTAAATATCTGCAATTCAATTTCTGCAATTCAATTGCATTTTATTTTCTTTATCACAGACACAGACGTCATTGCACCGACATAAAATATGTGATGATAAACTTTGCCAAGGTCAAGCAGAGTTGATACAGAATCATTAGTTTAGCTCCAACTTACTGATCCACTTTTGGTATAATGTACAATGAAAGTCACTCAACCCATTCTATCACTCCATTCTAGTGTGTTTGGACGGTGCAGTTGTACAAATTTGGAGGGTAGTACTGTAAACTACAGTGTAAGACACTTGTATTTATTATGCAATTAGTTTTACTCCTTGGCTTAATTCAATACTGCCGAAAGAGGTACAATTTGTGGAGCCATTGTACTGTACAAAGGCTGTTTGAGATTTAGTCCAAGTGTGCAAGGAGGAAACATTAACACTCTGAAATAGACTCTATCTGGCAATGAATATTGATACATGTACAACTTTGTTCTGCATGAATACTGACAATACAAGCCTTTGGTACTCAAATATAGACCCCGAGGTCATTTAGCTATGCTTCCTGATAAAGGCACTACATGCACCATCTCCTAATTCTTGGGAGCCCTCTCTACCATCTACACAGATAAATCAACATCTTCTCTGGTCCCTGCATAAAAAGATACAATCAAACATAAGAAAATCAAACATTAGTCTGGTATCGGCCAATCAGAATGGAGTACTCACAGACTTGTGTGTGATTTTCTGACTTATAAATGTGATCTCAACTTTTATGCAACAGTGCCCTGGTCTCCATTCTCTTCAGGGAGAACCGAGTGCAGTACGAAGCGCCTGTAGGGTCAAGGGTTATTTGGGACTAGACTGGTAGGTGTTGGAGCTTCAGATCCTGAATTAAAAAAAAAAATGATACATTCTACATACTTAAACAAGTAAGCCCTTCATGTAGCATTCATTTTCACCAAAGTCTGGTTTTTGCTTTTTTTCTAAAAATGGGAAGATAAGACTCCTACGCATCACTAACTGCATCCTTGCTTGTATTCATTGAATGTGATTGCTATCTCCATGGATACCACTGTCCAAATTATTTAATATTGAGGTCTCTCAGAGTCTGTCTCTACAGCTGGTGGGATGGTGTCATGTCCCTGATAGCTCTGGCTTCCATTCTCCACTCTGGTACTTCTTCCAGTTGAGCTGGTAGAGGGATGGTCCTCTCTTCATGATGACACCACTGCCAAGGCACTCATCACCACGATAAAAGACAGCATACTGCAGGAAGAAAGAGTGACATCATGAAGCACAAAAACAGAAATCTGTCGTACTGTGGCATGAGATGAAGCTTGTACAAGCATACAACATGCATCAAAGACTGGCAAACTGAGGCCAACCAAGATTTGAGGCATGACAAAGAAATTAACAGTACGTTCTGAACTGCTTTGTGTTCCTTTTGTTTGTGTGTATAAACATGCTGCTTGTAATGCTGGGAGTTTGTCAACCCCTCTTCATTACGACAAGATCTATCAGGAGGAAGAAGATGGTAGACAATTACTGTATCAATATTGGTGCAATGTTATCATCCTTCTGGTTCACAACTAACAGTTTTGTTGTTCTTTTTTTTTTTTATTAAGATTCCATCATGGCAAGACTTTTGAGGGTTCAAAAACACCTGGAGACAGCCAAACATTGATCTGAATAGTTTCAGGGCTTCACTATTTCAGAATTATGCTGTTTGTGATGGTCCTGAGATTCTGGGTTTGACCAACACTGAGCGTAATGCTCCATTGAAAGGAGGGAGGAAAGAAACTGATTTCTTGTGTAAGGAAGTGAGCTGGAAATTCTGTCTTTGGGTGTGAAAATAAAATGATATAAAAAAAAAAAAGATGTACAAAAGAAAATTGAAAAAAAAAATTATACTGAAGCTAATTTTCATTCAAATTTTGCCTAGAACAAAGCATAGGGACTACAATGTACTGGGGGCCTTAGACAAGGTAAAGCTATGATCCATGCTGAGAACCCTTGGATAGGATCTACTGTAGGCAAAACAAACTTGCTCATTGCTACTCTTGGACACATGCTGACCAAGTTTGCACTTCTCATTTTTATATGCACAAAATTACATTGTAAATACTACAGCAATTATAAAATGTGATATGGCCTTCTTGAACATGTAGGACTACATGTAGTACAAAGATAACTTATAAAATGATGGCTTGCTGAAAGAGTACACATGTATAAATAGTAATACGCATACTAACCTGCCCTGGAGTTATTGCCCTCAGTGGTCTACAGAGTGACACGATCACAGAGCCCAAGGAACTTAATGTTAAGGTGCACTTTGCTGAAAGGGAAACAAAAAAAAACAACAACAGCAAAAAACAAACATGTTCTAAGCCTGAAATAAAAGTCACTGCAGTCTACATGGTACTTTGAGCTAAAGATCTATTGTGTCAGGCTTTTATTTCTAATACAATCGTACAATCAAACATGACATTCCTCATTATAAATTCAAAGCTGATTCAATTACATCTGCTATGTGAGGTACATTTGCAAGTAAAAAGAAAAAAAAATATCTTGAACGGAAAAACTACAATGAAGACTCAATGGTGCTGTGCTTGATATTAAGGATTTCCTCCATTTCATTATGTGCTGGACTTACTCAGACCATGGACATGCTGGAAGCGAAAGTCACAGTCCATCATTTGGTCCTCCAATAGCTCCCTAGGCGGTCTGTGGATCCAGTGGACAGGACCAGTCCAGAAAGTCTCATGGAACAAGGCTGGGTGATGGGTAGTTGGTGCCTGGAGAGAGAATTAGACAGAGATAAAAGTTAGCCCACTGGAGAGAATGACTCAGGCTCATCCAAGCTATTTTTCTTCATCACCATATTCACTCTCTCTCTCTCTCTCTCTCCCTCTATATATATATATATATATATATATATATATATATGGGCCGTGACGCGAGAAAAGGGTGTCACAAATGTACACACAAGTAGTTATATGTACATGTATCAAGGTTGTATGCATGGTTGTTTTAATGTGCACATTGTATGTACACAGGGTGACCAGATGAATGGAGAACATTCTATATGATATAGATATAGTACATACAGGCTGACCAGATCAGTAAAGAATTTTCTACATGGTATACAATGTAGCTACAGTACATGTATGCATGTGACAGGAAATACATTATAGCTCACTCAATCTAGAATGATTTAACCCATTCCAGAAAATTCTAGGAAGTGCTGGCTGAGTGAGGCACTGCCCTTGTAGCCCAATGTGATTGGTAGTTAATTTTGGCAATGATGTTATGCACATATTAGGCAGTGAGTCATCCAGGATTCCTGGAATTTGGACTTGCTAGTATGTTCAGGTATGTGGCCCCAGGTTGGAGAAAGTTACAGAATGTACTAGAAAGGGGTGAATGGATAGTATATAAGCTGGAGAAATTCTGAGGTAGGCAGAGTACCCAACACCTCTGCTCTGAGAGTTACGTCACTTCTGGCTCTGAAGCGACTTGTTATAGTCAGTCCTGTGCTACCTGCTGACCTGCTATACAAACTGTGTTTGTGGAGATAAGGCCTGGAAGACATTTTGCCTGCGGAGAATTAATTTGCCTACGTTGGAGATAGACTCCATATTTTAGTGTCAACGGACATTATTACGGCAAAGCTGTGACGGGCTGGATTCCTCGCTGGACATTATAAAGTGAATCATCATTCAACGCATCAACTGGACGTGGTCGTCATAACGTCTGGATTTTACAAGTTTCGCTGTGAACATTATACCATGGACATCTATCGTGGATTTTACCCCAGATTTATATTGTGGATTAATGCAACCTGTGCCTTTGGAGTTACGTCGGAGGAATCATTCGTCGGTGCGTCAAGGATCATTCATCGGTGCATCGAACATCGTATCTGAACATTTTCAAAGGACTACTTGATAACATAATATGTAAGTGATTCTATTACTGATTTGTAATTGTTTCTATTGATCATTATTGTACTGATGTGAAAACCGATTAAGAGTCTGTACTCACAATATCACTGTTAATAAACCGCCTGAACATTAGTTGATGGTTTCTTTTGTGCGATCATTCTCAGAGTGATTGTGGTCGTAACAAGGGCCCTTAGGGTATTAAATACGGAAAATGATTTTTCACCTCCACATTGTAGAAGGAACTCTGAGGAATTTAGATATGCAGACCTTTTCCTAAAATTCCAGTCCTGAATGCCCCAATTACGACATAGAAAAAACATGTTTTGTCTATATCCTGTCACTTTTTGATGCGTCTATGCATGTGCGCACGGTTAGCTTGTTGATCTCTTTTTGCGCGTATTGCTTTGTCAAACTTCCGCGCCGTTTTGTGGCGTTTGCGCACAGCAGCTCTAAGGGCCCTTTTCTCGCGTCACACCCATATATATATATATATATATATATATAATTTTTTTCCTTTATTTTATTTTTTTTTTTTGCCAGCAACACTCTTTCTATAAACCATCACTAAATGGGCAAAATTGTGCATTCTGTTTGGAAATATTGAGTCCTAAAGTCATCATTTTCTACCACTACTTTTTAATTCTGTAGTGAATTGAAGCAAAATACTGATTATACACTTAATTTAGTTCTAGAATATGACATCACAATGCCTACAAACACTCTTTAAATCAAACTCTAACCTGAAGGGGCAATTCAATATATCGTTTCATAAAAGAAATATAATAGATAAGTTCAAAACTAAAAACTCTGTAATAATGTCCTTCATTTCCATCATGAATTGAAATGAAACATATAGAAAAGGATTATAAACTGTCTCAAGGTACAGATGTTTGACATCACAGTGCGTGCAGACATTCCTCTGCCTGTCTTCATTTCAAATCACTCACTTTGACAAGTCTGATCAGTCTGTGATCAATATTTCTCGCTAAGCAGTAAGAGCTCCACGGCAATCTTGGCTATGATACCCTAGCATGCAGACACAAACCCAAAGTCAAACTCATGCAATCTTTGGTAAATACATTCTTACTGCTGACTAGCTAAAATTCTGTACGATTCTGTACAATTTTGTCATAGATGTTCTCGTATCATCATCTTAATGGCCTTTCATCAATCATTTCCTGAAGTGTAGAACAGCCTTTGAAAATTCCACAATTTAGCCTTGATCATGACCAAATCTGTTTTTTTAATGCCGCCTAAAATTCTTGGAATATATTACTTCTGCTCAGGATGTACTTACCACATAAACCACATTTGCCTCTACATCCTTGTCAACCACAAACCATCTGTCCTTCATCCCTCCAATGTTGGCCCCTTGACCAACAGTGTATAGGAAGTGACCTAGAGATATAAAGACCAAACAAATATTTTCATACAGCACAGCCTATGTTCTCTTTTTTTTTTTTAAGTTTGTCAAGAGTGCAAGAATTAAATATGGGAAAGGGAATGACTCAAATATTTAAAGTACTAAAGAAGAGGTGCAAAATATGTAGAAAATACACAATTTATACATAAAAAATGACAGGTGATGATATGATGTCAAAAATAAAATACAGTGCACTCCCGTTATAACGAAATGCTTGGGACTGGCAGTTTTCTTTCGTTATAACGAAATTTCGTTATAACCGAACAAATACAATATAAATGAAAACAAGGAAGTCACGCATATGTCATATTCTGTTTGTTGAATACTCGTCATACACTGGAAAACTATGTGAACAATAAAACAAATAGTTATTCAATTTCAGATTATTGTATTACAATAGTGACACACCAAGCGAACACACAGTGATGTGACGCGTTCGCCCATGCAGAGACGCTATAAAAATGCTTGTTCCGCTACATATTTTCGAAAGCAATCCTCATTTCGTTAAAACGGAGCACATTTCTTTTGTTTTTCGTTGTCAGTGGTGCTCAGAAAAGACTTCATTATAACGAAAATTTTGTTATAACCGTGTTCGTTATAAGTGAATTTTGTGCCATAGACTTTAATGGCGATAATTTTGGGACCGGAAGTTTTACTTCGTTATAATGAAATTTCGTTATAACCGTGTTCGTTGTAACGGGAGTGCACTGTAGAATAGATATTCCAACTTTGCTCCATTGTAACCAAATGTACACTGTACTTTAATGTTTCACTTTAAGGAGAGAAAAAAAAATCAAGATTCAAGATATGTTTCTCGGTAAATTCAATGACAAAGAACATGTTTTATGGATTTTTCTAATCAACCCTCTTGTTTTTTAGTTTTAAACTGCCTCTTTCATATGCCTTAATTCACAAAAGTCTTGACAAATGATTAGTTGATGCAATATATAATTCACAAAATACAACCTTCATGATCACCAACTATCTTGTCATCTTCCACTGAAATGAAGTGTCCTGGCTTTGGTTCCAGGTACTGTGATTTGAGCAAGAATGAAAATAGTGGAAAGTCTGTCCGTCAATCTGGCCAAACTTCAAACATGTACATTCTGAGATTAACATTCATGAATTGCAAGCATGTGAAACATTTGAGAGTTGACATGTTCAGATCAAAGTGACTGTGCTACAGGCAATGATCTTAGAAATAACAAACACTATACATATACACATACTATTTGATGAATGTTTTGCTATCATAACTGAGTGCAATGGGTTATAACTGAGTATGTTGTTATTGCCTGTCACCCCTATTGCACCATGTTCACTAACAGGCACATCCACTGCCATGTTGTGATCACTAAATGGCAAGAAACTAACTTACTTACTAAGTGACTTAACGATCATTATATGAGATTGCAATAAAGTAATGGTTGTCTATAGCTCTACATTGGTGGTGGTCACGTGGGACTATCACATTGCTGCCCTCACAAAAGTCTGACAATAGGCATTGGCAAACTTTAGGGGGCTTTACCACATGATAAATGGCAAGCCCAGAACATAGCATATAAAGTCATATATGCATGTAGAACTTTATAATTAGGGATTCTGCAACTGGATGTATGGCTAATGTAGTGTCATAAGTTAAAACTTCCACAAGAACGAGCTTAAAGACAACTGCATTTCAGGCTCTAAACAAAAGTGATATATTGAGGCTCAAAGCTCATAAAAACAACACATTTACTCATTTTACATGTGAAGTGTTCATTCTTCAGCACTCACCTCCTTAATGAATCTTTGAAAGTGTCTCCTTCCGATGAAACAAATTCCCATGCTCTGTTGAAAATCAAGCCCCCCAAAAAATCTACTTGAGATTTTCCAGTTTCATCAATGGTATATAAGGCTCATAATTAAGAGTAATTGAGTAAGTAATGAAAATAATTAATCATTAGTTATGATTCAACTCTAAATATCAGATGCGACATACCAGGTACCCATATCGAGCTGTACAAACACTGCAAACACATATACAACAGCATGTTGCTCTGCATAAAGCTATAAGAAAAGGCACGAACTATAAATCACTGATAATATACTCTTATTTACACTGATAACTTGTTTTCTTTGTGATAACTAAGTTCAGAAATTAGAATGAGCGCAAACTTTGTCACAAGTGGCAATGCAATTGCCACCCTGTAACTTACTTCTTTTCTATCAGCTGATCTGTCCAGCCCAACTGCCTTGGCTATTTGTTTCACAGAATCCTTGGTGAGGTGGCCCAGGGGAAAGATAGTCTTTGTCAAGGCACTTTGTGGTATTTGTGAAAGGAAGAATGTCTGGTCTTTCCAGCTGTCTTCTGCCTTCAAGAGTTTTACACCTGAAACAAAGTGTACAGCATTGCAAATGGATACCAAGCATCAACAGCATGTACTGAGTGAAATATGACTAAAGAATGATCTGAGACTAGCTTCACTGGAATTGTGAAATAAAACAGATCATTAAATTCTAGACACATCAATTATCAATGACTGCCAATCCCCTTTAATTTAATAGAAGCCCAGTTATACATCTACAAACATCTTAGGCTTGCAATGTGGTATATTGCTTTTAGCTTCAACTCTATGGAACTCTGTGCTTGCAATTTCTACACTACCATATAAATTTCAAATCGTACAGTTCAGGATACAGTCATATTGTGCAAAGACACAAATACATAATTTTGAGCTTTGACACTATTTGCCAAATACTTCACTGCTCGGATAGTTAGCAGACACTTTGCTTTGATTTCTCCTTGAGGATTCCACTAAATCTTCATTTTCTCCCTGGAGTAAATTTTAAAAGACTATGAAGGCTAAAGGTGAATGTCTGAACAATTAGCATTTATTTGAAACAACACATCTCAAACCTTTATCAGTAGCACTCCTTTCAAAAAGAAAGCGTTCTCCCACACTTGTCTGGGCGTAGTGACCCGTTGCCATGGCATCTGCCCCAAAACGGCCTATAGCATGCTCCAGAAACTTGTCAAACTTGATGTATTTGTTGCAGAGAATGTCTGGATTTGGTGTGAATCCACTTTGATACTGCCGAAGAAATTCACTGTCAATGAAAAAACAAACAAACAACTGTCAGGGGTTGATCCAGGAATTCCATAAAGGGGAGGCACCTTTGCAAAATTAAATGGGGGCGCACACACCCCCCCCCACCCGCCCTTTCTTTTTATTTCTTTTGTTTTAACCAAAAATAAAGAGGGGGCGCGCGCCTGGTGCGTCCCCCTCTGGATCTGCCATTGACTGTGCTGGTATGATTAGCTGCAATAAGCAAAAGAGTATTTGGTACATTGTACATCACAACTTGACACTACTCTGTTGTTATGATCTTTCATGGTTGGCAATAAATTTCAAACAAACCACCATCACGCAAGCAAATATCCTACAGTATTATGGTGATTACCATACATGTACAATCTCCTGTCCTACCTGAAGACATTGTGCCAGTAGTCTTGTACAAAGTTAACTTGGTGGAAGGGAATGTCCAGCACCTCACAGGCATGCTGGGCATCTTCACAGTCTTGGTCAGCAGCACACACTCCAGTCTCATCAATCACATCCCAGTTCCTCATGAACAGACCTGTCACACGGTAACCTAGCAACCAAATGTGAAAGCAAACAAGGAAGCAATTTCTTTGACCATTGAAGACGGACTGATTTTCTTGTAACATTATGCATTTCCCATTTACCCCAGCTGAGAATACTCAGGACTAGTCTTCAACGGGTTAAGCAGTCAAGAACTATATCCCTGAATACTTTCATATGTGAATATTCTTTTAAAGATAATAAATTAATTCAAATCAAATCCAATAACTTAAAGATTATGGATATTAGATGCCAGATACTTATTCCCAGAATAGATGAAGTGCCTCTGGATCTGATTGTCTGTAATCAGAGTGTGTATTTCTACTTCAACAGTGTCACCAAAGAATGTACAAATGATACCTCAAACACAAGCTGAGCATTACATCTCACAATTATCAGTTACATTCATTCATTTTGAAATAATTGAACCATTTACCCAGGACTAATAAAAAGCAGCATGTATTAAGTGATCTGTATGCATCATACCATATTTTTTTTTTTTTTTTTAACATGGGCTTCAAGAATAATGCTAATTTCCTTTGCGTTCCTTTACTAATAGTAATACACAGTCGTCAATACAACTGCTCATTATCTTCCTTGAATTCACACAAAGTATTAACTGATGATATTTGTTACCTTTGTTTTTAAGAATCCACGCAGCCACACTGCTGTCCACCCCACCAGACATTGCACAGACTATGTGCCTAGCCATGATGCCATGCGGTTGATGAGTCTCTCAGATATACTGTCACATGACATGATACAAACTTTGTTAAAGATTACAAATATATACTAATATGTGAGGTAAATATTTCCCTAATGAAGTAAAAGATGTTTCTCAATGAAAAACACACAAAGCAGTGGTGGATAAAGGTCTTCAAATGGAGGGGGGGGGGGGTGGGGGAGATTAAAAAAAATCATGATCAGATGTTGAATATTGGAGAGCACTTTTAGAAGAAAAACACAATCTTTAAACATTGTTAATTCAGTGAATAAAAGATCTTGATCGCTTGTTTGTAAAATAGAATAAAAGGGAAACTGAAATACCTCTCATCTTTGAATGGAGATGAAAATACTAGTTTGATGCACTTATTCTATTTCAGGTGAATCAATTAAAGATATTGAAATAGTGCTATACCTGAGGCCTACTTCACAAAAACTCAAAGATGACCTTATAATTAAAATCAACGAAACAGTTATGGTGTATTAAATGTGGGTGTTTACTGGACCAAATGCAACTTTTGAGACTGTGCATTCAGACTAAACGTGTCAAAACACGACACATAAGTGGTTCACCTAAGTTAAATGTAAGTATACAAATGAAATGAGCAACATCTTTTGTGCATAAAAAGAAGGTGAACAAAAAGACAAGTTTGAATTTAAATTTGACTAAGATCATTCAAGAAACACACCCTTTTAACATACTTAGTCTTTTACACGAAAGAATTGCTTGAAATCTGAACGTGTAAGGAGGGGTGCACTCCTTGCAATAAAATGTGGTTTGCTGAGCAACAATAAAGAAATATTTGACAGTGAACCCAGAGAAAATTTATGAAACGTGTGTAATATCTCAAGTCAGTGGTGGATCCAGAGGTGGGCGTACTGGGTGCAAAAAGAAAAGACAAAAACAAAAGAAAAACAAAAGAAATAAAAAGAAAAGTGGGGGTGCGTGCACCCCCCCCCCCCTTAATTCTGCAAAGGCACCTCCCTTTTAGTTTTATAAAATTCCTTGATCCGCCCATGCAAGTGAGTGCAATTTGAAGAGTAGGCCTAAATTTAATGAAAATAAAACTGAAGATAATTAATTTAAACTTGAAAAATTAAAGGGGCACATGCACATGCCCCTTGTCAGGAACGAACTTCCTCTCATAAAGATTGATAGGCAAATAGCCGGTATCACCCCATACGTATGTGCGGATATACCGAGATAGATTAAATATTAAAACTTTTTTTCCAGCATTTAATTGTGCCCCCAACATAACATAAATAAGCAAGTGTGGGACTGGTCAACTACACTAGTATTAGTAAGCTGTCCGTCTGCACATTTATCTGATATTGGCCATTACAGGCTTAGCTCATAATCTTGAACACATTTTCTTCCTTTTTTACTTTTGGTATGTCCTTACCTTTGTCGGATGTACTGTCCGCTCACGAATTCTGAGTAGATTTACCTTGTTGACTCCTCTCATGTCACGATCCCCGATCCCTTGGCCTTGTATACAAAATGCACGGCATGCAGTCTCCTCTCCATGGCTGCCCCATGCCAGAGGGCGTGTTTTTTTTTTTTTTTTTAGACGGCACAGATTGGGGAAACTAAAAATCTATCGGGGACCCTATCCCTAAACCTACCCCTAATCCTAATCCTAACCCTAACCATCAAATCCTAACCCTAACCCTAACCCCAACCCTAACCCCAACCCTAACCCTAACCCTAACCCCAACCCTAACCCTATAACCATAACCATAACCAAAAACCCTAACCCAACGTTTTTCCCGTGCCCCAATCTGTGCCGTCGTCTTGAAAGAAAAAAACAAAACGCTGCCAGAGGTTCTAAAGGGAACTTGAGCTGCTGCTAACACACACATTGCGTAATGGTCACGACAGCTGAAAGTCTAGTCTAAATATTTAGACCTTTTGTTATGCCATTATTGTGCTGATATAGATTTTTCATGGTTAACACGTACGGTGTCATAGACTCTGTCTGATCAAAGAATACAAGAGTGGAATTTTTTATTCAAATAACTCAGATAGTTGTATGAATTATAGGATATTTAAGGATGATATATGTTATGATAATATTTGAACATTTTGTCTGCAAACCTTAGAATTACTTCCACTACATTTAGATGCAGAAACTTCTGGCAGTTTTATGAACATACCCCTTGAACTGAGAACTTGAGAAAAATGCAAGAAAATGTTGCAGGAGATGAATTTCATTAATAAAGGATGTGTTGCCTATGAAGAAAAGAAGAAATTGTTAATTAAAAGATTTTTTTTAATCCATCCACCTTCAAATTTAAGGGACTTTTTAAAGCAAGAGGTAAAGAATTGATTAATCTGTGTAGATTTATACTTAATGTATATAGGAAATTATATATTCATCTTCCCATGACAAACAGCAATTTCTTTTCTTTAACCAACGTCAACTATATATAAACTCTCTTTTAATCATCCAAACATAGGCCGATGCAGTTTAATTACACTGAACTAGTACCATGGGCCTTGAATAATTCAAATAGGTAGGCCTAAATCACTCAATCACAGAATCAGTGGAAATCCAATAACGGAAAGGATTAAAATAAACCTTTGCTCAAAACAATACAAAACACAACAAAATGATCATATGGTTTCCAGGAAAATTAATAAAATTACTATGGAAGTTTGTAGTTTCATGGCAACCAAACCTATATCCTATATATGTTACCAGAAGAAATTTGAAAAATGAAAATAAATTCTTGGGACATGGCTTAATTGCAATTAGAGCAATTAAGTTAGGTGGTCTCTTTCACCCCTTTTTTCCTATGTAGAAATGAGGCAATATCAATTTAGCCGTTGCATTCACTTGTGATAATGAATTAAGAAAAAAAATGATAGCATTAACATATGATGGCTCTGACATCTGAAAGGAGTAGGCTCGAGTTTTGTTGGGGGAAAGCAGGGAGGTACACCAAGGTGAAAACTTGTCCCCATTGTAGGTTCTTTTGATCAGGCAATTGCAGTATAAAAAAAAAAAAAAACAACAACAACATTTATAGAAAGATAAAGCATAACCTGGGGGGCGTTTCATGAAGGAACTTGTCGGATAAAATGTCCGACAAGTCAGTTATATCCGACAAGTTCAGAGAAATCAGCCAATCAGACTAAAGAATTTCTCAAAACTTGTCGGATATAATTGACTTGTCAGATATTTTATCCGACAAGTTCCTTCATGAAACGCCCCGCAGGAGTCATTGCAGAAAATGTCTCATGTATCTGCCGTTGCAAACTAATACGAATTTAATTAAGATACCGACATCTACAAAACTGCAAATTTACACAAATGTTGCAAATTATCTTCACAAAATATTCTGGTGAATGCAAATAAGAGAACAATATAATGACCAGCAATGAGTACTAGTATTCATGTTATGCAAATGTTTGTGTGAGTATAAATGGGTGAGTTTTTAGGCCTATTGTAGGCCTAACGTTACAGGTCAATTAGAGAAAAGGAAAAGAAAACACAAATGATATAGCAGCAACTAATGCGCCATGTAAATGAAAACAAACAAACAAACATGATTCTACAACCTTGTACAGTTGGCCCTATGTGTATAGTTTCTTGTCATTTTTTGTTTCGGTTGCAAGCAAGATACAGTCGAAACATAAATAATGTTTGGGCAATCGTGTTTATGCAATATCAGGGCTAAGACTATATCATGAATATTCATATTATACTGCGTGTAGTGCTTCTCTTATTGGCTAACACCAACCTTCAAAGTGCTCCGAAAGCGCAGCGCGCCCCATACAAGTTGCATGCTTCCCACGACACAGGATCTCGCGCGGCGATACGTCCTCCGTAGTACAGAAACCGGAAGAAGACGGCGCGCGGCGACATCGACGCGACGAGTCGACATCCATTTTACAGTACGAACACAAACTCATGTGCATGCTGTGCAGTTCGTGCACCGATGTGGACTGACACCAGCTGTGCTTGAATAGTACCTGCAACTCCGTCGTCGATGCATCACGTTTGACCTTCCGGCTACCCCGTTGATCTGTTACGTTGGGACTTCTGGCAGTGGTAAGACAAGTTTGTGGTAGGGCCTACCGTACAAAACTAATTGTATGTAATGTACACAGTCTTGTTACCACTAATTTACTAAAACTATCTGATCCCGACAAGGCCATCATCAGCACATAACACTACTAGGACTCGGAGCAGGAATGGTTTTATTAATGTAAATGGTAAACGTAAACAAGTATCAAATTAAGTTCAAGTAAAATTACTGCTAATGTCACTGTTCTTACACAACAGTCTGCAAGATCCTTCAACTTACTGAAGGAGGCAGACTTAACAGTTAACATGTTAAAGAAGAAGAAGAAGAAGAAGAATTAAAAGAATTCTGCACAGTGATCAACCAAATCATTGAAATGAATGTTATTAACAGTTACTACTATTTAGGGGGGGGGGGGGGGAGGGACTTAATCTTATAAATGTTATAGGCAACTTTTTTATATGATATTGAATTTAACTATTACTAATTATATTGTGGATCAAGATGGTCCAAGGTAACTGCGACCAGCAGCCCCAACGTACAACGTACAGTGTTGGGGCTGCGCCGTTTTGGCCTCGATATCTTAATGTTGTACCAAACGGGTGCCGTTCCGGCTCTGTATTTCCTTAATTTTTCAACAAAAACAACTGGGAATACTTACATGGGTGGACTAAACCTAAATGATTCACATCGGCGACTGTTTGATGCATTTCATTGCTTATGATGCAGAAAATGCTGTCTTATAAGGCAAATATCTTCAGCTCACCGATGCTCACTAAAACTCACAATCACTTGCACATGCGCACACAATGCATTCAGTGCAGTGCATTGACAGCTGTAGTACTCGCTACATGATGCATATTCACCATGCGATGATGCATTATTCATATCCTTTTGCGTCCGTAACGTTGACGTCATTATTTACGCATGCGTAGATGCGTACTGATGGATATACACGTTCAAAATAGCAGCAAAGCTCTCCACTAGGGCAGACCGCCTACTCCTAAAAAATGTGGAAAATTATGCAGTTTCCAGATAAATTGGTGAGAAGGACTAAGGCAGTGGGGTAGTTTATATTTCATTTTATATTGTCACTGTGTTTATGATGGACATTTAGGCATGGTTTATTTGTGAAGTTGCCGTATATGTGGCAATAGGGAGTTGTTCGTGATTCTCACTTGAACGAAACTGCGGGGTAGCCGCCAGGACCCCGCCGCAGAGCGGCGGGTCTCCGGGGCTAGGTCCAAGGTAACTGAGTGTGAGTGTGTGGTAAGAGAGTGGATCATATCACCGGACGTTGTTTGTTTGTTTTGTGGCTCTGAATTCCGTACTCAGAGGATGGAATTTTTGACCGAAAATAACAGCAGTTAGAATCTATAGCCTAGGTCTATTCACAAAGTCCTGAAAATTACAATTTTAGCACAGTGTACCCCTCTACAAAAAGTTACCTTTTAATGTGGTGTAAAATCGTATTATAATTCTGGACAAGATTTTCGTAATGGAATAATCTACGTCTTTCACATATGGTCCTAGCACCAGAATCACAATTCATACCCACGATTTACCGTAAACATTCGTATTGAGTGGATGACAAGGAGAAAATCGGCAAATGAGGCTCAAATTTCGTATGTGGTTTGCATAGGGCCTACATAAAATGTCTAACATGAACATTTTGAACAATTCACACATAAATCGACAACTTCTTAACCTGAGATGAAATGTGCATTTCTGAGCGTTTCTACGTTTTTGTGTTGCATTTTTTGCGATTTCGGCCCATACAACGCTCTGTGAGGCTTAACTACACGCAGCTGCTGTCACAAAGCGACAGCGGCTGCACGTCTACTCCATAGTAAACATCATTTTCAGCGGTGGGTGTACGTTTCCTTCATGAATATCTTTATTAATTGTATAGAAAACTAAAATATAAGGAATCCCCATAATCTATGATATTCATTCAATAATCGGTATGCGATTTTTTTTTTAACTACGTCAAAACCTCACCGAAATCCGTGACTAAAATCAGCTCTGTAAGCGTCCGTATTGCTCACTCCTCATCTTCTGCGTGTTATTTGAATGGCAGTCACTCTCGTATGCTACAACGTAGCGAGTCGGAAATATTCATGAGCTACAGTCACTCTCGTATGCTACAACACTTAGAAACATTGTAATAAGCGCTTTATAAATGATATTTATTATTATTATTACACCGAGCGAGTCGGAAATATTCATGAGCTAGTCCCAAGTATTCATGAGGTAGTAGGAGAGCGGAAGTGACACATGCAAACGTCAAACCGTTGCCGGAGCAGCACGCGCGGATACGAGTGCTTTGCGTAACACACAAAACGCACGGGCGTATGTAAAACGCTACCACTTCCGGTTGCGCATGGGTGGTAGTTCATTGATTTTGTGAAGCTCTCGAAGAAAAAGATGACACCGCACAATCTACTTCGAAAAATTCAACAATAAGGTCTGGATACCAACGAAACACCAATTCAACTCCACCATCAGCAAAATACGATGTAGGTGAGTGGTGAAAATTATTCTTATGTTGAAATCAAACAAAATAAAAGACATTTTATGTAATTTTGCCATCAATAGCGACGATTGTTTACAACGTTTGAACACTAGTACCAACAAATGTCAGACTGCTGTGCTTTGCACAGCGGTCTGGTCAGGCTATGTGAGGCTAGTCTATGAAGTCCTGCGCACATTGAATGTCATTAGTACGCAGCAGGGGCGGATCCAGGAATTCCGTAAAGAGGGGGCGTGTTTACAAAATTAAAGGGGGGGCGCACGCACCCCTCCCCCCATTTTTTCTTTTTATTTCTTTTGTTTCAACAAAAAATAAAGGGGGGCGTGCGCCGGTTGCGGTCCTCCCTGGATCCGCCCCTGCGCAGGTATGTGCACATCCGGAATTACCACGCTGTCCGGTACTAATACCATACCTGTATCATTATAACTTCACTAACATTTATAAGATAGATCGGTGTAGCCTAGCTACCTGATAAATTTACTATACAATGAGTGCAACCACTTACCATGACTACTTACATCATCAGTACTTATACAGTAAAGTAACACACTGCAATGGAGATGCATGTCACATGTCTATCACTTTGTGTAACCTGACATGAACGTGACCCCGTAGGGATGTATCCAGGATTTTTTCTGGGGGGGAGGGGGGGGGGGTCATAATCACAATTTTGGGACCTTTACCTTTGCGAGGGAGCGGATCGACCAAGCGGGGGGAGGGTGTGGGAGGGGGGTGTCCCCCCTCCTACCCCCTCCCATGGTAGGGAGTTTTTGAATTTTATATCTTAAAATGGGGCCATTTGGTGCATACAAAAGTGACTTTAAAAAAAACCCATTTATCATGTTAAAATTGGTGATAAAACCTGTGTTGGTCACTTGTAAGTTCATTAATCAGTAAGTTAAAAACTGCATAAGTGCATTTAAATAAAGTTGCTGACTAGCTAACCTTACACCTTCCTAAAGTACATAGACCCCAGGGTAAAAAGCCCTCGAAAAACAAAAATTGTCTTTTACAAAAAATGGACCTTTTGAAAATTTGGGGGGTCATACGACCCTCCCGACCCCCCCTTGCATACACCCGTGTGGGGTCACCGATGTGCTTTGTTTGTTTAATTTCTATCTGTGAAAATGGCTGGATAGCCCATATTCAGCTGCAATAGCTGGTCTTTCATGAGGTCCAGTTAGAGGTGGGACCACTTCAACGAGTCAAACACCCTGTTCTTTGCGATGAATAAATGAAGCAGCATCTTTTATGTGCATGAGTTGTGACTCTCTCACACACGGGACCTCCATTTTTTGTCCGATCACCATGGGGGGAAGAGTATTTTGCCTTGGAAGGGATGGTAGATTATACACAACATACTTGTAGCTCGGTGGGACTCAGCTCAGGAATTTAACTTGGGTCCTTTATTTGGATCGACTGAGCAAACTCACCATCATAGTCTAGTATCAGTATTAAACGTTACAGTCTTTAGTACTGAATCTGATAAAACCGATAACTTTTCCTGAGTGATGGTTTGTATTACTAGACTCTAGGCTATTTAGCCTGTTTATAAAGTAATCTAATATTTTACTTCATTCATTTTAGTGTGGTGTAGATTCTAGTATGTTTAGTCTACACAGGAGAATGCACAATAACTTTCCTTTGATTGGTCAATGTTTTTCTCATGGTTATTCCTCTTCTGTTGCATCTCACATCTCATGAATAATGTTTGAGTCATGTAACTTTGGTGACAATCAAACTTAAATTAGACCCAATAAAGTAAGGATTACACATGACACAGTATTACTGATAATGGAAGGAAGTGAAAATTATATTTTCAATTTTTTGATCAGCAAGCTCACAAGCAATAGGCATATGTCCCTTTCAAGCTGTCCAGCTAAAATTCAGTGCTAGATTTTTGCAATCAGTCCAAATCATTCAGGTTGTCATGGCAACAGGAGACATCAGAGGCAATCTGCATCGCCTGCAGAGTGAGTTGAAGCATGCACGATATCCCAAGGACATTGATTACTCCAGGTCAGTATAATTTGGTAGGCTGTGTGCCCCTGGCCTCGCTGACATTAGTTACGTTCAGACGGCAGGCCCTAACCTCGAGGTTAGGAAACCTCGAAGTTTAGCTCTTGCCCCCTAACTACGACGTGTGTCCACACGACGAATCTTAACCTCGAGGTTACGAAACCTCGAGGTTAAGCTTCTGCCCCCCGTAACTACGAGTGGGTCCCACTCGATGTTAAAACCACAAAACCGGAAGTTTCAGCCCACACTGCTAACAAGGCGTCTATTCATTCTTTAGTCCAACCCTGTCGGACTCGCTTACAGGTACTCTTTTTCTCTGTCATGGTATGCAGAGATAGCACTGCACTGATGACTTAATGCCTTTATGAAGACATTCGTCGAAAACATTTTTTTAGCGTCGGAGAAGAATATAGAATACAGTAGTGAGTTCGACGTGTTCAGTTTCAGAGATCAAGCGCATGGGAAGAAAAGATGATGTTGTTGTGTCGTGCGTCATAGGTTTTTCACGTCTAGTGTATTTGTGGTGTACGTTTGGGAGGTTGACCCGGAAGCAGAGGGAAATTGTGGGGGATGGAGTTTACGGCGAGGTCACTCTTAACTTCAAGTTCATTGTTTTTTGTATCCACACGGTGCTTAACTACGAGTGGTGACCCCCCGCGGCTCGTGGTTAGAGCGCTAACCATAAGATTTCTCGTGGCTCGAAACATCGAGCAAACCTCGAGGTTTGCTAACTACGAGTGCGTCTTCACGGTCCCTAACTACAAGCTCTAACCTCGAAGTTTCCTAACTTCGAGGTTAAGGGCTCCCGTCTGAACGTAACTATAAGCAGGCTATGAATTCTGAATTTGGCATAGACCGTTTCAAAACAACCGTATGTAAGCCAATGTTTTACTTTAGTGTCACAAATTCAGCTACTACCATCACTGGCTATCTATGCATTCAGCACATTAGGAGAGTTGATTTTACTGGCATTCACCAAATGCATGTACATGCCGACTCTTCAGGATTTTTGGTATCATAAAATATGTGATTGGTTTTTTTTAGAAGAACTTTTCAGAGCTTTTTTTTTTTTTTTGTTTATTGAAATGCATGTGTATGGTATACCTTCATAGAAAGCATTCAAAGAAAGTTATATGTCTGAAGATAAAAGGCTGAGGTACTGTATATACACTTAAATGGACCTGTACAAGACTTGAGTGCACACAAGTAGGCTCATTGACTCGCTTCTTCTTTAGATTTTAGCCAGAATACAAAAGAAACCATTCTAATTTTGAAAAAGATATCCCTTCTGAGCCAGAGGTCAAGTTTTCTGTGTTGTAGTACTGCAACCCTCAGTGTGATGGTATTTTGTGTTTTGGGTTTGTTTGTTGTTGTTGTTTTTTCCACTGTATTAATGCCTGAAGGGAAAGTAATGTTTGTTGATAGCATTTCTTTGATTACACATACATGTACTGTGTTACAGTGCAAAATAGGCAGTCACTGTTCAATGTTGCTTAAAATTACCCATGGTAATCTCAGTACTGTGAACCTTCACCATTGTTTGAAAATATAATATGGGAGGTTGCAGAGAGCTGTGCCTATTGGTCACCTTGCTGATAATGATCGCCAGTATCGCAAAATTTGTGATATCTGTGCATGAGTTAGTTTAATACACATGGCTGATTGATCTCGCCTTGATTGATTTAACGTCATTGTGGTATATTCTGATAATTAGGCCTGGTATGAATCATAAGATGCCGGAATTAATCACATAAGTTTTAGATTGAGCTTTTGGGACATTTGATGAAGTTGCAAATGTATTTCTGTTCCTAATATGATAAGGTAAATTTTATTGTTACTTCAGCCTTGCCCGGGGCTCTCCAGCCGATTTCCTCCCAATACTACACTATGTGATGTGTGACTTCTCCAGACCACTTTCGGAGCTCATTCTGGACAGCAATATTGACATGGTTGGCAAGAGCGATCGAAAATTCCTGGAGGCAACATATAAGGTAACCCACTTGCAAATGCCAGTTGACAGAGTCATGTTGCTACTTACACTATCCCTCAAACTGAAATGTTGTTGTTGATGTTGTTGTCATTGTTGTTGTTGTTGTTGTTGTTGTTGTGTGTGTGTGTGTGTGTGTGTGTGTGTGTGTTTGGGGTGGGGGAGACAGTAAGCCTTATAACTTCTGAGGTGTCTGTCATATTAGGCCTTCTTTTTGACAGTACTTAACACAACATGGAGCTGTGTACTTGATGTAATAAAACACACACACACACACACACACACACACACACACACACAGTGCAAAAGCAAACTGTAGAGCACGAGACTTCTGTTGGTTTTGTTTTTGTTTTGTATTACCTCATTTATTGGAGCATAAATGAATGGATATTCTGTGGTTCATTTGAGTCTTGGTACAGTTGTGCATAACAGAAATGTGGACAGTAGAGGCATACAGTGGTGTTTATTTTTGCAAGGAAGACTTTCTCAACTCCTTAATCACATAATAATGATAATAATGATAACAATAATGATAATGATAATAATAATAATAATAATAATAATAATAATAATAATAATAATAATAATAATAATGATAATAATAATAATGATAATAATAATAATAATAATGATAATAATAATAATAATGATAATAATAATAATAATAATAATCATTATTATTATTATTATCATAATGATGATGATAATAATAATAATAACAACAATAATAATGATAATAAAATAATGATAATGATAATACATATTGTAATGCACTTAATACAATGCAATGTATTCCTAAGTGCATATTGTGAGGACATAAGTCTTTCCACATTATCTATGTTTTTTGACAGTATGTATGAAATGAGGATCTGCTCATAATTGAAGAAAACTTGACAGTCCTGATGACTTTGCTAATAATGTAGGATTCCCCCATATTCTTCTTTTATCAGGCACTTAGGGATCTCTTCAGCTACAAGCCATGCATCACCGCTCAACAGTTCTTCAGCAAAGGCTTTGCTGAGAGGAAGATCCTGCTCATGATCGATGTGGTTGCCATGGTGAGGAAGAAGCACAAATCGCTGAGCGCCAAGAAGGGTCCCTCTGCCAGCCAATCACGTCTCGGTCAAGGCAAGAATGTTATCAGCCTACTCTCAAAGCCAGACTCCAATCAGAGTTCCAGTTGCCTTGGAATAAAGGAGTAAAGTCAGATGAAGAAGAGTATAAGGACTTGTGAAGCTGTAACGTCATCACCTCGTTTAGTTTACATACAATTTGTTTCTACCACTCAAAGTAATGTTATGGGAAAACATGAGTCATCTAAAAAAAAAAAATATATATATATATATATATATATATTTCTTATATATTATGTCCAGTTGCGAACAAAACTTCTGCTGTTTTATATTCTATTTTCTATGCTAGCTTAAACATAGAGTGGCTTTCACTTTCAGAGATGCCAACTTACTCATTTGCAGTAGTTTGAACTACTCAACAAATGTATCGATATGCAAGGTAGGATTAAACTCTCTATTGAGAAGTCTGATGCACTTTTTTCAGGACACCACAGTGTTCCCACAAAGCCAGTTAGTCCACTGAATAATGTATCAAGTGCAAGCTCATGCTTTAATGTCGTTGCTCTGCCATGTGAATCCCGGTGTGTAGGTGATGCATCCAAATCAGGGAGGAAGCCACCATCTCCTGGAGCTGCATCTCTTCCTCAGCTCTCGGAGATTTCCGCCCCGGAAGAGTTCAGACCATCATTGAACAGTACAACGAGCGAGTGTCTGCCATCCACTCCAACCACTCCAACCACCCAGACTACTGCACCCACTGAAAATGGTCCGTCTGTCGAGATCGTTGTTGTGGGTGGGTATTTGTCTTCCTTTCTTTCTTTGCAACAGACTATTTGTAGATTTCATTCCACTCCAGAAAATCCCAAAAGCAGAATATATGGTTTCCAAACCTTAATATCAATACAAAGAGAACACCAAAATGACAAGGAATTGTGCAGGTTTAGAGTGCATGAACAGCTGCCAATTCACCCTTATTCCTTAGGAGGCATCCTGACATCTGACATTGCTCTTCATATGTTGGCAGTATTAAAAATAGAAAAGCTTCCCCGATTTGGAAATTATATTAGCCTGTTAGGATGCATGTAATACACAAATATCTCTCTGATTGCTCTTTGGTATGTCCCTGATGTTGATGTGCGAGTGTTGACAGCCCTGTGGATGAGACATCTGTTTAGCAGCCCTTACTTCCCGAAAGTCCCTCCTTCTTATTTGCATTATAGTATGAAATGGAGTCACAAAATTGCAAGAGGAAAGGATGGGGGGAGTGATTTAACCATGCTGTTTGTAATATGTCATATCTACAGGAACGTTTATTTTATGCAAGCTCTCTAAATATGAAGGAGTAGTAAAGGGGAATTTAAGAGCAGCAGTTAAGTGTATGAAAATAGATGGGAATGTGCAAATTCAATGATATTAAACATATTTGTTTCTTTTTGCTCTGCATTTCATGCATTTTGGACAATAATGACACAAAAGACTTGAGATAGTCGTGGGTTAAATAGACGGAGAAGACAGATGATGTTTACCACGGGGATGGTGTTGAAAGATTGTAATAACAATGCTGGTGGTGATGGGTAGAGTGAAAATACTCCTTGAAGTTGATACCAGTAACACCAGTCATACCAAGCATACTAGTCATACCACTGATGCCATACAGCGTGACGAAGTGGCTCATTCAGTAGCACATTTGGCTTGCAATCAATGGTTAAGGGTTCAAGTCCCAGTTAGCCTAATTGAGCAATCTTGTGTGTTATCAGGCTGTCCCTTCTAGGTTGCAAAGCCAATGAAAGGCTTTGCCCAACAGACACACAAGAAAATGGGCGAATGATGCCTACCGCTCATTGTTCGCCCCTAGTGATAACAGTAGCCTGCATGCAAACAGTTTCAACCTGTCATGCTGTGCCATACAAACCAACGAATAAATTGACGTCATTATCGTAGAACTAATATATAAGTATTCAATGCTTGATCCTTGTTTTCATCCATGCTGTTAGGCCACACACCTGCCCCTCCAAATGTTAAAGTTGTGAAGCAAAGTTCACCTGATCAGGCAACACAGTCTACCGCAACATACAGAGCTGTTATCCATGACGTAAGTTTACATCATCATCGGCTCAAAAGTCTGACATTTTGCACTTTGTTTGCAAGTGAAATGCTCATCCTCAGCACATTGTAAATGCTGTGACTGCCCGATTTGTATCAGAACATATATTTTTCACAACTAAAATTTCTGATTTGCCACAGAATCTTAATTTGAGTGAACGATTTAGACTCATTTTCCAGTGACAAGATATATCGTCTCACATACTATGCACTATGACAAGTAGACTATTATTGATAATACAGTCGATTTTGCTAGGTCAACCCTGCACAAGTCAAAAAGTTGACTATAAAGTTGAAGAGAAATTAGTCCAGATGGGTATTACCAAGTGCATTATGTTATGTAGGTCACCATTCAAATACAGTTGAACCTCTCGTATCCGGACAAGTCGGGACCAGGGCTCATCCGGATAAGGGATTTGGCCGGATACGGGAGACTCAATGCTTTATACATGTACATATACATACACATGTACTGATGTAGCCCATTGTAGTACCACATGTAGTAATGTGTATACTGTAACCTTTTCATTGTTACACTCAATAACAGACCCCAAAATAGAGGTGTATGTTAATGTTGGAAGTAATGTGTAATTCATGTGTGTTTGTGTAGGAGTTCTCAAGGTGTTGGGAATCCCCCTTTCCTCCCATAAGTATTAAAAATAAAAATAAAAATCATGGCGGGATTGCGTCCGTATAATAGAGAGATCCGGATAAAGGGAGGCCGGATAAGAGAGGTTCAACTGTAAATCAAAAGATTTTCTCTGTTCACTTTGGATTTGACTTAGATGAGGTTGACTTGCTATATAATGGTATTTTATTCTAATTAGAAGTGAAGCTAGATACAGTGCTTACATTCAGCCTTGGCTGGAAATAAGATGACAGTAGCTAGCTGGTAATGACCAAGAAACACAAAGTTAGCATGAGATAGCAGTCATACTGAAAGGAAAACATCAAATTTGTCATCTGTCCAATTCCGGTGTTCACCAGTAATATCCCAGGTAATACATGTCACCAGCACCAAATCATTGCACTTTGAGTGCCTTTTGAAATGGACATAATGAAAATGCTGTTTGTTTTTGTTTTTCCCCGCGTAGCCTCACAATGGAATTGATGAAAAAAAAAAGAAGAGGAAATAGCATACTTCAAATGACATTACTAACATGAAGATTCAAAATTATTTTTTGTCATATAAGAATATATATTTGGACATCTAATGAGTGCAAGGTGTATAAATGAACATATTGACAAATTTTGTCATGATGTACCTTCTGTGTGTTAATAGAATTTAGAGAAATAACGTATTCAAATATTATTCCGGACAATTCTCCACCTCCGTGGTCTCAGGATGAGCTGAAGACACACCCTGTCATCAGGGACCTAGCGGTGGTCGTCGGGGACCTTATGAACCGG
The DNA here is from genome assembly GCA_033980235.1 of Diadema setosum. Lineage (NCBI taxonomy): Eukaryota > Metazoa > Echinodermata > Echinoidea > Diadematoida > Diadematidae > Diadema > Diadema setosum. The sequence goes on from CM067060.1 coordinate 47,762,984, forward strand.
GTCCAGACTCTTGAGGAGCAGGTGACCAGACTGACCGTCTCCACCAAGAAGGAGGAGCAGAGGGGCAATGCCCGCTGGGTCCTCCTGGAAAACAACTTTAACATCCTGGAGGGTCAGGTGAGGGAGATTGAGAGAGTGTTACTCTTAAGGTGTAGTCAGACTGGCAAAAGGTTGAGAAGTTAAAGATCACGAAGTTTGGGCCATTGGCACGCGCGCAAGAAAGAGTGCGCCATCTGATGGCTAGTGATTGTGATGTAACAATGCACATCTGTACATGACAATGGCCTCGCGCTTCGGAGGCACCGCCTGCAAACAGATTGAGAAGTTTCGCGGGAAGTTTGGGGTCACACTGGCAAAACTTTGAGATCTTAAAGATCGCGATCTTAAACTTCTTGATCTTTTGACAGTCTGACCGTGCCTTTTGTGTTACCATTATGGGTACTTTTTACTGAAGCGCTTCGAGAATGACTGCTGCATAAGGCCATCAAAACTTCTCACATGTTTAAATGATCTTGCAAAAACAAGGTGAGAAAAAACTGATCAGATTTATGAAGTTTAAATCAATGATTAAGAATAAATGTCTTGCTCTGGAATTGATGAATTATACAGAATATGCACCAGATTTGTTCCCAGATTATAATAAGAGGGCTTTCAAATGAATTATTCACTCTGCTGTGAACCAAAGAAATTGTTGAATACAGATCCTGTTTACGCTGTATATTTATGCAGCTGTCATTTGTATGACGCACCTCTTGACCCCCGGGAAAGGTGCGTCATGGTCGCGTCAAGTACCACCAATTTGATGACGCGTGGTACCGTCACGGGAGCAAAATGTCCGTCACAATACTGACCCATTATGTGCGTCATAGTCGGTCATTTAACCAGAGTGTGTCAAAAGGTTCGTTAATGGGACCGTCATGTAATTTTTCGAGGCTTCTTGCATGGTATCCCTCCGTAACAGAATAAAACAAACTCGCGATCGCGAGTCGGCCGAATTCACCGGCTAGTGGAAACGCGAAAATGACACAATTTTCATTCAGTTTTATTATAACATACTGATACTCACTTCATTCTCGTATGTCTTCTTTTTCTATCTGATGTCAGACTAAAGGTCTTTTCAGAAAGTTTGAGCACAAATTTGCTCCAAAACCACACTACCAAACACGATTTGTGATTAAAATCATCATATACAGCCCGCGGCATCGCGAAGCTCGCTATCCTTCAATCGCATTCACTGTAGTGTAGCATCGACCGTCGACCGTGGAACCTGCAGCAAAACCATGTGCGTGATGTCGACCATGTATTACATGTATACAGTACACGCGTACATACGTATACAGAATGCGAGGCATGGCAGAGGCCAGGCCGCAAAACACATACAAACGATTATGGAACTAACATTATTGAGAGTCTTTTAAAACCTACATTAACTTAAAATAGTAAATTCTATTTAAACACTAGCCATACGCATGTACCTAACTTGGGTTTAATAAGGTTCGTGTTTAAATAGGCAGGGGCTTCAATCAAGCAGTTTTCGAATCGGGGAAGGGGAGGCGGGAGGTTACGGAAAAAATTACTGTGGCCAGGCCGTAGTTTCGCGAAACTACCTGTAGATAGTTTGCCATAGCAACGTGTATATCAAAACACGCATTTCTATGGGATGTCCATGAACTTGGGAACGGTTTAGAGAAATTCGAAGTCATTCGAAGTTGAAGTGTTTTTTTCCTACGCATTTTTATTTTTTGTTGTTGTTGTTGTTCATATCTAAAAAATTCGATTTCTTAATTTTTTTGAACTGGTATTTGGGAGTCTTGTAATATATTTAAAATGTTGATAGAAATTTTTGAATATATTAAGAAAGTACGCCTAGGCGCCTACTGTTTGGATAAACGGTAAACATGCAGTCTACGTTCGATACGAAGAAATCATTACGTCTTTCACAAGGAAAAGCATACAAAACAAACAAAAAACACCTACGAACGAATGTTGATAGCCAAAACTTTGATAAGAAAAAGCAGTTATCATGAGCGTGAACTGAAATTAATTGTCATGATTTTGTTGTCCAGGCTAACCAGGTGATGACTGCATCTCGTTGAACCTACTCGTAGTGAATTTCTCTGAGCATACGAGACCTTTTAAGTATTTCTGTGATTGCATTTTTAATTCACTGATTAATCGATCTTTTTTTTTATTGTTCAGGGAACATAAGATATTCGATCAAGTACATTATATTCGACTGTTTGATGTTTCCTACTATGCGCCAAAAGAAAGGCTATAGAATCACGATATCTTTGCAATGATTCCTTTAATTCAACTAATGAGCTGGTTCTTCGATAGATATTTCCAGGATATTTACACGATGTTTATTGCAGTGCGCGCATTCTTTCGTCTGGCACACACCTGCTTTTGTGGAAATTTCCACAAGGGGAGAGGGGTGGGGTGTCAAGTTTCTTCGAGCCGAAGAGACTGCATGTAAAACAATCTCTTCGCTCTAATTTATTGTCATTCGTGCTTTCCCCTTATTCTTTGCTGATATTGAACATTTAGATTTAACTTTACGAAGGTTGGTAGCACGTGGTTCTATTTTGTTGTGAGGTGTATGTAATTTCTTTTTTTTATCATTCTTGGGAAGGAAAAGAAGAGTAAGGGGGGAAGAATAAGAGGGAAAGTAAAATGAAACGAACGGCACGTACGCTCAGCATTCACAGTAAGCCGTCTTTTTACACCAGCATAGTTATCATCATCACCATCAGACATCACTCAGACCATTTTAGCCTTTTCCTATCAACATTAAGAAACACGCATAGTCCCTCGAGATAAACACCTAGGAAAATAAATAACAAATACAAAGTATCAACACCTCCCAACAACACAAATATTTAGAAAAGACAACACACGGCACACTAAAGCGGCTGGTATCAAACTTCGTCGCTTCGATTCGAAAAAGTATTGCAGCAAAGCGGAGAAATCGCCGTTACGAAAATAGCAGTGCGAGACACTTGAAATAATTAAATTTACGTCAAATACTTCAAAGTATAAAGGGAACGGATAAAGTGATATAAAATGGAAGAAATTGTACCAAACAATGTGTGAGAAGCGACAGTGGAGAACGGTAAGTTTAGTAGTAGGCTTAGGCCCTAGCAACAGTTTACAGCACCGAAAGCTACGCGAAAATAAGGTGAAAATAAATACACATTGGAAACTCGGTATTGCGACGAGATCCTTAGGATCAAGTCAATAAACGATACAAAACAAAGGAAATCAATTCATTTTGACCGGAAAATAGTTTGTTATAAGTATTCTGTTATATGAGATCTCCTTTGATAGGCCGAGAAATACATCGAGTTTCCACGATACTCGGGAAAGAAAGTTCGAACGCTTTTCACCTGCACATACTGCAGTGTACATCAATACACGAACAGAAACTCACCTCTTCCTTGCAGAAAAATAATGCAATAACGTTACAAAAAACACACACAACACTCTAAAAATCATTTCGTACTTGGGAGGCAAGGGACAAGCGGATGAAGAAGAAGAGAAAAAGAAGCAGACATTGCACAACGGAACGCTTCTACCCCGACTCAAATCGAAACAGGGTACTGGAGTGTAGTGGCAGCTGGCTACAGTGTGCAGCAATTAGCTACTATACTCACGCTCCCCAGCCGCCCACACATACATGGGGATACAGTACCACGGCGATCGAAGTAAAGATCCAGGGTCCGTAGGCGACAGGGATTCACGCGCGCGAAGTTCCGTTCGGTGTACACAGTTCGCAGGCAGCGAATTGCGTGAGCGCACACAGAGCTCTGCAGCATTCCAGTCTGGTAAGTACCGCGAATAACATGTGCGTCAAGGGTCAGTCATTTTCACGAAGAGGTGCGTCACCATTTTGACCGGTTAATGCGTCAATGTCTCATAGAGGTGGGTCACTTTTTGTGACGGTGGGTACGTCATGGTACCTAAAAGGTATGACGCACATTGGTACTTTGACGCACCTATCCCGGGGGTCAAGAGGTGCGTCATACAAATGACAGCTGCATTAGTTAGTCTAAATTTTCATGAAACAGGACTTCCCAGTGATTTCGCAAGCAGTGGTTAACTTCCCGATTTTGGAGTTCAGCACTGAACAGAGAAATGTATACGTGCATGTCACATTCATATCGAGATCAGAGCCAATATTTTCATGTATCTTAAATTTGAGAATAGCACCTGATTCGCAAAATTTTCGAAAAATAAAAACGTCGCGAAATATTCGGCGCATACAGTATGTGAAAATCTCTGTTTTATTGTCTCTTTAAACAGCTAGCAAACAAGGGTTTGCTCAACACCAAGCCGCCAGAGAGCCATCAAACTTTCCTGAAAGGTCAGAGATTCTGAGATTTTCTGGCATGTTTCATCAGACACAGTAGCATTTCATCTGTATTCAGTAAGATTTGTTTCTCATTACCCAGCATGCAATAGGGATGTCTTAGTTGTGTTGTCATTTCATACGCTGTTTGAAACAGTAAAAGTTGCAAGATTACATCAGGGCAAGTGGACATAATAATCCTTGTTGAACTCTTCACATTATCAGCAGAGATGCCAACTGTTTCTTTTTTTTTTTGTAGTATTTTGCACTGTTTTGTATACTCAACCTACTGCAAGGTTTTAGCAAATGCTGTTTTTCCTAAATTGTATTAATACTTATGCCTGTTGCAGGAAAGGTCAATATATACTCTTTTTGTTAAAAATGTACCTTTTCAGCCCTCAGAACACTGCAGTGCTGTTTACAAGGTTGGCATCTCTGTATCAGTGATTCCTGGCAATATACCTTCACATTAAAGGTGAAGATTGAAAAAAACCACAAGTACACAGACATGCATAATCTTTGTATGAGGATTAACCATGATTTGTGATTTGATTTCAGTTATTACCATGTTCATGTTCTAGACTGTCACAACCAAGTGGTCACCCACAATGGACGGAATGGCAGCGATGGACGTCCATCATCATCATCATCTTCCTCTGGGGAGGAAGGGATGGGACACTCCTTGGAGACACTGGAGGAGGAGGAGGAGGAGGAGAGGGATGCCTCAGGTGCCCTGGTCATTGATGAGAAGGCTGGAGGACTCTCTAGTGGAGAGGAGAATGGTATGCCACAGGACAGAGTGGAAGAAGATGAAAGTGATTTGGTTGCCAAGGACAACAGCGATCTTCAGGCGCAGGCCGATCGCATCCAGGAAATGTAAGTTTTAGTCATAAATGCCACCTTCTCAAAAATGTTAACCTTATGACTAGCACCTTTTTAAGTACATTGTATAGTGTTATGTGGTGATCAGCAGGGTACTCCTGCAAAAGCAGTCAAATGCTACCATTTATTTCTGACTCTGGCTGATTTCATAGAGAGCACTCTGTACTATTCACTTTACACAACATCTGTGCCTCCTGAGCCAGCCGTTATAGCGCTTCAGACTTCTTCTTGCTTGTGGTCTGTCTGTCTGATCTGTCATCTTGAGTCTTATGCAGTGAAGACTGCGTCCCTCAGCCAGGACCTGGCAGCAGGGGTGAGGCTACGGAGGGCAGTCCATCCTCCCGCCAGGCGATGGATGGTGCAGTCCTCTACCAGGTGATCTGCTGTCTGTATTTCCCCGCAGCCGCATCTGTCTGTCTCTGAGAGTTTCCACTGGTGCAGGCATGCTTGGAAGCGCCCGACTCCAGTGTGGAGTCGATTGAGGCGACACCAGTCCTTTCATGGGAGGTCGCAGCCAGAGGGATGAGATGTAAGTGGTAGCATATTAGTGAGTCTGCCTGCAGGCTGTTGCTCCTTCCATTTGTTTTTGAGCCAGGCCTTCCGACTGAGGTTCCTGTTCTCTGAGGAGAGGGCTTGTGCAGTCCTGATAAAAGGCTTCCTGCTTTTGAGACGCTGTCTAGGGAGGGCAGCGTGCATCTTGGTGTGGAGGGGATGGTGTTCTTCCGTGGCAGCCTTCAGTGCTGCCTGTCTTGTAGCGGCTTCTCTTCTGAGGTGATGGGGTGGAATGCCTGCTAGCACAGGGAGCTGGTGGGTGGGGGTTGGTTTCAGGCAGCCTGTGATGGTGCGGAGAGCAGAGTTGAGTTGGGTGTCCACTCTCTTGGTATGGCAGCTTCAGACTGAAATACATGTATCCAAAAGGTTTCAACATTTACAACTTAAAAAAACCCCCAAAAAACAAGAAAACAGCTGGGCTGCAATTCTAGATATTGTGCCAGAGCTACAAGGCCACTATGGCCCTTCTCAAAGGGAATGCATCATCAACCTTATACATGTAAATCAGTATTGGTTAGTAGATGGTACTGAATGACGTTAAGGTCTTTTCAACAATGAACTGGCATTTCTTTTTAACACACACAAATCAACTTTGTTGGTTGCAATATGCATTAGAATAACAAGACATATCCCATTTTAAATGATACCAAAGATTGTATTTGTAATGATATCAAAAACATTTCCACTTTCACCATATCCTCTTTAATTTATTGCTTAACTTGTTATCTCATGAAAGACATATATGAACTATATTGTAGGTGTGTTACATTCATAATTTATCAGTCTTGTACTGTGTAGTACCACTGCAATCATGGGCTTTTATTGTTGTTGTTTTTTAATACCTTCAGAGAAATGATGCAGATAATAGGTGTGGTGCCACATGTGGTCCAGGGTTTTGCTGTTTTTGTTGTTGTTATCTTCTGACAGTCACCTGTCTCTCACCTCCTTGCCCACAGGATGGCTGATGCTCAGATGCGGCTCCAGATCAATTCCAGTCTCACTGCAGATGCTTGATGCCCAAAATTAACTTTGTCACCGATCAACAGCCAATACCACCAGTTCAATCAGATGTTGTCGAGGCTGAGTTGATGAATGCAAGCAAAGACTGCATCGGTGCCCTTGCCATTTGGTTGGGCCAAACTCGTACATTTGAGCATTTACTGTGTTGATTTATAGTTGCATATGGTTTGTTTATTTATATTCATTTTGGTTGTTTATGTGTCAATAGTGTAGGTGCCCTTTGCCATGTGGTTGCACCAAAATCTTGCATTTGAGCATTTACTGTGTTGATTTAAAGTTGCATGGTTTGTTTCTTTATATTCATTTGTGTTGTTTATGAGTCAGTAATGGTCCTGTGAGTATGGATGTTCAAAACATATGCTTTATGAAAGGCCTGTTCAGTGTATCTTTTTTGTTGTCTAAGTTATATTGGAGCTATATAAATATTGTGAATGGCCATGAAATAGATTTAAAAGAAAAATCAGCATGATCTCACCAAGTTCTCAAGTATGTCAATCATTTCTTGCAGAAATAACTTAATTTAATCTTCAAGTCTTTTTCCGCAATGGATGTTGGTTTAAAATACATACCCACTTGCTGTTTATTGGTCATAGTAAACAACTGAATTAGTAGGCGCAGTGTGCAAGCTCATGAATAATAATCACATCAGTAGCTCTCATAAGGCTCTTGCGCTGACCAGCTCAACTTCAGCTGTCTTTGCTCATGACTGTCAGTACTGAAAACAACATAAAGGCCCTTTTAAAGGCATAATTTACTATTTGCAGATAAAACAAAAACCCAGCATTAGTGATTTAAAATAGTTCTAAAATGTGAGTTAGGGATAGAAACAGCCACTGTAAAAATTTTAACCAGTAAAATTGATGTTAATCATTAAATAAACAAAATGTGAACAATAGTAATAATAAAAAATGGTTTCAGACTGAACGGTCTACAGTTACGGTTTATTGACAAGAATACAGTTATCTCCTTATATTTTAGTCTTTATCCCAAAACTTTTATGTGATAGGATGTTTTGTGGTACAACAGACCTACACATTTGCATTAAATGTCATATCTTGAAAATTTTAGAATCACTGTTCCCAAATGGAAACAGGACCTTTAAAGATTTTAAGATTTGGGGGTAATATTTCACACTTTCGTCATTTCCCAACTGTCACACATTTCTTTTGCATTTGCCTCCATTTTAGAGCAAGAACTGACAGTTTCTGCAGGCATATGAAACTATGGTTTACCTTTAAACCTCTAGATATTTAGTATGTTTGCTTTCAATCAATTGAGAAAAATAAGATTTTCATTGAAAAATAGGAGCAGTGATGTCTTCCTGTTGAGTAAAAATTAGATCAGGAACATCCCACTTCATTTGAAACTATGCAGATGATTGTTACTGCATGCTCATTGGATGTCATATAGTGCTTTACTTCACTAAAAAAAAAAATACTTTACACAAAGGTCAGCCCTTCCCCTGTAATACCTTCAGCAGCATAAGTTGTAGTTACAATTCAGTTAGGTACTCACATATCAATTTATGCTAGGCTGCATAAGAGTTAGAATGGCTCATTCTGTACTGGGTTGACATTTTGGTGCTCACTTTAGTTGAATATTGCAAAAGTGAAAACCTTTAATTTAGCCCCAGTGTGTGGATCAAGTCAGGTGTACTGTACATGAACTCTGACTTTAAAGGGAAGGTAAACCCAAAGAACAATGTGGATTGAGTGAAAGCAGCAACATTACTAGAACACATCAGTGAAAGTTTGAGGAAAATCGGACAATCGATACAAAAGTTATGAATTTTTAAAGTTTTGGTGTTGGAACCGCTGGATGAGGAGACTACTAGAGGATATGACGTATGAGTGGACAACAATACAAAGAAAATATAAAGGAAATTCAACAAAAATTCACTTTTCTAGAATTATGAAAAAACAATGAACCAACCGCTTTCAGAAAGCAGGGGGAATAATTGCTATCCTTAACATATATCAATATCAAGTTGATGGAATTTGTAATTTTCATGAAAAATGGATTTTTGCAGAATTTTCTTTATATTTTCTTGGTATTGTTGTCCACTCATACGTCATAACCTCTAGTAGTCTCCTCATCCAGCGGTTCCAACATCAAAACTTTAAAAATTCATAACTTTTGCATTGATTGTCCGATTTTCTTCAAACTTTCACTGATGTGTTCTACTAATGTTGCTGCTTTCACTCAATCCACATTGTTCTTGGGGTTTATCTTCCCTTTAAAGAAGAAATCCTCTCCTGAATTTAAAAAAAAAAAAAATCCTAAAAAAAAAAAATTCCCCACAGAACAGTGCAAAAATGATCAAAATCAGATAAGAAATAAGGAAGTTATGTCATTCTGAAATTTCAGTTTTTCTGAAAATACTTCTTGACCAGTCATTATGAATAGTCAAATCAGCAAGTTGACAATGTCATGCCATTGCAATTTCTCATTCATTTCATATACAGAAATCACAAAAGTCTCATATTTCAGCTTTATGAATAAAGAACTTGCCTCAAAACCACCCAAAATAAATAAAAAATGTTATTGTTAACTATGATCTATTTTAGTATGGGATTATCCTTTAACATGTGTTAGTTAAAAATAACAATTTTTCCAAATTTCATGGGTAATATACAAGAAACATTGTGAAGGCATGATGTCATCAACTCGCTCATTTGAATATTTATAAGGACTGGTCAAGAAATGTTTTCGAAGAAAAATGGGAAATTTTTGGTTTAGGTACTCTGTGTAGGATCCTTACTGAATGTACATTAAAAAAAACGGCAGTATCAAAATTTTTTTCTTATGTATTTTATTGTTTTTAAAATTTCTTATGTATTTCATTGTTTTTGACTTTTTGTTTTTCATTGTTTTTTAATGGAAATCATTGGCGACACTATTTTGATCATAAAGAACATGAAATTAATTGATTTTGATCAGCAAAATTAAAAACAATGATACATTTATGAATTTTGGTCAGAAACAGAATTTGCATTGGATTTGTACATGAAATCACGTTTTTTGAGCAATTTCGGGTCTGACATGCACTTACAAAATATTGCGTAACTTCAGAACTGCATACCTGGGTGCCGCGAATTTGGTCTCAAAAGTTGCGCAAGACTTAAAAGAAAAAAGTCATGAAATGTCGCAGCGCGAGACTTTTATGTTCCAGATTTATCGCGAAAAATGTCAAGGGGGGGGGCCCGAAAAGCTTTCCCCCCCCCCCCCCAGTCTTTTTAGGGTGAAAGGTCAAAGGTCAAGTGAAAATGTTAGAATTTCACTTTTTTTCTCCATTTCTCACAAATATTTCAAGGTATCTTCATGGAACTTAGTACATATGCATGTACTAACTGGCAGTGATCATCTAGGGAATTTAGGGGTTATGGGTCAAAGGTCAAGGTCAACTCATCAAAGTGTCACTATTTCCTTCTTATCTATGCAATGCCTGCAGGATTTTTCTTGAAACTTTAGTGTATGCATGTATTACTCAATTGAGATTCTCTTGGAAGTTTCTTGCCAAAAGGTCAAAGGTCAGGTGAAGTGCTAAATTTCACTTCTTCCTTACAGTAAATTTATAAAAGGGTCAAAAGTTCCTCAAATCCCCCAAATACCTGCACTCTTAGACAGTATAGCCATTCATCCAATTAAACCTAGCTCAAGGAAAGTGAACATTCCACACATTTGTGACAAACCTGTCATTTTAATATTTTGCCAATTATGTGAGACTGTCATCACACATTTTCAAGACATTGTACTATAGACCTGTTAAGAGAACCATACATTATGGCGGAGGCATACACCATGTACCAGTCGCCATAGCGACATTTCTAGTTTTTACAATGTGCAGGGTTTTTTTTTTTCTCTCATTCTTTTAAGTTTATTCATTTTGGGGGTAGATTTCATAATCTTCTTTTAATCTGATGGGTAAACTTGACAGAGAGATTGGTCTGTATCTTGTTTGTATCTGGAGTAGCAATATGACAGAAACTGGTTGTTTGCGATGGCATAAGTTAACGTCAGGCCATATAATGCAATTATTCTGTGCATGTGTTGCTTGTAAGTGTGATTCCCAAGACTGGGTTTGTGTATTGTTTATTTATTGTACATTTGTTCAGAGTCTAATATATATTTCCTTTGTATAGAAAAAGCTCCAACATTTTCCCAAAGTGGACATGATTGGAAAAAAAAAAACACAAAACAAACGAACAATGCCTTATGTGTTTATCAAAGCTTTCCTTATATGCTTACTGAATATATTTTGATTTAGGAAAGAATAAATGAGAAATTTTGAAAATATATCTGTATCTCGTTTGATATTCCTTATGTACCATTTGCTCCCTTTGGATTTTTACAGTATAATATGACCCATATTCATATAATACTTTGAAACCTTGGACTAATTCAGCAATGAGCATGCCGTGTATTTTTTTTTCATGACTATATTTAAAAAGCATATCCACAACACAGAATTATTATAATATCTAGGGTGTCTACACGTTAACAATCACTCCTGATGGGTAAATAAAGTAGTACAGTAAAACCTTGTAATAAAGTCAGATAGAGGGAGATACCTGATATAACAAAGTGATATTGCAACTCTCATTCCTTTTATGTTCTTTTGTTTATATTCCTGAATTTGACAAATTGTTGAAGAAATTATAGGGCCTTCAGCTGTCACTGAGTTACATCAAGTCTGTATACTAAAGTTTCTATTAAAAACAAACACTGAAATCTTTAACACTGCTTTACATACAAAAGATATATGATATGAATACTTTAATGTGTCAAATTTTGATCAGTGCATTTACATAAAATATATCAGTAAGTCATGTAGGCCCTATATGTGTGCATGTGTGTGTTTACATCATCGCAAATGAATGCACCAGCATGGTAAACACAGCTGTGTCATGTTCATGCATTTATTTGTGATATTTGTTTGCTTGTTTTTTATGGTGTTGTGGTGGTAGTTATAAGAAGAGTTCTTCGAACTGCAGTACATTGATTATAATTTTTAATAAGAAACCTTTTTTTTTTTTCTTTCTTAGAGGGACTGTACAGTACTGGTTGAGGTGGGGATTGAACGTTCCTAAGTGAGATAATGAGAAACCTCTTATGAAATATGAAAGAACATGTAATTTTAAGAAGGATTCAACGTTTATTTGATGAAAATTGGTTTTCAAGTGGCTGAGATATCCAAAACGTAATAATAAGAGGCGACAGGCCACGCCCTTTTATTAGGATCTCTTTGTTTCACCTTGTTTTTGGATATCTCAGCCATTTCAAAACCAATTTTCATCAAATAAACGTTTGATACCCCTTAGAATTGCATTCTCTTTGACATCTTATAGAGTGGTTTCTGAATATCTCGCAAAACGTTAAAAGCTAAATCCTCACCTCAACCAGAACTGTACACACCTGTAGCAGCACAATGAGTCATGCTTTCATTTTCTCATTCTACTAAGAATTTGTTTTCGTCCACTCGCTGACCATATCAGCTAGTGGTCACTCTTCAGCGTAATGCAAGCACATTTTTACGACCGCTCTGGCCCTCTTTATCGCGAGCACTCGTATATCATCTGTCACATTCCTCGCGAACAACGTAACTTCACCTCCGGTCACTCCTACGGTCACCATGACAACGCAAGATGGACATCCTTTCCAACCAATCTCCTCCTTTCTTCGCTCCACGTCTCGAAGAAGTTTCGCATGCATGTTACAACTCTCCATTCACAAAAATCAACTTTTCACACTCACCACACTTCTTGACCAGCTTTCGACGTGAAAGCACGGAAATGTCAAGTTGTCAACTCGCTAAACTTCATCAACAAACATCGGACTCGCGAACTTCTCTCTCTCTCCCAATAATCTATCTCTATTTTCCATCTCTAACTTCGCCGTCTCGTGGAGCATTCAACATTGTGCAACTTCGCCTTATTTACTGGAATTATACTTTGTGTCGCGTTATGTTCTTGTGTACTATACCAAACGGGAAAGTGCAATAACTGAACTTTCAATTATTGGAGGACCATTTCCTGCAACATCAACTCCAGGTGCAGCTCGGCAACGCGGGAGATTATTGTGTGTATGCATAAAAACAACAAATGGTGAGTAGCAGGATATTTTCTACGCCCTACTATATCTTACTACGAAATCCCTTCACACCCTTTAATGTTTGTTGTGAATATGTGCTCCAGACATATATTATGGGTGCTACTGCAAGTCTTCTTTTGTGACATTGTGTTTTGTGAATACAGAAAACAGCAATCAAAAGTGGCTTGGCCTTTGGCTAGTTATGGGATGGTATTGTGAACTCTTATTTTGCCGCTTTATCTTTTTCTCCTTTTTTTCTCAACAAGGCCCACTAAGTGAGAAATGTGTGTGTACGTGTGTGTTGGGGGGGGGGTGGAATTACAGTTCAGCCGTCAAATACGTGCGGCTTGAAGAAGGCCATCAATTACTGTTGTTGTTATTATTATACTCTTGTACTTCGAAGAAATGGACGCTGTTCTATTACTGAGTGTATAGTCGTGTTCTACCGCGGCTGCAAAGCTACGGCGGTGTATACGTCAAGCAGCAGCTAGCTAGCTAAAAGCCTGTGAAAGACGAACTACGAGTAAAAGGAAGCAAGCTCGGTTGTAGCGATTTTCATTGATGGCTTTATACTCATGCACAAGTTCACGGCTCAGACTCAACAACCCGATATGCTGTGCGTGTCAAAGCCAGTGTCTGTCAACGTGTAAACAATCAACGGTTTGGATTGCAAGACGTAAGTGACACCCATAAGTCATAACCCATTCGGGAAGATCCAAGACTTTCTCTTCCCTCAAGACACGGCCCTGTAAGAAGGTGTCCCATCGGGCAGTGCCATGGGAGAGAGCCATGCACATGATCCTATGAGCGTGAGTGATTCCAGTCTACGGCAGCTGCTTGATCACTTTTCAAAGACTCCCTACAGAGCTCGGGATAATTCTAACAGCAGTAAGGTGAGTTAGCCAGACTGTCCACACGGACAGGGAAATAACATTTGATAAATAGGAACCATAAATAACACTGACGAAATGAAAGAAGGGGGAATAAGGATGTAAAACTAGGATTCTACTCGCTAGTAAATTTTTAGCCTAGTAAAGTTTATGTGATTCTGTGGTCGTGGTGGAGTGTCTGTACAAATGTCATGAATCCAATTGACTGTTCAATGTCTAACCATGGTTAACGATTTATTATAGGTTTCTGGGGGGTGTTTCATCAACGCTTGTCAGCGCCGACAACTGTCGGCGCTGACCAATTTCAGCAAAATCCTTGGTTTTGATTGGCTGAGATGCTCTGGTCATACGTCACTGACTGTTACTATGGTGATTCAAGTTGTCAGCGCCGACAAACGTTGATGAAACACCCCCCTGTTCTTTCAGTTCAGGTGGAATCACTGCTGACTGTTTGATAGTCAATTTAATTGGTGTGTTTCAGCACTCTGTTATTGTTAAAGTACATTACATAGTAGAAATCTAGACAGAAAGATCCGTCTGTCCAGAGGACTCCAAGTTCTATACTCTCCGGATCCTCCTCTGTATATGGAGGGGATCCGTGAAGCCAGACGTAGTCTCCACGGAACATTCCCCGACGAACAGATACAGACCGATCTTTCGGTCAAATTACATAGTTACAAAGTTATCATTTGATGTAGTATCTACCGTATTTATGTCATGGGTAAATTTGGCCTAACAGGTTAGCTGGATAACGCCCTTGTTACAAGTGGCTGAGTTTACCCACTAGGCCGAATTCACCCATTTATGTTCTGTACCATACTGCTGTGTCAGAGAGGACTCTGAGGAGTGCTCAAGACATCAAGTGCTCCCAAAGAGCTCTGTGTGATACCGTACTGTGCCAAAAGTGGACCGCCTCCTGATGTACCCCATAAGAATTTCATATCCTATAGGCCTAACTCAGTTATACCTAGATTCCTCTCATCTGATCGGTTAAAAGTGGAGTCATGAAAATAGCTGTGCCCCATTTTTGATTAAAATGATGTCATGATTTACTGTGCCCGGGGCATAGAATCAACTGTGCCCTGTAAGTAGGTTTGGAGACGGTCGCAACCCCGTACACGTAGATCACTCATATGTACGCTCCAATGATACGACCGCCGCGCTGTCAATCAGCGTTGATTACGAGTACTGTAAAAGAGATTAGAATCTATATTTTCGGTGTCTACAATGTATATTTCGGAATGTATATTTTCGGTATATAAAACAAATAATGACAGTTTGATATTCGGGGCACAGTTAAAATTGCACTGTATGTAGGCCCTCGGTGATGTGAAAACCATAACTACATGTATAGTTATGGTTTTCACATCACCTTGGGCCCATGATTTTAACTGTACCCCTCATAGCAGTCATTATTTGTATACTGTACAGTGCCAGAAAGCACTCGATCGAATGCAGATTGGTCCAAAAACACACCATACCAGATGTTGACACGAGAAGAGTGCAAGTAACACACACTGAGTTGTAATAGTAATAGATCCTACAAAGATTTGATTCTTTTTTAGAGGGATGCCTTTATGTGTATTTAAACAACATTTTAAAGTACAAGAGGTGAATGACCCTGTTGCTCCAAATGTGTGACCTCCTGACCCATGCAGAATTATGAAAGTGCATGCAAGCAAAAACATTGTAGCGCTAGTCAAAAGATATGTTGTGACTGTTAGTTTTATCCTAGTGCTCTAGTTTCTGCTAGGGCGAGGTGCGCCGCGCAGCTGAGGGTTTATGACGTAACAAAGGCTTCTAAGTTGGGAAATCGGGCGATTTGTGCTTGGAAATCACTGATATCTATTGAAGAGCAATATCATCGGTGGAAAGTAACTGTTTTTCATGGAGGTCTGCGCTCTCAGAGTGCTTTTCTAGTTAGACATGCCATGCTGATCAACATTCATTAATTCATGCTAGGTTTTAGTTTGCCCGCAAGTTATATCCATTCTACAGAAAAGAAAAAGATATTAGATAGTACTGCGAAGACAAGTACAGTCATGATCATTTCTTCTCCAGTGACGTTGCGACAAGAGTGTCTTTACACTGTATGTACATCCAACATGTAGCTGCCATGCTACAATGGCTGTTTACAATGTTTTCTGCTCTCATTTTTGTAAAATGAAGATCATTAGTATTTTCTTCATTGACAAGACAATTAGGAAAATTTAGAAAATTACGTTGTAGGTTCTTCTTCCCCTCTTTGTAGGGGAAAATTCAAGAAAACTTATATAATTTTCTAGACCAAACAAATGAGGAGTTTAAAAACAGCCAAAATGACACTGATTTAAATGATGCTGACTTTGAAATAGGACTTTTTAAATGTCTGTTTTTGCTCATATTTTCTCCAGATCATCTGATTGAACTCTTTTACTCAAGATAACTGTCTTGTATGCAAGAAGGTGTTATTATATTCTACCGTGAGAGATCTGCGCCAATCCCAGTGTGTATTTCTAGATTATTAGATTTTAGCAAATTTAGTAGATGTTGAAGAAAATTGTTCATACTTGTAGGTATGCTTGTAAATGGGCCATTCTCCGAAAAAGTGTGCAATTACTGTTGTAGAAATGACAAAAATTCAACATCAGAGATTTAATTTATTTTTCATCATTTCAGAAACTTCAATCCCTTAGGAATACAAAACAGTCAATGGGTGATTTTTGAGAGCCCATACTTTTCCTAGAAACATTTCCAAACGTAGAGTCCTTTTTTGCATGTTAAAACCAAATATCAGATGCGTTACCAGAGGTAGCATCTTACAAAACTGTTGATTGTCTGCTTATTTCTTGCTTTATAATGGCAATGATAATGTAAAACTACAACCTTAAACATCTACAAGCATCGTGAAAACATTTTGGAGTCAGCTTTGATCTAATCTGTAATAAGAATGATCGTAATTTATAAAATGAAGGCTAAATAAAAATCAAGAACATGTACATATTTCGCCTTGAAATATGTTGCCCTAATCTAACTTTTTACCTGCATTTGAATTATAACAATAACCTCATTGATTATGTATGCAACTTTATGAACAAGTATTATACTTCTCATAAATAGCAAATGCCAGGTAACATCTCTGCCAGATTAAATACATTTCGGATCGAAAGAAGAACGGTGTGTGGTAACGTATCTGACGCATCAGACGTTCCGTTAGTATACAATTTTAAACCCAACACCAATCATGCCAATATATTCATTTTAACTTGTAAGAACATCACAATATGATTATTTTCATTAAAACACCGCACTTCTAAACATAAAGAATGTTCTCATCATAGATAGAAGACTAGATCATTCTTCAATAAAACTTTGAGATGTATGTAAAATACGAGAGTCAAGCAGGCACAATTCCACAATGCTTCTTTTGTGATATATAGTTCCGAAATTTTGTTATTATGATACACGGAAGATGGTAAGAATGAAATTGGAAAAGATATAAGCACGTGATAAATATAAATTCAATTTCCTTTGTTCCTGTCTGTAATAAATTAGGTCTGAAGAACCAATAAGCGATGGTAATGTATCTGACAAAGTATTTCTGTTTATTGACATATATGTTTATTGACATAATAAACTACCGATTTACATCAAACCCCGATCACTCAAACATGTGATTCAAAAACCTGATGCAAAACGTTAGACATTGTTAGACATCAAATCCTATCGTCATTTTCAGAACATAAACCTGCAACGAAGGGAGTGATCTTGACTTTAACCATAATACTAACCCCATTTTATGTAAAAAAGATGCAACATTATAATGAAAGGTAATAATGAAAGGTAGACCGTTCATGTAGTTGCGTTTGCTGTGAAGTTGAAAAAAAAAAGGTGGGTACCAAAACTCAGCCTCTAAAGTCTTTCTATGTTATTGTGGAACAAAACAGGCACACAGACACACACACAAACACAACAAAGCAGAAAGAAAATGAATTTGTAACATGTCTGACGGCACTTTTTGTAAATGCCACAATAAGTGATAGTACATTTCTGGTTTAGATGAGTATAGGTTTTAACCTTTTGCAAGATAATCGAAGTCCACTTACACGAAATACTTTACAGCATATAACTCTAAGGAGAATTAAGTATTTACTTCATGAAAACGGTTTTGAAATGACTGAGATGTCCAAAATAAAGTAATAATAATAATACTACATAAATTTATAAAGCGCATAATAAGCACATGCTTCTCTATGCGCTGTACAATTCAGATACAACATACAAACAAATGACTAACTAATGTAACACTCAACATAATAAATACAATAATTAACAAAAGGAGTAATGAATGTTTTTCAAGGAAGACGAAAAAGGTGTGTTTTAAGACCAGATTTGAAATTTGCAAAACTGGGTGTACATCAAATTTTTTGTGGTAGATTGTTCCAAAGAGTAGGTACAAGAAAGATGTCCAAATAAAAGGAGTTGAGCCACCACATTTTGTTAGAAACTCATTCTTTTACTTTATATTGGATATATCGGCCATTTCAAAACCGATTTTCATCAAATAAACTTCTAATTCCTCTTAGAACTATCCTCTTAGCAAGTCATAATAAGAGAGCATGTTGTAAACCGGTTAAATCCGCGTGCAAAAGCGCGGCGCGGATAACCTTGCTGCATGATACATTTTATTGGTAATGTATCTGACATGTTTGAAGGTAGTGTATCTGACGTGCCATTACCGTTCTCATACTATTATCTACTAAAATATTCATTTTCTCAAACAATTTCTGTTGTGTGATTAATCATTACCTTAAGTATTCAAAAGTATCTGAGCTTCGTTTTTATTTACAGCATACTTTTTTCTAAATGAAGCAAAGTTTAAGTAACGTATCTAATATCAGCTTATCATAACATGAGGCTTCCGCGGCTTCGGATCAGTATATTTTTTTTTGTAACGAGATTCAATGAATAAATCATGGTTCCATGTATATGCGTTAGGTTGACTTTGTTTAACACATGGTATGAAATTACACTGCCATGCGGCATTTGTTTAATCTTCTCTCAAGAGTCTGAAAAAAGGTAACGTATCTGACTGCGATTTGGCGACATGATATAAATTATCTCTTAGAAAAAAAATCAAAACATCATATTGTTATGTAATATTATTTTTCATTCAGGCACTCGAGGGGCAATGTAATGAGGTACAAAAGATTTGATCTGAATGATAAGTCACAACTTATTTTATGAACACTTCCTGTCCTGGCGACATGGGGTTTTAAGGGTTGCATCAAACTTCGGATCGTATTTCTAATATTATCCCAGATGTCCCAATAGCTTTATTGATATGTATTTTACAGGTGTGACCTCTCACATGAATTTAAGTAAAAAAATTTATTTCTGAGGGACAAAATATCGATTTAAACTGTATAAACATGCTGGCGACACGAAAATCACAGTTTTGCACACTTTTTGGGAGAATGGCCCAAATACCACCAACTCACTGTAAGGATATGACATTACAATGTCTTCTTAGCATTCTTTCCAACCTTATTTGTAGGCTGGACAAAGGAAATCCAGCTTTGGAATTGTTTTCATCATAACTTGAACCTGCAGTGGATAGCTTTTTCAATCCTTCTTCATCCCCAAACATTTTATTTTAATGGTTAGATATGTGTGTTTATAGTTGCTGCTACTTTTACGTCATGAGTAGATAGGGAGACTTACAGACCTTACCATGAATATGTAACAATTTTATGAATAATATGGAATTCCTCAACAAAAATCATTACATACATTGTACATTACATTACATGTACTGGCAGTAAAGTGTGTCATGATAAACAACTGCTTAAACTTCTGTATTTTGAAATAAAACAAAGTTAATTGCATTAGTGCCTCTACTTTTCTTGGAATATCGAATTTACATTATCCGGGTGATATATTATTACAAGAGAGTGATTTTTTAGGTACTATTGGCTATAAGACATCATATTAGGTGCAATATTGACCTTCATACCACAGTCTTGATAAGATTCTCTCTGCTTCAGTGAGCACCAGAGGGGAGATAGAGCTCTCCAGCTCTGAAAGTGACATTCATGTACAAGTAGGTCATGTGTTTCCTGTGGTGCTCGTCATAAATTAGACATCATGGTCTCTTATTAGACATCATATTCTACAGGATAAACAACTGAGAATGTCCTTCCTGAATTTAATACTATCTGCTGAATATCTGATCAAATTCTAATATCATACATTTGTATGCCATAATGATTTGCATCTGGGTGATTTGATGTAAACATACATGATATTTCTCAACCCATCGTGACATTTCACTAATTTAGAGTGATTTTCCCCATTAACTGATACTTGTCATTGTAATGTGTGATAAAATAAAGTGCATTGAATGCAGGAAGTATAGGAAATGATTAGATGTTTCTAGTGGAGAGTGAATGCCGGCTGGAATATTTGTACAAGGTTTAAAGGCACTACTCAACATTTGCAGATGAAACAAAACCCAGCTTTTAAAAGTGCTTTAAAATAGTTGATAAAATTTGAGTTAGGGATAGAATTAGCCAATATAAAAATCTTAATCTGATCAGTATTTAAACAAATGTGAACAATTTACTTCGTCTACAGTTATGGTTAAATTAATAAATCATCTACAGTTATGGTTTATTGAGAAAACAGTGATATCTGCGTATGTTTTAGGCTTTATTGCAAAATTCTTATATGGGAGGATGTTTTGTGATACAACTGACCGCCACATATATGCGTCAAATGTGACTTTAAAGGTATCATTTACCATTGGAAGCAGTAAATGATTTAAAAAATGTTTGAGTTACCATATTGATGCATATGTGTAGATCAGTTGTATAACAAAACATCCTACCATACACATTGTCTAAAACTTTCACAATAAAGCTTAAAATAAGGAGACATCACTATTTTTCTCAATAAACCTTATCTGTAGACAGTTTGTTCTAGAAATAACTTTATTTTTTACTATTTATTGTCCACATTTTTTATATTAAGCAATACTTAAAGGGATGGCTAGTAACTGATCAGTGGGAATGCTGGGGGATGATTGTTCCAATTCTTGTGGGATTCATTTAAGAGTACACTATATCTATTGTTGGGTGACAATTATTTGCTTCAGAATGGTCTCATATTTCCAGGTTAGCATGCCTGTACAGTGACAGGGCATTAAACTGCACATTACCTGAATATGAGACCATTCTGAAGCAAATAATTTTCACACAATAATAGATATACAATGTACTCTTAAATGAATCCCACAAGAATTGGAACAATCGTCCCCGAGCATTTCCACTGATTCCCACTGATCAGTTACTAGCCTTCCCCTTTAACACTGATTATCTGGGTACAAACCAATAACTTGGCGGTGTACCTCAGGGGTCAGTTTTGGGACCAACTCTTTTTCTTTTGTATATTAATGACTTACCACATTCAAGTGACTACTTTACTTTTAGATTGTTTGCTGATGATTCCAATCTATTTCATACATATCCAGTCGGAAAGTACAAGATAGATTTGAGAGAAGTAACCGCAGAATTAAAGAAAGTCCTAGACTGGTGTAATGTTAATAAAGTTACTATAAATTTTTCAAAGACAAATTACATGCTAATTAGAGGATGTAGACAGGAAATTAATGTGCTAGGCAGAATTCAGATCATGGATACAGATCTGCATGAAGTAGATGTTACAACTTTTATTGGAGTAGACATCGATAAACATTTGACATGGAAAAGTCATATTGCCAAACTAAAATTATGTATACGCAAAAAGGTTAGTATCCTATACCAACTGCGAAACTTTGTACCACAAAATATTTTGATTTTGCTATATAAGACATTCATACAGCCTCATATCACATATGGTATCAAAGTTTGGATGGGGGAGCTAAAAAAGTTGATCTTAATTCTATATTATTAATTCAAAAAATGGCATTACGTGTGATAACATTCAGTACGTACATGGCAAGGTCAAGACCATTATTCAGGGATATTAAGATACTTGATGTTTATCAACTGCATAGATTATCTATCTGTAGTTTTATGTATGACTTGATTAATGAGAATTTGCCACATTCGCTGTCAGAATATTGTTCATTAATTCAACATGGATATAGTACAAGGAAAAGAGAAGATTAGAATCTTTATATATACCAAAGGTAAAGAGGAGCTTGGGAAAAGAGTGTTTATCTTACCTAGGTACAATTTTTTGGAATGACCTACCAATCAAAATTAGGAAGAAACCATCAAGGTCAAGTTTTCGAAAAGCTGTCGTAGAACTTTTGTTAGAAAGTTGATGTACCCCTGACATTTTGTTAGCATATATTTTACCTTTTTAAATGTAAATACTATTTTTTCGCTATATATAGACATTGTTTATGTTTTTGATATACATGGATTAGAGATTATTATCAGTAGATTCATTACGTCACAAACTGTTCATTTAATCAGATATTTTTTCCTTTCTTTAGTACTAGAGTTATTGATAATTGGTAATCGTAACACATTACTGAACGGTAATAAACTAAGAAATAATTATACTTTATAACTTTATAAACTGTAAGGGACCAGACTTGACTAGCATTCATGCTATTTTCTGGTTCCTATTATCCTTGCTTTTTTATGTAACTGATACAACTATAAACATGTACAATGATTGTTATTGCATTGGATAATAAATTCATTCATTCATTCATTCATTCATTTTTACAATGGTTGTTTCTGTCCCTGACTCACATTTTAGAACTATTTTGAAGCACTAAAACTTGGTTTTTGTTTCATCTGCAAATGGCTGTATTTGCAATTTAGGACATTATACCCACATGAAGTAGAAACCAGACCAGAACTGCACACACAACCTATTTATCATCATACTTCATACTTTACTTCAAGGATTTCACACAAAGGGTATTTCTTACAAAGTACCTGTACTTTGTGTATTGATGATGTACATATTGTACATGGCTGTACATGCAACATATTGCATAGCATGTATAGTTGTAGTTCATTCCATCCTTAGTCATAGCCAATACTTTTGTCTGTGTGGCTATTTGTGTGTCTTGCTCTGCTACATATTAAATCTTGTTCTTATATTTAATTTCAATATTACATTATTAGTATGGATATTGAAATGATAAAGATTGGGATATTATTTGTATGCCTGTGACACTTGTGTTGACATTTTGAAGAGGGTAGTTAAAAGAGT
The DNA here is from genome assembly GCA_033980235.1 of Diadema setosum. Taxonomy (NCBI): domain Eukaryota; kingdom Metazoa; phylum Echinodermata; class Echinoidea; order Diadematoida; family Diadematidae; genus Diadema; species Diadema setosum. The sequence continues at coordinate 47,785,982 of CM067060.1, forward strand.
TATTTTGATGTCAACTTCCTACAAATTTGTAGTTGCTAGGAAAGTGTTATATGAGTAGAATGATCAGTTCAAGAGATTGATTGCACTGTTATCTCTGTTGAAATGTGTACATGGTATGATATTGTGTCTTGGAAGAAAGAGGAAGTATAAAGTTCCTTTTGTATCCAAATGTGACAACCGTGGGAAGGTTTGATTTATAAGCATTACCAAATCAATTGATTGTTCATTAAAAAAACAACAACAGATTAAATGGTGGTATTTTTGTTTAATTATTGCAAAACTGTGATATGTGCATTCATGTTTGCTTTCCATTTCAGATTGAAGGATTTGAGAGAAAATGTCTTGCACTGTTTGGAAAAGACTACAAGTATTCTGTGAGTATCTGAAAAATGTTGTACATATATGTGATGGTATGAGCTAATGCTCTAAGCACTACAGACAAAATCAAGGTTGATCAGTTTAGGGCAAAACTGTCTCCATAGCATACAGCTTGGCTGTAATTTGAGCTTGGAAATGTTGATGAAAGCAGTGGTTCAGGTTGCATTTGAGATTAGTTCTGCTTTCCTTCATCTGCTTATGGAATTTCCATGAGTTCTGCTTTTACTGGCCGTAGAGGTTAATGTCAACTTGGTAGTGATGAAATTTAGCATTTTGGTAATTGTCACAGTGGTGAGGGTTAGAGAAAGATTGTCCAGAAAGAGGAATTACACATGAAAATATTTGGATAATTTTGCTTCACTGCAAGCTAAAACTTGGAACTCAAGGTTCCTCAGTCTTTGAGGAAGTGTAGAACCATAGCAGAGTCAAATATCGTCGCTGAAGCGACAAGACCTCATATCTACAAAATGTCAAATGTTCAGGAGAGCCAAAAACATGGCTGCCAAAGCACTCTACCCAATGGGATAGTCTTTCCTTTGACAGGCCGTGGTGGCTTCATTTTTGGGGTAAGACAGTTAGGATTTCAACAGGACATCACTTAACCGATTATCTGACCATTAATCTAAAAAAGTCATTTTTCACCAAAATTTGAGATACAAGGTCTTGTCACCCCAGCAACGACATGTACGTTTGTATAATAGAGCATAAAGAATTTGAAATCAGGCAAGATGGCAGGACCATAGATGAGAGTGAGTGTGAACCACTAAAATATGTTTACCTGATTTAAGATTTAACATTAACATTAAAGTATGGTGGCTTGAGAAAAGTGGGCTTGGGACATATATTACATGCATATGTTTGCAAAACATGCATTATACCTATAGAATATATTATGTGCATCAGGTCATTCTCAACTCAAATGGGGAGCTGTGTGGTCACTACCCAGGGAAGCTGGTCATCATGGAGTACATGCTGGAGAATGACATTCTGATGGAAGAGAGGCGAGTATCAAAGGCTGTGTTTATCATCTTTCCCCTGTTTGAAACGGCTTTCAAAAGCCGTTTCCAAGGTCCTTTCCAAAGCCGTTTCCAAAGCCCTTTAGAAACGGCTTCCAAAATAGTTGTGTTTATCAACTCATCGCGAACACGAAAACTGGCCTTGTCACTGCGCAGCTGCATTGCCCATTTTGACCCGAGGAGAAGGGGTCATATGAACACATGGTTCATAACCACAGTACAAAGCCGTTTCAAAACAGCTTTGCGTTTATCTCGCTTCAAAGGGCTTCTAGAAACGGGTTTCTGGAAACCTGTTTTGGAAAGCACAAATTTGCAGTTTTCAAAAAGGCTTTCCAAACCCCATAATCAATACAGCTTTGCGTTTATCATCTTGTAAAAATTCCCTGAAAACTGTTTGGAAAACCTGTTTCTGCCGAGAAAAAGAGTTGATTATCGCACCCAAAGTCTCATTCTTTGCAAAGAGATCAGGAACATTTTATGTGTCTGTGAATTGATCGCATGAGTATTTGGTCCAATGTTTCTTATAACCATAACTTAATTCTAGTTATAATTTATGTAGTCTACAACCTTCAGTAAGTGATATTGTTAAAGATTAAGTATTGATAGTGACAAACTCACTCTGCACAGTTTGATAGTCTTGTAGACCTGTTCATAAAATTACAGTTTGTTTATCTATTCGTAAATTTATTTATTTATGGACAGTCTTTAGAGCGATGCTTTCAGTATGTAGGCAAGAGATAAGAAGGAAGAACAAAGATTGTATGGCTGTAAGATTTTCATATGGCTAGTCGTTGCATGGCTGTAGGTGGATATCCACTTCTGTAATGACAAAAGAGACACCATTGCCAACAACATGTGATCAGTGAGTCTCGGGACTGAACGAGGCCAAATTTTGGATAACAAAGGACATTTGTACTGTATGTGTGTGTTTGCCTGTTGGTGGGGATGTATTGGCACGTCAACCCAGCTGCACTTTTACATTCAGCACATTTTATTCTGACTGAAACATTGATGTTACATCTTCACTTTCTACAGTGTTGAGCAAGTACACATGTGCATGTAACATTACTTTTGAAGAAATATCCTTAAACCAAGAGACTGCCATAGAATGTTTTAGCTGCGCTGCAGTTGTTGCTGTTTTATTTCCCCTTTGAAAATGCCTGTCAGCATTGAGCTCTGTTTAATTTACATGATTTTCTCTTCAAGGCATGAAACATTAGTTTGGATGACTACTGTGATGTTTAGAGTCTGGTACTTTATATTTCCTCTGCAGAATGGAGAGTTTGTATGACATCAGCAAGCTGCGAGAGCTGATGTTTAGGTCAAGGTTTGCCCGATGTCGGGAACGCTTCGTTATGCCTGTAATCCTGTACGAAGGAAAGGTAATTGTTGCAGTCTATCCATCTTCAGTTTATGCTCGATCAGTATTAAAAGCCTCTGTCATAGGATTGCTGATCATAGGATCAGCTGTCCTTACTCTCTATGCATAATCACCTCCAGTGTCTTATACGTCATCTGTGAATAATCCATGATACATAATTACATATGTATGTACAATTGTAGCACCTGCTGAATATGTACATGAGGCTGGATCCGTGCTAGCTGCTTTCAAAGTGTCAAAGGACCAGTTAACAGTCACCAACACTATTTTGTGAGAGAATTCTGCCTTCCTCATCACGGCAGTAATTCCATTTTTCAAGCCTGTATGTTTGACATTCTGCTCTGCACAAATTCAACAATGCTATATTTACTGTGCTTTGTGGTTTCATTCAGCACCCTTCAAATAAACATTTTGATCCTCCAAACAAATCCCACTGTGTAAATTGCTGCTATTCATCATGCCCAACAGCTGATCATATTTCATTAAATCATGGAATGTGGGTGACTCTATAAAAATGTAGTACGTGAGATTCATTCCAACAAATATATCTTGTTGTATTTCATTATGATCTCATGCTGTTGATGACAGCAGAATTTATTTCACTTTCCATCCTACCTACACACATTCACAAATGTTGTAGCATGTACAGTACATGTATGTGCTGTGTGGTATACATTACAGTTCAGTGAATACCAGGCTATTGAAACCCATTATGCACAAATGGTAATTGCCATAACTAATGTGTGCTTGCAATGTCCTCATGCCCTCAGTGTGATGAATCATGCATGCTGATGCCCTAAAATTTTGTTGTGCATGCTCTAAAAAAAGAAACACAGGAAGCATCTGAATTGTAAATATACTGTTAATAGATATGTGCTAAAGTCCATATGGAATATCCTTTCCCAACAAATTTCTTATGCATAGGCTCCCTCCACTCCCCACCCCTGCCGCCCCCCCAAAAAAAAAAAAAAAAACAAAAACAAAAACAAACTAGGGATGTGATATGCAAGATCGAAGTGAACAGTGAACAGTCACTAAGTTGGGATTTTGTTTTTCTTGTCTTTTTTTTTTTTTTTGCACACTAGTGTTCAATGATCTGCAACTCCTGTACTGTTGGTCTCATTAGCTGAGAATATCCCTGTGTCAATGAAACACTTCCTACAGACTGTATCATGGCTTGTGCTTTAAAATGATGATAATGATAATGATAATGATAAGCACGTATTCAGTATGATTATCAGCATTATTGTCATCACTATCATTATCATTACTATGATGATGATGATGATGATGATGATGATGATGATGAGCCTCTTAGTAAACGATGTGTAGCTTCAGCATGCTTATACTGTGCTCTTCTGCTGAATTCTGAGCATGCTTGGCTGACGTGTAGTGGTTGGAGAGGTTCCATTCCAATGTTTACAGTAGGCCTTCAGTAAACACTTCGATGGAGACCAAAGTGTTAGCCATGACAATCCCATGTACATATTTTATGCATATTGCGGTGTGAGATACTTAATTCTACTATATACTTGCTTTTTGTTCTGCTCCTCTCTAGCACATCTGTCGATCAGCTACGTTATCGGGAGGTCCCGAAATCTATGGAAGATCCGGTCTCAACTACTTCTTTTCAGGTACCTATTATTCTTGTAGGGAATAATCAACTTTGATACTGAAAGGGGTTACAGTCAATTCTAAATTTCTCTCAAGTCAGGGCTATCAGAAGTCTCTAAAAGGATAATTGTGGATAAAGGCATATACTTGATCATGTTCTTCATGTTGTTACAAAATTAACTGTGATATGGATAAAGGTTTGTTTAGACTATAAACAAATTGCTTGATGAAGAGAGAGGGAGAGAGAGTAGATATGCAGAAATGTATCATAAAGAAGAGTTATGTATGTATGTTTTACCTCTTCACATCTCTTATTCCAAATGTCTTTCAATAATTCATAATTTCTTGAATGTAGGCTGGGTGTGAAAACTTTTTCTTTACTCATAGTCTGTCAGTGACTATTTCTAATTGTTCCACGTTCAGAAGTTCAAACAAGCAGTACTTTGCAGTGTGGTTTTTGATAGATGATGACATGCATAGTAGAATGAAGTTGAGGCATTAACACTAATAGCTCCTCTGACAATACTGTATCACCTTCTTAACTGACTATATTGATTTACTTCCATTCCAATCCAAATGATACCCCTAGGGGGTGAGAGTGCAGAGCCAGATGATGATGAGGCGATGACACACATGAGCAGGAGTACAGCAGCAAGGTACTAGAAACCTATTTTGTCAACCCGTTCCATACTGAATTCTGAAATCCCTGTAGACTTTAATACACTGGCCACCAGGTTCAAGTAGGGAACAGGTTAATAGTTCAAAAAAGGACTCCAGCAGTCTCTTAGTCTTCCAATGAGATAAACATCTTAATCTTGATGAAAATGATTAGATATAGGATTAGGAACAGGTTGATAGTTCAAAAAAGGACTCCAGCAGTCTCTTAGTCTTCCAATGAGATAAACATCTTAATCTTGATGAAAATGATTAGTTATAGGATTAATTTTCCAGAGACAGTAGGCCCATTCTCACAGCCACCAGTAGTTGCGATTATTTACATCTCAATGTGAATTGCAACACCAAAAAACTTATATTTTTTTAATGCGTGTGGACATGATAATCGCAAATATTGGTGAGATTCAAAAAGCATCATGTGCACTACTAAAAGTGTGGCATCTCCAAAATACTTTAGGCTTTTTTATAAATAGGTGTGATTATTTGTTATGCCAAGTTTGTATGAACAGTGCATGAAATTGTACTGATTTTTTACATCCTATAATGCAAGGCATGCGCACCAGACAGTCAGGTCAAAGTCAGGCCAAACTCTCAGACTCACACATGCGCAGTTTGGTCTCTCTCAAACCTGTGCAATTTGGGTCGCGATTTTTCTTCGTGAACTGGCGCAGTTTAGAACTTTTCTTTTTGCCTGTATATGTATGAACTAGAGGGCAAGAGAGTTATTTGAATTATTATTTGAATCACGCTTTTTCAATGTGTGTGAATGGGCCCAATAAATATCTCTTTATGATCTCTTCAGGTACTCCAGAAAGTTTTACAGCTTAACTTTGTCTTGTGACATGGTAAATCCTCTCCATAGAGAATGAATTTTTCCCACGTGATATGTACATTGTCCTATAGTTTGACATCCCTGAAGATGTCTTGGTATATGATGAATGCTCCCAAGAGGCAATAAATACCACCTTGATGACCATATCAACTGCCAATTAGAGTTTAACATTCAGATATTGCCTAGTAATGTAAGGAACCATTTAAGCTATCTAGCATGACACCTTACAAGTTTGCCATGGACTTGCATGCATATCTTCACTGTATCTGTAAATCACATGAAATCATTCATGTTTGATATCCTGATGATATTCAAGTGTTCCTTATTTTGTGGATCTCATATCACTTAAGTGCAGTATTAACATTTTATAGTAGGTTCACTCTCCCACAACTTGTAAATGTCAGAGATATACTGCATGCATGTCAAAGATTTAGACCACAGACTGGTGGAAAATCATTCTTTGAGTCAATAACATAGATGAGATGTTTTCTTTCTCTTTTCCAGCAATGATTGGCCACTGTTTGACCGGGTCAGAGGTCAAGATATCAAGCTCATGAAGATGCTTTCTGTGAACTCTGTCTGTGACCTCATGCTCGAGAACAAAAAGGTCAAATTCGGAGTCAAGTAAGTGTAGAGCACCCAAACTAATGGTTCCACGTTTGCATGTTATGTTGTTGTAGAAATACATCAATTGTGCCATCTGTGATCATCTTGTGACATTTTATTGTACATTCTGCTTATCATTACTCCTGCCATATCGGAAAATGGCTTCCGTTTAGGGAACGTGTTTCAGGTTTGCTGTGATAATACAGGGATGTTTAGGAATAAGGAAAAAATACTGTGAATGGAGTTTGCTGTTCCTGAAACTAATATCAACAAAATAGAGATAGTGCTGTAATTAATTACTGATACGTAAAATATGTGACCGTTCCATGAGGTTTATGATTATACTGTATGTGATACTTTGTACCAAAAGTTGTTGCATTTCATGCCATTTCACTCTTCATATGAAAGTTTGGTGCAAACTTCAGAGAGGATAAGAGGAAAGATGTCAAAATCATTGCAGTAGAATGACTTAAAGATAGCAACTGGTAACAGGAATATGCATTTACAGCACACATTTACCTTGAATGTAGCCTATGGCATATAGATGCACAGTTCTCAAGAGCCGATCTTTGAGAAATACACACCAAGGATATCAAAAGATGTTGGAGATCTTTGGATTAAGATGTTGATCAGGTGGTAGTTTTTATGTAACAAAATACTAAATTGTTGTAACATAACCCTTCAGAAAGTGGTGCTGCTTTCTGTGTGCTGTACATGAGAAAAACTTCAAATCATACTGTAATCGGTTCGAATAAAAGAAAAATTAATTAGCAAGGAGAAACATTATCAATGCATTCTTCAGTGATGATGATGGCAAACTGATGATGGAATGTACTTTTTGCATCTTGTGTCCTCATAGCGTGACATCGTCTGAGAAGGTTGACAAGGAACACAGGTATGCTGACTTCTGTCTGCTGTCACTCCCCTATCCTGGCTGTGAATTCTTCAAGGACTTCAGGGACAACGGCTTCAATGGAATCAATCTCTTTTTCGACTGGTCACAGGTAAGATGAAAATTCTTTCTCTCTGAGTTGCTTCTTTTTCATTCAGCATTTCTATTTTCCACAATGGGTGTCACAGGCAAACTGCACAGAGTGAAGATTCCTCTTGCTGAAGCATTTAGCTCTAGGAGAATATAAACTCTTAATGTTAATTACCAAAATAAATGAAAAAAAAGTGTAAGTTTTTATTCTGTCTATAATTTCATATTTTAAATGATTGCAAAGGATTCATGGATGGCATTTTGTTTATGGTTTCATGGAAGGTAGTCACAGCTTTTGTCATTCTGTCTATAATTTCATATTTTAAATGATTGCAAAGGATTCATGGATGGCATTTTGTTTATGGTTTCATGGAAGGTAGTCACAGCTTTTGTCATACAAATGTCTATTTTCAGGACTTTGTCGATGCAGATCTCAGCATACCAGACAGAGTGGCCTCCTCCACCGCCATAGACTGGCACATGTATCGGGTGAGTCTCACGTATGAAAACTCTTCTGAGCTTATCTTTTATGACCCTGTTTGAAAAAAGAAGAAGAAAAAAGCAAAACAAAACAAACAAAATGGTTAATAGCATTTGATAGTTTGGTTTCAGTGTGCAAGGTTTTATTTTCAGAAACTGTAGTCTTGATTGGCGGACCGAAGGCCAAGACCCTGGTAGATCAAAAGTCTTTAAAGAGTAATGGTGTGTGCAGTCAGTTATTTCTGTTCAAGGTTACAGAGTGTTTAATCTCTTGTCCATATCTTCCTTTCTCTGTCTGTTCAGATTTTCATACATTTATTATGTCTCCTTCTGTTTTAAGAATGTTTTTAAAGGGATGGTATAGAATTGGTGGAGATGAGGATTGGGCTTTTAACTTTTTGTGAGATACAATTGTACCACAAAACCACTTACAAAACAATATAGAGCATACCATTCTGCGAGGAATTCAAATTTTATTTGATGAAAATTGGTTTTGGAATGGCTGAGACATCCAAAAACAAAATAAACCAAAGCGATCGTAATAAAAGGTGGGTCCTTCCTTTTATTAGGATTGCACTGTTTTGGATATCTCAACCATTTCAAAACCAATTTTCATCAAATAAACATTGAATTCCTCTTGGAGTTCCATGCCCTTTCATATTTCATTAGAGGTTTCTCATTATCTCACCAAAGAATGCTAGAAACCTGAAGTTTGGTCTCAACCAAAAAAATATACGATCCCTTTAAGCTGTCCTGTCATAAATCAAAAGAGTCAAAGCTCCATTTAATTTCCGTTACTGCTTTGATGCAGTTTTTATGCCTCCGCAACGAAGTGGCCAGAGGCATTATGTTTTCGGGTCGTCCGTCCGTACGTCCGTCCGTCCCGTTTTGTTTTTGTCGATATCTCAAGAACCGTGTGGTGGTTTTACATCAAACTTGGTATGAGGGTATATCCTTGGGGGATAATACTTTGTGAGGATTTTAGGGTCACAGAGTCAAAGGTCAAAGGTCACAGGTTATTTTGTGAAAAAAAAAAAATTGAAATTTCATGTTTTTCTCCATATCTCGCAAATGGTTCAAGGTATCTTCATGGAACTTAGTATATATGCTTGTACCGATGGGCAGTGATTATCTAGGGAAGTTGGGGTCATGGGTCAAAGGTCAGGGGGTCAAAGGTCAAGGTCAACTCCTCAAAATATCACTACTTTCCTTATATTTATGCAATGCCTGAAGGTTTGTTTTTTTTTTCTTTAACTTGATGTATGCATGTATTACCCAATATATATTCTGTGGGAAGTTTCTTGCCAAAAGGTCAAAGGTCAAAAGTCAAGTGAAAGTGCTGAATTGCACTCTTTCCTCCATATCTCAAAAGTAACTCAAGGTATCATCATGAAACTTACATATTTATGCATGTTCAACCTAACAGTAATTCTCTTTGGAACTGTGAGGTCAAAGGTCAAAGGCCAGGTTTAGATAATGCTATTTTCCCATGTGATACTGAAATTATACTTTTTCTCAATACCTTGAAAATTACTCAATGCATAAACTTATAAAAAGGGTCAAAAGTCAAGTAAAAATCATCAGTTCCCCAAATACCTGCACTCTGACCTTTTAATCATTCATCCAATTGAACCTAGTTCTAGGGAATTGAACATTCAGCACATTTGTGGCAAACCTGTCATTTTAATATTTTGCCAATTGTGTGAAACTGTCATCACACATTGTCAAGACATTGTACTATAGACCTATTAGGAGAACCATACATTATGGCAGAGGCATATCAGTCGCCGTAGCGATATATCTAGTTTTTTTGTTTTTTTTATGTGGATCAAATAGTATTTCCTTTGGATGCAGCAGATCCAAATGATACAAGTTTAGTGTATCATATCTGGAATGAGCAATATGATTTTGTGTAAGTTTTGTTTGGAAGCATTGTAATTGTCATCTTTTGGCACACTTGCCCAGTTTCTTGTTGAAATTAATATATATATATATATATATATATATATATATATATATGTAAACTACTTGGCATTCAATACATTGGCATGGAGACCATATATGAAGACCTATTTTGCCCTTTTGATTAGCTTGTTTGTTTATTTTTCAGTCCTGGGACCTGGTGAAAATCACACAAAACTACCTAAAGCTCCTGCTTTACCTCATCAAGGATGGTATGTGGTGCATAAGAGCCTCTTTTCAATCACTTTGTTTTATCCATATAAAGTGCAAAATTGTGTGATGCATTGGTAGAAAAGGTATGTTATGCACAGTTTTTTTTATATCCATATCTCATTTCTTATTGTTACGCATAAGTATATCATATAGTAATATACTGTAATTAATTTGCCTGGCCACTTGTATCTAGTTTATTCATCTGCTCTGTTACAACCCTGCTATGTATATTCATATGAAATTTCACTGCCCTCATTTTATTGAGATATCTACTGAGAACAAAGTGTTCACATACATGCATAGGTGGGACAGCATCAATAAATATAGCATGTAGCCTTCAAATATAATTTTGTACATCCTTTTTTTTTTTCATGGGCTAAACCTTCCCTCTTATAACATTGAACCCGACACTGACATGAAACTTAAATAGGTACAGTTTGCATAGTGATACGTTTTGAATAGTGATACTGGAAGAAATTCACTTCCTCACTTGCAATCAACACAAGAATCATATTACTTCTTGAACTCAAAGGAGATGTAGCTGTCTCGGCTTACTGTAACTACCTGCAGAGTTTAAACCCTATAAAGACTGGGGGGGGGGGGAAGGAGGGAGCTGATTGAGCCCCTCCCCCTCGACATTTTTCATGATAAATCTGTAACGTAAAGATCTCGGGCGGCAACGTTTCATGACTTTTTTCTTTGAAGTCTTGCGCAACTTTTACAACCGAATTCGCAACACCCGGGTACGCAGTTCCGAAGTTACGCAATATTTTGTAAGTGCATGTCAGACCAAAAATTGCTCTCAAAAACGTGATTTCATATACAAATCCAATGCAAATTCTGTTTCTAGCCTAAATCCATAAATGTATCATTATTTTTTACTTTACCAATTAAAATCAATTAATTTCATGTTGTTTGTGATCCAAATAGTGTTGCCAATGATTTCAATTGAAAAACTAAAAAACAATAAAATACACAAAAAGTCAAAAACAATGAAATACATAGGAAATTTTTGAAAACAATTAAATACATAATAAAAAGAGTACCTGGACCAAAAAGTATCTGTTTTGGACCTTTATTTACAGATTTACAGCCAATTTTTTTTTTTTTTGTGCATAAATTAGCATAATTAATTTATTACAAATAAATTTGAATATGTGCAGAATAATTACCTATTCAGTTTTGCAGATTAACTAGTGGGTGACGCGCATGCCAATTTTCCTCGCGATCACGCAGTCAATGGCCAAGATCTTGGGGGGGGGGCTGAATGAGAGCCCCCCCCCCCCCCCCCCCCAATTTTGCTAGGCATCGAAATAGCCCAGTCTTTTCAGGTTACTAGTAAATCCACCAAAAGGATTGTTCCATTATCTTGTTTGATATCTCAAAATGCCTTGATATCATGCATCACATAAATGTATTTTGACTGTTTCAGACTTCTACCAGAGTTAACTATTTTCTTTTGATAGATGAAAAGTATGGACATTCTTTTTTTGTTGTTGTTGTTGTTGTTCATTCAGGTTTATATAACCAGTCACATGAAGTTTGGTATAAATGTTAAACCATCCTTCAATGAAACACAGAAGCCAGCACTGTAGCAAGAGATTTATGAAATGTTGGAAGACATGCAAAATGATACAGAGAATGTGACTATCACTGAAACAGAAAGTCAGAAAATGCTGAAAACTTTCTAAATCAACATATTTATTTGATTTTCTATCTGTGAAGGAGATAGAAATTCAAATCATCTGAGCTTCTTTCTAGACTGCATTACTGACAAAAAATAATGTTTAATTTGTCATGTTATCAGACCCATTTCCTTTTTCTTCTTGCAGGAGATTCGGGTTTGTTAGTGCACTGTATATCTGGCTGGGACAGGACTCCTCTCTACATCTCTCTTCTCAGGCTCTCTCTATGGGCAGTAAGTCCTGGAATGTGTTCATTTACCAGTCTAGTAATATAGCTCCAACTTAATCTTGTCTTTTGCCAAATTTTTCTCCCTCATTAAAGGGATGTGCAAAAATAAATGAATCAATAGATGACTCTCAATCAATCAATTCATTTTGATGATATGAATACTTGCTTGAGTTTTTGTCAGATGCTGTCATTATTAGTATTTCTATCACTTGGTTTCTTTCATTTGCCTTGTTACATCCTGTATATAGCATTTTCCCTGTGTAAGAAACAACTTATTGCATGATATTTGTACTATGCATGTCCCTTAAAATCTTATGAGATGCAAAGAAGCATAGATTTCTGTGTTACACGGTCAGTTGGGTAAATATTAGACTCTTTACTATGCTAGAATTGAGGAAAAATATCAGTTGTTTATGATGTACTGGTTGGAGTGGATACTTCCATTTTTATTTGCTCCATGGTAGTGTCCTGCATTGTCAGTGGACGTCATGTTATTAGATCTACAAAACACCTTTCATTGAGGACAGACTGTTGATTTCAGAGAGGGCTTTCATATAACTCCCCTCTCCACCCCACCCACCCCCAACACACACACACACACACACACACACACACAACATCCCCTTGTTTTTTATATTAGATGATATTGTGAACAATGATGTACAGATTGGCAAAACGGTAAGAGTTATGGTGAGTTTTAATGCATGATCTGGAGGGGGACTTCAAAAATGATAATACAGTGATTCATAAATTTTGTCACCCACAGGATTGTAAAGCTCATGCAAGCCTCACTGCAGCTGAAATACTGTATCTTACCATCGCCTATGACTGGTTACTGTTTGGGTAAGCCTTTCTTTACTGTAATCATTTTCTATAATCCTCATACCCCTACCAACTGTGAAAGGAATTTTCTCTTTCTAACATTCCAACTTCTCAATAGAAAAGCAAAATGTTTATATTGACTAGAACCATTTTGTGCTAATATCTGCTGCAACCCACTTCCTCCTACATCAACTGCCTTTAAAATTAGACAGGAGGATTGTATGTCTCAGGTGCTGACTGCTATTGATTCGCACAGAAACCGAAACTTTCGCCAACAGGCGCAAGTAGATAATATTTGTTGGCCAACACCTTTTAAATCCTGAAACCAAGTTTCACTATAGAATGTTCAGTCTGTCCTGTCATTGGGTGTTATTATGCTGTTGAAACAATGTTTGATATCTGTTTATTGCTCACCTTTCAAGTATTTCTACAAATATGGATTGTGCTCCTATCTGTCTTGTTGGTGTTTTTGTCTATGACATTTGTATGTACAGTATCCTGCAGGCAGTCATAGATTCTTTGTATACTGCTAGGACTGAGCAACTTCATGTCTCTGTACTATTTACTTTTTTCATCGTAGTTGTAGATTGTAGTATTTGAGGATGATAGAGACTGTTTAGCATGATGGTTTTCTGAAATTGGTAGTGTTTTTTTTTTTTTTTTTTTTACAAACTTATCATTCAAGGCACTTAACTAGTCTATCTGAAGAGGGCAGAGGTGTTTAGATAACTGAAGATGTTTTTAGTGACTGTTTACAGGAGAGTCCTGATCATTACTAGGAATTGTTATCAAGTGTGCTATAGTCAAATGGACACTTACCTCTTGAAAAAAAAAAAATCCATAAATTAAAGCGTGAATTTAACATTTATTCTGTTTTCTATGACAGACACAACCTCAGTGACAGGTTAAGCAAAGGAGAAGATGTGAGTACAAGTTTAAAATAAGTCTACGTTTACAATTTTATTCCCCATATCGTCCCTGGGGTGACAACACCTTGTATCTCAGAAATCATGTATTTTCAGGAGAGCAAAATACTTTTTCATTTTTCCAACATTTTCGCAAAATAACATCAGTGTTGTCAAATACTGTAAAAACATTGTTTTGGATTACAGTGATAAATGTACTGTTGTATAACTCAAATCATTGTGTTTGATATTCAAAATCGAGTTTGATGGGAGGTTTTTAATATATGCCAGTTGGGATACACATTCTTGTCACCCCAGGGACAATATTTGGGTATTTACAAAGAGCATTCAGCCAGTGGCAGTTTGCCTATTTGTATATACAGTATATGTATCTTGATGACATAGGGAGGAATACAATGAAAGGGAAAGTCAATGATAAGGCCTTTATGAAGGTCTGTTTGAGTGTGCACACAGCTTGGCTGATAATATATGCTGATATCGCGTGACTCTGTTTGTGGGTTCCATGTTTTGTGGATGTGTAGCTGTATGATTTATTAGAGATGGTGTGCATCAGGGCTCCTCCAGTGGTCACATAAGTAGTAAAGCATAATTTGTCTTTATATTTTGTAGTTAGATTACCATTTTGAAGGCTCTTCTAAAGTGAAAGGGCTTAGTCAAGCAGTTCTATTCTTTGAAATACCAGGACTGTAATAACCAGATGGATACTGTATACACTGTTATTTTCGCGTACAGATATTTTCACAAATGAGGAGGTCACGGACATTTTCGCGAGATGTTGTCTTCGTGAATTGACTCAGAGGCTTTCATAAGCGCACTACTACCTAAGCGTGTGGTGACATTTTTGCTTGTTGTTAAATTCGCGGTCCAACTGTGATTTGTGAAATTCGCAAAAATTAAACCCTCGCGAAAATAACAGCTTATACAGTATTTGCACAGTTAACCCCCTGAAGACTAGTTGTCCCGAGTATACTAGGGCAAGTGTCCATGGGAAATGCATGCTATTGCAAAATCAGGTGGTCCTCAACAGGTTCAAAAGGGAGTACATCAAAGTCTTTGACACTTCCAGAGGTGCATGTTGTGTGTGAGGATTATTTTACGTGACCACTGAGGGAGCACTTAAATGTGCTGTGCAAGCTACCACAGGACAACAGCTTTAAATGTCCTCTACAGGTCAAGGCAGTGATGATAAAATGCCTTGCCTACTGTGGCATGACTGTTGCTGCCTGGGGACTTGAACCAGGAACCTCTCGATTGAGTGTCTGTGGTTTCATACGGGCACCACAGCGCTAGAGAGATGAGAAAGAGTTGGAATTATTGTCTGAAATTTCAGATACTTTAAGTTGACATTACTCATTTACATTTATCAAATATTGCAAGAATATAGAGGCAATGTGACTAAAGGTTATCTGTAATTTAAAATATTACACTTTCAAGTCAAGTGAATGAGTGAAGAGTGAAATATGATTCTGATCTTCTCTCCCAGGTCTTCTTTTTCTGCTTCAATTTTCTGAAGCACATCACATCGGACGAGTTCTCACTTGTGTCAAGAAGGTATGTTCTTCCCGCCATGACATCTCAAACCAAACTTATTATCTATCCCCCATTTATACACAATGTTGGGCACAGGAGCTCTCCAGAAGTACTTTGACTTCCCGCATACCCCTTTGGGTTTGTTCATACAGAGAGTTATCGCCAGCCAAGACCACACACAGAGTGGCCGAGAGAGGCTAGTTTGCAAGCACAAACCTTTGTCATTCATAAAGGAGTCGGAAAAGCAACTCTTTTGTACAATCCCTCCACTGTAGCTACTCCTGCAGCCACAATACATGGCCAATGGGACAGTGCCAGTGGTGCACGTTAGTCTTTTGGGTGCAGACTCCTTTACGACCGACAAGAGTTTGTGTGTGCAAACTAGAGAGAGGCCTAACTATCATGGTAACCTTGGCAAGCCTGTAGAATTCAAACATGTAAATGCATGCCACTTTTGGAGCATTCTAAATGTTGGTTATCATTTATACAGAGCTTAGAGCACTTGGGAGTGCTCCTAAACCTAGCCTCAACAGGCGCATGATTTAGAGTGCTTCTGGGCCTAAGGACTCTTCAGGAACATTCCTGGAGTGCTCTAAATGCCCTGTATGTAAATGGGATACTAGCTGCAACTTTTAGAATGATTTTGAAAATGTATTATTACAAGACTGTAAGTTTCAGTGCTGGCTGCTGTTTGTCAAGCTGCTGGAAATAGGTAAAAAGAGCCAAACATTTATCTGGGATTAAGTCAGTGAAATTATGTGACATAGGGCGCACAGTACTGGTCTTAAGTACTTGGGTTTAATCACAGGCAATATCAAAGCATTCCTGTTTTAGCTGATAATTTTATGAGATGCTATACTTCATGTACGCTGTATACTGTTGAAGATGTGTCATACCCGACTCATTATGTGAGATGCTCTTATAGCCAGAACCCATAAAAGTTGAACCAACAGAGAGCCCACCAAATGTTCTTTTGCCTCTTTCAATTCCCTGTGTCACAATATCACACTTGCATAAAGTTTTTGTTTGATTGTTTGTGTGTTTCAGAAACCAAAGAGGTTCCATCCGGAATGATTCGGAATCATACCTTGAACAGATGGTCTTATTAGGTGAGAGCCATGCACATTGGGTGTGATGTCGTTCACTCCATTTGTAGTTCCATGTTTGTAAAGAAGAGACATCAAATTCAGTGTATCACTTTTGAGGCAGAAATTGCGCTGCTTGTGATATTTATAAGCTTGTCGTCTCACTTGAAGGGATTGTTTAACAGTCATGTCTTTTCCAGGCAGTTGATTTTACAGGACAGATAGATTTGAATACATGTATGATCATAGAAATTATCACCTATTCATTAAGGGGAATTGGGCCAGTAGACACATCATATTTTGAAAATGTTTATGTTCAGAAATGACAACACATTGATCATTTATTCATGCTTCAGCAGTCATAATGACATGGAATACATAAAAAATGACTTTGTTATTAGATTATATTAATAACAGACCAGGCTTGAAGGGAAAACGTGCACTCTCAGTGGTAACTCCAAGCTTGCTTTGATGATGATAATAATGACGGTGCATGGATTATTACTCAGAAATGCCCTACAGTTAATTGCTTCAGTAGTAATGATTGAGGTAGTGACCAAGCATGAGATCTTGGGGCCGTTCATGAAGTGTTTTGTCAGTGATTTTCAATGTAATATTTGCTCTTGGCCAATCAGAGGCAGGATTTCCGTAGCTTAAAACAGTTGTCATTGACTGACAAATTTCATGCAACACTGCTCAGACACAATTTTTCGTTGTTGATTGCAGACCTGGAGGAGAGCAAAAAGTACAAGCTTGGGAGTAACTCCAGCCTGAGCAGCAACATCAGCGTCACCAGCATCAGTAGCACCAGTTCCCCCATCATCTCCTCCATCCATGACTCCGCCTCCTCCAGCGCCAGGGAGGAGGGCAGGAATGGCGACGCCCACCAGGCTTCCAATGGCGCCCTCAAGTGCAATGGGTGAGCAAAACATTCATCTCTTCCAAGTTTGATGATGATGATGATGATAATAATGATGGTGGTGATGATGATGATGATGGTGATGGTGGTGGTGATGATGATGGTGGTGATGATGATGATGATGGTGATGGTGGTGATGATGATGATGGTGGTGATGATAATAATGATGATGATGATGGTGATGGTGGTGATGGTGGTGATGATGATGATGGTGATGATGATGATGATGGTGGTGGTGATGATAATGATGGTGGTGATGATGATGGTGGTGGTGATGATGATGATGGTGGTGATGGTGGTGATGATGATGGTGATGGTGGTGATGATGATGGTGATGGTGGTGATGATAATAATGATGGTGGTGATGGTGATGATGATGGTGATGGTGGTGGTGATGATGATGATGACGATGACAACAACACTGAGGAATAGTAGTAATGGTAGTGTAATTATTGTCTTTTTTCCTTTCGCCATTTATGATCATTATTGTTACTCTTGTACAATCATTATCACAATGATTTCATCTATATCATTATCATCAACGTTATCATTTCACTAATTGGTTCCATGTGATTTCATTGGAAGGTCTGACAGGACCAAGTCACCTGGTTATCGGTACGATAGCTCCAAGCAAGGCCTGGTCCAGCCCCAGTCAGCCACCAGCCCCGTTGCAGTACCCAGGGCGTGTCGGAGGTCCTCTGCTGACCTGGTGAGCACAGATTTTGACGTCAAATGATATGTTGTAATGTGAGATAATGACTAGTAGTGGTATGGTATAGTGTGGTGGGTGGTATGATATACTGTGATGTAGATTGGTGTGGTTTGATGTGCTGTTGTATGGTATAGTATACATCGTTTTGTTTTGTATGGTGTGGTATATGGTGTGGTAAGGTTTAGAAGATAGGTATGTGATGGTGTAGTGTGATACAGTACAGCAAGTTATAGTTGTGTGGTATGGTATCATGCGATGATATACAGTGTGGTATGTCAGATATAATGATGTAATACAGACTTGCCTTTAGGGGGATGCAACATTTATTGCCTGAACTAGAATCATTTTGCCCAAGTCGAAGATGAAGGCAATACGATTGTAGTGAGGGCAATAAATGTTGTATCCCCCAAAGTAGCCAGCCCATATCATTGTTATTACCCATTTCAGGTATCTTGAGCAGTAACAGAAATTATTGTAATCAAAACTTTTTAAAACTTCCCAATAATAAAATTCCACTTGGCACCAGCTTGAGCTCTACACCTCTGCGTTGCATGCCCAGACAGCTTTAGGTAAGCAACGCACGTTTACAGCCAGCGCACACAGACACACACACGCGCGCTTTAGCCTAATACCAGTAGCGATCATTCTCTAAGGTGCTAGCTAACGTAAGGAAATTTGCCCTCTGTCACGAAACTCTCAACAGTAAATTTTCATCACCAATAGGTCTACAGATTGTAGGTCTAGGCGTAAGAAGAGGAGAATATAAGAAATCGATGAAATTAACATGCAAGTGACTTTTACTCACCAAAGTACAGTGGCTACAACAGGGCTTGATGATTCCAATGGAAATTGTGATGATTTCCCTTGTCAAGATGAATTTTCAACCACAGCTGAAAATTTCCCACAACTGCTTAATTGTCAGTGACACCAGACACTCTCTTGACATTATATTTCTCATAGAAAAGTTGACAAGTGTCAATGAAATCTGAAGTTTCAACAGTCAGTGGAATCCAAAATTAGCTCCTGCTCTCTTAAAAACTGTACAAATTTGATCACAGTATTAGTTGAAGTAGTTGATTGTTACTGTACAGTTATTGAACACAAATGGTGTTTGCTGCATTTGCATTGTTCGCAGAGTTGTAGTGTTGGAGGTTGATGTGGTGCTGCTAATCACAGATCCAGAAGCACCATCAACGTTGTATTGATTTTCTACAACAGCTACTTTCTCAGTGACTTCTGATTGAGATTAAATGTCCACAACAGGCATCTGGGAATTTGGAAGTTCCAAATCAAAGTCTAGATCAAAGTTTAAATTAAAATTCTCATTGTCAGTTTCACCAACATCTTGTAGCCATGGGTCCACTTGTGGAATGAGAGGCTGAGTTTCATCCTGCTTTGTTGGAACACTTACAGTAGCAGCTGGTGCTGACCAAGCCATTTCCTGATGTCTAAACCTACCAAGAGCATGAGAAATGGTGTCAGACATTGCCATTTTTTGGTGTTGTTGCTCACCTGTCCTGTGTAGGATGAAAGACTTGATTCATTGTTGTGACCGGACACCTGGCAAATCTCTGTTGGCAAATCCGGGTTTATCAAGAATTCCATTGCAAGTTGTCCTCACACAGTGGTCAGTATAAATTCTTGGAAGACCAGCCTTCTTGGAAATTGTTGATGTCATGTCATCCAGAGTGATTTTACCAACTGGACAATTATTGTACCATGGTCTGGATTGAGGCACGGATGATTTGGGTGTTTGGAAGAGATTGTTATTATCTTTGTTCAATTTCTCACAGTATCTTTTGTATAACACGACTGGACAATCTGCATGACATGTAGCATACATGTGTGTTCTCTATCTGCTCTAGACGATAAAGTATTCTTTTTCTTCTTGGTGAGTTTATCAATAACTTGTGTCAAATATTCGCATCCGTTGGCGACTTTCCTCACTTCAAAATGGTCTTTTGTTTGATGTCTCAGATTCTCTCGTCCTCTTCTACAAAGGTAAAGACTAAGTTTGAACCACACCTTAGCTTGCAGACCAGATGGAGAGTCTTGATCAAAAACTGAGAACTTGAAATATTTTTCAATGTCTGCAGGATCAATAGGTTCGTGATGTTTAATGTCACCCTTCCCAATTTTCCGCTGCCTTGAACACGTTGTTTGCATTAGTGAATTCTACATCCTTGGTGATATCGATAATTTCTGAATGGACCGACTTCAAATACCTAGTAATACCTGCATGTATGCTCTGAAGTTAAAATAAGTCCCATCAACTTCCCGCACTTCTACATAGAACTTTGCCAAAATCAAAGCCAATGTCTTCTTGTGCACCATTTGCACCTTGTGCAAGATACACCCGTAATATCATCACTGCTTGTTTTGTTGTCTTATTTGTGGTCTGCACATCTTTGTTTTGCAAAATTTTATTGTATTCCTCATCATCATGGTTTGCAAATCTCTTCTTACTCATGCTGCACCTGGAGGCTGCCATTTTGCTGACCTTTGTTGTGACCTGTGTTTTAGGTTTGTGTTAGTGTACAACTTTCTATCTGACGTAGATCCTGCCCCAGCTATGGCTAGCTCTCTCCCTCACCACTACACTACCCACTTCATGCGCCATGCATACATGCACGCACACACACACAGCTCAGGCAAGCAGCAAGCGTATACAGAGTGCAGTGCATCTAGAGTCACAGAACGCAGCAATCGCCTCTTATTTTTACTTGTCAAGGTATGGGAATTTGCCTTTAGTCATGAAACCACTCCACAAGAAATTCTCATCATCAGGAGCTCAAATGCCCGGATGCTATACTCCCCTCGTTTTTAACACGCAGATCCCATTGGCATTTGCCAAAGAGGGAGATAAGAGAAATTTACCCCTTTTGTCTCTGCTTGTGCATAAAAAGGAGGGGAATACAATTTCGTAGAACCAAAGCTCAGATGTCTGATATGGGTAATACATAACAGTTCACACATTTCATGGCACAGGAATAGACAGAGTGGTGTCTGCATTATTATACCACTGAAGTATCTTTTATTGCACACATCTTTACATGATATTTGTATCTTTTCCTTACAGGCTAAATCAACATCATCTGCCTGTGGAAGGTATGTTATGAATGTTTCGATCTTATGTATGCATTGTTACAAGGGGGTATTTCGTCATTCATTCTTCATACATGTTTGTTTGTTGGGACTATGTGTTATGGCTTTCTCTCTCTCTCTCTGTCTCTTTCTCCTGACAATGTTATCTTGTGTCTACAGTCTGAAACCTTGATATCTTTACGTTCAACATTTTAGTGCAAGTAGGTGTGTAGCATGCCTTGTCAAAATGTATGGCAAATTATTTTTGGTACTTGTATATTATATAAAAATATACATGTAATTCCTGATGTAGTTAAATTATTAGCATTGATCATCTATGATTTCATTGATAGTAAAGAATGCGTAGAACCATGGAATTTCTTACACAATAACGTCCTGGGTTTCTATATGCTTCTGATATCTGGCGAACAGTTTCTATTGACAGTAGCTGTCTAGACAGGACCAATTTTGTAAAATTTAGAGAGTAATTTTCATGAGTTCTTGTTGATGCAGACTTTCAGTTACCTAGCATTGTGTACAAGTCTAGTGGAATATCCAGGTATGTATTTTGAAGTTGTAAATTATCATAAAATTAATCTGAAACCCTGTCATTTCGGTGAAATTTTGGCATTATCTGCCTCTGATACCCCATTGTCTGAATGATTTTTTCAGCTGGCAGATTGTCTCGGGGACTGGCAGCGTGAAAGGTTACTTCTCAGCCCGAGACTCCCCCTTGACCATCAACTCTGATGTGTCCAGTGGGTCAGGCAGCTCAGCCACGAGTTCTGCTCCCATGTGAGTAACCTAGATGTAGGAATTTGGTTCGACATTAATTAGAGTCTTCTGGACAGTATGTATGGTGTGGTTGCTCGTTCCATCCAAGAAGACCTATGAGCAGCAGCATCCAAGCAAACTGTGAATAGTCACATAAAATACGAAGCAATTAACCTCAGCAAACAATGGCCAACACAGATTTGTAGACTTCCAGTGCTGTTAGTAAAGTGAACAGATCCTACTGCATATAAAATTCCTATCCTCTGGTTGATTTTGATCAGCAGCATACTTCATTTGTATTAGCCACATTGTTGACAGGAAGTATACCTCAGAAAGTTCACTGCAAGGAAATGTGTGCATTCACTTTGCAAAAACTTGACTTTTATAAAAAGTAATTGGTTGTAGATGGAGGTTGCCAGGGATATGGACTTGTAGCTGTCATTTCATACTAACCACAACCAACTCCATTCTCATGGTACACTGTATAAATTATATGAAAGACTGAAATGAAGTCAGTCCAGTATTTGCAGCCACTGATTGAATGTTTCTTGTCTTTTGCCTGCTCATAACTACAATATATACTGCATATACAAAGGTTATAATACTAAAAAATCATTCTGAGGGGCACTAGATCCCATCCTTGTCGCATGTATTGTAACCATAGTGTATGAAGTATACTTCGTAGTTACAGGCACACACGAAAGAAAAAAGACAGGAGACGTTCATTCAGTGCTTACAAATACCAAACTGACTTTATTCCAGTCTTTGATGTATTCTTTACAGTGTATCGTGGGGACAGATTGGTTATGATCAGTGTGGACTGCAGTCTGGCTACTCTGGTGGTCTCACATTAGATAATAGAAAGAAGATAGATTATATTGCATTGGAAGAACAGTGAGTTACTGTTATCGGACGGGAGATATTAATAGTGCTGAAAGTAGAGAGGGCAAGAGCAAGAGCAGAAGTAATGAAAGTAGTCTCAAACCTCAGACCATACATAGTATCACTTTATCACACTGTGTATGTTTGTTGTTTCTCAAATGTTGATAAAAATGTTCCGGTGCTCCTTCTTGTTTCCTCTCACCAGACATGAAAGCATACCCGAGGACAGTTTACGGAAACAGCGGCTGGACGAAGTCAGGATGCTATTTAACAAGATCTATTCGGCCGTCATCGGACCAAGATACTCTATGGAGCCACAGAGTGGCATCAGTAGTGTCATTGGTAACCTAGCAACCAAAGTTGGACTGAAAGGTGGGCGGGGGACATATGTATAGCACACGCAGGTGTGACACTTCTAGCTAGATAGTTTTATCATGTGAAGACAAGTGTGTACGGTCATGATGATGCTAACTGTAGTAAGCTTTGAAGCCAACCACAACAGTCTGAAGCCCACCACAACAGTCTGAACTCTGAGATACCGAAGGAGTGATGTAATCATCGTCATCGAGGAGCTCGGAGAATCTGAGATGCCAGCCGACCTTTGGTGACCTGATGCCATCTGATCTTCAGTGAAAGAAATCCTCACTGTGGATGCAGGCTGATGCATTGGCAAATTTCCAGACGCTCTTTGAAAAGGAATCACTCTTTCTGTCAGTGGACTCAACCTGGACTGGACCAACCATGGCTTGGCAGATGGTATCGTCATTGACCAAACGGCGTAAAAGTGTGTCCAGCAACGATGGTTTCCTTCCTTCCTCACAAGCCCCCTCTAACCTCTTCTCATTTTGTTACCAATCTCTACAGCACTACTGTATACGCCATATCTTTCGCGAGTCTAAATTTTCGTGAATTGGGAATTCCCGACGATTTCGCGAGTGGTTAAATTCGCGATCGTGAAGTCCTGGACTGAACGGAGAAGTGTACATGCGTACGTCACATTCACATTGGGATCAGAGTCAATATTTTCGCGTGTCTTTAATTTTGCGAAAAGCACCTGACTTGCGAAATTCGCGAAAATAAAAACCTCGCGAAATATTCGGCATATACAGTTCTTGATCTTTGTAGTCATGTGACCCAATAACTTGTGCCATTATAGAGTACGAAAGTGAGGATATCACAGTCTTCTTTTATGGCTCGGTTGGAACCAGATGTGAGCATGGTTGGCAGCAATAGTCTTTACAGATATTTAGGCCAGATGAGGTCTGTTTAGATCCAGTTTCCATGGTGATGAATGGCTATGACATCACACTTTAGATTCTATAACTGTTTCTTTTTGCAATGCAAAAAGTTGGAGTTGATGGAGCATATCTGTGTGTTTGTAATATTTGCAAATACATTCCACCACCTTTGATCTTCATAAGATACAGAAGATGGAAATTTACTGCAAAGCATTGACATTACTACACTCTGATCCAAACATCCCTGAAGCGTGCATGAGAGACTCTCTCCATGTATGTTGTCTCTCAAGGCAAGAATGCTGGATAAAATCTTATAAAAGTCTGATGTTTAGGGGTAGGTCGACCTGTGCAGGTTTTGAGAGACTTATAACCTTTTTGTCCATACATGTTGTCATATTAGAGGTATATCATTTGCTCTGTATATAACATGCTGTCAGAGATACATTACTATTTCATTTTTTTATACTGTAAAGTAATATATTGCCATATAAAGTACATAGGGATAATTATATATATATTTCTATGAATGCTTTAAGAAGGTGCATGCATGTAGTATAACATAAATGTAGATCAAGGGAACCTCATTACATTGAGGTATAAAAAAAAATAGCCCATTTTGTTAGCAAGGACCATTTTCACTACTATATGCACAGATGACAAGAAAAATAATTGAAACATGAGGTTGATAAGAATATATATTCTGTATTAAGCCTGTTGCTGGCAACAGATGTATGAGAAGAGAAAAATTCAGTTGCCCACAGTGATTTATATGATTCGCTACATTGCTTTTGTTCATAATTTTTTGTGCAAACCCACGCTCTATTTTTTGGAGAATAGTGAAATGACTTGTGCATGCCACGATAATACACCAAATACACAATGCATATGACTTTTCAGCTAGCACAATCACCCCCCTCCCCCCAACTGCTGGTAATATGTTCTAGATATTTTTGGTCCGAGCATACAAAAACTGTGTCCATACAGGGCGTATCAGTTTCATCTCCTTATACGGATGCATTTGTGTGTTCATGCACACCTGTACATAGCTACATACAGCAGTACTGCTGCCTGTATTGCTGGTTGTTAGAGGCAAGTTGCCTTGAGTGTATTTCAATACACCAGTTTTGTTTTCATGTCAGTTTCATGGTCATACTGTAATGCCCTAAATATTTTTAGCTTTGATAAAAGTAAAAAACTGCAGGTGTCCATGTAATGTGTTTACTGGTTGTTATCGTTACATTGTCCTGTGCAATGTTTAATTGACATGAAAAATGGTATGTTTGTTGACAGCAAGCTACCTCTTACACCGAGAAATGGATGTCCACCTCATTGTAATGCCGTTCCCTTGCTCTATGAAAATCCTGCATACAATGCACAGTATTTCTGCTCGCAGACCAGTTATGACTCTTTACTGTTTACAAGGCCCTCAAAATAAATACCTCAATACTGACTGGCTCCTTTGTATAATTATATGAAATTCATCAAAGAAAATCATTTGGATTGCCATATTGTCTTCTGTCTTTTCTTGCAGCACTTTTCTGCAGCGTTATTATTGTCTTGTTTCATTTTGTTTACTCTTCTAACATGGCTACCTGGACCCCACAGTCCAATTTTGAATCAAATAAAATATGAAATCACTTGTGCAATAGATTTTGATTTTTAATTGCAGGACAAAGATTCACTGCTGTCATGAATAATGCTGAGCATGTTGAAGATGTGCTCATGATGACAATTAGTAACATTATATTGTAGAGACCAAAAGACATTTATATGAAACTTTTTTTATGCTCTTTGATTATCTTATTATTTGTTTATGTTCAAGCCTCAGTGACCTGAAATGGTTTTGATTTTGAAAAATTGTAAAGCAATTGTAGAAAAAAAAATAAGAAGAGAAGCTATTTGAACCTCATTCTGGAAAAAGATCTGTAGAATGTTCATACCCATATTAACATGTGTTCAGAAGACAGATGCTAAAAATACAAATGTAGTCAGTTTTTTCAGTTACATAATGACCGATACCTCAGTGCTGAATAGACAGCTTATGTGATTGTCCAGACAAAACTTTGTCAGCATGTGTGGACATTCCAATCTCATGCTCTTAATTTCTTGTTTCCACTTCCCTTTTTCCTCACTAATCCCTCCATTTCCCATTCATTAATTCAAGATGTCTCTACCTATAATGGTGTCAAACCTATACAAGGGGGAAAAAAGTAATACGGCCAGTTATCATTGTGAGCATGTAAAGCATTCATTAGATCTTAAAGGTAGGGAATCCCATTTGCATGCCTTAAATGAAGAGTTGTATAAATACAGTGGTATGTTGAAGAGAGTATCATTTTAGAAACTCCCATAAAGTATTGAAAGTGGAAGGTAACATTTAGTACATTTTTATTGACCGTTAGATTTTGAATTGAATTTTTTTCGGGGCTCACCGTAAATTCCAGTACATTACTAGGCTACCTTTGCAGACCCATGCACTGCATGTGTGTCCATCATGTATATTTTGTGAAGAAAGTTCATCAAAACTTACAAACATTTCTATATACATTCTTGCCACACACTCTTTATGTTATTACATCAGCTCTTATACTTTTAGATTTGTGTTTTATAGATAAAAGATACAGAAGACTGCAACAAAAAGGCTTAAGTGTGGCTGATACACAGAACTACTGAGTAGTTGAGTTTTGTGCATTATTCAAATAGTAGATAACTGTTGACTTCCAAATTTCTCAGCAGTGGCCTAAAAAAGTCCCCGGAGGTTCATATTTAATGTTTTGCTGCATTTTGGGAGGTCTGTAAAAGGTATCCCCTACCTTTGAATTGAATTGTGCTCAATGCAAGCAGTCATGATAAAAGCAGACTGGTGACACTAGAGCTTTCTTATCGTTTGTGTGTTAGGTTATTTGATATGAAGTGGAACAAGCAATATATTAGCAGAGTTTGACAAATCAATGTAATTTTATTTTAAAGGCATGACCTATGGACTCTTTCTTGCCTGCAGTGTCATGAGACTGTGCCATTAATTCATAATTTATGACCCATCATCATGTTTACCCAATTGAGAGTGCAAGATGCAACTGAAAGAAAAAATATTGTATTTATTTTAAGAACCGAAATTTGATATCCTTAGTGGCTCCTGTCCATATTTTAGAGTCTAAACTGTTTCAAAATTTGACATTTTTTTCAGTTGAAATGCGCATTCTCCTATGTCAGACAGCATCTAAAGCCTGCTGCACTCTATACGACTCATGATTATACAACCTTAAGACCATAAGACCCAGTCATACGACCTGCCAATGCATATTAAACGACCTGACCTTACGAGTAGGCTTATGTCCTGTCTTCAGTATCTTTTACTAATGAGTATTATAGCGCACACAGTGCGCACTGCATGCGCTTGCAATATACTGTATCTTGATTGGCTGAAAGCCCACGACCGGTTGTGGAAATTCAACATGTCAAATCTCTACAACTGGCGCTAAACCCCAGTTGTATGACTGGAAACTGGCAAGACTGGTGACGTCACACTTCCGGTCATACGACCAGTCGGATCGTATAGTTTGCGGCGGGCTAAACTTCAAACCAAGTTTCTTGGAACTGTGTTTATATGTTTTGCCAGCTTGTCGTTG
Source organism: Diadema setosum (assembly GCA_033980235.1). Taxonomy (NCBI): domain Eukaryota; kingdom Metazoa; phylum Echinodermata; class Echinoidea; order Diadematoida; family Diadematidae; genus Diadema; species Diadema setosum. Next base: position 47,813,636 of record CM067060.1, read on the forward strand.
GTGTGATAAGTCATTTGATATGAAATGGAACAAGCAATCTATCATTGAAAGCTTAGAGCTTGGAAAATGTAGAACAGCCTAAATTAGGAAATGGATGTTTGACCACTTCATCAGGCTTTCAAGAGGGCTGGTCACAATTCCTCACAATGGTTTCAATTATGATGCAGCTCAGAGTATAGCATGAGAATGTACATATGCGGTACATTCCCCTTTGGCAATTGTAGTTGTCTTCTTCTTTTCTTCTTCTTCTTCTGTTTTTGCAGTCTTGTCGCATGCGGAAACAAACTGAAGTAAAAATCACACCCAAAACTGACCAAGATCACTAGTCCAACTTGCTTGTAAGACATCACATTAGTGATGTTTCCATGGTCAAAATTTTATTGTTCAAAAAATTTTTGGTCGGATATTCACTTCTCTGTTGCTTTTATTCAACAACCTAGTACAATGCAGGGTCCACCATTGAATCTTACAGGATCCATTAATTCCAAATGCAAATACATTTATAACATTCATATTTGTACCTTGCTCTATTACTGTAAAGGCTTTTATAACATACAAGGTAAATAAAAAAAAACAAAAAGAGATGTCATATTTTGTGTAATTTTAGAGTTTGTAAAGGATATTGGTCAGATTTATCAAAGCATTAGAAATTAGGGTGTCCTTTGTTAAGAAAGATGGAACAGTGTATCTCCAGTTTTGAATCCTTCAAAATACAGTAAGCCTTATGTGGGTTGATATACCTGGGACCAGAGAAACCAAGTCTACGTGTGCAAATGTTGACTTTTGCTGAAGTCAACTTGCATGTTAAACAGTCTGTGAAGTTTGTAGTATTTTCAGTCAGTTGAAGTTTTTTATTAACACATATAAGTGAGTATGATGGTGTCAAGTTGATTGCGATGTGAACTCTTGGGCCCGAATTCACGAAGGTGGTACAAATGAAACCATGGTTTAAACCATGGACAAAAACCATGGAGCGCCAACGTATCACATGGAATATTTCATTACGAAATCAGTCATTTCGTCGATGAAATGATTATTCTGTAGCAAAATGACATTTCGTTACTAAATGAACATTTCATCCACGAAATGATAATTTCGTTAACGAAACGGTCATTTTGTCGACGAAATGACCAATTTCGTAACGAAATATTCTGTGCGACACTTGGCGCTTTATGGTTTTTGTCCATGGTTTAAACCATGGTTTCATTTGTACCACCTTCGTAAATTCGGGCCTTGGAGTTTATTTCATCTTTGGAACTTTTGACCATTTCAAATACTTTATGACAGAGACTTGTTGGAATGCAGTGGAAAAGACGAATTCAGCCACCAGTATGCGAGTGAATTCAGCATTCTTATGAGCCTACATGTATGATCAGTTCCCTTAACAGCCTTACTTCACAGGCTATGCTGAACCCATAATCCAATCACTGCATGCAAGGGATTTGGGAGTTTCCTCAACACTCCATTTTAACTTCAGGCTTTCTGAACAGCTGACCATGACAGTCACACACACACACACACACACACACACACACACACACACAACACGTGATGCATTCAACAGGATCAAACATGCTTACAGTGTACTCACAAACAACAAGCTGTTTCAGGGCCATCAGTCGTGGCAGCTCAGAACATTGAATCACAGTGCCAATCCTTCTTGTCACGTCCATTAATTTATCAAAGTGAACAAATCTGTCAGCTTAAACTTAGCGTTGGACTTCCTCAGCTGCGACTGTTAAATCATGTTGAAAATGTGATTTGCCGACTAAGAATGTCAGTTTAATGATTCTTGGGAAGATTGGCATATGCAACAGTGTGTAGTAATAGACTTCATAGCATCAACCTAATGCAAGGTCAAGTCACGAGGTTTGTTGTATGAAATCATGTTTGTTTTCTCCAGTGAAAGAGTGTAGTTAAGGTTCAAAGCATGTAAAGCAGAATTCAGCTCTGATATCTGTCAGTTGGCAACATGTGTGCGTGCATACAGCTGAGAGACTATTGTCACATTGATAATAAAATGGCCGTGTTTGATCTTATACATGTAAATGCTTACCTTTCGAAATGCTTTAGGTTCTACAGTGACTTTCCAGAATTTTAATATGTAAAACATTTCATTTCCCAAGAAGAGAATGTGTATCATATGAAATAAACTATTACTACTGTGAAATTTATCAGCATGTTCCTGCATTTGATGAGAATGAATATCAGACTACTGTGGAAGCATGACTGAATCTTGAGAGGAGAGATGTGTCATAGGATGTGATATATTATTTTTGTGAGTGTAGATAATATCTGCATGTTATTCCCTCATTGAGAGATCCCAGAGGAGTGTCTTAAAGGCACTGTTGGGAATTATTTGAAAAATTTTACAACTTCACTAACCTAATGGTATGTTGATTTTCCCATGCATGAAAAACACCCCAGCATACAAAAGTTTTGAAAATTATGCTGTTACTTTCAAGAGATCCATGAACTGATATCAACATGCTAATAAAATATTCCCTGCAGTTAATTTTAACACTACTGAAAAAAGGAAATATCACGTACAAACTGGAGGCATTGTAAAACAGCGCTTCTAAACAAGGAAGGGTGATGTGTAGCCAAGTGCATTCCCCCCCCCCCCCCCATTTCATAGTCATAACAAAGTATGTCTGTTCCTGATTGTAATAAGTATAATCACTAATCCATGAAGTCTTTGGGGACACTGCTGCAAAAATTATTTCACCAGTAATTAAATGGCAATCCTGACTTCCTATAATGCATATGGATTATCGTACATTGGCAAGAGGAAAATTGGAACTACTGTGTACGTAGTAAAATCCACTCAATCTGCACAGAATTAGAGGGGAGAAAACACAACAAAAACTTTACAAATTTGAGACAAAACATCTTTAATCTTGTAAAATGGAATACCAATTTGAAGATCAGTTATAAATTTAGGAATTTAGAGGCTTCTGATAAATCTGTATCTGACATAAACGATGGTATGTGACCAAACGGGGCTCACATGTTACAAGTTTTTATTTGACTTTTTGACATATTAGCAATTAATCATAAAATTATTACATTAAGATACCTCATCAAAGAACAGAAATGTGGTTTGTGGGATGTGATGGGTTAAAGAATACATCCGGGTAACTATCCTTACAATAGTCTCTAACCCACAGAGACAAGAAAACAGTGTAGACACTTAACAATCACAAACTGGCGACATCTTTTTTTTTAAACTGTCCAAAAACATTTATTTTGTTGCAATAGAACGTAATTCTTCCAGACAGAATTTCTGAAAATTGACAAGATATTTGAACATGGAGATCATGATGAAAGGGGAACAATAGAAGGGTCAAATGCTTGTACCAACATTCAGTACAAATAATAGATGAATTTAGAGAAAAAACGACTCGCATTTGTGACCAACACGTGCATCATAGGGAAGTCACATTCTCGCACGCCCACTCTGTTTACGGTGACAAAAGACTTAAATAAATCACTATAACTCTTTCTTCTGTAATATACCAGAGTTCTCAATGCAAATTGGCAGGGCTGGAGGATATCACATGCATTAAGAACACTTTGAGAAATAGGCTTCTACCAAAGGAGTGTATGTATTAAGATGCTACCTAACATTACTACAAAGACTATAAGACTATAAAGCCTATGAAAATTAAGAATGAACTGGCAATAAAGGAAAGAAGGCTTCTTTTGTACAAACGAACTTCAAGAGAAAACAGAAACATCCAGTGTCCCAATTATGCCGACATGAAATTTGTTTGTGCTTCCTATTCAAAATGGTGTCGTGGCAAAGTACAGGAGGAAATCTGCATATGCCATGTACCAACCACAAGCAATCAATGTCTTAAAAATAGATCCCACTTCAAGTGATCACATTCGTTTCCCTGGTTTTGTTGTTTTGTTTTTCATGCGGAAGGCAAAAGAAAGAATCATTCTTGAAACAAGACCTGAACATTATACCACTACCCAATGAATTGATAATTAAAGCTTTCATATTTTTTTTTACAACATCACAAGCAATTTGCTGTTATATAGATATAAACAAAATCTGTTCTTGATTCAGTTATATCAGTGCATATTCCACCTCCCAGTAAGTTTGTGTTACCAATGCATCAATACAAGTTGGTGTCAAGACTGGAGGTTTTATTCAGGATATTCCCGAGAGACCTTTGAACTAGGACTCACATTATGTAGCTGCAGTGACTTTGCAAGGGGCAAGTGACTGTACAGTGGGCTATATAAATTGACTGTTTAGATAAGACATGGTACAATTTGTAGTTATCTTGTAGACTGATACCAGACCTCTGAAACCCAGCTGACCCATAAAAAAGAGGATTGTTGTTCCCATCTATAGGCACTGTCTGACAAACTCAAGCATTCATATGATGGCTGACTCAAAATATTCTGCTGGAATCATTAGAAGACAGATGACAAATAACAAGCATGCTACATATACCCACAATGACTACATGGCATCAGACATGCATTGTAACTCACAAAATACGACATTCATCTTGTATTTCTTGTATCAAAGAAGACAACAAGAAGAAAAAAATAATTGTGCTTGATGTTTATTTGTTTTTTCCCAAAGTGCACTAATTGAACAATAACTTTACAACTTGACTGGTCAGACCTTGCCTATAGAGGGGGTACATCAGCTGGATAAGCTTTTGCCTAGACTTGGTGAACACACATTTGAATATGTATCCGACAGCTAGCCTGCTGGCACTCTCTCTACCCTGGACTAGAATAATAGCGCCCCCATGCTGCCCATCTCGCTCTGCTCCTTCACAAAGATCTCAAAGTATTGGTAGATGATCGTCACAGCCAGCAGAATACCAGTTCCAGAGCCAATGGCTCCCAGGAGGTCGGCAAGCACAGACAGGGCTCCAATGCACAGACCACCAAAGGCAGCTGCTGTCGGGATGTACCTGAGACAGACCAGACCAAAGTTACTTTTTAATAAAGGTGTTTGTCAAAATAATAAAAATCCAGAATACATGGTTTATCACAAATCTCTTAAATACAAAGGCTACAAAACTCCTGCTTAAAGCAAACTGCATGAATTTGGCAATCTTTCTTGAATTTCTGAAACTTTGACAATAAAAAAGCAGAAAAATCTAAGGAGCATTTGATGTCAGGAAAGAATGCAGCTAAGATTTTCAGGTTCAAAGGGAAGAAACATTTTCCCTTATCCCCTTTTCTCACTTTACTTGCTTGCTACCAGCATGATGCATTGGTTCATGGATAAAGTCTCTCGTACCTCAGATACTAGTAATATCTGGCCGCCACAAATTAAATATTGCAAAGGAGTTGTCACTGGCACTGCAGTTAGATTATTCTCACTTGAGATCTCAGATGTTTGGCAGAAGGCAGTTTCAGCCTTTCGATATGGTTCAGTGATTACCATCAAGAGCTTAAAATTGCATGTCGTACACAATGTGAACCCCTTATTAACCCGTTCGGTGCCAGGGACCTTGTAGAGTGTGTAATCGGCTATGGGGGTATCTGTGCCTACAGGCATTCAAAGCAGACAAAGGGTTAAAAAGCTTATTCCTACCTATTGAGCTCATGAATCATGGACTTCTCCCGATGGCCACGCATCACCATCTGCTGCTCCTTCAACTGCTTTGCAACCTGGAGATGACAATCGAGACAGAAATGAGGCAGTGTCAATACATAAATGTCAATATCAATGACCAATGAAAAACTGCAAGTAAAATCCCCTTTCAGAAATGGTGTAAATGAATTCTAAACTACTGCTACCAGAAAGGCCAATGATTACATGTCAACAACTGAAGATTGAATATGATATATTTTCTATTTTTGTTTTTGCAACTCAAATCACTGGCACACTGGGAAAAAAAAAAGTGAAAGGTGTTGAATAAAAGCAGTGAAAGGTGACATAAATTCAAATTTGGAAATACAAATAATCAATGTATCTGATAAATGTTCCATTCCAATCAAATATCGTCTGTTGAGAATGATAAGGGCGTTAAGTTGTCACAAAACCCATAGTGTTCAAGACAACTTAATGCCCTTCTCATTCTCAACAGACGATATAATCTCTGAAAACACTTGCAACATTCATGTGAATTGCTTGTAGCTGAAGGTGGATGGAGGATGTTATGTACTGGAAAACAGAGCAGAGGTTTTCTGCCACCATAGTGAATGACAGCATACAGTCATTCAGATGTATACTTTATCAGCACACACCCAAGACAAACATCCAATGTTTCAGTACAATGTATTGCATAACAAGTAGTGCACAAAATATGTGCCATCAGTCATCCTGACCGTTATCAAGTCCATGTAGAATATCCTGCTACTCACATCTTTGGCAGAGGACCCTGAGACTTCGATCCAGGTCTTCGAGAAGAAAGCACAGGAGCCTAGCATGAAGACTATGTATGCAACTGCATGGATGGGGTCTGTCAAGATACGGGAGAAGTTTTCTGGGGGCGACATGTAGTAGCATAGACCCCCGACAGGGTAGGACCTAGCAGGGCCTCCATCACCAGCCTCCTACAGGGAGAAAGGGGGGGGGGGGGGTAGGAGAAAGACAGAAAAATGAAGTCAAATGTTGCCATGTTGGGTGAATTAACATGCCACCAACTTTTATGCATTTCTTTCAAACTTTCCCCTTTTTTGACAATTTACATAGAGGGGACAAGAATTAAGCAACACAGAATTCATTCAACATTGGTCTGTGCATGATTTATCACTTGTGTCATCCACAATACACAAACAATATAAATCCACATAATTTATGCAAAACCCAACAAATGGGACAGAATATTCCTCCTACTACACATTATAATAATCAATACAAGTTACAGGATTTAAATATTGAATAGAAAACTGCATTCATTTGTACCTTGGCTCAGCCACAATCTATCAACACATATTGAAAATGTGCAGATAATGTAATGGCAAAAACCAAGCAACATCAATTTTCCTGCGTTTTATTCTGCTAAGTGTGTAGAATTAAAGCACCCAAAGCAGCAGTAACACACAGAAACCATCAATCTTGGGTATTGCTACACGTGCAGAGACCAGGCACTGACTAAGTAGGACACTACCATGATGCATTCTTTTCACATCACCACACGGAAACAAGACAAGCAACCATCAAACATCATGATTTCTTCAAAGTTTGAAAAGGTATCAAATTGTTGCTGTCTGATCTTTTCATACAAATAAATATACACAAATATATATCTGGTTTTTCAGTAGCATTCTTCATATTCTTTTTTTTTTTTTTCTTGCACAAAAATAACTTCAGCATGCATAAACACACGTAAAGTATTGAAGATTTTAAAATAAACGAAAGCTGCTGGTCGTAACCACATAAAATCTAGTACTATGTTATAGGTATAAGCAAACAACAAAGAGGTATTACTTACAGCCCAAACACCGAGTAAGTTGACAAAGAAGTTTCCACTGAATTTTACAGCCAGCATCTGAAATGTAAAGATAACAAGGACATGAATATTATTCAACCAACATTCTACACTTGATGAAATTAACTCTACGTTCACATCCTTGAGAATCTCAAAGCTACATGACAAATTATTACATAAGATTAAGTTTTACAATATTTTTTCTGGCATCTCTTTCCCTCAATCTAAACAATGTTACCACCAAAATTTCGATACACACAAAAACAATCATCGATATCACATATTCCTATTCAATCGTTGCACAATTTTAGAGCATGATACTATATCCAAAACACGACTGATCTTTTATAGGTATTGTTACATTCTTCAGGAGTACAAGAAAGCTACATACATGTAACACACTCTGCATACAAACTCTTCATGTCACAAGTTAATTTGACATCAAACTGCAATTTCAGACAATATGTGACTCCTGACGATTTAATTTCCATGCAAAATTGTCCCGGCTGTATTGTGAGTGACCATAGGATCACAACCCCCGAAGTCATGCTCACCTGTGAAATAACGTAGAGATTTGAGACAAGGGCACTCTGTAAGATGATGGGAATGTTGGAGGTGTAGAAGAGCTTGATGGGATAGCTGCTGTACTGGCCGCGGTACCGGGCAGACTTGATTGGCAGGTCAACACGGAAACCCTGGTATGAGAACAAATAGGAGCTTTCATTACAGGATGGATCCACAGTAACCTCTCCCCCACTGTGTATTCATCATTCAAAGAGATGTATATACAGTCAAACCTGTCTACAGCGGCCACCCAAGGGAGACGGAAAAAGTGGCCGTTATAGACAGGTGGCCGCTATAGACAGGTAATCCAACTTTGTGTGCATTGCTTACATGTACATGTATCATCGTTGTATCCTTACATGTACATGTACAGTGTATATGTGTACGTTTGCATACACTGTGTTTCATGCATTTAACCATGCCAGTGTATATGATATTGTTGCACAGTAGCATGTTTATTGTCGTGAAGAATCGTGCGTTATTATGACTGAATGAGGGATGAATGCAGCGGTGGTGATCACTGAACGTTGCTCGCACGGCTACCAAACAGAAAAATACGCTGAATTATTGGCTTGGCTACGGCTCCATTGGGTTTTTGGCCGCTATAGACAGGTTAATATCTCCCTCGGGAAACAAAATTTGTGGCCGCTGGCCGCGTTAGAGAGGTGGCCGCTATACACAGGGTCTTTAACAGGGCTTTTCTCTCGGGGGGATTTTGCAGTGGCCGCTATAGACAGGTGGCCGCTAAGGCAGGTTTGACTGTATTATGTAGATCGAGATGATTTAGATAAAGCTGACATAAAATATCAATGACATAAAGAATCTACTTTGGACACTTCTTCGGATTTGAAACAATCTTTACTGTGCAATTATTGATGCTTTCTTAGAAAATCAAGTGTCCATATACAGGCAAACTTTTGTCAAAATGCATGGACACATTTTGATATGACAAAACGCCTTGTATAAGTGTAAAAGAGGTATAGATAGTAGAGACAAGGTCGAGTATTGTGGGCTGACCTGGAAGTAGATGACAATAGCGAAGACGAGGATGGTAGCCATGAGGTTCATGAGGTTGGGCAGGTTCTGGCGGTAGAAGGCCTCTCGCAGTCCACGCACCTTGTCTTGCCGTGTGGCCAACAGGTGGAAGAGGGCTATAATAGCCCCCTCAAATTCCGTTCCTGAGAAAACACGTGGAAGAAGTGAAAATCAATAAAACATGCAATGTTTGACATGTGTCTAACTGTGTGGGATATTCCTTTTGATAAGTACATGTATACAAAGTAACCCACCAAACATGTTTCTTTAAAACTGAGAGATTTTTGCTCATCAGTCTTTCAAAAAGAAATTCATTCTGCTCTCCTCTTAATAAAAAAGTTGTGACATCATTACTACAAAAGCTTTTCAAATTAGAAGGAAAATATACACGATATCGAGATGTTGTCTTACTGCCTGTTCAGAATAGCAATCTAAGCTGACTGTGACACATCTATAATACGTAGTAATGTGCATTTGCCTCTATACAAAATCACTTTCATGAAAATATCTATACCATTTTCCTTGCACAATGTATAGGGAGAAGTCAAAGTTAAAATATTTGCTGCCCATTCATAAAGTAAAACAACGCTGTCTCTCGACACCTCTCTCTATCTCTCTGAGCCTGTGATATTAACACGACTGATTTACGTACCTCGGCCTGTGTTGACTGTTGCAGGGCTGAAGGCTCTCCACACGATGGTCTCACAGATGTTGGTAGCGATGAACAGAGAGATACCAGAACCAAGCCCATAGCCCTTCTGCAGAAGTTCGTCCAACAGTAAGACGACCAGTCCAGCCACAAAGAGCTACAAAGTGACACGTTCCAAGGTGATGACGAAAATGTTAAGAAACACTTTATTGACAGAAAATACTTCATGATTAGGTGGTGCATTACAGCACTATGAACAGTGATGTTGGTAAAAATATACTACCCATCAGAAGGGGTTTCACATTAGTTCATGAACATATCCTCAAAAACTTGGTAATTATCTATACATGCAGCAAGAATACCTTAAACATTAGATAAACGAAAGCATTCTCCTCTTCCGGGAACCACATGGTTATTGTGGTAACAAAACTATGTAACTTTTAGAGACATGCAATGTGGGAGAGTACATTCAGCCTGACCACAACAGGTTTCAGAGTCTGAGGTTACTTTCAGTTTTGAGTGATCAAGGCTAATTACAAGTGAGCTCAGCCCCATTATGATACCATTGTATTCTGTTTTCAGTATCAGATCAAAGAAATGACGTCACCGTAAGTTTGGTATTCATCTAGCACTGAGCTAGGGTGGGCTATTTCAATGGTATCCTCTACCATGATAATGAAGCTTACCAGGGGTTGTATACAAATAAAGCCAGTATCCATGGCAACCTGAGCTCTCTGCAAAGAGCTACCAATTTACCTGAATGATAATGAGGAGGCAGATACCGGCTCCAATCTTGTTGGGCTCTCCATACATCCCTGTCATGACATACACAATGGCCTGACCCACGGTGATGATCATACCAAATACTGCCAGGAAAGAAATAAGTGGAGATTTGGGGTTAACAAGTTAAAAGAACGTGTCAATCTGATCCTTACACGCAGAGTCAAAGTGCCAAGTCAAATCAACTGCAAAAGTACACACAGCTTAAAGAGTGAAACTCTACTACTGAAGAAAGAAACACTCGAGGATACCACAAGATTTCAATGACTCTCATCTTTCAATCCTTGCCGTCAACATTGATTGTTCACATATCACAAATGTGCCATTGCAAGACAAGCAATGCTGTCACTGATTCGAAACAAATAAATGAAACTCAGTCTTTGCAAATATAACTTCAAAACTATTTCACTAATTTACTGCAGAGCTGAATAACAGACATTCTTTTTCAGTTCAATATGTACAGTTTCCCCCTCAAGAGAAGACTACCACATTAAGTGACAATAAAAGTAACAAATTTCAACAATTAGAAAATGCATGTATATACCATAAGGGCCATCTTCTACAGTACTAGTTATATGATGCAATAGGATGCAAGAACCTTCCTGGCTGTAGAACAAAGTCTCACAATCAAAAGGGCAGAAAGGTCAATGCATTCAATTGACACACGACTTCCATTCCAATGGGCACTGTATACAAAAACTCAACAAATCTGTGGTGTCAAAATCACCACCTTCTCACTAAATAAATCCTACTCCAACTAATAGGGTTGATTGAAGAATACATTATGTATGCAAGAATAATTGTTGTCCCCTCCTTCGGGCAGTCTTACGTTTCTGTGCGCCATTGAAAAGAGCCCTGTCCTTGGCGGTGTCTCCAACCTCAATGATCTTGGCTCCAGCCAAGAGCTGCATGATGAGGCCAGAGGTGACAATGGGGGAGATTCCCAACTCCATGAGTGTTCCTCTGTTTGACGCCAAGATTACCCTCATCCAGTAAAAGGGATCAGCCGAATCTGATGACATGATTCCAAACAATGGAATCTAAATGGGCGAGATGCCGAAGAGAGTGAGATGCGATTATTCCTTTGTTTGTAACAATGCTGTCTATCGAACACCAAGGTAAGGACATATGATTTTTCTTTGTAGCACTATACTTTTTGTTATAATGCATGGTTTGTAAGTAACAGTGCATCTTTCAAGTGGGACATTGTGATTTTTAACAAGCAAATCTTCAAAGAAAGATAATAACTGTATTTTTCCTTGTAACATTGAATCCGTTGCAATGCTGTATCCTTGGTAACATTGCATATCTTCATACTTTAGCATGTGACCTCAAATACAATTGTAGGAGGATCCATGTGACAGTACTGCAAAAATGAAATCATTTGATATGAAAGCAGCAAATCCAGGAAATGAAGCACCAAAGTATATATAGTCTGTTCTCATCAAATGAAAAACTATATATATCGCTACGGCGACTGATATGCCTCCGCCATAATGCATGGTTCTCCTAATATAGTATAGTACAATGTCTTGACAATGTCTTGACAATGTGTGATGACAGTTTCACACAATTGGCAAAATATTGAAATGACAGGTTTGACACAAATGTGCTGAATGTTCACTTTCCTAGAACTAGGTTCAATTGGATGAATGATTAAAATGTCAGAGAGCAGGTATTTGGGGAACTGATGATTTTTACTTGACTTTTGACCCTTTTATAAGTTTATGCATTGAGTAATTTTTAAGGTATTGAGAAAAAGTATAATTTCAGTATCAAATGGGAAAATAGCATTATCTAAACCTTTCATTCGACCTTTGACCTCACAGTTCCACAGAGAATCACTGTAAGGTAGAACATGCATAAATACGTAAGTTTCATGATACCTTGAGTTACTTTCGAGATATGGAGGAAAAAGTGCAATTTAGCACTTTCACTTGACCTTTTACCTTTTGACCTTTGACCTTTTGGCAATTCCCCAAAAATATATATTGGGTAATACATGCCATACATCAAGTTTAAAAAAAAACAACCCTTCAGGCATATTGCATTTTAAAGAAAGTAGTGCTATTTTGAGGAGTTGACCTTGACCTTTGACCCCTTGACCTTTGACCCATGACCCCCAACTTCCCTAGATAATCACTGCCCGTCGGTACAAGCATATATACTAAGTTCCATGAAGATACCTTGAACCATTTGCGAGATATGGAGAAAAACATGAAATTTCAATTTTTTTTTTCCACAAAATAACCTGTGACCTTTGACCTTTGACCCTGTGACCCTAAAATCCACACAAAGTATTATCCCCCAAGGATATACCCTCATACCAAGTTTGATGTAAAACCACCACATGGTTCTTGAGATATCGACAAAAACAAAACGGGACGTACGGACGTACGGACGGACGGACGACCCGAAAACATAATGCCTCCGGCCACTTCGTTGCGGAGGCATAAAAAAAGTTTCAATTGTACATATTTCTTTCATAGTACAGTTACAGATGAATACCAAAAGATATTGTACATGGCTGCTTTTTCTCTCTCATCTTATTGCAGGAATGTTCCAGAAGAGGAAACACTTGCTTGTTGGTTTGAATGGAAGATGAATACATTTTGCAAAGTTGTGCGATGAATCACTCACCTGACAGCACACCAAGAAGATGAAGAGTGTGATGGCTGTCCATAAGACCTTTTCCCTGAATTGGATCTGTTGAGAGATGTACACGTTTGTAGAGGTCAGTACAACATTAATACTCTTTTAAGATAGGTCAAATGTCCATAATGGTTAAATGGGTATGAAATTTTTTATGACATTCTTTGACATGCATTGAGCTCTCCTATTGCCATTACACTTCAGTATTACTGAAATAATATTTTCCTTTAAAATGTGCAGCCATTAGCTTTTTATCATATGCACATTTACTTCTATTTTGTAGGAGAGGGGTCATGTTTGCTCTTACCAAATTCTTTCAAAGTAAAAAGGCAAACCTTTAACTGAAAAGTGCACTTACTTTCCGTTCTGGCTTGGAGATCTCTGGCAAGACTGCACAGAAGGGCTTCAAAACTTCTAGAAACTTCACTGAAATGATAAAATAACATGGAACATATTAGATAATAGGATATTTCTTTTTTAAGAATTAATTTCACATTCAAAATAGATTTATAACTACATAAAGTTGTGTGGTGACTTTGAGACAAGCAACTGCTTTTTTTTTTTTCCTTCTCCTTCTTCTCCATGAAGCTTTATGATGATTCTAAGTCAAAAGATCTTGGTGTATCTGTGTCTGTTACTTTCTACCCTCTTTCTGACTGGTGGTATTAGACCTCTCTTCATGGCCTTTCACTTCAGCTAACCAGCACATGTCAGGGTACTATCTAGATAAGGTTTGGCAATCAACTTTAAATTCATAAGAATGGATGACTCAAAATGTACTGCATTAGTGTCAAGACAAATGGTTTAGTCTTTACATCAAGAGATGTCAATTGAAAATCATGAATTCTTTTAGCACTAGATTTCCACTTATAATAGATAATAAACATGTTTTTCAATGATCTCCTACCTCCTGTATAACCCCCCCCCCCCCCCCCCCCCCCCCGGGCCCCCCAATCTATATTCACACTGCTTTTACCCATTCCACAGCACATGTTGATATTAGCCGTTGTTCTTTGTGTGCTGCTTGCATCAATATGAACTGTATGATATTATTTACAATCTTAAATTTACGATAGCATACACACTATACTACTAGAGCCAGTAACCAGAAAGACCAACAGTTCCAAACCATCTTGTTAATGTTGTTTTTAAGACCAAATCCAAACTTTGACTCATGCTTAAATCACTGGTTTGTGTGATATTTATGAGAATACTGAATAGATCTCGTCTGATTTGATACACCTTGACAAGTTGAACAAAAACAAAAAAAATACATGAATAGGGATCAATGCCTCCAGAGTCCAGCAGCTAGCTGGGAACTGCAAAGATGAAGGAGTGGTGGTGGCTAATGTCAATGATTCACATGCAGGGGAATCACCTTATATTAGAATACAAACTGATTCCCGTTGTTACAGCATCTAAAAGTAAAGAGACATTATTACACTCTCGACACTACCACTGACAGACCAGACCAGCACAACCGTGTTCACAGCAGCAAAACTCAACAGGTTCACAAGTGACAATTAACCATCCCCATGTCTGGTCCACATACGTACACATTAATATGTCATTATAAGAGGAGCTCGGAGCAGAGCAGAGAGAAAGGGTCACAGAAATCATAAAATATCACAAAAATAGACAGATTTTAAAGTTACATGGATGACAAAAGGGGTCTGAGTTGCATTGTTGTTTTCAGTTGGAAAGATGATCCACATTAACACAAGAAATTCAGGCTGCGACGTACACAATATGGTGACGTTGCAGTGACGGGCTAAGCTCTCACGCTATGCATATCCCATTCATCTTCACACGATCACACTCGTTTACGGCGACTGCTCATACTCACTCGCACTCTGTACGCAAGGAATACATTGACCGCAGCCGTGCGGAGACAACAGTCACATTCTTATTGATTTTCTTGTTCACTGTAGAAGTCACGACAAAATAACCATACGCTACAAACATACCCATGGTTGCTGCCTTCGTAGAAACTCTTCAGATATAATTTTGTCGAATCTAGTGCTTCTTATTGCCTAAATGAAACCGGTGACACGGTGGCCGTCTTCTACACAATACGGCTCCACGCAAAAAGAGGATGCTAAGCTGAACGAATTAATCACGTGACTAAACTTGTAGTACACGTCGGCATTTATAGTCTTATATCCAGCCGTTCACCTACATAGTTGCTAACTAGCTTTGCTACATCGAAACTTGACCGAAAGATCGGTCTGTATCTGGTCGTCGGGGATATGTTTAATACGCGGAGACTGCGTCTGGCTTCACGGAATCCCCTCCTATCTCCTATCTACGGAGGAGAGCCATAACGTCAAAATAATAATAATAATAATAATAATAATAAAAATAATAATAATGAATGAATAGATAAAAAAAATAAAATATTAACTCCGGACAGACGGATCTTTCTGTCTACCTCGAAACCTGCAATGGCCGGGCCTCGAAAAAAGACAACGGTGAATCAAAAGCAAAATTTACACTACACTGTTGTATTTGCCAAAAAATAAAGATCACATTTTCTCACACATGTGGATTACATTCCGGTAAAATATTATTTGTCTCATTAGGATGTTCATTCAAACTTAAAAAAAAAAAAAAAAACTAGTACTGTACTGCATACCGACCACAAACGGTCTGTAACTGGGCAAAGTTCTGCCGAAGATTGTGGGTCGATAGCGATTGAGTGTATCCCCCTTATGTCTTTTCATTCTGATAGATATCTGTGAATCAATCCGTATATTGTTTTTATTCATGACAAGTTTCGCATACCTTTTTGCTTCTCTTCTATATACATTATGTGTTCAAAATGATTTTTCCTATTCCCAACTAATTTGATCACGCTGATATAATAATAATAATAATAATAATAATAATAATAATAATAATAATAATAATAATAGTGGCTACTTGTATAGCGCACAGGTCCACTTTTCAGTGCTCATGGCGCTTCAAAAATGAAAAAATATCATATATTTACATGCATATACATATTCATATTCATATTCATATACATATTCATATAGTGTCTCATGAAAGGAAAACCCCAGTTACAGGCTATATTTTTACGATGTGCACACTATATATATATTGCCAATCTTGCTTCTTCTGCTCATCAGTGTAAGTCTGATGTGATAGGCCTATATTGTAAATTGTTAATGTAAACATTCAGATGATAAAGCTGAAACTTCATTCGTTTTGAAAAGAGCAATACATCAAGTGGCCGGGCCCCTGCAAATTCGCCGGTTAGGCCTACATTTTCAAAACTGAGTGATCGTATATTGAACCTAGAGAATTATTAACGTATCCCCTATTTTTTTTTTTTTTTTTTTTTTTGGTGCGGAAAAAAGAAAAAGAACGGGGAAAAATCACAACACTCGTCAATATTCGGTGTGCTCACCCCCCCCCCCCCCTTTCCTGCATGGTTCCGCCGCCCGTCATGACTAGAAAAGCACTTTACAAGGAGCGCCCTGGGATTAGGAGAGCGTAGACCTCCGCCCCGAAGTAGCTCAGTAGGGCCTCAGGCCGTAATTTCCAGGGCTGGCGGAACCGGGGGACGGGGGATCGGGCCCCTCCACTTTTTTTTGCACCCGTATGTAGGAATAGGGTGTCACCACTTTGGGGCCCCCACTTTTTTTTTCCCCCGGAAGTGGCAGTAGGAATAAAAAATAGAATGAAACCTTTTGAGCCCGGTAGACCCTAATTGTTTTTGCGTTTTTGCGCCCTTTTTTTCTTTTTTTTTCTTTTTTTCTTTTTGCTTGTCAGCTGAAGAAACCCGGAAGTGGCAGAGAGGTTGCGCTTTAAGGCAATTTTTTTTTTATTGTTAGCTTGTGAAAACCGGAAGTGCCCCTCCCCCCCCCCCCCCCCCATCACAACTTTTGAAAACTTAGCGCTGGCCCTGATTTCCATCACCCTGTACCAGTCCTACATTAATTTCATATAAGATCTGCATATGGGCCAACAGATTCATTGACCATTTTTTCAAATCACATTGATATCATTATCACAAATGGCCCCATTTTATAATAATAAAGAATCCTTCAAAAAAAATATTTGAAAAAAAAAAGGACTGATATCCGGACGTGTGAGGATCATTGCCAAAATGTAAGCATCTGTTCCTTGTGTCATTATCAACTGTCCCTGAACGTTTATAACATTTTTTGAGATATCAGACAAACGAACAAACAAACAAACAAACAAAAGCCAACGCCGGCAAAAACACAACGAATGTAGTAGGGCCTAACATTGCGAGAAGTAGGGCCTATGTTTAATGATTTAGATGCAGAAACTTCAGCAAACCCCCGGTTGTTTCTGGAAGTTATTTGAACATACCCCTCGAACTGAGAACTAGTGAAAAATGCAAGAAAATGTTGAAGGAGATGAATTTCATTATCGAATGTGATGCCCATGAAGAAAATAGGAAATTGTTGATTAAAAGGTTTTATTTTGGAAATTCATCCACCTTCAGATTTAAGAGATAAAGGCCTATTAAAGCAAGAGGT
Organism: Diadema setosum; assembly: GCA_033980235.1. Taxonomy (NCBI): domain Eukaryota; kingdom Metazoa; phylum Echinodermata; class Echinoidea; order Diadematoida; family Diadematidae; genus Diadema; species Diadema setosum. The sequence goes on from CM067060.1 coordinate 47,831,248, forward strand.
ATCTTGACATGACAAACGGGCATTATTATGTATTTTTCCCTTTTTCATTTATTTGTTATTGTTTTTTTGTTGTTGTTAACTTGTTGTTGGTTGTTGTTATAGTTATTGTTGTTATTGTTATAATGGAACCTCATAGGGAATTTCATGGGGCCATCCTTGAGAAATCACCGTGTGTCAGTTGTCCTATAGTGCCTAGGCGCAGGCCTATGCGGAGAGGCAAGTGAAAAAAAAAGTGTTTGAATCAGCAGGGTCGCCTCGGTTTCAACACATTTTTTTTCGACACTTCATAACAAGGTTTTATTGGATATTAGTTTAATATTTAAATATGTTATGCTGTTTATAAATTTCGAGATTGTTACCATGTTCTTTCTGTGCATTTTACTAGGTTTTGAATAATAAAGAAACTGGAAACTGGAAACTTGTACCATAACCAAAGAGATTTTTCTCCTCCCCACCACTGGGGAAAATCTCTTTGATACGGCACTGACCATAACCCTTGAAGTGCGCCAGCTTGTGCGCCCTTGCTAGGTCTAGTTAGCTGCGATAGCTCGCTGCTGCATGCGAAATGAATGAAACCATGGCACATTGACGTCATTCGATAAACAATATGGCGGATTGATGCTCCTGCGAAGGTGATACTTCCTGATCGGTCTCCGTGTTGGGATTTGTTTTTCCAGTCTTCTTGCGATTAATATGTAATCTGTATTGGCCTCTATATTGAGGTCGTAGTGAGTAACTTTTTCAGGCAATTTCTCGAAACGATTTACGGCATGCATTTCTTCATTTTCATGTGATTAATAAAGGTCGACATGGGAGCTTCGACGAGCGCTGATGGTCGCGCTCGAGAGAGTGCGCCCACAGAAGCGGGGTCTGGTGTGAAGAATTTCCGCTCGGACAATGAGCGGGTTACCCAACTTGCACGGGCCATGACCACGGCCAAGAAGAGACGACACCAAACTCCAGCAACGTTGATTACAGACCAGGGCGATGATTTTGAAACATACAATGTGAGTGAAAATGAAATATTGTCACAGTATACGGTTGGGGATCCAGAGGGGGGCTAACCCCAGGGCGCTCCTTGTGTGCTCCCGCTCTTTATTTTTTTTTTTGCTAAAACAAAAGAAATAGATTCTAAAAAGAAAAAAAAAATGGGAAGGGGGGTGTGTGCTCCCCCTTTTATGTCATAAAGGCGCCTACCCTTTGCGGAATTCCTGGATCCACCGGCCGCCCCTGGTATAATGCAATATAAACACAGAATCTGACATTACCTATTAGCTTACTTTGTCGTGATGCATGATGACAGTTGACAACGCGTGAAGACTGAAGTAAATTTTTCTAATGTAGGGGCCCGTCTTATAAAGCCTTCAAATCAATCACAAGTCCCCAAATCAATCGCAACTTGCATTGCAGCTCACAAGAAACTTGTGATTGATTTCTATCACAAGTCTTTATAAGCCAGACAGGCCCTAGATCTAGAACTCCTAGTAGAGGATTCTAGATCTAATGATAATGTTGCAAATGAAATAGAAGAATGACAATCGTTGACATGGCATGGACTAGAGAGGTTTCTGTCTAAACCTAGTTGTCAAGATTCACAGTGTTGTTTTTGTACCTGTAGACTTTCTATTGCTGCCATGCTCCACTCCATCATTAGTTTTAGCAGTTATTTTTAGGTGTTAAATATTCCCAAGTTATCTTTGTTCATGTACATTGTCAATGAGGCACACTGTTAAATCACACAAATTTTGAATGTAAATATGTGTACATTATCATGCATGGATCATGGACATTCCATTGGTCAAAAACAATCTTTTTATTATCTTTGTTTTCTACTCGTAGTACCCTAGGCTGGATCTGATCTACTTTCAGTTAGAGAGAGCAATTGTGCTAAATCATTCAAGGTTTTAATTCGAGATTCTTTGGTGTCTGATAATATTGTTAATGCGTAAAATCATGTTTATGCTGAGGCAATATCAAAACAAGTTTGAAGTGTTTGAGATTATTAATATCAGTCCTATGTATTTTTTCTTCTTGTCCAAAATCCAGGAAAGTATCTTTATTCTGAAGCAGCTGTTCAAGCGCATGGATCCTGCTGTCACCAAGACCCTGGGTGATGCCAAGGGAGAGGTTAAACTCTCTCTGAAATATGACGGCAGGCGTAAGATGCTTTTGGTGAAAGTGGTTTCCGCAAGGGATCTCAGTGCAAAGGACATGAGGGGACGCTCTTCTGATCCATATGTTCAAGTATGATTTCAAAAACTTATTTTCAGATTCTTTTTCATTTTCATTTGCATTAAATCAGGACGTTGATAACTTAACATGCACAGATGCCCACATACATTGTAGGCAATAGGAGTGGTAGGACTAGGACTGTCATTACATGCATCAGCAACAAGGGAGCTGGATGCATTCTACTTTTAGGTTGTGTGTCCTAGATTGTGAAGTCTGTCCATTGAGCGAGATTTTTCTTAGTTGCCTGTTTGTTTTGTCAAGGAGTAACTCCAAAAGAATCATTGAGACATTCCGGCCAACTAAGTTAAAGATTGAAATGTGACAAAAATATGAATTTATTATATTTTGACACAGATTTTCAGGTAGAGTTTTATCAATTGTTTCACATGATCAAATATTCAGTAGATGAGGCTGGTAATTGTGTAATTTTTCATGTTCTAGTGATCCCACTGTGCAATTTGATTATCTCTTAGCTGGAGATGATCCCTGATAAGCACAACGAGGGAATCAAAGCCACCCAGTATGTCAAGAAATCTCTCAACCCGACCTTCAATGAGATCTTCACCTTCACTCTCAATGAGGATGAAATCCCAGAGGCCATGATGAGGGTGCGTGTGCTGAGCCATGACCCATTTGGCAAGGCAGACTTCATGGGAGAGAACATTGTGCGCCTGTCTGAGATGGATTTCAGCGACATCATCACCAAGTGGTTTGAACTCCAGCCTGAGGTACTCAGACACACACACTAGTCTCACATCTTGGCAACACTTTGATAGAAGCCTGTAATAAAACTTTCTTGGTGTAGAAACTTGGGGTAGGAATTACTTGTTCAATTAGATATTCTGAATGTATCTAACATACTATATGCCTGTTTATATACTTATCCCTAATTTTCAAACCAAAAGGAAAAAAGTTCTATATATTACTTTATGTTTGTTTTTATTTGTGTTTGTGTGGGCATGTATGTAGGTGAGTGTGTGCATGTTGTTTTCTAAAATGTTGACATGATATTAGTTCGCATACTTTAGGAACTAAGTTTAAAGAGACTTGAGTTATTTTCTCCCCTATAAGTACTAAAGAGAGACAATGATTTTGAAGTTAGTTGATTATATTGTCAAAAGGAGTGGAATAAAAGTTAGTTACTTCAGTTTGATGCTATGTAAATAATGCTAAAACATTGTTGACTATTCCGCATAAGGTAAATCAAGGAGCTGAAGCTCCTTGGGTAAATCAATTGTGAATGAATGAGTTCTGTGTGCACCTGCATTTGTACAAGAAGAATAAGCATTTAATTATTGTTTTGTTTTTATATAAATGCATTCTAACTATATAACAGACTGATCTGGATATCCAAGGTGAACTTGAAATCACACTGGGGTATCAGCTGCCAGATACACTGAAGATTACCGTCCACAATGCTACTGGACTCGTCAGGCGTGATGCGAACAAAGAGCCCCACCCCTATGTGAAGGTCATCATCCCAGGCATCCACAAGGTGGAAGAGACCAAGGTAGAGAAGAAGACACATGATCCAGTCTGGGAAGAGACCTTTGACTTCACAGTCGCCCATGAGGAGTTTGAAAACAGGTCGGATGATATTGATAGCACCATTTTCTCTTCTCTCATGCAGGTGGTGATTTATTTGGCTCTGTAGAATTACAGCATTATTGCACCCACACCTCAATGACATGCACACACACACACACACACACAAGACAAATTGACAAGTTTATTGGCAGGAAACACATTTTTTTTTTGTGTGTGTGTTATATTTGCATTTCACTTGGCCTCTTGGTTGAATAAAGTTTTTTTTTTAGTCAAAAACGATCATCTTCTCATAAATGCTTAAGCTGTGTGTGTGTGTGTTTTTTTATTGGCTACAACTAACAGAAATGTATATTGTAATGACTGTGACCTTTGTATTTTCATTGTCTTTCCAAATTTACATGTGATGTTAACAGAGACTCCAACCCCAAGCACCTTCTGATCTGGAGATTCTCCCGCCCGAAACCCCTAGCAAACGGGAGACTCCAAGTTGATGTGTGCGAAGCGCGAAGTTCCTAGGGTTCTATAGATGTTCGCTGGTGCTATCTAAGGCTTATTTTTTCAACATACGATAGCAATAAGTAAGAAATCCTTTCCACCGGGAGACACAGAGCCAGGGCGGGAGAAATCAAATCTCAAACGGGAGAACGGGAGATTTTGCAAAAATGGACTTTCGGCGGGAGATCTCCCCTCGAAAACGGGAGAGTTGGAGTCTCTGTGTTAAAGCATTACATTGATTTTCTTCAGCATGTAAAACTTTCTTTTGCTACTCTAGAGTCCATGAATCGCTTCAGTTTAGAACAGCATCTGTATTTATTTTGTTATTCAGTGTGCACATACTTAGGGGTATCTGGTCAGGCACATAGATGTGCATCGAATAAGTATTCGAGCTGTTAATGAAATTGCATGGTAGGTAAAACCCTTTAAAGGCTACCAAAATACATGTCAGTGTGTAAACTTGTGAAAATGTGTGATTTTTGTGATGAAAGTACAAGTTTAGAGTACATTTTCCCCTGAATTAGCTCTGAGTATTCTCTCCTGTCCTCCTCTACTTACATTAGATACATAGTGTTGCACGTCTTAGACAAAGCACTCATCGGCGACACAGAGGACATGGGGCAGGTTTTCATTGACCTCAACAACTTGGACATTGACCAGGGCTTCTCAGGGAAGTTCCCACTGGCAGACTTGGTATGTTGTCTTTGATTTCATAATCTAGCCAAAGGGAGTTTTAGAGAAAGATCAGTTTTAATGATAATGTTACCTACTATGTTGAAAGGTCTGTTTTTAGCATTGGTGGATAAAAGCAAGATATTTATTTCTATTTGTATGTTTTTAAATAACAACAACAATCAAGCCTACCAGGAGTGTTGGCAGGTTTGAACAATTGTTCAGACTGTTGTGAAACTGAAATGTTAGTAGTTAGTTAGTAAGTCATGTGTATAGTATAATCTTCAGTGGGATTTTCTAAATGAAATAACATAGTGTAATGACTTCTGTCAAGATGTTTTTGTCTGATGTGTTCATTTATCATCTTTCATTTTCTCAAAATGATATTTTCCTCCATCGCTCTGCGTGAGAGGAGAGACAGACAGAGGATTTCACTTAATGCATGCAAAGTCATAATCATTTGCAGTCCATTTGTTGTCATCTTTAGGTTGAAGGGTCAAGAGCAATGTCAAAAATATATTGATAATAGTACAAAGGCTTAATTTCATGGGATTCCTCTAAGCTCATCTACCAACCTTAGGTGGCCAAATAGCCTTCCCATTCACTTATCAACTGATTCAAGGTATTACTTTGTGAAGTTGGTCATTGAAGCAAACTCACACATCTTTCAGATTTAAATGCTGTTTTTGTGAAAGCAAGAACAACTGTTTTGTGAAGGGAATTTGGGAGTTGGGCACTGCTTTGTGACTTAAGTTGAAGATTAATGTTTCATAGATGTATACTGGATACAGGGATGAGATCCTACCCTGGTTATGCTGAGACAACTTGACCCTTCATGTAATATGTCAAAAAGAAGCATTGTTATGTATGCATGTAATTACTGTCTTTAACTTGATTCATTACAGAAATATTTGAGGAAATGAATACATAGATGTTGATGTGTCTGTGTCTTTTTGTTTTTCTGTGCATATTTGAACTGGAGCATAGTCACATATCTTGGAACATAGATCAGTAGAATTATGTTCACTTTCCCTGTCTGTAGAAAAACTCGGAGAGAGTGCGCACCAAGTGGTCCCAGACCGCCACTGTGCAAGAGTTCAGGGAGGCCATGTACGCACACTCTGTCTACCGCTACCCAGGCCTTGTGTTTCAGAAACACCGTGGCAACAAGGTAAGCACTCCAAATGTGAGGTCATGCCCATGAACTTCTTTGTATTAATGACAGGTGAAAAATAATGATTCCTGCGAGGAGACTAAAATAAAGACAATGAGCACATCAACACAGTTTAGTTTGATTTTTTTTCATTTCAATGTTTTCTCTGCCCTCTGCATAACTGAAATGAGAGAGAAACTAATTATGATTCTTCCACTTCTAAACATTGATGTTGAAGATGCAAAGATTTGAGCAACGCATATACCTTTTTCTGTTTAGTAATAAAGTAAAGTATTTTCTGTATGTTAAATGTTACCCAGATAACCATTGAAGTGATTTTTGCACCATATCAGATCAACGTCATTCATCATCTGTATTGTGGCTATGTGTTAGCCACATTCATGTTTGTGCTCCCAAGAGATACTCTACCATCTTCCTGGATGTTGCTACACCTGAAATATTCAGGGCCCTGTTTTATCAAACTTGTTATCAATAACAAGTACCGTTACAATAGTTGTTATAAGCTACAGCTGTACTTAAGTCCTTGCATCTGTTTGGCTGAGAGCAAATTTGTCGTAGAAGTGGGGCAGTTGTTACTGATTACAAGTTTTATGAAACGAGACCCAGATGTCTGTTTATTAACTGTCTCACTTTAATCCCCTCCCCCTTTCCTAAACTACAATCGCTCTGAAATACAGGTGTTGACAGTCCACAGTCGAAAAGCAGGATCATCAGCAAAGGTTCGGATCGTCAACGGAGTTCCAACCTGATGTCTGGGTTCTTCCAGTTTAGAAGTCATGTATCTAAAGCCCTTGTTTGTAATTCATAATCATATTCCATCTATTTCTATCTTCCCTTGTCTTTATCTCCTTCCCTGCAACAACCCATCTGTTGTCAGTCTTTACTGTAAGACCAGAAAGTTTGGCATGCATGACATTTTTGTGAATTTCGTAAGGAGCGAAGATTCATGGAATTAAAGTGCATCCACAAGTTTTTTTTTTTTCTACATTGCTATGCATTGAATGCTAATGGCAATTTGCGAAAAATTGATGTCGCAAAAAAAGGCCATCTGCTCCCAATTCGAAAAAAATTTCACACCACAAATATTTCTCATTTTTTAGTATATCTCACACCATTCATTCATCTGTTTATCTACCAATTTCTCTATCATTCTATCTTTTTTGTTCTATCTATTCAGATTTCTATCTGCCTAACTAGCTAGCTGTCCAGCTGGTTGTTATGCAATATATTTGTCTTCTTGTGATGCAAGTAACATCGATTTTCCAACAAATTTGTGTCTTGCGAAAAGCAAAATATTAATAGCATGAATATACTTCATGTACTGATGTCATGACATTACTATATCTATCAATATCAAATTAAGTGTGATGTGATACAACCAACTATGACTATTCTCATGGGCTTTCATGTGGGAATATACTGATTTTGTACAGAGCACTGTTGTATATTTCAAATTAGTTCTAGGACTGATGCAAACTAGAGCAAACTCAAGTTGAAAATGCATATGTATATTTTTATAGACCACTAATCATTTGTATCAAATAAGGATGATTTGTATTCATTGTAAATTGCCAATCATATGTATATACTGTATATGCAATGCATTTGTATATGATATGCATTAATTTCCAGAAAAATATGTATTTAGCAATGTCAGAAGCCTTCACTGTTTGGGGATGCTGTTGAATGTTTGTAGGAAAATCTGTCCCAGTGTTTGTGACACTGTATATCAATCAAGAGAAACAACTCGTAACATAACTCTTGCTGACAAGAAAAGAAGCCAACAGCATGTGTGACAAATCTATATTAGTTACACATCAGGCGAGGTAAGATGGCACACACAGATGATGAATAATTTCTGAATTCTGTTTACCCTTGTCTAACTCTTTAGTCAGAAATCAGTGGTTCAGGAACAGAGGCATAGTTCTGTATTTGTCAGATTGAATGACCTACAATTTGAGGGCTTGTTTTTGTTTTTTGTTTTTTGTTGTTGCTGTGATGCTATCCTCTGTACTATTTTTCTTCCTCTTTGATTGTGTTGTTTGGGTTGTGTAGAATGGATTACTGAAATTCATTTGAAGTGGTGTACTAGTGTAATTTACTTCAGATTTTCTGTGTCATGTGTGGGTAGAATATGTGCTATGTCTGTATTAAAAAAAAAAAAAAATGGCTTGTTTAAGGTAGAATTCACATTCATTCCAGCAACCAAAGTGCATATGGTATGTGTAGAGATTATGTGAAGTAATTGTCAAAAATATATAATTGTCAATATATATATAAAAAATATCAAAAAACCATTGATAATTAAATCAACCATAGTCCATGTGTTATGTAAGGTCATGTGAAGTAATGGTCAAAATATACAAATACAATGTACTATACAACTACCACTGCATGCATACATACATGGACATATTTATACAAATCTTCCAGTGAAGCAGAGGCATCACCTTTATGCAAAGTCAAGAAAAATCAAATTTGGTAATATTTGTTAGAAAAAAAAAGTAATATGTTCTGTGCAAGATACATCATCTGCTGCTGAACATGATATTCCACTAGTTTGAACAGAGGATGGTGGCAGATAAAGTTGTCATTGTTTCGCATTCAATCTAACAGATTTTCATTGATCTGCTGTATTTACCTTGAATTTCCCAAAGTTTTCAGCTTTCAAGTTAGTCATCCAACTCACATTTGTTAAAAGTACATTGTGTGTGCAGCATTTATGACATTTTTGTTTTGGTAGATGTGCTGCAATCAGATTTGAAAGTTTTTTATTTCAAAATACTTATTTGTGTTTGCTGTTTTGTGTGAAGTTCATTGAAAATTTATTGTCCGTGTTATGACTACATGTAATATGCAGTTACTTGATTATTGCTGTGTGTTGAGTGTTGGAGACATCATAGTTTGAAAAAGTAGAAGCAGTATATGTCTTTGTAGCAGAATGATATGATTTTCTATGTCAGTATTTGTAAACCACTGTCAAATATCAAAAGTGATAAATTGCTCTCATTGAGAATTGCTCTTATGTGTATGTAGCTACATGTAGTACACGTACATGAAAAAAAAAAAAAAGCCTGCTGTGCTGTAAGCCTATTAACCTGTTACTATTTTTAGGTAATGCATCAAAGATTTTGAATACCTTATCTGTAGTAGGAAATGTGAATATATGATAGCACTTCCAATATGTGCTGTCAACTCTATCATTTCTCACAATTTGCAGACCTCTTTTGCAAGTACATGTACCTGACTTTTTTTCTACATGTATTTGTCATACAAATGTATGTGACATTGCATGCATCCAAACAGGACAAGTTTTGATCAAATTGCAGTATATATTTGCAGTTAGGGATGCTTTACTTTTTCATAAAGTGAGACACTCCTTTTCCCTTTTCAAGAGTCGATTTCCCCAAAGAAGTGAAAGTTAGTAAGTACAGGAATGATGAAACAGCTCTACTGGGAATGCATGACGAACAGTTTTATTTAACACAAAAAGGTATGTTTCCATTACGTTCTTGGTTGGAACTTATCTTATAAGTGATTTTAAGTTATTCTTGCAAGTTGCAAATGAAATGCAAACATGTCTGAAAATCTGGAGACAGAGAGAGATAAAATTAGATTGAGGAAGATTCAGTAACAGAATACATAAATGAAATGAGACATAAATGTCTTCAAGTAGAGTCTCAGTCTGGTACCGAGTAGTGGTTGATGCAAACACATCTTAATGAAAACTGGAACTACAGTTGTATCCTACCAGTTTTAACAAGTTGAAACCTGTGCTTGAATATACTATGTACCTCTTCTCTCATATGTCAAAGACTGGCTACGCATGAAGGCAATATTCTGACAGCCCTGTATGTGGATATTCTCAGTAATACATCATTTTAGAAGAGTTGCATGCAGAATATGATGGAATATTTCTGCTTTGCTATTTCCAGAATGGTCATCTTGTTGCGGTGGGAATTTGTTATCCGACACTTTTATCAGAATGAGATACTGATATTATACCCAAGACTCGACACTAACAGTGGCCCTGTGGCCCAGGGCCACCAAAAATGAAAGTTGGGCCACCAAATTTAAAAAAAAGGGCAAATTTAGTGGCCCGCCTCAGGCCACCAAAATTTTTTGAAAAGTATGTCAATAAATTTGTAACTTTTTGCGCCTGAAATGTTGAGGTTTATTTATGAGTAGATATGTCCAGCTTCCAATTCTTTCTATGATAAAACGTGAATATTTGACTCATTTAAAAAAAAGGACTTTTAATTTTTTTTTTTCGCGCCACCAACTTTTTCTCTCGGGCAACCAAAAATTTTAAATTGATGATTTTGGTGGCCCCATCGGGCCACCAAAAAAAAAAGTTAGTGTGGAGCCCTGTTATACCTGTATATTATTTTCATTCAGAAATAGCATACAGATGGGACCTTTTCTTCAGCGGACAAATAGATAATGTACAGTATGCAAGATAATTGTCAAGTCTGTGGTTTTATTCTACCCATGCATTGTCACTGCCTTTATGGTTTAATAGAGAAGGTGACAAAATTTAAGATGTAAAATCCCAAACTTTGATTTAATTTTAGTATTTTGAGTCTGATTATTCTTTTCTCTCAAAAAAAAAAGAAAACGTATCTCAGCTTGTCAGAAGTTTTTGTTTCATCTCATTGTGTGTCTTTCATTGCTGAGATTTTCCTCTCCGTCCGTCTGTGCCATATTCAGTAAACTTTTGAGTGTAGTACACATTACACAAGAATATTCTTGTAGAGACAAGTATATGTACATCAAGTAAATAAACTATTCTTTTCCTTTTCTGAATTCTAGTGCTTGCATCACGGGTCATTTTGTAGAGTCATGTAGTATGAGATCACCACTGCTTCCCTTGTTTATCAAATGTCAGTTACAAGTCATTTTCACAGCTTGTGTGTGTCTGTGTGTGTATGTGTGTGTGTGTGTGTGTGTGTGTGTGTGTGTAGGATGGGATGATCATGCCTGACTTCAGAGGAGAGGGGAAAAAAAGAAGAAGTACATTGTATCTGTATGGTTTGTATCTGAAAAAGTGTGACAAATGGTCTCAATGTTGTGGAATTTTGAGAATATGTGAACTGATCACCTCAAAGATTCAGAAGATACATTTTAGGAGGAATGAGACATAAAATTTATTTTGGGCACACATTACAAAGTGGCCTGATTACTGTATTTAGACGAATTTAATACAGCCAAATTTGTGTGAACACCTTGCCTTAACACATTGTTATTATTGTATTTGAAATTCAGGTTCAAGAAGGAAAATTTGTTTTTATGTTTGTACATGCAATACATAGGCCCTAATTATATTGGCGTACACAGTGCAGTTTATTGTTTTGTGATTTGACAGATTTTAAAATATTGTTCTTATTATATTTTGGATCAAAAATTTATCCTCTAGTCATTGGTTGAAAGAGCTTCACATGATGTTTGGTATTTTCAGCTATATCAGAGTGTTGGCATGTTTGACACTCCATATAGTACTGCCGTATTTGCAAAATTACGTCACTCCTATGACGACATTTTGCAAATGGTATACTATTTACAAAATGATGTCACAAAACATTTCTGAAATTGTGCGCAGCTTTGCACCGTCTGTGAAATGTAACAATTTTTAACAAACAATTGTTACGCCACAAAGCAATTCTGACATCGCGCACTGCATGCGTCGTATCATCACTCCAATTTCTTTTAAAAAACAACAACAGTAACGTCACAAAGCAATTTTGACATTGCGCGCTGCTCATACCGTCAGTCTGTGATATGTATCAATTTCTTGTAAAGCAATTGTGACGTCATAAAGCAATTCTGACATTGCGCATTGCTTCGTACCACCACTATGTGAAACGTAACATTTTTTAACAGAACAATATTGTATCACATGTCATCACAAAGCAATCTGACATCTTGCGCTGCTTACTATAAGAGTCCCTTCACAACATCGCATCCACCACTACGACACGGCTTCTCGCTTCGCATTTCCCCCATTTTCCCCTCCTTTTGTTTAAATTTTTGATCCAAAATATAAAACAAATATACTTTGCCTAATTTTGAGTTTCTGGTTAAAACTATAGGTCTTGGTGTCTCCAAAAGAATTATTCACTTCGGAGCTGCACCCCTTGGATCAGTGAATAGTTCCTTTGGAGTCACCTCTGCCCATTAGTTTTAACTAGAATCTCTCAAGGCAGAGTATATTTGTATGATATTTACAGGTGTGAGCCCTATAGATACTATTCTAGAACTAAATCTTCACGATCTGAAGTTACTGAAGCTCAATCAAAATTACCTGATTTTTTTTTTCATATCAGTCCTCTCCTCTTAAATTGGAAAGAAGGAAATAAACTCTCCTTTCACACCATTGATAAAGGCACAATAATTATTAGCATGGTCAATCTTGAGAGAAATAGTGTAAAAATTTCCCCAAGGCTTGTTATTCATTTGCTGTTTTATGGGTACCAGGGTAAGTACATGTATGTATGTATGTATGCTATATGTTTCTGTTACATAATATTCGACTTGTATATCTCTGCAGTACATGTATACTCTTTGCCATAATTATAGTATACAAATATACTTTGCCTTGAGAGTTTCTGGTTAAAACTATGGGCAAAGGTGAATATTCACCGAGGGGCGCAGCCCCGAACAGAATAGTTCTTTTGGAGACACCGAGGCCTATAGTTTTTACCAGAAACTCGAAATTAGGCAAAGTGTATTTGTCTTATCTTTTTGGATCAAAAATTTGAACAAAAATGGGGAAAATGAGAAGCGAGAAGTTGTGTCGTAGTAGTGGATGCGATGTTGTGAAGGGACTCTCGTAAGCAGCGCGTCATGCTGCTTTGTGTTATTTCACAGTGACGTTACGAAGCCTGCGCAATGTCAGAATTGCTTTACAAGAAATTGATACATTTCACATGGTCTGTTTTTGTTTTTGTTTTTTATATTTTTGAGCGACGGTACGACGCATGCAGTGCGCGATGTCAGAATTGATTTGTGACGTAACAATTGTTTGTTAAAAATTGTTACATTTCACAGTGACGGTGCAAAGCTGCGCACAATTTTAGAAATGCTTGTGACATCATTTTGCACAATATAATAGCATACTACTGGGCCCTGTTGCATAAAACCCTTACCGCTGGACTTACCGCTCCTTTCTAGCGGTAAGTCTTCAAATTAGCGGTAAATTTTATAATCCTTGATGCTGATTGGCTGTGACGCCTAATTTTGACGGTAGTTACCATTGAAATTCAATGGTAAGTTTTATGCAACGGGCCCCTGTACTAGTACTAGTATTGTATTTTGCAAAACGTTGTCATAGGAGTGAGGCCATTTTGCAAATAGTAGTTTATGGAGTGTCAAACATGCCAACACTCTGATATACATACTCAGTAGCTGAAAATACCCATAATCACGTGAAACTCTTTCAACCAATCCCTGGAGGATACATTTTTGATCCAAAATATAAAATAAAATATCCCTGACCGCATGACAAAATCGTACAAAAGATACTGAAATAAATGAAGAAAAAATTAATCAAAAATCAGAAAAGGCAGTTTGGTAGAAACTGAACAGCTGCAGATAGCGAGTATGAATTCCTCTACAAATTACATTTTGGTTTGAAGATGAAAGCTTTTCTCATGGAATTTGAAGGGACTATTGATTGGGTGCATGTGGAGAAAATGTGATTTTTTTTTAAATCATATAGTATAAAGAACTCGTTGTCTGGCTTTGCGAACCCTTGGACAGATCGAGTCTGAGCTCAAAAACCCCCTTGGAAATTTGATGGATGAAAAGGTATACCTCGCTTTTTCAGGTTACCGAAGATGAAACATTTCATTTCTCCCAGCTATTTTTTTTTTGTCTCAATGGGGAATTTACTCGTGTGAGCCCTACGATAGGTCCTAGATTGGGACTCTGCTGCACCCATGTGAAGTTGGCTACTTATTCAGTTACTTATTCAGTTCCTTATTCGGAGTGTGAAGTTAGCTCCTTATTCAGCTCCTTATTCGGAATGTGAAGTTGGCTACTTATTCAGCTCCTTATTCAGTTCCTTATTCGGAATGTGAAGTTGGCTCCTTATTCACCTGCAATGTACAATCAGTTTGTCGATGGTATTTTATACAAATAAAACGTTAGACGGTCCCGGTGTAACTGCACTCCGCGCTATCGATCGCCGATGTGACATCGACGTATCGCCCAGCAATCCACACTCGTACGAGATCACATCTGTAGTGGATATCTATTGTAGCGCGCTAAAAACTATGGTGGCTCTGAAGAGACATCGTTTTCACGGCGTGTTCTCGATCAATTCAGTTGCAATGCTTTTAACAGCTCCACCAGTTTAATTTTTCTAACTCTATTTTTCTAAAGTTAAAAAAGGAAGGGAATCAAATGGAATGTCATACTAAACATCATCTTTATGTAGGAATGTAAGATATTATTCATTTATACATATATTTCCTCCAATAGTAAACCATAACCCTGATTGTAACTTTAACTGTAAGGCCCCTACGGCCTGGGCCACTATGTGAGTGGTCAGGTCAGGTTGCTGACATATTAAGCTACATATTCATACCCACCAAAATGTGGCTCAGGCCGTTTCAATATTTCTTATGAATATTAAATGAAATACATGGATATGTTGCATTATATATATATCATATTTGTACATGAAAAGCAGATACACTTTCCCTTTAACTGTCAGGCCCCTACGGCCTGGGCCACTATGTGAGTGGTCAGGTCAGGTTGCTGACATCCTAAGCTACATATTCATACCCACCAAAATGTGGCCCAGGCCGTTTCAATATTTCTTCTGAATAAATTAAAGACATGGATATGTAGCATTTTATACATATGGCATTTGTACATGACAAAGACATACACTGTCCCTTTAACTGTCAGGCCACTACGGCCTGGGCCACTATGTGAGTGGTCAGGTCAGGTTGCTGACATCCTAAGCTACATATTCATACCCACCCCGATGTGGCCCAGGCCGATTCAATATTTCTTATGAATTAATGAAATACATGGATATGTAGCATTGTATATATATGACATTTCTACATGACAAGTACATACACTGTCCCTTTAACTGTCAGGCCCCTACGGCCTGGGCCACTATGAGAGTGGTCAGGTCAGGTTGCTGACATCCTAAGCTACATATTCATACCCACCAAAATGTGGCCCAGGCCGTTTCAATATTTCTTCTGAATAAATTTAAGACATGGATATGTAGCATTTTATACATATGGCATTTGTACATGACAAAGACATACACTGTCCCTTTAACTGTCAGGCCACTACGGCCTGGGCCACTATGTGAGTGGTCAGGTCAGGTTGCTGACATCCTAAGCTACATATTCATACCCACCCCGATGTGGCCCAGGCCGTTTCAATATTTCTTATGAATTAATGAAATACATGGATATGTAGCATTGTATATATATGACATTTCTACATGACAAGTACATACACTGTCCCTTTAACTGTCAGGCCCCTGCGGCCTGGGCCACTATGTGAGTGGTCAGGTCAGGTTGCTGACATCCTAAGCTACATATTCATACCCACCCCAATGTGGCCCAGGCCGTTTCAATATTTCTTATGAATTCATGAAATACATGGATATGCAGCATTGTGTATATATGACATTTCTACATGACAAGTACATACACTGTCCCTTTAACTGCCAGGCCCCTACGGCCTGGGCCACTACATGAGTGGTCAGGTAAGGTTGCTAACATCCTAAGCTACATATTCATACCCACCCCAAAGTGGCCCAGGCCGTTTCACTATTTCTTATAAATAAAAGAAGTACGTGAATATATAGCAATATAGATATTACATTTTGTACATGGCAACCACATACACTGTCCCTTTAACTGTAAGGCCCCTACGGCCTGGGCCACTATGTGAGTGGTCAGGTCAGGTTGCTGACATCCTAAGCTACATATTCATACCCACCCCAATGTGGCCCAGGCCGTTTCAATATTTCTTATTAATAAAAGAAATACATGAATATGTTATATTATATATATGACATTTGAAATTTTCAAGCACATACACTGTCTCTTTAACTGTCAGGCCCCTACGGCCTGGGCCACTATGTGAGTTGTCATGTAAGGTTGCTGACATCCTAAGCTACATATTCATACCCACCAAAATGTGGCCCAGGCCGTTTCACTATTGCTTATGAATAAATGAAATACATGGATATGTAGCATTGTATATATATCATATTTGTAAATGACAAGCACATACACTATCCCTTTAACTGTCAGGCCCCTACGGCCTGGGCCACTATGTGAGTGGTCAGGTAAGGTTGCTGACACCCTAAGCTACATATTCATACCCACCAAAATGTGGCCCAGGCCGTTTCACTATTTCTTATGAATAAATGAAATACATGGATATGTAGCATTGTATATATATCATATTTGTAAATGACAAGCACATACACTATCCCTTTAACTGTCAGGCCCCTACGGCCTGGGCCACTATGTGAGTGGTCAGGTCAGGTTGCTGACATCCTAAGCTACATATTCATACCCACCCCAATGTGGCCCAGGCCGTTTCAATATTTCTTATGAATTAATGAAATACATGGATATGTAGCACTGTATATATATGACATTTCTACATGACAAGTACAAACACTGTCCCTTTAACTGTAAGGCCCCTACGGCCTGGGCCACTATGTGAGTGGTCAGGTCAGGTTGCTGACATCCTAAGCTACATATTCATACCCACCCCAATGTGGCCCAGGCCGTTTCAATATTTCTTATTAATAAAAGAAATACATGAATATGTTATATTATATATATGACATTTGAAATTTTCAAGCACATACACTGTCTCTTTAACTGTCAGGCCCCTACGGCCTGGGCCACTATGTGAGTGGTCAGGTCAGGTTGCTGACATCCTAAGCTACATATTCATACTCACCCCGATATGGCCCAGGCCGATTCAATATTTCTTATGAATTAATGAAATACATGGATATGTAGCATTGTATATATATGACATTTCTACATGACAAGTACATACACTGTCCCTTTAACTGTCAGGCCCCTACGGCCTGGGCCACTATGAGAGTGGTCAGGTCAGGTTGCTGACATCCTAAGCTACATATTCATACCCACCAAAATGTGGCCCAGGCCGTTTCAATATTTCTTCTGAATAAATTTAAGACATGGATATGTAGCATTTTATACATATGGCATTTGTACATGACAAAGACATACACTGTCCCTTTAACTGTCAGGGCACTACGGCCTGGGCCACTATGTGAGTGGTCAGGTAAGGTTGCTGACATCCTAAGCTACATATTCATACCCACCCCAATGTGGCCCAGGCCGTTTCAATATTTCTTATGAATTAATGAAATACATGGATATGTAGCACTGTATATATATGACATTTCTACATGACAAGTACAAACACTGTCCCTTTAACTGTAAGGCCCCTACGGCCTGGGCCACTATGTGAGTGGTCAGGTCAGGTTGCTGACATCCTAAGCTACATATTCATACCCACCCCAATGTGGCCCAGGCCGTTTCAATATTTCTTATGAATTTATGAAATACATGGATATGCAGCATTGTATATATATGACATTTCTACATGACAAGTACATACACTGTCCCTTTAACTGCCAGGCCCCTACGGCCTGGGCCACTACATGAGTGGTCAGGTAAGGTTGCTAACATCCTAAGCTACATATTCATATCCACCCCAAAGTGGCCCAGGCCGTTTCACTATTTCTTATAAATAAAAGAAGTACGTGAATATATAGCAATATAGATATTACATTTTGTACATGGCAACCACATACACTGTCCCTTTAACTGTCAGGCCCCTACGGCCTGGGCCACTATGTGAGTGGTCAGGTCAGGTTACTGACATCCTAAGCTACATATTCATACCCACCCCAATGTGGCCCAGGCCGTTTCAATATTTCTTATTAATAAAAGAAATACATGAATATGTTATATTATATATATGACATTTGAAATTTTCAAGCACATACACTGTCTCTTTAACTGTCAGGCCCCTACGGCCTGGGCCACTATGTGAGTTGTCAGGTAAGGTTGCTGACATCCTAAGCTACATATTCATACCCACCAAAATGTGGCCCAGGCCGTTTCACTATTTCTTATGAATAAATGAAATACATGGATATGTAGCATTGTATATATATCATATTTGTAAATGACAAGCACATACACTATCCCTTTAACTGTCAGGCCCTTACGGCCTGGGCCACTATGTGAGTGGTCAGGTAAGGTTGCTGATATCCTAAGCTACATATTCATACCCACCAAAATGTGGCCCAGGCCGTTTCAATATTTCTTATGAATTTATGAAATACATGGATATGCAGCATTTTATACATATGGCATTTGTACACGACAAAGACATACACTGTCCCTTTAACTGTCAGGCCACTACGGCCTGGGCCACTATGTGAGTGGTCAGGTCAGGTTGCTGACATCCTAAGCTACATATTCATACCCACCCCGATGTGGCCCAGGCCGTTTCAATATTTCTTATGAATTAATGAAATACATGGATATGTAGCATTGTATATATATGACATTTCTACATGACAAGTACATACACTGTCCCTTTAACTGTCAGGCCCCTACGGCCTGGGCCACTATGTGAGTGGTCAGGTCAGGTTGCTGACATCCTAAGCTACATATTCATACCCACCCCAATGTGGCCCAGGCCGTTTCAATATTTCTTATTAATAAAAGAAATACATGAATATGTTATATTATATATATGACATTTGAAATTTTCAAGCACATACACTGTCTCTTTAACTGTCAGGCCCCTACGGCCTGGGCCACTATGTGAGTGGTCAGGTCAGGTTGCTGACATCCTAAGCTACATATTCATACCCACCCCAATGTGGCCCAGGCCGTTTCAATATTTCTTATGAATTAATGAAATACATGGATATGTAGCACTGTATATATATGACATTTCTACATGACAAGTACAAACACTGTCCCTTTAACTGTCAGGCCACTACGGCCTGGGCCACTATGTGAGTGGTCAGGTCAGGTTGCTGACATCCTAAGCTACATATTCATACCCACCCCGATGTGGCCCAGGCCGTTTCAATATTTCTTATGAATTAATGTAATACATGGATATGTAGCATTGTATATATATGACATTTCTACATGACAAGTACATACACTGTCCCTTTAACTGTCAGGCCCCTACGGCCTGGGCCACTATGTGAGTGGTCAGGTCAGGTTGCTGACATCCTAAGCTACATATTCATACCCACCAAAATGTGGCCCAGGCCGTTTCAATATTTCTTCTGAATAAATTAAAGACATCGATGTGTAGCATTTTATACATATGGCATTTGTACATGACAAAGACATACACTGTCCCTTTAACTGTCAGGCCCCTACGGCCTGGGCCACTATGTGAGTGGTCAGGTCAGGTTGCTGACATCCTAAGCTACATATTCATACCCACCCCAATGTGGCCCAGGCCGTTTCAATATTTCTTATTAATAAAAGAAATACATGAATATGTTATATTATATATATGACATTTGAAATTTTCAAGCACATACACTGTCTCTTTAACTGTCAGGCCCCTACGGCCTGGGCCACTATGTGAGTTGTCAGGTAAGGTTTCTGACATCCTAAGCTACATATTCATACCCACCAAAATGTGGCCCAGGCCGTTTCACTATTTCTTATGAATAAATGAAATACATGGATATGTAGCATTGTATATATATCATATATTTGTAAATGACAAGCACATACACTATCCCTTTAACTGTCAGGCCCCTACGGCCTGGGCCACTATGTGAGTGGTCAGGTAAGGTTGCTGACATCCTAAGCTACATATTCATACCCACCAAAATGTGGCCCAGGCCGTTTCACTATTTCTTATGAATAAATGAAATACATGGATATGTAGCATTGTATATATATCATATTTGTAAATGACAAGCACATACACTATCCCTTTAACTGTCAGGCCCCTACGGCCTGGGCCACTATGTCAGTGGTCAGGTCAGGTTACTGACATCCTAAGCTACATATTCATACCCACCCCAATGTGGCCCAGGCCGTTTCAATATTTCTTATGAATTAATGAAATACATGGATATGTAGCACTGTATATATATGACATTTCTACATGACAAGTACATACACTGTCCCTTTAACTGCCAGGCCCCTACGGCCTGGGCCACTACATGAGTGGTCAGGTAAGGTTGCTAACATCCTAAGCTACATATTCATACCCACCCCAAAGTGGCCCAGGCCGTTTCACTATTTCTTATAAATACAAGAAGTACGTGAATATATAGCAAAATAGATATTACATTTTGTACATGGCAACCACATACACTGTCCCTTTAACTGTAAGGCCCCTACGGCCTGGGCCACTATGTGAGTGGTCAGGTCAGGTTGCTGACATCCTAAGCTACATATTCATACCCACCCCAATGTGGCCCAGGCCGTTTCAATATTTCTTATTAATAAAAGAAATACATGAATATGTTATATTATATATATGACATTTGAAATTTTCAAGCACATACACTGTCTCTTTAACTCTCAGGCCCCTACGGCCTGGGCCACTATGTGAGTGGTCAGGTCAGGTTGCTGACATCCTAAGCTACATATTCATACCCACCCCAATGTGGCCCAGGCCGTTTCAATATTTCTTATGAATTAATGAAATACATGGATATGTAGCACTGTATATATATGACATTTCTACATGACAAGTACAAACACTGTCCCTTTAACTGTCAGGCCACTACGGCCTGGGCCACTATGTGAGTGGTCAGGTCAGGTTGCTGACATCCTAAGCTACATATTCATACCCACCCCGATGTGGCCCAGGCCGTTTCAATATTTCTTATGAATTAATGTAATACATGGATATGTAGCATTGTATATATATGACATTTCTACATGACAAGTACATACACTGTCCCTTTAACTGTCAGGCCCCTACGGCCTGGGCCACTATGTGAGTGGTCAGGTCAGGTTGCTGACATCCTAAGCTACATATTCATACCCACGAAAATGTGGCCCAGGCCGTTTCAATATTTTTTCTGAATAAATTAAAGACATCGATGTGTAGCATTTTATACATATGGCATTTGTACATGACAAAGACATACACTGTCCCTTTAACTGTCAGGCCCCTACGGCCTGGGCCACTATGTGAGTGGTCAGGTCAGGTTGCTGACATCCTAAGCTACATATTCATACCCACCCCAATGTGGCCCAGGCCGTTTCAATATTTCTTATGAATTTATGAAATACATGGATATGCAGCATTGTATATACATGACATTTGTACATGACAAGTACATAAACTGTCCCTTTAACTGCCAGGCCCCTACGGCCTGGGCCACTACATGAGTGGTCAGGGAAGGTTGCTAACATCCTAAGCTACATATTCATACCCACCCCAAAGTGGCCCAGGCCGTTTCACTATTTCTTATAAATAAAAGAAGTACGTGAATATATAGCAATATAGATATTACATTTTGTACATGGCAACCACATACACTGTCCCTTTAACTGTAAGGCCCCTACGGCCTGGGCCACTATGTGAGTGGTCAGGTCAGGTTGCTGACATCCTAAGCTACATATTCATACCCACCCCAATGTGGCCCAGGCCGTTTCAATATTTCTTATTAATAAAAGAAATACATGAATATGTTATATTATATATATGACATTTGAAATTTTCAAGCACATACACTGTCTCTTTAACTGTCAGGCCCCTACGGCCTGGGCCACTATGTGAGTTGTCAGGTAAGGTTGCTGACATCCTAAGCTACATATTCATACCCACCAAAATGTGGCCCAGGCCGTTTCACTATTTCTTATGAATAAATGAAATACATGGATATGTAGCATTGTATATATATCATATTTGTAAATGACAAGCACATACACTATCCCTTTAACTGTCAGGCCCCTACGGCCTGGGCCACTATGTGAGTGGTCAGGTAAGGTTGCTGATATCCTAAGCTACATATTCATACCCACCAAAATGTGGCCCAGGCCGTTTCACTATCTCTTATGAATTTATGAAATACATGGATATGCAGCATTTTATACATATGGCATTTGTACATGACAAAGACATACACTGTCCCTTTAACTGTCAGGCCACTACGGCCTGGGCCACTATGTGAGTGGTCAGGTCAGGTTGCTGACATCCTAAGCTACATATTCATACCCACCCCGATGTGGCCCAGGCCGTTTCAATATTTCTTATGAATTAATGAAATACATGGATATGTAGCATTGTATATATATGACATTTCTACATGACAAGTACATACACTGTCCCTTTAACTGTCAGGCCCCTACGGCCTGGGCCACTATGTGAGTGGTCAGGTCAGGTTGCTGACATCCTAAGCTACATATTGATACCCACGAAAATGTGGCC
Organism: Diadema setosum; assembly: GCA_033980235.1. Classification (NCBI taxonomy): domain Eukaryota; kingdom Metazoa; phylum Echinodermata; class Echinoidea; order Diadematoida; family Diadematidae; genus Diadema; species Diadema setosum. The sequence goes on from CM067060.1 coordinate 47,853,839, forward strand.
CAGGCCGTTTCAATATTTCTTCTGAATAAATTAAAGACATGGATATGTAGCATTTTATACATATGGCATTTGTACATGACAAAGACATACACTGTCCCTTTAACTGTCAGGCCCCTACGGCCTGGGCCACTATGTGAGTTGTCAGGTCAGGTTGCTGACATCCTAAGCTACATATTCATACCCACCCCAATGTGGCCCAGGCCGTTTCAATATTTCTTATGAATTTATGAAATACATGGATATGCAGCATTGTATATATATGACATTTCTACATGACAAGTACATACACTGTCCCTTTAACTGCCAGGCCCCTACGGCCTGGGCCACTACATGAGTGGTCATTTAAGGTTGCTAACATCCTAAGCTACATATTCATACCCACCCCAAAGTGGCCCAGGCCGTTTCACTATTTCTTATAAATACAAGAAGTACGTGAATATATAGCAAAATAGATATTACATTTTGTACATGGCAACCACATACACTGTCCCTTTAACTGTAAGGCCCCTACGGCCTGGGCCACTATGTGAGTGGTCAGGTCAGGTTGCTGACATCCTAAGCTACATATTCATACCCACCCCAATGTGGCCCAGGCCGTTTCAATATTTGTTATTAATAAAAGAAATACATGAATATGTTATATTATATATATGACATTTGAAATTTTCAAGCACATACACTGTCTCTTTAACTCTCAGGCCCCTACGGCCTGGGCCACTATGTGAGTGGTCAGGTCAGGTTGCTGACATCCTAAGCTACATATTCATACCCACCCCAATGTGGCCCAGGCCGTTTCAATATTTCTTATGAATTAATGAAATACATGGATATGTAGCACTGTATATGTATGACATTTCTACATGACAAGTACAAACACTGTCCCTTTAACTGTCAGGCCACTACGGCCTGGGCCACTATGTGAGTGGTCAGGTCAGGTTGCTGACATCCTAAGCTACATATTCATACCCACCCCGATGTGGCCCAGGCCGTTTCAATATTTCTTATGAATTAATGTAATACATGGATATGTAGCATTGTATATATATGACATTTCTACATGACAAGTACATACACTGTCCCTTTAACTGTCAGGCCCCTACGGCCTGGGCCACTATGTGAGTGGTCAGGTCAGGTTGCTGACATCCTGAGCTACATATTCATACCCACGAAAATGTGGCCCAGGCCGTTTCAATATTTTTTCTGAATAAATTAAAGACATCGATGTGTAGCATTTTATACATATGGCATTTGTACATGACAAAGACATACACTGTCCCTTTAACTGTCAGGCCCCTACGGCCTGGGCCACTATGTGAGTTGTCAGGTCAGGTTGCTGACATCCTAAGCTACATATTCATACCCACCCCAATGTGGCCCAGGCCGTTTCAATATTTCTTATGAATTTATGAAATACATGGATATGCAGCATTGTATATACATGACATTTCTACATGACAAGTACATAAACTGTCCCTTTAACTGCCAGGCCCCTACGGCCTGGGCCACTACATGAGTGGTCAGGGAAGGTTGCTAACATCCTAAGCTACATATTCATACCCTCCCCAAAGTGGCCCAGGCCGTTTCACTATTTCTTATAAATAAAAGAAGTACGTGAATATATAGCAATATAGATATTACATTTTGTACATGGCAACCACATACACTGTCCCTTTAACTGTAAGGCCCCTACGGCCTGGGCCACTATGTGAGTGGTCAGGTCAGGTTGCTGACATCCTAAGCTACATATTCATACCCACCCCAATGTGGCCCAGGCCGTTTCAATATTTCTTATTAATAAAAGAAATACATGAATATGTTATATTATATATATGACATTTGAAATTTTCAAGCACATACACTGTCTCTTTAACTGTCAGGCCCCTACGGCCTGGGCCACTATGTGAGTTGTCAGGTAAGGTTGCTGATATCCTAAGCTACATATTCATACCCACCAAAATGTGGCCCAGGCCGTTTCACTATTTCTTATGAATAAATGAAATACATGGATATGTAGCATTGTATATATATCATATTTGTAAATGACAAGCACATACACTATCCCTTTAACTGTCAGGCCCCTACGGCCTGGGCCACTATGTGAGTGGTCAGGTAAGGTTGCTGACATCCTAAGCTACATATTCATACCCACCAAAATGTGGCCCAGGCCGTTTCACTATTTCTTATGAATAAATGAAATACATGGATATGTAGCATTGTATATATATCATACTTGTAAATGACAAGCACATACACTATCCCTTTAACTGTCAGGCCCCTACGGCCTGGGCCACTATGTCAGTGGTCAGGTCAGGTTACTGACATCCTAAGCTACATATTCATACCCACCCCAATGTGGCCCAGGCCGTTTCAATATTTCTTATGAATTAATGAAATACATGGATATGTAGCACTGTATTTATATGACATTTCTACATGACAAGTACAAACACTGTCCCTTTAACTGTAAGGCCCCTACGGCCTGGGCCACTATGTGAGTGGTCAGGTCAGGTTGCTGACATCCTAAGCTACATATTGATACCCACCCCAATGTGGCCCAGGCCGTTTCAATATTTCTTATTAATAAAAGAAATACATGAATATGTTATATTATATATATGACATTTCAAATTTTCAAGCACATACACTGTCTGTTTAACTGTCAGGCCCCTACGGCCTGGGCCACTATGTGAGTGGTCAGGTCAGGTTGCTGACATCCTAAGCTACATATTCATACCCACCCCGATGTGGCCCAGGCCGATTCAATATTTCTTATGAATTAATGAAATACATGGATATGTAGCATTGTATGTATATGACATTTCTACATGACAAGTACATACACTGTCCCTTTAACTGTCAGGCCCCTACGGCCTGGGCCACTATGAGAGTGGTCAGGTCAGGTTGCTGACATCCTAAGCTACATATTCATACCCACGAAAATGTGGCCCAGGCCGTTTCAATATTTCTTCTGAATAAATTTAAGACTTGGATATGTAGCATTTTATACATATGGCATTTGTACATGACAAAGACATACACTGTCCCTTTAACTGTCAGGCCACTACGGCCTGGGCCACTATGTGAGTGGTCAGGTCAGGTTGCTGACATCCTAAGCTACATATTCATACCCACCCCAATGTGGCCCAGGCCGTTTCAATATTTCTTATGAATTAATGAAATACATGGATATGTAGCATTGTATATATATGACATTTCTACATGACAAGTACATACACTGTCCCTTTAACTGTCAGGCCCCTACGGCCTGGGCCACTACATGAGTGGTCAGGTCAGGTTGCTGACATCCTAAGCTACATATTCATACCCACCCCAAAGTGGCCCAGGTCGTTTCACTATTTCTTATAAATAAAAGAAGTACCTGAATATGTAGCAATATAGATATTACATTTTGTACATGACAAGCACATACACTGTCTCTTTAACTGTCAGGCCCCTACGGCCTGGGCCACTATGTGAGTGGTCAGGTCAGGTTGCTGGCATCCTAAGCTACATATTCATACCCACCCCAATGTGGCCCAGGCCGTTTCAATATTTCTTATGAATTAATGAAATACATGGATATGGAGCATTGTATATATATGACATTTCTACATGACAAGTACACTGTCGCTTTAACTGTCAGGTCCCTACGGCCTGGGCCACTACATGAGTGGTCAGGTCAGGTTGCTGACATCCTAAGCTACATATTCATACCCACCCCAAAGTATCCCAGGCCGTTTCACTATTTCTTATAAATAAAAGAAGTACGTGAATATGTAGCAATATAGATATTACATTTTGTACATGACAAGCACATACACTGCCTCTTTAACTGTCAGGCCCCTACGGCCTGGGCCACTATGTGAGTGGTCAGGTCAGGTTGCTGGCATCCTAAGCTACATGTTCATACCCACCCCAATGTGGCCCAGGCCGTTTCAATATTTCTTATGAATTAATGAAATACATGGATATGTACCATTGTATATATATGACATTTCTACATGACAAGTACATACACTGTCCCTTTAATTGTCAGGCCCCTACGGCCTGGGCCACTACATGAGTGGTCAGGTCAGGTTGCTGACATCCTAAGCTACATATTCATACCCACCCCAAAGTGGCCCAGGCCGATTCACTATTTCTTATAAATAAAAGAAGTACATGAATATGTAGCAATATAGATATTACATTTTGTACATGGCAACCACATACACTGTCCCTTTAACTGTAAGGCCCCTACGGCCTGGGCCACTATGTGAGTGGTCAGGTCAGGTTGCTGACATCCTAAGCTACATATTCATACCCACCCCAATGTGGCCCAGGCCGTTTCACTATTTCTTATAAATAAAAGAAATACATGAATATGTAGCATTATATGTATGACATTTGTACATGGCAAGTACATACACTGTCCCTTTAACTGTCAGGCCCCTACGGCCTGGGCCACTATGTGAGTGGTCAGGTCAGGTTGCTGACATCCTTAGCTACATATTCATACCCACCAAAATGTGGCCCAGACCGTTTCAATATTTCTTATGAATAAATGAAATACATGGATATGTAGCATTGTATAAATATGGCATTTGTACATGACAAGCACATACACTGTCCCTTTAACTGTCAGGCCGCTACGGCCTGGGCCACTATGTGAGTGGTCAGGTCAGGTTGCTGACATCCTAACCTACATATTCATACCCACCCCAATGTGGCCCAGGCCGTTTCACTATTTCTTTTAAATAAAAGAAATACATGAATATGTAGCATTATATATATGACATTTGTACATGTCAAGTACATACACTGTCCCTTTAACTGTCAGGCCCCTACGGCCTGGGCCACTATGTAAGTGGTCAGGTCAGGTTGCTGACATCCTTAGCTACATATTCATACCCACCAAAATGTGGCCCACTCCGTTTCAATATTTCTTATGAATAAATGAAATACATTTATATGTAGCATTCTATAAATATGGCATTTGTACATGACAATCACATACACTGTCCCTTTAACTGTCAGGCCCTTACGGCCTGGGCCACTATGTGAGTGGTCAGGTCAGGTTGCTGACATCCTAAGCTACATATTTATACCCACCCCAATGTGGCCCAGGCCGTTTCAATATTTCTTATGAATAAATGAAATACATGGATATGTAGCAATATAGATATTACATTTGTACATCGCAAGCACATACACTGTCCCTTTAACTGTCAGGCCCCTACGGCCTGGGCCACTATGTGAGTGGTCAGGTCAGGTCAGGTTGCTAACATCCCATGCTACATATTCATACCCACCCCAATGTTGCCCAGGCCGTTTCACTCTTTCTTATGAATAAAAGAAATACATAGATATATAGCATTTTAGATAAATGACGTTTGCACATGGCAAGCACTTACGCTGTCTCCTTAACTGTCAGGCCCCTACGGCCTGTGCCACTATGTGAGTGGTCAGGTCACGTTGCTAATATCCTAACATACACATTTATACTCACCCAAATGTGTCCTAGGCCGTTTCAATGTCTCAAAATAACGAATATACAAGTAATGTTTATGCAGATCCCGCCCGTTTCACCTTCCTAGTCGTTTACTGAGATTCGTCCAGTCGGATGAGTTTAAAGCCGTCGATGTCGATGGCGTCGCCGGGGATTGTGGGTTACAGCCTCGTTTAAAAATATTTATATCAGTGAAATTAAAAACCAACCTGTCTCCAGGTTGAAAAAAAAAAAATCTATCTTATTCATTTGCATACCACAAATTTTGGGGATTTAAAAGCTCGTGCTCGTCCATGAAAGAATATCTGCAGCATAAGTATTTTAGATAACAGTGGAATGTCAAACCTGTGGGATGAAGGCATTTCTTTAAATTTGAATTAAAGGGAAGGTAAACCCAAAAAGCAATGTGGATTGAGTGAAAGCAACATTAGCAGAACACATCAGTGAAAGTTTGAGGAAAATCGGACAATCGATACAAAAGTTATGAATTTTTAAAGTTTTGGTGTTGGAACCGCTGGATGAGGAGACTACTAGAGGCTATGACGTATGAGTGGACTGCAATATAAACAAAATATAAAGGAAAATCAACAAAAATTCACTTTTCTAGCATTATGAAAGGGCACTTGCCTAATCGCTTTCAGAAAACAGGGGGAATAATTGCTACCCTTAACATTATGTCGTATCAAGTTGATGGAATTTGTGGTTTTCATGAAAAATGAATTTTTGTGAAAATTTCTTTATATTTCCTTTATATTGTTGTCCTCTCATACGTTATAACCTCTAGTAGTCTCCTCATCCAGCGGTTCCAACACCAAAACTTTAAAAATTCATAAATTTTGCATCGATTGTCCGATTTTCTTCAAACTTTCACTGATGTGTCCTACTAATATTGCTGCTTTCACTCAATCCACATTGCTCTTTGGGTTTACCTTCCCTTTAAGTCGTCAATGGACCGTAGATTACATAATGTAGATTATCAAAACTGGAATGAGGAAGTTGAAAGAAATCGTTTATGTTTAAATTACAAAATTTTTACACAGGAAATCGGTTTAGAAAAATATCTGTTAGATTTGAAGGTAGGAGACAGGATATCTTTATGAAAATTAGATGTGGTAACCATAATCTGCCAGCTGTCAAATGTCGTTATTCATCTGATCTACTTCTTGGAATATGTTCGTTGTGTAGCCATGAATTACAGGTTGACGAATTTCACTATGTTTTGGTATGCCCGTTTTCATTGACGAGCGTATGAAGTATGTTAAACGTTACTATTACCGCAGGCCTAATACCGTTGAGTTATATCAATTATTTAATGTAAATATCAAGCAACTAAAGAATCTTTCAAGATTTTGTAGAATTATCATGTCAAAGTTCATTTTTTTTTTGTCATGTAAAATTATGTACATTACATGGTAGATAAGACCTCTTTTTTAAGAGTATTTTTTGTTATTAGTCCGTATATTTTATTTTATTCAATTCTTGCTTTTATTTTTGCTTGTTGTTAGAGCTTATATATGTATAATTATATATTTTTTCCTTCTTTTTATGTATTTTCATATTTGTTGTAAAGTTTTGATTGTTGATACAAATTTGTTTTCTTCCATGCCCCTGAAGGGGCCGTTCAAGAAATAAAAATCACTGTATCCAGTCAGTCCGCAGCACCCGATAATTCGCTCGTATTTATTCAACTCGTATGCAAGCCCGCTCTAGGCTTGCATACGTAATAAGCTGCGTAAGGGGATATTGTCCTTGGGCTTTCGGCCACAAAAATACACCTTATGTTCACAAATTTGGTATCAAATTCAAGGAAAATATGTAATCTATCGTCACATGTTACTCAAATTATTGTAAATGAAAAATATCATAGCGTAATTTGAGCTTGAAAAATGATGAAAAAAGTAATTCGTGCAGTACACGTTCAAGACGTCAAAAAAATATCAAATTCACCTTGCGTCTCAATGAAAATGCTTTATTTGGTAGTCCATCTCCTAATCTTTGTATCCATGTAAATATCTTGACAATTTGTTGCTTAATCCGGTCAGGAACCAGTAAAATATACATCGATATCAGTGCTGATCAGCTTGAAACCGTGTAATCTCAAGAGTAAGCTCTCTCATTGGACAGCGCTTGCATTCAGCGCTTGCATTACGTCATTACGCTGCTACATAACGGTTTCATGCCACTTGCGGTTTCTTGGCACGCGTGTAGTTCAAGCGCTGAATGCAAGCACTGTCCAATCAGAGAGCTCTTATCGCGCCACTGTTGACTTTGTGTGGAGCGTACTTCCGGCTTAGGAGTGAATTTTACAGACATTTCAAAACGGAAAAACTAGTATAAATCATGCTTGCGTCTCCTTGACTCCAATATATGATGAGCATCTAAGTTTCCTCTCTACGAAAAAGCCAAAATCAGAAACAGCAGTTTCTTAATCCGGTCAGGAACCAAAAAAGAACTTTAGACGACAAAATATTCCGTGAAAAGCAGGTAAAATTTACGCAAATTCAACTAAGATCCGATGTTATACCCAAATTTAGTATCAAAATAAAGATCTAAGACTGGAGAACAATTTACTGTGACTTGTAGCCATGACAAATGTATGTACAAGTCGCTACACTGTGATAACCATAGCCCTATCAAAGTCTCGCAAAATCTCGCACGACGAGACACCTTTCGAACGCAAAGATCGTCAACGAGAGTGCTGAATAAATCTTGCTGGATCGGCTCATTAGCATACGTGCTGCGGACTGACTGTATCACTATCAATCCATATGTGCCAGTAATACGCACGTGGCTATTAAAACAGCTGCGTCGAGAACTCATCCGCCGTTCCGACTAGTCTGCTGCCATCTATTGTTTGTTTCCCAACGAACGTAGTAACAGCAACGCAGTTGAACTCTATCACTATATGGAGGACTCTGACAATGACAATGACAATGACAATGACAATGACAAAAAAATAACAATAACAATAACAATAACAACAACAATACCAATAACAATAACAATGACAATGTCAATGAAAATTAGTTTTATTTCTTGAAACGGCCCCTTCGGGGGTATGGAAGAAACACGAGTATAAAACACACAATAAAAACGATTAAATCTTTCGCAGTCACAACAGATAAATTATATGATATCATCAAGATTTAAGAACAAAAAATAGATCACACTGTGTCAAATCACACACTAAAGCCCCTTTTACACCTTCAAGGATCGCATCGCGGATGACCACGGATCTTCGATCCGGGATCATCCGTACTGTTTCCGACATGACCGTGTCCACTCCGTTAAAGTGTATCTTTGCCCAAAAAATTATTTTTGATATGTAAAAGAGACACATTTCAGTAGTCCATTGCACCAACTTTCAGAGAAAATGGGTAATTAATTAGTGAAATAATGCTTCTGAAAGTTTCTAAACACAATGGGTCTGGGAGGCAAGACTACAGCAAACCCTATTGTTTGCAGTGGGTTACGGAACCACAGCGGTTCCTGAATCTCCCAGACACAATTCTAATCCAAAATAATTTGTTGGCCAAAGATACACTTTAAGTCATCCGGCATTATCCTTGATCATCCGGCATGTCCGCAGAAAGAAATTAAGCTTGCTTAATTTTTGATCCCGGACATCACGGATGAAAATCAATACGAACTCTTCCTTGTTGGCGCCGTCTACTCTTGCCTCCGTATTCCTTGCTTGTAGGCACCGGCTATTCCGTGTTGCCTCCGTACACATTCCGGGACAATCCGTGAAGACATCGGGACGTCAGTATTAGCATCGGCTCCATCCGGTATGAAAAATTCGTGTATTTTGCCAATACAAGCTCATAAAGTCCATGAAATTTGCTCACATCTTACTCCATCAGTACAGCCAATAACTCTTCATATTCTCTTCGTATAATTGTCATCTGAGCTAGAAGCTTCAGTGACCCACACACTTTTCCTTGATATTGTTGTGTTTTTTGTTTGTTTTGGGATGTGTTTTGATTCTTTTTTTTTTTGCTTTGTTTATGTCATGATGTTCCCACACAATGAAACTTTGCAACAAGAGATTTGCTTGTCGACAAGCCGAGGCGTACGTAGGCTGCTGTAGATTTTCTGGTGTGCTTGTTATTAGCTCTATAGCGGCATGTTGCCCGAGAATGATAAAGACACAGTATCAAAAGCAAAAGTAAACGTCATCTTTCAACATTTTAGATATATCCGTGTAAAGACCGAGAAGGGACCTAGTTGCATCCGTGCTCTTCCTTGATATCCGTGTTAGCTCCGTATCATTTCCGCTGTGGTGGTCCGCGGTCGTTCCTTGTGTGTCCGTGTAGGCACCGTACATGTCCGTGTAGAATCCGTACTTCTCCGTGTAGACACCCAGTCGGGAACATATTCACACCGGCATTGTGAGAGGAAAATCGATATTTTGCATGCCGGAACACCACGGATGACGATCCATAGTCATCCGTGAAGTAATCCGTGAAAGTGTAAAAGGGAGAAAAATATAATCAGTTACTTAAGAACAATAAAAGAAAAGAAGAAACGATTTTATAGTCAAACCTCGACATAATTACACAGCTTTAAACGCGGCGACACCCCGACAGTGATATTTCAAATCATAACACGCTAGAAATCAACCTTTTAAACGCGTTTAAAAACGTAATATTCTCTCTAGTAATAGATAACGCACCCCACGCACGTTCACAATGGAATTCTATCAGTTCTTGTTCCATTGTGAAATAGTGTGATGTATAATGTGATGCGATGTGATATGATGCGATGTAAATGCGTCCGTGTGTGTGTCTGTCCAGGGAGGTAATCACCTCCCTGGTCTGTCCATGGTGTTGGGAAGAGAGTGAATTTTTTGATGGGTGAAGCACAGACCCCATTGTCAGTTAGCCTTTTGGCAAGGCCTCGAGGCTGTGAAAGAGACTAACTGCGTGAAAACGGGTGAACGCGAGAACGAGCTGCGCCACTCGGTTTCTAGCCTTTTGATAAGGCCTCGCGTCTTAGGCTATATTTCCACGCCGCGTGACGACTTAGACGAGACCAGGCTGTACGCCGTGTTCTTTTTTTTTTTAGACGGCACAGATTGGGGACCCTAACCCTAACCCTAACCCTAACCCTAACCCTAACCCTAACCCTCAAGCCCTAACCCTAACCCTAACCCTAACCCATCCCTAACTCTAACCGTAACCCAAACCCTAACCCTAACCGTAACCCTAAACCCTAACCGTAACCCAACGTGTTTCCCATAGGTTTAATACGCGCCATGCTCCAATCTGTGCCGTCTTTAAAAAAAAGAAAAAAAAAAAACCCGCATACCGGGTGAACGCGAAAACCCGGGGGCTTGTGATTAGTCTAATTTCAACTGCCCTAATTTGTCGGACATAAACCTTAGCCATGAGGCCTTGTCAAAAGGCTAGTCAACCTACGTGATCATTTTGCAAATTGTATTCATATTGTAGAAGATTATCTTCTGAATCTGTTTTACATGGTTTACACTTGGCAGGGATGTTTGTGGTGTGGAGCTAGTAATGGGTGTTGTTTAAATTCCCCCAGAAGGTTCTCGGTTCCATGATAATGAGGTTTATGAAACTCTATCTGAAGATATTGTTGATATAATTTTTAAGTATGATTCTCCCATCTGCTTACTTGGTGATTTTAACTCTCGCACTGGTCTTTTAAGCGACTTTCTTTCTTTTGATGATAGTATTAAGCGACTGTCTTTCTTTTGATGATAGTATTAAGCGACTGTCTTTCTTTTGATGATATTATTTCAGCTGATGTTGGTTTTGATACGATTGGCTCAGAATTTTATGTTGCAAAGGAGAACCTTGATCAACCTGGCATTGAAACTTGTAGATTCACTAGTGATACTTATGTCAACAATAATGGAAGAAAACTAATAGAAATGCTTAAGGGTTGGATATAAAAAATGTGAACGGGAAATTTGGTAGTGATAAAGGAAAAGGTGAATTTACTTGCTTGAAAAATAATGGTTCAAGCGTTATTGATTATGTTATTGTTTCTTCAATGTTGATGCCAGATGTCAATGATTTTAAGGTGTGTGACTTTGACCCTTGTCTTTCTGATGTTCATATTTTATTGGGTGTGGTTTTAGAGTTCACTGATGATAAATGTGATGTTTACCAAAGGGAGTCTCCCTATTCTGATGATTCAATTGGAGGCAATCATTTACATGTGCCTACTAGTGGTACTATTCAGACAAGAGTATCATGGGACAGTTGTCTGGTTGTAAGAAGGATGAATACTGCCATAATTTTACTGAAGCCAAGGTTGATATGGTACTCATGGTGATTGATGATGCAGATAATTTAGGCATAGTCGATCACGTTGTTATATATAATATTTGCCAAAATGTGTGTGATATTTTCATGGACCCAGCAACACATATTGGGTTAGTGAAACGTCAGCAAAGTGGTTTTCATACTAAGGCAACTAACCACAGGCAGACAGACAATAAGCCATGGTTTTCTAAGGAGTGTGAAGGTTAGAATATATACGGCTGAAAAATAAACTTGCTAAAATTAAGACTATGGATGCTGCTAATAAATTAAGAGTGGAAGCTAAAAAATACAAATCTTTCATGAAAAAGACATGCAGAACTTATTATAAAGAATTACACGAACGGATAACAAATTTGAAAAGTGACAACCAAGAAAAAAAAAACTGGGAAATTGTAAACAAAAATGATAATAGCCGAGGAAGAATGGGAGATGTGTCCTTAGAGGCATTTATGAGTCATTTTAAGAATTTGAGTAAGAAGGTTGCTAGTTCAGGTGAATGTAGTAAGAGAGAATTTGACCCAAGGGAGGTAACGCATTGATTGAATGATGAGATGAATAGTTTGTTTACATTGGAAGAAATAATGCCACTTGTGAGAAAGCTTAAAAACAATAAAGCACATGGATCTGATACTATAATCAATGAATTTGAAAAGAATTGTCCGCCATATGTTTTGGCTGCGGTGGTTAAACTGTTAATTTAGTATTGAATACTGGCATCGTCCCTACGGATTTGTGTATTGGTATCATTGTTCCATTGTATGAAAATAAAGGTTCGGTGAACGAGCCCTTCTGAGCTGCCTTGGGAAACTTTTTGCGTCAGCTGTTGACTTTCGCCTCACAGCCTTTCTCGAAAGGGCTGGGTATGAACAAGCTGGCTTCCGGGCAGGTTATTCAACCACTGATCATGTTTTTGTCTTGCATTGCTTAATCGATTTATATTTGTCTCAGAAAAAGAGATTGTATTGTGCATTCGTTGATTATAAAAAGCCTTTGATCTCATTGACAGAGCTTCTCTATGGTCTTATAACAATAAGCTGGTTTCTAATAATATAAATTGCAAAATAATTTGAGTTATATATAATCTCTATGACAATGCAAAGTCTTGTGTTACATTTAAGAATGAAAGGTCAGAGCTGTTTAACTGTAATATCGGTGTACGTCAAGGAGACAAATTATCCCCTCTTCTTTTTGCAATATATCTAAATGATTTTGAATTTTAGTTGAGCCGCAGTTACAAGAGTTTAAGTTTTGCAGCTGATAAAATCAGGATGTGTTTAAGTGATGATGATGTAGAGATTTATTTGAGATTGTTTGTATTACTCTGTGCTGATGATGCGATTGTATAATGGCAGAAAGTCCGTCTGACCTCCAAAAAGCCATAGATGCTTTATTCTGTTTAATATTGCGATTTATGGCGCCTTACTGTCAATTCAAGCAAAACTAAAGTTGTTGTCTTTTCTAGGGGTAAAATTCGAAATAAACCTACCTTTAAGTTTAGAGATAATGTTTTAGATATTGTAGATGATCACGTGTACCTTGGGGTAAATTTCAATTACAATGGCAGCTTTAAAAAAGCAATCTCAAAACAAGTGAGCCAGGCAAAGAGAGCGATGTTCAGCGTACTGAGTTAGGTGAAGAGATTAAATTTGCTTAAATTTATTGCTTGCGATCTATTTGAAAAACTAGTAGTCCCAATTACTTTGTATGGGAGCGAGGTATGGGGATTTGAGAACATAATGCAGGTAGAGGCATTTTATAGGAAATTTTTATGGATAATTTAGAGGGTTCATAAATCCACAGCGAGTCGTATTATTTATGGTAAGACTGGTCGTTATAAACTATCAAAACTGGTAGAAAGTAGAATGATAAGTTTTTGGTGTAGAATTTCAAATGGGAAGAAACAAAATTGTCATGTATGTTGTATCAATTGATTAACATTTCACATCATGATTTAAACAGCTATATTACTCTTTCCATTCTAAATGGATCACGAAAATTAGTACTTATTTATACAACTGTGGGTTGGGGAACATTTGGTCACAGCAGGAGGTAATAAATTATAAATGGCTAATTCCCGCTCTAGACCTACGCCAAAATGATATAATCATTCAAGCATTCAAGACTGGCACAGCGAGATTTTTGCAAATAACCAATGTGTAATTTACAGTGTTTTTAAAGACAACCTTACTTTACAGCTTTATTTTAACTTAATTATAAAGATGGAATGAATCTCTGTAAATTCATATGTGGCAATCATTATTTACCCTGTACCAAAGGTAATTATGAAGGTATTCCTAGACAGAATAGATTATACGGTAATCGTTGTTACCTGGGTAACATTGGTGACGAATTTCGCTATTTCTTTGAGTGTTCTTATTTTACGTTAGACAGAAGCAAATATATTCCCTCTCAGTTTGCCAAACGTCAAAATGCTTTAAAATGAATAGTTTATTTAATACTTCAAATGCCAAATTACTGTCAAAACTTGCCAAGTTTGCTCATATCATTATGTCAAAGTTTAGTAGATAAGTTCACATATATATCTTTTTCTTTTCTTTTCAAGTCGTTTAACATACTTTTTATCGTTAACATTATTCAAGTTATATCTGTACTGATTTGCAAGTGTGTTGAAAAAGCAAATTGATAGTTACATTATTTAATATAGTTCCATCTTTCCGATACTTTTTGCCATCTTGTTATAAATGATAGCTTGTTATATTATACATTTTCTCATATTCCTTTTTTTATTTTCATTTATTTATGCTTGTATGTATGTATAATATACATGTAAACAGAATGTATGTTCTCATACTCCGAAAGGGGTCGATAGAATAAAGTTCAAGTTCAAGTCCAAGTTCAAGTTCGCAGTTCTCGGTGTGGCGAGTTAGTCTCAATCTTCAGCCACGAGGCCTTGTCAAAAGGCTGATTGGCAGTCTGTATGTGTGTGCGTGTGTGTGTGTGTGTGTGTGTGTGCGTGTGTGTTTGTGTGTGTGTGTGTGTGTGTGTGTGTGTGTGTGTGTGTGTGTGTGTGTGTGTGTGTGTGTGTGTGTGTGTGTGTAAAAGATGACTACATCTATGGCGGCTGGAAATTGAGGATGACGAAGCATCAACTTAGGTGATTCATCCCTTTGAAATTATTGTTTGATCTCACTGCCACTCACTGGTGTCTGGAGCCAGTGTTGTTCCATCGTGATACCCTGTGCCAAGGAGGATGTTCTCTCGTGCATTCTTGGTGATACCAAAGAATCGTCCACTGAATGAGATGATCAACTCCCCCGATTTTACACGGCCGCTGGTGAAACGCAAGTGACTGCCGCCCTCTGACGTTTAGCGGGTCAGAAGCACTGAAACCGATCTACGTACTTATACTCGGTACAATGGTCACTAGACGTTTGGCAGGCTTGTGTCAACCTAGGAATTTAAATTATAGGACTTTTCAGCCATCTTACTTTCGAATTATTACTTTGACTTTATGACATGAAACTCTCTGGAGAATCTTTACGGAGAAGTACATTTCTACACTAAGTTTCAAGAAAATACCTTTGTTACTGCATAGACATAGGGGAAATACCAACATTTTCAGCATTTTACATTGACCTTTTGACCTTTCACCTCTACCAACTTCAGTAAAACATAAATTACTTAACAAATAACCCCATCATACTTCATCCTTGGATCAAGTTTGGTTAAAGTTGCTTTATCCAGTATTGAGTTATCACGAAAACAGATTAATGATACCCCCCCCCCTCCCTATCCGCTCGTGTAAAATTGGAGAATAAAGGGCTTTCAAAAACATTACATTTTTTTTCGTCGAGATGTTGTCATATCAACTGATTGACGAAAGTGCCCTACATTAGGTCATGGTTAGGTCACGGAGGTGGGTCCCTGGTTAGGCCGATTATTTTGATTGCATTAAGGGTCTGTTGTTCTTTTTGTGATGAACTTGCCACAAGCCGTCAGAGGGGAATGACATCTTGAGTTATACGCGTAGGACTGCGTTTACGCGGTATAAATGGTAGCTTAGGATGTTAGAACCTTAACCTGACCACTCACATAGTGCCCCAGGCCGTAGGGGCCTGACAGTCAAAGGGACAGTGTATGTGCTTGTCATGTACAAACGTCATATATATTAAATGCTACATATCCATGTAATTCTTTTATTCATAAGAAATAGTCAAACGGCCTGGGCCACATTGGGATGGGTATGAATATGTAGCTTAGGATGTCAGCAACCCGACCTGACCACTCACATAGTGGCCCAGGCCGTAGGGGCCGGACAGTTAAAGGGACAGTGTATGTTATTGCCATGTACAAATGTAATATATATAAAATGCTACATATCCATGTACTTCTTTTATTTATAACAAATAGTGAAACGGCATGGGCCACATTGGGGTGGGTATGAATATGTAGCTTAGGATGTCAGCAACCTGACCTGACCCCTCACATAGTGGCCCAGGCCGTAGGGGCCTGACAGTTAAAGGGACAGTGTATGTGCTTGCCATGTACAAATGTAATATATATAAAATGCTGCATATCCATGTATTTCTTTTATTCATAAGAAATAGTCAAACGGCCTGGGCCACATTGGGATGGGTATGAATATGTAGCTTAGGATGTCAGCAACCTGACCTGACCACTCACATAGTGGCCCAGGCCGTAGGGGCCTGACAGTTAAAGGGACAGAGTATGTGATTGCCATGTACAAATGTAATATATATAAAATGCTACATATCCATGTACTTCTTTTATTTATAACAAATAGTGAAACGGCCTGGGCCACATTGGGGTGGGTATGAATATGTAGCTTAGGATGTCAGCAACCTGACCTGACCACTCACATAGTGGCCCAGGCCGTAGGGGCCTGACAGTTAAAGGGACAGTGTATGTGCTTGCCATGTACAAATGTAATATATATACAATGCTACATATCCATGTATTTCTTTTATTCATAAGAAATAGTGAAACGGCCTGGGCCACATTGGGGTGGGTATGAATATGTAGCTTAGGATGTCAGAAACCTGACCTGACCGCTCACATAGTGGCCCAGGCCGTAGGGGCCTGACAGTTAAAGGGACAGTGTATGTGCTTGTCATGTACAAATGTGATATATATGCAATGCTACATATCCATGTATTTCATTTATTAATAAGAAATATTGAAACGGCCTGGGCCACATTTTGGTGGGTATGAATATGTAGCTAAGGATGTCAGCAACCTGACCTGCCCACTCACATAGTGGCCCAGGCCATAGGGGCCTGACAGTTAAAAGGACAGTGTATGTACTTGTCATGTACAAATGTAATATCTATATTGCTATATATTCATGTATTTCTTTTATTCATAAGAAATATTGAAACGGCCTGGGCCACATTGGGGTGGGTATGAATATGTAGCTAAGGATGTCAGCAACCTGACCTGACCACTCACATAGTGGCCCAGGCCGTAGGGGCCTGACAGTTAAAGGGACAGTGTATGTGCTTGTCATGTACAAATGTGATATATATGCAATGCTACATATCCATGTATTTCATTTATTAATAAGAAATATTGAAACGGCCTGGGCCACATTTTGGTGGGTATGAATATGTAGCTAAGGATGTCAGCAACCTGACCTGCCCACTCACATAGTGGCCCAGGCCGTACGGGCCTGACAGTTAAAAGGACAGTGTATGTACTTGTCATGTACAAATGTAATATCTATATTGCTACATATTCATGTATTTCTTTTATTCATAAGAAATATTGAAACGGCCTGGGCCACATTGGGGTGGGTATGAATATGTAGCTTAGGATGTCAGCAACCTGACCTGACCACTCACATAGTGGCCCAGGCCGTAGGGGCCTGACAGTTAAAGGGACAGTGTATGTGATTGCCATGTACAAATGTAATATATATAAAATGCTACATATCCATGTACTTCTTTTATTTATAACAAATAGTGAAACGGCCTGGGCCACATTGGGGTGGGTATGAATATGTAGCTTAGGATGTCAGCAACCTGACCTGACCACTCACATAGTGGCCCAGGCCGTAGGGGCCTGACAGTTAAAGGGACAGTGTATGTGCTTGCCATGTACAAATGTAATATATATACAATGCTACATATCCATGTATTTCTTTTATTCATAAGAAATAGTGAAACGGCCTGGGCCACATTGGGGTGGGTATGAATATGTAGCTTAGGATGTCAGAAACCTGACCTGACCGCTCACATAGTGGCCCAGGCCGTAGGGGCCTGACAGTTAAAGGGACAGTGTATGTGCTTGTCATGTACAAATGTGATATATATGCAATGCTACATATCCATGTATTTCATTTATTAATAAGAAATATTGAAACGGCCTGGGCCACATTTTGGTGGGTATGAATATGTAGCTAAGGATGTCAGCAACCTGACCTGCCCACTCACATAGTGGCCCAGGCCATAGGGGCCTGACAGTTAAAAGGACAGTGTATGTACTTGTCATGTACAAATGTAATATCTATATTGCTACATATTCATGTATTTCTTTTATTCATAAGAAATATTGAAACGGCCTGGGCCACATTGGGGTGGGTATGAATATGTAGCTAAGGATGTCAGCAACCTGACCTGACCACTCACATAGTGGCCCAGGCCGTAGGGGCCTGACAGTTAAAGGGACAGTGTATGTGCTTGTCATGTACAAATGTGATATATATGCAATGCTACATATCCATGTATTTCATTTATTAATAAGAAATATTGAAACGGCCTGGGCCACATTTTGGTGGGTATGAATATGTAGCTAAGGATGTCAGCAACCTGACCTGCCCACTCACATAGTGGCCCAGGCCGTACGGGCCTGACAGTTAAAAGGACATTGTATGTACTTGTCATGTACAAATGTAATATCTATATTGCTACATATTCATGTATTTCTTTTATTCATAAGAAATATTGAAACGGCCTGGGCCACATTGGGGTGGGTATGAATATGTAGCTTAGGATGTCAGCAACCTGACCTGACCACTCACATAGTGGCCCCGGCCGTAGGGGCCTGACAGTTAAAGGGACAGTGTATGTACTTGTCATGTACAAATGTCATATATATAATGCTACTTATTCATGTATTTCTTTTATTAAAAAGAAATAGTCAAACGGCCTGGGCCACATTGGGGTGGGTATGAATATGTAGCTTAGGGTGTCAACAATCTGACCTGACCACTCAAATAGTGGCCCAGGCCGTAGGGGCCTGCCAGTTAAAGGGACAGTGTATGTGCTTGTCATGTAGAAATGTCATATATATACAATGCTACATATCCATGTATTTCATTTATTCATAAGAAATAGTGAAACGGCCTGGGCCACATTGGGGTGGGTATGACTATGTAGCCTAGGATGTCAGCAACCTGACCTGACCACTCACATAGTGGTCCAGGCCGTAGGGGCCTGAGAGTTAAAGGGAGAGTGTATGTGCTTGCCATGTACAAATGTAATATCTATATTGCTACATATTAATGTATTTCTTTTATTTATAAGAAATAGTGAAACGGCCTGGGTCACTTTGGGGTGGGTATGAATATGTATCTCAGGACGTTGACAACCTGACCTGACCACTCATGTAGTGGGCCAGGCCGTAGGGGCCTGACAGTTAAAGGGACAGTGTATGTGCTTGTCATGTAGAAATGTCATATATATACAATGCTACATATCCATGTATTTCAATAATTCATAAGAAATATTGAAACGGCCTGGGCCACATTTTGGTGTGTATGAATATGTAGCTAAGGATGTCAGCAACCTGAACTGACCACTCACATAGTGGCCCAGGCCGTAGGGGCCTGACAATTAAAGGGACAGTGTATGTACTTGCCATGTACAAATGTCATATATATAATGCTACTTATTCATGTATTTCTTTTATTTATAAGAAATAGTGAAACGGCCTGGGCCACATTGTGGTGGCTATGAATATGTACCTTGGGATTTCAGCAACCTGACCTGACCACTCACATAGTGGCCCAGGCCGTAGGGGCCTGACAGTTAAAGGGACAGTGTATGTGCTTGCCATGTACAAATGTCATATATATACTGATATATATTCATGTATTTATTTAATTAATAAGAAATATTCAAACGGCCTGGGCCACATTTTGGTGGGAATGAATATGTATCTTGGGATGTCAGCAACCTGACCTGACCACTCATATAGTGGCCCAGGCCGTAGGGGCCTGACAGTTAAAGGGACAGTGTATGTGCTTGCCATGTACAAATGTAATATCTATATTGCTACATATTAATGTATTTCTTTTATTTATAACAAATAGTGAAACGGCCTGGGCCACTTTGGGATGGGTATGAATATGTAGCTTAGGACGTTGACAACCTGAGCTGACCACTCATGTAGTGGCCCAGGCCGTAGGGGCCTGACAGTTAAAGGGACAGTGTATGTGCTTGTAATGTAGAAATGTCACATATATACAATGCTACATATCCATGTATTTCAATAATTCATAAGAAATATTGAAACGGCCTGGGCCACATTTTGGTGTGTATGAATATGTAGCTAAGGATGTCAGCAACCTGACCTGACCACTGACATAGTGGCCCAGGCCGTAGGGGCCTGACAGTTAAAGGGACAGTGTATGTACTTGTAATGTAGAAATGTCATATATATACAATGCTACATATCCATGTATTTCATTAATTCATAAGAAATATTGA
The DNA here is from genome assembly GCA_033980235.1 of Diadema setosum. NCBI lineage: Eukaryota > Metazoa > Echinodermata > Echinoidea > Diadematoida > Diadematidae > Diadema > Diadema setosum. The sequence goes on from CM067060.1 coordinate 47,874,313, forward strand.
AACGGAATGGGCCACATTGGGGTGGGTATGAATATGTAGCTTAGGATGTCAGCAACCTGACCTGACCACTCACATAGTGGCCCAGGCCGTAGGGGCCTGACAGTTAAAGGGACAGTGTATGTACTTGTCATGTAGAAATGTCATATATATACAATGCTCCATATCCATGTATTTCATTAATTCATAAGAAATATTGAAACGGCCTGGGCCACATTGGGGTGGGTATGAATATGTAGCTTAGGATGCCAGCAACCTGACCTGACAACTCACATAGTGGCCCAGGCCGTAGGGGCCTGACAGTTAAAGGGACAGTGTATGTGCTTGTCATGTACAAAATGTAATATCTATATTACTACATATTCACGTACTTCTTTTATTTATAAGAAATATTGAAACGGAATGGGCCACATTGGGGTGGGTATGAATATGTAGCTTAGGATGTCAGCAACCTGACCTGACCACTCACATAGTGGCCCAGGCCGTAGGGGCCTGACAGTTAAAGGGACAGTGTATGTACTTGTCATGTAGAAATGTCATATATATACAATGCTACATATCCATGTATTTCATTAATTCATAAGAAATATTGAAACGGCCTGGGCCACATTGGGGTGGGTATGAATATGTATCTTAGGATGTCAGCAACCTGACCTGACCACTCACATAGTGGCCCAGGCCGTAGGGGCCTGTGAGTTAAAGGGACAGTGTACGTACTTGTCATGTAGACATGTCATATATATACAATGCTCCATATCCATGTATTTCATTAATTCATAGTAAATATTGAAACGGCCTGGGCCACATTGGGGTGGGTATGAATATGTAGCTTAGGATGCCAGCAACCTGACCTGACCACTCACATAGTGGCCCAGGCCGTAGGGGCCTGACAGTTAAAGGGACAGTGTATGTGCTTGTCATGTACAAGATGTAATATCTATATTACTACATATTCACGTACTTCTTTTATTTATAAGAAATAGTGAAACGGCCTGGGCCACTTTGGGGTGGGTATGAATATGTAGCTTAGGATGTTAGCAACCTGACCTGACCACTCATGTAGTGGCCCAGGCCGTAGGGGCCTGACAGTTAAAGGGACAGTGTATGTGCTTGTCATGTACAAAATGTAATATCTATATTGCTACATATTCACGTACTTCTTTTATTTATAAGAAATAGTGAAACGGCCTGGGCCACTTTGGGGTGGGTATGAATATGTAGCTTAGGATGTTAGCAACCTGACCTGACCACTCATGTAGTGGCCCAGGCCGTAGGGGCCTGACAGTTAAAGGGACAGTGTATGTACTTGTCATGTAGAAATGTCATATATATACAATGCTACATATCCATGTATTTCATTAATTCATAAGAAATATTGAAACGGCCTGGGCCACATTGGGGTGGGTATGAATATGTAGCTTAGGATGCCAGCAACCTGACCTGACCACTCACATAGTGGCCCAGGCCGTAGGGGCCTGACAGTTAAAGGGAGAGTGTATGTGCTTGTCATGTACAAAATGTAATATCTATATTGCTACATATTCACGTACTTCTTTTATTTATAAGAAATAGTGAAACGGCCTGGGCCACTTTGGGGTGGGTATGAATATGTAGCTTAGGATGTTAGCAACCTGACCTGACCACTCATGTAGTGGCCCAGACCGTAGGGGCCTGACAGTTAAAGGGACAGTGTATGTACTTGTCATGTAGAAATGTCATATATATACAATGCTACATATCCATGTATTTCATTAATTCATAAGAAATATTGAAACGGCCTGGGCCACATTGGGGTGGGTATGAATATGTAGCTTAGGATGTCAGCAACTTGACCTGACCACTCACATAGTGGCCCAGGCCGTAGGGGCCTGACAGTTAAAGGGACAGTGTATGTACTTGTCATGTAGAAATGTCATATATATACAATGCTCCATATCCATGTATTTCATTAATTCATAAGAAATATTGAAACGGCCTGGACCACATTGGGATGGGTATGAATATGTAGCTTAGGATGCCAGCAACCTGACCTGACCACTCACATAGCGGCCCAGGCCGTAGGGGCCTGACAGTTAAAGGGACAGTGTATGTGCTTGTCATGTACAAAATGTAATATCTATATTGCTACATATTCACGTACTTCTTTTATTTATAAGAAATAGTGAAACGGCCTGGGCCACTTTGGGGTGGGTATGAATATGTAGCTTAGGATGCCAGCAACCTGACCTGACCACTCACATAGTGGCCCAGGCGGTAGGGGCCTGACAGCTAAATTGACAGTGTATGTGCTTGTCATGTACAAAATGTAATATCTATATTACTACATATTCACGTACTTCTTTTATTTATAAGAAATAGTGAAACGGCCTGGGCCACTTTGGGATGGGTATGAATATGTAGCTTAGGATGTTAGCAACCTGACCTGACCACTCATGTAGTGGCCCAGGCCGTAGGGGCCTGACAGTTAAAGGGACAGTGTATGTACTTGTCATGTAGAAATGTCATATATATACAATGCTACATATCCATGTATTTCATTAATTCATAAGAAATATTGAAACGGCCTGGGCCACATTGGGGTGGGTATGAATATGTAGCTTAGGATGTCAGCAACCTGACCTGACCACTCACATAGTGGCCCAGGCCGTAGGGGCCTGACAGTTAAAGGGACAGTGTATGTACTTGTCATGTAGAAATGTCATATATATACAATGCTCCATATCCATGTATTTCATTAATTCATAAGAAATATTGAAACGGCCTGGGCCACATTGGGGTGGGTATAAATATGTAGCTTAAGATGCCAGCAACCTGACCTGACCACTCACATAGTGGCCCAGGCCGTAGGGGCCTGACAGTTAAAGGGACAGTGTATGTGCTTGTCATGTACAAAATGTAATATCTATATTACTACATATTCACGTACTTCTTTTATTTATAAGAAATATTGAAACGGCCTGGGCCACATTGGGGTGGGTATGAATATGTAGCTTAGGATGTCAGCAACCTGACCTGACCACTCACATAGTGGCCCAGGCCGTAGGGGCCTGACAGTTAAAGGGACAGTGTATGTACTTGTCATGTAGAAATGTCATATATATATACAATGCTCCATATCCATGTATTTCATTAATTCATAAGAAATATTGAAACGGCCTGGGCCACATTGGGGTGGGTATGAATATGTAGCTTAGGATGCTAGCAACCTGACCTGACCACTCACATAGTGGCCCAGGCCGTAGGGGCCTGACAGTTAAAGGGACAGTGTATGTGCTTGTCATGTACAAAATGTAATATCTATATTACTACATATTCACGTACTTCTTTTAATTATAAGAAATAGTGAAACGGCCTGGGCCACTTTGGGGTGGGTATGAATATGTAGCTTAGGATGTTAGCAACCTGACCTGACCACTCATGTAGTGGCCCAGGCCGTAGGGGCCTGACAGTTAAAGGGACAGTGTATGTACTTGTCATGTAGAAATGTCATATATATACAATGCTACATATCCATGTATTTCATTAATTCATAAGAAATATTGAAACGGCCTGGGCCACATTGGGGTGGGTATGAATATGTAGCTTAGGATGCCAGCAACCTGACCTGACCACTCACATAGTGGCCCAGGCCGTAGGGGCCTGACAGTTAAAGGGAGAGTGTATGTGCTTGTCATGTACAAAATGTAATATCTATATTGCTACATATTCACGTACTTCTTTTATTTATAAGAAATAGTGAAACGGCCTGGGCCACTTTGGGGTGGGTATGAATATGTAGCTTAGGATGTTAGCAACCTGACCTGACCACTCATGTAGTGGCCCAGACCGTAGGGGCCTGACAGTTAAAGGGACAGTGTATGTACTTGTCATGTAGAAATGTCATATATATACAATGCTACATATCCATGTATTTCATGAATTCATAAGAAATATTGAAACGGCCTGGGCCACATTGGGGTGGGTATGAATATGTAGCTTAGGATGTCAGCAACTTGACCTGACCACTCACATAGTGGCCCAGGCCGTAGGGGCCTGACAGTTAAAGGGACAGTGTATGTACTTGTCATGTAGAAATGTCATATATATACAATGCTCCATATCCATGTATTTCATTAATTCATAAGAAATATTGAAACGGCCTGGACCACATTGGGATGGGTATGAATATGTAGCTTGGGATGCCAGCAACCTGACCTGACCACTCACATAGCGGCCCAGGCCGTAGGGGCCTGACAGTTAAAGGGACAGTGTATGTGCTTGTCATGTACAAAATGTAATATCTATATTGCTACATATTCACGTACTTCTTTTATTTATAAGAAATAGTGAAACGGCCTGGGCCACTTTGGGGTGGGTATGAATATGTAGCTTAGGATGCCAGCAACCTGACCTGACCACTCACATAGTGGCCCAGGCGGTAGGGGCCTGACAGCTAAATTGACAGTGTATGTGCTTGTCATGTACAAAATGTAATATCTATATTACTACATATTCACGTACTTCTTTTATTTATAAGAAATAGTGAAACGGCCTGGGCCACTTTGGGATGGGTATGAATATGTAGCTTAGGATGTTAGCAACCTGACCTGACCACTCATGTAGTGGCCCAGGCCGTAGGGGCCTGACAGTTAAAGGGACAGTGTATGTACTTGTCATGTAGAAATGTCATATATATACAATGCTACATATCCATGTATTTCATTAATTCATAAGAAATATTGAAACGGCCTGGGCCACATTGGGGTGGGTATGAATATGTAGCTTAGGATGTCAGCAACCTGACCTGACCACTCACATAGTGGCCCAGGCCGTAGGGGCCTGACAGTTAAAGGGACAGTGTATGTACTTGTCATGTAGAAATGTCATATATATACAATGCTCCATATCCATGTATTTCATTAATTCATAAGAAATATTGAAACGGCCTGGGCCACATTGGGGTGGGTATGAATATGTAGCTTAAGATGCCAGCAACCTGACCTGACCACTCACATAGTGGCCCAGGCCGTAGGGGCCTGACAGTTAAAGGGACAGTGTATGTGCTTGTCATGTACAAAATGTAATATCTATATTACTACATATTCACGTACTTCTTTTATTTATAAGAAATATTGAAACGGCCTGGGCCACATTGGGGTGGGTATGAATATGTAGCTTAGGATGTCAGCAACCTGACCTGACCACTCACATAGTGGCCCAGGCCGTAGGGGCCTGACAGTTAAAGGGACAGTGTATGTACTTGTCATGTAGAAATGTCATATATATACAATGCTCCATATCCATGTATTTCATTAATTCATAAGAAATATTGAAACGGCCTGGGCCACATTGGGGTGGGTATGAATATGTAGCTTAGGATGCTAGCAACCTGACCTGACCACTCACATAGTGGCCCAGGCCGTAGGGGCCTGACAGTTAAAGGGACAGTGTATGTGCTTGTCATGTACAAAATGTAATATCTATATTACTACATATTCACGTACTTCTTTTAATTATAAGAAATAGTGAAACGGCCTGGGCCACTTTGGGGTGGGTATGAATATGTAGCTTAGGATGTTAGCAACCTGACCTGACCACTCATGTAGTGGCCCAGGCCGTAGCGGCCTGACAATTAAAGGTACAGTGTATGTACTTGTCATGTAGAAATGTCATATATATACAATGCTACATATCCATGTATTTCATTAATTCATAAGAAATATTGAAACGGCCTGGGCCACATTGGGGTGGGTATGAATATGTAGCTTAGGATGTCAGCAACTTGACCTGACCACTCACATAGTGACCCAGGCCGTAGGGGCCTGACAGTTAAAGGGACAGTGTATGTACTTGTCATGTAGAAATGTCATATATATACAATGCTCCATATCCATGTATTTCATTAATTCATAAGAAATATTGAAACGGCCTGGGCCACATTGGGGTGGGTATGAATATGTAGCTTAGGATGCCAGCAACCTGACCTGACCACTCACATAGTGGCCCAGGCCGTAGGGGCCTGACAGTTAAAGGGACAGTGTATGTGCTTGTCATGTACAAAATTTAATATCTATATTGCTACATATTCACGTACTTCTTTTATTTATAAGAAATAGTGAAACGGCCTGGGCCACTTTGGGGTGGGTATGAATATGTAGCTTAGGATGTTAGCAACCTGACCTGACCACTCATGTAGTGGCCCAGGCCGTAGGGGCCTGACAGTTAAAGGGAAAGTGTATGTACTTGTCATGTAGAAATGTCATATATATACAATGCTACATATCCATGTATTTCATTAATTCATAAGAAATATTGAAACGGCCTGGGCCACATTGGGGTGGGTATGAATATGTAGCTTAGGATGTCAGCAACCTGACCTGACCACTCAGATAGTGGCCCAGGCCGTAGGGGCCTGACAGTTAAAGGGACAGTGTATGTACTTGTCATGTAGAAATGTTATATATATACAATGCTACATATCCATGTATTTCATTAATTCATAAGAAATATTGAAACGGCCTGGGCCACATTGGGGTGGGTATGAATATGTAGCTTAGGATGTCATCAAGTTGACCTGACCACTCACATAGTGGCCCATTCCGTAGGGGCCTGACAGTTAAAGGGACAGTGTATGTACTTGTCATTTAGAAATGTCATATATATACAATGCTCCATATCCATGTATTTCATTAATTCATAAGAAATATTGAAACGGCCTGGGCCACATTGGGGTGGGTATGAATATGTAGCTTAGGATGCCAGCAACCTGACCTGACCACTTACATAGTGGCCCAGGCCGTAGGGGCCTGACAGTTAAAGGGACAATGTATGTGCTTGTCATGTACAAAATGTAATATCTATATTACTACATATTCACGTACTTATTTTATTTATAAGAAATAGTGAAACGGCCTGGGCCTCTTTGGGGTGGGTATGAATATGTAGCTTCGGATGTTAGCAACCTGACCTGACCACTCATGTAGTGGCCCAGGCCGTAGGGGCCTGACAGTTAAAGGGACAGTGTATGTACTTGTCATGTAGAAATGTCATATATATACAATGCTCCATATCCATGTATTTCATTAATTCATAAGAAATATTGAAACGGCCTGGGCCACATTGGGGTGGGTATGAATATGTAGCTTAGGATGTCAGCAAACTGACCTGACCACTCACATAGTGGCCCAGGCCGTAGGGGCCTGACAGTTAAAGGGACAGTGTATGTGCTTGTCATGTACAAGATGTAATATCTATATTACTACATATTCACGTACTTCTTTTATTTATAAGAAATAGTGAAACGGCCTGGGCCACATTGGGGTGGGTATGAATATGTAGCTTAGGATGTTAGCAACCTGACCTGACCACTCATGTAGTGGCCCAGGCCGTAGGGGCCTGACAGTTAAAGGGACAGTGTATGTACTTGTCATGTAGAAATGTCATATATATACAATGCTCCATATCCATGTATTTCATTAATTCATAAGAAATATTGAAACGGCCTGGGCCACATTGGGGTGGGTATGAATATGTAGCTTAGGATGCCAGCAACCTGACCTGACCACTCACATAGTGGCCCAGGCCGTAGGGGCCTGACAGTTAAAGGGACAGTGTATGTGCTTGTCATGTACAAAATGTAATATCTATATTGCTACATATTCACGTACTTCTTTTATTTATAAGAAATAGTGAAACGGCCTGGGCCACTTTGGGGTGGGTATGAATATGTAGCTTAGGATGTTAGCAACCTGACCTGACCACTCATGTAGTGGCCCAGGCCGTAGGGGCCTGACAGTTAAAGGGACAGTGTATGTGCTTGTCATGTACAAAATGTAATATCTATATTGCTACATATTCACGTACTTCTTTTATTTATAAGAAATAGTGAAACGGCCTGGGCCACTTTGGGGTGGGTATGAATATGTAGCTTAGGATGTTAGGAACCTGACCTGACCACTCATGTAGTGGCCCAGGCCGTAGGGGCCTGACAGTTAAAGGGACAGTGTATGTACTTGTCATGTAGAAATGTCATATATATACAATGCTACATATCCATGTATTTCATTAATTCATAAGAAATATTGAAACGGTCTGGGCCACATTGGGGTGGGTATGAATATGTAGCTTAGGATGCCAGCAACCTGACCTGACCACTCACATAGTGGCCCAGGCCGTAGGGGCCTGACAGTTAAAGGGACAGTGTATGTGCTTGTCATGTACAAAATGTAATATCTATATTACTACATATTCACGTACTTCTTTTATTTATAAGAAATAGTGAAACGGCCTGGGCCACTTTGGGGTGGGTATGAATATTTAGCTTAGGATGTTAGCAACCTGACCTGACCACTCATGTAGTGGCCCAGGCCGTAGGGGCCTGACAGTTAAAGGGACAGTGTATGTACTTGTCATGTAGAAATGTCATATATATACAATGCTACATATCCATGTATTTCATTAATTCATAAGAAATATTGAAACGGCCTGGGCCACATTGGGGTGGGTATGAATATGTAGCTTAGGATGTCAGCAACTTGACCTGACCACTCACATAGTGGCCCAGGCCGTAGGGGCCTGACAGTTAAAGGGACAGTGTATGTACTTGTCATGTAGAAATGTCATATATATACAATGCTACATATCCATGTATTTCATTAATTCATAAGAAATATTGAAACGGCCTGGGCCACATTGGGGTGGGTATGAATATGTATCTTAGGATGTCAGCAACCTGACCTGACCACTCACATAGTGGCCCAGGCCGTAGGGGCCTGTGAGTTAAAGGGACAGTGTACGTACTTGTCATGTAGACATGTCATATATATACAATGCTCCATATCCATGTATTTCATTAATTCATAGGAAATATTGAAACGGCCTGGGCCACATTGGGGTGGGTATGAATATGTAGCTTAGGATGCCAGCAACCTGACCTGACCACTCACATAGTGGCCCAGGCCGTAGGGGCCTGACAGTTAAAGGGACAGTGTATGTGCTTGTCATGTACAAGATGTAATATCTATATTACTACATATTCACGTACTTCTTTTATTTATAAGAAATAGTGAAACGGCCTGGGCCACTTTGGGGTGGGTATGAATATGTAGCTTAGGATGTTAGCAACCTGACCTGACCACTCATGTAGTGGCCCAGGCCGTAGGGGCCTGACAGTTAAAGGGACAGTGTATGTGCTTGTCATGTACAAAATGTAATATCTATATTGCTACATATTCACGTACTTCTTTTATTTATAAGAAATAGTGAAACGGCCTGGGCCACTTTGGGGTGGGTATGAATATGTAGCTTAGGATGTTAGCAACCTGACCTGACCACTCATGTAGTGGCCCAGGCCGTAGGGGCCTGACAGTTAAAGGGACAGTGTATGTACTTGTCATGTAGAAATGTCATATATATACAATGCTACATATCCATGTATTTCATTAATTCATAAGAAATATTGAAACGGCCTGGGCCACATTGGGGTGGGTATGAATATGTAGCTTAGGATGCCAGCAACCTGACCTGACCACTCACATAGTGGCCCAGGCCGTAGGGGCCTGACAGTTAAAGGGAGAGTGTATGTGCTTGTCATGTACAAAATGTAATATCTATATTGCTACATATTCACGTACTTCTTTTATTTATAAGAAATAGTGAAACGGCCTGGGCCACTTTGGGGTGGGTATGAATATGTAGCTTAGGATGTTAGCAACCTGACCTGACCACTCATGTAGTGGCCCAGACCGTAGGGGCCTGACAGTTAAAGGGACAGTGTATGTACTTGTCATGTAGAAATGTCATATATATACAATGCTACATATCCATGTATTTCATTAATTCATAAGAAATATTGAAACGGCCTGGGCCACATTGGGGTGGGTATGAATATGTAGCTTAGGATGTCAGCAACTTGACCTGACCACTCACATAGTGGCCCAGGCCGTAGGGGCCTGACAGTTAAAGGGACAGTGTATGTACTTGTCATGTAGAAATGTCATATATATACAATGCTCCATATCCATGTATTTCATTAATTCATAAGAAATATTGAAACGGCCTGGACCACATTGGGATGGGTATGAATATGTAGCTTAGGATGCCAGCAACCTGACCTGACCACTCACATAGCGGCCCAGGCCGTAGGGGCCTGACAGTTAAAGGGACAGTGTATGTGCTTGTCATGTACAAAATGTAATATCTATATTGCTACATATTCACGTACTTCTTTTATTTATAAGAAATAGTGAAACGGCCTGGGCCACTTTGGGGTGGGTATGAATATGTAGCTTAGGATGCCAGCAACCTGACCTGACCACTCACATAGTGGCCCAGGCGGTAGGGGCCTGACAGCTAAATTGACAGTGTATGTGCTTGTCATGTACAAAATGTAATATCTATATTACTACATATTCACGTACTTCTTTTATTTATAAGAAATAGTGAAACGGCCTGGGCCACTTTGGGATGGGTATGAATATGTAGCTTAGGATGTTAGCAACCTGACCTGACCACTCATGTAGTGGCCCAGGCCGTAGGGGCCTGACAGTTAAAGGGACAGTGTATGTACTTGTCATGTAGAAATGTCATATATATACAATGCTACATATCCATGTATTTCATTAATTCATAAGAAATATTGAAACGGCCTGGGCCACATTGGGGTGGGTATGAATATGTAGCTTAGGATGTCAGCAACCTGACCTGACCACTCACATAGTGGCCCAGGCCGTAGGGGCCTGACAGTTAAAGGGACAGTGTATGTACTTGTCATGTAGAAATGTCATATATATACAATGCTCCATATCCATGTATTTCATTAATTCATAAGAAATATTGAAACGGCCTGGGCCACATTGGGGTGGGTATGAATATGTAGCTTAAGATGCCAGCAACCTGACCTGACCACTCACATAGTGGCCCAGGCCGTAGGGGCCTGACAGTTAAAGGGACAGTGTATGTGCTTGTCATGTACAAAATGTAATATCTATATTACTACATATTCACGTACTTCTTTTATTTATAAGAAATATTGAAACGGCCTGGGCCACATTGGGGTGGGTATGAATATGTAGCTTAGGATGTCAGCAACCTGACCTGACCACTCACATAGTGGCCCAGGCCGTAGGGGCCTGACAGTTAAAGGGACAGTGTATGTACTTGTCATGTAGAAATGTCATATATATATACAATGCTCCATATCCATGTATTTCATTAATTCATAAGAAATATTGAAACGGCCTGGGCCACATTGGGGTGGGTATGAATATGTAGCTTAGGATGCTAGCAACCTGACCTGACCACTCACATAGTGGCCCAGGCCGTAGGGGCCTGACAGTTAAAGGGACAGTGTATGTGCTTGTCATGTACAAAATGTAATATCTATATTACTACATATTCACGTACTTCTTTTAATTATAAGAAATAGTGAAACGGCCTGGGCCACTTTGGGGTGGGTATGAATATGTAGCTTAGGATGTTAGCAACCTGACCTGACCACTCATGTAGTGGCCCAGGCCGTAGGGGCCTGACAGTTAAAGGGACAGTGTATGTACTTGTCATGTAGAAATGTCATATATATACAATGCTACATATCCATGTATTTCATTAATTCATAAGAAATATTGAAACGGCCTGGGCCACATTGGGGTGGGTATGAATATGTAGCTTAGGATGCCAGCAACCTGACCTGACCACTCACATAGTGGCCCAGGCCGTAGGGGCCTGACAGTTAAAGGGAGAGTGTATGTGCTTGTCATGTACAAAATGTAATATCTATATTGCTACATATTCACGTACTTCTTTTATTTATAAGAAATAGTGAAACGGCCTGGGCCACTTTGGGGTGGGTATGAATATGTAGCTTAGGATGTTAGCAACCTGACCTGACCACTCATGTAGTGGCCCAGACCGTAGGGGCCTGACAGTTAAAGGGACAGTGTATGTACTTGTCATGTAGAAATGTCATATATATACAATGCTACATATCCATGTATTTCATGAATTCATAAGAAATATTGAAACGGCCTGGGCCACATTGGGGTGGGTATGAATATGTAGCTTAGGATGTCAGCAACTTGACCTGACCACTCACATAGTGGCCCAGGCCGTAGGGGCCTGACAGTTAAAGGGACAGTGTATGTACTTGTCATGTAGAAATGTCATATATATACAATGCTCCATATCCATGTATTTCATTAATTCATAAGAAATATTGAAACGGCCTGGACCACATTGGGATGGGTATGAATATGTAGCTTGGGATGCCAGCAACCTGACCTGACCACTCACATAGCGGCCCAGGCCGTAGGGGCCTGACAGTTAAAGGGACAGTGTATGTGCTTGTCATGTACAAAATGTAATATCTATATTGCTACATATTCACGTACTTCTTTTATTTATAAGAAATAGTGAAACGGCCTGGGCCACTTTGGGGTGGGTATGAATATGTAGCTTAGGATGCCAGCAACCTGACCTGACCACTCACATAGTGGCCCAGGCGGTAGGGGCCTGACAGCTAAATTGACAGTGTATGTGCTTGTCATGTACAAAATGTAATATCTATATTACTACATATTCACGTACTTCTTTTATTTATAAGAAATAGTGAAACGGCCTGGGCCACTTTGGGATGGGTATGAATATGTAGCTTAGGATGTTAGCAACCTGACCTGACCACTCATGTAGTGGCCCAGGCCGTAGGGGCCTGACAGTTAAAGGGACAGTGTATGTACTTGTCATGTAGAAATGTCATATATATACAATGCTACATATCCATGTATTTCATTAATTCATAAGAAATATTGAAACGGCCTGGGCCACATTGGGGTGGGTATGAATATGTAGCTTAGGATGTCAGCAACCTGACCTGACCACTCACATAGTGGCCCAGGCCGTAGGGGCCTGACAGTTAAAGGGACAGTGTATGTACTTGTCATGTAGAAATGTCATATATATACAATGCTCCATATCCATGTATTTCATTAATTCATAAGAAATATTGAAACGGCCTGGGCCACATTGGGGTGGGTATGAATATGTAGCTTAAGATGCCAGCAACCTGACCTGACCACTCACATAGTGGCCCAGGCCGTAGGGGCCTGACAGTTAAAGGGACAGTGTATGTGCTTGTCATGTACAAAATGTAATATCTATATTACTACATATTCACGTACTTCTTTTATTTATAAGAAATATTGAAACGGCCTGGGCCACATTGGGGTGGGTATGAATATGTAGCTTAGGATGTCAGCAACCTGACCTGACCACTCACATAGTGGCCCAGGCCGTAGGGGCCTGACAGTTAAAGGGACAGTGTATGTACTTGTCATGTAGAAATGTCATATATATACAATGCTCCATATCCATGTATTTCATTAATTCATAAGAAATATTGAAACGGCCTGGGCCACATTGGGGTGGGTATGAATATGTAGCTTAGGATGCTAGCAACCTGACCTGACCACTCACATAGTGGCCCAGGCCGTAGGGGCCTGACAGTTAAAGGGACAGTGTATGTGCTTGTCATGTACAAAATGTAATATCTATATTACTACATATTCACGTACTTCTTTTAATTATAAGAAATAGTGAAACGGCCTGGGCCACTTTGGGGTGGGTATGAATATGTAGCTTAGGATGTTAGCAACCTGACCTGACCACTCATGTAGTGGCCCAGGCCGTAGCGGCCTGACAATTAAAGGTACAGTGTATGTACTTGTCATGTAGAAATGTCATATATATACAATGCTACATATCCATGTATTTCATTAATTCATAAGAAATATTGAAACGGCCTGGGCCACATTGGGGTGGGTATGAATATGTAGCTTAGGATGTCAGCAACTTGACCTGACCACTCACATAGTGACCCAGGCCGTAGGGGCCTGACAGTTAAAGGGACAGTGTATGTACTTGTCATGTAGAAATGTCATATATATACAATGCTCCATATCCATGTATTTCATTAATTCATAAGAAATATTGAAACGGCCTGGGCCACATTGGGGTGGGTATGAATATGTAGCTTAGGATGCCAGCAACCTGACCTGACCACTCACATAGTGGCCCAGGCCGTAGGGGCCTGACAGTTAAAGGGACAGTGTATGTGCTTGTCATGTACAAAATTTAATATCTATATTGCTACATATTCACGTACTTCTTTTATTTATAAGAAATAGTGAAACGGCCTGGGCCACTTTGGGGTGGGTATGAATATGTAGCTTAGGATGTTAGCAACCTGACCTGACCACTCATGTAGTGGCCCAGGCCGTAGGGGCCTGACAGTTAAAGGGAAAGTGTATGTACTTGTCATGTAGAAATGTCATATATATACAATGCTACATATCCATGTATTTCATTAATTCATAAGAAATATTGAAACGGCCTGGGCCACATTGGGGTGGGTATGAATATGTAGCTTAGGATGTCAGCAACCTGACCTGACCACTCAGATAGTGGCCCAGGCCGTAGGGGCCTGACAGTTAAAGGGACAGTGTATGTACTTGTCATGTAGAAATGTTATATATATACAATGCTACATATCCATGTATTTCATTAATTCATAAGAAATATTGAAACGGCCTGGGCCACATTGGGGTGGGTATGAATATGTAGCTTAGGATGTCATCAAGTTGACCTGACCACTCACATAGTGGCCCATTCCGTAGGGGCCTGACAGTTAAAGGGACAGTGTATGTACTTGTCATTTAGAAATGTCATATATATACAATGCTCCATATCCATGTATTTCATTAATTCATAAGAAATATTGAAACGGCCTGGGCCACATTGGGGTGGGTATGAATATGTAGCTTAGGATGCCAGCAACCTGACCTGACCACTTACATAGTGGCCCAGGCCGTAGGGGCCTGACAGTTAAAGGGACAATGTATGTGCTTGTCATGTACAAAATGTAATATCTATATTACTACATATTCACGTACTTATTTTATTTATAAGAAATAGTGAAACGGCCTGGGCCTCTTTGGGGTGGGTATGAATATGTAGCTTCGGATGTTAGCAACCTGACCTGACCACTCATGTAGTGGCCCAGGCCGTAGGGGCCTGACAGTTAAAGGGACAGTGTATGTACTTGTCATGTAGAAATGTCATATATATACAATGCTCCATATCCATGTATTTCATTAATTCATAAGAAATATTGAAACGGCCTGGGCCACATTGGGGTGGGTATGAATATGTAGCTTAGGATGCCAGCAACCTGACCTGACCACTCACATAGTGGCCCAGGCCGTAGGGGCCTGACAGTTAAAGGGACAGTGTATGTGCTTGTCATGTACAAAATGTAATATCTATATTGCTACATATTCACGTACTTCTTTTATTTATAAGAAATAGTGAAACGGCCTGGGCCACTTTGGGGTGGGCATGAATATGTAGCTTAGGATGTTAGCAACCTGACCTGACCACTCATGTAGTGGCCCAGGCCGTAGGGGCCTGACAGTTAAAGGGACAGTGTATGTACTTGTCATGTAGAAATGTCATATATATACAATGCTACATATCCATGTATTTCATTAATTCATAAGAAATATTGAAACGGCCTGGGCCACATTGGGGTGGGTATGAATATGTAGCTTAGGATGTCAGCAAACTGACCTGACCACTCACATAGTGGCCCAGGCCGTAGGGGCCTGACAGTTAAAGGGACAGTGTATGTGCTTGTCATGTACAAGATGTAATATCTATATTACTACATATTCACGTACTTCTTTTATTTATAAGAAATAGTGAAACGGCCTGGGCCACATTGGGGTGGGTATGAATATGTAGCTTAGGATGTTAGCAACCTGACCTGACCACTCATGTAGTGGCCCAGGCCGTAGGGGCCTGACAGTTAAAGGGACAGTGTATGTACTTGTCATGTAGAAATGTCATATATATACAATGCTCCATATCCATGTATTTCATTAATTCATAAGAAATATTGAAACGGCCTGGGCCACATTGGGGTGGGTATGAATATGTAGCTTAGGATGCCAGCAACCTGACCTGACCACTCACATAGTGGCCCAGGCCGTAGGGGCCTGACAGTTAAAGGGACAGTGTATGTGCTTGTCATGTACAAAATGTAATATCTATATTACTACATATTCACGTACTTCTTTTATTTATAAGAAATAGTGAAACGGCCTGGGCCACTTTGGGGTGGGTATGAATATGTAGCTTAGGATGTTAGCAACCTGACCTGACCACTCATGTAGTGGCCCAGGCCGTAGGGGCCTGACAGTTAAAGGGACAGTGTATGTGCTTGTCATGTACAAAATGTAATATCTATATTGCTACATATTCACGTACTTCTTTTATTTATAAGAAATAGTGAAACGGCCTGGGCCACTTTGGGGTGGGTATGAATATGTAGCTTAGGATGTTAGGAACCTGACCTGACCACTCATGTAGTGGCCCAGGCCGTAGGGGCCTGACAGTTAAAGGGACAGTGTATGTACTTGTCATGTAGAAATGTCATATATATACAATGCTACATATCCATGTATTTCATTAATTCATAAGAAATATTGAAACGGTCTGGGCCACATTGGGGTGGGTATGAATATGTAGCTTAGGATGCCAGCAACCTGACCTGACCACTCACATAGTGGCCCAGGCCGTAGGGGCCTGACAGTTAAAGGGACAGTGTATGTGCTTGTCATGTACAAAATGTAATATCTATATTACTACATATTCACGTACTTCTTTTATTTATAAGAAATAGTGAAACGGCCTGGGCCACTTTGGGGTGGGTATGAATATTTAGCTTAGGATGTTAGCAACCTGACCTGACCACTCATGTAGTGGCCCAGGCCGTAGGGGCCTGACAGTTAAAGGGACAGTGTATGTACTTGTCATGTAGAAATGTCATATATATACAATGCTACATATCCATGTATTTCATTAATTCATAAGAAATATTGAAACGGCCTGGGCCACATTGGGGTGGGTATGAATATGTAGCTTAGGATGTCAGCAACTTGACCTGACCACTCACATAGTGGCCCAGGCCGTAGGGGCCTGACAGTTAAAGGGACAGTGTATGTACTTGTCATGTAGAAATGTCATATATATACAATGCTCCATATCCATGTATTTCATTAATTCATAAGAAATATTGAAACGGCCTGGGCCACATTGGGGTGGGTATGAATATGTAGCTTAGGATGCCAGCAACCTGACCTGACCACTCACATAGTGGCCCAGGCCGTAGGGGCCTGACAGTTAAAGGGACAGTGTATGTGCTTGTCATGTACAAAATGTAATATCTATATTACTACATATTCACGTACTTCTTTTATTTATAAGAAATAGTGAAACGGCCTGGGCCACTTTGGGGTGGGTATGAATATGTAGCTTAGGATGTTAGCAACCTGACCTGACCACTCATGTAGTGGCCCAGGCCGTAGGGGCCTGACAGTTAAAGGGACAGTGTATGTACTTGTCATGTAGAAATGTCATATATATATACAATGCTACATATCCATGTATTTCATTAATTCATAAGAAATATTGAAACGGCCTGGGCCACATTGGGGTGGGTATGAATATGTAGCTTAGGATGTCAGCAACCTGACCTGACCACTCACATAGTGGCCCAGGCCGTAGGGGCCTGACAGTTAAAGTGACAGTGTATGTACTTGTCATGTAGAAATGTCATATATATACAATGCTCCATATCCATGTATTTCATTAATTGATAAGAAATATTGAAACGGCCTGGGCCACATTGGGGTGGGTATGAATATGTAGCTTAAGATGCCAGCAACCTGACCTGACCACTCACATAGTGGCCCAGGCCGTAGGGGCCTGACAGTTAAAGGGACAGTGTATGTGCTTGTCATGTACAAAATGTAATATCTATATTACTACATATTCACGTACTTCTTTTATTTATAAGAAATAGTGAAACGGCCTGGGCCACTTTGGGGTGGGTATGAATATGTAGCTTAGGATGTTAGCAACCTGACCTGACCACTCACATAGTGGCCCAGGCCGTAGGGGCCTGACAGTTAAAGTTACAATCAGGGCTATGGTTTACTATTGGAGGAAATATATGTATAAATGAATAATATTTTACATTTCTACATAAAGATGATGTTTAGTATGACATTCCATTTGATTCCCTTTCTTTCATAACTTTAGAAAAATAGAGTTAGAAAAATTAAACTGGTGGAGCTGTTAAAAGCTTTGCAACTGAATTGATCGAGAACACGCCGTGGAAACGATGTCTCTTCAGAGCCACCATAGTTTTTAGCGCGCTACAATAGATATCCACTACAGATGTCATCTCGTACGAGTGTTATGTATGTTGTATTTCCTGCGCGATATGTCGATGTCACATTGGCGATCTATAGCACGGAGGGCAGTTACACCGGGACCGTCTAACGTTTTATTTGTATAAATTAGCATCAACAAACTGATTGTACATTGCAGCTGAATAAGGAGCCAACTTCACATTCCGAATAGGGAACTGAATAAGTAGCTGAATAAGTAGCCAACTTCACATTCCGAATAAGTAGCTGAATAAGTAGCCAACTTCACACTCCGAATAAGGAGCTGAATAAGGAGCTGAATAAGTAACTGAATAAGTAACTGAATAAGGAGCCAACTTCACATGGGTCTCTGCTGCCATCTGTTGAGACAATTAGGTAATGTACGAAGTTACAGTGCCCATGCATGCCCATAGTATTAAAATCCACATGCACTACATACACACACGGAAAGAAACACAGGTCACTCGTAAAGTACACATAGAACCTATAGCGTTAGAAGTAAGGCATCGAAATCATGGAATCAGCGCAGGAGAGATTGAAATGGTAAAGTACTAGCATATGGAGTTTCATTTCATTGCATTGCATGGTTTATCTGTGAGTTTTCTGTAATAACGGATATAACGGTTGTTTAATTTCCTTCGCCTCAATAACTTGCTAAAATGTCAGTCACATTCTCTTAGTCCCATGCCTGCAACATTTTGTAAGTGTTTGATTTTTCAATTAATGCGTACAGTTTCAGCTTTAGAGCCTAACATTAAGCAATGAAAACTGTAGAAAAGGGAGAGAACAGCTTATGTTCAAACTTTGATTTTATTTCTTAATTATTTACCATATGATTATGCTAATTGCTGTGCTTGCTTTGTTCATTTGTAATTGAAAAGCACGGGATATCTTTTTCTTTCACTTTCTAATGCACTTGTCAATGTAATGACGCACCCCACTACCCCCGGACATGGGTGCGTCATGGTCATTTTTTGACTGACCACACGGGGTTTTTGACGGACAAAACGCTGCAAGTGACGAACACCACAGTCACTTTTTTGATGGACAACACGTTGAAAGTGACGAACACCACAGTCACTTTTTTGACGGACATCCTCGGTACATTTGACGCACCCCCGAAAATACTGAAACGATTTTTGCATACGTTTTATTCACCGTACATCACGCTGCTGCATGCTACGATACTAAGTATTCCGTACATTTGTAGTGTATATTCTGTGCATGCAATCCATACATGACAATCACATGTGTGCAGATGCGCTGTGTGTGCGCGGCCATTGCTAGTCCGGTGGATGCATACTGCAGCGCAGTGTCGCGCGTCTCGTCGGGCTAATCCCGCGAGCAGAAAATGGCGTGCGGCAGGCAGTTTCTTCTGCTGCCGCTTCTTTTACTGTCAAAAATTCGCCTTTGTCACCACAGAACATTATTTAGAAAATGTGAGGAGAAAGGGTGGCTTTTAAATTATTTGTTTGCCAGATTCTGGCAAGCATTTTCCCCTCTTATTCCAAAACGCTTCCCGACTTTCACTTGCCGCGGGAAAACGCTCACTGTAATTTCACTCGCGGTACGTGTATACGGTACTGGTAGCGTGCAAATATGCGTGCAGTTTTCCATAGCAAGTGACGCACCCCTCGGTTCAGAATAATGCGTGTTATTTTCCATAGCCAAGTGACGTACCATGACGCACCCCTCGGTCAAAAATTTGACCGACAATGATGGGGTTTTGACGCACCCCTCAGTCAAAAATTTGACGGACAAAGCTGGTAAAATGACGAACACCTGGGTCACAAATTTGACGGACCAAACGAGGAAATGACGCACCCATGTCCGGGGGTAGTGGGGTGAGTCATTACATTGACAAGTGCATAATACACGTACATGTACTGATACTAGTAATAGTCTTTACTTCACTTCTTTTTTTCTTGACTTTTTTTTTAAGTGTGATTTGTTACCGCTTTGTTGTGATGACCTATGTCATCCCTCTATTGTTTAAAACATGTGAATTATGTTGCATTTCATATTTTTAATTGTATTTATTGTAACTGAAAGAAATAAAAAAAAATTATGCTTGGTCATACATGTTATATTGCTTGATGTAGCGGATATGTAAAAATACTTGAGTAAGATATTCTTGTGCTGATATGTTGTCTATGGATTTGTTGTTGATTATTTTAAAGTGAATTGAGGATACCAATGTGCTCCAAACGAGAGGCAGAGATTGCTTACAACAGTTTACGGGTCGACAAAGAACCAAGGGCGAAAGAAATCAGCAAGGAACTCAGAGTAGAAGAATCGACACTCATTGTGTAAGTTGCCAAAGTGCAGTCAGCCATGCATTAGAGTTGCAAGCAGTTAATCCTCTGGCTGGCAGTAAAGGTCTATACCTGAACAATATCTGACTGATAATCCAAATTGAAGACTAGACAAAATTTCAGTTTGGAATTTGTATCAGTTTGATAATAACTTTTTAAAACTTAATTAATGTTTATAGGAAGATGCATACATTGGTGATTGCTTTTTTGTTGAAAGAAATAACTTGGCATAATTTCCAAATGTTCAAGATTGAGCATAATACCATAAATGTAAAATGTTTTGTTTTGTTTTATGTTTGTTATTAATAGAAATTTGTCCTGCATATAAAGTGGGGGGGGGGGTGTTGTTGTTTTTAAATAGAGGCAGCGTTTTTGCCCTATTCCTTTCAGTCATATCCTCCTCAGTTCAGTCATGTCATGTTGTTGTGTTTCTGCTGTATTGTTCCATCCTATCTTAAATCAATTTCTGTGGTAAGTATTCGTAACTTCACAGTATACAAGCATGCTCTTCAGTGGACCTCTCAGTTCCTTTCTTTTTTCTCTATATGACATAACTTAGTATTTTGCTGGTATGTATGTAAATGTATATCCCTATTTATCTTTCACACATACTAATGTATATGCTTATGATATGATTCCTGATTTACTCTGTGATATGTTTTGTCCAAAAAAAAAAAAGGAATGAAGATAAATGAATTGGAAAAAATTTTGACTCCAAAGGATTATCATAGTCATACATCTGATTGTAGAAAGTTATAACTGTTTGAGGTGTGGTAAATCACTTTATATTATATGGCATCAATTGGGCCCATAAATAATCACCTTTGTCACATGACACAGATGTCTGCAATATAACTTACCCTTCACTTGCTTTATACTGTACAACAAAAGGAACCAAATGGAAAATTGTTGATTCTTTTTTTAATTTTATTTTCTCTACTGTGTAAAAAAAAAATGATGTCATCATGAAAAGGATGTTTCTGCCATGAAAACATGAAAGTGGAGACATTCTATAAGCAAATCATGTGCACATAACCAGGCCAGCTGTTCCTCTACTAGATATCTTCCTGATATGCAAATAGTCATAAATGTTATTAGTATTTGGTTGTTGTCACCCAAGTTTGCATTTATCAACTCATTATGTATGCTTTTTTCTTTATGCTACATTCTTATGTACATTTGTAAATGATCTCAAAATGATAACAGCAATAATAACATTAATTTCAAGAAGATATATGACACTTTCTGTAGCTAGGATTGAGACAGTTTCAAAGGCAGACAAAATCTGTAAGAAGTAAATAATTATGACTGCATGCATGTGAATGAACATTTATGAATTCAAAGAAGCTATAGATATCTGATGGAGATGTAATCGTATACATGCATTGTCTTTGTGTTTGTGTGTGTTTATATCGGTCAAACAGGAACTTCAGTGCAACACAAGCAAGATTATTACGAGTGGCAGTTGGGTCTTTCATGGATTTTCTTCTTCTCGTCACTCAGACCATGGAGGAATTTGGTCCTCCTGTTGAGAAAGATGCAGACAACACTTAAAAGTGAACAGTACTACTAAAATATTTTTTTTCTTAACATTAAAGGACAGTATTGAAGAGCAGACAGAGCTGTGTAGCACCATCATTATACAGGGTAGAAGAAAAGAGTAAGATACAGTAAGAAAAAAGAAAGTCATAGACCAAGGCAGAGATAGAGAGCAGAGAGTGCCTGAAACTAAGGCAGTGGAGGATGTATTGGAACTTCCGTGGGAGGTTGTCCTGCCATTGATGACACCACACCAGCCCAGTGGAGACAATGAGACATGTCTGCAGCTGGTAGGCAATGCTGGGGAACAGAAGATGCTACCTACAGTGCAACACGTGCTCTGAAATTTCCATTGCTAATAGGATGCTGTGAAGGTAAAAATGGATTTTTAGAGTATAATTTTGCATAACATGATCTTTGTTTGTTACATTGGCCTCCTTAGCATAAACACTCCTTCACTGACACGCATTGTAACTGTACTGTATTTATAAAGAATACAGTACTCCTATGATCCAATTCAATATGATGTGAGGAGGAACTTTGTTCAAAGTAAAGTCTTGTGATGATTAAATTAATGGTGTCTCAAGTCCATGTGACGTAAATGATTGCAGGCTACAAGTGAATTCCTTTATAAGATATAACACATAAAGGAGATTAATTGCTCTAACTGCCTTTTCCTTCTGGTTGTTGCAGTGCCTGTGTTGGATTGATTTTGGGAAAGAGGGAAAATGGTTGTGAGAAAGATATTTGACAGAAGAATTGAATGATACATGTATAAAACTTACAAATAAGCACAGCATCAAAAGGGCTGGTGTATGAATATAATGGTGATGTTATTTGAAAGTGAAGGCAACAGAATTTTGAAACACCTTCACATGCCTGCCAATGTGCACCTTCTCCTATTGTCCTATGCATGGTTGAGACAATGAACCATACATTTGTGAACTGGAGATACACAGTGTGTGCGTGGGGTTTGTAGATGAGCAATGCTGCAAGTTACTGGATGTGACCAGTGTCAAAAACTTTCACCAGTAATGATACATGTGTTTACTAGGGAAGTCAGTTTGTGACAGTGGGACATAAAGCACTGTGTGTATTGACTTTGCATATTTATGATGCAACTTATTACAGTAAGAAAATATGAATAAAGATGGGACCAGGTAATTTTGCTCAAACAATGTGCATCATATGTTGTGTCCCTAAGGCTCGGGCTGTCTTTCAACTCCAAATAGTTTGAAGGAACTATCATGGCCTGTTGGGATTTAAGTTACATGGCAGCATGCTTCATGGATATTCTGACAGTTTCCTTGCCGAATTTGAAGTTAATATTTGAACCATGCCTCAAAGAAATGCAAGTACAGTCTAAATGTGCATAAGTCAAAGTTGCATATATAAATGTTTAATTTCTGCCTGAGTGGAAATATTTTCTCAACACAAAATATGAAATCTACTTGTATCATTTTATCATGTAAGTGGAATATTGTTAAAGTCAATATTTATTCACCAGTCCCACTAGGTA
Organism: Diadema setosum; assembly: GCA_033980235.1. Lineage (NCBI taxonomy): Eukaryota > Metazoa > Echinodermata > Echinoidea > Diadematoida > Diadematidae > Diadema > Diadema setosum. The sequence continues at coordinate 47,897,946 of CM067060.1, forward strand.
CACATGATGCAGAGCCAACTGTACAGATACGCAGTGATCGTGATGTAAGCACTCCATAACAGAGAGATGATTTTATTTCAGATATTAAGTCTTTTTGTCTGATGTTCCTACTCCAGATGTAACAATCCTCTCTCTTTGAGTTGTAAAATTGAAAAAAAAAAAAAATATTGTACAAGTAGTTATCTTTATCATGAAGAGAATTAACAGATCACTTATGTGATCATAATTATACATATGATGTGAAATTCATGTGTCATTCATGTGTCAACAGTGTGTGCAGTTCACAAATTTACATTACAATGTACATAACAAATTGTTTTCAAAGTGGTGTGTGTGCATCTGTATTATGCAGTTATATTATACCTGTGATAAAATATGTGTGTGTACTCGACTTTGGAAGGTACATTATGTACAGAGAGAGACAGAGACAGACAGACAGAGAAGGGGAGAGAGAGAGAGAGAGAGAGAGAAAGGAAAGGAGAGATGCATGCTCGTGATAATATTGAGACAAAACATTTCTAACTTATTTGTCTATCAATGTATATAGGGTGTATGTACAAAAATACCTGGGTATTTTTCAGTCTTGATTATCTCAAACATGGACATGTGTATGTGTTGTGTGTGTGCGTGTGTGTGTGTGTGTCATAAATGATGCCTCAAAACTTGTGATAACATGGATATACATTTTATTGATCACTTGATTTTACATTGCGTAAACTTTACAATGCATAAGGAGTTTAAAAACGTCAGATGTAGTTTCCCCAAGATATGCTTGATGCAGCAAAAATACAGAAAGATTAGTGATAAACTCCGTAAAAAGTTCAAGGAAAGCGTGTCGACCCGTTCTTAAGTACAGTAAGTTATGCTCATAGAGCTGTATTTACATATCGCGTAGAGCTCTATGGTTATGCTGTACATTGTAGCTATTCTATGTGCTGCCCTCTCTCGACCAGAACAATTTGTGATGTCACTAGAACGTTTGTACACTGGAGGCATGGAAGGAGCGCGATGTAAAGAAAATTTAAAGGGAATTTCACTTCTTCCTTTCAGTCAATAATGAGAGATATAGACGTGTCCTTGTAATGTTATTGACATAAGAGGAGATATTAGTTTTTCATGCCTCTTTGAAGGGCAAGGGCAGAAGCCCTTTTGATGTCAAAGGTTTTGTTTGTTTTGTTTTGTTTTTGTCTTTCGGTGAAATTTCGTGCGAGGCTCATGACATCCAATTGCAATAACCATGCGGAAGATTTGTGATACCGCAAATTCCGGACATGAATCCCCAGTTACAATACGATGAGAAAATTTTACGCCTCTGTATTTTCACTTTATAAGCGATAATGAAACTTAAGTAAATGTAGTCCTATTGTCATCGCGTGAAATAAAATTGATGCGTACGTGATGGTACGTGTACAGTATCACCCTACAACAGCTTCGCGAAAGTACATTGTAGTTGTGAAATAATACATGTGTTGTGATGAAAACAAAACAAATGTGATGAAGGGAATTCCGAAATACATAGGTTGGTGACCTCGTTGAAACCAACATTTCTAACTCGTTTCCCTCAGAGTTTGCGTGGTGCAGTGTCATCCGGGTTGTCATTTCCATGGAACCTTCTACACATACTCTCTTGGAACTCCGACACTGACGTATAGAGTGAAATCCAGCAGACAGAAATGTATAAACCGTGATCAAAATCGGACAGAAATAAAAGCTTCACGTATAGTTACAAAGTAGCGAAAGTGGTAACAATCACGCCTGTAAAAGAGAGAAAGATTTACTGCTTGATTTTTAGTCTCTATGTACAAACCAAGTGGAGACCTGCAAGGCCATTAAATCATATCCTCATCTTGTCTGTATATGAAATATGTCACTATTTTGTTTTTGTTGTATTTTTTTTGATTGACATATCAAAATTTCATCTCGGTCCGATTTGGATTAAATTTTCAATGTTATGTCTGTATTCTCTTTTCAACATATGCAACTTGAACGCGGTCAATTAAGGGTTTTCCTTAAGATTGTCAAGTTCCAGTTCACAAATGGTTGAATTCTTGTCTGCACGGGTTGTCTTGTACACATTACAATTTTAATCTGCGTCTAGGATTTCTTCCAAGACAATGCGGGGTTGTGGTTGGGCAAAGATTCATTATCGGCTGGGTAAAGTGTAAACAGTTTCAGAGACAAAACAACAGCAACAACAACACAACAGCAACAACAACACAACAGCAACAACAACAAAATTTAATAAAACGAGTAAGGCAAAAAGGGCACAGATTGAAGAACAAATGCAAAATAAAACATGGAAGACTGATCATTGTCGTCAATCTCATGCGTGGACACAATTTAAATGAGAGAGACGTTAATGATGATGGCGGAATGGGTAAAATAATTATATATTAGGATAAAAGTCGGTTTCTAACAAATCTCAATTGTGATGGACTCCAGCATATAGCTAGACACCAAAATGTAAGCTCAAATAAGTGCAACAACAAAAATATCCACTGGAAGCCATGATATTACGGATAATATCTATCATTGATCATTGATACGATGATTAACCACGTAATGAGGAAGATATTGAAGATACGTGTAGTTACTTGTCAAGACGTAACCCGAGATTTATATCAAGCATGAAATCTACTAAGAACGGATTATGTAGAGGGAAACCAAGACACAAGTTGTTACAGGACACATACAAGATTGGGTACCAAGCTACGGTGTATTTAGAAACCAGGACGGATGCCAAGACTGATTCCAAGACGCCCACCGAAGAGATGGTCACCTGGATGTTGGCCCAAAAGTTTTACGATACACGGTGATAGATAGGCCACTGTGCACATGGCTTGCAAGACTTACACAATGTATTATTCAAAAATGTTGATCCTCCGATATTTCTCGACATTCTATGCAGTTTGATAATATACTGCGTTATCGATTAAAAGAAATAGGAGAGCTCTCGACAGCGCAACTATAATGGTTATGATAGTGGAATCTTGCAAAGTGCTGTGTACAGCAGCGGTATCAATATTTTGTTAAAACGAGAATGATACTTTGGTCACATGCAGTAATATTTATATTCAAATACATGTAGTGACAACGGAACTTCTCAAACAATGCTGACATAAAGAGAAAACCCTTTAGTGGTCGGGGAAAATCACTGGTTTGTCCTTTCACTTATATGCAAAGTATGATTGCACTTTCCAATTGCAGTGTATTTCCTATATTATTTTTCATTCCATTGGATTGCATGTCCGTTTGATTTGAGTTTTAATTTGCGTTAAGCAGTTTATCATCATAATGTGCCGTGAAAAAAAAATGAGATGGTTACCACTGAGCTTGCAGTCTTCGGTATCTATTATGTTGGATATTAAAAACTGAATGAATTACCAGGATCAAATCATCAAAACATATATCTTGAACAAACATGTGGGCCCATATAAGCTGCATATAACAGCTTTCTTTGCAACAAAAACATGTTTATATCTATTCAAAATTCTAGGTTTATTAAGTTTGCATAGTTAGCAGATATAACATAGAATATATAAACTTAACTATGCAAATGGAACTTACGGAAATAAGAATTTTGTCGCGATTGACATTTAAAGCGTTGTTGTTGTCTAATACCGTGGCCCACATTGATAAACGAGAAAGGCACTATACACGGCGCAAGCTAAGACTCAAGCGATTAAGCACCATCACGGTTTTGTTGTGTTGTTGTCGTTGTCGTCGTCGGTTGTCGTTTCTTTAAATCTAACAAGCAAAATTCATTTGGTTTCATCACTTGTGTACGTCGTGCACGATTCACCCTGTCTTTCTGTCATAGACATAAAAATAGAAGGCCGCTGTTCCAGAAAACAATTGACCCCCGAGAGTAGTGACAGTCTCAGACAGGGAGACCCAACTGTTTCAACTTTTGCAGGTACTGTATTAGATGAGTGGAATTAGCAAGGGTGGTTAGGAGGCCTAATTCCTCTACGATGACTGGACTATTTTTGATACTGATTTGACAGTGTTATCAACATTATCCCTCTCAAGTCACGAATATACAGCAGCAAGAATTCACATTAAATTACGAAGTCCATTGCCATCAGAATTATAGGGTTCTTTACTACGATTCTCGGAGAGTGATTGATGAAACGATTGATGGGCGCTGTCAACGTGAAAGGGATGATTGCAGTTTTGGTTGAAATGAGTTAAGGGGAATTCTATGTGGAATTCTAAGAGGAATTCAAAATTTATTTGATGAAAATTGGTTCTGAAGTGGCTGAGATATCCAAGAACAAAGAGGTCCTAATGAAAGGTGGAATCCACCTTTTATCAGGACCACTGTTTTAACTTTGATGTTGGTTATCTCAGCCATTAGTGGTTTCAAATCATCTTGCAAAAAGTTACATTCTGAATGCCTCATCTCAACCAAAACTAGGGCTTCTGGCGCGTAAGAACAATTCTTAAATTGAAAGTGAACTGTATAAAGGACCTAATTTAAGTGAAGCTTCAACATTCGCGTGGTAATCACAACAACTTTTGTTACAACGAGGATGTACTAGGCGAGCTTGCCTGGTACATCAATTGGCTGTTCGTCGGTCTTATGCCAAAAGGGTCTTAAACCCCTTCCACTGTTATGCCAAAAGGCCCTTAACGCTATAGACTTTGTACACTATCAGTGCCCTTTTGGCATAACAGGGGAAGTTCTTTAAGGCCCTTTTGGCATAAAGATCCCTGTCAAATTCAGCTTGTCGAACCAACGATACTTGACAAATACCATGGACCTATACAACCTATGATACTATGATAAAATGGTTATTTTCTAGGTGATATTTATAGGAAGTATAGAATGTGCAGTCATGAAGCTACATGATGCAGTCTATAATAGTTTGAATCAATATGCTATAGGAAAACACCTAATACCGTCTTCTATATATAGTAAGGGTACTAGGTCTCGCGCAGGGACTTAATGATCGCGCATAGCGTAACTGCGTATAGCAAGCAATATTACGCGTAGGACTAAGCGCAAAATTTGCCGATACGCCCATGGAATAAAAATACCTGACAACCGCTAAACATGAGAAGAAAGCAGGTAAGAAATTTTGATTTCAAACAAAATTTTCACTAAATTTCCAATTTTTTGGAACAAATTTTTCACTAAATTTCCAATTTTTTACCTTATAATTTACCTACCTTAGCTTAAAATCTTTTTTTAAGGATGTTGTAGCCTAGACGTGTCGTCTCGCTTGTCTCGTTCGTATGATCGTAGCCGATAGAATTCGTAATTTATTCGATCGATCGTTGATAATATTCTACGAAAGCCGAAGCACGCTACAGCCGCAGAGAGGGGCAGACACTTTCACGCATGAAACTACATAGGGCAGCTGCGCGATCTTTACATACCCCGAGAAGGTGAACGCATAAAAAAAAAGTCCGACATACAAACGGCGACAGCGCACTATACTCCGTCATCGTATCATCAGGAGATTCTGGGAGGTGATTTTTCTGCATTTTCGTGATATTCATTGAGAAATTCAGGTACGATTATGGAATAACTTCTATCATAAGAGCATTTCAAATTTTCGTGCGCGATATCTAGACCCCTCAACCATACATCTTACTCATGCTCCACGACTCATGCCACGTAATGTTTGCTGCGCACAGAATCACTTCCTGTTGTTGTAATCTACTTTTATGTCTTTGGTTCAGTCATCTCATATCCTTTACTAAACTGAGATGACACATCTCTGCTTATAAATGACGATTGCTATGAAATTAAAGGGAAATTAAAGGGAAAGTGTGCCCCCTTATACCCGGAAATGACTGTTGTCCTGTTCTTCGGCCCGAATCGCCCGAATATCGTGAGCTCCTACAGCACTGTCCCTGTCAAGGGCAGTACAGGGCAGCATGGAGGTAGCTCCGTGGTGAGGGCAACAACATGGGGGGAGGGGGGGGGGGGAGGGGGGGGGGAGGTATGAGAGACCGACCGGTATACTCACTATACACTAGTCTTGTTTGCGATCAACGCATGATTTATCAGGAAATCGTACAAAGATTGACAATTTCCTGAGGATTATCCTCGATATGATTTGAGAGCTGAAGAAATTCGCTACTAGTATGAGATAACAAATAAACTTGTGACGCAACATGCACAAGCGAGAAATACAAATAAGATACGGCTGTAACATAATCGTAGTCACGTGATCGCAGTCATGTATTCAGAGGTCGTACACTACACTTTCAGAAATTCAAAATTAACTGTCGTGAATATGTAGGCCTACTAACCCTTGTTGCTTTTGTTTCACATAATCGTAGGGCCTATATTCTCACTATAATAACGGTACACAAAAAATAGACATCCTATTTCTACATGCACGTTTGTAGCACTGAAATCTGTTCTTTAAAGTATTGATTGATGCTCTAAAATATCAAACACAGATTAAAGTTCACCGTATTTTCCATGCGTTGATAATATCAATGATGAGTAGACCTACTAGTAGTCATGATGGCAGTGTTATGCCTCTAAAGAAGCTTTCACATGACTCGTGACAATTTCGATTTCCATGGAGTCCAGAAAATGAAGGAGTTGGCCTATGGAAAAGTGCCCATTCGCTCAGAGGTCATGGAGAGTATTTTTTCTAAAAACTGGGCGTGATAATGTTGATCATGTTGATCGAAACAAATTTGCAAAATTCCCCCTCTCTCTGGACATGGGGCAGGGGAGTGGGATCCTGCATGGAGCTAAGAAAATGTTATAGCTCCATACTCATGTTGAGCAAAAGCGCTGAGGGGGGTGGGGGGAGGGGGGCTCATTGTACAAGAGGACCTAGATCCCCTCCCTCCCCCCCTTCCCCCCTCCCCCCCCCCCCCCCCCCCCTTCCCCCTCCGTCGCAATAGCGCGACGCGAACTACAATGTAGTTATGTACAACCAGGGAGGTGAGGACAGAGATAGCTCCATGGTTTCACATCGCTGATCGCATGTCGCGCCATTGTAACGGGGGAAAAATCAAAACAGCCCGTCTGGAACCGCTCAGTAATCTCTTTTCAGCTCCTGTGTAGGTCTAAAGATAATATAGTTATTATGTGTAACAATAGGCCCGCAGACTTCCACATGCATGATAATAATATACATGTATATACGTGCGTTGTGTATGTATTGATAGACTAATAGTGTACAGAGTGTACAAAAGGGGGTATATAGGGCCATAGAGATACATGTATTGTATAGATTATTTACTAGTATTACATCTCGACGGGCAGGGTGTGGGAAGAGATATGCACTAATATAGCACCGTAATTATGATGAGAAAGCAGCGACAGTAACATCCCTAATATTATTATTCAGCGCAGGAATGGGGAGAAAACTAGCGTGGTGTTGTCTCAAATCTACTACAGCATAAATAATACACTCCATGATCAGAACAATCGTGCCAAGGTCATGGTACATGCAGCGGTAATCTGCAACGAGAGAAGAGAAGAGAGAGAGAGAGAGAGAGGGGGGGGGGGGGGCAGAGATTGGATGTGTACTTGCACTGTGTCACGTGTATCTTCACAATGCGTGCCTGACTCGGAAGGAGGTGTAGGATCACGTACGAAAACACGTGATGCGGCCGCACGAGCGATACTCCCCATCGCACAATCTCAAACGCGCAAGCGCATTCTGAATTGCCACATCGCAAATCGTAAACAAGGGTGGGGAGATAGAAGGAAAAAAAAAACGGGCGCGGTATGCATGATCAACTCATGCTTTCAGCACATATATATTTTTGACAGCATATCCCTCACCCTTCTTCTTATCTTTTACCACATTCAACAGACACAACAACAGTATAAACGTAGTTGTTTTTTACTGCCTTTCGCACTATGGACGCCATTACTAGGCGAGGATGCTCAAAACTCAGCTCACATGACGTTACATGTGCGCACTGGGGTACCGCTCGGTTCCGCCTTCAACGCAAACCAATCAGAGAATGGAACATTGCACACACCTACGTGTCTGATGAATATTGATTACCCGTTCTAACGTGCCAGGCGCAATCCCCACTATCTCGATAGCATACATTCAACGCAATATGAGAATCCAGACAAGCGCCGCACTGTGGTATCTGTGCTTGTGATGAACCCTACAGTGTGAAATATTGCAGAGACGTGTTGTATTCGCAGCTGTCGACCATTATTGTGGATGTCAGCTATCGTGTGAACAGTAGAAATTTTCCTGGCTGTTTTATCTTCTGAGTACATGCACAAGAACCCTTGATGACTTCCGAGATACCAACCGGTAAGTTTCATTTAAATTTTCATTTCGGTGTCCCTTCACTACAAGTATTTTAAGTAGGTAAGGTATATCTATGCAGGTTTAGATAGCAGGAAGAATAACACTCAACAGTCTCTCGGCGGATATAATGCAATTCGTCCAGAAACCATGCGACCTCTATCCGACAACGAGGTCGCTAGTCACGCGTCGCGTCGTGTGACCAGAAAGAGAACAAACCGTGTTGAGACTTTTTTCCCCTTACGTTGCCGCAGAACTGTATGTCGCTGTGATGTATTTTGCCAACGTCTTGTTTTTCTGTCTGTATTCACACAGTGCTTTCGTGTTACTGTTGTTGTTTTTCGGGGAAGGGCAGGGTGGCCATACTTTATTAAAAGCTATTAGAGGGCATGTGTCGACATCATTACTTGCACGAATGTAGCTGTATTTGGTGAGGGTGTATTTTTACTCACGTCTGGGCCTATATGCAATTCCAATTTTATTAATTATGCTAGATTTACGTATAGATAGGCCCTACCATGTTTCAAAGAAAAGCTTGTGCCCATGGCTTCTAAAACTCTGTTGTCAACGCCTATTCACGTTCGCGTTTGTGTTTGTGATAGTTGCAACAACAACAAAAAATAAAATGGTGTATTAAAAAAAATGTTTGGCGTAAAATAATCGAAATTTGAATTCAACGCCAAAAACAACAACAACAACAACAACAACAACAACGACCTACATTCACATTTCTGGGATACTACAATGTATGTGTTCGTTTCAGATACAGAAATATACAAGCGCCTTAAAATCATTATTTGCTCAGATATTGAATGCGTGTATATGTATGTGGCGTGTAACGTTTATAAATTAGGGCTTGATAGTAAAGTCATCTAACCTTCAGGTGTTCTGTTGATTCTAACCATCCTTGTGAAACACAACTTTGATTGTAAGTTGTCTGCTCTCAGCTTTATCAATTAGGGCCTATACTCCCTTTAACTGGACGAGTTTGTGACTTTTTGAGATAATATTATGATAGGCTTATTTCTAAAGTGAAAATATTATTAAATGCGTTAGTGTTTTGTATTTGTCAGACAAATCCGGTCATTTTACTTTACTAGGGACAAAGTATATGCGTACGTTGGGCGTATACATGCGTTGTGTACTGCCGCAAAATGGATCTTTCGATAATGCTTTTATAATTAGGATCAACAGCTAGTGAGAAACGTGATTTATACTTCTTGTTTCTTCCAATCAAACAAGAAAAATGACTTTTTGATAGTTTGTGAAGCCATTTTCACGATGTCATTTGAAATACATGTGTGTCTGAAGTCAATTCTTTCTGACGTTCATGCATTTGAGCTATATAGAGTTGGTTGTATACTGTCTGTACATTACAAGTTCTGTCTTCTGGGTCACTTAGTTAATAATCTCTAAATGTTCATTCGATCGGTACACAGCATGTGGTGTCCAGAGTCACCAATGTGTGTCTGCATTTCAAATCAAACATAACTTGCACTTGTCGACGGTCACTATGCAGTTTCTAAGTTTGCTGTGTGTTTTTCTCTCTTCCACTTCTAGGCTATCTGCACTAATATATCACCATGGCAACACAGTCAGAGCTTGCCCAGATCCAGCATATCTTGGGAAAGAGGCGAAACTCCGAGCAAAACCCTCTTGACCTGAGCTCAAGGAAGAAGTCGCGCGAGTAACTGGACAGTCACAAGGATGTCGAAAAGCGGCGTCGGGACCGCATCAATACATGTCTTGAGACGATTCGCTCACTGGTACCCCTGTGCCATCAACTACCCCCGCCACAGACGGGTAGACAAGGCGGACCTTCTCGATCTTGCCATCATTTATCTGCGGATGATCAATCAGTTCCTAGAGAGAATAGGCGTGCCTGATATCTTCACCGCGGCCCACCAGCAGATCGGTCTCTTCACATCGCTGGAGAAGTGGTTACGAGAGCAAGGTGAACAGCACGATGATGTTGCCAGTTTCACAAAGGACATTCTCAGCTTCCTGGACTCAGAGATGCAGACGGCATCTCAAGTTGTGGCCAGCCAGCAGACATCGGGGAACAGCGGATCGATGTCGACAGCCAACCCGTCCACGGACTTGGTGAAACAGGAGAATGATTCGGGATGTGCCTCGGAGAGCGCCACAACGTCGTCAGATGAAGAGTGCAGGACAAGCAATCACAGCGGCGTCGATGACCGTTGGGATGACTCTTTCTCGAGTTCGAGTAACTCGTCGGATTCAGCAAGAAAATCGCTGCATTTATACTCATTCGAAAATGAAGGCTCCAAAAACGGCATGACAGCGGCGCACACCCAACCCGCGACGCGATCTTATAATTTGTCTAGGGACACTCATTTTACGCGTGACACTAAACTTCCTTGTGTAGATAAAGCGGTGAACACCGATGGTAGCTTAACCAACTTCGCATGGCCCCCGGAAAGTACATTCACTCTACCCATTTCTTTCAGGAAGATCGTACTGCACACTCCTTCAGGAGTCAGCGGTTCAAACAACCTAAACGCGCCCGTCACCCTACACGCAGAGATACATTCATGCCCACCCTCCAATTTCTGGCAAAGGGGCTTTGCAGACTCCAAACCTAGCTCCGACGGCTCACCCGATTGCCCGAACAACAAAGAATCACATGCGGTTTCAAGCCGTGAGTTATCTCCGGTTAATGCCAGACCTGATTCGTGCACCGATTTTCCTTCTGTCACTCTTGTTCCGGATGTCCCTCCTCGTCTTCAAAACTCATCCTATCGTCCTGGAACGAATCCTCAACGGTCATTGGCGTCCATCACCTACACTAGCCAGGACACTTATCCCGAAATGAGCTCCATTGCAGAGCCCCAATACAAGTATTCTCACTCGGCATCTATTGCAGGTAACGATGGCAGGGTTGGCCCTAAGCATTCAGAGTCTGGAGAACACTGCGCAGAGGAGAGAGCTGGCAGGGTGGTGGACGTCTCCTCCGTTGGACATCCTCCGCGACCTGCCAACGGTTGCTTTCAGAAGAATGGGCCGTTTAGCAAACGCTATCTTGCCAACCTCTGCCACCAAATAGACGCCGACAACAATAACGAAAGTAGTTTCGCCAACAGCCGACATCGAGGATGTTTTCCGAACACCGCCTCGTCAATGAAATTGAAAAGTTTTAATGGTCCACCGGCATCAGAGCCAGCACGTACCGACTAGGTGAAATGTTGTCTGTGCGTGCGAAACGCTAGTGTCTTTAAACGATTTACATTGGAAGGTCACTGTATTATTACGGTTCTGTTCAAGAAAAAGATCACTGCATCGTTTGCGAGACTGCAAAACAGAGTACTAAGCAAGAAAGCTACATTATGTCGTAAATTGATATGCGTCAAAATGTATTTTATTTGTGCTAAAAAAAAATTGTTTATAATGAACACATTCTATGTATAGTTTGATTACGTTTTATTCTTTGATGAACACAAACAAAAGTAAAACAATTAGTTATATCATTTATATATATATAACTCAGAATGTGTGATATGGAATTGAAAAGAAATAAATCTTCAACTATATAACAAAGACCATACTGGATCCAGAAGTCTTTCAACCCCATATTTCCATCGTACAGTCTGGTCTCAGTTCTTGAAGTACGTGAATGACAATTCGAAAATGATCTCTCTCATTCAAACGTGTTTGGTTTAGTCAAAATTAGATGGATGAAGAAAAGTTCTTCTTTCTTACTTATGTGGCAAGAGATGGTGATCATATCTTTTAGAATATATTTTCAAAGTATTTAGAAAAGCGTAGCATTTTCTGTGAGAATATGGAAGCTGCCGGAGTTTTTGTTGTGGGAACTTGATGGCACGGATTGAATAGATGTGGAAAAAGCAGTACACGACTTACTGCGATATTTTCGGCTTCGAAAGCTCGTTAACGAAAACAAACTAATGTCTCAGGGAGCCCTGATAACGAGTTAGCTGCGTATGAAACGTGAACATATTTTTCATTATGGTACAAATTCATGAGTGTTTCACATCATGAATGGGTCATACACCTCTCTTTATGCAATGATATATACAGCGGCTGACGACGAAACGTGCGTGGTGTAATACAGTCACGTATAGTTTATTGACCAACTTGTTTGTGCTGCCGTTTAACGCATGTGAAACAATGTGTCCCCTCGCACTTTTGGGGCTTCGTAAATTTGGGATGGCTCTGAAAATATAAAACAACGCACAAAATGAATTTCAAACAAAAGCTGAGGTGCGCCAAGGCACATTTAGCTCGGAACAATCGTAGTCAGTCATGGTCACAGAACAACAACAACAAAAAAAGTTGACTGTGATGTCTTTCTATTGAATACACAGTGCCTGTGAATCTTGTCGCCTTTTTTTTTTCTTGAATATCTGTTCAATGTTAGTTCAATGTCTGTTCAATGTCTGTTCAGCCTGCTATCGTCTCGCATCAGTAAACACGAGCCAGCGTTGGGTTCATGTAGTATGTACTACAGCATACATCAAAACGTCACACAATGATCGTATAAACATAGTGAAGGCATCAAAAGTAACTGGCACTGACACATGTGTTTGCACGAGGTATACGGCGTGGGCCTACTCGATGTGGAAGCCTTTAATATTCATTCCTATCCGTGTTATAAGAAGTTCGAACGTTTACAGCTCATCGTTGAAAGCACCCGTGTAGCATTTCACATAATCTCCATGGAAAGGTGTTTCAAATCTTAACGTTGTGTTTAGTTTTGTATAATCTGTAGACCCAAAGATGATGATACTAACGATTTTGTTAATGTTGACATGTCTTATCATCGTTATTTTGCGGACAGTACTATAGTACTCGGCTCAATGTTTCATGTCTTGCCTATCGTATGTTTGATAGAAGTGGCTTGGCGATAGGGATCAACTGTAATGAAAGAGCACCTTCAACTTTCCGATGACTATAAATAGTAAATCATTCTAAGTTCGTAATAAAATGAACCTTCCTCACGTGCGCGGACACGGATGACAAAATTCACAAAGATGTGAATGACAGATTAAAAATGAGGGACAGCGGATATAATGTAGTGAGTGCCAGAATTAGCCCGTGAAAATTTTGTATTTCTTGAGACATATTGTCATTAGCTATCCGTCGCTTTGACGCAAGCATTCTTCAGTAGTTGCCTAGGATCGTACTTGACACAATATGGCTCAATTAATGTTAATATGAGTTTGAATGACAGGTGGTGGTGCTACTCCGAGTGCTCATCGCTGTCATAATATGAAGACTTACGTCAAATGTGATATTATTTCAAACCAGTTAAGGTAATCAAGGTCGTGACAGTGCCGGTGAAAGAGTAACGTTGTGATTCGAGCTCAGCTGACAATCGAAGAGCAAGAAAGTCAGAAATATGGGTTTCTCAATTCTGTTCTTAGAATATTGCGATTATTCCCGCTTATTCCGATGCCGGGTTCTATGTCGTCATCGGAAGCAGGGATTTTTAGCCCAGAATTTCCTCGCCCATGTTATGATGAAAGAACACTATGCAGTGCGTGCTCATACGTGAACTGATGTCACTCTTGTTTGTGTGTGTTTCAAAATAAAAGAACTTGCCTATGTATAAATGATTTACACAACGAACGTACCATCATGCGTGATAGAACGTAATAAGGTGGATTATTACATGCTTTTATTCTCTTGTGTCCAAGTACATTGTAGCAGGTGATGATGTCATTTAGCTCATTTTAGCCAAGTTTTCATATCATAACCACACAATTCGGTAAATATCTGTAGCCAGGGTCTAACAGAACACTATTAACAGTGACGTTAAAGAACAACTTGCCGAATCATGAGATATATCGTTACCTATAAGTTACATACAATATTCCTTTGATGTCTCGTATTTCAGTTTGGAGTGATTTGGATATTATCGCTTGTATTGTAGTCACAAGATATCGTCAAGCACCATTACGCACTCAAGGAGTTATATACAGCGGTAAGTAAGCGGTTATATATCCGGCGGGTAGATCACGATGTACATTAGGGAGGTGATGAAAACGATGTTGTTCTTAGTTTTAATTTTTCCTCAAATCACCAGTTTGTACCAAATGTTTTATCTTTACTTTGCCATCTGATATCTATGGAATATTTGCTCTTGGGCTGTGGAACTAAACTGGAACAGAAACAACAAGAATATTGTGTCAGCATTTGCTGGCGTACAGGGTTGTGTCATGTAAAGATTTCGCTTGTTCCAACAACATGTAACTACATAATGTTTCAAAGATAAATTTTCTCTCTGTCATCGGACAATTTGATTGTCAATAAAATTAGTGCACACTTCACTCAATGATATTTTGTGTTATGAATTGAATTTAAAAAATCATCTCGTAATCTATCGAAAGAGATTCACGTAATTACAATTTGTATATGTGTTTTCAACAATTCCAGAATTTTGACCTGTTTAGAGACTTCATGGTATATACTATTTGGAAAATGACGTCACTTTTAAGTCGCAAATACGCTTGTGTAGTTCACGATTTGTGAAATGACATCACAACGCATTATTGTGACATCACAAAACAATCGTGACATTGCGCTCTGCTAACTCCATATAAACAGAGAGATGGTAGGACCCCTATACGCAACATCCCATCCATCACACGACTTCTCGTCTCATCCCCCTCCTTTTTTCGTGGAATTTTAAATTCATGATAAAAGAAAGTATACTCTAATTTTGAGTTTCTGGTTAAAAGTATGGGCCTCGGTGCCTCCAAAACTACTCTGTTTTGGAGTCATCTCTGTCCATTATTTTAACAAGAAGCTCTCAAGGCAAAGTATGTCAATTTTGAACGTATAGTTTGATGTTAGTCGCCCTTTTTATGAGGGCCTACACAGTCACATAATATACTCATACCTCATTCCGACACGATTTATTTACCCATAACAAAATACACATGTACATTGAACGCTGAAAGTCACCATGAATCGTACAGTTTCAAGGAAAATCCCTATACAGTACAAATTGTATCGCATTAAAAAAAAATCCAATGCAGATCTCACGAATTCACGCGTACACAAGCATGTCATGAAAGAAGTCTAGCGTGTTCACGCAGTATTTATTGATTGCAAGTTACACACACACACACACGCACACACACCCTACAGGCACGCACACAGATAATCACACACACACACACACACACACACACACACACACCACCATCACCACCACCACCACCACCAACAACAACAACAACAACAACAGCAACAACAGCAACAATCGACCACCACCACCAATAACGATACCAAAACTCGCCTCGTGCCATTCGCTCTAGATATTTATCACGTGAGCTGTTGATGGCGAAATATTGTATCGGTTTGGCTATTCTTTACGTTCGCACTTCGATAACGGACAATGAGAGGAAATGACCTTTCATTTCTAAGTACTTATAACGTGAGATGGGGGGGGGGGGTGGGAGAACAAGTAAACGGATGTACATGTCACTCATTCGGAGCCGTGGATGGCGCATTTTGGTGTGGCGAACATTGACGTCAGTGTCACGTGTGAAAAGTCATCACGCAGAGCTCTTGCCGCACTCCACAGATACCAGACGTCAAGTTCACCCACCTCCAAGAGTTCTATTGGGTCGATTACTATCGCTCAGTCGTCTAATTCAGACCCTTCAGACACCCCCACGTGGACTACACATGGGGGACGAAAATGGTATATGCATGGGTTTCCTCGTACACAAAATGAGTGATTTTAAAGCAAAACGCCGGTTTTCAAATTCATGAAATTCTTCCATCGAGATGTTTTCATTGCAACTGATTGACAAATTTCCCTACATCGACGTAAATAAGCACTGAATTGATCAGTGTTAACTGTTTTAATAGTAGCCATGATAAAATTATGGGCGTACATACTCTAGCAGGATTCGAATGGTGGCCACCTCCCTGATTAGAACCAACACTTGGTGTCGGGCGGAAGCTCGGTGGTCTAGTGGAGATGACGCCTGTCCGGGGATCAGGAGCTCGTAGGTTCGAATCCTGCTCGAGTATGTACGCCATTGATCTCATCATGGCTACTACTAAAATATTTATCAATTCAGCGCTTATTTACGTCGATGTAGGGTAATTTGTCAATCAGTTGAAACGCCGGTCTACAAGTTCACGAAACGCATGAAGTCACGAAAATGATTATTGTTTTCCCTCCTTTCGTTCTTGTCACTGCTAATATTTCCGCAGTGACAGAGTTAAACAAGACGTAACATTCCTCTTTTGAGTATGCCTATACTTCTTCATGATACTGACTTTGAACCCGGCATTAATCTGTCACGTGTAATCTCATGTTCCGGCAAAGAGATTAGAATCTCATTGTGTGATCATCCCATGGACCCTGTAAAGGGTCCATGGTGTGATACAGTAACTGCGGTCGGTGACGCATCAGTGTAATGACCTCCACTATCTCTCATCTAATTCCTTATTTACGCGTTCAACCTATAGCTCACCTGTATTTTATGATGAAATACATAGCTATACATTTCATGTAGTAGTACTATGCTTTGCGATTGCTTCCCGTTTTGATATCGAAAGTCTTATCTTTCTGTGGTGATGGTATGCCTTTATGACACCAGCTGAAATGAATGCATCATTTTGTACACACCGTAATCATGATACAGATCTCAAGATAATTGATAGTATGATACAAAGTTGGGAGAAGCAAGGTTACCTAACATCAGACACATTTCATCTGAACTCAAAGATTCCAGTACATATTCAAGTAGGCCTACATGTACTACGAAGTTGTTGTTGTTGTTGGGTTTTTTTGTTTTTGTTTTTACGAAAACGTTATATTTATCACAGTTGATAATTTCCCGTAAAGGGCAATGGAACCAATCCATATCGAGTGAATGCAGCATTATTAGTAGAACACATCGATGAAAGTTTTTGGAAAAGTTAAAAAGTTATGAATTTTTAATGGTTTGGTGCCACCATTGCTGGATGAGAAAACTACATTAATTTTGTGACATCACGCATGAACAACAATATCGGCTTACAGAAAGTATACTACTCAACATATTTTCACTTTTCTTGCGTTATAAAAGAGCATTTGACTTACTTCTTTCAGAAAGCAGGGGAAATAAAAAAAATAGGAGCTCTCTTATAATAATGTCAGAAACAAGTCGGTGAACAAAAGAAGGAGAATTTTCGTTTGTTAGCCATTCTTTTTAACTATTCAGTGGGGGTAATATTTATAAGGTAGGCCTATTACATGTATCTGAGATCAAAGGACGCACTGTGCTGGCACAGGACTGGAAAAACCTCGTCGAGTACCAATTAGTGAATGATTGTAACAACAGACAAGCCAATTTTGTTTATGCCAATGTTGGGTATGTTCATGTTTCTCGTGAACATGCCTTCGCGGGGGAAACCACCAGAAGTGTGGTTAAGCAAAGCGTTGCTAAGGAACAGAGTTACGATATAGTCAAATCTAACGAGTATAGACGGGGCCGAAGCTTGAAAATTTGGGGTTTACGATATTTTGATCTGAGCAAAATAGTACACCCTCGTAAAATATTACTCGAGTGTGAAAACGTGACGAAGCGAGGGCTAAAAGCACGCCTAGTTGTACACGTGATCTGGCAGGAAAGAACCAAAGAGAGGCCCCTCTGTGTAGACGTTGAGAATGTGTGTACATGTACTGTGTGTACGTGCGTCGGGTGTGTGTGTGGGGGGGGGGGGGGGGGTGGGGGAGGGGTGGGGTGGAATGGGGTGAGAGTTTCTCCATGCACTGCACGTGCCACTCATGACAGTTATCACGTAAACCACGGACCCTATCCATGAGTACACCCATGCATGTCCGGAGTGCCGATAAAGTTGTGTTGTCTAGTCATTGGAATGTCAGTTCTTCCACGGGTTCTTCCCAATGCAATCTAGTTTGTATGACATACAAAATGATTCAGTTGGTCCTCTTTTCGATTTTCAAATTTGAGGTGATAGTTTCCATCAAAATGAAACATCATCTCACAAGCTCTGAAGCTTCAGTTGATGTCTTTGATTGTTGGAAAAAAAAAAACCGTGAAACCAAAATAACAGAACAGTGAAATTTTCATTAATATCATATGATTGATATTCAAGAATGACGAAAGTTATGGCGTTTTAACATTTCAAAATTCTTTTAATAAAAACAAGTCTGTGAAAATTATCACTATTTAATAGGACCGTACAGTATGCATATTAGATGTTGTGATGATAATGCAAAATCTTTATGAATTGTGAATTTATACACGATGGATAACGTGCCTTTGTGATGGTATACATTATACTCATCACTTGTAGAATGCCTTCAAAACCGTTACCTTTTTGTGGGGGGGGGGATGGGGTGGGGTGGGGGTAAAGGCTCCCCTCTCGGTCCATTCATCTGTCATTTTTGCCTTCGCCATCTGATGTCTCTAGTTTTTATGAAGGAAAGCTCCGCGAAAATCGATGTGTAATCGTTTAGTCGCACCAGGGTCTGGCAGGTTCCAGAGAGTGTTCAGAGAAGGAGAAGGGTACCTGTCCAGTAACTAGTGAGAGATCTCTTGAGGATTTATACTCCTCAAAAAGGAAAAAAAAAAGGCAAAACAAAACAAAACAAAATACGCACACATAATCACATACACGCATTTTGTGGACAGACAGTTTATGCGTCAGAGCAAGGTTATTAATTTGGCGGACGTTCCCAAATCGTGTCAGTGTTTCACGGAATGAGACGTTTCGTATATATACTGTCCACCAACTTCTGTCACGCTACCAACAAGTGACCCGACTACAGGGTTTGTCTGAACCAATGGTGATTTTTTTTTTTCTTTTTTCTTGTGTCTCACGCAGCTTGTCGGAGAGAAATTTAAAGAGGAATTCCGGTCCATATTGCTCTGATAAGTTGGAGTAAAATCTTACGAGTATACAACAGCGAAAATTTGATTAAAATCGAATGAAAATTAAGGAAGTAATCTTCGCTAATGTATGCAGAACCGTTCTCGTAAAGTTGATATAAATATGCAAATGAGTGAGCTGATGATGTCATCACCTCATAATTTTCAATTGGTCGTGTGAAAAAAATGACGAAATTCAATGTTTATGTCATTAAAGTGTAATCCCTGATATTATTCCTTGATTGTTGAATAGCTTCAGAATATAATAGCGATCACTAAGTCTTTATAGATACACGTAGGCCAACATAAATATCAGGATTTGAGACCGAGGCGTAATTGCGTTTGAATTTTATACGAAATACTGTATATAGCAAGTTGTGAGGGGATGACATCACTATTTGCATATTCATATTGACTGTTCAGGAAGTGTTCCCGAAAAAAATAACGAAATATTATAAGTAGGCTAACCTTATTTTCCTTGTTGTGCTATAAAAAGTTTACTCCTTCTTTTCAGGCTAACTTTTAACTGCTCTGGAATTTCCCTTTAAAGTCGTCCAATGATAAACATCCTGGTACCTTTTGGCGAGCTTCCAGGGATGCTCGCCCATATTCAGCTAACACGACAATACAAGTACTTGAACGTCTTCTCTCTCCCTCTCCCTCCCCCCCCCCCCCCCCCCCACCTATATACTTGCCTTGACTCCGTGAGTAGTCTTCCAATTCACCTGTCTTGGCTTCTGAAAACCAATATTTGTTTTCGTGACATACCTCTTGCAAGCATGTCTCGTATAAACATCATGTAACTACGGGGTTGTCATGAATAGCTTCAAAGCTCGTAGAATGAGGGATGTTTGAATTCAGTTTTGATAGACGTGGAGGAGTATGCCTCATTTATTACTTACTAAGTGTAGCCTTTTTTTACTTGAAAATCGTCGAGGAGCAATTTATGTGTAACATCTATTAATAAAAAATAAATAAAAAATAAAAAAGCGCAGAGGAACAATACCCAACACCGTAGAAGGAAAAGCAAGAGTATCTGGTACACGACTTTCTAACATTATCAAGTTCGCATTTATCTTTATTATAGGCGAAGCAGTCGCGTGGGGTAAACAACTCATGCATTGGCACTTTTCACCACTTGATTAGAAACAGAGAGGAAAAATAGAGGGCTGCCACCGCATTAAAATCTGCATCAAAGAAGGATTACACCATTAAGACCTATCACTTGTGACAGCTCCTTGATTACACGGAGGTTGAAGAGCGAAAATGGAAGGGTGTTTACCACGAATTATTTCCCCGCCCCTTTCCCCACTTCTGCAATCCCCGCCACAACAACACCACATTGCCAAACCGTGCGTGCCAAGACAGTAGATAGATGGAGTGCCTAGAAACCGCCTGGTCAGACACGTGCGTGACTGTCATGCATGGCACGTGATAAGGTCACGAGTACCCGCAGCATACCGCTAGTCTGTCCTTCTGCCTAGGCTTTTGTTTCGTGCTGCAAGGCGTTGGCACGGACCTGCACGGACAAAATACGTGCAACATACTACATTGTACTGTTACTGCGGACTGCCATCAGAGATAATTTACACACGTTTGATTCATTCCGGGATTCGTTACCTGTTATCTGAGATTTCAATGTCATTGCACATTGTGCCACACGGCATTCTTTTTGCGTTTTAATACGGCCACGTTTTTGCGTATGCATATAGGATGAAGGTTCTTCGTTGTTGAAAAATTTCCGCAGCTATTCGCGGAATAAGGTCGATTATAGAACAGGGAGGTGGCAAGCAGGGAGGACACCTCCATGTGGCAAGGGTCATAAGATTGGTCTTCCGTATGTAAATGTAAATATGAAAGAGCACAAATTCTAGGAGGAATTCAAAGTTTATTTGATGAAAATTTGTTTTGAAATGGCTGAGATATCCAAAATCAGAGAGGTCCCAATAAAAGGTGGGACTCACCTTCTGTCTTTAGGACCACTTTGTTTTACTTTGTTTTTGGATATCTCAACTGTTTAAAAATGATTTTGAATTCAGAATTGTATGCCCTTCGATATTATGTGGGTTTTTTTTTATTATCTCTTAAAAAAAGTTCAAATCTGAATCTCCCATCTTAACCAAAACTACATCATCCCTTAAAGCGTTGTAATTGGGCAGTACCGGCAGGCCTACGTGACAGGCAACTCATAGCAAGTGGGGAGGGAACATAATATTCTCTTTCCCTCTTTCTACATGATTACACGACCGATACAAAATCCCTCTCTTGCCGGGAAGTGGGGGGTGGGGGAGGAGGAAGAGAATTAAGGTTACATCATTATTGATACAGTGTTAATGCTTCTTGAATCCATAGGGCCCTCGCTCGGCAGCGAAAGACATTTGGTTTTCATGTAATTATGATGTATCTTTTCGAGAGAAAATATTACATGTCATTTGGGGACCGTTTCATGAAAGTTGTCGGCCCTGACAAGAGTGTCAGTCTCTGACAATTTCAGTAAAATCCTTGGTTTTGATTGGCTGAGAAGCTCTGCTCAACTGACTGTTACAATTACTGTGGTAACTGTCGGAGACTGACATCTTGTCGGGGCTGACAACTTTCATGAAACGGTTTCCTGATGGTGACAAAATAATCTTTCGGAAGCAGTTATGTTTGACAAAAACGTGATTTCATTGATTCAGAGTAATCACAGTGAATCGATAAAAGTAGAATACAGTCCAAATCA
Source organism: Diadema setosum (assembly GCA_033980235.1). Classification (NCBI taxonomy): domain Eukaryota; kingdom Metazoa; phylum Echinodermata; class Echinoidea; order Diadematoida; family Diadematidae; genus Diadema; species Diadema setosum. The sequence goes on from CM067060.1 coordinate 47,919,806, forward strand.
TATTACAATATGAATGAAAATGACATTATGGACACACTGAAAGAGATCCTGTGGCTGTTAAACCGCATTTCGTGAAGGTATATAGTCACGTGTCTGACCTCTGCGACCTTCGTCCTGAGATAAGCTTCGACAAGACGCTTTCTCGTCCTAAAAAAGGCGCCTATTGAATATGCGAGTATATCAGTAATCGCCTTCTTGCTGCACGTGCTGCCCCCGAAGAGTGAGCAACGTCTGTGATTCAATGAATCTACTTCAAGGCATCTGCAGCGGTGCCGACCATTGAATGCAGAGAGCCGACAAGAAAGAAAAAAAAAAGGGGGGGGGGAAACAGGAGAGACCTTACATACTCAGGTAATTAATCTCGGCCTCTTGTTTTTCTTTGACAGATTTAACCTTTTGCGAGAGGATTCTCACTGAAATTTATTGATGCTAAATCAATTCGCGTATCTACTTCGTCTCTTGATGAGAGTGCTTCAATTAAAATGCTAAGCGTGATCATAGAAGGTTCAGTGAGGTAAAGGAATCCACCTCCCTGGTTACATGCATGGTTAGATGTCCGTCGCAAACGACGAATACGTCACGGCACCGCACAACGGACTCGGACCAAGTACGAAGCTTCAAAGCTCCTTGATCGGACCAGGGAGGTGAGAGGCACCTCCTTGATCATGTTGATCGGACCATGGAGCTACGGACGTACACAGACGGCCGCATTGATTGCGGACATCGGAATGCGACAGCAGAAGACAGTGGGTTCAGGGGGGTGTTTCACCAACGCTTGTCAGCGCCGACAACTGTCGGCGCTGACCAATTTCAACAAAATCCTTGGTTTTGATTGGCTGAGATGCTCTGGTCACTGACTGTTACTATGGCGATTCAAGTTGTCGGCGCCGACAAACGTTGACGAAACACCCCTCTGGTCTTCTTTCCCACTCGCCACTCCCGGTCGTCTGGAGACGTCTGTCCTCGAAGAATTGGATACCCTGGACAAAGCAGCTTCGGTCTCTCATCCGTCAAGGGGTAGACTATAATGCTTGAAGGTTTCAAGACTATAATAGTACGTGAAGCTCATCGGTCGAAGCATGGACCCTACCACAAAAGAGGTCCATTCTCGAAGGCAGCTTTCAAGTAGTCCTTGGAATGCTTGAGAGGGAAGAGCTTGAGTGCAATGGGCCTCCGAAGAGACGTTTGTTATGCCCGGTAACAAGGAAGAGACTTCCTTAACCAAAATTTCGATGGAAACCATATAAAAGCGTATATTATGGCTATGGCAGAAGGGATGCGTATAACGATTGCATATCGCACACACGTGCATACACGTGCTGAGCTGGACTCATTATATTCACATGATTAATTATTTTAGGTGTTGAGCCTAGTGAAAACCTTTATAATTTCTTTTAAGAAGTCGGTCGGCAATTTATGTCCCAAACATTCTGTTTGAAAGAATATAATAATCGAATATGACCGGATAAAAGATCCAACAACGACACCAAAATCAGCAAATATCTAGGTAATGATGATCACTTCAACTATTTTAGATTTGCTGTTACAGTGTAGACTTAGAACGCAACACAGCCAATATAACTTGCATACATACAACTTACCAAACACAACAAAACTACCAACCTTTACATAACGAGCACTTTTATGAACTTTTTAACAAATAAACATACAAAGTAACAAAAACAACGAAAAGCGTTTGATCATCTTTGTTTGCTCGAAAAGAACGAGTCAAGTTTAAGGGGGGCGTTTATAATGCAAAATGTGATGAAATTATGAAAAAAAAAATGAAAGTGAAATTTGCCTTATTCTGAGTTACTAACCAACTCAGAAGAAGACAAGTAATTTCCCCAAAATCTAATGTGCAGATGAGGTAAAAGTGAAATGACATAATGTATACCAAGTGGGTTATTCGCTTATGTTTCTTGGAAGGGCGCTCCTCTTCCCATCATCCTCCCAACCATCGGTCTCGATCCACCAGTCTCTCACTGGGTCTTGTCTGGTATTTAGACAAGTTGATTTATTATCACGTTCACATTAAAACCTTGTTAGGAATATCAAGGGCATCAATATTAGGGAACTTACAGGCAGCACCCTTGAACAGTACTGCATGTTTTTATCAAACATATTGTTGAGGAACTATTAATACCTGACTATTTAGGTTCATTTAAGCCCATCAACGCTTATAAAAAACAAACATTCCAACTGTGTGCCGGTGTGGATTAAGTGGATATAAGACCCCAAGCCCATGTATTCATTAACACCAGTTTCCTTAATACCTGTAACAGCATGTCTTACTCCGTCACATTATGATATCACTATTCAGCACTATGTTGCCTCGGAAAAGAATACCATTATAGTTTCCAAGCTATGACCTCGGTGCTGCGTCCATGCACGCGACTCTCATCAAAATACGGGATCTCGCGCCATATTGTTAACGCTTATTAAAGAATTTCATGAACCCTGAATGTCTAATTCTCACTTGCTTTTCGGCAGTCGACAATATATAAAAACGAAAGTTACTTAAACATCCTGGCCGAAGTCACATACTTAATCATCGTCTCACAAAATAATTATCCATTGATTTGCGGACGAATCCGCGTCCTCTTAACATAATTATTGTAAATGACTAAAAAATCAAATAATCAATAGTAACCCATCACATCAAATCATTGTAAACTTGCGGGATAACTAGCAACGATGATTTTTTAGAATGAGGAAGTTAGGTACTGAGTTATTACTGAGTTATTGACCTGAAAATTATTTTTTCAACATTTTGTGCACAAATTCATCGGAAAGTTGAAAGGCAAAGACATATTCTACCCATGACAGATGACACTACACTTCACGGGAACATTTAAAAACCTTCAAATCACAAATCTCACCTGTACTTATCTTTGTGCGCTTCAAATAAAACTTTCCCTTCGTTTTTTTTTTTTTTTAATCACATAATTTCAGAAGACTCTACCTGAACAAACGAGTTTCAGGCTACTTATTCTCCAATGTGCTGCCGTGTATATCGCATGCAACGAAATGAAATCAAACGGTTTCTTTAGTATTTATACATGCACTTAATTTTATCTTCTCGCTTCAAAGAAACCGTATTGTAACATCCCTTTGAAATGAGTACAAAATACCCATGAAATTCAAGATGAATGATATAAAAGAGAATACGCAAATATACTGATACTCACATTATATTCATGCATACAAACATACACACAAACATACACACACATACATGATTATGCTTACATACATGCATGCATACATACAAACACACATACACACATACATAGAGCATGCATACATTATAATATGATCATTGTGGTAATGGATCTCAACGATGTTATCACCAATTGACTACCATTCTGTTGGTTTCATCACAATTATTGTCATTGTTATATATCATCAATACCAGCAATATGCTACAATCTATCTTGCCATTCTCCTCTATCTCTTCATCATTTAGAGAGAGAGAGAGAGAGAGAGAGAGAGAGGGAGAGATAGAGGGAGAGACGGGAAGAGAGGCAGGGGAAGAGGAGGATACAAGACATTATAGAATGAGGCACATTTGCGACTGACGTAACCAGTTGAGAGTACTATACCAGACAGTGTGTGAAGAATATATCAACCATTTGTGTCTATACATGTACCACCCATCTTCCTCCTCAGTCCCCCCCCCTCCTCTCCCTCTGACGCAAACTTATCCCATGCATGTCATGATGTCCTCGAATTAGCCTCTTGTGACACCTTCCTTTCGTAAGAAACACGCCAAGCCAAACGTGACCCAACACACAGATATAGAATGTTCTCAAAGAAAATGCTCTCGACTCACGTTTACATAATAGAACATGCTTCTGGTATAAACAAAAATATTCTCGACACACTAATAGCTGCCACTTCAGAGCGAAAAGCAAGGATCAATAAGGTCGTGATACATTTTTGACCCATTATGCTAAATGCAATGTGTTATGACATTCAAATCATTCCAATTCAATTCAGTTCAAATTTTATAACGAACTTCGTTTTCGATTCAAATTCAAGGAAAACAAAACTAAAATGTATTACAACAATATCTAAACATATATAATATATATATATATATATATATAAATATATATATATATATATATATTATATATATATATACATATATATGTATATATATATACATATATATATATATATATATATATATATATATTATAAACGCTATGTTCAAAACAATTGTTGTTGGAAAAGAGAGGCCCACGTGAAAGACAAGCTTGGAGAGATTATAATTTAAACTTACATTAGCAAGAGAAATGTAAAGGAACGGAAGTTCACGCAGGCACAGAGACGCTGGGGAAAAAAACAAAGACATAAATAGGGCAAACAACAAGAGACATTAGGAAGGGGCAGATTAGAGGGAGAAGAAAGGAAGGGAAGGAGGAAGGAAGGAAGGAAGGAAGGACTATTTGAGAGGAAGCAGGGGTCCGCAGCACATGCAGAGCTAGTGCCAGACACTATCTATTGGCATGGGCAAAGTAATCAACATCAAAGAAATTATGCAAATTATGTACATTGGAAGGTGACATGGATTATCACGTGGCCGTACACACATGACAGGATAACATCGATTGGAAACGATTTTCTCAAAGACTTAATTTGTGCATGAAGGCGTTGTAAGTTTGGAAAAAAAATCCATGCATCGGTGATGCATTAATTGCAGTTGCTACCAAACCTAAATTTGTTGATTTTTTTTGCTAATTTCGTTTGGCATTTGTTTGGGCCCGACCAGCAAAATATAACGTTTCAAACTTTTCAAATCCCCGTATAGTCTATACATTGCGATCTTAATTGAATTCAGCATTATATCCTGCAAAATCTATCATATTAAAGTGATACTCCCTTCTTCCCTTATCTTTTTTTTTAAGCTGATGTCATAGAAATTGAAACAAGAACCAATATAAGGTTCAGTTGAAATAAGGTAATTATTTCGAGCATAAATTTTCATTGGCAGTGTGATATTCGTCATTTCTGATTTTGTGATATTCTGTTTTTTGTTGTTGTTTGGTTGGTTTTTTTTTTCAATTTCTCATATAGCTTTATAGGTGAAAAGTTCCGCACTCGTTTCCAATTCCATTTACCGCTTGCCATTGTGTTCCTTGAACATACTCCTCATTCGGAATGGAAACAGCAACTTCTTCACCCTCTTCTTATTATTTAAAAAAAAAATCCAAATATAGAGAAATTATGTTCACTATAGTCCAATTTTTCATCTTCTCATCATCGTTGTTATTACCTTCATCGCTATAACAGCAGTTTTAACAATGATTGATTAAAAACTCTTGTATAATTCACACGAACACTGATGATCGTTTCCGATATTGTCCTATTTTCTATATTGGAAGTGACATTAATCTAATCTGAAATTGATGTTGTTGCGCATTGAAATCAATAATTGTTAATAGATATTACAAATATGATTGTAGACACTTGTTCTTATGACAAAACACATTTTTAAGGCATGGCAGTCTAATTCTGGGAGTATGCTTTCGAATTACCTTTTTCATCATTTTAGAACTCTGGGAACTATACAAATTTCTCGTTTATACAATCATTGATAGGTTGATGGCACCGTTCCAATAAATTTCACAAGTCAGACGGAAAAAAAAGTAAGAAAAAAGTCCAATCTGTGCGATAAACACAAATACAAACACATGCACACGCACACACACACACAAACAAACACACAAGCACACATTTTATTTTTTATGCGTTGGCGGTGATTTTGACTAATGAAATTAATGAGCACACGATTCACGTGTACTTACTTGCCAGACCTGGTAGCATTTACGTAAATACCTTGAATGAGAATCACGTTCAGGCACGCGGAACGTTTAAACGCGTGTGCTCGGATGCATATTGTATGATGTATGTCTTCTTCTTGCAACAATAAACGGCAAACTAAAAAAAAAAAAAAAAAAAAAAAAGATAGAATAAATCATACACACGTTTGATCATGACAAGTTGCTGCTCTATTCCTAAATGACAAAATCGATGCAGAAATATATGCACGTATAGAAAACAATTTCCGCAATTCTGATGACAGTAGGCCCTATAGTCTGACAAAGAGGAGAGGAGAGATAATATACTCAAGTCTTTATACTTTAACCAACACCATATAGCAATGTCCGACAGTGTATACACTAGTAGATAGTAGACTGATGCACAGCTCATACATGACAAATAGAATGATGGCCCAGTTTTCTTAGTACCCATGTAATTAAATCATATCCAATGGTGGTGATATCACAGAATTTCTTTACCTGTGTGCTTGCTTCCTTCATTCCTATTCTTTCCATTTCTATTTTAAGTTATTTTGCTTATGTCATCACGTATATAATATTATCGTCAGCACCATTTTGAGCAGAGGTTTCTTACCTGCCTGCAGAGGCAGGGTCAAGCATTTTGTGTTTGAACGAAGATAAGATTCTATTTCGGTGTTAAGGGGAAATCCATACGCCATTATTATTATCCATTATTTGTCCGACATTGTGTGTTTTTCTTTTATTGTGCTCTATGAATGACTTTTCACAATTTGTAACAATACTGCTGCGGGTTTGAATTGAAGATAATTTGACTAAAAAATAATCTATAACATGCAGATGTGTTCAGGTGTGTACATTCTACCCATGTCAAGTCCTAAAAGCCATTGTGTGGTTTTTATGCAACGTCTTTTTATCATGGTTTTTACTATCATTATGTGTATCATATTACAGAGAAAAAAATATATCAGCTCTTTGCTCATGCTGTAATTACTATGTTCTAATGTCCCAAGTAATAATGACATCTGGAGCACGATTCCTATATGGCACTTGATGGGTCAGCGCGTAATAACTTATCAATGTTATTGAGAAGTAATAACTAGTTAGCCTACATTATGTCCTTGTTATTGTTCTATAAGTCTATAACTAAAATTAAAGGATGACATAACAGGATAATGTTGTTTCATTTGTGTTTGTTAGCAGTGCATGGTATAGCAGCGATGTTTCGAGAGAGGATAATGAGTATAGAATTGGTCATTATACCACTATTATGTAATTTAGTCAAAGTGAGGATTTAATTACCTCACGACACTTTCAATGACTTTTGCAACAATGTAAAACTCATGTTTTCACATGGTGTATAGCCAACGACCACATAAAACGTTACCCGCTTCATTGCTATCGTTGTGTAGCAACAAAATGCAACGAAATAAAGAAGTGAGTTATATCTCCAGGATCTATGCGGGGATCTACGTTCTTCTTTTTTGAATTCATTTTTTTTTTCAAGTAGAATTTGGTGAAGTTTTGTTTGTTAATCAGTGGAATACTGTCCAGGCCATGACAGTTCCATCTCAACTGGGTTGCAGACAAGGTTGCTACCGATTTGACATAATCTGATAGTGAAAATATATGAAACTTCCATGCTGGACAATGCTGGAAAAAGTTCCATAACTTTCTTGCGTGACTTCATGTCTAAGCTTGATGAGACGACTTCCATTCTCTTCATCTAACCTTACTCTACAAATAAAAAACTGAAGTAGTTGGATTGTTGTAACTAGTCGCAGCTTTTATTGTAATATGATAATATTCATCCCAGTATTTACACTCAATAAAGATATTTACGGCCTTGTCATTATACTATACCTCCCTGGTTATACAATATTGAATGCTGACAATAAAAACCTCATAATCAATATTAGTGATAACTGGATTCTAATTATCACTTACTTTCTCTGCTTCATAACATGTATCATCGTTATTATCATTATTACTGTTATCCTCATCAACAGACGTACTGAACAGTAGTGATGATACAGAGGAATTACTAAAAGCGGAAGAAAAAAAAAAAGTTGCGGTGGTACCAGAACTGAAATCAGTAGCTGAGGTAATTCGTGCGTATGATGACACAGGATAGTCAAACAAGATAGATGTATGAATAGCCAGCAATAATGTGTGACTACAACAATTTACAGGCGTACAAGAACACAACGTGCCTGATATGATGAGGTTGCGTGTGAAACCAAGAGCCTGAAACCAAGGAGACCGCCAAAACTGCGAAATACAAACACGTATTATATTGTGGAAAAGTATCATATCAAAATACCAAACGACCAAAGCGCGGAAGTGCGAAATCGTGCAGTCATTGTGATCCAAACTTCTGAAAAAACAAACAAACAAACAAACAAAACAAAACAAAACAAGGGCGGCAAATCAGCCGAATAGAATGAGAGAGACGAACTCCCCCTGAAAAAAAAAAAAAACAACAACAACAACAGAAACCCCCGAAAACATTTTACTTCCGATGGGTTCATGGACGCGGTCGTTATGATTGCACGATTACTTTGTATTGGCAAGACGTGCGTAATGTGTGGCTATAAGCTTTCCGGTTATCGGTATATTGAGGAAATCAATGACGAAGCATGAGCCACGCCCTTTGGCGCACGTGATCATGATCGTTATACCTTCTTCTCTCCAGCTGCAATTCTCTTTCCCTCAATCTTTCTCTCCATGTATGTTGTATATTATGCACGTATATTAATTAATCAATCAATTAATTAATTAATTAATTAATTAATTAATTAATGTATTTATTTATTTATTTATTCATTCATTTATTTATTTATTTATTTATTTATTACTTATTTATTTATATACTTATTCGCTTATCTATCTATTCATGTTCATGATCATGCTATGTGTATGTTCTTTCTCTCATTCCCTCACTCTCTGTCTCCTTTTAGTTATCTGTTTGTTACCTGCGTTTAAAAAAAAAAATGTTTTCAATTTCATGGATATAATCATGAGAAGAAATGCTCTTAACACGACGATGTCTTTTTTTATTATTTTGGCTAAAAATGGATTGGCTACATAGATTGCCTCTCAATTTTACAGGAATGGATAAAACTTTGTATTCGTGGTGTCAGTCACTTACAGAATGTAACTACAACGTGTATTAATGTCATACGTGTTGTCCTATACATAATTAAATTATTGGACATATCAAAGCAGTGATAAGCCATACACAGACAGTGTAAACATGATACAGTTATCATCGCATTCCTACTAGTGGGTCATTGACATCGATTTAAACAAGAACTATTATCAGACCATGTTCTTATCGCAAATGCACGGTGTTTATCAAACACGAGAAGATTCTGTTGGAATGAGCTGGGACAATACCTTATGATCAAAGGGACCTGTTGCAATTGCGATCTTATTGTGACTAAAGTCTGCAAACCGCTCGCCGAGGAACTTTGAACAAAATCCTCACGTGTACCGACAGGAGGTCTGCTTCCTGCACTGTCGCTCTCTATTCCTCTGTCTTGTCGACCGTGTTGTAATGTTGGATATCTGTATTCACAACTTCTGATCACATGACTGACAACTCCGATAGTCATGTGACAAGTCTCACGTGACCTGTCTATTGTCTTTGCCTTGCTATTGTTTCAAAGTTTCAAATAGCTCACCTTTAACACTCAGTGATAAGCAAGTTCTGAGTAAGCCGATGTGCACATCGGTACAAATTATCTTTCTTTTTTCTCTTAGTTGGTCAGGCACTTCATTCGTTTCAAAGCGACATAATGCATCAGCTTTTATCTCATAGCAATTTATGTAATTCATGTAAAAACGAAGAACGAACATGTGACCAGAATGGTTCGTCGATCAACACTCGGGGGAAGCATTCATTTCATTGTTTATAGCATTGAATGCATTTACAAACTTTTTTGCTATAAAATATTGGCAAATACAAGGCTTGCCGTCACGTGGATGTGCCGGCAAAGCGCCACTGGCCATGATATTATTTTTGGTGCTTATCTAAGTGAATTCTTTAAAAAAAAAAAAAAAAAAAAAAAAAAAAAAACCGACAAAATGACCTTTTGCTGCTCATGTGCCAACTGGAACCCCGAACTGGCTTTTTGTAGACTATGATTCCGCCATTTCGAGATTAATTGCGTTATTTTGCTATGAACAACATCTATAATTATGGTGAATGGAGCTGAACACAAATCACACGGGTTTTACGATACATCAGGGCAACTCCCACACCTCCCAGAGTAAAACAAAATAACCATAAAATATGCACTTTGGTTAGACCAGGGACCTCAGTGGTTATTACATCGAGGACAAGATACCTCCTTGGTTAGATCAGGAACAGGAAAGGATCAGGGTCAAAACTACATAATTCGCGTCATTTTAGTGTTACAACCTGTGTTGTCCTCGCCTAGTACACAAATTGTGTACCTTTTTGGTACAATATAACCAAGGATGTATTCATACTACTAAAGATATAACACTGTAACATAACTGAATGGGTAGAGCAATTCGAATGTGAAACACGACTTTTTTTTCGCAGGAAAATAACTATCATATAATATCATATGTTATGTGGAACTGGGGGAATTTTTCATCGCTGACGCAGTACGCTGCATTTGAATAACACCTTGACTATCCCATATGGATGAAAAGGAAAACCTGCCTTCCACTATTCAAAACCGAAAATGTTTGTGATTATACCTTGCGAGATTGTTTTCTCTCACATTCTCATGAATTTTTCGGGTGGCTTTGTCCTCTGTATCATTCTGTATAAAGCAAAGCGCAATGGGCGCGACTCGAGGATGATATTATATACACAGCATTTTTATACGTTCTTTTTGTATCCTAGCATGTTTGGACCAATGCTCGAATGCCGGTTATATTTCGTCGTCACTCACGCTGACAAGTTTTGTTCACTCAAAGGACTACAGACTTGCATCAGATGGTGTGTGTGTCGGTCATGGCATGGATAAACATCATATAAAACTCTCTTACAAAATGAAAAAACAAAAACAAAAAACAAAACAGGCAAACAACCGGAAAACGCGCATACAGATTTGATGTGCTGGTTGCCGTAGCAAAATATTACAGAATAATAAATCAACAGAATTTAGCAAAAAAAAAAACAAAACAAAACAAAACAAAGAATTACATACGGATAATGATGCGAACCTCAGCTTCTTCTAAACTAACATCGCTTCAGTAATTGTTGGTTTCTGTGGACAAGTGACGTCCCCTTTAAAACATTTCAAGCGGTTAAATAGGGCATATGAAATTCGGAGTATAGACCGCCGATGCAATGTCTCAGTCACAAGACTATTTGTGTGGGTGTGCGTGTGTGCGTGTGTGTGTGTGTGTGTGTGTGTGTGTGTGTGTGTGTGTGTGTGTGTGTATGTGTGTGTGTGTGTAGCGGGACGTGGACGTGAATGTCGGAAGAGAGAAGAGGAAAACTAACACGCGATTTCACTATTGTATTCTGGTCAGGGTTGGACGAAAAATAAACGTAGAACTAAGAACTAAGACATTGTCCTGCTATTTCGTTAACTTTGACTACGAAAGCTAGTCAACATAATGACAGTAAATGCATCAACAATACAATGTTACGGTTTTCGACGCTTGGATGCTAATGCCTGACAGGATGGGATCAGCGCCCTTCCTCGCTAGAATTCAAAGTTTGCGGTATTATTGTTAGAACAAAATATTTATCTAATCACACCAGAACTACCTTTCCTTTCCGTCGTTCACGAGAAAAGTGGAAGGAAGGATAAATCAGAATAAAGTTTAAACTTCAACTGTGACGCCGTAAATCACGTAAGTGGAGCTTGTAATATATACCGGTTGGACAGTTCTTCCTTCTCGTATGATTCTTTCGCAAGACACCAATGTTGAGCTGTTGGATACCCTCAGGGTCCTGTAATGGGTCTATAATTTTTGATCTGATGAACATCCTGAGCATGAATTTGTGCCCAGCAATTTTGCAATAGATTCGAGTGTTTAGTCAGTTTGTTCAAGTTCTGAGCTTTCATAACTAATGTTTTTTAGCTTGTTCATAGCAAACAATCACGCACGTCACTAAAATAATGATTTATGACGTAGACTTAAGGTTTTTTCTCTCCTCTGAATGTGCAATTGAAACCTTACAGTGCAATTGCACATTATGTTCAAAAACAACTATAAGAAGTAAATCACCGTTTCCTGAAAACTCATCACGAAACTGTAGAACATAAACTACCTAAATTTAGATGTTGTTTGTCTAAAGTTTTCTTCATGCAGAATGGGGATGTAAGCTGTACTTGCGCGTCATTGCCGCGCCCAGCATTGTTCCCTTTATAAAGTTTATTGTATTAGAAATGTCTGCATTTCAGTGATGTCGTTCCAATGTCAGCCATTACAATAGATACAACCACAACACTTATCTCTCGGAAAGGGAAGCAAACTTTGATAAACATGCTTATTGTACGAAAAGTAGGTCGTATAAAAAATTTCTTATCTTACTTACTAGATGAAATAAACATAACAAAGTCTTGTTCGCCTCTCTATCTCGTCTTGGCTGAACCGCCACGAACTGCTCTGCTTTACAAAGTGTGTTTGATTACCGGTCTATATGTAAAGACAGTGCAGGGGCCGCTGAGTGTAATACAGACTGTAGTGTTTACATTACTGTCATATCGTAGCATATGATATCAACACACTTTGCTCTCCACGTGTTCACATCAGTGATAAAGAAACATAACAATCTACAAAATATCTGACGAAATCACCCCATCAAAACTGTAAATTGCCCTTGGGCCTGCCTGCTTATTCTACAGGACATCTAAATTCCAAACACTTATTATGCGTCTTTACTGAGCTTGGCCCAATTGTTAAAAGCATGTCGTTATGCAACAAAGGCACATGACCCCTTTTCCACTACAAACTCATACGCTGTTATAAATAATTTTTTTTATGAATGACCCTCATCTTTCTGGCACTCTACAACTATTGAATGCTGGCTTCTTATCAAGGGCACATTGTATCCCTGCCAGTAAGAAATACCGACATCATAAGGTACAAATTGGTAATCGAATCCGTTATCAGAATTCCCAGGCTAGAAATCAAAGGCAATGAACAGTATATAAAACTTCGTCTGTATGTGCGCATACATTTCATGTTCCATGTTGCAAGCATTCACGGATGGACCGTGCATACTCTTTCTATTGTTGCCTGTGAATAGCGATTAATGCCCTATTTTTTTTCTATGAGATACTCTGCGATGTCATGATTACAAATATAGATTTAAAAATTAATAATGAATTGTATTCATGTTTTCTAAATGATCTCACACCATGCACTTGAGAAGAAGATACAATTGAATGTCCTGCAATAGCTTTCTCAAGGCTGTTCTTCTTACATCGAGCAAACCTGATCCTACAAAAATATGACCATAAGAGGGAGCCATTCCCTTGATTCATCTGTCTAACGAGTCTCTGCCTTCTTGGGCACAGCGAAATTCAAGAATCTACTCCACGTTTAAAGTTGACTCTAATAAACAGGAATGCTAGAAATTTCATCAAACTTGGACATGACTTCAGAAAGTTATGAAACCATTACTTTTTAGTTTCACAGGATATTCATTGCAAAACTGGTCATAACCACATTTATATGCAGATTAGATGTGATGAGGTCCTATTTTCCCCTGATTTCATGTACAAGAGGAAATAAGTAAAGATTTGTTTGCAGGCCAATGGGAGACGTGATATGCAATGACATCAGCTCATCTAATCTGCATATGAAAAGTTTGACTGCAAAACGATTTAAGCACCATTTTTAACATTTCAAAGTTAGTCCATCATCAGATAAATCAAAATGAAACCTTTACAATGATACCTCACTTGTTACATAACAGCTAGGGAATATTCTTGAAATCACAACTATTCCCCCCCAAAAAAAAAAAAAAAAAAAATTCTTCATTTCTCTGTCTTTTGGCAATTTTAATCACAAATATCTCAAATTAACACAAATGGAGTTAGCTCATTTGCAGTCAAACCTTTCATATCTAATATTACTGTTTTGTGAAATCTCCATTAATCTACTAATTTCATGTCAAGTATCAATGAAACTTCTATTGTTCTTTTTGTGTAATTTTACACAATCTTATCTGAGCAGAATTGAATCTGGAATTGAACTTCACTTTAACTCATTGAAGACTAGTCCGGAGTATAATTGGGCATAATATGTCTATGGGAACTGTGTGTTATAGCAAAATCAGTTCAGCCTCTACAGGTTAATCTGTGGCTCAGTGGAGACTCTAGCCCTCTGCATACACACATACACATTGTAAACTGTTACTAAGTACAATGTACTATACATGTACATCATTTGCATGAGAAAAATAGAGAAATGACGTATGGTGTGCAACTCTTGTGGTAAATACATTTGAACACTGTATACCACAATCAAATTATTTCTAAACTGAAAACACACACACACACACACACACACCATATAACAAATGAAAGAATGGACATTTCCTTTAGTTTGCAATTTGTTTTGCCTTTATTGTTTATAGTGTTTGGTAACTGGTAAGAGTTATAAAGTCATATTGTGAGCTGAGATGATACAATATTAGAAGAAAACAAACTGACACAAAAAAAAAAAAAAAAAAAAAAAATTGAGATATTGTACCGGCATAATCATAAATAAAACTGCCACAAATTGTGCAAGGACTTTGCCCCATGGAAAGATATCTGGGATTCTGACTTACTAATTTACTTCTCAGAATGCATATCTAATTTCTCATAACTTAACCCCTTGAAGACCAATCCCGAGTATACTTGGGAAGGTGTCTATGGGAAATGCGTGTTGTGGCAAAAATCAGTCCGTCCTCAACGGGTTAAGCATAGATTCATTTCACTGATAATAATTTAGAGGAAATCCACGATCTTGTGAAGCTCCTGCAGAATTCTTCAAACAAAATGAGGCACAAACACAGATACAAGAAACAACAGTGCATCACAAAGCTTTGTACCTTCCTTGAATGGTTTCTTGACAAAACCACTTTGATATTTGTGGTACGCTAGATTCAGAACAATAATTTTTTTAAGGTCTGTAATAACTTACAATGAGTACAGTATTCAAATTGTTAATATGATTCAATTCATTTCAATTCAAATGATTCAAATTATACATGTATGATGACACATTCGGTCAATACTCCTCCCCTCCCCCCCCCCCCCCCCCCCATTACTGCAAAAGTCACCTTCATATCTATTTAATTGAATATTGTCTGAAACAAGCTCATAAAATGTCTGGCTGACCTTTACAATCACACAGGTTGAGAGATTGAACAATTACAGGTTCAGTGTACATGTAATACATAATCTATGATTCAGAGCAATATATTTCTGAGGAAATGGCAGCAATGATTACTGTTTTATGAGAGCAAACAGGTCATGAGGGTTTGTCAAACAGTGACAGTATCAAATCCTAGCTTTATTAAAAGCCTACCATGACATATGGTATCAGGAAAATAAGCAAGGAAGTGACAGTGTTGTGGAGGAAAAAAAAACATTCAGAAGGAAATCAAAGTCCACTAATATATTTTATAAACTTCAAAAACTGATGGAAAACAGAAGAATAATGCTAAAATGTACTGTATATGCCAAATATTTTGCGAGGTCTTTTTTTTTCGCGAATTTCGCGAGTCAGCTGCTATTCGCGAAATTAAAAACACACGAAAATATTGACTCTCATACCGAGATAAATGTGACGTACATGTATACATTTCTCCGTTAAGTACATGACTCCACGATCGCGAATTTAACCACTCGCGTAATTGTCGGGAAGTCCCAATTCGCGAAAATTTAGACTCGCGAAATATATGGCGTATACAGTACTTAAATAGAGTCAAGTACATAGAAAAAAAAAATGCATTAAGTGGATGTCAGTGAATCTTCTGGTGATGAAATGAGTTCATTTAGGTGGTAAAGCTGGCATACTACATGTATATGGTGATGGTGGATGTCCACAAGACTATGTTGGGAAAGAAAATGAGTTGAACACTGCAGCAGAGTGTCATGTGACACCAATCAGTGTTTAAAAAGTCTCAACACAGAGTCATGTGCTATGGGAAACAGCTCCTCCCAGGATCTGTGACACAACCTCACACTCAGTATGGCTCCTCTGGTCATCCAGTCACTGACGAGGTGGGCGAGGTACAGCGCAGCCCACAGTTTATTCAGCAAACAATGCACTGAAGGTCGATGAACTCTACCTGGTCACCACAGCTACCACCTGCCCGGGCCATCCTGCATGGGGAAGCGTTCACACAGCAGCTCGACTTCAGCAAAACTCTCCGGCCTCCATAACGTCATGCTGCTGGTCATTGCCGACCACTACTGCAGACCTCTTGTTGTATGTCCACTGTCCTGACCCATGGATCAAGGCCAAAGGGTTTGGGTCTGTGCCTCTGGCAAGTCCTTGTCGAGATTTTGGAGCTCTCTCAGACCCTAAAAGAAGGCAAAACATGATAGGTATACATTGCATGAATGAGGGACTCGGCGAACCATGAACACAATAACAAACATAACATGCAGACAAAAGTTTGATAGTATTCTTCACAGTCAAGCATTCCCCCACACTTACTCTGACAAGTAGTTAATCAATTGCCCCCTCCCCCTTCATGCTACAAAAGACTTGCTTAATAGCTGTAAATGGGTCTCACTAGATAAGAAAAGAGATTGAACAGATAGTCTCCATTTTCTTCCCAATCTCAATTCTCACTCCTCTCAAGAAAGAATTAAAGACATGCGAGTAGCAACTTCATTCTTGTTATTTTGTTACTCCATTCTGCATGTGTCTAATTTCTCATTCAATGCTTCAAGTACTATCAGATTGTTTCTACCACTGCCACTGTTAGCACTGCTCTACAAATGTACCATAACTCTTCATTCACATACCTCATACACAAGTTTGATGTGGGCTTTGATTTTGGCAGAATCCTGTGTCAATTTATCACTGTACCTGGAAGGGGGGGGGAAGAGGAAGAAAGAGAAAAAAAATAACACACATGGGTTACGATATAGGATTACATGTATATTTGTTGTAATGTAGTCTTTGCTTTCATCAGCAAGAATTCCTCCCTTGTAAATAATTAAAGAATATTTAAACTGAAAAAAAAAAAAAGAATGGTTTTGAAGTGGTGCATGTGTATGGGGGATTTGATGTTAATAAACTGCTTGCTGGTAACTTTAGAATCATGTGCAGCCTTCTTGGTGACAAAACTATGGGAAAGAAAATATACACTTATATAACACAATATCAATACACTTATCTATACACACAACAAATAAATAAAAACAAAAACAGTAATGGAAGGTTTGCAAATGAGACAAATTTCTTCAAATTTCCTTTCATCACCTCAGTATTGCCTTATATGATACCAGAACCAAGTCTGGTCAATAACATTCTCATAATAAAGTGTCTACACAATGAAAACTTGCAAAGTGGTTGGGCATACACCACCACAACCCACTGCGAGCCCATCCAAGTATAGCTGTTACAATCTGCTAAAGGATGTTTATTATATTTCAAGTATCACATAGGCAGTACATGTCAGCTAATATTGCTAAATCAAACTCACTGTGTCAGATGCTTGGTTTTCTTCTCAATGAAGGCCAAAGCTTCAGGGAGAGTGAACTCTACAAAGAATCCAAAGCCAACTTGGACAAAGATCTTAGAAGAGTCATGCCTGCATAAAAATGAACAGCATGAGGATCATTGTATGATCAATTTTTCATATCACATTTAAGTTACCCAAGCCTGTAACTGCATGCTGTGTGGACATGGTGTCATTTTATGTTTTCGAAATACTAAATCTTTGTACAAATTCCATTAGAGTAAAATATCCCGTTTGCGGCAGTTTAAGCATTGTTAAGAGGTTTTCCAACTTGTAAACAAATCAGGCAAATTATTTTCAACCATTTCATATATCATAGTCAAGATTATTCATTAACGCAATTGTTTTCATGAAAGAAATTTACCATTGACCAACGCAGTTTTCTTGATTTACCAGGGCAAAACCCGGCACAATTTTCGCCGATAAGGGCGATATGCGACGTAGTATTTCTGCTTGCGGCACGATGTACAATCCCTATGCAATACGCGCGTGCTCCGCGATCTTTAGCTGAACGCCTTCACATGTCTCGCGAACATTGCGTAAGCGCCAATTCCCATTGCGAAAGCACGTGAAAATAGCGTGCGCACATGCATTGGCCGCAAACAAGATCGCACTTCTGGCGGTGTTGTTGATGTCTTTCTCGTGTTTTTCTCATTTTTTTCGATGGTAACATCCACTTTCTGAAAAAAATGGCGGCCCACATCGGCTCGCGAAAATTCTATTTTACGTGAGGATATGTTTTCAAAATCCATGAACATTGAGAAAACGAAAAAAAATCCAGTTTCTTGGACCATTGTTTCTTAACTGTTATGTTAAGAAGTACCGAAAATTTCATTTTGGATGCGATATGTTGTCATTTAGGTGAGCAAATTTCATTTTCGTCAGAGATCGTGCCCACTTTATCGGTTGGTTTTTGTTGATTGCTAGTGTGTCAGTATATGTGTAGTGTGCATGTAACCGTGCAATGCTGTGTTTAGCTGTATATTACCGTGTATGTTGTACCTGCCGCGAACGGCTGCACGGACGCTTACTGACGCAGTTACTCTAGTTCTATCTCTCTTGAGTATGAGAACATAGATACAATTGTACTGTGATTTGTTAAATACCTCTTCCAATTTCTGCATTGCATTAAAAGCATTAGCTATTCAGAAAACAAACAAACAAATGGAATATGAATACAATGTACAAACAATGAGCATTTCATGCACTATTCCTATCAGGCTTTTGAGAATTTTATATCAAATGCTAACTTACCAATACATGCACAAAAAAAGACAATTTAATCAGGATTTTAAAAATATGGAATGATGAGAGAAAGTTACAATCACCAATGACAGAAAACGCTTACACTCTTGCCTGGGCATAGAAGTTGCAGCCCAGATCCACCTGTGTTTTCAGCTCCCCTTCATCATAGCCTGCCTCCTGGTGTGTCATAGCGCCAAAATAAAAGAAAATAATTCAACAGGCATTTAAAATCAAACGTTAGTATCATTATCATCATCACTACCACCACCACATTGTTTTTTATATTCAAAATGCTAGAAGGAGTTTAGTTTCATAAATGTATGAAGGAAGTACCTTCCTTTAGCCAAGGAACGTTCAATGTGTACTTTCAAGCATTTTCGTCAACCTCTGGCATAATGCACTAAATAGTTCCCAGTCCTCAGTGTACCATGTTAGCTATTCCTCACTTCATGTCATGTGTGAACAATCATGCGCATGAAAGTGGGCAAGCACATGTATGAAAAGGTCTGATCATTACCTTAAAAAGGAACGACTAATTTGCATAATCTGGTAACATTCTACAATAAACATCTAGCGTCAATTTCCTTGCACTTTTTTTACCATATTCTTGATCCTTCTCTTCTTCCTCATTCTAAAGCTTTCCTGAGTTTCTTACCTGAATCTTTTCAATAGTCGTCTTTAGCTGGAGGTACTCTGCAATCTGTGAGAATATCATGTCTCGAGATTCCAAGACTTTTCTGCAAAATCAAAAATCAATGAGGCATTACACATGCATCCCCAATATTGTGCCAAAACATAGAGCCCCAAGTACTACACCCTGATACATCCTAGCTCTTAAATGAGACTCCCTCACCTCCTGCGCTGTGGAAGAAGTATATGCATAGCTCGTTTGGTTGTGTGAGATATTACAATTTGTGGTACCACTGGGTGGTACACTCATTGTCTGGAAGTTGTCTGCCAATACGACTATAAACTATTTTAAGAGCTGGGAAAGATGACCTTATGCCCCCCCCCCAACCACAAATTTTTTCATACCACTCTACACTACATGTACCCTACCCTTTGCTAGCTTGCCCACAGATGCTGCACTCACATCAGTCCCACACATATTGGCAAGTGGTGAGGTATGAGTGGGGGGACAGACCCTACATTCACATAAGACCCTGCTTCGCGGGAACATCACCAGAAATTGTATCTTTTTTACGACTGACCGTCCACACTGCTATCTCGACAGTTCCCGAGCTGCAAGGCGCGTGGGGGCAATTGGGGCTTGGGGCAAGCTCTGCCACTTTAAACAAGACATCGCGCTTGACTGAAAGATTGGTCTGTATCTATCTGGTTGTCGGGGATATGTTCTGCAGAGACTGCGGGGGGTGGGGTGGGGAGTCTTGCCAAGAGCTTTTTATATTTTGATACTCTTCACATCACCTGAAATCATTCAGCCAGCATCATCAGCACATTACTAAGTCATGATATTATCATCTCAAACACTACTCTTTCTCATCTTGAAATCTACCTGAACTCTAGTCCAACCAGACGCTGTGCAAACACTTGTTTGTGTACAGCAACAGGGCTGTGTATAGACTAGTTAACTTAAACTCATGTTATTCTAGCCAGGCCAGGCCTAGACAGAACAATTCATCTGTCCGGAGGAGTACTATTACCTTTTTTTTTTCACTTTATCGGCTCTCCTCCAAGGGGATTTCGTGAAGCCAGATGCAGTCTCTGTGGAATATATCCCCGATATGATCAGATATATTGTTGTTGTTTTGTTTTTAGTGACCAGATAAAGACCGATTTTTCAGTGCGATAGTTTCAGTCAAGGATGGGGTCTAACCGCACCAGCGACCCCAACCCGTAACAAGCTGCTACTGGTTACAGTGCCCCGCGCCAGGGTTAGGGTCTACCAGATTAGATACCCTATATCATGATATGTAAATCTATGAAGACTATGTCTTACGATAAAACTAAAGACATCATTTCTGTTAGCCCGACCAGACACTGTTACGCTATGCGAAAACAGCGTCTGACGAGCACGGCATGCAGCCTCGAAGTGAGGAACCTCAACACAGCTACAAAACTTAGGAACATGTATACATTTCTCCTTTAAACAGAATACTTTACTCACGTTAAATGCATGTTTCTATTATAGAAGAATAGTTCGCCACACTGGGTCCATGGAGACCACTTGCGATAAGTCCGTGGAACAAATAAATGACACTTTCTGGCGCAATTCCTGACCGTCGGGCTTCGTCGTTGCAGAATTCAAAATGGCGCCTTGACTTATGCGCATGCGTGACCGGATGTGCTCCAGAGCGAGCGCGTGTGCGTTGAAAGTGTCGAACAAACCTTGGCGTCTGCTACACAATAACCGTGGTATGGAGCTCAATGTTCCTCGCCCGACCAGACGCCAGCCGCCGCCAAGCCCAGTACAGTTTATAGCTGTATACTAGTAACCGTGCGTACGCTGCTTGAGTGTAGCAGCACGGTCGACAGCGCGACCTTTTGAAAGGGCATTCACATCACGTGACCACCCGATATCTAAACTTGGCCTGGCGTGAAAGATTGTGTACCGTGTGGACATGCTGGATATGATGATCAATTTCGGTAAGTTTCATTGCGTACATTTGAATACTAATATCATCAGATGTAGAGTAAATATTGAAGAGTATACTCGATGAGTTTGAGGTGACAAAAATGATCGTAAGTATCAAAAGTCAAAGCTATCGTGATACGATTACGTCGCTCTCCTAGTGGTTGGTGGTCGTGCGAGTACAGCCCTGTCGCGACGTACCATGTACACAGCGACTGGGCCCTGTGTATAGTTACATTTCTGTCAGTATTACCATGCCATGCACTACACCAGTTAAAATTACATGCTATAGTCTACCACGGGCATGGCCATGGGCCAAATGCTATGCATGGTCCCTCCTTTATCTCGAACTTCGAAGTTCAACTGTACCAGTGCCAGTGGGAGAAAAGATAAATTTGCAGTTTAGTCAAATCAGGCCACACAATTTGATCCAGTTCATTTGACAATGTCAATGACATTTCTCTTTTTGTTAAGTAATGACAATGTTAAGAGAAGAAAATCTGGCATGTGAATGTATGAAATGCAGCAAGTTACTCACTCCAAGTCTTTCCTCAACACTTCGTTAATGAACCGCTCATATTCAACCACTTTCTGCGGTATCTCGTCAGACATTTTGTGCCGTTTACAGGAAATTATAGGTGTATAATGTTGGTTTGGAGTACCACCACAACTTCACTCATGGCCTGTGCACTGTGGCTCTGTCACGTTTACTGCGTTGTGCATTGCATCAAGCGAGCGTAGGCTGCTATTATGATCCACTACCCGTGGCCGTTTTGGGACCCGTTCAGAGTTCAGTTATATAGAATATTGAAATATATAGACACAATAAAAAATTTTGAATAAATAATTTAAGGCTTAATAAAAATATTTAATTATTTTTAAAGTATTTTATTATGGATGTAACTGAGCACAATTTTTTATGCTTTAATTTAAGTTGTCTCGGATGGAATTTACTCACAGAAAAAAAAAAATCTCATCATGGCTGAGTTATTACTAGATCCAAATATCAGAATTTGGGTAGTTTTACCTATAGTATTCATAACTTTCTTCGTAGGAATTATCAGACACTATGTTAGCTTACTCCTCGCAAGCCAGAAAAAGGTTGATTTGCAGAAAGTTGGCGACAGGTAAGCTTCGTCTGAGGGATTGCCATATGAGTATGTACTGTGACTAATTATGTGGCCCCACCTATTACAAATTATGTTGTGTTCTAATAGCCTACTTTGATAACAGAGCAGAGGGCTGCTGAGCTAAGGTGAGCAGAGCTCAGAGCAGAGCATGATGGACAAGCAGGCAGAGACAGAATGATTATGTGATAATAGTGATATGGCTGATGCTATGATACTGATCTGAGACATAGTCTGCATAGTGGTGTGTCGAATGTTAGCAATCGTGATTATCGATTACTCAGACTAGATTTAGAAGTAGAATCTAATCAACAAGCATGAAAAGCTTCCAAGGCCAAGCAGTGCATGCGAATTCAACGATTTCGAGTGAATTTTAATTTTAGTAAATTAGGCTACCTACTGAGCCGAGTACTGTCACTAGATTCTATATGCTGTATCACTTATCAGCGTTCTCACTATCATGACTATCAGGCAGTGCAGGTCATCATGGTCATACGGGTTCGATAGCTTTTGTTCCGATACTGTGTAAATTACATGCATGTGTGGCAGAGAGATGGATGAAGGAGGCATAACATGTTAGGCCTAATGATAAAGATCAATATGTGATTGCTGTGGCTAGCTTGCTTGAATGTTAAAAATCGCAGCATCACAGACTTGTTCACACTTTGCACTCATAAGGCCTAGAACCCTATAAGTACAAGGCGATATTGAATTAATAGCAGTCAACAGGCTGAATTGCTGTTTTATACTTTACAAATTCCATGATTCAAAATCACACTGAATTACACACTGAAAAATCTGAGGTATAAATATTAAAAAAAAAAGATAAATATGGACTTATTGTAATATTTGACTAAGTTTGAAATAACAATATAACTTTAACTTCACTGAGCTGAGGTAATTTTACTGGTCATGACACTGAGCAGAGGCAAACTTGTCAGGTCAATATTTCCACTTGGATGGTGTGTCGGGAGAGTCATGTTGTGATTTTCACTTCACTCACTCAAAGTTTTGTGTTATCTCTGAGTCTGACTTTTCTGTGCATGCCAGAAATATTAGAAATAAAAAAGTACTCAAAATGTGTTTCTCTGATATCTTTAGACTGTTAGTAGATATTTTCATGCATAGATACATTGTATATTGTAGGCCCTATGCTCCCTATGCTTAACAGTATAAGTAAAAATGATAATTTTTTTTTTTCAAAATATTCCACTGCTAGTAAAAGTTAATAGTACTACTTGTAGCACTTAGGCTAACTGTGCTGATGATATAAATCACACTGCATGAAGACTGGTAGCTCCTCAAGCTATGTAAATACATGTTCCTTTGGTTTTACTTTGTGGCACATTAATGTATACTTGTGTGTTTATATCATCTGTAATACTTCAGTTAACATTGAAGTTTCTTCATTCATGTTTACCCCATCAGCCAAGCATTGATGAGGAGTAGACTGCTGAGGGAAAATGGAAAGTACTTGCCAAGAAAGGTTGGTATAACTATCAGCTGGACAGCATGACCAGCACATTCAGAGTTAGCAATGAAAACTGGCCACGCTTGTTTGCCAGCTGTAGTTTCATTGTTGTTGTTGTTGTTTTAAATTGTGGAGCTCTCTGCCGGATGGGCAATTTGCTCCAAAAAATATAATTATTCAGATATGCCTGAAATTTAATTGTAAAAAATCTAAAATACTTTGAATTATTTACGAAAACCAAATTACATTTATTTTTATATTTACAATGATATATATACATCGGAAGGAAGGGGACAGGGTTCCGGAAATGATGTCATCTGCCTTCTCCTGCATCGAGAGAAATGCAGGGTTACGCCGTTCCCGTCGGCAAAGCAGGTGTAGGACCCGCCCGCCGACGCTGGTGATGTCTTGGCCTTTCCCGGGGTCAGGCGCCTCTAGTTGTCTTATCGGCCTAGGTGTTAATTATTCTTAGCCTAGTAGGCAGAGACATCGTGGAAGAGAAGTGTTGATAGAAGAATAGCGGAAAGGGTGAAGACAGAACGAGAAGACAGACAGCTAGGGGGGTGGAGGGTGCTGAGCTCCTCTCTCTGACATAGGGTCAGCCCGTTACCAAGATTACATGCATGGGATATAAAAATGGATCACAATTGAAAGAAGCGTTACCGTCGGTCACGAGCCATTGATAATGCTAACCTTAGAGAAAAATGCAGATAAGTGTAGAAGAAGAGAAAGAATAGAGATATAGAACTAAGGATGGCGTTGAATATGACGGTGGTATCGGAATAGAACAAAAGCGTATTGAGTATATCGATGGTACATGTATGCGTGTTGAGTTCTCCCTTGCAGTCGTTTGTGTCCTCTACAAACATCATACCTTGGGATAATTAATGTAGGTAGTGGCATAGAGATAATAACAATAATAACAATTATTATTATTATTATTATTATTATTATTATTATTATTATTATTATTATTATTATTATTATTATTATCACCATTATCATTATTATTATCATCATCATTAAAAGTTATCATTATTATTTTTTTATTATTCAGTCTTTCCTAATGAGGAAACACTTTTTCAACGATGAAGAGAGTGGATTCTTCAAGACACAGAAGAGAGAAGGTCCTCCTCCCAATCCAATGGCAGGTATGTGCTGCTATCTCAAAATCCTATTCATGAATAATCCTTGTTTTATCATGCTTTGTGTTTACTGCATTGTCTTATTTAGTACAGAAACACACCATGGATTACATGGCTAGGTGACATTGTTGATTCAGGTGAACAGAGCATCAACTACTGTAAAACGAGGAATGTTTGCGTGCATTTTAATTTCAAGAGCGCCAAGATTCGCGAAATTAAAATGCATGCGAAATTTCTTGTCTACACTATATGCATTGAACACCAGTGGCAATTTGCGAAAATTTCATGCCACAAAAAAGGCCGTCGGCTCCAATTCGCGAAAAATTTGTGCCGCGAATGTATCATGTTTTACAGTATTGTGAATTTGCTCACATTCAAGAAGTGCATAGACAAGAAGGCTAAGACCAAGGTGTAAAACAAAATTAAGTTATCCCAGATCTCCTGACTGTGTATTGCCCATGATTTTTATCCTACATTGTACCTACTTTTCAAGCACTGAATAATCAGTGTTTATTTCTGTCAATGTACATGTAGAGTCATTTGACAATAAGTTGTTCTATTTAGGTTTTTAGTAGTAGAGCAGTAAAAGCAGAGCTTTTGAATAGTTTTGCATAGCTGCCAAAGAGAGTAACATGCATTTAGCTACATTGATCACTTTCATCCTTTGTTTAGGTATAATGAAACATGGTTTTGTCTTGCCTTTTGGGCATTCTTTCCTTGTTAAACATTGAATACCGTAGGCATCAGAAGGTGGTGATAATCGCCTGTATTTGTCCATCCAATGGCGTGTTGGCAGAAGATATAACATATTGAATATTCCCAGAGTTGTCATCATGTCATGGCAGTATTTTTGTTACAAATCACTTGATGTGCAATCCAGATGAGTGCAATCCAGATGAGTGCCAATACCTTTGGTGGTATTTTCCTTGAAACCATTGTGTGAATATTAATTATTTTTTAGCTCTCTGACATTTTGTATTGCATTGAAATGTATACATTCAGATCCCTCTATGATGACTGACATGCTGAAGGGCAATCTGACCAACATCCTTCCCATGATTGTCATCGGTGGCTGGATCAACTGGACATTCTCAGGCTTTGTCATAAGTGAGTTGCTTTGTAAAGTCTCTTGACTTTTAATCTACTATTGCGTCTTTTGCCCATTTGCTGACTGACATGTTTGTAGGTGTGTGCCTCATTAATTTACCACTAACCCGAGGTGTATACATACTTTGTGAGCAGCAGTCTTTATTTAGTCACAAGGATACTAAGCTCAGACCACTTTGTGCAGAAGCCTGAGGAAGAGTAAGCAGTTTTGAATACTGTAAAATCTGAATAAATGTTAGAAAGTATGTGTATTGTACTCATTTATATGAATTAATTAAATCTAATTAAATTTGTAGAAATAAAGGGGAAACATGTTCATTATGAGATAAGAATGATAGATGTGAAAGAAGCGAATTTTTGTTTACCTATGACAATATACTACTATCATGCACTAGAGATGCAATTTTATGTAAACAAGTGAGTGAGATGGATTTACCCCAACACATTTTTTGTCCCCGCCGAACGAGTTCGAGCAGGGGACTATGAAACGGGCTCCGTACGTGTGTGTGTCCGTGTGTCCGTCCGTCCGTCCGTCCGTGTGTCCGTCCGTGTGTGCATCCGTGTGTGATCAAAATCTTCAATTTGCTACTTCTCTGTCATTTATGAGCCAATTTTGATTCTGTTTGCTTTATATGATAGCACTACATGGGAGCTTTGAAACTTCTACACAGAATTTCAGTCGTGACCTTTGACCTTGACCTTTGACCTATATTGTACATTTTGCTACAAAATGCTACTCCTTAGCCATTTCTAACCCGATTTCGATTCCGTTTGCTTTATATGATGGCACTAGGTGAGGGCTTCAAAACTTCTACACAGAATTTTGACCTTTGACTTCTTTGACCTTTGACCTTGATTTTTTTGACCTATATTGTACATTTTGCTACAAAATGCTACTCCTTCGCCATTTCTAACCCGATTTCGATTCCGTTTGCTTTATGTGATGGCACTAGGTGAGGGCTTCAAAACTTCTACACAGAATTTTGACCTTTGACTTCTTTGACCTTTGACCTTGATTTTTTTGACCTGTATTGTACATTTTGCTACAAAATGCTACTCCTTCGCCATTTCTAACCCGATTTCGATTCCGTTTTGCTTTATGTGATGGCACTAGGTGAGGGCTTCAACACTTCTACACAGAATATTGACCTTTGACGTCTTTGACCTTTGACCTTGATTTTTTGACCCGTATTGTACACTTTGCTACAAAATGCTACTCCTTCGCCATTTCTAACCCGATTTCAATTCCGTTTGCTTTATGTGATGGCACTAGGTGAGGGCTTCAACACTTCTACACAGAATATTGACCTTTGACGTCTTTGACCTTTGACCTTGATTTTTTGACCCGTATTGTACACTTTGCTACAAAATGCTACTCCTTCGCCATTTTTTACCCGATTTCAATTCTGTTTGATTTATGTGATGGCACTAGGTGAGGGCTTCAAAACTTCTACACAGAATTTTGACCTTTGACCTTTGACCTTAATTTTTGTCCTACATGTACATTTTGTTGTACATTTTGCTACAAAATTACATTTTGCTACAAAATGCTACTCCTTCGCCATTTCTAACCCGATTTTGATTCCGTTTGCTTTATGTGATGGCACTAGGTGAGCGCTTCAAAACTTCTACACAGAATTTTGACCTTTGACCTTGATTTTTGACCGTTATTGTACATTTTGCTACAAAATGCTACTTCCAGCGGGGACATATATTACGCACCGCGTAATTTCTACTTTTCCATGTTGTTTTTCCAAATCAAAAAACAGCAAGCAGTTCCAGGGGGGCTTGATGAGTTCTTATTTAGACACTTGCCCTTACTAAGACAAGGTGTGCAAGTTGGTCATAATGTCTGTGTTTGATTTTGATCTGACATAAAGTAGGAGTTGTATATTTCTTTTGCCCATGTGCTTTGATACCTGCCCAAAGATGTAAATTAGACACACCTCACTGCATTTCATCATGTTGTTTGTTTCCATGGTGACAGCCAAGGTACCGTTTCCCCTCACACTACGCTTCAAGCCCATGCTTCAGCGAGGGGTAGAGCTCGCATCACTAGATGCCTCATGGGTGTCGTCAGCCAGTTGGTATTTCTTGAACGTCTTTGGGCTCAGGAGTGTCTACTCTCTCATCCTGGGAGAAAATAACGGTGAGATTTCTTTCAGGCATACACCCTGGGTTCGGCAGGACTTTGTCTTGCTAATTACTGTATTGCAGTGTTCAAGTTTCTTTTAATTATAGTTTTAGGTGGAAGTGTACATTTTCACTTAGCCCAGTGAGGACGAGTCCCAAGTATACTCGAGCAAGTGTGCAAGGAAAATGCATGTTGTAGCAAAATCAACCTGTCAGCAGGTTAAATTGCAAATTTTCTGAACTCTTGGCTACATACTTACAAGTAGATATTGCAGTGGTTATTTGTAATATCATTTCTTTTGGTTCAGCTTTGATGTTTTGATATCTTTGCATAGAAGCAGTAGTCTTGGCACAGAGTGTCAAATTTTATAGATACCTCAGCAAATGTGTTCAGAGCAGCAACATACCAAGCTTTAAGACCAGCTGCAATGTTTTAGTGTATTGGATGATAGCTCAACTGTTACAGAAGCATTTAGAAAGTCGTGATGCTCATATGTTCATGAGAAGGTAAATTTTAGAGGCAAAGGAAGATAGGGGAGTATGAAGTCTAACCTGGTGAAGTTGACATTCATTATGTTTATTGCACAATGTTGTCTGAATTAAGAGTGATAGTGGGCCATTGCTATCATATTCTCAACACATTATAGGCAGTGGAAACTCAGTACTGGTATAATGAGATCTTTGGGACTAAGACAATTTGTTCTTTATATCGGATATCTTGTTATATCAGTAGTCAATAAACAATACAGAACTAAGGAAATAACTTCATCGGGACCAGAAAAATTAGTTTTGTTAAATCAGGTATTTTGTTTTATCACATCTCCTTATATGGAGTTTCCACTGTACATTGTAATATGCTACCTCTATGGGGTTAAGCCTCCAAAGGGAAAAGGAATCCTCTATTAACCTCCCAATGAATTGATATCTTCAGCCGCTGACCAGGCACGGTTGATGCAACAACAGATGAATCAGGGAATGGCCATGTCTCCTGACCCAGCCAAGGCCTTCAAGGTATGTACTGACCTTTTTTCAATCTTATCCATTTACATTTATGGACACCCATATATTGAAGAGTACATGGCAAAGTTTGTTTGTTTTCCGTTTGCACAGATTTTATCCTCAATCTTTCATACAGTATACCTTTTTATAAGCCCCTTCTTTTGTGCAGGCTTGTGCATTTAGCTAGTTCTATTGTATTACAGTTCATTCTTGTGGCTTTATATTGTTTTCTTATAAGAACAAAACGAACTCAGTCATTCCTGTTATGGTTTATAATCTATGCATTTAATACTGTCCTGTCCACCACCTGTTTCATGGTTACCCACAGGCTGAATGGGAGGCACTAGAGATAGCTGACCACCGCTGGGCCCTCAGCAATGTGGAGGAAGAGCTTATTGGCAGGACCCCTACACCTGATGATATCTACGTCAAGGACAAGTATATATGAGTACAAAGCAACCTGTTTCAATGGACAGTGGTACATATATATAATTTTGTTTTTGTCTAAGCCAATGCAAGGCAAGGCTAAAAAAGCACTTCATTGTCTTTGGAACACTCATCTGCATTGATATTGATGCTTGAAAATGCACAAAATGGCACCCAAAAAAAAAGGAGAAAAAAAAATGAAGACATAACTCCTGGTGACATAGCAGCGATTTAAATATGTAACATCGCTTGAGTTCGCCTTGTAGACAGCACTGTGGATAGATTTCTGAACTTCAAGTGTCAAATATTTATATTGAATAGGGTTTGTCTGTGTCTTTACATTATAAGATGGCATGAATATAAATGCAGACATTCAAAATAAGGTGCATTACAAGTAATCATATGAATGAAGCACATTTTAGTAACATAAGTGGTAATGAGACAGGGAGAACAATTCGTCGCCGGTCACACGAACCGACGAATCCCTCGGGTTTGCGTAAGAATGACAATTCGAGAAAATCGCGTTTGAAGTTAACCCATTTTTGACTTATGGTTGCTACACTTTCATGTCTATAATTTCCAGTTATTTTTGTAGTACATTCAGACTTCAATTCTTGCCCTAACTTGTGAAGTTTTTATCGAATTGTATTGTTAGCAAATAAGCGGGAAATCGTCAAAGAGCTGCATGCATCTATTTTCGGTCTGCAAAGAACGTTATCATTTTCCATGTGTGTCCATATGTACATGTACATTGAGCGTTGTCATTGTCAACACATGTGTATAGTACGCGCACTGTGCGCGCGGTCAATGAACTGTTGAATCTCAAAAACTACACGCAAGTCAATGCGCACTGATTCGTCGGTTCGGTGACCGCGCGTACTACAAATGTAGTACGCGCGGTCACCGAACCGTCGCATCGCCTGAATTGTTTAACACACGCGTCTATGGGGAAAACAAATAATTTTCACGAATGGAATTACATACTTCTACAAAAGTGATAACTACGTAAAAATTACACCGAATTACACACTGAGAATTTCAGAATATGTAGTATGGAATGTCTACTATCGAAATGATTGAAAACCTCAAAATCGAAAATTTGACCCAAAATCGAGTGATTCGTCGGTTCGTGTGACCGGCGACGAATTGTGTAATTTTCCTTACACTCCTTCATAAAACCTGCCCCTTAACAATGCTGCACACTAGCACTGGTCCGATGATCCCTGACCGGTAAAAATAAGTGTCAGACCAGTAACTTTTTCTGGAATGGACAAGTGTAAAATAGAAAAACTGGGTACCTACTGGTCCAGCCTGTCTGTCAGACCTGTAGAAAAAATTGGTTCATGTGTAGCCCTAAGCAAAGAAGTAAATTGCTATGTACTCTTATTATTAGCCACTGCATGCCTTGGCAGATATAGCGGATTGTTTTGAAAAATAACTCTTCATTGCCATGGGAATTGCTGTATCACAACTTTGCCATATCCTGGCTACGTAACATACTGAAGTACAAGATATCTGTATGGTGAGTAGCCTAACAGATATTTCCTGTGCTGTATTGCAGATTTAATGTTTGATCCCAATGTTTTTATAAGGATGTGGCCCTCAAAATACATACTAGTCGGCACTACCGGATTTAACACATCAGGTGTGGGCAAGTCATTGCATGAAGTAATCTTCTGCCAGAATACAAGTTCTTGGTCAAATGTCGATTGTAGATTGTACAAACTTAAATACACGATTGTACTATACCATGATTTTTTAAGTATTTTTTTTTTCCAGGCAGCGTGGCAAGAGTGATACTCATGGCTGTGAAATTGTTCAAATAATTTTCATCATAATCAAAGGTATATGACACACATGCAATAGAGTAAACTTGTCAGACTTGTTTTGACATCAGTTGATGGTTTTAGGGTGAAGGATCTATATGTTTGGGGATTGATCGCGATTAATTTTGTGGTGACATATATATATATATATTTTTTTTTTTTTTCTGTGATGAGGGAAATGGATGTATTTCCTTAATTTTGTTTGGTAATTGTTTTCAGTCAGTATCAATATCAATGTTTGTAGACTATTTAATATCAGTCGGTGATTGATTCTTTGGATTACACTTTGTTTTGTTATGGAAGATTGTTTTAGCTACATCATAATTTGGTGTTGCTTTAAAAAAAAATGAAAATATGTGTTTGGTGAAATAAGTGCTGACTGTCCAATATACAGTGTATGTCACATAATGACATTGTGCAGTATTGTCTTGTTTCTCGTCTTGATTTAGATGATTAGGGCCCTGTTTTATGAAGAGTTATAATTGATTATATGTTTGATTTCTATGGTAAGTCTATGGCAACCTGTGTGGTAAGGAAATTTATAATCAGTTATATCTTTTGATAAAATGGGGCCTTATTTTTATTTCAGAGAAATATATGTTGTTATTTACACTAATCAGAACAACCAACAACACATTTACAGTTGTTTTTCAATTAAAATGTTTATTGTCTTGCATCAAATGTTAAAAAAAAATATAGATATAAGTACTGGAAAATAAAAAATTATTTCAGAGGGGACCTTTTTTTTTCCTTGTTTGTTACCGCAGCATATAGATTGATGGTACATTATCTTTACATAATGACCTCCATGACCTTCATATCACACATATTTTGTCATGGGTACTTGAAAGAACAACAGAACAAACAGAACCAAAAAGCCAACAACAACAACTAAACAGAAACCCTATGAAGTAAAAGACATTTGTATACCAGTACAGTAGACTCCCATTATAACAAAGTTCTCGGGACCGGCAGTTTTCTTTCACTATATCAAAATTTTGTAACAACCGAACAAATAAACAATGAAAATACTTAGAGTGGATAATGTTGCGGCCTGAATTTTTATTTGTTGTAACCAGAATTTTGTTGTAACCGTGTTCGTTATAATGGGAGTGCACTGTAAGTACTTTGAAGTTTTATTTACCCAGGCAAGTTTGAGCCAACATTGCAACAAAAATATTGCACAAAAATAAAAAGGCATGTATAGAAAATAATAACCGATGGAATTTTCACAGAAATGAACACATTGTAGGTTAGCTTGTCTCATTGATCTTGAAGAATTTTCAAAATAGAGTAAATACCATACTACCATCAAAGACAACAATGTTGTATGCACAAAAATCTTATGGATACCTCCTTATGACATAACAGAGATATGTGATATATCAAACTCCTTGGGACCTATTAAATAATGTTGTTATGGCACATTAAATACAAAGAAGAAATTACTTTGATGTATTAGTGATTTGTTGAACATGTAACAGTTGTTTTGTATAATGACTATCCACTTCCGACTACTACATTTTAAAGATTTTTCTTCCTCACAATTTTGAAAGTTCAACATAGACATCAGGTCATGTATGCATGCAAACAGAGTGAACTCTTGATATAAAGAACACTGATGTAACAAAATTTAGGTATAACATTTGGATTGTCATGGTCCCAAGGAGTGTGTTGAGAGTTCAATGTACTCTTGCCGATCATTATTATCCTACCACGCCATCCTACCACACTTGCCTAACCTAGCCATCCGCTTATCAAGTGAGACATTATTAATACCACACTCATGAAGTACTTAAAGTATTTACATATCCATCAGCCATTATTAAATCAGTATTTCAGTTATGATGCAAGCACACATGCACATCAACACATATAGGCCAGGACCTGCTATTAGACCTGACAATATAAAACATATTGTATTTCATCTTTTCATAATTGTGTACAGCCTGTGAGGGAAAATAGGATGAACATTTTCACTTCATTTTCTTCACTTTTTCAAATCAGCAGCATGCAGTTCACAAGTAGGTAATTGAGCAACCTGACCTGATAAGGTATTTTTCTGAAAGAGCTCTCTTACCTATTATACATGTATGTACTCTGTTATAAATTTTTAAACAGTTATTGCTCAGTAGGATTACATATATACAGCATAAATGCAAAACAATTTGTTGACAAGATATATTTAAGATAATACATGTATATTTTTTACTCAGAGCTACATTAGCTTCATGCTGAAAATAGCTTATCAACAGTGTGCTTCTAAACCAAAGCTGATTTACAGAGAAGTACCAGTAAGCATTCAAAAGCAACAAGTACTGACCCTTGTATAATACTGTGATTTAGTGATATCTCTCATTGAAACACTGGTACTATATTATATTCAACCCCATAGGAAAGGCTTATCCACATTTCTTACCCCCATATCCATGTTTTGCACAATTCTCAGGTACAAGAAAAAAAAAATTGACTACTTATTCACTACTTGATAACAATATAGAAATAAAGCCACTTTATATGCACATGCTAAGAAGGTAACACTAATGAAAATGATTAGAGCTTTTACACACTAATTACCATAGATTGCATCATTATACATCATACACTGGTCCGTTCTGAAGACTGATCAATGCTGGGTCACACAAGCTGGATTTCTCACATTATTGTCTCTCCATTTCTCACTGTCTCTTGTCTCGCTTCTCTTGACATCAGCTGATCAAACTAAGAGGGTAGCAAAACAGAACAATAACACATTCTTGTTTTTATCTCATTCAGTCCTAAACGTGTTTGCATGCTATATCGTTTTAATATTTATCTGGTGTGTACAATGTAGAATACCAGCAAGTCTTTAACAAGTCAGACAACTTCAGATAAAAATTTTTCAGGCATTCAAATACAAACAAGGCATGATGTGTGATTTGATGAAGTGAGGCGTTGCATAGCGATCTTGAGCTGGATTTACTATTCCACAGTTTGTTTTGGACGACATCATTATTAGGTTCTGCATACCATGTGTAGTCTAATACATCAAGAGCTGGGATGCCAACACAATTGCAGTATTTTGAGAGCAAAAGGGGTGTATTTTTGGTAGGAAAACACTATTTTTACATTTCCTGCAGCACATCTATTTAGCAACATAATTTGAGTAAACAGTATTTTGCATGAAATCTGCAGTATTTTTGGCAAAGAAACAACAAAAAGCAAACAACATACATAATACAGTGGACTCCCTTGGAAACGGAAGTCCTTGGGACCGGCAGATTTCTTTTGTTGTATTGAATTTCATTATAACCGAACAAATAGACAATAAAAACAGACAGCAGATAATGATGCGGCCTGAATTTTCACTTCGTTGTAACCTGAATTTTGTTATAACTGTGTTTGTAATAACGGGAGTGCGCTGTACCTGCAAAAAAATAACAGTTGGCATCTCTGCACGAGGCATTAAGTATATTAGTGTATCAGAATTCCACATTGTATTGAAAATAGTGCTTCTCTCATAAAACGGTCACTATCATTCATTCATGTCTCACCTCTGTGTAGCGAACTTCTTGATGTACAGTCGATGACGGGGAACAAGGTGGCTGTAGAGTGTCCATTGGAGCTAGTGTTATTGCTGCTAAACCGCTGCCATTCTACAGAGTTGTACAATCATGAATGACCATTTTAACTCTTGACTCATCAACATATGACTCTT
The DNA here is from genome assembly GCA_033980235.1 of Diadema setosum. NCBI lineage: Eukaryota > Metazoa > Echinodermata > Echinoidea > Diadematoida > Diadematidae > Diadema > Diadema setosum. The sequence continues at coordinate 47,955,074 of CM067060.1, forward strand.
ATGACTATTTTAACCTTGACTCGGCTATCACTCTATCTTTCATTTGCTGTTATTGTGAGAGATTTATCACTATGAAACAAGCAAATTAAAAAAAAAAGTTAACACGAATTAACTCTTTTTCATAGCAAAGCTAGCAAAAAATGTGAAAACCTCTCCTGAAAAAATCAGAAATTCTACCATCATGAGATTTTTGTAGGTAAAATGACAAATAATGATAGGAAAAGAGCCACAGTCACAAAAATAATCTAGCTGACTGGAAATGAGTCATAAGATTCTAATCATGCTGTATTTTCATTCACTATTTCTCTCTTTTTTTTTTCCCCCTCAGAGGTTGTGCATAAGTCTGCCTTGACAGTCTAGTCAACATAACTAATGTATAAGCTGTTATTTTTGCACGGGTTTAATTTTTGCTAATTTCGCGAATCACAGTTGGATCGCGAATTCAACAACATGCAAAAATGTCTCCATGCACTAAGGTAATAGTGCATTTACGTTAGCATCAATTTGCGAAAACAACATCTCGCAAAAATGTCTATGACCTCCTCATTCGCAAAAATATCTGCACGCGAAAATAACAGCATATACAGTACCTTGAACTGTAAGGCAGAGATAGCACAAAATGAGTTGGATCGTATCAAGCCAAAAACTTGTCAGTGCCAAAAACATTGCTTGGAGGAAAATACTTGTCGTGTAGCTTACTCGAGGAGGTTGAGGCATTGCTGTACCGGTTGTGATGGCAGTCAACTCTCGTATTCTCTTCCCCCGAAGCCAGTACAGCACCACGATGGCCACAAAGGCAAGAAGAGCGATAGGAATGGCAATTCCCGCAAATATGTGACTTGCGGAAATATTTGAAGTGCTTGGCTGCCATTGTCAAGAGAAAAAAGAACGAGTTAACAACAGCTATTCATGTCAGACTAATTCTCAGAGGCATGAACTTGCATTCATTTGAATATTCTCATGCTCAAATAGGTACAAATATGGGACATGATATTAATTCGCTAAGGTTAGCAAGTACTTTACTTGGGAATTTTATTTCAAGGCAGATACTATTTTCCAATGTCCTTTACCATCATATATTACAGCCTACAAGACATTGTGAAAACCAGTGAATATACATTAAAGGTCCTGTTTACCATTGGGAGCAGTGATTTAAAAAAATCACACTTAATGCATATGTGTAGGTCAGTTGTATCACAAAACATCCTACCATATAAGAATTTTGCAATAAAACCTAAGATATAAGGAAATATCACTATTTTTCTCAGTAAACCCTAACTGTAGACGATTTAGTCTGGAAACATTTTCATTATAACCATTGTTCACATTTGTATATTAAACAATACTTAGCATTGATTATACTATATAAATTCAGGTTTATACAAAGGTTGTTTCTATCCCTAACTCACATTTTAGAACTATTTTGAAGCGCTAATGCTCTTTTTTAATTTCATCTGCAAACGGTAAATTATGCCTTTGAGTTTGATATGTCTTTGCTATAAAAAATAAAGAAAGTAAGAAATCCAAGTGCAACATGTTTACTGTATGTCTACAACTGGTTTCAAACTTTGATTTTTAGTTTTCTCTGTTTTTCTCCCCAAATTATGCCACCACTACAGTGACTGTTAGTAAAAGAATCTCTCTTCACCTAGCTTGTCTACGAACTGCATAAATCCCAGCATATAATGTTTTGGAACCAAAGTGGACTCCCTTTATAACAAAGTCCTCGGGACCAGCAGATTTCTTTCATTTATCAAGATTTCATTATAACCGAACAAATGAACAATACAAAAACATAGCGCGGATAATTCTGCGACCTTTATTTTTATTTCATTGTAACCAGAATTTTGTTATAACCGTGTTCTTTATAACGGGAGTGCACTGTATCCATATAACTAGTCACATATGAAGACATTACTGTGACACTCTGTTGAGCATTACCGTTGAAACTGTCTCGCTGGAGCACATCTTGGCTGAGATTGGCAGCGGCTGCTCAATGATGTGAATGAGTCCATTGGTGGCTGGGATGTCAAAGGTCAGAATCCTTACCCCCTCTACTCTCAATGTGATCTGTGGTATGTGCAAAGTAACAGCATACCATTATCAACTATGATATCAGTCTTTTTGCTGGCACAGATTTGTCAGTAATGATACCAAATTAAGTTGTTCAGCATGCTTAACATACATCATTTTCTTTCTCTTTGATTCATACTGTGACGTTAAAGAGAGATGAAAATTCTGAACATCACTTTATACTGGCCTTACTTCTTTCACACACAGGCCGAGGAAATCAGAAATTATTTGCATCCTTCATGCACAAAATTTTGCCATTGACATGCAACAACTTGAGAAGTTTCCTCCCCCTTCAGGATTGCGTACAGAGATCTATCAGAGATGCTTCAACCATCGTCAGATAATTATCATATTCTGATGAAGAGGGGCAAATTGGTACGAATGAATCAATGTATGAGATCACCTGATGATGGTGGCTCTCAATCTGCTGCACTCGTAGCCCTATCCCATGCATCGTCTCCAGCCTGGGTGTGGTCAGGAGGTCCTCCCGACTCCACCGGTCGTGCACGATGTGGAACTGGACCTGGGATGGGTAGAAGGTCTGGGGCCAAGAAAGATGACTAGTCTTCATCTTGGGATGCCAATGTAGGGATGATCATCACACAGACAACAAGAGGCTTTATCAAGTACCACTATGTAATACCATTTCATCTCTCCATCAGTCATCTCCATGTATCCGCCATTCCGCTTTAACAATCAGGCACACATCAATGTCTTAGTGCAGAATTATGTTTGTCAAACTCTAGAAACCCATGCAGTGATTATTCTTAATCTACATGACTACCCCTAAAGTGATTCTAGTTGTTTCAACATGATACATTTCAATTTTGTCTTACAATCATGTACATGTAGATGTTTTTAATCAGTTCAATAAGTAGTGCTGATGTTGGTTTGTGTTGGTATTATATAGAGAGTATATCATACCCTTCACACAAAAGAATTATCTTCTTTGTAACTGTGGTTACAGCTTGCATACAAACAGATTATTTATCTAAAAATAATAATTAAAAGAAAAAGAATCCAGGGCATGTACGTTGTTGTGACATGGCTATGCAAAGTCATTATTTCACTGAAGAAAATATTTGTTATAGGCAGAAAAAAGTGTCTAATGTTATCTTCAACATTTTCATGGTGCCATTTTTAAAAACACATTGAAGATGGAAAAGAAAAAAAAAAGATCAATAGTAGTGGGCTGTTAGTAGAGATAGGTTGTATTCAAGAGAGAAGGCGATAGGAGCTAGCTTACCAGTTGGGTGCCATTTTAGGTTGCATTCAAGAGAGAAGGCGATAGGAGCTAGCTTACCAGTTGGGTGCCATTTTAGGTTGTATTCAAGAGAGAAGGCGATAGGAGCTAGCTTACCAGTTGGGTGCCATTTTAGGTTGTATTCAAGAGAGAAGGCGATAGGAGCTAGCTTACCAGTTGGGTGCCATTTTAGGTTGTATTCAAGAGAGAAGGCGATAGGAGCTAGCTTACTAGTTGGGTGCCATTTTAGGTTGTATTCAAGAGAGAAGGCGATAGGAGCTAGCTTACCAGTTAGGTACCATTTTAGGTTGTATTCAAGAGAGAAGGGGATAGGAGCTAGCTTACCAGTTGGGTGCCATTTTAGGTTGTATTCAAGAGAGAAGGCGATAGGAGCTAGCTTACCAGTTGGGTGCCATTTTAGGTTGTATTCAAGAGAGAAGGCGATAGGAGCTAGCTTACCAGTTGGGTGCCATTTTAGGTTGTATTCAAGAGAGAAGGCGATAGGAGCTAGCTTACTAGTTGGGTGCCATTTTAGGTTGTATTCAAGAGAGAAGGCGATAGGAGCTAGCTTACTAGTTGGGTGCCACTTTAGGTTGTATTCAAGAGAGAAGGCGATAGGAGCTAGCTTACCAGTTGGGTACCATTTTAGGTTGTATTCAAGAGAGAAGGCGATAGGAGCTAGCTTACCAGTTGGGTGCCATTTTAGGTTGTATTCAAGAGAGAAGGCGATAGGAGCTAGCTTACTAGTTGGGTGCCATTTTAGGTTGTATTCAAGAGAGAAGGTGATAGGAGCTAGCTTACCAGTTGGGTGCCATTTTAGGTTGTATTCAAGAGAGAAGGCGATAGGAGCTAGCTTACCAGTTGGGTGCCATTTTAGGTTGTATTCAAGAGAGAAGGTGATAGGAGCTAGCTTACCAGTTGGGTGCCATTTTAGGTTGTATTCAAGAGAGAAGGCGATAGGAGCTAGCTTACCAGTTGGGTGCCATTTTCAGAAACACGAGGGATGAAAACCGTCACAGGATCATCAGCATTCCTAAGGTCCTGGACCAAGTCCCTGTGATTGGTACAGAAATCTGAAAACTCTGCCAGGACCTGAAGAAAGAGATAGAAATTCAGCACTTAGGGGTTTTCCACAGAATCTGAGTATCGGTGGAGTATTAAAAAGACTTTTCTCATGAGCAGAAGATATCTCATCCTTGAGAAAAATGCAAATTAAAGTCATGCACAAGTACCAGTAAAACTGTGATGTACGTTGTGACAATTTCTTGCAGCATGCTTTACTCTTTAATCCAGGGCATGCATCAATACCAGTAATTATTACTGTACAAGTCATATTGCGAACTATTTGATCTGTGATATTTCTGTTGCACATACAGTCAATTTACTATCAGTAAAGCCACAAAAGTAGTATGTTTTTTGACATAATGAAACCACTGGATTTATATCACACTGCAAAAGATTATGATGGAATGCTACAAGTGTCCTTAGATCACAGTAGATGCAATGCAATTAGGTACAACAACAAGGCAAGTGCCATAATGTGTCTTGCCCATTGTACGCGAATGGGATATAACAGATAAAAAGAGATATAAAAGGGTAAAAATTTATGGCAAAGAAGAAACGTGCCATAAAAACTTAACATTGGGCCCTTAAAGCTCGTTGACCCCTGCCTTTGACCTTGTGGTGATCATCAATTCCCCAAGGGACATCTACCATCCAAGTTTGGTCACAAACAGACCTATGGATCAAAAGTTATGACCCATAATAGAAACGCGCCATAAAAACTTAACATTGGGCTCTAAAAGTTCGTTGACCCATGCTTGTGACCATTGACCTTGTGGTGACCATCCACTCCCCAAGGGACATCTACCATCCAAGTTTGGTCACAAATGGAGTTATGGATCAAAAGTTATGACCCATAATAGAAACGCACCATAAAAACTTAACATTGGGCTCTAAAAGTTTGTTGACCCCTGCTTGTGACCATTGACCTTGTGGTGATCATCCACTCCCCAAGGGACATCTACCATTCAAGTTTAGTCACAAACGGACCTATAGATCAAAAGTTATGACCCATAAGAGAAATGCGCCATAAAAACGTAACATTGGGCCCTAAAGTTCATTGACCCCTGCCTGTGAGTTTTGACCTTGAGGTGACCTTCATGTATGGTAAAATGTGAAACTTTGTATTACCCCTCTTTCCTCGAAGTTTGATTGCAATTGAAGCCCAGAGTAAAGAGTTATTGAAGTTTTTGTAGCGTTACGGACAACAGACGGACAGATGGAAGATGAACGGACAGACGCCGTAGGCGATCCCTTTGTCTCCCCTCACCTCTGGTTGGCTCGACAAAAACCAGAAAGGAAGGTCAGGGGGGCATTTCATGAAGGAACTTGTCGGATAAAATGTCCGACAAGTCAATTATATCCGACAAGTTCAGAGAAATCAGCCAATCAGACTAAAGAATTTCTCAAAACTTGTCGGATATAATTGACTTGTCAGATATTTTATCCGACAAGTTCCTTCATGAAATGCCCCCCAGGTCAATTGTGGGTGAAGACTGTGGCAGTATACCAGATGGACCAGTATGAAATATGATAAATGTTCTTTGAAAAACACATGCAGCCAAATCTCACCTGACTAAACTGGAAGAAGTCTGGGGTGCTACTGATTGTGTCAAACAGGTTGCCATTACATATCACTCCATCTCCAACATATCCATCCAGACACTGGCACCGCCTGAAACCTAAAAAATTCAAATGAATGAAGACGTTTATTTGTCAGACTTCAGTTTATTTCATGAAACATTCTGACTTGTCGTTACTATAACAACACAACTGTTTCTCGATCATTGTTGTAAATGAAATGTTTCTCATTTTACATGCCCTTTTTTTGTGGGGGGGGGGGGGGTGAAATGTGCACTACCACACAAACTAGTTTGATCTCATGAATGTGCAGTGGGGCAACATGTATAATTCATGACGAAACACTCGAGTTGATCCCCGAGGCAGACCTCCCAACCATTCTGAATTTGGAGGGAAGAACCTGAATTTGTAGCATTCCTGGCTGTTGTTTCAATAGGAGTTTCCTATTTTTCTTGATAATTCTGCTATACACTCCTATGGGATTGCTCTTCCTTTGCAACTTTTGAGCCAAATCATCCCTACTTTTCAGTCAGAAAGTTTGGGAGGTCTGCCAGAGGTGTTTATCAGATGGCAATGATACCATGAAGATGAAGAAAGATGAGACGAGACCATCGTGGAGGGTATGGCAAGGACTCACTCACCCCCATCGGCTCCCTCCAGACAGATGGCATTGGGAGAGCAGCCTCCATTATTGGAGAGACAACTTGCCGTAGGAAGATGACACTCAAACCCATTCCCCGAGTGAGGCGGCTTACACCAGCAGCTCCTGGAGTTCTACATCCATGAAGTCAAGAATAGAGCGTAGACAGGAAGAACGAAGAGAAGGAGATGCAAGTCTAGATGAAATTATCAAACATTCAGTCTATAGATGGGATAGAATAATCTGATTTTGCAAAATCAAAAGGTTTATTGTTTACCAGTATTTCAAAGCATTATTTTAAGCTTTCTTTAACTCAGTTTTGAAGGCTGTGAGATTCAAATTACTGTGGGCAGGCACTGAATCCCTAATATCAGTCAAAAAATGTTGAAAACTGTTTGAATAACGGTTATTTCCTAACCCCTTTGATTGCTGACTTAAAGATATGACTGTACTTAACACATCATCTCAAGAACTATTATTCTGCCGAAAGGCAACGCAACAAGTTCATCTGCAAAGTTAGTTGAAAGCTTGCAGGTGTTGAAAGACATGACCAGAAACTGTTGATTTTCTCCGATATGATGCATTTATTGAAAGTAAATTCCTATCCTGAACTAAACTCTTCTCAATCTCACACATTTAATGAGATGCTACCCTTCAAAATTTACATGAAAGTCATATTTCTAAAACCATGAGCATGAATGTGCAAATAGTATTGAAGCTAACTAATTATGGCTTCTTCAGCGGGAATGTAATTTTAGAGATTTGATGATTTAACTCGGTTTGACTCACAGCGCCATGAAATCGACAGGATGCATTGGGATGGCAGCCTCCGTTGTTCTCCATGCACAGGTTGACGGGAAGACACACAGTGCCATCGCCATAGTAACCATCATGGCACTCACAGGTGGCATCCAATGATGAGGCATCATGGGAGCAGGAAGCATGGACACTGCAGCCGCCGTTGTCATGGAAACACTGATTGGTGACTATAGGGAAGATGAATCATGACAGAGTAAATGGATTTGTCAGATGATCAAGGGCATAAAGATTGTACAGAAAGATAATGGAGCTGCATGGAATCTAAAGGTGGTCTGGGAGATCATGTTCATTTGCCTCAGCAAAGAGTGCTAATAAAGTCTCTAGAAACATATACGGTGCCAAACTCTATTCATCTTTCTGCACCTGTGCAACTACAAAGCCTGATCAGAGGGCCCAGGTTCTGTCTCACGCTTTGCAAAAATGAAGCCCGTTTCCCATCTTGTCGTCAGTCACAGATGCATGCTTGAAACATAATTTGTTTCAACAGACTCGTCATGTTTTAGAGAGATTTTTGTAATCCATTATTCCCCACAGAGCACAAACATTATGCTGTTTGAACTCTATTGAAGGATGGGTCCCAAGATCAAGTAGTACGAGGTCAATATTCTGGATTTGCAAGACCTACCAATACAAGAGTAGCCATTCCCGTGGTACTGAGGCAGACACTGGCAGATGTTGCCTGGTCGACACACAGCATTCTGGTGGCAGGTAGGGGTGCATGAGGGTAGGGTGTCTAGGGGTGTGTCACAGAGAAGACCGGTCCTGTTGGCAGGGCAGAAACACTCCCCAGTCTGCCTCAGACAGATGGCGGATTCAGCACAGCGACATTCTGTCAGAGGCAGTTATAAAGAACAGAGAATATATGAGGGCTGTTAATAAATATCATTCTAACTAATGATTAATTAAAATCATATCAAATCCAGTTTGGTACTCAATCCAACTATAGTATTCTTGCATTCTGACTGTAAATCACCATTACCATACATGACATATGATCTGTGCATTCACCAAGATTCAGCCTATATATTTTCTCATTTAGTTACTCTTGGCTTGTTTTACCGTAATGACAAATCTCTGCCTTATTCATCACTTTTGGGATACAATTATTTTCTTTGAGATGTTCTATCATGTGCACAATATTTCTCACCTTTACAAAGTGGACCATATCTTCCTGGTGAACACTTCTCACATGCTGTCCCTGTGTAGCCTTCCATGCAACGACATTTTCCACTTCCTTCCATACCATCGAGGCAGTTGCCATGGTTACTGCATGGATGGGTGGGCCCTCCTGGGCATTCTGAAAACAGATGGGACAAAGAAACTCAAACACACCCCATCTTTTACTTCCTGTTGGACAATTAAGACTAAAGAGAGATTTGTTCCATGTGATGCTTCTGTCAATATGGAGGAAGGCATGATAGTTTCATTACAGAGTGATGCAATTGCTTTGATCAAAGCATACCATGATGTAAATACTGTTGTTGCAAATGATTTGGATTCAAGCATTTTCTTTTGCCGAAGGACATATCTTCCTATTTCTCTTCTGCTTCTAAACTATTGTTACTTGTAGTGCTAATATATTAACAATCAATACTGTAACGGCCATCATTATTTTCAACATATACCACAATTAATATCTATGACTGCATTCGTCATCGCCATCAATATCATTGACATCTTCTTCTTCATTATTATCTATTCTTCTTCTTCTTCATCATCACAATCATCCTCATCATCTTCTCTGCCATTACAATGACTACCTCTTTCATTATTACCTCCTTTTTTATCGTCATCATCTCCATCATCATCATCGCCATCATCGTCAGTACCATCATCAACATTATCATTACCATCATCACCAACATCACCATCGCCATCATCGTCAGTACCATCATCAACATTATCATTACCATCATCACCAACATCACCATCGCCATCATCGTCAGTACCATCATCAACATTATCATTACCATCATCACCAACATCACCATCGCCATCATCGTCAGTACCATCATCAACATTATCATTACCATCATCACCAACATCACCATCGCCATCATCGTCAGTACCATCATCAACATTATCATTACCATCATCACCAACATCACCATCGCCATCATCGTCAGTACCATCATCAACATTATCATTACCATCATCACCAACATCACCATCGCCATCATCAGCATCATCATCATTGCCATCATCATCATCAACATCAACATCATCATCATCATCATCATCATCATCATCATCATCATCATCTTGATAATTGCCACCACAATCAACATAATCTTCTTATTCATCATTGCAAGCATCAGTTTCTTCTTATTATCACCACTATCATTATCGTCATTGTCCAAACAGTCCACCTTTTGTAAACATTACCGAGACAGTTGGGGCCATAGTATCCTGGACAGCAAAGGGGCCTCGTGGAGGTAAAGTTGCATCTGGCGTGGCAACCCACCATGCTGTTATACCAGCCTCCTATGTACCTACAGCCCCTCTCCACCTTGCCCTGTTCACAGGACAAAGTCAGAATTACAGTGACGCAGTCTTATCCACAAATCATAACCAAGAATAAGTATTCATAGAGTATAAATGAAGATGAAAAGCTACAATATTCCATCTTGTTTTGATGAGCATTACCGTAATCTGCCGGCAACTAATTGGTGAGAACATTAGCACAATAATTCTTTTTTTCCCCCTGATGACTAAATACTGCCAATTCTTACTAATGCTTGCCATGAACAACATCCACACTATATTGAATTGATCTATATCCTGTTATTCCTACCAATGTACACCACATGAAAAGGCTTGACTCCAAAGCTCCTATAAAAACTCCCTCCAATTTATGAGATCATGCAAGTCAAAACCTATAATTTCTATGAATCTTGCCACTATCAATGGTGCTTGAAGAAGCAACCAAAAGAAATAAAAAATATTTCAGTACATCCAATACTTTCAGTAATCCCAGAAGACCACTTACCACCTGAGGAGTATTGGGCGGACACATGGGACTACCACATCTCCTACAGCGGCCCTAGAGGGAGACATTTATTAGAGACAATCACTTTACTTTCATAAAATTCATATTGTTAGGCCTAGAGATATATCTATTTATTTCTTTCTCTTATTCTTATTCTTATTCTTATTTCTTTCTCTCTCTCTTACTTTCTCTCTCTTTCTTTCTCTTATTCTTATTTCTTTCTCTCTCTGTCTTTTTATCTCTTATTAGTCTCTCTTCCTGGTTACTCTGTATTATGATTGTGAAGACATTTTAATTGTGTTTTAAATTTACGTGGATTGTATATTATGTGCGACTGCTAAGTTATATTGTTGTAGTTATTTTTTCATGTCTGAATTATGTATACAGTGTACTTTGTATAATTTGTATTGTATTTTTTTTTCACCTGGAAAATGATTATCTTTGTTGTTGGAAGAAAGACTAATAAAAATATCTGTATCTGTATCTGTATCTGTATCTGTATTTGGAAAAAAATGCAGTAATTGGATGCAATATCTAAGCTATGTCCATTAAGTTCCTGCAAACAAATTTCATGGATCTAATCTAACTGATGTGCTAGAAATATGTACGTGTTGGTCATACTTTTACTTTAACTAAAAGAGAAAGCACTGTAAAATTGAATATGGATGAACATAATTATGGTAGTCTTGATGATCTAACTTCTTCAGGAGAAAACTAAATCTTACACTGGAGAAACTTAATCTTAAATGGGAGACACACAGCTAGAAGGGGAGAAATTTAAACTCGAGCAAGAGAGTGGGATATTTTGCAAAAATGGTCTCAAAGCGGGAGAGTCAGAGTCTCTGTTACACACCATTTCAATGGTAGATGTTTCCTTGTCACATCTTCCCTCCAAGCGAGGTAGAGAGAGGACTCGAGTGACAGGGTACAGCATGCCGCCCATAAACTCCATCCCGACACCAATCACTCGACTCTTCTCGTTCAAGAGGAGCTCCCCCTACAGGCAAAAAGATGAAGAATCCCCCAAATTAAGAGGATTGAAGGAAATACAAATATGGGTTTTGCAAAGTAAACTATACCTCAGCTGCAAGAGATCTAATGAACGAAATAATCATGAATGGATGATTGATGGCTCACACACTGTACTTAGGACAGACATCAAGCTAAACATCAACAACAACAACAACATCTTCTATGTCATTTGATTTGTTTGGTATGCATGAAAGCGGCCACTGGAAATACTGAATAAAACATATTTCTTAAAGTGAAAACTAAGTTCTGGTAAGGGCTTGAGAACCCGTCTGGCACCATTTCATATTTGCTTGCAATATATCGAAAGAGTCTACAAAGAAACTTACCTGGCTGACGCGGTTTGCCGGAATGATGAGTCGTTTTGGAGTATTTTGAGAAAAATAATAAAAGTCGGTAAACCGACTTTTATTCCAGAAGGCTCCAGACTAACTCGGTCTCAGGGAAAACTCGACCCTATTTCAGACAATTTATACACAGTTCGTGATCGCCATGTTCATCAGTACTCTATAATACTACGGGTACCAAACGAGGCCTTACTGAGCAGACAGGAAAGTGCGTGCTAATCCTGTACAAAACAAATGGACAGCGCGCGGTCCTCAAGCCTACTAGTATACGCACATCACCTCAGTTGCTGAGACGCGCGGTCTTTGAAGTTTTTGTTGTTGTTTATTAATTGTCTTTGATTGTTTTTAGAGGCGCTTGAGAGGCGCACACTAATTTTGCATGCGCGCCAAAGAGGTTTTTGATGCGCGTGTTGTAACAACTCGGACCATTACTGCGAGTAGCCAGAACGCTACAATGTAGTTTATACAGGCCGCTCCCGTACGCATAGTACTGTACAATCCAGAGGGGAAAATCAGTACAACTAATCTCGCCGTCAAGCAAAGCGAGGCCGAGTTATCCCCGAGTCCGAGTCTAGCCTGACCCCGTTCGGGTAAGTTCCGAGACTGAATGTTTTTGGTTAATATTTCCCATTTTCGTCCTTACCCATCGAATATCTTGTTATTACAGCGTTATTCCGCACATTTCCTAGGCATACGTTCACATTTTGGAGCAAAATTTGACAACTTTTGCAGGCATACCAGAACTTTGTTTGGGCTTTAATATTACAAGTATTCAATGACTATAACTGATGCAGATACTGTAAAAACATATGTTACATCTACCGCAGATGCAGGGCTGCCAACCTTTGCACATCTAAAAACACACTGGTACACAGTCAAACCATTTTGCAAGCAAAAGTCATACTTTGGCTTAAGATGGGGCAACTGCTCATACCACAGTAGGCCTATACACTTTAAATCATATTTCTTTAAAAAAAAAAATCTCATTAGAAAAACACATTTCATTGCTTTTGCTTCAGAAAGAGCATACAAATATCTTAAACAGGGGAGTTGACAACCTTGTCAAGTGTTGGAATCCTATTTCACATATTTTCTCTCTACTTGGTGTCCTGTCAAGGAGATCAAAACTATTCAATTACTTAATTCTGAGGAATATCATTGTACTAGCAATTGACGCTGTTTAATAGGGATTATAATTCAGCATACATTATGCCCTCACCTCACTGTTAACCTCGAGCCTAAGATCCAAGCCAGAGAGGGTGGGGAGATCAAAGCGACTACTGACACGCCACAAGGTACCAACATAGATCTGTGGGAAGACACATAGAAATAATTCGTCATCTAAATATATTGAAAAAACAAAGTTTTCTTGTTTTTCCCAGCTAACCCCCAACAGCTCTTCCTGACAACATGGTGTGTAGACATCAAAATTTAAAAAATTGACGCTGATGTTGCCATCTCACCTCATCCAACAAGACATGGTGGGCAATGAACTCCTGAAGCAGCAGCTGGTTGCCGGGGGCAACCAATTTCTCCATCACACCAGGAGGAAGTAGGTCAAAGGCCTCGTCTGTGGGTGCAAACACTGTTTTGTCCATGTGACCAGGCCGGCCCTTGGGACTATGGCCATGCATGCTCTGTCTGGGGGGCCCATGAGGGGAAATCCGTCGACGTTGCCTTTTTTGGTTCCAATCATCATTATCTTGACCTCTGACACCACGGTCATCATTTCCTCGCAGGATCGATCCATATCCATTTCTGCCTTGATAATTACCATCCCTACGTGTTGGCCAACCAGGACTTAACCTCAATCCTGGGGGAGCCATCCTTTTGTCTAGTATCGGAGGACCATTGGGTCCTCTAGAGAGGATGCCTATGTCTACACCCCTCCCACGCGGTGGGACATCTTCCATCACCTCTTCCGAGGAGTCGCCCATCCCAAAGTCACCCGAGACTCCCTGAATGTCCTCATCCCACACTGGACGTTCCGGAGGAAATCTGGGTCCCCTGATGGGACCAGAGGGGCCTATGGGTCTCCTGCTTGGGTTGAAGAAAAGATCACGCAGCATGGGGGTCTGTCGCATCAGCTGTAGGAAGATGGTCAGGTTGTGACTCGCTGCTAAAGAGTCCAGCATCTCACTGGAGTTCTGCCTGCGGTGGGGTGGCCTTCTTCCATGGGAGCCACATCCAAATTCCTGGTATAAATCAGAAACAATAAATAATATAAGATGGCAAGTACTTGCAGTTTTCAGTAACAATAAATGACCATTTAAACAATACAGGTCTGCAGCCTATCAATACACTCAGAGTCACACTTTTCTCTATTATATGTTCAATTTGAAATGACATTTCTCTCAGTTTAATCCAGAGGCATCATAGAGATATCTATAATGAGTATGAATACCAGGAAACAATATATCAGTAAGACAGGGAAAGACCAGAAGTCCATATCACAAATGATTAGAGACTTTGATGCACACATAAAATTACTTATATAAATTCTTATGATATCACCCTATCCTCTTATGCAAATTGGTGTGTAGATCAAAATCAGGGTGGAAAAAAGAAGAAGAAAGCAACATCAACATCTATGATGAAAGATTGTATTCTCTCTCAAATTTGAACTACAGTGCTTGGTGACTGACGTACCCATTCCATAGGCCAGTCATACACCGTAGGAGGCACTAGCATGGTATCAACTAGATGGATCACTCCGTTGGATGCAGGAATCTCTGCCTCTGTGATTTGACTCACACCTCCCAAGATAACATCACCCTCCTGTGGACATATGCCAAGAGAAAGAGCACAAGAGCAGAAGGAGGGATACAGAAAGAAAACCAGTGAGAGATAGATACAGAGAAGAATAATTTATTGAAAGAGAAAGGGAGAGATCAAGGAAGCGATATGATAAATTAAGAATGGGAGAAAGAGAAGATGAGATATGGGTGGATGGATGGCTTAGGTGTAATAAGGATAGAGAGAGGAAAATGACATTGTTTATTTTACTGTTGCATCATTGTGATCCAATAAATAATCTACTTGGTTTGAAAGTTTATACTGTAATGATTTTAATTGTTATGGCTTAGCTCTGTTCTCACTATCAGAGTCAGAGTCATGCAAGTGAGCTGAGCAGGGGCGTCAAGTAATCCCATCTAAGTGTTCCCTATTTTATGACTAAAATATTATAACTTCACAACAGAAACAGAAACACATTTTCAGAGCTTGCATTCAGTATCTCTTTTCCTAACAAATAACAATTGCTGCAAAAAATCTGCAGAACAATGGTAGTTTGGAGATTGAGATAGTGCTCGACGCTTTCCGTGTACGACAAAATAAAGCATGCGCTGTGCACTGGCGCAGCGTAAGTCAACACATTTATACAGAAATCAAACAGTGCTGCTGCCATTGGATTTTGAACATTTATATGTGACAGCAAGAATTTGAGAGAGTCTAAACTCACAGTGGTGGTAGATATACGTAAATCCTGGCCATTCATGGTCCCGATAGTTGTGCGGTTACGGAGGTCATCCCATGAGAATCGGCTGCCACCGATGACATGGTACGTGATGTATTGAGTCAGGAGGTAGCAGGATTGTTGAAGACCACTCAGCGATAGATGCTTCATGGAATGAAAACAAATATCAAATATGAAAACTTTTTACAGGAGGCAGTATACCATGTCATCAGCAATCCGGATCCTTAAAAAAAAGATACTGTCCTATGTTTCAAGCTTATATGATAACAGCCATCCTCATACAGTCACAGATAAATCCCCTGACTTTACAAAAGATTTTTTTAGATTTTTTTTGAGATTTTTAACAATGGATCTGTGATGAGTAGTGTTTGGACATTTGATGACACTGAGTTTAAAGAAGTTTGAAGGATTAAATCTTTTAAATGCATATGTTTCACTTAAACCTGAGTTTATTATGCAGGGATCAGCATGAGTTTTGTCCTTATCCCACAAACTTTCTGCACTTTTCATCCTTCACAAAAAACACTAATTTTGCTTTGTGGAAACATTTGCAGGTTTTACACTGTGATGCATTTTATCTACATGAATTTACACAATTACTTGCAAGGAATTACTCATTAGTGGAAGTAAGTGCTAGAAATTAATGATGCAAAAGCTGACATTACCTGCTGCCTCAGAAAGGTGTCTACTGCATAATTAGTAGGCACAAAGACAGTGTAAAGACCCCTCCTCCTCAGGAACATGTCAGCAGACCGAAGCTAGAGAAAGATTCATAAATTTGAAAGGCATGATTATAGAACTTTCGTTGCAGCAATACACTGATACTAAGCATGGACACTCATAGCAATTTAAGCTGGAATGTGAACACTAAAAAAATCAAATTGACGGGGGGGGGGGTCCATTTGATATATTTCAAAAATATTGTAAAACACATCAACTTTTCTTAATAAGAAATCAACTATTGTGGTTTAACATCATGTCATCAAAAAGCTTAAAAGAAAATCGCAAAGACTAAAAGTGCAACTAAAAAAAAATCATGCCTGTCAATCTGAAAATCTAGGAAAGAGGAGCTTTCTTAGAATTCAATGAAATATACTCACATTTGATAAGAGGTAAAGAAATGTACTGGCCTCTGGGATACCCCTTAGCTCCTAAACAGGGTAACAAACAGGTGTACAGATGAACATTTAGACAGATAGATTGATAGATAGATAGATAGATAGATAGATAGATAGATAGATAGATAGATAGATAGAAATTAAATAGATAGTACAGTAAACCTCGCATGAGTCGAAGCTCTCGGGACTGACAAAAATGCGTCGACTTAAGTGAAATTCGACTCTCACGAGAGTCAATTTTTTTTCGACTCGCAGTTATGTACATGTATTATAGTACATTTGCATGCATGTGTGTGTGTGTGCGTGCGTGTGTGTGTTTGCATTCAAATTTGTTTGTTCTTGAAGATAATGTTCTTATTTTGTTCTAAATTGAACATGGAATTTGTATCAATACTAGTAGTTAAACGTAGTTCTGAGAATGTCTGCGCTAATGTGGCAATGTGCATGTGCTATGTCTATGGTTCAACATAGGTAGCCATCTCTGTCAACCTACCCTGGATGAGACAAACACTCTCCCAGGCCCATCCCACCTCCATTGAACAAAAATATACAGCCAGCCGGGCACGCACAAACAAGCTCCGCCCACTTGGCCTGTCACTAAAATATTAAAGCTGCGATTGGTTGACCAAGGAGTTCTGGCTTGACATGGATAAAGTATGGATGTGCTGTGTGTATGGATAAAGTATATGGATCGATGTGCTGTGTGTATATCATACATGTATACATGTGTATGTATTCGACATGCGTGCAGAGCGGTACGGTGAGTGTGCATGCTTTCCTGCAGCTAGGCAGGCCAGGGACGGGGTTCTGCGACATGCCAATTTTTTTCTTCTCCTCTAAATGTAATGAGAATGCCAGACAAATCTTCTTCGGCTCACAGAAATGGGATTGATAACCTATTAAACAAGAAAGTCTTTTCCACAAAACATTTCCTTTTATCAGAATGCTCTTGTACATTCTGTCACAACTGAAGAAGTAGAGTTGTATGTCACAGCTGATACAATACTCAAGTAAGAGAGTGAAACAAAATCTATCTGAGCAAGCAATGAAGAATATCGGTCTATGACCGCTAAAATAACAAATCAAAATGAGCGAGAGAAGTATGCAAGAATGAGTTTGTATAGCTTACAATATTTCACTTCTACTATAGTTGAATAGTATAGACTACTACTCAACATCAAGGGGCTTTTTGTGATATGTGTCATCGCACAACTGAGACTTTTTTTTGTGTTCAATATGACAGTACCTCATAGATATGGCTATAGCACACAAGGCCATTTCCAACGGAGTCCATGTCACAGTAACACCGTCTCCGATGCACACCAGTTTGTATGCACTCTGCCCTGGGGTGACAACCTCCATTGTCAATCAAACAAGGAATTATATCCATGCACCAGATACCGTCGCCATAGTAACCGTCTACGCACTGACAGCTCCGCTTTGATGACAAGGAAAGATGAGATTATATATGGCTTCCACTTATATAATTGGCACTTTCAAAAGAATTTGTTTGCATGTGTGTCTTCTGCATTCATTTGTGTGATTTCTGTTGAATCATTTCATTATTTCAGTGAAACATCTATCAATTTTTACCTTTAATTACTATGATTTCATTTTGAATCAATGTTACTTCTAAAAATAGTGCACTAGCTGGGGATTTGTAGGTTTTCTTACACTGGTAACCAGTTTTTACTATAGATGAGTCCTAATATTGTGTGAGGTATGAATAGGTTCCAGTATTAAACAGAATGCAAGTGTTTTATAAATGTACAACACTTGTGAAGAAGAATAAATACACACAGGGTGGATTAATTGAACATCTGATAACTCGATCATGACCAGGCATTATACTTTAGCAATCTTCCCTGCAATAACTGCACAACTGTACAATAAACACATTAAACACAAACTTTTGTCTGTCAAACTATGAAGTGTTTATACTGAGGACATAATTTTGGGGTGCTTCATCACATCAAAAGAAAAATAAAGTGCTTTTCTCCTTTCTATTCCCATTCTCTTATCAAAAATTTGTCATCACAATCTCATGGAAATAGATAAGTAAATACAGAAAGTTTGAATTCAAAACCATTTGTCTTGCAATCTTAAAACACTGGCAAAAATAGGAATAAATGATTGCAAACCACCTGTGTTCGTGATTCCTGGATGCAGATAGCATGATCACTACAGCCTCCATGGTTCGCAGACATGCAGCACATTGGCCCTGTTGGGATCATAAAGAAAATCATTTGTACAAATATAATGCAATGTAATGTAATATAATATAATATAATATAATATAATACAACATAATATAATATAATATAATATAATATAATAGAACATCATATAATATGACATAATATGATATAATATAATATAATATAATATAATATAATATAATATAATATAATATAATATAATATAATATAATATAATATAATATAATATAATATAATATAATATAACATAATTTAATATAATCAGGTGATGTGCGTAATACGCTTGAGGACCGCGCGCTGTCCATTTGTTTTGTACAGGATTAGCGCGCACTTTCGTGTCTTATTAGTTAAGCGTCTTTGGTGTACACATCATGTACTAGTAGTCAGAGAGTGAGGTACATCGTGCTGGATTGGGTGCGTAGTTTTTTAGCCGTGATACGGATGGGGGCTGTGCTCCACTCACTTCCCCGAACAGTCAGAGTGGGCACGGGTGAGGGAGGGTTGATGGGCGAAAATATGTGGATGTCTGTTGAATCTCCCTGAGGGCATTTTTAGACCTAAGTGTGTGTCTGTTTATTTATTTTTTTTTAATATTTCATTTCTGTATCCATGTCTACACATTGTATCTGCACGTTTTTAGGAATATTTTACTGTATATATATATGTGCTTTGTAAGAAGCGAATAAAGAATATAATAATAATAATAATAATATAATATAATATAATATAATATAACATAATATAATATAATATAATATAATATAATATAATATAATATAATATAATATAATATAATATAATATAATATAATATAATATGACATAATATAATATAATATATTATAATATAATATAATATAATATAATATAATATAATATAATATAACATGTAATATGTAACTTGTAATACTCACCATCACATGGTGTGATTTCATCCTGAAACAATGCATGAGAAATATTTTCTTTTAATAATACATGCTTTAGTAAAAGTGCAACATGAAATGCTTATATTTAACATGACTTTAAAAATACACTTCTTATTAACAAATGATAGGGAGCAAAGGCAATCTACCAATATATGCACATATGTGGAAAACATCCCAACACAAAGAAGTGATATTACCTTTGCATAAAATGACTGTGTTTCTCCTCTTTATTAATCAAGCATATCACAAAAACTTTACCTTTTAGCTTGCATTCTTTGCAAGTCTGTAGCCTAATCTTCCATCAACATTGCATAAGACGATTTGGTGCTCAACCAAAAAGAAGACCGTATTCACTCATACCTTCACATACTCATGTAACATATGATATAAATGTTGGAGTTTGGTTTCCTGCAAAAAGAAGTTTGAATGAATGAACGGTCAGGGACAGATTGTGGATGGACCATGCATACCGTTGGTGTGGATTCATTTGAAGGACGCCCTCTTTCGACAGGTTGCAGCAGACGCAAGATGCCGTGTGCCACACCGTTAGGTAAGATGAGAATATCAGGTGCTGCTATGGGAACCATGTTCATGTATGTCTGTTCCAAGAAAAAAAAAAAATGTCATCCAAGCGAACTAGTTCCCTATGTGCTTTACAAAGAAATAAATCATTGAGATTTGTGTATTTTCTTTTTTAAATATGGAGCTTTAATTTGCTTATTTTCTTTTTTGATACTTTTTCCATGTACAACTATACTGTCACCACTAAACTTTGTTATGCTAAACCTTTGGTAAATTCATATAATATGTCTGTACATTATGGTTCAGAGAAAAATATTGCACACTGTCTTTTTATGTTACAGGAATTCAACATTATTATTATTATTATTATCATTATTATTATTATTTCTGTTATTGTTATTATTATTATTATTATTATTATTATTATTATTATTATTATTATTATTATTATTATTATTATTATTATTATTATTATTATTATTATTATTATTATTATTATTATTATTATTATTATTATTATTATATCAACTTAGCAGATAAATTCCATGAAAAAAAAAGTTTGCACAGCCTTTTCAAGTCCATTGTAACATGTCATGCAAAGGACAGACAACCTCAAGCACAACAAGACTGTAAGAATTGCAAAAAGTTCACTGAATTGAGCAAACAAGATTATCTTTGCCTGTTATTGGAATCAGAGGAAAAATTGGGAGTTTGTGGGGGTAATCATTGGCCTGGTGGGTATACTCGTATCAAAAACTATGGTTTTAACTTATGACAATGTGGCAAGTTGGGGCATCATGATATAATTTCCTCATCTTGAAACTATTGATTACTTGCATTAGCAGAAAATAAATTTGATGAAAAGAAAAAGGACAAGGAGAGATTATGACTTAAA
Organism: Diadema setosum; assembly: GCA_033980235.1. Taxonomy (NCBI): domain Eukaryota; kingdom Metazoa; phylum Echinodermata; class Echinoidea; order Diadematoida; family Diadematidae; genus Diadema; species Diadema setosum. The sequence continues at coordinate 47,976,011 of CM067060.1, forward strand.
TATGAAAGGCTTAAACCCAGATGTAAGAAGAAAGGATATAGCACATAATATGCATTCAGTCCTGGTTTGGTACACTACCTGGCCATTATGCTGGTGTATTTGTAATGAGCCATTATTCACTGTTGTCAAATGGAGATCTGTCCCTGTCAAATTCTGGAGATAAAATGTCTGACCAATGACAAGATGATTCAATACTTCCCCTCCATCCATCTGTTAAACAAACAAACAAACAAACACACAAACAGAGATTACAATGATCAAAGAGTTTTACACAGCTACAGAAGCTTTTAAGAATGAATAATCATCACAACAAGAACATCAATAACAAATTTCTTCATATTTCAATATTACATAGGACTTTATTAGCATAAATTGGAGTCTGGAGAATGAACTAACAAAAATTACTCATCAGCAAGACGTTGACTGCAGGGATGAAGCACAAAAAGATTACTTTATAATCAGAACATGATGCAACAGCTTAGAGCTCCCTCAGGCTAATCCCTGACAATAATCATAGAGTCATCAGCTTACCAGAACTGATGAGTTGAGTTCAGACAGTGCCTGGTTACTGGGGAGGAATATGGTAAATGGAAGATCCGAGTCTGATGGCGGAAGCTGCGGTGGCTGGGGAGAGAAACAAAATATGTTTTATAGAGTTTCCATGAGAAATTATCATTAAGAACAGTAGCATTTTCACCTTGTGAGAAAATTGTGATTTGCCTAACAAAATGACAATTCAAAGTAACTAAAGCATTGATGTTCCAGTTATTTGAGGTGCGGTAATTTACAACAATTCATATCTGTGGTGATTCTGGCGCAGAGTAATTGGAAAATTACTGTGTAAATGCTGAGATGAATAAAAAAAAAAGTACACTAAGGCACTCTACGGTAACATTCTTGGAATGATGCTGGAACATATATTTTGTATAATGTTTGTATTTGTTTTGTTTTTGTATTTTTTTTTTTGTGCTATCCTTTGTTTTGTATCATTTTGAATCTCTTATTTCTGTGAAGTTTGTGAATGTCTGAGGAAATATTGATTTATACCTTTAACTTTGTAAACCAAGACCAAGCCATGAGGTAGTGTTGTACATCTCGTGAAGTTGAGGCCAGTACATCAGTCTTCCTTCTAATGGCTTGAATTCTCTGGACCCAATATGGCACATCAAAGTCCTACATGGGCAGAGCATTGCTGTTCATGTACATGCTTCTCTCTAGTATTAATACTTAAATTTCTGTTAGTATTTGTAACTGGTCTATTAAATTACCACAGTAATCCTTTTTCAATAACAATAGCATCCACTAACAACCTTTTTAAACTTAACAAGAATCATAATTATGCTTGGATAAATGGAGAAGGTGAGATAATTATCAGTGTCATGAAATGCTAATCAGATATTTGAAAGGAAAGAGTGTATATCTTTCTGTCGATGATTTCACAAGACTGCCATAAATTCCTCACAGAGTGCCAACAAAGAACCCTTTGTAATGGTAGCTGATAAAAGACATTTTAGGAAACAAGCAGAGAATGAGGAAGATGAACTTACACTTAGTGCACACAGGAATCCATTCACTGTTTGACTGCACTGAGAAGGCTGAGTGTTGACTACAAAAGTGTCATTCAAAGGCTGAGGAATACAAAAGCACAAGTAGTCAAAATTGTTATCATAATTTCACTTAATTTTGGTGCAAAAAATACATATACGCATATTTTGTAGTCAACCCATATCATACAGAAAATGTAACAATAATTTAAATAGTGGCATATTTGCTATATATCCCGAATATTATTGTTTTTATTTTTCATTAGTTTGGTCGCAAGTTAATGCATCCATGCTCCTTATCTTGTTCTTCACACACGGTTTCCACCCGGGCCTACGCTTAACAAACATAAAAAATAAGCTTGCTTTTAAATAGGTTCCATCATATTTCTCTAAAAATATTTACCTAGATTCAAATTTTCATAGTTCGACTGCTATGCTTTACATAGTTAGTAACGTTTTATTGTGCATCAAAGCTGGATACCTTGCATCATTCAATTTTGTGTTATATCTAATGTGTTTTTGCATTGAGAAATAAGAAACTTTTAGAGAAGTGAAATTAAATGTGAAAAATGTTTCATAGGCACCAACAATTACAACTATCCTACACAAAAGATAGATCAGAGTACAAACATGAAAACTTTGAATTAGCACAGCTAGAACACATCACAGTATGAATCATCAAACTTGCTACAGCAACAACATTTTTCGACATAAACTCATGATGTGCTTTTCCTCTTTACCAAGAAAAGAAAAAAATAATGTAAGTAAATATTGCAAAATATGTGACACAGTGACATCAGGACAAGATGTATCATGATACATGGTGATTTTCTGAGCTGTCACCAGCAGTTATATTTTACTGTTACATACAGTATATAACTTATTCTAATGAGGCACAATTCATTGATAGAAAGAAATTGAAGAGATCAATCACTTTGGGAGCTAACTGCATACATGCATAGAACTATAAAACATATAACACCTTCAAACACTGTCTAGATTACACATGCTTACTTGTGATATGGTAATTGTCTCCCCTGGTTGTAGACTCAAGAAGTTTTGACTTGACTCAGATTCAAACTGCACTGAATGGTTTGTGCTGAGAATGTGGGACCTTCATACACAAGATTGATATGAACCAAGACATACATGTTATATATTGCATAATATGCTTGCAAAAAATAACTAGAAATGTCGCTACAGCGACTGGTTATACCCCCGCCAAACAACATTTCATAAACTTTGGTCAAAACAACATTTCATAAGCTTTGGTCAAAAAACTGAGGAAGTAGTTAAATCCGCAAGATCTTTCCTTGATCTTCTGCCATTAATATGCCGTTACCATGGCAACGTACTTTCGGGTACTGTCGAAAAATGCGTCTTGCACATCTACAACCAAAGGCACACATCTGTACCAAGTTTCATGGAAATTGGGCAAAAACTGAGGAAGTAGTTTGCAACACAAAATTTTCCATCATTTTGGCTCAGAATATGTGAGCATGTTACCATGGCAACATATTTTTTGTACCTGTCAAGAAATGTGTCATGCTGACCTATATCCTAAGACAAACATTCAATATGAATTCCATGAGAATTGGAAGAACACTGATGAAGCAGTTTTGCCATGAAGCATTTTGCCCTATATTTTACCAATAACATGCCGTTACCATGGCAACGCACTTTTTGCCACTGCGGAAATATGTGTCTTGCACATTAACATATTCAGATGAACATCTGTACCTAATTTCATAAAAATTGATCAAAAATTGTGGGAGGAGTTCGCGACGCAAGATTTGTACCCATTTTTGCCCATAATATGCCGTTACCATGGCAACGTACTTTTGGGTACTGTCAAAAAATACGTCTTGCACATCTACAACCCAAGGCACACATCTGTGCCAAGTTTTATGGGAATCGGTTGAAAACTGAGGAAGTAGTTCGCGACGCAAGATTTGCAACAGACCGACCGCCCGACCGACCGACCGACCGCCCGCCCGACCGACCGCCCGACCGACCGCCCGACCGACCGTCCGCTGATTCCTATATACCCCCTTCAAACTTCGTTTGGCGGGGTTATAATAAGATATGATATGAATTAACACAAATCAAATCATTTTCAAAACATTAATGATTTTTTGATCTTTGTTTAATACCTAATATGTGGATAAAGTTGTTTTTTTTTTTTCTGTCAACAGAACAGCAGCCAGCATGTATATCTGCATTTTCCCCAAGCAAATGAGTGGTATTCTGTATGTTGCTCTGATTGTGCAAGCAAAGAAGAAACAATACCTGTGTTCATCTGTTTTCTTGTTTGTTTGATTACCTTACAAAGTAGGCTGCGGCAGGCTCCCACTGAAGAGTGCCCTCAGTGATGTTCTCCAGGTCAAGAATTGCCTCCGCAGGTGGAATGATGATCCCTACACTGTGATTGGTTGTTGCTAGGTAGCCAATGAGGTGAGATCTCTGTAAGGTGAACACAATCACATGGCATTATAGAGGAGCTATGCCAAATAAAAAGATTTATTAGCATGTACAGTTGACTATATCTTAAATCATCTCTAATGCAGTAAATGTAGCAGCAGTTGTAGCAGTAGTGATGACTGAAATTATATAGAAATTATGATGATATGAAATAATTATTTTTAAAAAAATTATATGATTCCATGTATAAATTGGGAAATATAAAGCAGATAAAGAACTATTCCTTTAAAAATAAACAACCCATTCTATCACAAGCATGTTTCTGAGAACATAACTCAAAACTCACAAGCAAACTTTAGACAAGAAAGATCACATTCTGACATGTTTATATGGTATATGATAAGACTCATCATTCTACATATTGCTATCTGTGCTATCTACTGTTAGCGTAAGTATTCTGCAGCAAATTGGTGATATATTCAATTTGTTATAAACCATATACACAAAAGTTTTTAAAGGTTTTTTTTGTTGTTGTTTTTTAATGAGGCACTACAGCATATTCTAGCTGGCTTCTATTTCAGAGCACTTTGAGATATCATAACAATTTTATTTCTCTTATCGCAGCCAAATGCGCTAGATGAAATTAAAGCTAGTCCAACGCCACTGTCACTATATTACAAAGTGCTCGAAAATCGTAATATTTTTGGCAGCATATCTGGTATATCAGCTTCATGATACCTATACAATCAGCTATACTGCTGAATCACCAAGTTAGCTATATAAATCCTACACTCTTAATTCATGTGTCAGTGGAGTCTATTTTAAAGGGCATACTAAAAAGAAAAAAAGAAGTTGCACAAACCTGAATTAATCTCCAGAATGGCTCAGCTCCATCCATCTCTTCCAGCTCCTACAAACCAGAATTTGACATTTTAGGGTAAAAAATCCATACACACCAATCTCATTTCAATTCATGAAACAGAAAACTAAACAATGTTTTCACTTGTCAAACACATATAGCAGCATGACAAAGAAATAGATCCATGCAGCAGTGACTGTTTTCAATATACATTTCTCTGTATAATTATTTTACGAAAGTATATCACCAACTTCTAAAAGTCATTTGGAGGTGCAGTATCCAAACATACATTTCTCATTTTCAAGAGGAGAAAATTGTTCAATACATCAGGAGGCAATAACTTTGATCATCATGCTTACCACAGCTAGGTTAGCAAAGCACCTTCGACCTAGTCTATGGAGTTCTGGTGGGCACACGCAGTCAAAGGTCCCAGGTCCATTTGGTACACACAGTGCCTGAGGTACAGAGGAATTGTGGTGGTGGCATCATTAGGCACTTTACTTGACAAGGTAATAATAATGGTATTGAATTCTTTGAGAGGGTTCCACACTACCCCTCAGCATTGCTGTGCCCAAGAATTGAGGGCAAATAAAAGGATGGTTTTTTATAAAAGTGCCTCTTCAGTTTTGACAATATTGTGCATTTGAAGGAAAATAATGCTTGATCACAAAACCCAAGTTTATTAAACTTTGCAAATACAAGAAAGTTGTCATGAGTAACTGATGTTTTACATGAGAATTAGAGATACATGATGGAGTGACATGTATTGCTCTTTTGGTATGATCCATTAAAGGCCTGAATGATAATCAAATCAGAGACAACTAAAGTATCATTTCTCTGTGCAAGTTCTGGACAATTATGGACATAAACCTCTTAAGTTCCCAACGTATCATCTCAGCAGAGAATAATTCAACTTTTATGTTCTTTCATGCACTTCCAAGTATATAAGCTGAGGAGAGTTTTAGGTACCTGTCATCATAGATTTCATCCAGCAACAACCTGTAGCATATGATTGATTAGGTTAAAAAAAAAGTTTATACAAATTGAAGCACCTCATAATAGCAGTTTCTATGTCAGTTATGGTTAGTTCATTGCTGTCATATGGTAACGAGGTATACTGTAACTTAAACGAATTGCATATAATTTTGCAAAAGTGAACCCTGGTCAAAATCTGTTCACTTTCCATTCTGACTTATGGCATCTCCCAATATGCCTGACAATATACATGTGTGTATGTAAATAAGATTTTGACCTACAGAAGCATCACATGGGTTGTTTGGTATGCAGGCATTGATGGGTTCACAGGAAAAACCATTCCCTTCAAAACCAGGCAGGCAGTAACACGAAACCTGAGAAACAAAGGCAACAATATTAGTCAGTTATTCACCACAAACACCACAAGTTCTTTGTACATTCATAACACAAATTACTGCCTTTCTGAACATTTGGATCAATTGTTATCAATATCGTGCATGGCTCCAATATTCTTGACATTCTGTTCAGATCAAGCTTTACATATCAGCTATCAAATAATTTAGCTTTGATGACAATAAAAACAGACGGTCATTGCATGTTGATTTTTCATCATTTAAAATTTCTTCACAACTAATGATTTATTTTGTTAATTTGTCGGCAATCACTCTGGACTCCGTTGAGGAATATTTGTCCCAAATTGTGAGACAACTTCTTTAGTTAGTTATCTCTCTTATCAGCAGTATGTTTCCTCTTGTATACTCTGGTACGGATGGCAGGAAATGTTACATCATGCTATGTCTGTTAAGATGATTTCTTGAAGATATTGACCTACTTCCACAAGAATGGATCAACACAAAACAGACTCAAACTGTTACAGAACCATCTGATAATGACAGACATCAAAGATTGTTCCATAAAGACTGAGCATTACCATTGCAGAACTCCACTTCAGTGCTATGCCTGACCCATAATTCTTTCTTTTTTAACTGAAGTAGAGAATCAAGACAATAAAAGTAAGGAGTCCACCAGTGGTCACACACCTGATCTAGTAAGAGTGAATGGAAGCAGGTGGCATTAGGATGACACCCTCCATTATCCCTGAAACAGCTGCTCTGGGACTGACACCTGCTGTCTTCCAGAGCACCAGTCTGGTTGCCATAGAGACAGACACACCTACTCTGGCCAGGCCTCTCATAGACACATGTTTCCTAATAAGAGAAGCAAATATATTATACATAAAAGTATCAACACAGCACAATAAGTCATTTTTATTTTTAACTTTTTTTCATTTCTAGATTAAAAAGCAACAAAGAAAAAAAAACAACTACAACACAGCAGAGAAAGTCATTCATTTTTTGAACTGTTTTCCATTTCTAGCTTGAAAAGCAACAAAGAAAGAGAAACAACTACAAACAAACAAAACCAAACAAACTAAAACAAAACCAAACAAACTAAAACAATAAAAATTAAAGGAGAACAATTAATTATCATTATGAATGGTCCAAGGTTTTGGGTGGTGCAGCAACTTAATAACTAGTTTTCATACCTGATTTCAATGAAGGATGCTTTTATTGAGAGCTTCAAATTCACTTCCACTACTTATGCAGGATTGAAGAATCTACAGCATCTACACTTAGCCTTCCTGGTGAGGTCACAACTCATATGAAAACTATGTCACTTTAGTATGACCTACATGTATGGATATGCAGCATTTCCATTTTAAAACATCCTGTCACAAGAAGAAGATCAATCACCATATCAAGATAAAACTATATCACTCTAAAAGAGGTTGAAGTGATGTGTGATGTGTTTCTACCATCACTCTTTATTCATCTGTACATCAAAAGCTTATTGTACCAAGAAAGGATGACAGCCTCTGGTTCCATACTCCTCTCTGTTGCAAGGGTTGATGGGAAGGCATTCCAACCCAGAAGCCTCATAGCCTGCATCGCATACACATCTAGGTCGGCAAATAAAACACACACTAAGGCAGAGATGTACATAAGATAGTGACGCATTGTGCTATACAAAAAAAAATAATAATAATTAATTGCTTGATGTCTTCAGAGTCCATACACATTGATATTACTTATTTATATGAAAGAGATAAGTTTTGAATTTGAAGACAGATAAAATCAAGTTATATGGCACAATCAGTAAAAATGCTTGATTAAAAAAAAAAATAAAAAAAAACCTTTTGCATTTTCATATACTGACTAGTTTAAAGGTGTTGCTAGGCCCTAATACCCATATTTTGATGAACACAAATTGACACCGTCAAGAAGGAACAGACAGCTCTACTTCAATCTAACAAGTGTCTCAAAAGAGACTTTGTAAAATTTCACAAATACCCACAAAATATCGTACTGTAACACCTGTAGTTCTAGTTCACGATTAATGCCAGCAGTAAGTCACTTAATTGAAATTCCTTATTTCTTTCCTAATATTTACTTTGATAAATCAAAAGGAGTGTGTCTCAACACTTTCAGTCATATTACTTCACCAACAAAAAAACAGTTAGTTTTTGTTTTTGTGGGTTTTTTTTTTGTTTGTTTTTTTAGTTGAAGGTATATATGATGCTATCAAGCTCTAATAAAAACTCATATACTGTAAAAGTGGAAATTTTTGCAGTGTTGAAATTTTTGCGCATTTCGCGCAACCAGAAACTAGCGCGAAAATAAAAACACGCGACTATTTTTGCTTGCCATACGTTCCTGTGCGTGATGTCTTGCTTCCGCGGAATTAAAAACACACCAAACTCTTCTGACCCGGCCTAGCGCCAAAAATTAGTCGCGCAAAAATATCCACTTTTACAGTAAACACCGATATACTCATTTATGTATAGTTTTCCCAAACAGGTTGATGAATGGGATATAGTGGGATACAAAGGTATGATGCTACCAAATATTTCCTTCTGACCTCGGGACTCCAGATGCTGACAGGACACAAGAAGAGTGGGCATGGCACTGGTTCTCCTGAGGGGAGCAGGGTGGGGCCGTGAGCTGGTCACAGTGACGCCCCTGGTATCCTGGGAAACAGGTGTCTGGCGCACAGGCTCCCAGGTTAGTGATGTCGCCATGGCTACACCGGCCATGGAGACAGGAGCAAGCTAGAAGTTTGATGAGATGAAGCAACAGTATCAAAGTTTTGTGAACTGACTTTTAGATAATATGTCATGCCATCAGCTAACTTGGCAGACAGTTCATTATATTTCCAGATGTTGAAAAAAGACCTGTCATATTTAAAAACATTACAAGTACATGTCAGTTCTTGGCATGTAGCACCAAAATCTAAAGATAAGCCTCTCCAGCAAAATTGTAAACCATAATATTACCTACCAGTTTTCTATTAAAATAGTTTGATGGATGCCTCAGTCATATGAGTTTCACAACTCAATCAGTCTTTAGAATATGTGAACAAAGTAAAATATTGCCGTAAGATGAGATTTTAGATGAACTAATCATAACAAGAATATAATATATTTACTTTTTAACATGATGTATCATTTCTAAACAACATATTTTTTTGAATGTGATACATCATTTTAAAAAAAAAAGAGATACATGTTTAAGAAGGTACGTACTCTGGTTGCAGTGTGGTCCATACATGGTTGGGTTGCTACACAAGTTACATTCTTGACCAGTGAATTGGTCAAGGCAGGTGCAGTGACCAGTGCCTTGCTTACCATCATCACACTATGAAGGAAATCAGAGACACATGCAAAAAAAAATATTTACACAACCCAATGCATGCATGTAAACAGAAAATGAAAGGAAACAATGTAATCACATGATTGTAACCAACCTGGATGACATGCTATTTAATGAAAAGTCCAAAGATCAAGAAAATAATGGCAGCTGAAAGCATTGAATGGGTATAATTTATTGTATGAAAATATGAAATATTTTCTACTTGACAACACCTCTCTGATTGGATGAATTAATAACTTATTTGAATCATTTCCATATTCATGTTTGTGGTAATAGAGACTTCTATTATTTCAATGAACATTACAGTCAACTCAATTTAATTAACATTTATCTGTTATAATCACAAGTTAAGAAATATAAAAAGTCAGTTTTGCATTCTTTTAAGAGGCTAAAGGTTTGAAATGGATAAAAACATCCTTAACAAAATATCATCAAGTTTCCAAATTTCTGTACATCCCAAATTATTGATAGTGATAACATAAAATGCCACTATTTCCGTGTACACTAGAGTGATAGAAGTCAAAGACTACATTTGTAGCACAGTGCAGTAATATAGTATATGTTCAATTTCTGCCTTGCATACAAAGCACTATGATTCTCATGGCATCATGGCAGCTGGCAGACAATAGGAGATATAGGAGTCACCCACCTGACCATTGCCAGAGCAGGGTACACCAGCTACCCCTGGACAGGGGATGCAGCGGGTAGAGAAGAACCCCTCACAGCACTCTTCATCCTGGGCCTGGGTTGGTTTTCATCCAGGATAGAAAAGCATGGTTGGACAGAAAGAGAAAGTAAACACAGGTTATTCTTTCCATATACTCTCCTACAATCTCCTACAAATAACAACTGTCTCCTGCAGACATATAATAACAAGGCAAGTGCCAAATTGTGTCTCGCCCATTCGCGTACAAGGAATTAATATTTTTTGTAACTCCCAGAAGTTAATTGACCTGTTTATGACATTTGACCTTGTGATGACCTTTAACTCCCCAAGGGACATCTACCGTCCAAGTTTGGTCACAAACGGACATAGGGATCAAAAGTTATGAGCCACAATCAAAACGTGCCCTAAAAACATAACATTGGGCCCTAAAAGTTTGTTGACCCCTGTCTGTGACCTTTGACCTTGTGGTAACCTTCAACTTCCCAAGAGACATCTTCCATCACCCAAGTTTGATTGCCATTGTAGCAACATGTGCTGAGTTACGTGTGATAAGAGAGTCTTGCAAGTAAACTTAAACGTATGACCGCAAATGACCTTTGACCTTATCATGTGACCTCTTACGGCACCATTACATGAAGGTACCCCCAGTGCATCTATCACCCAAGTTTGATTGCCACTGTAGCAACATGTGTTGAGTTACCGTACATGTGATAAGAGAGTCTTGCAAGTAAACTTTAACGTATGACCTCAAATGACCTTTGACCTTATCCTATGACCTCCAACGGCACCATAACATGAAGGTACCCCCAGTGCATCTATGACCCAAGTTAGGTTGTAATCCAAGCAACTTATGTGAAGTTATTTGTCAAAAGAGAGTCTTGCACATACTCTTTAATATATGACCTCAAATGACCTTTGACATCATTACATGACCTCCGACAACACCATAACATGAAGATACCCCTAGTGCTTCTATCACCCAAGTGTGGCTGCCATTGCTGTAACAGTTGCCAAGTTATGCATCATAAGAGAGTCTTGCAGGTAAACTTTAACATTTGTGACGGACGATGGACGGACGACGGACAGACGATGGACAGACGCCATTTGGATCCCTTAGTCTCGCCTTCACCTCCGGTGGGCGAGACAATTATATGAAATTAATAAGTAAAGATTACTGCATGAGCACATTAGAATGAAAAATGAGTGAAATCATAAAAGAACATCTGAAATGTTTTCTAAAGTGAGTCTCCTTTTTGAAGGACATCAAACTTGCAGAGGCAGATGTCTACATTTCTTTGTGAAAAAACTGTATGCAACTTTCTGGCCAAAATCTGCTTGGAACTGAAACCTTGCTTCAGATAAGCATGTTGGCTGAAAATTGTGTGGATAATTAGTCACTTTGATTTTTCTTGATTTAGATTTCCTTTTGTTGCTTCACTGAATGACAAACGTTCATGGCATCTGAGTAGGTTAAACACTTGAGCTCTGAGCAAGAGTTTCACATACCGAATCTGTGCTGACCCTCACACATGTTTCAAGATAGGCTGAATCATTTGCATAGAGTGCTGCATCAATGATGTGAATGACTGCATTGGAAGACTGGACATCAAGGGTCCTCATGGTGGCAATATTTCCAAGTCTAATCTGACCCTGAAGCAAAAAGAGACAAAGATGAGACAATGAAGAGATAAAAAATGGAAATTATTCACATGTAAAAACAAATATGGATATATATATATTTAAAAGAGCCAATCTTAAAAAAAAAAAAAAATAATAGCATTGACAGAATGTGAATTATATATTATGTAGAATAATGGGGATCTGAATCAAGCTATCAATCAATATACTGATTTATAAGTGCATGCAAACATACATATGATATTCACATGTACACACAAGGAAACATACATTATGTACATGCGCACACTCATATAGGCCTACTGATAGACATAATAAATAAGTGAACAAACACGTAAAGAAATGCATAAAGGAATGCATAACACAAAATGCTTATACTTTTAGATAATACAAAACAAAGGTAAATTATAAATTTCCTTTGCACCTATTGATAGCATTAGTCTAATTAGTCTTTTAGTCATTAGTCTTTGGTGAACAAAGAAACATATATCACTTCAAATAAAAAGAATCATTTCCCTCATGACTACCAAATAGTGTATTGAAAAACATAATGAATAATATAAAAGTTAGTTGGATTACTTACCCCCTGTAAGACTTCAACTTTCACTGTTGTACCATCACTCATGACTACTGATCCTGCTTTCATAATATCATGTGCAGAAAGCTGTGTATATTCAAGAGTGGATTAGAAACAAAGTCTCCTTTCATTCTCAGAGTGATCATTAAAAAAAAAGGCAAAACATATTGCAAGAAACCAGAACATAAATAACTCATTTTCTTCTTCTTCCTGTTGGAGTACAGTCCATTATCTGGTGTGTTATCATACTTATACTGACTGACTGGTCTGTGTGTATAGAATTATGATTGTACACCTCTAAATAGGCCAACAAAGCATGGACTGAATTGATTTGGAGAATACATTAGCCAAATCTTCTCCTGGTGTACATTATGACCTGTAGTTATGCAAAAAGGCCTATCCAATATTTGAGCTTAAAAAATATCAGTTCAGAAAAACGCATGAACACTGTCATTATCATCACCATACTGTTTAATTACCACATCAAAGATATTTTCAGATACCAGTCTTGAGAGGGACAATGACAAAATTATCTTTGCATTAATAAAGACAAGGAGTGAGAGACTTGCTCATATATTACTCACTGAAGTAACTGTTACTAACCATTTTCTTTAGTACTATAATGTCACTTAATATTATCACGAACTTACTATCATCTACTTCAAATAAAACTGATATCATTAAGTGCTGATGTTGCAATACTTGGATTGATTGCTATGATACAAATTAGTCAACTGAATAAACTGCAGTGGCATAATTTCCAGAGCATCTAAAATATCTGGCTTATTTCTAATCAAACTGGACTAAACTATTCAAACATCGTATAACAAGCAATATCAATCTTTGGATATAAACTGCATACAATCTTGCTAGTAGTCAAGAGTGATTGCTTTGTTTACTTCATCATCACTGGTGTATTCAGAAAATGTCTTGATCTGGCACTAAAATATACACATGAAAAAGTATTCACTTGAATCATATCAATCAAAAGATGCCCATCCCAGTGTTTATGTATCTTGAAAGTTACGGAAAATAGTCCATCTAATAGAGTATTTCAATTATCATTATAAACATCTATTTATATTTATAAGAGTAATAATCTTAAACATTAAAAGTCCGAATAGTTTAAAGAAGACTATTATGTGCAGAGGATTATCATCATACCTTTTGATAGGTAGAATGACGACTTATGAGATTCCTCACCACCTGTTAGTTATCAGAGGTAAAAAGAAAGCATAATCAATATCAAGTAATCATTTCACATTTTCTTAAATCATCAGCCAAAACTGAAAACAAACATATACCTCGAAACAACTTGAGCTACACTAATCTTGCTATGACAGTGTTTACAATGGATGTTTTTGTGTTAACATATTTATGTTAATAATCTTGGCCATGACCAAGATATGTCTTGCAAAACATGTTCCAAAGACTGATATCACAGGAAATCAACTTCAGTTTTAACAGCATTTCATTTCAGAGTTATTTTCATTTGTATGTATTGCACAGTAGATAAATGATGCCAAGTCATGAGAACAATTCAGAAGGGTTTCCCATTTTCTTTTGATGAATATACAGGTATTAAGAGTGCTACATATTCACATTACAGCAACATTTTTTTTTTCTTCAATATCGATTACAGCAAAAAATGCTGTATCCTGACTGTGTATATGACAATTTCCGTGTAGTTTATACAAGGAAAATGAGTCTCTGTGAATTGTCCCTTTCTTTAAACAAGGTGATACATCAGCATCAGGTAAGGATGCCAAGTTAAGGGATGGTATAGGGATGGTACAGATTATGATTTTGTGAGATAATGAGAAATCTCTTAAGAAATATGACAGAGCATACAATTCTAAGAGGAATTCAAAGTTTACGTGATGAAAATTAGTTTTGAAATGGCTGAGATATCCCAAACAAAGCAATCCTAATAAAAGTTGGGACCCACCTTTTATCAGGATCGCTTTGATTTACTTTGTTATTCGATATCTCAGCCATTTCAAAACCAATTTTCATCAAATGAACTTTGAATTCCTCTTAGAATTGTGTGCTCTTTAATATTTTACGAAGAGGTGTATTTCACAAAAAGTTAACAGCTGAATCCTTACCTCAACCAATACCATATCATCCCTTTAGCAAGTTGAAGGCTGAAACAAGAACTCAAGCTGTGTGACAATCCAAATAATTGATGACTTTGACTGAAAACTTTTAGTGGTAAGTATGATGGCTTTACAAACCTCTTCTGAAGCATCAGTGTGTTCTCTATTGAGTGCTGAGAAGAAGGCCCTTAGTCCATCATCAGTTACAGCAAACACTGTAATGGGGGTGCTCTCCAATGTGTTCCTATCAATGGTTGACTGGATAGGTGTACCATAAATGATAATCATCATCGCATTAGTTTTTAAGTTTTTGTTTTACAACATCCAATATTGCCTACAACTGGAATTCATGTAAAACCTGAAAATAAAAACATAGGTGGGGGCAGAATCATGTATATATTTGACATACAGAATGTCTGTCCGTGGGGGTACTTAATAACATTCTCTTCATACAGAGAACATTCTCTTCATACAGAGACATTTTGCCACATTTGCTCCAACAATATATAACCCCACACATATAGGAATATATCAGTTCCATTACTGAGCAAAGCAGGAATATTTTGTATGACTGACAGAGACCTAAGACCAACAGACCATGAAAACATGATAAAGGAAAATTCTGCATCTTCAGAAAGCTTAGAGACAAGAAAATCTTTCTTGCACTTCTCCTGAAGGTAGTATATTAACATGCTGCTTAATTTCACAAAGTTTTGATATCTCAAGTTATTCATCTTGAAGTCACAGAAATTCAGCATTTCCACTGACATCAGATTGTCATCTGAGTTCTGGTATCTTTATCGCTTCTATTTACACTTATCGCTTCTATTTACACTTAAAGAAAAATCTCAAAGCCAATTTTCTAAAATCCTATGTGTAATTATTTCGCCGTAATCGCTTAATTTTTTTTTTTTTTTTTTTTTTTTTGCATATACTTAAATGATGCCTTGCTCGGATGACCTCACCAGTTTGATTAACTTGCTACTTTTTTAAGCATTTATACCATAAGTTAATCATAAAACATTATATACTATACTTTGTACATCCCGTAAACATAGTAATATTCTCGATATTTTGAATTTTGCATGTTACGTCACTTCTGACTTTGATACAATGTACTAAAATCCTATGTTATATTTTTGGAACCCACATCCTACAAGCTTTGCTTTTTAGTGGGTTCCTCATATTACACGTTAATTATAATCATTATGTCCTTATACATTTGTGCATTATTGGTTCAAACTGACCATTGTGTGAAAAAAACTTTTCTGCTTCAAATCAAATGGAATATAAAACTTGTACGAAATGTGGAATATGGAACGTGAATAAAAAAAAAAAAAAAAAAAAAAAAAGTGGTTCATCTCTAGCATGCTTTATAAACTATGTAGTATATTTTGGCCTGATGACTTCATTGCAATAATAGGTATCAAAGAAAAGATGGGGAGGGGAGGTTGACAAAAGGGATGGCACGGGTAGAGTGAGTTGTCATTGATGGTTACCATGGATACAAAGCCACTGCCTTAGATATAATGATGCCAGGCACATGAGGGTTAGTGACCTCAACGGTCAGACATGTCACTTTGTAGTGTGACATCAAAACTTACGAAGGTTTCAAGTAACCATTTCATCTGATGGAGGTTGCTATTGGCAGACAGAGTATTCCAAATTGACTCCTAAGCATTGAGAGAGATAACATAATCAGCAACGGATGAAAAATATATCATGGTGACAACAAAGGCAGCAGAAAAGAACAACTAGTGGGAATCGATAAACGTTCTTACTGCCACAGTATTCCAATTATTTTCATGATATTCTGGCATTTTCACTAAATACTCACAATGCACTGATAATTGGGCTCTCAAAGTTGATCAAAGTAGATATATGCATGTATATACATACATACACATATATATTGTGTATTTTATATATTTTTATACATGTGTCTTTTTTCTGAGGTTTGAGGAATCTTAAATTTGAAGTGGATGGTAAGATATAATTATTGTCCTATGTTAGTATGTCACCAAGATACACTCACAGATGAGATCTGTCGTTGAGTTAAGTCTTTAACATTATATGCATAAATCTGGCACAGCTGGCAATAACAATAGGATCTACAAATCATTCAATATTCCCAGTTTACAATAAAGAATATTACTGCAAAATAAAATTTTTGTGAAATATCATTAAACAAATCCATGAATCCCCACATTTGGGTTGTTTCCTGCAAAGTGCCTTCCAGTTCTTTCATTTCATGAATACATTGTGTTTGTTAATTTTCACTTACTTGTCGGCTCCTAGAGTCTGAGTTGAGAACTCTGTCTATGATGTGAATGACTCCATTTGAGGCAGGGAGATCTGCCTGTAGTAACCTGGCCTCTTCCACACTGCCCTCCGTCCGCAATGTTATCCCAGAAGAATGCTATGGGGGGGGGGGGTTGAAAATATCATCCTTGTTAACCACATCTACATCTTTTTGGCATTAACAGAGCTGCCATCAGTCCTAATAGCAAACAAAAGATTCAGTTCTTCAATGTCTGATTTCTGCTAACTTTGCTTTACTCATGATAATTCATGGCTACAGATTTAACTTGTAATTCTTTTCACAAATTGTGATAATAGAAATACCAAAATTGAATATATGTCATTGTAACAATAAATATCTCTTTCTATAGCTAATCATTATATATACTGATATTTGAGAGCTTGGAGAGTTAGCTCCAAAAACAGATTGCATTTGGTACAAAGGTTGTGTGCATACATAAAACTGATTCCAATTGAGATGGGTTATGATTCATAGGTTGAGACTTCATACTGATATTAGGAGGATTAACCCACTATCAATTAAACAGCTTGGCAATTCACAGTTCAGGACACAAAAGGGTTGATTATACTCACCCGACCAACAATGACCCTCTGACCCGTCAAGGTGTAGAGGTGAGTTGTGGAGTTCAGCAGGTGTGCATCCATGTAACCTGGAACAACATGGATCCTGGCTGTTTCATTGTATCCATTCAACATCCCATTCTCCACATGGAGCTTTGTCTGCCAAGATTGAGCCAACAAAAATGGGGTTAAATTTATGAATCAACTTTGACAACTAGAAGGTGGCATTTCAGTAGAAAGAATAGGCCTGTGTTGCAGTGACTTTACTCCAAAATAGTTTAGAAGCCATTCAAAAGATTTTAGACATATCACCATTATATGCCAGAAGATAAACTTTATAAGATAAAATGCCACTGTTTTTGTTGCTGTTGTCAATGGCACTTTCTATGACTGAATATAATACATCATCTACACATAAAGATATTGGTATGGGAGAGAATGCCAAAATTTAACGATACCAGAATAGATACTTCTTTCTGGCACCACAAAATCATTTGACCCCAGTGTTATCACTCGTATGACATTGTGCCATGTGACACACAAAAAGATGTCTGGGCAATCTATAAATAACACTAAACTTTTTTTCTGTATGACACAAAATGCCTGTTATGCATAAATTATGCCTAAATTGCTTTCAACTGATTTGATTACCTGGAACCTGAGTACATTCTACTTGCAGAAAAAAACAAATTATTGCCGTTTCATTGTTGCTTGATAATCAGAATGCCACAAATGTTCTTCATTTGTTTTGATTCTACCCCATATTAGCCCAATAAGTGACAATGTGGTCACTGACCTGACTTTGGTTATCCACTGCTACCAGATACAACAATATTTAGGGGCAGTAATACCATACCTGTGAGGAGTTGAGACTGTTGATAGGCACAAAGACTGTGTAGTAGACACCTGTATCCATGAGATGACGATGCAGCATGGAATCCTGAGTAAAGAGGCCCAGTGCAAACCAGAGTCTGCCAGACAGGTATGTATCATCCACATTCAGCTCTTCAAGTCTCTGTACATCCATTTTCAAATCCAAGGAAAAGGTTTTTCTCTAGAGTTAATCGTTTTGAATTGGAGCAATGAAGTGCCAGAGATAATTTGAGGACTTTACAAAGCTTGTGTACTTGGAAAACACAGATCAAAGTTATGATTGAATGAACTTTGGTTGATAGGCGAAAATAGCATAAGGTGTCCTGTTGGAAACACATAGTAACAACAATGGTCATGAGTCAATGATGTCATAAAAGAATCCCAGCATTTATGTTATTGATGTGCTGATATCTGATATCAATGATTACGTCAATCCTAAAAGCAAACACAAGATTAGAGTAATCCCAATACATAAAAGAAGTCTGTTGCCTACAGTTTGAAATCTTGTTTTATATAATGGCATAATTAAATAAAGTGCACTCCCATTCTAATGAACATGGTTATAACGAATTTCAGGTTACAACGAAGTAAAAATTCAGGCCGCAGCATTATCCACTCTATGCATATTTGTTGTTTCTTTGTTCGGTTATAACGAAATTTGATATAATGAAAGAAAAGGCGGGTCCCAAGGACTTTGTTTTTTACGGGAGTCCATTATACAGCATAACATTGACAGCAAATATGTATTTTGTGTGTTGCTAACATGACAGACTTTGCTACATCTCCCTACCTGAATGATGTTCCCGTAGCAAGTCTGCCCATCACCCTCATGCCCCACAGAACATCGGCAGACAGGATGGCCAGGAGCATCAGTAATGCACTCAGCACCGGTGTGACATTGCAGTGATGGAGGGTGGGGTTGACACATGTCTATCAGTGAACATCCCATGCCAGGTTGGAAGTCTTCGTAGCCATCTTTGCACACACAATGGTGCTGAGAATTGATCATTCAAATTATCTATTATCATATTATTTTTATACAGGGAAAGGAAGAACTTTCTCACAAGCCAATTATTTCTGTGAGATAATAAAGAAACTTATAACGTGTTGAGGGTCACTATGGTCATTCTATCGTCATACTATTCAACTAAACTATTGATTGATTGATAAAATGCTGGGATCATATTTATGTCTGCTTCATACTACAGCTTTGGCTAACAATGCTTGGCAATCTGATATGTGAATTTGGGTCTTACTTAGCCATATCTTTCCTCTTGATTACAAACTTTCAGTAAAGGTTGTGACCAATTATTTGCAGACTACCTTGAATCTGCTGAATTACATTCTATCATCTAGCTTGACAGACAATAATATTAAGAGTAAATATACCTTTCCTCAGTATTACTGGTTCGTTTCTCACCAATTAAGTAATCGGTAGAATGATATAATATAACATGATGCAATATCTTTATTAACCCAAACAGAGGTTAATTTTCATGCAAATTTCTTTTCTACATAATTATGTGTACAATGTTGGTTATAAGAAGTATGTTGCTTCCTTAAAGTTTGGCTAAGTATTCGATTTGAGAAAATCATATAATGCAATCCATGGTTAAAAAGATAAAACACCAGATGGAATCAAACCTGATTTGGGCCATCAAAGATGCAGAGGGATGAATTGGTTGGACATCCCCCATAGTTGGTCAGGCAAGGATTTATCGGAGAGCAGACTACACCGTCACCATGGTAACCGTCTTGGCACTCACAAACAGACATTCCAGGAGCAAACTCAGAACAGAATGCATTAGGGTGACATGCCTCACAGCTAACCATTCCTAGAGTACGGGATCAAAACAGTCAAAGTGGAATATGGAAGCTGAATATCCAAGGAAATTTTGTTCAGCTCTTGTAAATCCTAATTGGTCCTTGAATTAGTTGACACAGTGGAGGTAGTCTCTCTGTACAATTGAATTAGTGTTCTGTACCTTATCTGAAATGGGAAGTACATCATTTATTTCTTACAGGGATTGTTTAGTTTTGGTTGAGACCTAATTTCAGGTTTCTAACATTTTTTAGTGAGATAATGAAAAATCTCTTATGAAATATGAAAGAGCATGTAATTCTATGAGGAATTCAACATTTATTTGATGAAAATTGGTTTTGAAATGGCTGAGATATCAAAAAAAGAGCAATTTTATGAAGTGTGGGACCCACACTTTATTACGATCGCTTTGTTTTACTTTGTTTTTGGATGTTTCAGTCATTCCAAACCCAATTTTCATCAAATAAACTTTGAATTGCTCTTAAAATGGTATGCTCTGTACTATATCATAAGTGTTTTCTTGGTATCTCGCAAAAAGTTAAAAGCCCAATTCTCATCTCCACCAATACTGTACCATCCCTTTAATCTGTTTTTCCTGAAAGACCTCTATCTATCAATGTAGCAGGAAAGTTCTGATGTTCATTTACATGCAGATATGAGAGATATTATAATTTCATTTGATATATTAATAACAGGACTACCAGAACATGAATCAAAATTTGTGTATACAGTGCTAATGTAGTCTCCTATTGAATCTTAAAGATTGTCCAAAAATAATGTTTTGAAAAAACAACAACACCTGTACAAAGATTATAATCAGTCTATAAATGGATAAGGAACACAATACAATGACATAATGGACCATTGCCTAAAATAAGAACTGTTTTTCAACCAGTCTCCTGATTATTTTATTTTCTCTGCAACATAAAAAACACATTCCCAGGAATGCTTCAATATTAACAAACCATTTCAGAAGACAAGTCATCAACTGTGTTCAACTTCAAAAGTCTCTGTTAACAAACACCTATGCCCTTTAGGTAAAATAATTCCATGCACATGTTCATATATGTATATGTGAATTATATTTTGCTTTCACGAGGCATAAAGGATCTCTCCTCCAACTTTTGTTTTTCTTACCTCTCTAACTGTGAAAGGCTAGACTGAAATGTTTACTCTTTCACAAAAGACCTAGGGCTATGCTATGAATGAAGGATACATACCACCACCACCACCACACGTCTGTCCCGAGCACATCTCACAAGCCAGCCCAGTTCGACCCTCATCACAGGTGCAGCTCCCAGTCCCCAGCCTACTGTCATCACAGCGGCCTAGAGAGGAGCAGGCTTGGGCCCCACCACCCCCTGGACACTCTGGAGGGAGATCACAGCAACAGGTGCATTTATCATGGCAGTGGAGATGAGCAGAACATAAAGTAAGCATATATATATATATATATATATATATATATATATAGTCTTATCTGGGGCATTAAGATTTGAGATATTACTAGGGATACTAAACATACTGCGTGTCGCGCCAAAAATTATCATCTCATGAGTCGCAAAAATCCAGCAAAATTTGAAAATGATTGCATTTACAGAAATTGGTGTAGAATAAAAAGTACTGAACTAAATTTAATGATTTTGGTATCATTGTCTTCTGCTGAAGATGCTCATTCTAATGATGTCAAAAAAAAAATCACTTTTAGAACGCAAGGTACTGAAAATCCACCGTTCCACTTTTTTGGGGACACCCAGTATATCTATCATATGTCTTCCTTTATCTTTCTTTGGGATGTATGCATTCGTAGAAGCAACCTGACCATAAAATGACCAGTGGAACAGGTCCTTGAGGTAGAAAGTATACAGGTTCATGTTCACAGTCATTTTCCTGTTTATGTATCATTAGAACAATGTTTATGATTAGCAGGCATTGTTTCCATATGTATGGAAAAGGTCTTGCCAAACATGATTTTTGTCATATCCTAGAATACTGCATAATATACCATGCAATAGTTTCTATGGGTTTTTTAGAATATCAGAAGGCATAACATGCATTTACCTGCTGCATAAACACTTCAAATCTACTAATAATTGAACTTTCACTTATAACTACTAAGGGTACATTCATAATCATAGAATTTGTGCATGCTGGTGTAACACAATATATTTCATCATTGATGTATTTTTTAAACAGTATCATCTCTGGATAATACAAGTAAAATAATATTCCATTTCCATAATCTCATAATTATGTTCTCTTCAGGGAACACTGCCTACACTTGGATGTTAATAGATAAAATGTGGTTACATAGGTCCATGGATTGTCGAATGGATGTATATCATATGAAAGAAATTTTGAATGATGAGTCTCAGGTTTGTAAATTGCTTAATGATTTAGTTCATATGCCAGATCCTCTTTAACAATCTATCTTGCAATCAAAATAAAGCAGACCTGAAGCTTGGTTACATACCCACACAGTACGGGCCCCAGTACCCAGGACAACAGTCGGTCACCTGTTCAACCGTCCGAGAACACACAACATTACATCCTTTGAAATGGAAGGCAGATCCAGTCTCGTGCAGACGACAATCGTGTGATAAGTTTCCATATTTATTCCTGGCTCCAGGAACACCATCGTTCTCTCGACCCGCCTCTGGAGCCGCTCTGGAATCCAAGGCAGTAAGACCAACTATGTTAAAGTCGCGTGGGCAAATTGTATTACTCGCCGCATCCCGGCGGAGAATACCGAACATAACAGCGCATGGTATACACGAGGAATTCACTTCTATTGTCTGCTGTACGTCGCGCATACAGTACCTTGAACTTTCGGCCAATGGGGGCAGCTCCCCTCCTGCGTACCTTCGTGACACCCTTCTATCTGGTTGTTGGTCTCTTAGTTCCCCCTCTCCGCCAGACAGGTGGCGATTCTCCCCGCTCCACTCGCGCTGAAAGTCTGAAGAAACCGCTCGCGGCACACTAACCAGCGACGTATTCCAGTGGTTACTGTTTGCAGAAACAGCTGACGTACTATGAAAGAAAATAAGCACCAAAAGAAGCACTGCTTCCCGATATGATGATGTCCTGAAAACATACAGAGCACGATTGATGACACCTAGTGGAACATGAAAACACGACTCCATGCTGCCAGTTCCACTGAATGTAGACGTTCAGCGAATTATGTTGAACAATGTACATTACGTACTCGTTGATTGGAGCTCGACATGCCAGCGCAGACGAGAGCGAGTGTCGTTTCCATCGCCTAGCTGTGCACAGTCGAAAAGGGAAATTGTTGTCGCTGGCGCTGTGCTTGTATTGAGATAGATCGGCTGGATCGGTAGATAAGCACACTGGTGGAAGACTGCAGCTCGATTACATATCCAAGCCGAATGGAAACACAAAGCCACTGCAGAGTAGCCTACAGGGTAGATTGTCTTGAAAATGAACGTGTTCATAAACGAATTAACGAAATACACCTCTCTTCATGCAATGAGAAGTAGCATTGAAGGCCTAGTACGTATCCTCAAAGCGGAAATAAGGTTGAGCGCGCGGGTACGAAGGTGCGAGGTGATGTTCATAGATAACTAGCCGATCAGCTAATCGGAATAAAGCCATAGCTGACTGAATAAACGAACTCTATTTCACAGAGACTCCAACTCTCCCGTTTTCGACGGGAGATCTCCCGCCGAAAACCCATTTTTGCAAAATCTCCCGTTCTCCCGTTTGAGATCTAATTTCTCCCGCCCTGGCTCTTTGTCTCCCGTTGGAAGGGATTTCTTACTTATTTCTATATCGTATGTTGAAAAAATAAGCCTTAGATAGCACAAGAGAGCATCTAGAACCGTAGGAACTTCGCGCTTCGCACACATCAAGTTGGAGTCTCCCGTTTGCTAGGGGTTTCAGGCGGGAGAATCTCCAGATCAGAAGGTGCTTTGGGTTGGAGTCTCTGATTTCATGAATTTAGATTTGTAAAAACTTCTCTACTCTTTTAATGACTCCAAAGTATTTTCCACCAGTATCTCAAATACTTGAATTAGATCGATTATTAAATACAGTGAACAGTGTCAAAAATAAAATAAATTAAAATAAAAGCATCGGATGCCTTTGAATCGTAGCTGGCATCAAGTAGAATAAAAGTAACTAAAACTCAATAAAGATACGTCTTGTTGTTGCCCTTTACAAATTTTACCTTGGCAGGTATATAGACCATCACTAACTTAAAAGATGTTGGCGCTGAAGAGGAATTTCGTCAATCTAATTCATAATCTCATCTGAGCATAACGTTACAGACAGCAAATCCGAAGTTTTCATGAATTCATATCTGTAGATTTAATAGATAAAGCTATAAAGGCCTAGATGGGGAGGGGAATATTAATCTTGACTAAAAAGATATGTACATGATAGGCCCTACACTTCGTAAAATGAACTGGTAAATCCACCATTTTAAATGTTGTCACGCCGCCAACGTTCAAGTTGTAGATGTTACATTTATTCCTGTAAACGTTGGATCTACCATTCTATTTTTAAGCTAAAAATAATGAAATGGTAAATCCAACGGTTTGAGTGTTAAATACAACATTTAAATGTAACATTTACAAAATGTTCGAGGAGTCACAGCATTCAAAATGTTGCATTTACCAGTTCATTTTTTAGAGTGTATTAAGTAAAGCTTTGTCTGTTAAGAAATTTGGGAAGGAAACGGAAGTATTCTGCGATTAAGTCGTTTCTTGAAAGATCAAATGAACTGTAACGAGACTGCTAACATTTGCACATGACGGAGTTTCATATACAATGCCGGGAGTCTGCTCATAATAATGTTGTTTTGACTTGCTCTCTCTCATTTCCGGGTGTGTTTAATTGTATCTGCTACTCTGATGGGATTAAAAAGCGCAATGTACATGTACCAGCAAAACCACGGATGTACTGTTTGTTTGATTGTCTGTTTGTTTGTGCCCCCCTGAATTCACTTTAAGGGTTGGTCAATCACAGATTAACGAGATGTTCATGAAACATTATGCGCGCCATCGATGTGTAGGCCTATACATCGTGTGATTTTACTAAATGACTTGATGGCGTGTGAAAAAAAAACAACCAAATTAAATGAAACAAGAAGCATGACTAATAGAGTACAATGTTTGTTGCTTTAGATGGCTGGAGTTTATTACACATGTTTCAAGGAAGAGAAGGATCGGTACAAAGTGCTCTAAGCGGGAAGTTTCACTTCCGCTTTGCAAGCTCTGTACCAGCTACTCGATGGTATATCACGTGACAGTACAGGACGTTGAAAGTGTACACAATCATTGTTCCATCTCTCCCCCCCCCCCCCCCCACACACACACACACAATGATCTTTAGCAAATCGACGTGGAATAATGGAAATAAGAGTGATAATTTCGCGATTTAAAATTCTGGACACATTTGAGAACATGGACATTTCTTCTCGTCAGCAATAAAAGGGTTAGCCCTTCGACATGCCATGGCAATGAGAGGCTAAAGGGATGGTGTAAAGTACTGTATTGGTGCATGGAGATGAGGATTGGGTTTTTAACTTTTTGCGAGATACCAAGAAACAATTTATGAAATAATTCAGAGCATACAATTCTACTGGAGATGAAAATCGGTTTTGGAATGGCTGAGACATCCCAAAACAAAGTAAAACAAAGCGATCCTAATAAAGGTGAGTCCTTTATTAAAATTGCCCTGTTTTCGATATCTCAGCCATTTCAAAACCGATTTTCATCTAATAAATATTGAATTCCTCTTAGAATGGCATGCCCTGTAAGTAAATCATAAAAGGTTTCTCATTACAGTGTGTCACAATCGTGCACGAAACATGTAAGCAATGAAGTCTTAAACTGCCACATGCATTTCCGAAGTGGTGATATTGACAGAATGTATATTATACGTTAACGAGGGTTACAGATTGGTCACTCATAGCTCTCCCTGCATCTTATTTGCTTGAAAAACAATACAAAACAAAAACAAAGTATTTCTGATCGGTGATCAAGCCACTGATTATATGTGCAGCCCTGTCCAAGCAAAGGTCACCGTTGGTATTATAGATTATTACAATGTCCAACACAGCAACAATAACGATGCAAATACAACAGTATGACTTTCTTCTATGCATATCATGTCTAAAAGGTACTAAGGGAAAATTTGTATGTAGGCCAACAGGGGACTTGCGAAGCCATCTGCACAAATCTATTTGCACAAGTGGTTGAATATTGATAATTGATTATACATTTTTTTTTGTATTTCGCACAAACAAACTTAATGAAAACAAATATAACTTTTCAAATTTCAGGTCCGACTTTGATGGAACAAAGCAGTTTGTTATTAAATTGAAACCAGTTTTACGTCGGTGTGGATTGTCTTTCAAGTATCGTTTTGTTGTTTAGAAATGATTACTGTCCGACGCAATGACATTTTATATTGTATAGTAACTGAATTATAATTATGGTATGAATAGTAATTATATCGTAAAACATGATACGATTATGACATCATATGACATTATATACGATACATCTCATATCGCACATTTCCACGTTGATTAATAGTATCACATACACTTACATAAAACTTTAAGTTGTTTATAATTTAGAACAATTCTTTGATTTACAGCAAGTCTAAACGTGCAATAAAAAGAATTCACACTCCACAGTGGTTTTTGTGACTGAACTAGTACTGGCTCTGGCTTTGATACTAGAGTAATCGTATAGCGCCCTCATTGATATTACGGTGTGACTGTTTACTTCAAACCCCAACTCGGATCTCCTACACGTTTTGCAAGCTGTGTACTGTCTGTGGCTACGTATATCCTCGTCATAATGTTAAATCATGTTTTCTATAAAAACAAACACTACTGTATCATCAATAGAGTCTCATTCACATTCATACACACTCCTTCGCGTACAATTTTTGTAGCACTTCAAAGGTCTGTTGAATCGAATCGAACTGAATTGTATTGAATTGTATTGAATTGAATTGAATTGAATTACAACAAGCCTTACGATATGCAAGTTGTCCGTTTCACTGAAAAGAAAGAAAAAAAAAAAAACCCGGCATATTCTTACTCACCTATTACATACTGAGATATTCACAGCGAAAAATCAACACATAAACACATACCGGTGGCGGATCCACACTAAACATTTTATTCAATCAATAAAAGACCGTGATTTGTTGTTTGTAAAAATAGAAAAAAATGAAAGGAAAAATTAAATACCTGTTATCTTGAGTGACAATAGAAATATCGATTTTTAATGACGCGCTTTATACAGCGTACTTACCATTCTAGAGCGTAGACAAGCGTAGAACAACATCGTAATGTTCATTCCCGTTGATTGCAGTGAGGCGTACCGAGCACCTGTTGATCATAAGAACAGCGTTCTCAAGGCATTCTAATACCGCTTTGGGTTCAGGTCGGTTCATGTTGTACCCGATAATACCTGACCTGGAAAAAAAAAAAAAACAAACAACAAACAACCCGAAAATAACAAAAATGCCATATTGTAGCGAGGGCGGCAAAGTGGGCTCGAGGAAAACGTATGAAAACCCGCGCTCTATCAATGGCGATTTATCGAATAGGCCTTTAAAAAAAAGACATCCTTTGAAAAATTAAAGGGATGGGGGTCCCTTGCATGCGCTCCTGCCTGGATCCACCACTGCAGAACGAAGCAATTCATTTGACATGTTTTAAGTTCAAAGGTGTGATCAATACTTGTCGGTGTAATTCAGGCCTTCGTGAAATTATATTGTTAAAAAAAATACTGTCCACGATGTGTATTGTCTTTACTAAGTGCAATTTATTCGTTTGTGTTTACTATTTTTTAATACTCATTTCCTTTAACAGTTTTGCTTTCTGACCGCCTTCAACTATAAATTACCCCAATTTAAAGATGCATTTACATCATATAACTCAACAACACAGCAAGGCAACGAGTAAATGTAAGAAAAGATTGAGCATGCACATTCCTTCATGGACGAGATTTTGTCCAGATAGTGAAATACATGTTATGACCACTGAATGTGCCACCTCACTGATTTTATACTAAAAGTTTGTTACAGAATGAAATTCTAACTGTATGAATGTATGAATTTGTATAATCAGATGTTGTCCTACACAATGACTGCTTTATATGTACACACACGCACACACACACACACACACACATATATATATACATATATACAAGTGTATATATATATATATACCCACACCCACATATATATGCATTTGTACACACATACATAAATACACACACACGGCCAAGTTGTGTCTGTGTGAGTGTAAGAAAATATAAACAGAATTACAGAGCTACCAAGTCTCACGCATTCTGCGTGAGACTCAAGCATTTAGGGGCCATCTCACGATCTCACGCATGGCACCCATTTTTCTCACGCATCGGGCGAAGTCCGCAACTTGGGCCTATAATAATGATCATAGCTCAAAAGATTAAAGTGATAGCTGCAAATGAAGGCATATTTCCCTTTTGTCTTTCGCAAAATAAGTATATTGCACCATTAAGAGCTCAAAATTGAAAAATCTCGACTGTGGGAGGCCACGCGGGGGGGGGGGGGGGGGGGGGGAGAAACCCCTCCCACACCCTCGCTCGCGCACACATTCGCATGCCGAGATGCCGAGTCATGAAAATCTCACTCATAAAATTTTTTTGAACTTGGCATCACTGGAATTAACATATTTTTATATTTCTAGCAAAATGAAAGAGTACTTGACAGACTTCTTTCAGAAAGGATGGGGAACAATATTACCCTCAACATGTGTCAGTAACAAGTCGAGGGAATGTGTACATTGTACATGTACTTTTCATTAAAAATGAAATCTTGCAGAATTCTCTTTATACACTGTGTACCATGTATTTTCTTTCATATCGCCCTTCAGTGATGTCACAAACTGTAGTAGTCTTCTCATACTGCGATGGCAGCACCAAAACTTTAAAAATTCATAACTTTTGAATGGATTGTCCGATTATCATAAAACTTTACAGGTGTGTTTTACTGATATTGCTACATTCATTCATTCCACACATTAAAAATTTGGGTGAACTTGTCCTATAAGTTTATCTACGCTTGTTCATTTTTTGTTTCTCATCTCACAGTGACAAAGTCAACTAATTGATTAACTTATTCTACTGTATAACAGAACAAGCTAGACAGGGGCTGCTTCATTGAACTTCTTTTTTTTTTTTTAATAAAACAAAATACAGACAGACATTTTCAAATTGCTACACAGATTCAACAAAATTATACTGTCACCACCAAAATAATTCATGATTCTCGCCAAAAGGCACTATAAAAAAATCTGAAACAAGAATAATACCAGTATAGCATGTACATGTATATCATGTATAGAGGATATCTCCAGAGTGCACACACTTTATAACAAACGTGATTACAGTGCACTCCCCTTACAACGAATATGATAACAAAATTTTTGTTCACAACAAAATCAAAATTCAGGTGCCAAAATTATCACCTCTATATCTTTACACACTATGCTTTTCAGTTATAATGAAACTTTGTCATAACAAATGAAAACTGCTGGTCCATAGGACTTTGTTATAACGGACCTAAGAAATAAAAACTCAGGATGCAACATTAGCTGCTCTATGTTTTTTAATTGTTTATCTGTTCAGTTATAACGAAGTTTTGATATAACAAAAGAATAATGCCAGTCCCGAAGACTTCATTATAATGGGAGCCCACTGTATCCAGGATAGATTTAGTGCCTTTTGGTTGAAAGATCTTCAAATACATTGTTTTATGTCTTATGACATCTCTCTCTCTCACTCTCTCTCTCTTTCTCTCTCTTTCTCTACTTCTCTCACCTCTTTCCTATCTATTTACCTCTCTCCAATAATCTTGTGTTACTCATTACTTTTTACTTCTTTTCTACAAATAATTTTCTCAAGAGAAATAAAGACATTCTCCTAAATGATTAGGGTACAGTAAT
Organism: Diadema setosum; assembly: GCA_033980235.1. Classification (NCBI taxonomy): domain Eukaryota; kingdom Metazoa; phylum Echinodermata; class Echinoidea; order Diadematoida; family Diadematidae; genus Diadema; species Diadema setosum. Next base: position 48,006,058 of record CM067060.1, read on the forward strand.
AATGCACTGATTGATAAGATCTATTCATTTTTTTCATACTTGAGATGCTATGCATACATATTAAAATCAATGAACTCAATGGCTTTTCTCATATTTCTCTTGACTGAATTTTTTTTTTTCATTTTGTCATCACTACTTTCTTTGCTGTCAACATCATTTGTGATATCAGAGTCTAATTGTCAACATCATTATTATGAGTCTTCAATAATCACCAATATCCCAACAGTGTACGGCTTTGTAACATGTTGAATCAACATTAAATTAAAATTTGACTGAGAGCCTATTACATTCACAGTATACATCTACAGTATGTGATTCAGTTTGCTACTGTAAGAGGTACACGAGACTTTGGACACACAACATACATTTAAAACAACACAGTACACACTACACTGACAAAGGCCAGAGGCGGGTTGAATATGTACATGTACCTCGGAATTTAGAGAGTTCATTTCATCTGATCTTAAACCCTCCTCTACCTCCCTTTCCCAACCCCCCCCCCCCATAAGAAAAAAATAGTACAAACAAAAAACAAACAGAAAGATTGATGGAAAAAAATGAATCCACTCATAGCCACTGACATGGGGTAGAGTTCCTCAAGAAATGAGCACGCCTTTCCACTCTGAAAGCGAGTTCCTGTACAATGCGAGTTGAAGATTCTTCTCTTCCTACTGAGGAGAATAATTATCTATGTCTCTTGAATCTGTTTTATATTTCTTCCTGCCAGTTCCATTTTGAGGAAAATTCGCATCCATCCCTCAGTATCCAGGCATTTTGTGGATTGCTATTGTAACATCCTGATGTGATTTGATGAGAACATTCCTAAGAGAGAAACAAAATATAGAGCATTATTGTGATTGCAATTTACTTCTAGGATTACATGTACCAGAATTCAAGATTATAATTAGGACATCTTTATTTGTGAGTATTGGATGGTATAAATCAAATTACACAAATCAGACAAACGGTCTAGTTTGTCTTTTTTGAGATAGGAGGTTGGAATGGCAGCTTCCCTGAGATAGAGTGAGCATGGAGCAGTGTTCCAGATTTAGGGGGTCTCCAAGGAAAACACCTGCAGAAAACCCTCGAAGGGGAGGGGGGGGGTCAGAAATTTTGAAAGCCCTGAGATAGGGGTACGTTTAGAGAGAGGTAACAAGCATATATGTGTACCCTAATAACATATGGGGGGGGGGGAGATTTCCACAAGGTCATATGGGAGAAGGTTCTGTGTCTGTGTAGTGTATTTCAGGTGTACCGTATTAGAATGTGGGAGTCAAGCATAATGTAAGGGAAGGTTCTGTGACTGTGTAGTGTATAACAGGTGTACTGTATTAGAATGTGGGAGTCAAACATAATGAAGGGAAGGTTCTGTGTCTGTGTAGTGTATTTCAGGTGTACCGTATTAGAATGTGGGAGTCAAACATAATGTAAGGGAAGGTTCTGTGTCTGTGTAGTGTATAACAGGTGTACTGTATTAGAATGTGAGAGTCAAGCATAATGTAAGGGAAGGTTCTGTGTCTGTGTAGTGTATAACAGGTGTACTGTATTAGAATGTGGGAGTCAAACATAATGTAACATCCTCCACACTCACCCTCCATCAGACTCTAGACATATTACAGGAGCGTTTGGGCTCTCGCGAACAAGGAGAGAAGCCTGCTGAGCCAGAGATGCAACAAGACCTGCAGAATCCGCTGAGGCTGTCCCTTTTGCTGTGGGGGTAGGAACAAAATATATTCAGATATTCAAGAAGACAATTCATACATATCTTATGATTTTCATAGAAGAAAACACATACTGTACATTGAAGAAAATGTAATCACTCGTGCTTAACAGCTAAAATGAACACAAGTAGGAGCACTACTTGTTGTTAGTTGCCTTTTATCCGATTAATTTAACAACACTTTTCACATTAACAAGAATCCCTTACACAGCAACGAACAAGTCTGTAGAAGGACAAACCTACATAGATATGAGGTAACCACACTTCTCTGTCTAGATGCACATGTAATATAGAACAAGGATATAACAATAACAATTTAAACAATCAAATGCATACACAGGCATTCAAATTAAAACCAGTACTGTAAAAGTGGATATTTTTGCGCGACTAACTTTTGGCACTTGGCTGGGTAAGAAGAGTTTCGCGTGTTTTATTTCCGCGGAATCAAGACATCACGCACAGGAACATATGGCAAGCAAAAATATTTGCGTGCCTTTATTTTCGCGCTAGTTTCTGGTTGCGCGAAACGCACAAAAATTTCAACCCCGCAAAAATTTCCACTTTTACAGTACTAGTATTCAACCACTCATCTAGCTTGTCTCTGATTGGAAGAGAGGAGACTTTTTCAGCAAATATGAAAGCACATAGGGCAGATAGCTACTAAATGATATGTTCTGAAAAAAAAAAATCCACAAAAAAACATAATTGTCTGAGCATAACAATGGGGTAAAAAAAAAAGGATGATTCTTACTCAATGTGATCTGGTTAATCAGCATTGTAGACAGCAGTTCAATGACTTCACTGCCCTTTGGCCACTCGCTAAGTCATTGCTATAAGCTATTCATTCATATACATGTAAATCTGTATGTCCAAACAATATTACCACCATTTCTCATCAATATTGCTGTTATGAGTACATGTATATATTTTGACTTACCACTGTAGCATAAACCTTGCTTGTCAGCACACAAAACACCCATCACACCTTGGGATTCCATGCTGCACAGAAAGGTTGAAAAATACAGTTTTCACATACATATATGTATGATTTGTCCACTTATCAAGCAATTTTTGAAGTCATTAGTCAAACACATGTATGCCCAAATATGAAAATACACAAGAGCTTGTCAGTGTGTCATTCCTTATTCAAATGACAGAAAATCAATTGTTGCATTATTCTGATCTCATTTTGTGAGGAAGAAAAAGGTTAAACATTTCATTTTTTTCTTAGAGAATAAGTTACACTGGATATTTACAGTGTATCCATCAGATTTCTTAACATATGTTTAGGCCTAAATGACATAATGATGCAAAGTATTCATTCTATTAAATTTACATGAAAAAAAAATAACCTGCCAACAAACAGCATGGTCTGTTATTATTGTATCACAAAAGGATACTACTGGCCTAGCCTAGATATGCGCAAAAATAAAACACACTGCAAAATTAACAATAACATTGGTTTAGAATCTTGAAACGTCAACGAGTTTAAATAGTTTATATGGGGGATAAAGCCAAAGGCAATAACAATAATAAGTCATATTTGGGTAAATTTTGAAATATTTCATTAATGATATTCAGCTTCAGTTAGACGTTGCACAGTTAGCATTTCCACTGGAAACAACGGCATCAACATCTCCATCTTTACTGTGTCATCCTGCCAGATTTAATAAAACACTGCATGTCATTTTCCATCAACAACCATCGCAATCCATCGCGACCGGGTCAAATAAGTATAGACCCTAGAATAATGCAGGGAGCCAACACACACACAACAAATACAATATGTGGGACTGTGTTAAATGTGAACGCATATCTCGAAGAGAACACGATAATACATTCGCTGGCGTGAAACTGCTGACCCGGTCATTATTTACACTGAGTAATTTCGAACTTACGTGTCATCCAGTAGCTTGTCAAGATTCTGCTCCATTTTGACGAGTATAGTGGTCCTGTTGAGTGTGTTCAGCGTGGAATTGTCCAAAGAACCCTTCTTCAGCCGAGTAGGGTAGGGTACTTTAGTGCACTGAACGTATAGTCATGTGATCATCATGTCCTAGTATATCACGTGATCTTCATAGAGTTGTTGCTCTGCTGCTGCATAATGCCAGGTACGTCGGCGTAGCAGTCCTTTGACCTGTCTTAGGCAGGTACTAGGTACGTCCATAGCACTTGCTTGAGCTTGGATTAACGTCCTTATGAGACAGAGACTGTCAATTTTACCCAAGCAAGTGAGCTAAAATGACCGAAAAGGTTAAAAGTGAAAGCTGGGAGAAGCTTGTGACCGATGTACGGACCAAGGCAGGTGTCAGCTTCGTAGAACAGGAAGGAAAGGTTGATATTAACAGCCGCAGAATATTCTATCGAAAAGTTTCTAAAGGAACTACGGAGAGCTGCCGGGGTCACGTTCTCTTCCTTCACGCTGGCTGCTACTCATCGCAGACGTGGCTTGAGCATGGTTCGATGCACTACTTTGCCAGCTATGGCTATTCTTCCACTGCCATTGACATGCCAGGTGTTTAAATTTCTTTATCATATACCCTCCTCAGCTCAGAGTTTTTCATCGAATAAAGTACACTGCTAAGAGTAAGACTGTTACTGTTAAGTCTTATATGTGACATTTGAGAAAAAAAAAAAACCAACTAGGATGATTTGTAGCTTAAAACCATTTGAAATACGATCAACTTTAAAAAAAAAAAAAATGAATCATCTGCTTGCCCCCTCCTACACTTGTGATAGGTGTGCTAGATCAATGTCTTGTTTATTCATTTAAGAAACCCCTAGTAGTAAGTTGTGTGTTTTCAGTTAATTTTAGGCATTATAGAAAAAAGAAAAGAACGCATGCATATTTCGTATGAAACTGAATTGGGATTTGTCTCAATGCGAATACTGTGTTTTACTGGTTTATTTTTAATTGAGCTATGTGTGCCAGGACTGCATACTGTAGAGAATGCGGATGCAGCAATAAGATCAGTTGTATCATAAAAATTCAAAGTCTTGTGTGTGTATGTTTTTTCTTTTCCTTGTAATTTCAGGATATGGACAAACTGGACTAGTCAAGATGGATGTGGGTGACCCTGTGACCTTCATGAAGTGTTTGTACCAAGCACTCAAAATTGAGAGGCCGGTCATTATCAGTCCCTCGAGGAGCGGTGACTTATCCATCCCTCTTATTATGGAACATCCTGAGCTAGTACAAGGATACGTACCAGTGTCTCCTCACTCAACTGACAAATACACTCCAGAGGAATATCAGAAAAATCAGGTACCTCTCTTCTCCTACCAAAACTCAGTTTTAATATTCATTTTCTCTTTGTACTGAATTTTTTATTTTTTTTTGGTAAGAAATTGTGATGATCTTTTTTCTTTTGTGCTGAATCATCCTGTTACTAAACAAACTAGAGATTTGAGTGAATTACACATGACGCAAATCTCTCGTTTGAAGAGGCTACACCCCGTAAATAATGCCAGTGTATATCTTGGCAATCAAAGACTTAAAAACCAATGATATAAAACACCTGTTTCTTGACCCTGGCCTAATCGTAAGCATCAGTCATCGCCACAGCGCCAGGTGGGGGGGGGGGGGCACCGCGAGAGAGGAGATTGTTTTGGTTATATCTCCTTATATTTCAGGCTTTATTGCAAAATTTTACATGGCAGGATGTTTTGTGATACAACTGACCTACACATATGCATTAAATGTATGTAAATTTTTTTAATCACTGCTCCCAATGGTAACAGTACCTTTAATCTCTTCATGCCTTTCAAATTCAATTGTTTCTTTTTAAAGTGACTGTATTTTAATGAACTTGCTAAAATTCTAGTACATGTACAGTTGAACCTCTCTTATCCGGCCTCCCTTTATCCGGATCTCTCTATTATCCGGACGCAATCTCGCCGTGATTTTTTTTAATAATTACAGGAGGAAAGGGGGATTCCCAACTCCTTGAGAACTCCTACCCAAACACACATGAATTACATATTACTCCCAACATAATTAACATACATTACATCAAATTTCCTTCCAAATTGCTTACCTTCAGACATTTCAACATCCCCAAACATCCCCAAATGTAACAATGAAAAGGTTGCAGTATACACATTACTACATGTGGTACTACAATTGGCTACATCAGTACATGTGTATGTATATGTACATGTACTGTATAAAGCATTGAGTCTCCCGTATCCGGCCAAATCCCTTATCCGGATGAGCCCCGGTCCCGACTTGTCCGGATACGAGAGGTTCAACTGTATTTTGAAAAGTACATGTATTTAGTGAATCATTCAAAATTTGTCAACAAAATTGATTTCAGAATGTATATTTTTCCCAAGTTGAAAATCAGTCTCACACATTCTCGTGTCTTTGAAGTTTGCATTTTATTCTTATACACAATCCTCTTTTTGTGCGACAGACACAAACTCTCATCACCTATGGTGAGAATGACACAGAGGCGGGGCGCAAGGCAACTGCCAATCTCAAGAACCTGCCCAATCACAGAGCCCAGGAGTTCCTAGGGGCGGGCCATCATCCTTACATGGATAGTCCAGTCGAGTGGCATCAACTGGTGTACAACTTTGTGGAAAGCCTTGCTGAGTAAAAGATTCATCACTCAGTCATGATTTGTAACTCTCAGGTACAAGATACCTCATTCAAAATTATTAAAATGGCAAGAATTTATGAGAGAATAATGAGGATAAGACTTTACAGTTACTAGAATTGGAATCTCATCTTCATTTTAGACTCAAACTTTTGCCAGTGTGTTGTTAAAGGCAAGCAGTGGTTTAGTTGTATTGAAAGTCAAGATTATTTCTCCATTATGATTACTACAATGCACTTTATTGAATATCTTATCTGGTCCTATAAGTATGATTGTTTCTGACTCATCACCTCACAATTTGCCATTGATCATGTACAAAAACTGAAGAAAATTCAATTACATGTACATGTATTTTGCCATAAGAGTGTAAAACATGTTATGCTTAGCTAGCAGTCGGATATACTGTATTCATATTTAAGACTGGGACTTAATTGTGTTTGAACAAACAAAAAAAGAAGAAGAGGAAAATACAAGAATTTGTATACAAAATCTATGGCAAGTTGTGAGGTGGTAACATTAACTTATTTGCATATTTATTTGTACTGTTTATGAAACAATTTGTTAAAATTAGCAAAACTTCACACAATTTAGAACTTAGCTAATTTTTATCCGAGTTCGATCAGATTTTCACTGGTGTGCTTGTAAAATTTCACTCTTCTTTTCAGGCTAAATTTAGACTGGTCTAGAATTTCTCTAGAATACTCGAACATGAGCAGCAAGTTGTAATGTCTGGCTTTTTGAAGCCCGCACCAGCATTTGGTGCCATCCAGTCAATCTTTCTGTCCTGCGTATATTTTATTCACATTCGTTTTTGAGCCTACCACAAACCTCAAATTTCTCTGTTTTCTACCACTTTCATTGATAACATGTCTTTAATTCAAATGAGTTCCAGGCAGATCATTGTTTCTGTGAAAAATGTTTGTTCTTCCAATGACCAAAAGAAGAAAAAAGTTGTGAATCGTCTTAAGGTGTTCTCCTTTGATGTTTACTGGAACAAAAACTGCTAATAAAGTGGATTGAAAATATGATATAGTGTAACTTGTTATAGATTATGAAGCCCTGTGCTTGGCAAAAATTACAAATACGGGAACTGTGGATACAGTCAATTATCTTTTCAAGTTTGTAACATGTCTGTGTTTGCAAATACATTGTAGATTGTGCCATGGATGCACAGTTTATAATCTAAAGTATGTAGACATGCATGTCCTTTGTAACTGTTCATTTAGTTAACAAATACATCTACATTTCCATTGTGATTGTGTGTGACCTTATATATTGTATGTCATTTGGTGAGTCGGTTAAAGGGTAAAATGTATTCCTAGACAATAAGTTCTTGTTGATATGGACCATTATGTCTTGTTTTGAAGCAACTGATGTACAGAAATCGAAGATGCTGCATTAAAGTCACCTCACCGTTAATTTTGAGTGACATCAAATAAGTTATGCTTATAAATTCTATTATGTAATACAGTATGTTGATGGTGATTTTTTACGTGGGATTTCCATGCAACTCAGCAGATATAGCTTCGATCACACACACACAAAAAAAGATTTTCTTCATGTAAATATATTCCCATAGTAATTACAGTTGTACATGTATATGATTATTGTTTTCGTGATTGCTTATTTTGTTGTTAAGTTTTATTTAATCATTTTGACTTGTAGTGATGGAAATATGTGTTCATAGCCATCATGGCAGTCTAGTTAGATTTTATTATACAGTTGTACAACGTTCATTGGAAATGCAATTCACAGAGTTCAATGTAATTCATATATACTGTATTTGAATTACCTCTCGAGAGTCATATGTTTTATGTATTTTTATACATGTAATGTATAAACGTGCTGTACCTGAAATAGATTAAATCATTGTTGCATTCCAACTCGCCTGCAGTACATACGCTTTTCTGCAATGCGTAACTCGAAATAATATAACTATGTACGCGACAAAAAGCCTCGGTCAAAATATTATATTTTAACACAAAATACATGAATCATTTTCCTCTTACATGGAGATTAATAAACACACACGTAATTATTTACCAGGTATGGCTTTATCAAAGGTGTAATTTAACACGTGACACTATTCCCGCGGGAGTCCTATTTTCCCGAGAGATTACATTGTATATTTTCCCGTATATATATATAGCTCACAGCGTTGAGGGATATTGTCTCGAGGGAAAAATATTAACTCCCACGGGATTGTCATATATGTACATGTATTACGATAGACAAGTCAGTATTTGTGATACATGTACCATCCTATGGCCTACATGCATACAAATTTAATTATTTGACCTCTGACCCCTCCCCCCCCCCCAAAAAAAAAAAAAAAAACACCAACAACAACGTTCCGCAGCCCCTGTATTATCTCATAAAAACTAATCTCTCTCCTCTCTCTCTCTCTCTCTCTGACAGTCTAATTCGAGATATCAATGCTCCGTGTATTGAACTTCTGATATGAAAAGGCATGTGATAATCATCGTATCCGGGCAATTACCCCCGGAGGGCAATAACCCCCCGGCCAAATACTGGTTAGTGGTAAGTTAAGAGTAAAGATTAGGGTTAGGGTTAGGTTTAGGGTTAGGAGTTTGGGTTAGGTTCAGGATTAGGATTAGGATTAGGGCCAGGGGAAGGGTGCGGGGTAATTGCCCAGGGGGTAATTGCCCTAGACCCGATAATCATACCTAGGTCTATTACACGTTGCAAACAAACAAACAGATTAATTGAAGATACAATTATATTACAATGAAAACTTGATGGAATATTACCATTCGAGGGGGATTAGAATGTTTAAGATAATTGGTCAGTTGTATATCACACATTGAAAGAATTTACAGTATTCAAAAGATTGATGTTAAGTTCGTAACGAACAAGTTCACTCATTCCATTTAGTCAATTGATATCTGCTTAATGGGGAACCTTCACTGATTACTGGGACACTATAGGATGATAGAATCTTACAGGAATGTGCGTTCAGGTGATCAAGAAATTAAGTTACATGTAAGCTACAAGTAATATGACAGGAGCGCTGCACATCATGTATACGAGATGTCTAATTTAAACGGGTGATGTTCGTTATTCCGAAGGTTCGAAAATCCGACAATGACATACAAAGCTTGTTACTCCGAAACATATAAATTTCGTATTAGTAGATGTTCGTTAGTTCGAACATTATTGTTGTGTTATTCCGATCGTTCTCTAGTCCAAATACAAAATAAGGTTCGTTATTCCGAAGGTCCGTTAATCGAAAAACAAAAAACAAAAAACACAACATTATTTCAAAAGTTCGTTAATCCGAAAATGAGAAAGGGTGCTAACAAACCTTTTTTTTTTTTCAAATCAATTCAAAGTTTATTTCATTTTTCGACAAAAATATAATCACTTTCTTTGGTACCAGAGAATAATGTAAGCAAAATTATGTGAAATGAAGAGTCTTGTGTAAAGGTGTGTGTGTTTGTGTTTGTGTCTGTTGGTAAGGGGTGACAACCTATATACTGTAACTGCAAGCCCATAAGGATTCGTACACTTTCATATCAGTGGTATCAAATGTGCCTCTTTGGAGTCAAGACAATGTAGGCGAAATGCAATCAAATTATTAATCAAACAGTGATGCAATTGAGGTGTATGACGGGACGGAGTCAGGCGGCACTTGTATAGTCTGGCCAGTAGTCCGATGGATGAAAATGCTGTGAATCCTTGAAAGTGGGTCATAGAGGTATCCATGACGACATCGTCATCCCAGCGCAATGGACATCACGCATGAGCATGCATACTATTCTGACACCCTAAATGGCATCAAATTTCAAAATACTATTTTAGATCAAGGTAAATCTTCAACGATTCCAACAATCCCGTAATCGTCACAAAATCAATCGTATTCATCTTGCAGATTCATATTCTACAGCTGTAAGACTCCTTTCTTGTTAATCACTGCACTGCTCTGGAGATCCAATTTTGCTGGATGTCACAGCTATAGGCTGTTGCAAAGGAAAATTAACTGTAACAATCTGAACAACTCAACTTGGTTCATCACTGCCCGCCGGAATGAAGGGCTAAAAACGGGGGGGGGGGGGGGGGGGGAATATTGCGTTTATCCAGTACTCCAGAGCGATATTTAACATGAGTGGTTTTCTCGTTCCCCCAACCTGAGGAGAATCGTTCAGCCATATCTCCCTCATTGTGTCTCTGTGGTAGAGCTATTCCGGGCTAAAAGAGATTACCAGCACCACCCAACGAAAGAGTAGATCGCAGCTCATACAGGCCTCCGTTCGCTCTCCGCAGAAGGTCCCATTGTCGTCAGGAAAGGAGAATTTGTTCGGAGTAAATACTGCAACTCCACCACCTGTCTGCATGTTTTACACCGTGCACGTTGAAGCGGTGATATGAAGGTTTAATCAACGATTCAACCTGGATATCTCAGGATTTTCGAAATTTCTTTGATCGGGCAGACGACATTTTCGGTATCCTCCAGCATGGCCGTGTCGAGAGTGTCGATTTTATTTTTAGCCTTCTATGCAGCGGCTCTCATCGCTACATCGGCGAGCTTGTTCACGGACCGTCCCGCGGTAGACATGTGGCTATCTAGGGACGAAGTGTCTCGAATTCTTGGTGCGTATATATATTTTTTTTTTTTTTTTTGCTCTCTGTTGCGAATTATATTTCATTTCAGAAGGTCATCATTTTTTTAATGATATTTTGGATTGTAATACCATCTAATTGCTCTGCTTTGTCCTGATGAACATCACCAGCAAAGTTGTACTATTCTATAATTGTTGTTGTTTTTTCCCCAGAGGTATTATACTTGTGAATTACAACGTATACATTGTATTTTTGTTTTTGATGTGAACTTGCAACCAGGGTGATCTTTCTCGGCAGAATTCCAGGAAAAGAAAGAAAGGAAGAAAAGAAAGAATACATGCATGGCATTCTTTCCTATTCTATTCGAGCAACCGAGCCGAACCGAAATGTTTTTAAAGTGCAAACTTTATAAGGTACAGTTACTTTATGATAGTCTATCACCAAGCAGCACATTGTTATCACCATGCACTTACAGAGCCTAGGTAGAAACCCTTTATACTATAATTATATAGAGCTTTAGGGGTCGACAGGTGAAATGATTGATTAAAGCAATTCCTGCATTTTTTAATGGTATTTTCCTGTTGTAGTTGATCACTATTCAGGGGGCCTCCCTGATCTATTTCAACACACAGTAATCATTCGTCTGCATTTCAGCCCGGAAAATACATGGTCATGGATCACAGCATACAATGCACATCAGGCACAAACAAAATTATACATTATTATAGATGACTGGCTGGGGAGGGAACATACCGAATGTTCCACCCGAAGGGTTTGAAATGCTATTGAGGGAGGTTGTAAGTCCCGAGACGAAGTCGAGGGAGATATAGCCTCCCGAAATAGCATTTAAAACCCTGAGGTGGAACGTTTGGTACATGTTCCCGACAACAAAAGTCATCATCTGTTATATTATATGGGTTAGTCAGATACGTCAACGTCAACCACCAGCACAACGCACTCGATCGCTCGCGCTGAGCCAAATTCACTGTGCGCGGGTCCTTCTATCATTTGTTACGTGAAATTTTTTTCCCATGGGAGAACATTACAAAACTGTTCTCCCATGGGCGAACATAACCAATGTTCCTCCATCACGTGACTGTGTTTAGCCAATCACTAACTGGTATTTGACTAACCCATTTGATATTATACATTAATAGTATCGAATTTCAATTGTAAAACAGAAAACCTAGCTCAGACCCTCGCAGTTCTACAAACTATACATATAGTTTCTTCAATAATATTTGTCTCCCTCTGCAAATGAAATTCGAGTCCCACTGGTTCCTTTTTCCGACATGTTTGTTAATTTACAGATCAGCAGTTGCGATCTTAACAAATTTCATATGTAGAGGGAGACAAATTGAAGAAATCTTCACCCCTCTGAATAATATCTTGCTGACAAAAAAAAATAAATCTTTGTTAAATAATATACAATTATCAGTAATAACCATGCACACCTATACCATTCCCTTGCGTAATTTGTCCCCATTATATAATTCTTCAATGAAATTAATCACGTATGTTGGATAATTCAAGGGTTTCTATCACAGGGCTAAGCCCGCAAGTTGTGACTGATTTTCGTCAAGACTTGTTTTGAGAAATTATTATGCATGGTTATTTATTGCACGAAGAATAACACAATGGATGCATATCTGTACGCGACAAGAAAGTTAAAGGCATAATTTACCATTTGCAGATGAAACAAAAACCCAGTATTAGTGCTTTAAAATAGTTCTAAAATGTGAGTTAGGGATAGAAACAACCAATGTAAAAATTTGAATCGGTAAAATCGATGTTAAGTATTGTTAAATATATAAAATGTGAACAGTAGTTATGATGAAAATGTTTCCAGACTGATATCCGTCTACAGACTGATATCCGTCTACAGTTGCGGATTATTGAGAAAAATAAAAATGCGGATATTTCCTTATATATTAGGCTTATCACGAAAATGTATATGATAAGATGTTTTGTGGTACAATTACCCACTGACCTACACATATCCATTAAATGTCATATCTTTTAAAAAAATGAAATCACTGTTCCTTAAGGTGAACAGGACCTTTAAGCTCATGAACATCATTTGTAATGTTCTTTTGAAGACGTGTCATCTCATTGTATGTGTCGATATACACAGAACTGTTCTCATCATTACGTTTCATTATCATAGCTGTGTTGATGTGTTGCACCTTATTCTAATCTCTTAAGTCCGTGTCTTGAAAGCTAAAACGTATGCGCCAATGTGCACGTTCCTAAGTCCATGACACCGTTCTGCAATCTTACAGTCACATGAGGATTACATGGCGTCAAAATAATGTGCATCTCAAATTTGACCTCAAGACTATTGTTCTGTGTTTGGCAGTGAGAAATGTAAATATTTTGAAACTTCTTTTTATTTGTTGAGTGCGTGAGGTATCTCCAATTACACATTCTATAATGCATACGCTTCAAACGATTGATGTGACAGATTACTGGGTCACTCCTCCGTGACATATTGGTTGTTAATTGTTTACCGTAGGAGTTGACTATTTCATGCTACGATGAACATAATTATTTCTGTCCAAGCTCCAAGGATGGTGTGGATGTGGTGTCTTTGATGGCCACTTCCTGTTTAGGCCGCAACTCCTCGCTGCAAAGCGAACGACGTGAAATTGTGGGAAGACACTGCTTCAATTATGAAACCCACATTTTTTATTTCTCCCTCGAATAAGATTAGAAATCATATCACATTTTTAAAATGATTCTTAGACAAGAAAATTGACTGGTATTACAATATTATGACCATCTAATTGTTGAGGTATCATCAGTGTGTTGTGTTTTTGTTATGTTATGTTTGTTTGTTTGTTTTTGTTTGTTTTCGAACCTCGGGAATGAAATCAGTTTGTGTATTTACTCCACAACAGGAAGTAGTTATAGTCTTCTTCATTGATAATCTCTTTAGGTGATTAGTTGGTGACCTGGAGATAATGTAAGTGAGGATTAACATAGCGTCTAGTCGAATCAATTATTCCACTTTCCATCACCTAGTCTTAAGCTCATCACCATCGCATGGAATATAAAAGCGCCACTCCGTGCGCACTGATCTTTTTCAACCCGGCGCCTCGCGGCAGACGGCCTGCTGCTCAGCTTGCCGATGGTCTCTTGTCTCGGCGGGTTATGTTTTGTCTGCCTCGCTTAGAGCAGGGAGGTGGAAATCTTCCACCTCCCTGCTTAGAGGCATGGCCCAGAGGAAAACAACAGAGGAATTCGAGCTACCATACTCAACACAAAAGGAGATCTGATTATACCTCAATGCAGGCTGCGGGCTCGATGCCGCCTGTGGTTAACGACATAAAAATGTTCAATCTGCCCTCATAATGAACGGAACCTTAATCCAATCTTCGCATACTTCATTAGCGGCGCTCTAGTTGTCTGCGACAATTAAGTCAAGGCTGCTCGAGAGGTTAATGTAACTTTGTGTGTTTAATCCATCCCGAGCCGGGAAAGCTGTCTGTGTTTAGGGGATTTATCACAATGAAGTCATTTATCCCATTGAAAGCGGTACACAATAGGGTTACCAATGTTTGTATGCACAGGAATGTTGTCCCCAAACACGAGGTACTTATTGACTTCCGAAAAGTAGCATTATCTCCAGATTCTGTATTTTGTGCTGGCCGAGTGTTCTATTGTGACCTTAGTGTAGAAGAGCATCTACAGGATACGTGAATATGTTGTGAAGAAGTCGAGAAGGTCGGAAATCATTTAAGACACTGTATTAAGATTTGAAGCCAAGGCCAAAGGAACATGATAATACTATTCCTGAATTTTAATGAATTTATCGATCAATAAATGACTAGCGCAAAACAGATGCATCTACAAGATTTGTGTGGTCACATACTACAGCCATGGGAGAGAGGAGCGGGGATAGAAGAAAAGACGATGAGGGGATGAAGCGGAGGAAAGGGTGCGGGGGGGGGGGGTGGTGACGAAAGAATATAGAACCACGGACCTCGATCCCAAGTGTGTGATTGATGTTAGGGTCGGGTGCGGTTGGGGAAGAAGAAGAAGGAAAAAGACTGATGTCCTTGGATGCGCTCCCTTCCATTTTTGTCGGAAATGACTTCCCCGTTTCCCGAAGGCAGGAGAGACTGGTGGTAATGACCGTGACTCAGTTCCAGGCCAGATGATGACCTTTAACCTCTCCTCTGTTCAGGATCAACGTCACACTCGTGTGTTTTATTCTCCTCCTCCCCCCCCCCCCCCCCCCCCCCCTCTCCACCCCGACCCCACCCCGCAACCTCCTTTTCATCCTACAAAAAGAGAATAATGTCGTGCTTTTAAAACACTGAGGCGACAACTCAATAGACCTGGTGCAGTGATAATTCTCTTCTAGTTTACAACGGGAGATATTCTTCAATCCAATTTATGGATAATTAAGATATTCACGTGAATTATTGACGTACAATTGCCGATCATTGCTGTTGAGTGCATTATGGTTCCGAGCTTCCCGATGCTAACGTCCGAATCAGTTGTCTTCTGTTGACTTTGCATGGATGTAACGTGCGTCCGAAGCGGAGCAAAGAAGCAAACCGATGTTTTCGATTCACACATCACCTTGGGATCGAGCTAAGCCAGCATGCTCTACGTGCAACGAGATTGACAAGATTATACCAAGTGATGAAGCTCTAGAAACCATTCTTCCTCACTGCCCTACTGTGACAAACAAATAAAAACGAAGCCCTAACAGTAGCCCTGGCATCACACTCAGTGCTAAATACGCCTTGATGAATGTAACCACCGTTAATAACCTGTAAAAAGAAAACTGACTCTGCAGCCTTCACAGGGAAGTGGTTATAGGAATGTAAGACAGTCATGAGACAATTAGCTTTTCAGTGTCGCAGACGCCAAGCTGGTTGTTTGTTTGTTTGTTTGTGTATGTTCTGGCGAGTTGGTGGCAAACATTGCGAAGAAGTGCTGTAAGGTTGTCAAACAAAAATGTTTTGGCGCTAAAAAGGGTGTTTATACCAATGCGGAGCGTCGTCTGCTCGCATCGACGATTTTCCTCGTTTTCACGCCTACTCTAGCTTAAGGTAAAAAGGTTAACGAACTACAAATAAACATCAAATGAGATTTAAATCGCTGTGGCCCCAGCATATTTTAGTACATATTCAGGTTATGTGATTTTTAGAATTTCTACGTGTGTAGGCTGTATGAATGAAGACAATTTGGACCTGATAGTACTTGATCATTCATCTTTCTCGAAATATACTTTTGAGTTAGTATAGATATTGCTGTCTCATGCACTAGGTTTCTCTGAAAAAAAAAAAATATATTATATATCTGGAAGAATTATAGTGTGTTAGTTATCGCTTCCTCTACACCGTGTAGATGTCATGAAATTTATGCTATCTTGCCCTGTATCTTGCGATCTAAACTTGTGGTTGTAAAGTGTATAAGTCTCAATTATTGAAGCATTACAGATTAAAACAATAACAAATAAACAAGAAAAAGGCCAAGAAATTTTGAAAAAAAAAATCATAGACACTTTAAAAATTGAGAGCATAAAAAAAAACTGTTAAATAGGAGAACTGCCGTCCCTACAATAGATACATTGATAAGACTCTTTACTTTTGATTACTGGTTCGAATCCTGCGTGGTGCGTATCCCACTATTAATATGCCCTTCTCTATCCTACATTGTCCTAAGTGGTAACATTGACAACCTGACTGAGGCAATATTGCTGGTGTCCATGGGAAGTATTGGCCCCAGAGAGTTACCCGAAGTAAATAAAATCTTATCATTACACCTTTCACACATCTGGATATTCGGCAGGAATTCATACAGATAATCTATCATTTTCCTCCGAACATTGCAGGTCAGGCAGCTGAACCTCTTTACATCATCCGCGACGGGTTGTCGAGTCCATCGGTTTCCCCGCTCATTCTCGACCAGACCGACGACGAATACGGTGTCGACCACGGCCATAGACTCGTTCTTCCGTCGCACGTCAACTTCTTGAAGATTTCGTGGCGCGCTCCCAAGCCGGTAAGGACAATGAATTGACGTTTTAGAAACGAGTGGTAATAACAGACTCTTCACTTCGACAGCAGCAAATGTTCATGGAAACTATATGCCAATAGGTATAGGCCTACTTATAACGATGATTCTGAGTATCATTGTCAGTTACAATTGTGATGATTTCTTGATAATGACAATGATGAAGATGGTGACGATTTATTCCCTTATTATCATTTTGCCAAACTTTCATCTTGTTATAACCATTTAAGTCATGTTTATTGTCAATATCATTATCATCGTCATCGCTGACGTACGGCTACCTACACAACTAGTGGTTTATGGCATAATCGGCATTGATCACCTACACTCAAAGTTAAGTCGTTGATGCATTATTGCAAGGAGTTAACAACTTGATTATTGTAAGCGAGAAGGCAATGTGATAAGAATATTGGTCTCTCTGTACTTTCAATTTACTTTATTTGCTATGGTTGCCAAGTCATATTTTTTGTCTGTTGATAATGGTATGTATGAGTTTTTTTTATTTTTTTTTCTACTTGGATACTGACGATAACAAAATGGCGCCGAGTGAATTTCTCATACCGTTTATTGTAGCATGATAAACGCTGATTTCATT
This sequence comes from Diadema setosum, assembly GCA_033980235.1. Classification (NCBI taxonomy): domain Eukaryota; kingdom Metazoa; phylum Echinodermata; class Echinoidea; order Diadematoida; family Diadematidae; genus Diadema; species Diadema setosum. The sequence goes on from CM067060.1 coordinate 48,023,588, forward strand.
GGGCGTTGTTTACAAAGCAGACGACATAGAACGGATAACTGTGCGAAGGTTCACGATGGAGACGAATTTCATAAAATCACTGCAAGAATTGTGGTATATGGCTTCATGCTGCGCTCAGCGTGGTTCCCTTGCCGACTTCGTGCCTTGTTTTTCTTGCGGTAGAATAACATTCGTTTTGCAATTTTCCTCCAGGTAATAAATTTGGCGACCTCAGCATGCGGGCTATTACAATTTTCGGAGAGATGAGACTGTCAGTTGGTTTTAGGGCAGTTTTTATTCATATTTTGGGGGACTAAATTTACCACTTCTGGTAATTCCTATTTCTCCATTATGATCCAATAGGTATTTGCCTCTCAAATGTAAACAGATCATGACCGTACGCTTAAAATGATTTAGCAAGATGACAAAAGATTGAACGGACAATTCAGTTTTGCTGTTCCATTCGTTCTTTTCCCGTCGTATTACCATGATTACAAGAGATTCAAATGATTATGATCATTTTTTATTTTTAGTAAGTTTAGGTAGATTATACCGACGTCAGTTGAAGTTGCGTTACGTCTTTTACCCAACCGTCTCTACACAAGGCGAGCTCTCTCTTTATGCGCGGTACAACTTACAAGCCGTGGATTTTTGCCGAAGAAATGAAAACCATATGGACTGGTGTTATGACAATTTATGTGGGGTCATTTTGACGGCTAGGGGCAAATCCCAACTAGATTTCAATCTGATTTCATGCAGCGTACTCCGTAGATTGCGAGCCCTGCTATACGCTGTAGAACCCCAACTGCATCACGGTGCAGATGGGGTAGGGGTGGGGTGAGGATGGGCGCATTTCCCTCCTCCACAGTTGATTTTGCGCCCGCGAGAATTTCACGTTTTTCAATTCATGATTTTTCTCTCCAGTCACAGCCCACGCTTGACGCCAAAATGCGACGCGTTCGACCTACTTTTTTGAGGGTATCAGAGTCAGCTGCTGTTTAAAGCGATGACATGTTATGTATATTATGAGTAGGACCTAAATGGTGAGGATATTTGGTTGTTTTTGTTCATAATATGAAATACTACCTGACAAAACAATATCATAACAGTAAAGTACGCTATACACATATGGTTACAGCTCGTTATTCCGAAGGTTCGTTATTCCGAAGGCTCTTCAGTCCGAAGATTCGTTATTCCGAAGGTTCGTTTTTCCGAATTTCATTTTCGGATGAACATTTAATCTTCGGAATAACGAACCTTTGGAATAACGCCACAAATGTTCGGATTAACGAACCCTTTTTCATTTTCGGATTAACGAACCTCTAGGTATAGGGAATTTGTGTGTTTCGGATTAACGAACCTTCGGAATAACGAACTTTCGGAATATCGAACCTTCGGAATAACGAACAGCACCCACACAGGTACAGCAATACAAAGCATGCGCCGAAAAGACACAATAAAACAATGTCGGAAGCGTATTTGATCTGTGTATTATACGTTCCTTGATGGTTTACGTTTCATGGTAGGTATTACACACACACACACACACACACACACACACACACACACACACACACAAGGTGTACACTGGCCGATGATCTCAGTTATCTTGTTGAAAAAGAGAAGATGATTCCCCGTTCAGTGACCATGCCCTCTTTTTACCATTGGTATTAGATATCACTATGTGATCACTGAACCCTTCATGAGATGACAGAGATGGTTAAACATTACATCCTCATTCCTTTATTTTCATAGGAGCGGTACGTGTTGCCAACGACCTTGTAATCAAAAAGATTATCAACACCTAAATTTGCTATCATTTTGATGACACAATATTACCATTTCGTGACATTTATACAGTAATGTTCTTCAAAGTTGCTGCCTTTACACCATGACAAGTTTTCGGAATATTCTGATTCTTTTTTTTTTTCTTTTAGTGTAATACATGTAAATACTGAGAAAAAAAAAAACCACAATCTTGCCGTCGAAAGTAATGATCAATTTGGGGCCTATAGTTGAAGGACGTACTTTTAAGAGTGCAGCAAGATAACGCAGATACCCGAGCAGCACTGCAAATACTCACGTGCTACACTTATGAGGCATATTCAAAGTTTGTGGATAAGATATATTATATTCCATTTATTACAGTGGGCACGAGTCTGATGATTATCTGACAAATTTTGCGGGATAAGAAAAATGTTTTCCATTGTCAGGAGACTGAGATTGCGTGATGAATGACGGCTGTGTTTATTATGTTTCATCGCATCAATCAACAATTCTTCTCCTCAATGCAGACTCTACACAAGCAACAATCCATTATTGAAATCTATTCTCTCCCCCACCCCACCCCCTCTCTCTCTCTTTTCTTCTTCCACTACATGTTTACGTCTCCGTCCGTTGTATTGGATCCATTCGGCTTGGTCTATCGCTCCCCCTTATTTTCCTCGTTTGCCGCATTTTTCTGAGCCAGTGGAGCGATAGCTCTAAATATGTTATCCCGTCTTTTTTTTCTCACTCAGTGAAAAAAAAAATGGTCTGAATTGGTCTTAACATGGAGCTACGTTAGTAGCTCCATGGTCTGAAGCTCGGATGGGTGTACCGCAGCTCACGAACAATGGGAATAATACGACCTCTCTGAATGCGAATTATTTGGCTACCCAACGCGGAGATTTGGGGCTTTATAAAATAGACGAGGTATTCCACCACAGCATGCAAGCGCATTGAAGTCAGTCCATATACCAGTCTAACGAGACATGTTCCTTGATGGGTGACTGACCACTGAGTTCTACGAACCGCTGTATATTATCTTGATTGAATCCAGTTAACCAGGCGACCACCAGTTTAATATGAGACGTATGAATAATCTCTCCACGAAACTCTCTCCGAATGAATTGATATCTGAAAACAAAAGGCCAGAGAACAAAGATTGTCCTTCCCCAGGGGCTCTCCGTACCAGGGGTCTTGGTCTTATCCCTCTGCAGAGCGTCTCTTTTAGAACTACACTATACTCCGGGTCCCAGACTTCACCCATTTAGAAACCATTTGCAGTACTCACAAAGTCGAGTACTAGATGTGGGTGTAGCTAATACGAGGAGTTAATCACTTTTGGCAGTAATGAGCGTGATAATTTCACGAGCGTATCGTTTCTACGGATTCATCCTTTTCAAAACTTCAAGTAGGCCTAAATTGATATGCCTTTACCAGGCGAACGAGTGAAAAATAAAATATTATGTCACCCAGTCATATATAGGTCCTTTCTGCAGAAAGCACGCAGACGCGCGAGCTGTGGAGCTGCAATTTATCTTATCTTACTCGGGCAAGTTTGTAGAATGTGATAACAAGCAGAGTGTCATTCAATTCAAAGCCAGTAATATTGATTGAATATCTCTATTTTCTCGACTTTTATCAGTCACGCTCCTCACGGTCAACGTGTTGACAATTTACATGGATATTTCACATATTGTTATCAGCGTTAGATGTTGACCAGAACCTTGGGATCTGGAAAAAAAATGTAGGCCTGCTGTAGGCCTGGACAATTTAGCAAGCAATTTCATCCCAACTTGAGGGGGGAAAAGTTAATTCAGTGTAACATACAGCATTTCGTTAGTTTCTACATTGGTGACATGTAAACCATGGGAGTTGGTTCAGTATAAAGGATACTGAGATGGACGTACATCACTGTCTGTGACGAAACACGGTATCTTTGGCGGTTTTGCGTGTGTACGATTGATTTTCCCTTATTATTTGTGCCTGTCTGTGTGTTATTGTAAATGTAAAAGATTGATGAGGGGATAGAAAGACTCTCACTCACTAGAAACGACTGTCTTTATTTGCACACTACAATAGAAAACTTCAGCATCCCTAGTACTATGTCTGTTTGTTTCGTCCCAAACATGCCCCGCCCATCTTCACTCCGGGGAAACAATTAGTGTCGACAAACAGTGACGTCATGGACAGTAACTCTCGCACGCTATACGTACCCAATTACACGAAAAATGCTAACGTTAGTCCATTTTAATCGTCAATTCTAATGCTATATTACAATGTACTCGTCTTCTGACAGTGCATTAATGTAGATGATGTGAGTAGCTTGAAATTTTGCCTTTGCTAGGATTGTATTGGTTTTTTAGCTCGAAATTTTCGTCAAACAAGATCAACAGCATATGTACAGCATACACCCATATATAGCTAAAAGCAGAAGAAGAAGAAAAAGACATGACTCCTTTGAATTACCATAACATTAGTTGACGATTGTCAGAACACACGAATGATTGCTGAGAAACTTTATCAGACTAATCACAGAACAATAAATCATCACATACATTATTGGCCAATAAACCATTACGTACAGTGCGCTATATGAAATAATGTGGATCTTAGCATTACTTTCAAAATGTCTTCAAACCACTTTTGGCGCCAAAAGTGAACCCCAAAACTTCCAGGTTGTACGCCAAAAGGATCGATTTGAATGACATTTTTGGACAAGAGTGACAAACGCACTAAACCTCTGAGTGGCAGTAGAAAGCAGGACTTAAAAAACCAACATTGCATAACCAGCAAACATCAGTCAAAAATAACCCACGAAATCCTTTCCAGTATAAAAAAGAACCATTCATGCCTCATAAACTCCACAAATAACCACTGTGGAAACAGTAAACAGTTGGTATAACATGGAAACATAGATCTCTGGCCGGACAGTTGCAGGTGGACTGACTTACTTTGTTTCTACAGCAAACAGGCGAGAGAACAGTACTTCATCTCCTCTTGTCATCCTACAGCAACGTGTATTTACCCTGACGTCAATATGGAAGACATACCAAACGCCTCGTGGCTGCATCAAGGGAGATGGTATCCTCGTTAATCAAAGGATAGTGGCGGGGTCGCTTTTTTTTATGAAATTCGATATAATTTGCGGAGTCATGCAATTAAGACAATCATTTCAAAGTTAACTGACTTGATTTAGGAAAAAATGTGACATTTACAATTATTGAAAAAAAATATGTGAATGACAAAAAGAAACTGCAAAATATTGTCATTCATGAATACGTATATTATAAACTTAACAATATCATGTATCTAAATATATCTAAATTCAGTGTTTTGTACAACAGAGACTTCGTAGTGATAGAACGTGCTTAAAAATGATGAGAAATTTCCTCTAAAAGCACGAGAGTTGGAAATCAGTATATGAGCCTGTTCAATAAAAAAAAAAATGTCAACGAATGTAAGTTATCTCATGTAGGCCTACTTTGTGAAAATTTACCTCGTTGAAAATATTCGATTGGACTTTTATCTTCGACGATGTAATGGAAATCAGCAGCAAGGAGGTTCACTTCCATTTCCGCATCCATGACCCAGTTGACTAAGGTCTTAATACTAGAAGGAAGTGATGGGGGGGGGGGGGCACCTATATACAAAGAACCTTTCCAAAGGGGACGAGTCGTGACTATGCTACTTAATGCGGGACTAACGTGTGTGTCCAAAGGCTTACCACTCAACACCAGTGTGGATGGGCAAACACCTCTTAACCCTTGGCTGAAATAGGAAACAAAAGCGATCTAGGAGCTGGTCTGACTTCACACCTTGCTGGAAAAAATAAGCACAGTCATCACTCATTCGCTTTTCTAGACTATAACATGTCGTCCTTTTCTTCGTTGACTGTTTATTACGCTCCAAACGATTCGACAACTCACATACAAGCACAAAAATAGCCGAGATGGTCGGCTGATTAAACAGATCACACTTAATTGTGAGAGACTTGTTTAGCTTTGCAGACGTTTTGAACCAAATCCCAACTCATTAACTTTCGAAGGTATAAACTGAAGTTATTTACATTCAGTGTAAATGACAGTTTCACGAGTGTTGACGAAATTGTGCTGTACATGTGAAAAGGATTTTTCTGAGGTGGGATGCAAAAGACCATGCACAATGTGTTGCACTGCTTTTCAAATGATAAAGATTTTTTTTTGTCCTCATTTTGGTTTAAATCTAGTTTGTTTTATCTGAACGACCCATGTTGTCCGAAAGATTGGGACTGGGACATGAAAATTTGGAATTACGTAGTCAATACCTACTACTCTTCAGCAACTATCTGTCGAATCGTGTGCATGAAAATGACTCTTCATCATTTGAGAAGCATCGCAACAAGCTATTGTAATAATTATGACAACGCACCAATGCCAAGAGTTAAGAAAGATGTATTCAAAAACTCGAGAAACTTGTTATCAATTAGCTGGTATACCAGAAATCTCTTGTAGTAGTAAGTGCCGTTTAACCAGATGTCGCTAAACTTTGATGGGATATTACAGTAGTTTCAACAGGCAGGTTGCATATATGCTATAAATTTTGTGTGATGACTTAATCACCAAAACTCATAAATTTCATGCTTTGCAGTAATTTTCAAGATGTTGGTGAAATTTTCAGTTGTCTGTCATCGTTATGTCCTTGATCACCATTGAAAAGGCATTACAACAATTCACGCCGGATCGGAGTTTTGTCATAAACAATCCCTCATTGCATCAGATGATTTTATCTATTTCATACTCTTGTAATCACTGTATTTTCACTTATCACCGTGTCTTGATTGATTTGCTGGTAAACTAAGGCACCGTATACTCGTATAATTGCATATTGTGAAAATATCGCTTGTATAGTTTTTCCTCGTAACGCTTCTGTACATGTGCATATCGTACCGTGGACTATTAGTTTAGGTAGATACATGTATTACGCCTGTTTCGACATTAAGATTAATTGAAATGAATTGGAAATTTGCTGAAGGTCGTTTATTAGCCTTAACCAATCATTGCCTTTCGATTCATTGGGTAAGTGTATCATACACTTACTTTTGCTCCACTTTCCAACCCGTGTGGGCAAAATTTTGTTAATTTCTGATACGATGAATTCTTAACTCGAAGAACAATTGGCTGTTACTGTGGAGTCATAATGGCGCCACGGGCTGTATATATATTTTTCCAGACCTTGTGTTTAATGGGCTCTGACCAAATCTAGGCACTGAAGCCCTGAACATTCTTCCAACTAGTAATTGTCTTTTAGACGATTAAAAAATCCTGTCCTTTCCCACTGGAATTACCTTTCCTATTTTTATAACACTGGCTGTCCTTGATATTTTGTTACCATTCTTAATTTAAGTATTTTTTTTTTTTGGTTCATAACTTAATGATTTTGTTTCAAGGTTTAGGTCTGTTCTCATCCCCTTTCGTTTTCTCTTTTCTGCTCGTCATCCACAGTTTCACTATTCGTTCATGGAGCTCCGGTCTAGCAACCCGTCCATCATGGCCCCTCCGTTGCTAAGCATTACCCTGGAAGACAGCATGCCTACCAATAACACGGGTTTGTGGCACTTACCGTTATGCTACTATGGTAGTACTTTTCCCTCTCTTGTTTTTGAGTTTTTGTTTTGATAGGATATAGTTAACTCTGGTTGTTTACGTGTGTGCATTGCAGTGTGGTGATCTTTCCTTGACAACCTTGCCGATGGAAATGAAAAAAAAAAAATTGAAATAAGATTGTTTTAACGAGCGTTACTAATACCTGCATGCCATCATTCAAGCATACTTTGCACGGGTGGTCAATGGAGGATCACTTCACTGATTCTTCACACCATTCAGAAAGATTACTTTCTCTAAATGTTGCCTGGTGGCAGTACTAAACCCATGTTGATTGTGTGTTTGTTTGCCCTTTTTTTTTTTTTTTTTGGTCTTTTTCTTGGGGGGGGGGGAGGGTGGGATGGGGTTAGCTTTTAGTTTCTTATCGATTGTAGGGTAGGCGCTGTGTGGTGGGGGCGCTGTGGCATAGTGGATAAGACTCCCGACTCCCAATTGGAAGACCCGAGTTCGATTCCCGTCCAGTGCTTACGTTCTGGGACAAGATGTTTATACCCACAACCTCTCGACCCAGGTGTATAGATGGGTACCTGACAACGCTAGGGTAGAAATAATGACAGGGCCCTCTGGTAGAGCAGTGGCAACACTGAAGAGGCTACCCTGGATAAATTTTAATGACACTTTATTATTGTTATTATTGGCATTGTTATTATATTATTATCATTATTGTCACTATTATTATTTTTATCATCATTATCATTATATTGTTGTTTTTATTTCTTTTTTAGAGGGATAGGAACTGTGGAAAGGGAGAGATAGATGGAAAGGGAGAAAGAGAAGCAGAAACAGAAAGACAGCGAATTTATTTTCCTGTCTGGAAGTATCGAGCATATCCTTCATCCTTTCTTGAGTATATGGTGGCTCTGAAAAGAGCCGTTTGTTTGTAAAATGATTGGCGCAAACCAACAATTTACTTGGAGGTGGTGTACTTGGTGACGGCCTTGGTGCCCTCAGACACGGCGTGCTTGGCCAGCTCACCGGGGAGGAGGAGGCGGACGGCGGTCTGGACCTCACGGCTGCTGACGGTCGACTTCTTGTTGTAGTGGGCCAGGCGGGAAGCCTCACCGGCGATGCGCTCGAAGACATCGTTGACGAAGCTGTTCATGATGGACATGGCCTTGGAGGAGATGCCAGTGTCGGGGTGGACCTGCTTCAGCACCTTGTAGATGTAGATGCCGTAGCTCTCCTTTCGCCTCCTGCGCCTCTTTCCGGCAGAGGCAGCGCGTGCCTTGGCCTTACCGGCCTTCTTGGCTCCCTTTCCGCTAGTCTTGGCAGGCATGGTTGTTGGTTACTAGTCGTGATGATTAGATCAACTGAAGCGACTTGGCGATTCTAACCGCTATTTATGGAGGCGCCGAGGATCCACTGACATAAATTCACACCTCATTGAACTAGAGCGCTATTCAAAGTCGAAGGCGGGAATGACGGCCGTATGCAAATTACGGCCGCATATGTAAATTACGGTTTATCCTGCTCACAAAATGGATCGATATTTCGTTTGTTTGGCGGCCTTGCCGTTTACTCTGACGTCACATGCATTTCTGCCGAGGACTGGGCACTCCCGTCCTTGGCGCGGGTTGATGCCTTGAAAACTCTTTCGAAAGTTATTCTTGTGTCTCTTTAGCAACCCTAAAAATTAGACTCCTTTCATAAGCTGGTATATCGTAGAGGTAGATAATTCAGATCTTTTCTCAGAGTACTAAAACTGGAAACTTCGCTATGGTGGCGGGGAAATGAATACTATAGATTTCCAGTGAATTTATTCGGACCCCGAAACAAATTCAAACTTATTCTTTGTGCAAAAGTGGGGAGTATTCTTCAATGACATTGGGTTAGTTTTTTGTTTATTTCATTAAAAAAAACTCTGCCTGTTATCGTAAATTTTCATATACTTTGTTGAACAACACTTTCCATGCAGAAGGGATACAACCTTTAAATCAGGAGTCAAATAGCAGATAATAATTTTTAAAAATTAAATATTTGTTTACAGAGTGCAGGGAGAGGCGAAAATAGGCCTATTTGTACGTCTTGACATTACGATTATTACATAATTGTGCATCACTTTCACATAATAGAATAAAAATGAGAGTGGAAAAAACTCAGACAAATGTACAGCATCGGAAACAATTTAGGCACAAAAAAGTAATCTTTTAACCCATAAACCTGGCATTGAACTAGCTTTCGCGAGCTTGATTGACTCAGACATTAGCACTGGTATATCACTCATGGGACTCTCAGTATAAACTCTAATATGGTATCGTTGACTGCTTCGATGCAACTGTCTACACTAGACAGCGGCATGTGTGTAATACAATGTACAAAAGAAAATGTACAGAAATTATAAGAAGAAAAAGTAAAGAGAAGGTGATAATGGAGGTAAACAAGGAGGAAAAATACAGGGGAAAAAGAAAGAAAGAGGTGATGGTGTAGATGAAGAAGAGAACTCTGTTGCTTCTTGTTCTGAAGAAAAAGGCGACCAGAAAATTCAAGAACCTCTAACCGCCAAGAGGCATGCATGATAGTGTGTGGATATAACTGTTAACACTTCTGTTTGATGTCCACACAAACAAACCTTTAGCGCTCGTATGTAAATAAGATGACAGAGCTTCATCACACTTGGCTGACTTTGAACCCACAAGAGTGCATCTTCAACGGAGACTCAACCTTATTGGTCCTCCCGAGGTTACGCTTCAAGATTCATTGATCGGAAAGGCAGCTACTCCGATCTTAGAAAGCCGTATAAAAGGCCTGGCGCTCTATTCAAAATGCACTGTTCGTTTTAGTTCTCAAAGACGCAACAACAAACAAACTAATCATGTCTGGACGTGGTAAAGGCGCTAAGTCTAAGTCTAAGGCCAAGAGCCGATCTGCCCGGGCGGGACTCCAGTTCCCCGTCGGCCGTGTGCACCGCTTCCTCCGCAAGGGCAACTTCGCCAACCGCGTCGGTGCTGGTGCCCCCGTGTACCTCGCCGCCGTGCTCGAGTACCTGACCGCCGAGATCCTCGAGCTCGCTGGCAACGCCGCCCGCGACAACAAGAAGAGCAGAATCATCCCCCGCCATGTGCAGCTCGCCGTCCGCAACGACGAGGAGCTGAACAGGCTGCTGGGTGGAGTCACCATCGCCCAGGGCGGTGTCCTCCCCAACATCCAGGCTGTCCTCCTCCCCAAGAAGAAGTAAATTCTCCAAGAAGGACAAAAAGTTTACTGCCCTCAAGCAGAAGTCACCCAACGGCTCTTTTCAGAGCCACCAAATCAACAAAAAAGGAATCTGGCGAAAACTCTCTCATACCATACCCTAAAGTGTTTCTGAATTTGTAGATTATGTTTATATCTATAACAGAAAAAAAAATTCATACAGCTAATATAATTATGCGATAGCAACTTAATGAAAGTAGTTTTCCACAAAGAGTATACACTGGTTGACGAAATGTTAACACATGGCACTTCGCCTCAAATTACAGATAGTCAATATGCCTAAAAAAATCAAGTTAGTTTTGTGTGTGTTTGTATGAGTTTCAAGGACATTGTATCACAAATAAAGCAAAGCAAGACGTTTTACAACGGAGGTGTCAATATAGTTCCCAAATGATAATCATATTACATTCAGTTGTATCTGATATTTTGGAAAAAAAATACTGTTAGCCAACTGCAACACTCTCATAAAATTGTTATGAGTTTCCATTATTTGTAAAGGTTAGCAATAGTATACGGTGACAATCTTGATTGGAAAATGTTGTGTCATGTTGGTGTATTCCTTGTGGAGGTAGGGTCCTATTGGCAATTTTTTGCCAATCACCAAACCTTAACACTTACTGCAGCAATGGATGACCGTTTCGCCAGACGGGCTTCTGGTTGTTGTTTTTGTTGCTGCTGCTGCTGCTGCTGCTGCTGTTGTCGTCGTGTTTATTTTTTAGTGCGTTTGTTTCATTTTTGTGTTGTGTTGTGTGTGTGTTTGTGTGTGTGTGTGTGTGTGTGTGTGTGTGTGCGTGTGTGTGTGTGTGTTTTGGCCATAAACTCCTTGATGTTGAAATCGTTTTCACAAGAAATTGCGATAAAAAACAAGTTAGAGAGAATTTCTTGTTTGCTGTTACTCTCCATGAATAAGATCGCAATCTCCATCTGTAAATATGAACACCAAGTGAAAAAGAAGACATGTGACACTGGTTCAAATCCATTCAGGCTTGTTCTTTTTTTCTCTGCTTCGGTGTTCATAACAATACAGATCGAGCATGCGATCTCAGTCACGGAGAGTATAACGGCAAAAACAAACAAACAAACAAACGAACAAATAAAAAAAATGATGATAACAATTCATTATAATGTCCCAATATGAGAAGCTTTGGCAAAAAAAAATAAATCAAGACATTGTATTAGTGTTCAAATTTACCATATAACACAACCTACCAAATTCATTCCTTGAAAGTTATAATTGACATTTTATACAGTTTAGTTTCAACTCGTAGTAACTTTGTTACAGTCCGTGTCATCAGTGTTTTGTTATTTCTTCCTCCCTGTGTTGTTTTTGCGCTGTAGAATTTCGGATCGATTTTCCTTGCACCGGAGAGCGTAGCGGGACCACTTCGGTCAGTATCATCGTACGCATTCAGCACTCCAAGAGCGGCAGGGACATCCCCGCCTCACCCGTCCACATAACATTCGACAAGAAATGCATTGAAGGTATGCTAAACACTACGCCGCATTCCTGCTTATTGTAAGTTTACGTACGGCCTGTTTCCGCCCGCCACATCATTGGAAGCTGACCACACCCCTTTATCTGGTTATGAAGTCTTGTATAACAGCAGGGCCCCATTTCATAAAAAGTTGATATGATAGCAACTCTTGCTGGAAAGACAATTGTCATGGTAACAGCAAGAATCCAGCTTCCTGATTCCATGGTTGTTGCTATTGGAAGTTGTCATTCCAGCAAGAGCTGCTGTCCTAACATCTTCTATGAAATGGGGCCCTGGTCTTCCTCACGTTTTAGTAGAACTAAAAGTGAATCAAAGGCAGACCATAACTTGTGCGCTGTTTTTATGCTCATTCACATCCAAGAGGTCTTGGAAAGCTTGTAGTCCCGACTTGGAACATATCATACAATATCGGTCAAAATAACTTTTAAGATTTTAAAATAAGTTAAAAACGTTCTCATACGAGAGTTGTTATCCAGTAACACTTAGCAGATGAATATTATGGGTTTTTATAATATTTTGCTGACATGTTATGAATCTGAATAAGTATACGTTTCGAGGCCAAGGCTAACGCTTATCAAGGCTCATAACAGAAAAGAGAGAACAAGATTGTCTTTGGTTAACTGGATTCTTTTTTTTTCTCTACTGCAAACATTACCATTATATATTTCATAATGATTGTGCATATGTCTGTGTTTTTATGTTCACCAAATTCCTTAAAATCTTTGTTGTGCATTGTAACTTCCCAGCTCCAACATGTGAACCTCGCTGCGCAAATGGCGGTGTGTGTAATCAGAACGGACGATGTGACTGCCCGCCTGGTTTCTACGGTCAGACGTGTAGAATCAGTACGTATACATAATCATTATCTTGGATTATACTCACTCTCTCACCCCCCCCCCCCCCCATACTCACTCGAAAGAAAGAAAGAAAGAAAGAAAGAAAGAAAGAAAGAAAGAAAAAAAGAAAGAAATTGCTACATAAAATTCTGCTATGTGTACGGTGGGATGTTCATATCTGAAAATGTAAGGCAGGTTCCACTTCTTTTCCGAGTTATCAAATGTCATTTGAAAATTAGTTTCGAAGTGGTATCACTTGAACTAAAACCTTTTATTCATGATATGTTTTCCTCGTTTAGTTCGTGTTTGTTATATCTTAACTCTCAAGAATAAGATCGTACGAATAAATGGTTTATTTTTCCTGTATGACTACTGTTAAAATTACAATTATGTTTTAATATTTCCATTCTTTATTTTCCCGCCAGTTTTCTGCATACCGCACTGCTATAACTCAGGAACGTGTATCGCTCCGGGTGTGTGTGACTGTCCGCCTGGATTTATCGGAAATCGATGTCAAAAAGGTTTGTGTCATTGTAAAACTACCGAATTAGAAATAGCATACTGTTCGCTAGAAGGATACTAAATATTCAACATACTCTCTATACATGAATCTCCATGATTTCTGTACGGCCTATCATAAGTTTGTACCAGCCAGTAATAAAGCTATTGAACTTGTGTTTTGAACATGAGTAACAGACGTAAGAATCGTTCATCAAAGATTTACGGAGATTTGCACAGCATTCAAAGACCTCTCGTTCCCATGAAACGTCAGAAAATATTATCTTGGCTACATTATTATCATTCCACTCTAAAATAGGAGCTTTTTATGAAAGTTTATAGTATATTCATATTTACCAATTTAACTATATATTGTAATTCTAATCTTCCTGCTTCCTGTGTTCTTTCACTCAGCCATCTGCAGGGATGATTGCAGTGGGAATGGATATTGTTACAAACCTGGCTTCTGCTACTGTTATCACGGATGGACGGGCGCCAAATGTGACCAACGTAAGTATGACATAATTATGAAACATGATTATAATATGGTTCTTTTCAGGTTTGATAAAAACAAACCAACAAACAAAACCACACAAACACACTCGCATGTATCCACGCATGTAATCACACACATACGCACACTCTCGCACTCACACCTTTACATGCAGTCAATACGTCGGTCAGTGAATGGTCATAATGCAATCATGTGACTAATGTAGCGAGAATCGAAATCGTGATGTTGCACGGCAGTGACGTCATATCAGGTAATATAATTCCAGAATTTGTCCGGCTGCCGACGGGGCTACAATGAAATGATGTGCATTTCTGTAGACCATTTAATATAACAAATATTGCCTTGTCCATTGTTGTGATATAACTCTTGGCAGTCCTTTAAGTGTTGGAAGCTTTTTCCGTCAAGACAAAATTTTTCCTGAGCGTTGCGCCCTTCAGGGAAAATCTAATCTCTCCGGGAAAATAGGACTCCCGCGGACATATTATCTGAGTGTGTGCAAGGACAGAATTATGAGCGGGGTGGGATGTCGTATGTGTCTCTCAATCACATAATAATTTACATGCCATGGCGTTTTCAAATGTTGCTATAATTATGTTACTGTTGTTTCTAGTTACTGCTGTCGGTGTAGAGCCTGCATTTTTCTCTGTTGCGGTCGATGCAAGTTAATGGTCAGTCAACATTGTATTCTTTATTCTGTGATAATACCGTGTTTCTCTCTCTCCCTCTCTCTCCTCAGGCATGGATTACTCGCAGTATCCTTTCCTCACCTCATCCTACCGCTCCAAGAATCTCAGACTCGTGAAAAATCGTCGACTTTGGAGTGATAGCACTTAGATCTGCGTCAGTGATGGAATCACGTTTTGAATATTAAAGTATCATTCATGACAATAATGTGCTTTCCCACTTGGAACCTGCTAGGAACGATGTCTTACCTACCCACACGTATATATATATGGCTACTCCTTACAAATATATAGCAACAATGTAAATCACCTACAAGATATTAATGTTACATACGCTGTGATAGCCTTAGCAATTTCCACTCGCGTGCCTGTCGCATCTTGTGCAACTCTCCATAAACAGACTAACTCACCCCTTGGACAAGGGATTAAATATTAGATTGCCTTATGAAGCTGTATAGGAAGGAAGTAGTGAAGTTCACTTCCTTCACTTCCTGTCACATGACTTCTTCGACCTCAATGCGCATGTGTCGGTAATCTCGATTTGAGCCTTCATATGCGGATGAGTTTCTGCTCGAGATTACCCATAATGCCTTGCAAGTGTAGTTCATTGAAATGAGAAATGATATTCTGTAGGCTGACACAATGTATCAGCCAACCTTGAAAATACTATAAATTATGTTTATTGACGGCACTGACTTACATTCATCCCCTCCCCCCCCCCCCCCGTCAAGAAAAAGAAAAGAAAAGAAAGAAGGGAACCTTAGTATCTATAGATGTGTTGTTGTGTAACAACTCGTGGAGTGTTATAGTATATGAATATTTACTTAATGACGTCAGCAGATTTGAAGTGTGTGTTTCCGATGATGACACAATGTGTTAACCTACGTGCGTATGTGACGCGTCTTGATTGTGTCAAGACGGATAACCGACTTTGTATAGATATTCAGATATATTGGTAGCATACTGTCAGCCAGACGTTTATATTTCCCCCATGGAAAAGACAGTTTGATTTAGAGAGTAGGATTATTCAGCGGAATTGACGCAAGAGATCGAAATGATATATATATATATATATATATATATATATATATATATATATATATATATATATATATATATTGTAGATATTTCTCATGGTAGGTGTCAAGTCAATGTCAAGCTATACCTTGAGCGGTTTCTCTTTGAGTCCGTGTGATTTTCTGAACTTTATGATAAATATATCTACTCTTCATTATTTACCCAGCAATTCAGTATTGACATATATAGAATATCTCATAATCCGACAAATATAATTTCTATGTATATTTATTACTGGCGAAAACAGAAAAAGGGAAAATAGTTTCCTTACTTCTTGCAAAACATTTCCCTTTGTTATGTCAGTACCTTTTCTTAAGATAAGTTGGAGTGGATGCGAAGTTTGAATGACTGGTTGTATTATATCTTCACTGTGTAGCTAGAAATATTTATTTTGACTGAGACGTGCTTTCCAAGCAAGATATAATGTTTATAACTTATGAACAGTTTCATGCGGACAAGGTAAAACAATTCGAATATTTACAAGAAAGTATCAAAAATTAATAGCTGATACGTATTGTTAACGTCGACATTTATGATTATACCGATATGATTAGCATATTTTTTTTTCTGCCCTCTTGATATCAATCCTATGCACCGCACTGGCATCGAGTTTTTGCTCTGTGTTGGATGTACATCGTGATAGAGCGCCCCCTATCTTCTAACTCATCTATAATACGAAAACGGTGTGTCCAACCACCAATATTACTTTGCGACATTTACTGACGGTGAAAACACGAAGTGTGTCAAATAAGACTTCATAAACGCAGTGGCGGATCCAGAGGGGGGCGCAACGGGCGCACGCCCCCCCCCCCTTTATTTTTCGTTAAAAACAAAAGAAATAAAAAGAAAAAAAATGAAATGAAACCCGGAAGTGGCACCAGAAATATTAGTCACGCCCCCCCCCCCCCCTTACAGAATTCCTGGATCCGCCCTTGTAAACGAGCCGAATGACGACTCAAATTGGACCTCCCCCCCCCCAAAAAAAAAAAAAAAAAAAACACACAAAAAAAAACCACACACACACACACACACAAACCCAGAAAGAATGCGATCTCACCGATATAAATGTCATTATTTGTATTCATAGTCTTCGTTCATGATGGTTACATACGAATAATACTTATTCGTATGTGTGACATACCCATCCACGGTGTTGCAGGTTAATGTAATATAATCATAATCTACTTTCATTAGAGCTAAACCTGCGTTCTCTATCTCAATGGATGAATAAAACGTGCTCTGTTTGACACCATACATCCGGTGCTGTGTACTCTGGAATGCCTCTTATGTTAGATATGTTTGTACAGTGTATTAGTGAATGCAGCATTGATCAGTTTCACATCGTTTTCTCAGAAGACTGCATGGTACAATAACTATCTGCAGGGGCATCCCGCAATTAGATAATTAACTGATACCTATCAGTAATTGGTACAACACACACACACACACACACATACATGTATATGTATATATATCTATCTCTCTCTCTCTCTCTCTATATATATATATATATATATATATATATGTACATATAGTTTGGTGCTCCCCCCCCCAAAAAAAAAAAAAAAAAAAGTATTGGCCCAATATTAAGGGAAACAAAAAAAAAATCCATTTTTAGTCTTCATCGCCCAAACAGGCCATCAAAAGATACATCAATTTTTAGTGGCCCAAAGCCAAAGCCAATGCTAACATCAAGCCCTACACATATACATGAACAGAGCACTCCCGTTATAACGAATGTGGTTATAACGAAATTCCGGTTACAACAAAGTAAAAATTCAGGCCGCAACTTTATCCACAGTGACACTATGTAATTTTATTGTTTATCAATTGTTCAGATATAATGAAATTTCGATATAACGAAAGGAAACTGGCAGTCTCACGGACTTCATTATAATGGGAATCCACTGTACATGTATGAGCACGGATCAAGTAGTTACAATATTTCAACAACTACTAGTTTCTAGCAATACAAATGTGGTGGTATCTGAAATGAGAAATAGCTTGAGAAAGAGAAAGAAATGCAGACACAGCACAATTTTATGGCTAAATACTTTTGTTAAAACTTATAGAAACTTTATTCATGTAAATGCAAAGACTAAATATATGCACATAAGGATTCACAATGGTGTCAAAAATAAGTCTCCCTTTAACCCAATACATGTACACAAATGATTTCAATACTCATCATAAATCCAATTCAAATCCACCTTCTTCTATACATATAATATATAAATCTTTATAATACTCTAACTTATACAAAAGAAATCAAATATACAGGGAGTTATCAGTTTGATCCATATGACTTATATAATACACCCTTCAAACTACTCGATACATTCTAAAGCCTTGAGAAGTAGATCTTCACCAACATGTTAAGACTACAAAGTGCATTTGTTCAATTAAAATATACCAGCTTTCTGATATAGCGTCTATTCACCTTCCCATGACTATGCAAGATTTCTTATCTCTGTTCAAATCAATCATGTAAGAATAAAAATAAATGATAAATTCAATTAGCTAAGTAACCTGCGCATGACTGAAATCTCTGAGAGGGGAATGTATTCAAGTGGATCACAGATCTCCACTTTAAGTTTATCAAAATTCCTTGGAAATATCAACATGAGGAATCAATGTAAGTAGGTACACATCAGTAAAAAAAAAAAAATAAATAAATAAAAAAAAAAGAACATAATTCATAAATTCATGAATGTTTACTGACACAAGTTCAGGATCAAGGCATGTGTTCCTTTATCCTTTTCTTTTTTAAGACTGAACATGTCATCCCAATATAAATGAATACTCCTGAATAAGCAAAAACAGAGATGATCACATCTGGATTTGTGAGCACAAACAAATTTAAAACAAAAATTCTGGTCAAACTTTTCTGAATGTCTCTAATAACACTGGTGAGATAACAATGAAGCAAACTTTTCTTACTGAATTGTGAAGAACACGATATTCTTGCAGTCTGCTGCAAAGTTGATGTCTAGCTGCTGTACAGCTTATCTGTTGACATACAGACCAACAATTTACCTTCAACATTATGGCTAACTTGCATCCCTTTTTAATACACATTTCCTGAACCACTGCACACACGACTACAAGTGAACATTCTCAGAACTGAAAGCACTGATGCTGAACTTTGCATAAGTCATTATGTTTTGGTCTTGTTACTTTGTTTACAAATTTTCTTACTCAGTTGCAATAGAAAAGATGGATACAAATTGAAAAAGAGGTGCATACAAAGTATGTAAGTACATTACAATTCAACTTGGTCATTGAAGAGACTCAAAACGGACAACTTCACTATGAAGTACCTCTTGGAGCAAACAATTAAGTAACTCTGCCAGATTGACTCTTTGGTTGTTAACGGTAAGTCAAACACAAACAACAAGAAGAAACTCCACACACTTGGCACTTAGAGTAATGATTGAGAAGCTCTGAATTATGACTGCATTTTCCCAGATTAAGTCATGTGCAGCATCAGTAAATGCAGGCTTGTTGACTGAAGCATGGATTTTACATGGAATATCTAAATACTGATATAAGACCTCTTTCACTGAAGGAGACTATGATAGATGGTGACAAGGCATTACATAGATCACCAACAACCACTGAAGCCTCATTTTTCGTCATGGTTTTTACTGTTCCAGTTGACAGCAATGTTTGTTTTACTCTATGACTACAATTAACTCATTTCTCCTTCAAGTCTCTGCAATTGATTTCATACTTTTACTAATCTCAGCACCGATGGGGCGGTAAAAAATTAATGACTTCTTTCAATACGTTCCATGTTTAACATCATCTTGGAAGACACTTATACTAATCAGCAAAAATAAATGTTTTTACCTCTGGAGAAGACTACTCACCGATTTCAATGTGAATCAAAATAACGCTGAATAGCCCTTAATTGCAAAGTAAGTGGGGGTCTATTTAACTTTGACTGGCAATTTTTATGGTAGATTTTTCACAATCTTCACCTACTTAAAGGTACAGTTATAGTGTTAATCTTTCTCTTCACTGTCAGATGACTGAAAGATGTGCAAAGCACTCACTGAAAACATACAACGAAAACATTTCACTTTTCACAGATGTACCCATATGAGCATAAAGCAATAATTTCTGTAAATGATGCCTGAAATCACATCTTTCTTTTTGACTAAAAGTGACTGGAATTACAACAGTTGCCAACGTTACTATACAATACTGGTTATTACACACAAAGACTCATGTTGTTTCACACAGTCTCAATTCATTGAATCAGTGAAGGAACAATATTTGACAAGTGTATTGGAATTTTAAAGCATTGTAAGCAATACATGTTGATGGTAGAAACCATAAAATAATGGATATACTTATTATTCCTCTGCTTAAATTTCCATGGTAACATACTTGTATCAAAATATCAAAGGTGCATTTCTCCTATAAAATGGCAAGATTGAAACAGCAAGATACAGGATGATTTCAATATGGAATTCAGCATTCTCTTTGAACTTTACAGACACAAATCAGGTCAAACTTCATTAAAATGTCCAAAGGCTGTTTGATAAAGTGACTACATGTATTTCAGATTCACATTTCACTAATATGGGTGACCGTTTATCCATCAACAAGGAGGAAAAATTGTGACACAATTTTAAGTATGGATGCCAAATGACCAACAAAAAAAAATGTTAGTAGAAATCAGCAAATGATGACTGGTCACTCTCTGTGGCAGAGTAACTACATTTCACTCTGTGGCTGATTAAGTTCCATTTTGAAGGGGGGAAAGAGGCAGGGTGGGAAGCGAGGATGAACTTGATGAATGGCACATACCTTTGCCCTGCTATCAACATGGGAAGGTCAAAGGTTATGGCCTATTTAACATTGTTATCATCACTTATACAATTCTGCTGACTACATGCTTGTCTGACAAACAAACAGAAAAACAGTAACTTCAAATTATAACATGGTTTCCATCGACCATCAGACAAATTCTAAACAAATAGTAATAATCACAACAAAATCACTTTAAGATTTCATTGTATCTTTAAAGGCATCCATCATTGGGCAAAAAACAAACAAACACCAAAACAAAACAAAAAGGATGTATGCCATCTACATTATGGATAAGGGAGTATAGTATGCAAATTTTATGTTTCACCTCGAACTAAATGGAGATTTGTCTTTATCAGCATCACTACAAGTATAATGGAAGCACAAAATCAGCACATAAAACAAAATTATTTGATTCTTTCTTTTCTCTATCTATCTTTGTATCTTGGGAGGCTTGCCTTCATGTGAACAATGTGCAAGTCAACTGTACATTGTGATTCAACACAAATAATAACTGATTCTGCCTTATACATCGCTTCCACTGCACCTATACAAGGAACTGTTCATAGTGACTATACACATTGTACCAGCGTAAACATTACCACTCACTACATGACCCCATTCTGAGACTACAACCTCTTCAGCTCTTTTCTAGCTGACAAAACTAAGTCCAACATAATAAGATGCTCCTCCCATACAAAAAGAAAGAAAACTATGCTACACTTGGTCTACTATTTTCCCATCCTAGTACCTAGATTTCAATAGGCCATCTAAGCAACTTTAATAATTCCCTTTAAATATTTTGTTCTAACAATGCTGTGTGAAAAGGCATTTTTTACTTTCAAGGCTGATTAAATGTTCTCCCTCCTCAAAAACCCCAACATTTAACAAACATATTGCTGAAAATGATGTCAAGTACAAAATTATGGAAACAACATCATTATCATGTCACGGTGCATAATTGCAATCTTGAATAGATAAAAATATTCATCTTGGCACTGACAACCAATGGGGTCAAAGTTCAACAGATGCAGTTCAGTGATCACAAAAGAACATTTAGAGGAAAATTCATTATCATTTGTCTCAGGCTGACTGGAAGACTGTACAAGTAAATCAGACTGTGAGGGGAAAAAAATAAGCTGTGAGGAACTTTGTTGAATCTTTGCCTGCAAAAAACAAAGGAATAGTTTAGCCCTAAAAGTCAGCAGAAAGTCTTTCCATTTAGAGCAAAACAATTTTGCCATCCTCAGACTGAAATGTGTCAGAAATAGAGGATGTGGATAGGAGAGAAGTCTTTATTTTCAGACCCAGTGACTATTATAATGTCTACTTATCACTACTGCATGACTGTAAGATTGTAATAGCAAATAATACCACCCCAAAGCCTCTAATTACACAGACTACACATAGAACACAGACATTCCAATCACTTTGTCAGGCCACAAAAGTCTAATAATTTATTACATACAAGTATGTACTATGACCGCCATGAAGAGAGAGATCTCACTTATCAATCTCTCTCTCTCTCTCTCTCTTCATATTGCATAATATATATTCTTCAACCACTCATCAGTAACAAGAGATGATGCTTAATTCCACCATTGTACACTGTACTGGTATAACGAATCCACACAGACTGCTACATGACCTATATTCTTGGTTCACTCAAATTTTACATTCACATTTCATGTGCCACTGTAATCAAGTATCGACTATGGGAACATCCATCTATCATACAAATTTTACAAACATGACTTTGACAACAAAGTATCTGCACTTGTCACAAATTTTACATCATAGTCATCGAGATCTCTTTTGCCGCAAAGGCTAAACTTAGTCAGAGCTTCTCTTAAATTTGCATTTTGTTGGAGGCAAGTGTTCAGGCTGATGCTCTATAAAACAGGGAGGCTGCGAATATGAAAGTAACCAACATCTGTCGGCATGAAAGTTGGTACGCAACACCTCCAGCACTATTCAAATTTACTTATTCAAGAAAAATCTACCAAGTGATTACACATGTGAAACAGCCATAGAAACTTTGTGTCAGTTTGAAGTCTATAAGAAAAGAAAAGTCAATGACCTCTCTGTGTGCAAGTTTAATGTGCCATTTTGGTCATGATACAATGCAAGTAAAAAAGCTTATCAAAAAGAGCCTCTTCTCCCCTTAAGATTAAGAGTGCAAGGACAGTAAATGGAGGAGCATCACGTGAACACATAGAAAATATCCAAATTAGTAACAATTGATATCAAAAAGCCTGGAGTGAACATAATGGCGAATACACTCAAGACATTATTCATGCAACTGTTGGTTTGAACGTTGCAAAAATGAAGAAAGAAGTCAAAATTCTGTGCCTACTGAATTGGCATCCCCTTGAAATGCTTCGTCACAGCAGTGGATTGAACCCACTGCCTACACGATCCTATAGGCTCTTGTACAGAGTCAATGGGGATTCTATAATCTGGTAGGGAACAGATTAAATTTGGTCCGTTGTGTGCATGTCTGAAACAAGACTAATAGTCAATTCACATCAAGCCCTATGCTAATGTATCAAAGATATCCCTCTAAACAGGAATTAATCCTCGACTATTCCACCTGTTTCTTCATCATAGTCTACAGCCACAAATATGACATGGCATGGCATCACATAATACATCTGCCACTGTGATAATTGGTGTCACATCTCACTGTATTTTCCTCCTATATACACGTAGGGCAGATATGTAACCAAAATTGGTCGAGATGCTCACATCCGGCGGAAAATATGATATTTGCCATATAGGGGTATTTTGGGGCGCTAATTTAAAAGATTGCCGGATCCAAGGGATCTGACCACGGGGTCGGTCGCCATTTTTAATTCCAATATGGCCGCCATCACAAAACAAATTTAAAGATCCTTATCTTCAGTTCTGAATGACCTGTGGTACCAAAACTTGGTACACAAGAGCGCTTTGACATATTGAATTTGATGATAGATTAATTTGAAATGTCTGACAAACATCGAATAGCCGCCATTTTGAATTCCAATATGGCCGCCTCGATGAATAATGTTCAAAATCATTATCTCGCGTTCTAAGTGGTGAGTGGCGCTGAAATTAGGTGCAAACAAGTATATCAACAGACTGAGTTTAAGAATTGACTAATGTGATGTGTCTGACAAACGCAATGCCCGCTATTTTGAATTCCAATATGGTTGCGAAGACAAACATCACGACTAACATTCACGGGCATGCCAAAAAGTGCAGCAAAAATGAAGCATAATGCACCTTTCACTGACGTCACAATGTAAATACAGCAGCGCGCACTCAATCAGTTACAAACGCGCGCTCAATCAAGTAGCCTAATTTACAAAGCCAAGATAGTGATTTTCAGCATTCCAACATGGTAACTATGTAGGAAAATTCATATTAGCTGCCGTGTAGCTTGTCAGACATGTCAAATAAGTCTGTTATTGACGTTACCATATCACTACGCTTTTACAAATCAAATTCCAATGGCTTATGTCATTCAGAACTGAAGATAGGGATCTTTGACGTCGGCCATATTGGAATTCAAAATGGCGGCCGACCCCGAGGCCAGATCTCTTGGATCTGGCAATTTTTGAAATCAGCACCCCAAAATACCCCTATGTGCAAAATTTCAAACTTTCTGCCGGATGTGAGCATTTTTTTTCACATATCTGCCCCACTATAAGAATTGTGCCACCATAAATGCTATCACTAAACCACCACTCTTCTTCTTTTGCTTTTATTGACAGTGATGAATGGTGGTGTAGGAAAAGCAATTAACCATAGGGGAGAAAAAGATTGTGATTAATAGTGATCTTGACAAAAAAAACAACAACTCATAAATTCATACAATTAGCACCAAATGTCCTTGGCTGGAGTGATACAATTCAGTCTGCTTCTTCCAGAACCTGTATTCCAGAATTTAGAACTCTCATCTTCGGTCTCGCGCAGGAGGGCATGATGCTACAAGATCCTTAGAAGGACGAGCTAGACAGCTGAGCATCACACTTTCCATCATGATGTTTCTACCCCTGCCATCATAGATTGGTACCTGATTCAGAAGTTCTAGAGGTGGTGCGATTCCGGGGCCGGGTTGGAACCGGGGGAGGCTGGGCACCGTTGCGGGGGCTGTCATTCTGGTTTGTCGGGCTTGTCATTCCTGGAGTAGGGGGCTGCACGCGCCTGATCCGGCTGGGGAGAGGGGGAGTCACCCCAGCATCAGCTTTCAGAAATGGGTTGTTGTCGAGTGGGGAGGGTGCACCATTGGGCTTGGGTGTGGCGATGGGAGAATTTGGGGGCTTTCGGGGTCGGGGAGTGGTAGGGGGAGGGGCGCCTCCTCCTCCTCCCCCTCCTCCTCCTCCTCCTCCTGATCCACCTCCGATTCCTCCACTGAGTGGTGATCGTCGAGACATATCTTGGGGGGAGGGGTGTGTGTGAGTGATGGGGGTATTGGAGAGGGGGGAGGGCTGGGAGAGGGGGGAGGGCTGGGAGGGGGGGTGGGATGGGGGCTGGGATGGGGGCTGGGTTGGGGGCTGGGTAGGGGGCTGGGTAGGGGGCTGGGTAGGGGGCTGGGAAGGGGGCTGGGCAGAGGACTGTGGGGAGGACTGGAAGGAGGCAAACTGCTTGGGGACGTTGGACTGGGGGATGATGGACGAAATGTATTCGCCACTGCCTGAGGTACTACTGGAACTGACTGAGCTTGTGACTGAATCAAGTGAATCTCTGGCTTTTGCTTTGATTGGCGGCGCAGTTTGTGTTTTAGTGTCAGGGGCAGAGTGGAGTAGGTTAGAGGGGCCTCCAGATATGTCCTTTGGCGTGCTCGCCTGCACAAAGAGAAACACAAGAGGGAGCCATGTGAGCATGCTTCGTACTGGACTCAATACAAACCAAAGACCTATATTTTCTGATATTTATTATCAAATCATCACATTCCCAACAAACATAAAACATTTTTTCTTTCCTGGTATGTGTTTGTTGAAAAAAAAAAAAAGAATGGGAAGGACACCTGCTAGAGATGCTTCAACTCATGACTTCCTTGACGTGTTTACTTGGACACAAAATGTCAGGCAACACAAGAGAGATGAGGATGAGTCATGTCATGTGGAACAAAGCATCACACATGTCATGAATGGAATTCATCTCCTCATACTCAGAAATTTGTGTAGTCTCTCTAAGCAGGAGAGAACCAAGCTTGAGTTGTCACTACCATATCAGCATCAGTATTACATTGAATGGATGTTATTGGCATTTACTGCAAAAGTGGATATTTTCGTGCGACTAATTTTTCACGCTTGGCCAGGTAAGAAGAGTTTCACATGTTTTTAATTCCGCAGAATCAAGACATTGCGCACAGGCACATATAGCAAGCAAAAATATTTGCATGCTTTTATTTTCCCGCAAGTTTCTGGTTGCGCGAAATGCGCGAAAATTTCTAACACCGCGAATATTTCCACTTTTACAGTAAAAAGTAGTGGTCCTGTGGGGAGCCTACTACTCATGCTGGTGGAGCATGAGGTACAGTAGTCTACAAGGATATGAGGAGTGCTTGTTTCAAGCCAAAGGGAAAATGAAGGGCAAAAGACAAATGAAGTCCGCAACTTACAACCAGCCAATCACAATGCTGCTACACTCTAATAGACATGCTTATCTCCAGCTTGCTAGATTACACATACATAGTAAAATGCACTGGACAGCATTAACCAACTTAGCTGTGTTGGCTGCTACTAAGATTCCACTTGACGGTATCTAGAACTGATGCAACCATAATGGAGTGATGCCTACACGACACCAATACCACATCCCAATGCTTGGGATGAACAGGTAAAAAATGGTAGTGATGACATGGGTAATGACAATTGTGATGACAACAGTAATGACAATGATGATAATAGTGACGACAACGGTGATAACTATAGTGACGATAATGGTGACGATAATGGTGATGACAATGGTAATATTGGTGATGATAATGGTGACGATAATGGTGATGACAATGGTAATATTGGTAATGATAATGGTGATGACAACAGTCATAATAACAGGTAATGATAGCAGCAATGACGATATGGAATTTATGAGTAAAACATGGAGAGTACACGTATTGACATATTTCTATCTATTATTCTCACTCATGGCTTCCTTATCAAAATTTATATTAGTTGTAATGCTTACTACACAAACCCATATTGCATTGATGCATAGGGTTGGGTACTACATGTAGAATGAGGCATCTGACTTTATGTTCATTTCTTTTAAGAAATGCCATACAGCCTTTGACCATTAGATGTTGAGATGTTATCTATCAGATTTCTAATCATCTGATGAATATGTAGGATTACTTTGTGCATGATGGAAAATAGTCCGCTCTGTGTAAGGAGATTACAGAAAAACAAAGAAAAGCTGACGATGTGGCTGCTTAGTCACATGATTTTTGCAGCACATGAAGACAATTATTCAGAGCATCATGCAGGTCAACAGGTGGCTTGCTAATTGGCATGTCTCCACGGCTACAATTCCAAATCTCACTCATGTTTAGAAATAGGGAATGCAATGCTATAGTCTCTAAGTGCATATCAAAAGGCACAAAATGTGTGTCCTGTTATAATGAAAGCCGAATAAAGTTGCCAAACAGTTTCAGAGTTGGTCTTTTTTTTAATTAAAGATTTCATGACTCAAAGCTTTCAAGTTCAATCTCATTTGTTTAATTTTTCCCCTTTTCCTGATGCACAGACAGCTACAGGTCAGAACTTTGGAAAGTATATCACATCATTACGTAACAGGTATCTGACGGTAAAAAGAACAGTCATACAAGTTGTGAAATACAGAGAGTGAATAATGATTTGATACAGCAATGAAATGGACTGCATTATGATGAGGTGTAGAAAAAGTCGCAACACTTTTGAATACAAATACTTTTCATTCCACAATTCATAAGTATACCTACTACAGTGCAATCTCTGCTATTACTCATACAGATAATGTAACAGGTATGTTGATATTTCAAGAAAACACCTTCATATCTGAGTTTAGCAAAAGGCAAGGCATTAAACAAAGTACTGCATGAACAAATAAAAAAAGTATGAAATGAAAACAACCAAGACATGAACTCAAAAGTCATAGCATGAATAGAGCCAGATTGAATCTTTCTGTGAATTCTTTGAAGTTGTGATTATGATCTTGTCATTAATATAAATTAAAATACTATTGGTTTGATGTTGACCTTTGCTATGTAAAATGTGTTAGTTGTTATCAAAACATTGGTATAAGTAATTTCTTAATTCTGTTTAGGTTCTGAGAGTGTGACAAGCCAGGTATATTGCACTTCCTACTCAGAAGTGCATACTTTAAAGCTGTGAATCTTCTTCTGAAATGATTGCTGATGCTTTTCAATACAAAATCTGCCCAGCTGTAAGCATGCATGCAAAATAGATGACTTTCAAATTAACCTTGATGACAAGTCCTTAGCACTTTATCAAAAATAACACACCTTATACACAAAACCCATTATGTACTAGCCACATGATAGCTTGGTTACAGGCTGAGACACAAACTTCAACAAACACATTTAATAAACTTTCTTTCTATCAAGAATTGGACAACAATTTGCAGTTGAGTTGAGTTTTAAGACAGGCATTTGAGGAATAAGCAAATTTAAAACTTTTCAGCTTAGAACCAGAGAGGTTCTATTGCATTCTTATGTTTTGAGCATAAATAAAAATAAGCAATAGATTTTTATTCAATAAAAAGCTTATTCAATAAAAAAAAATGTATAGATTTATAGGTATTGTTCCAAATATCAGGTAAAATATCACCCTTGTGGTTTTGATTTTAATGAAAATGAGAATAATTTAAAATTGGCACCATAATGTAGTGGAGATAAAGTTCTACAACCTTTTCCAATAATTCAATAACAAACCCCCCCCCCCCCCCCAACCATCATTGTGTTAACGCCCTTCTGGTTCTCAGGCGACAAAATACAAACATTAATTGTTCTATTCATTTATGATACATGATGGTTAGGTCATGGCTTTGGAATGCCACATGAGCAGAGTGCGTTGGAGTGAAGTTGATAATTTCTGTCCATGTTCTGTGTTTGTGTGTGAAAGTTTTATCAATGCACAACTTTGTTCAAAATACAAGAAGGTACAGCATCTCAAACGAAAGTTCTGATGTTTAAAAAAGTTGAATTTACCAAAAATTAATGAGGCAAAAGAATGATACTGTTGAATTGCAAGATAATTGGAAAATAACTGAAAAACTCATAAATGGTTATGTACAACGTTTGTACATATCAATGGAGAAATGCTGCATACACACTTCACAGATGGATACATGGCATGTTGGATTAATAGTACTTCAAGGACAAGTTCACCTTCATTAACATAAGGATTGAGAGAATGTAGCAATATTAGTAGAACACATCATTGAAAGTTTGAGGAAAATCGGACAATCCATTCAAAAGTTATGAATTTTTGAAGTTTTTGTACAGTCACCGCTGGATGAGAAGACTACTGCAGTGTATGATGTCACATGCGTATAACAAAATAAGGAAAATATAAAGAGAATTTCACAAAATTTCATCTTTTGAAAAAAGTACACATTCCCTTGACTCGTTACTGACATATGTTATGAGTAATATTATTCCCATTGCCTTTAGATAGAGGCAAGACAAGTACTCTTTTATTATGCGAAAAAAGTGAAAATATGTTGAATTTGCTTTATATTTTCTTTATACTGTTGTACTCATATGACATCACGAGCCTTAGTAGTCTCCTCATCCAGCAGTTCCAACACAAAAAATTTTAAAATTCATAACTTTTGCATCGATTGTCCAATTTTCCTCAAACTTTCACTGATGTGTTCTACTAATATTGCTGCATTCTCTCAATCCTTATGTTTAGGAAGGTGAACTTGTCCTTTAATAAATACATATACATCAAGCATGCAAAAATAAACACAAACGTAAAAGCAAATAAAACAAAACATTCTGTAGATGGTCTGAAATATTACTCATGATCCTTTATACAGAAAAGACTAGAAGACCTGATAATGTGAGGATATGAGGGGAAAACGACATCTGCATGATTACCTACATTTTCTTGAAATGGGACATAGGGCCTACTGACAGAATCATTTATGGAAATAAACGGCAATCAAGTTTATACTCGCAGACAGAAGGCGAGTCTGGCATCATGGTAACGAGTGAAAAAGAGGCAGAAATGGGTCAAAATAGGATGAGAGTGAGAGGGGCGTGTGCAAGTTTTGTTGGGTTGATCTTCTCGATTCAAGCCATCCTTCCAGGCAAAGCATGTATGATTGGAATCTGTCACAAGCCGTGCTCAAGCAATGCCATGAGAACTTCGGGATTATCAATGTAGCAACCAAGAGCATCTTATGCCGTCTTCAGTCAAACATTCTCAACAAGGCGCCAACAAGCCTTCGTCCTCAGCATCAACTTACCCATCACAACATAACTCTTATCCTTCAAGTGCTACGGAATATCAAAACAGTGATTGATTACAAGTGTGCCACGTTAATTAGTGTGAGTACATGTGGAGCCATGCAACTATGAAATTGTTGTGTGCCTTACGAATTAATGTGGATGACATTGCATATGACAAATGTCTTGAGACCTGCATTAAAATGTCATGTCACCCATGATGTAAGAAAGCAATAAAATCAAACACAGTCTGTTGCTAGCAATCTAGAATGATACAAAGAAACAACCATATTGTACAACATAACCTTGAGTGAAATCGCTTACCTACCCTGCATTACCAAGTTCAGATATAACAATGAAAATAATGCAACTCATGATTTATGTTCTCCATGGATACCGACATCTTTATAAAAAAAAAATCTTTAAAATCTTAGAATATTTCACACAATAAACCATCAAGTTCAGATTGCTCTAAATCTTACAATGACTTCAAAGTCTTCAAGGGGCCTTGGGGTGATTATTTGTTTGACCCTACGTGCTCTCTGACATCTTGCTTCTGTCCATTTCTGTGATCACTCTTTTTCCTTTACTGTGTGTGTGTGTGTCTCTCTCTCTCTCTCTCTCTCTCTTACATTGTTTTGTACATTTACACCTCAAATTTCTTTTTAAAAAGCTGTTTCCCTCGAGAGCTTTAAACATATATCATTCACTTATGGGTAAAAAGAAAAAAAATACACTAGCACAAATTCCATACATGTAAAGTGTAGTGAAACAAAAAATATGGTGTGCACTGCAGTAACATGGCCTGGCATTATCCCCCATTCATGACAGGCAGGTTCCTGTTGACAACCAAACTGTTCTGCAGATTTGATGCTCTTCTGTATTTTTTTTTTTTTTTGTGTGTGTGACAGATTTACTGTTTTGCCATCGTAACTTGGGGTTCACGAAGTGAACTACAGCATACAAGCTTTGATTAAATTTTGCACATAAAATGCTGCATTTCAGCCCGTCAGTGGTGGACCATATCAAAGTTTGCCTGGTTTGGTGTCGCTTCTGTCTTTTTTCATGCTAAAACCACATTTTGATGAGGTGCAATGAATGACTGGTCTCTGTGAGTGATTATGGATCAATCATCTCCTGTCTCGTCTTGCTTCCAATGAGCTCTTTATGTTTTTTATCCAGGAGAGAGGGCCGTTTTTACGAGCTGCAGCTCACTCTATGATGTGTGTGCTGGAGTCTTTCTACACTTTTGAGCAACCAACATTTAGAGGGGAAGTTTACATAAAAATATATTTGGATTCAGCAAATGCAGATAGATCAGTTAATTCTCACTGAACGTTTGCAGAAAAGGTCAATCCTTTAAAAAATTCATATTTGTTTATTTTTAAAGTGTTGATTAATTCCATGTGCTGCCATACCTAGATGGGAATTCTATAATTTGTGACGTCACAAGGGCTGAATGATTTACAAAAATAATGCAGGAATTTTTCACAAAATAAATAGATCGTTGTTCATCTAGCATATCAAAAGAATACTTGCTTGAGCTACTCAAAGAGGTATGCAAAATTATTATTCCATATGATTTATGAAATTCTTCTCATTTTCTTCATATTATTTTACAACAATTTGTAATGTTATCAATTGTTACGACTTCCTATATGAGGTTCCACTTCACGGAAAGCTATACATGTTATAACCAAAAGTCTGAATACTGACACATATACTGACAAGTTTTGAATGAATTGTCTGAGTTACAATTAACTTACACCAAATGTTTTGATTCTCTGTGTTTACAGAGTCCAAATATACGTTTGGGGAAACTTCTCCTTGAAATGCAGAGCTGCAACTAACTAAACCTTGATGAATGCACTGCTGACTAGTCTACAGAAGATGGTGATTTAATTAGGCTCTTGTCTTTCTAGTTATCATTCTGGTATTACCTCGTTTCAAGTCCATGATAGCTATTGGGAGGGAAAGAAGATGTAGACACCTGAATTTATCTCTCACCCGAACTCTGTTTTATCGAGTTTCTCAGCCACAATCTGCCCTTTTCAAAAGTTTCATCATATTCTCCCTTAGAAAAATGAGGCTTATCATGGCCACTTTAGAATATGCAAGTCAAAACAAGATTTTGAATGGGTAAAAATGGGGGGGGGGGGGGGGAATTGGTTGAAACTAAGCTACTCTTTGTGTCGTTACTACACAGTGCCTTTTCTGCTGATCTTAAACTTGGTTGTCTCCAATTGCACCATGTTGTGTTCGATCTACTTGGGGTGAAAATAAAATGGAACATATCTTAAAAGCGCTACATTTAGATATCTGCGGTAATTACAGAGGATGAAATGTGTTCGAGGATCCACATTTTGGTGAGAATAATTTACTCAAAGCAGACATGATTGTGCAGTACTGACAACACAATCAATAACTATATAATAGGAGATTGATTGGAACCCTTGAGCCTTAAATTGTTCATCAATGAGTTCCTGAGATTAAAACTTTGTGAAAAATGGTAACTTACCTAGACACAGTGTAGTATTGGACAAGAATATTGCTGTTACATTTCGATGTATGTGAATTGCAACATTACCAGTCAATACCAAGGATTATGCACGAAGTCTGCATCCATCATCATAACATGGCATCAACAATTCCAACAATGTTGGGTTTCTTCAAATTTTGGACATTTTCTTCACACCAATAAGAATCTTCCCCCATTTAAAAGAAAAAGTAAGCAGATTAATTTTTACTAGTCTGAATCGAGGTTCAAAGAAATGTCCTCAATGACACTCTGATCACATCATCAATGTCAACTTGACTTACACTATCTCCTCAAAAAAGATAAAACAAAACAACAAAACAGGAACATAATTATGGATTAACACACAGTGCAGAATACATGAGTGCAGGCATTGTGGGGTATGTTGAGTAAAACCAATTAAAGCATTATGTGATATAAAACAACAAGAAAAAAAGCTCTCTTGCTGGTAAAGTGACCAAAAAGACAAATTAAACCTCTGGTGTGCCTCATTGTTAATCCTCACTCTAAATATTCTTGTAATTTTTATTGTTGGCATTTCCCATTAAAAACAGAACAAAAACAAAAACAGTTTGAATCTACACTAGACAATGAAGTATGGGGTGGGGATGTATCTGGGGTGGGGATGTATCTGGGTGGTGGTATATAATGTGAGGTACATGTGGTATGTGCCAGATATTGAGAGGTCGAAAGAGTCCGTGTTTCAGAACAAAACAGTTTAATGTTCTCTATTTCAATACTGGGGACATAGACCTCTGACAATCATAGATTTCTTTATGAATCAAACATCAAACAGAGAAAATCTTACATGGACAAAAGATTTATCTACTCTGCTTCCTGCAGATAATTTTGATCTCGGCACAAATTTTGACTGTCATTGTATTTCAGGAGACCACCATAGTTTATAAACACATGGTTAAGTACGAAAAGAAAAATAGCCTTTGAAAAAAAAAAAAAAGCTTATAGTAGAGGGGACTGCAAAACAAAATGACATATATCAGTAGAAATCTTGATTTAAAGGGGAAGGCTAGTAACTGATCAGTGGGAATCAGTGGAAATGCTTGGAGATGCTTGTTCCAATCCTTATGGGATTCATTCAAGAGTTTATTGTATATCTATTGTTGTGTGAAAATGATTTGCTTCAGAATGGTCTCATATTCAAGTAATGTGCAGTTTAATGCTTCCAGGTTAGCGTCCCTGGTCAGTGACGGAGCCTTAATCTGCACATTACTTGAATATGAGACCGTTCTGAAGCAAATCATTTTCACACAACAATAGATATACAATGAACTCTTGAATGAATCCCATAAGGATTGGAACAATCATCTCCCAGCATTTCCACTGATTCCCACTGATCAGTTACTAGCCTTCCCCTTTAAATCAAGCAAGTACATGTACTAACAAAGATACAAACATTATCATTGGACCATCAGCACGTCAAATGACATCCTTTGGGCTACTCACATGATTGTTTGCTCATGGGACTATGACTTTACCTGCCCATAACTACTCCTTTATTTCATGATCAAAAAACATCACATTAATGAGTTTCCATTCTTCTCATATTTACTTGAAGGAGTTCAATTCCTCTCTTTTGGATGATACATCTGTTCATCATACTTTTCTCAACATATTATGATCACAAGGCATTAAAAAATTTTCTGAGTAATATGTAAGAAACTCATGGCATTATGGGTATAAGACAATAAGTTGTATAAGCTGTATTACAAATTTTCTAAACAGCGATTATAGTGCTTCAGTGTTCAATGATGCCAGATTCACTTGCATTAAAGTAGTAACACCTTTCAAAATAACTGTCCTCTTTAACTCCAGTTTTCGCTTGATATCAACAACCTTTGATCTTAAAGGGCTTCCATCACATTAAAAGCATCAAAAGTCCTAGCAAACTTGAGTGACGATGTGCTTTATTATAACATATTTGTGGAGGAAAAGAAAAGTCGTGAGCTGTGGCAATACTTTGTGTGGTGTTCCGCCTGCTGGTGGTACACTGGATATCATGACACTTACCCTAGAGCGTCCCATGTTTTAAGAAGAGAAAACCTGAAGGACTGGCCACAATGTGAACACAAGCAGAACTTTAGGTAAAGAGCTGTTCTCAGATCACATCAACAGAGAACTGCTTCAGTTGACTGACTCCATTTACTGAAAAACACGTTTTGCCGACTTCTAGGATGTGTCATGTCAGACCAGTTAAAGGAATTATCTACCATTTGCAGATAAAACAAAAACCCAGCTTTAGTGCTTCAAAATAATTCTTAAATGTGAGTTAAGGATCAAAACAGCCAATGTAAAAATATTAATCAGTATAATCAATGTTAAGTATTGTTAAATATATAAAATGTGAACAATAGTTATTATAATTGTGTCTAGACTAAACAGTCTACAGTTATGGTTTATCAAGAAAAATAGTGATATCTACTTAGATTTTATGCTTTATTGCAAAATTTTTATATGGTAGGATATTTTGTGATACACCTGACCTACACATATGCATCAAAAGTGATAACTCAAACATTTTTAAATCACTGCTCCCAATGGTAAACAGGACCTTTAAAAGCCTTGAAACCATAACCCTTTGGCTGAGTGGTCAATGACACATGGTATTTATTTGAGAGATAACAACAGTAAAACTGAGTCAAATGTCTTGCAACACCTTCAAAAGAAATAGTGTGAGAGCTGTACTGTGTGTGACCTCCACATAGCTTGGTGCAAACTAAAGATATATCTCTTTATATTCTATCTCAATTTTCATCTTACCCTGTATAAAATGTACATGTAGAGGATTCTGGACACTCTTTTCTTGAAATCTCCCCCCCCCCTCCCCCCAATCCATTCTTCTACAAAACATTGTGAAGTGGGAAATTTAACGAGTTTGCAGTGGTAGCATTTTGCCATTGTCGCTTCAGAGAAACTGTGTGATCAGGAGCATGTTCTGTAAATGACATGCTCAGTACACACAGATTTTCACCGAAAGAAGGGCAGTATGAAATCATAGTATTCCGTATCTACATTTGTATTCAACCCCAAGCCCTGAAATGACACAAATTCAGGTTGGAGTGACTACTTACAGGGGCACATTAGAGACACAAAATGAAAGCATTAGGGATTTCACTCTATGAACTTTCTGCCTCCCTTTAACTCTTACCAAGATATACTGCAGCATCCCTTCCCTCACAAAAACAAACAAACAAACAACAATTCCTAAAATGTGTATCCATGCAGGATTTTGATGTAAGGAAAAACCTGAGTCACTCCAGCAGCTATCACAGACACAAAGAATTCAGCATCAAATATCCGACAAGTCCTGAATACTTTATTTCAGCGACAAGCAATAAAGTAGTCGTTTGAATGCTGACATAGTTAATACTTGGCTTTTTGTGCTCTCTAGAAAGACATGAGGTTAAGTGAAAACAAGACAAACTGAAGCATAAAAGGCCATCTTCAACAGAACATGAGCCATTGAGAGGGAAGTTATGTAATCCAAAGTGTATGATCTAAAATATATTTCCTACAAGGGAAAAAAATACAAGGGCATTATGCCTACAATGAATAACTCATCTGCCAAAGACATGCTTTTTCCACTAATAGTATTTTGATGCATTGATTACTAAGAAGAAAAAAATGACAAAGACTGACAAAAAAAAATCTGGAAATGTAGTTGTTATACTATGAAAATGTAGGTTTGATTCATGGAAACAGCCAATACAGAGTAGATAAATAGTAGGCACAATGTGTAAGAGCAGGTAACAAATGATGGGACAGCCTGGTAGTATACAGAAAGGGATAGCTAGATAGAGAGAGAGATGGGAGATGTATATAGAAGAGATACATCATAGAAGAGTTGAGAGACGGAGGTATGATTGATATACTTGATGTAGCAATCTCTTGCAGCAGCTTACGGATGATGCTACACTGGGGTACTGTACACACGGTTTATTTTGCTCGGCTTTGATTTTTCCCAGATCTATCAATCAGTCAATCAAGTCTATCAAATCAATAAAAATCTATCAATCAATTAAGACAAATGTATTGCATGATGCCTCCAGGGTTGGTAATTGTTAACTTTCTCTTAAAAAGGGATTACACTTCTTTCTCATTCCACCAATGTGGTTCTGAGTTGCAAATTCCATCACTCATGAAATTGTCTTACAAGTTTCAATTGGAGAAATACTAAATTTGAAATGTTAAATGCAAAATATACACCGTATACAGCACATACCAGGGTAGATGGAGAGATTTTAGATGAATGAAAAGACAGACAGAAAAGTACATACAAAACTAAAGAGAGAGATAGATAGAAAGATAGTGAGAGAAATGGAGATATAAGTAAACATAGATATATAAAATGACACATACAATTATTTCTCTTTTAACCCGTTGAAGACTAGCCGATTTTGCTATAACAAGCATTTCCCATAGACAACTGCCTGAATATACTCGGGACTAGTCTTCAAAGGGTTAAAGACGATGCATAGAATGTTGGTACTTACGTTTCGCACTGGGAGTGGTGGCGGGGGGTTGTTGATCGTTGGGTCTTCCGGGAGATCCGGTCCCGAACTCCGAGAGCTAGAGCTGCTCATGCCTGGTGTGGTATGGACGAACAGAAACAGAAGCAGAAACATGGATGAGGTGGAAAACATGATCTCTATCAGTCTCAGAGCTCTACCTCCATGACATAGGCCTGACAGTGAGAACACTGGTGTTTTTTTGAATACTGCATACGCCATATATTTAGCAAGTCTAAATTTTCGCAAATCGGGAATTACCCTACAATTTTGCGAGTGGTTAAATTCGCGATCGCTGAGTACTGCTCTGAACGGAGAAATGGATATGTGTACGTCACATTCATATCGGGATCAGAGTCATGATTATTTTCGAGTGTCTTTAATTTCGTGAGTATCTCCTGACTCGCCAATTCACAAAAATAAAAACCTCACAAAATATTTGGCGTACACAGTAGTCTCAGAGAGTCAGCTTCATACATTATTGTGTGGAAGATCAACTTACCTTCACATTATACTTGACTCTTTGTGTAACAAGTTCGCATGCCTGACTCAGTTATGAACAGCTTGCCAACTTCGCATATTATGCTCAAATGCACAAACAAATTTGTTGTTAATATTGGCTACTGGCAGGAAAAATTAGGTATAGCTTTGTCATAGCATTAGACATCCCAACAATGCTTGCAATATTTTCTAAAGTCTTGCTGTACTGCATTTCTAGCATAAACACTTTAAAAAGTAACATGGCTTTGAAAAACAAAATGTTTATCAAAAAGTGCTCATGAATTGTGATCTCAGAATAATGTGCCACAAAGGGGGATTACATTGTGGTACACAAAGGGTTAATTATCTCATGTATATAATATGTCACATTCTTAGATTATCATACATACAACCGCGAACTGCTGTGACAGGATTTGTTGACATTCATTTAAATCACACTAGAAAGAAGAGATGTAAAATCGGAGGAATACTGGCAAAAGGCTTACTAACTGTCAAAACATGCTTCGGAAATGAAAATCAAATATCTCTGCTGTGATAGTTTTTTGAAATGGGATTCCAAACCTATTCACATGGAAATCATCACTGACATGTACATCATTGCTATGAAACAATCTATTGGGAAATAAGAAAAACAAGTGCTTTATAGGGATTGAAAGTTTCCTTCAGTCCCAATTGCAGGTCTCACTCACTTCGTTCCTCTGATTAATATAAACTAATCTTATCACTCAATGTATCAGAAATCCTAAAATCAACACTGTCACTTAGAATGTACTTGCATATCATATTAGAAAGTGTGGGAATCATTACACTTCATACAACAAAAGCATGGAAACATTTGTATGATATTATTGGTGTTTTTCTTTTCTTTTCTTTTTTCTTGATGAAGAGTCAAAGTTAGGAAACAGGACAAAGTTTTTCATTATGATTTATGTCTGAAGAATTATCATAACAAAATACATAATCATCAGTCTGTAATATATGTGAGGCTATTAATAGCCTAGTTGTTTATGGACAAGCAGTACATGGTAACCCTTTAGTGTGTATCTAAACAGCAGCTATCGAGTTTAAAAATTGCCTCTTTTTTAAAGAAACTTTTACAGCTTGGGCAAAACACAAACAAAATGGAATTTATAAGCAGCATACAGCAGCTTCTGGTTTATTATATTAACAAATATATGAGCGCAGATTCACTACACGTAAAATGTTCACGGTCTTATCGTGTATGTCAAAGGAAGCATACGAAAAAAGCAACTACAATACACTTTGTATTGGTGGGATAACACTGCCCTTTTTCTCTCAGAATCAAGCATTTACAACAGCAAGATGTCTATTGAAGTGTTCTACAAACTTCTGCAAACATGAAAACAAATAAAATGTCTGTGCAACTAGAGAGGGATTTTAAAAGCATTACGTCAGGAGTAATTAGGATCCATTTAGGAAGCATGGGTCCATGCACTATAACACACAACAAAAGACAAATTAACGGAGCAAAGGTAAGATCAATCAAAATGATAATTGTCTATTGTGGTGGCAAGTATTGTAAGCATAGATTTCATACTCCATGAATTCTGTTATAAAATCAATGCAAAGTCAACAGAATTTGTTTGTTTTCATTTTGCATTGTGTTAGAAAAAAAAAGTTGGATATTTAAATTAATCATTTATTTGTTTTAACTGTCAGATTCATATTATGCTGTGCTGAATTAGGTTGCTCAATAGACTTTGTATTTCATTTATGTATGAATAAGAAAATCAGAAATCAAATCAAATCAAATCAAATCAAATCAATAGATGTTACGTAGTAACGGGTGAAGCTCTCCTTAAAGCTGGAAAAAAAAAGCAAAGGAACCCTCAGTTCTGGGGTACCATTCTTGATTTGCACTAGCTAGCAATTAAGGCTATCTCGACTTTTCATTGTGAGCTAGAGAAGGATTGTATGATTTGAATACAAATTAAAAAGAAAAAAAATAAATGAATATATAAAGGCAAGAAATGCTCATATTCCTACTTATTTCTATCTCCACAGAAACCAGATAGTAAGTGACAAAATTCAGTCCTCTTTTTTTTCTCGTTTCTTCTCTCTAGCCTTCACTTGGCATGGAGCATTTCATGATGTGTGGCTCAAAAATTGATTTTAACAGTTATGTCAAAGGGTCCCTTGAAAAAACAAAACAACACAAAACAAACAAAACTGCTTGACCTTATGGAGAACTGTGTGGCCTACATTCAAGCACCCAGCATGTCGTAAAATATATTTCACAACAACAGAGGTGAGATCATCTCTTACAACATGATTTATTTCAATTGTCAGTCTAGACTATGATGCATGAATTTACATTTTGATACTAATTTGATACTCCAAAAAGAAGGTGTGAAATGTGTGAATGGATTGCTTGCCTTACATGTTGTTTTAGACCCATTAATTTTTTACACTTCCTATTCTACATAGTTTTCCCGCAGAAATGAAAAAAAAAAAAATTCAACTCATTATTTGAATAAGTTCATATTGATTCATGCAGACAACAAATTCGGCAACACTCACTACTCCCTACTGCTGTAGATGGGGTCCAACACAGAATGCTACACATGGGACTGTGGAATACAATACACAGAAAAACACACACAAAACCCCCCTAAATTACAGGACAACAAAACCACGGGAAATCAAAGAATGAGACGAAAATTGAGGGAGTCGGTTGCAAGGTGGATCTTTGCTGAGCAAGACAAACTTGACATCGGCGAGATCACATGGGGTCAAGGAAACGGAATCGCGATGGCCTCGCGTCCACAGTAGCTTGGACACGGGCATGCACTTACCAGGCTCAATATGTTCACTGGTCATTTACCAATGTATTTGAGCATCCATGCTCATTGACTAAAACAAACGTAAAATGACAAAAATAACCCCCAAGGAAATCAAACACTGTTTATTAGCAAACTTGACAACTATGTGTTTTTTTTTCTTTTCAGCTGAGATGCTCTGAATCAAAACTGCAAATAAAAGATAGCTAAACAAAGCTCTTCTTAGCATCCCTTTAATCATGTTTTCATGATAAAATGAAAATAATTTGCCATTTGATGAAATATTTTCTTTGATGGTGTGCAGCAAAATTGCACTTTCTCATCAATTCCGAAAATCTCACCCAGGGAGACGTCAGGAGTCAGAGAGAATGGAACAAGGCCACCAAAAGAAGTCATTGTCCGAGTCCGAGCACGAGAGAAATAAACATGCAGAATACATGGACACAAGTCCATGGAAAATGGTTAGTCAAACGACTTGGAAGGTCATCTGAAGCAGTAATCATGCGCTAATTTTTAAATGCTTGTGCTGATCATCTTTAAAAAAAAAAAAAAAATCTTATCCATGCATTACGAATGCATGCTAACCTTTCTTTTTATTGACCTTTCTTTTTAATTCTTTGAGCAGTTTGAGATTGTTTTAGTGTTTATGAATAGCATTACCCTGCACATATTAATGACTTGGTAAACAGCTAAATTTCACAGACAACATATGGAAGACATCATAGCTCCTGTCTCCGCAGGGGCATAGACAAGAAAGAATACATCACAAGGCATTCTTGACACTTGAATGAATGTGCATGGTGCAGAACAGAGACAAGACAGATGGCAATCAAACAAGTGATGCAGGAGTGCACTACGAACTACCACACAGAGACAAATACAAGGACACTATCACATCGATCTCAATACCACCATTGTCACGAGAGAACTGACTTGGCAGCAAACAGCGAGTGGTGGAAGGAAGTTACGAAATGGAGGATAAAGGGCGGAGCTGCAACCTACGGTTGGGATCCATGCCCGATCCAGCAGAGCTGGGGCGCGAGCCGGTCTTGCGCGGGGGCAGCTGCGGGGGCCTGTCTTCCAGGCAGGAGGCAAGACTGTCAGCCGACATCCGGCTCAGGGAGGAGATGGAGGGACTCTCGCTGATGCGGGGCGACGGTGCGGTTCCCCCGGATACCTCTGGTGGTGTGTGGCAGCGGGATGGAGAATGGCAAGGATGAGGAGGGGGGATCGGTGAGGGATGGAGGTTGGGTAGAGAGATGAGTGTGTGTCAAACATTCTATATTATACAACACCTTTAAAACGATTCTAGCGATCCAATTGGTTGATTGCTCATCATGTGACATGCATTTAAAAGTGCCATTGCACGCTCTCTAGCTCTTGAGCCATGCAATCTTGTTTGAACAAAAATGGATAGTGCACAGCTGATGTAACCAATTTACCTTGACTTCCGTGCTAAACTCTTGATCAACACGTAGTTTTTGCATCATTGCATGCCTCTGACATCACAATAAACATACCTTTGCCTCTCACACACAGGTACAAGTGCACAATCAGTCGCTCATTTTACTCTCAACAGCTTCAACCGATCACTTTCTTTCGTGTGAATTTACTGTGCCACCTATTCTACTTTCATGTACTGTAAAAGTGGAAATTTTCGTGGTGTTCAAATTTTCGCGCATTTCGCGCAACCAGAAACTAGCGCGAAAATAAAAGCACGCGAATATTTTTGCTTGCCATATGTGCCTGTGCGTGATGTCTTGATTCCGCGGAATTAAAAACACGCGAAACTCTTCCGGCCCGGCCAAGCGCGAAAAATTAGTCACGCGAAAATATCCACTTTTACAGTACTAAATTCAAGAATCAGTGTGGACCATGTCCGTTTGACATCCTACGTGCTGTATAAAATAAATAGTAAATAGTGCATGGTCTTTCTGCGTGCAATGGACCAAAATTTCACAATTGGTGGGAGATGAGGTGAACAATTCAACCTGACTTCACCTCACTGAATAGAGAGCCCCTATCTTTCACCTGAAGGAAAATTTGTACCATCGCACTTGTGGCCATTAACTATTTACATGACACCAG
Organism: Diadema setosum; assembly: GCA_033980235.1. Classification (NCBI taxonomy): domain Eukaryota; kingdom Metazoa; phylum Echinodermata; class Echinoidea; order Diadematoida; family Diadematidae; genus Diadema; species Diadema setosum. The sequence goes on from CM067060.1 coordinate 48,065,984, forward strand.
CCTTTGGGTGGATTTTAAACCCAGGGAAGGAACAAGCATACCTAACTCTCTTCTTGTCAACACAAGTTTGCCTGCTCAGTCAGGGGATGGTCTACTTACATTACCTGTGACCAGACAAGACTCATGAGACACACATTATTTCAGTCCTGGGCTGGATAGTACAGCTACCTGAAACAATCATAAAATCTCATTCCAGCAGTAAGATTGGCTATCAGATTTACTTTTTTTTTTTTCTCTGCGATATGAAATTGCCATAATCACTAAGAATCATAGAGCTCAAATCAATAGGCATTTCAGACACCTGCAGAACTATAAAAGATGTCTTAAACTTAAGGATAATGACCACATATGAAATTTACCTAACTGAATAAAAAAGAAAAAAAAAGAGAAACAAATATCTGCTGGGGTCTCTTGTAATTCAACTCTGTCCTACAAGTAAGTCACATCATTCTACCATCTCCACTACCTTACGCTGTCTCCGCAACAGCTCATAGAATCTGAATAATTTCTGCTCTGTCTGGTAGAAAAATTCATGAAAACAACATCTCGCGAAAATATCCGTGTTCTCCTCATTCATGAAAATATCCGTAGGCAAAAAAATAACAGCTTCTACAGTAACGCAAGTGCTCTACAGGCTTTGCTTTCTATGTAATCAATGGATGTGAAAGTATTTTGAAGCATTGTCTGTTCCAAACAGACACAGTTTGTTTTTAGAACATTGGGTCTCTACATAATGCCAGGCTATTGCCCACTCAAGCTATACATCATCCACAGTCACTAGGTATTGTCCCCACCCTTCATCTTTCAATGACCATTTAGGTGTGTGTATCCATGACAACGAAAGTGTGGTGGTCACCAGACTGAATATTGAATAAATGATAGAATATGGAACTGAAATTTCAAACACAATGTATAGTTTCCCCAAACATTTTTGATAGACATCGCAAGGGCTATATAAACTCATGAGAGTGCATGAGCAGAATGGAAAAAGAAATGGGTATATCACTTTAATATCACAGTGGTATTGGCTTGGATTCAGATATGACAGTTCATGCAAAACTAAGTAACATTAGTATGAGAATTTCTAAATGTCCTTTTCATTTTCAAATTCTCTTCACAGGGCCAATATTATCTTTAAAAAAAAGAATGATATTTGGACTGAAGACATTTTGTGCTGAGCTGGCAGTCAATAATGAGAGGAACTGGAGAAAATGGAGAAAAAAATGGAAGAAAAAATAATAATTTGGGTTTTCTCTTCAGCTTCTTACAATTGTATATGATACCTCCTACAAGGAGTCTGTACACGTGTCATACATGGCATTATTTGATATTCATGGGTGGTCTACATGAATTGATATTCATTCCCTGGCCAATGAGATACATGATTTGAAACAACGAATCACCCGTCTGCACCCGTCTGCCAAAATTTGCGTCAAAGCGTACGCTCATCAATTACGGTCAACTACTCTTATTAACATAGAGATCTCTTATTAACATAGAGATCAGTGATGAAGCTGTACACAATTTGTTACAGGGATTCTCAAATATATCCAAGCTGGGTCAGTCTTTCCCCTCCATGGTATCCCCACACTATACCAAGTCTTTATGTAATGAATTATGATGAAAAGGAAGAGCATGACTATTACAACATGAGGTGGAAATACAGAAGCTGCATCAGCTGCTCCTTGATTGAGCATCATGGATGTCCTTACAATAGTCTCAGAGTCAAAAAAAAAAGTCATGCCTGCAAATAATCTTGGTGCACATGGGTGAATAAAATACTGTAGTTTGTGCCTTGCACTGCCAAATCAATTTAGAAACACATTCTCATTTACATATTATGTTCTTTAAAAGGAATGTGTGAGATCCATTTTGACTGATAAAAATGTCTTTCAATATTTGATGCTGAATTGTAAGAACTTTCAGCAGTCTGTCCATCAATGAAATGCCTATTAAACTTACTAACTTGTGACTTTGAAATTTCTTCCACAGACAAAATGTCAGCTACTGTTTTTTTTTTTTGTGTGTTTTGTGCAACAAGTGAAAAAGTCAACATTTCTGCTACAAGACTACGCTAACTCAAATATTCTAAGCATGTAGATGGATGGATGTACAACGGGCTAAGTGGATAGAGTGAACACTCTAATATATATGTGTAGCATCAATGGTGCATTAATTTGTCATTCTTGGGGGTGACCAAGATTTGACATAATTACCCGAGCCAGACGAGTTGGGGCGGGAACTGTTCTTGCGCGGCGGCAGGGCTGGGCGCTCGTCGGGAATGGACGAGGCCTGGCTGTCCTGAGACAGGCGGCTCATCGATGATGCGACGGAGTGGGCGTCGGTGCTCGCACGGTTGGTAGACGATGAGGACGATGACAAGGAAGATGACGACATCATGACATCGAGACCATCAGATGACCCCTGTGATTCCACTGTCGCATCGGAAATCATGAAAAAGGGATAAATTACTTGAAGAATGCTCAGACAATGACACCTTCATCTGCTACAACTATATGAACTTCTACTACAGCTACTTTTATCACCATTGTCATCTTTACCCTTACTCTTCTATGACAGTGCACTGAAGACAGAAAGAATGATGGAAAGGGAGAAACATGTTAGAAAATTATCAAACAAGCTCATGACAAAAATATGGGAAACACTTCCAGGTTAAGTTGCATATTGCAAGAAGAGGAAAGAACAGCATAAGAGTAAGCGGTGACTTTTAGGACCAACATTTAGATACTGAGATTTCAAGGTAAGGCAGAAGAAGGGTTAAACAAGATGGTCTACCTGAGCTGACACTGGAGAGGAGAGTGGGCAAGGAGTCCTTCCGTTTCGTCTGCTGCCTCTGTAAAGGCAAATCATAAGACAGAAAAGAGTCTAGTTTACAACCAAACAAGACGTAATGTACACAGAAAGTTATTCAAAGTGCATGAAAAAAAAAGGCCTTCTGGTATAATGACAGCTAAAGATACTTGCTTCAATGTTGTAAATCATTCGACCAATACTGCGAATGCTTTGGTCCATGATGGAGCCCCACATTGCATATCTAAATTTGTGGAATCATTAGCATTACATGACTGAAACCTGCTGTACTTCAACAGCCCCCTCTATGGACAGACTTCATACATTTTTAAAGTTTAATAATAAAAAAGAGAATGAATGGAACACACAATATGTAGGCCATAGTCCCCACTTACAAATCATGGGCGTAATGCTGTAACAAATGCATCAGGAAATTATCTCTGAAAATGATTCATAAAGAACTTCGGTTGAGAATGAGAAGAGCATTAAATTGCCACTAACCCCAAAGTGTTCGAGACAACATAATGCCCTTCTTATTCTCAGTCGACGTCGTGATAATGCACGGGGTTCATAACAAACTTATAATCAACCTATATCACGATCATCTAGATATATAGATACCAAGAATTTATGGTGACATATTGTTTGTCATATTGCTCATTTGACATTCTGAAAAAGAACCTGTCACAAACAGTAATGTTGTTTCACACCAGGGGCAGATCCAGGAATTCCATAAAGGGGAGGCGCCTTTATACAAAATCAAAAAGGGGGCACCAGCGCCCGCCATTTTTTTCTTATTTCTTTTCTTTTAATAAAAATAAAGAGGGGCGCGCCCCCGGTGCGCCCCCCTCTGGATCCGCCACTGCATACTATACTTTTTTCTCTCTGTTAAAAAGGCTGTTCTGATATAAACTGCACATGATACATATGTACATGGTGATAACTATATTACTATAAAAAGAACATTACTACCTACTGTAATTAGAAACACACATGGAAGATGACCAAATGTACAGTGTGCTAGGAGTAATGATCACACATATGTATCCTACACAATGAAAAGCACTGAAATAAAATGTGTACACAACAGGAAACCTGCTTACTTTACAACACAAAAAAAAAAAAAAAAGTTTTGACTCCAGCTCCATGAACCATTTGTGAACCCAAACTCTGGCGGTCATTGCACTTTGTAAACAAAGGGCTCAGCCAGATTGAACAATGCACAAGCGACATGAAAACAATGGAAATCAAGCCATGCACACATTCAAGATGCAAATGAAGGGAAAGCAACAAATAACAACAACAACATAAAAATCTACAACATGCAAAACAGGACCTAGCTACAATGTACACTATTGGTGACTACAACGGTAAGCATTGATTAACCAAGGACCACTGTTAGCACAACTCAAAGAATGTACAAAGTACGTGTTCCACTCTGCATGATGTCCTTCTACAGCTTCACAGAACAGTGAGTATATAAATGTACATATCGCAAACATCAAAATAAAACAAACTATTTTCTCGGCCAATATTACAACTGACAACTGTCAGGCAAACATCTGGCTGTATATACATTTTGACTGGCACACAAATAGATGACAACAGGAAATATTAATCAAATAAGAATTTAGAGTCAGATTGTTGTTGTGTCATGAGTACATTTTGACAAGTATTCCCTCTGCATTTCCTGACTGGCTGAAAAGCTAAATAGATACATTGTACGTGACCACTTACAATAAAAATCTGATAAAGATGCTTAGCTTTGATATTCCTATTTTGGTATTTTTGAGGACTTCAAATTCCCCAGACACAAAGTTTTCTAGTGACAGATTACAAGAACCTACTGTACCACAGAAAAAGAGACAGAGATTACAGAACAAATACAGTACTATAAGAACAATCATTTTTAAAGTTTATGTGCAGTCAAGTGTCAAGGATATAAGGTATTAAACACTTTAACTCAATTCCAAACATCATGGAATTCCAAAACACTTCTTGAACTTATACATTTGAACTGGATGTTGAAAGGACATCTTGCACTTTTGAATGATTTTGAACAAACATAATTTTTCTCTTCTTTCAGCCATCTCGCCTGATTTTGGGAGATTTCTGGGCTTTCAACGTACATATGTATGTAACATGATCAGTGCAATACAATGTTGAGTCACATATGAATATGCAACACAACACATCGTATGAGTTCCATAACTTGTACTCTGCAAATAATATCATCATAGTAACAGTAGGCTAAAGCTTCAAATAAGCAACCTGTTTAGAATTTGACCTAACAGGGTTTAAGTTACAACAAACTGGTATCATACAGTTCACCGTTTTAGAAGTAAAGCAGAGCTATGAGAGAACCATATGTACAAAGTTGCGATCAATCTACATGATTTCTAAGAATAATAAGCATGGAAATGAGAAAAATACCTGTAAATAAAGAGGCAGCTTCAGTTCATGTATGACATGTCTCTAAAGCTGTACATATCAGTTACAATGCTTTTATTTAATATATGTCACCTCATTTTATCAGATCCTCTCACATGATTGTGATATGAGTTTAATTCAACTACAAAAAAATATCCCACCCTTTTGAAATCATTTTTATTTGTTTAATTTTGCTTGTAGAGTAAAGAAGAAACAACAACACTTTGTTGTCCTTGAAACAAAGGTTGTCATGCTGCCTACAGAATCAGAGGAACAATCATTTTGCACTGACAGCCTTTGTACGTGTATCATATCATCTCCCTCATTTAGTTGCCTGAAATAAGATGGGACGGTGAGTTCAAATCCTGACTGCAACAAGGCAAAGACGGTGTGGAAGACTACAAAGCTGCATTCCAAAACAAAGGTGCAAAAATCTCAAAATCCTCAATGATGGCTGGATTTACCACAAAAAAATGTTGGTACTATCCTTCTAATACACACCTTTCTCATAAAAATTGTGAAAATGGATGCAGCTTTTGACACAAACACTTCAGTTTGCACTTGTTTTCTATGGAATTTTTCTATGGTATCAAAAGTGTCCAAAGGGCATAAGAAAAAAGACATAAACATTTCAACTGATGTGTTTTATGTTCACGAGTACTCTGACTTTAAAAAAAAAAAAAATCCTCTGTGATTGCCCTTATGTACGATACAGAGCTAAACTTGCATGAAATAATGTCGTAACTGTCAATCCTCTCAGGAAATGGTGATACTATGAAAAGCACTATGATCTTATTCAGGAACTAGTTATTGTCCATTAGAATCTTCATGAGGACCATCAATATGGTAATGATGAATTAAACATGAAATAATGGATGTTCTCTGTCTTTGATGATTTTTTAATACTTATCAGGCATCAAGAGACAAGTGAAGACCAAACAATGGTCAGCAAAAAAGAAAAAAAAAAGAAAAAAAAAAGAATGCAAGTCCTGTACATATATCTACAAAAAGGTGTTAGAGGTATTTCGAAAGAATACCACATTGTAATGGAATGTAGTACACTATTGTTCAAAGATGTAGCACACTGTTTCATGAATGGGTGTAGATAACATTGAATCATTATAAAAGTTTTTGCAGTAAATGGCAGTTAAATTAGTAACAAGTCATATGATTCATATATGTAAGTCAAACATAATGTGTCAAATAACAAAGTTTTATAAATGTTAGAAAAAGGAAAAAAAGAAATAAAGTGCAAACAAAAGTAAAATAAGTTGAAACTCATCAATATTCTAAGTTGCATTTCACTGTTCCTTGGCTTGGAGCAGATTACATTGCATCATTATAAGTCTTTGCATAAAATGGCAGTTAAATTAGTAACAAGTTAACTGATTCATATGTGTAAACTAAAGGCAAACATAATGTGTCAAAAACAGTTTTTTGTAAATGCTAATAAAAGGAAGAAAAAGAAATAAAGTGCAAACAAAAGTAAAATAAATTTAAACTCTTCACTATTCTAAGTTGCATTGAAAGAGAAAGAGATAGATATGGGCTGTATTATGAACTTCTGAAACATGCAATGCTAGTTACCACATAGTGATATACAAATGAAAGGTTTATATCAGCTGAATGCTGATTTTGTTTTCACTGTTTGTGACAGTAAATATCAACCAGCACATTATACAAAATGGCAAATTTGACATAAAGCAATCCAATCCTTGCTTCCAACAATGCATCTCTATCTTATTACAAATATCTCTTTTAAAATTCTCTCTATTATTTGCAATTCCTATACATGAGAGTGACACTCTGATTTTCAATTTGAAAAACTGGACATGGACATCTTACTTTGTGTACATGTCGACTATCTCTGCCCCCCCCCCCCCCCCCCCATTGAATACTTGAAAGTAAAAATGGCACTAAATGTTCAAGTTGTTAGGACACCACCAATATAAGCAGTGACACTATGCACCAGACTTACACAATGTATTGTGTATGCTTCATTTGAAGGGATGCGAGTTTGTACTTAAATGACGTCCATGGAAACTAGGTTATGCTTATGTGTAACATTGATATAGATACAGTATGCATTACATGAGGTTTCGGAATAGATAAGTTTTTAGAACTGTGTTTAAATTGTTTGACATTGTTCAGACACAGATAACACAAAGACTGATGGATAGACAGGCAGACACACTGACACACACTTACACAGGAAGTTAAATTTCAGTGATATAAAAAATGATGCATAAAGAAGATATACTGGACAAACCAGTTACATGGTACGAACATGTACACAATGTGTGGGACTCACAAGTCAGAACCAGCATACATGGCAAACTATCAAAGTCTGGGTATGTACAATGCATCTGACTGACTGGAAGTCATTTTGATCACATTTCAGTGCAAGGTACAGTGTAGAAGAATGGAATCCACAGACTTCATCTGTTTTCAAGTGATCAGTTTAAGTAAAGACTTTATAATGAGGCATCAGAGTGCATACCTCACTGGAAAAGTAGGAGCAGTGAAACCAACTTTTTCAAGATTAATTGTGGCGTCAATCCTTCATCAGGAAAATAAATCCTTATGATAGACTTAAAAAATGTTCTCCATTTGTGGTTAAGCACGACTGTATTCCGTGTAACCACAACTTTCACTCGTCAGACTGCCAATCTAATTTGGTAATTATGTTTTGCATGGATAACTCTATCCAGGGCAGCCAACATTTCATCACAATAAGGGAGATATTATTTGGTGCGTTACACGTATCTCACTTTTAAAAAAATGATTCCCAAACCAGGGACATTTTTATATTCTCTTGTGAGGACATGATGGGAAGTTTTCAAGGAGTCTCCTTCAGATCAGGTAGACTTGGTAGATCTGTCTATCCCACAATGCATTGTATGATTAAGTCTTCCTGTCTATTTGTCTGCTACCAGCCATGCTATGAGTCCACTGACTTGTACATGATGACAAGAACTACAACATTGACAACACTACCATAGGCGGTGCTTCACTGCATTTTTCCACATTAGCATTATGACAGGGATTGCGCTAGCTGACCGCAGATGGAAGTGCTGCACTCGAATACTGAAATATTTTCAAAATGCATCATTTTGGTGCCTCAGCTAGATTTTGATACAACACACATCCTTGTAGACAATCTAGTTTCTCCCTTTAGGGACACAAATTTGGCTCAAAAACTAATAGGTTTTCCACAAATCTGTGCAAAATTTGATTTCTCAAGAATTATAATGCACACTAATTTTCTTGACCTTGATAACTGTTGCAAAATTTGATGTTATTACAGCTGATTTATGAAAGCTGTGGAAGTGATTTGACAATCCCTGAAAATGAAAAGCTCTTGCCAGTCAAGGAATTATAAATGTACTGTTTTGGTGTGCAGTGGCTATCTGCCCAAAATCAAGTAAGACAACTACAAAAATATTGCTCTGGAGAAGGATTCAAATTGAGATTGTGATCATGCTATTTCAAACAGATCTTTGTGCACTACGGCAAAATGTGATAATGGCTAACATAGTGATTATTACTGTGTTATATTTTGGGCTGTGTAGCACCACCTATTATTCACTGCACATGAACAAAAATGACATACATGTATTTCTACAACTTTTTCATTCTATGTGACTACACATACATGATAAGTTTAAGAAGTTTTATGACATTTTTGCTGAAGGTATCTCTTCTAAAGTGCTTCAGTGATAATCAAAGAAGATTGAATGATATTATAAAGACTAGATGTTCTACACTGCTAACACATCTATCTCATTAAAGGGGATTAAGAAACTCATAATGTAATCAAATAAGTAAATAATTAAGTTAATAACTGTGTGCAGAGAGTACACATAAGTGTGAGAATAAGGCTTTCTACAAAGTATACAGAAGTGTATAGAAAGTCTTCTGTTCGATACAAGGTGGGATTTGATTTGAGTAATGGTTTAAGAAGAGCTTCATACACCTATCAACAAAGTTATCATCATCGTGTGTTATACAATGATCACAGAATGAAGTTACACAAATATCACGTAGGATGAAGTTTTAGACTCTTGCATCTTTTAAAGATTATGGTCATTACTGAAGCATCAAATGAAATGTACATGAGAAGTTGGTAAGTCATTTACAATGTATTATCCATTTCCATTGGTGTACACATTTCTGTAAGCTGGACAAATGTCCTAAAAAGATTTAATGCAGCTAGATTATATATTGGTGAGCATTAGAAAACATAAAATTGCCTCGATATGATGGCAAAAAGCAGCAGAAGGCTGATGTGAAGGCATTTCATGTATTATACCTGAAAGACGCCAGTTTCCACTGTAAACACGGATTGAGACCTATTCCGAGACTGGAGGGGAAACAAGTCAATGGTTCGTCATTTAAAGATGTATGCAGGTATAATACATGATATCACTTGGTTTCCAAGCACAAGATACGGTACATATGACTGACAATGATTGATACATTGTATATGAGCATGATCTCACTCCAGTCCATGGCTGGAATGAGAACTGGACAGAGAAAACTCTGATACATCAGCAGTATTACACCTATCTTAACGAGGAAAGGAAAAATCCCGTCTGTCCTGTGGTGTGAGGTAAATTCCTAGAGAGAAATAAGTGAAATTACTCTCTTTCCATACACCATCAATAAGAATGTAAAACCTATTCAGTAACAGGCCGAAATTAGTTTAATAGGATTTACAGTTGCGGCTTCCAGTCACACCAGATATTTTCGGCATGTTGTTAAGTAGAGACAGGTCACAAAGTCTGATCCTAATTTGAGTGTAAGTTGTCAACTTTACACTACTTGTCCAAGAAAAAAAACAAAAACAAAAACAGACATAAAATCTTCAGCTGAGTACGGACTATAAAGACTAGTTGGGATATAACCAATCAGTAACCAGATGTGCAGTGATCAGTGTCATCTGATTGTAACTTGTAACCAATCAGATTCTCTGTGTAAAACTTTTAGTTAACAATAATCCTGTAGATCCAGTCACACAGGTTTTCTCTCAATCATTCACCAGTTTCTGCAACACCTTAAAGGAGGTGTACTCCTGGTGTATCAAGGTGACAGATGTACACCAACACTCCTGGTGTATCATGCTGACAGTCGTACACCAACACTCCTGGTGTATCATACTGACAGATGTACACTAACAGTCCTGGTGTATCATGCAAACAGATGTACACCAACACTTCTGGTGCATCATGCTGACAGATCTACACCAAAACTCCTGGTGTATCAAGCTGATGGATGTAAACCAACACTCCTCATGTATCGTGCTGACATACACTAACACTCTTGCTGTATTGCATTGATCACCATTATAATACACAATATATATTTAATACAGCTTGTTTGAATGCATTGCATAAACAGAAAGCAGCCAACTCTTCACTTGATGTTTGCTAGCCACATGATCATTGATGAACTACTACCTTTCTTTTTCTTTTCTTTTTTTGCATTTGTTTTTCAACAGCTAGAATCTTGCTTTTACAATAATGGCTGTAACTTGATAGGGTAAGCTTCTGGAAAACATTACTGTAAACATAAAAGCTTTCCATGGGATGGGAGTATTTGTGTACATATTTCAGTATCTCCCAAAATATTTGCTTATCTTTACATTTTGGGCTGGCTTAGTAGGGTGCAAAATTTGTGAAAAATTCCATATTGTGGAATACTGTAAAACATAATATATTCGCGGCATGAAGTTTTTGCAAATTGGAGCCAATGTCCTTTTTCGTGGCATGAAATTTTCGCGAATTGCCACTGGCAATCAATGCATATAGTGTAGACAAGAACTTTTGCATGCATTTTAATTTCGTGAATCTTGACGCTCGCGAAATTCACGAAATTAAAATGCACGCGAACATTCCTCGTTTTACAGTATTCCACATAAACATGTACAGACTTAGCCCATTCTCTATCACACAGAATCCCCACTTTGGACTGGATCAACCACATTCCTGTAGAAAATTGATCAAGGCAGGTGTTGAAGCTGCCAAGTGAAACCTTTGGAAACGAGGCATGTACTGCAGTAGTATGTTGAATACATTCAGAAAGCTGTTCATTACAGAGGAACGAAAACAAGACACATTACTGTAAAACTTGTGACGACAAAACAACATGACACACATTGACATCATACTCTCCATGGATGCGTATTAGATTAAGGGTGGTTATCCTTCTGTAAGGTAACCCTGTATCCCCCAGGGTGCAACATAGTTATTAGACAGGTTTCCACAAGGCCATTTACTGCATTAACAATGCAATATGACTCCAGCAGTGACTGGCGATGTTTCAAGAAGGCATCAGTTTACATCGAAGACTATGTACATCGTTGACACTGGGCAGCAAATTAAACTGAATATCAATTGTTCTACTTCAATACTACTCGGTGATTGGTCGTAATGCAATCATGTGACTAATGCCACAAGGATCCAAATTGTTTTATTGTGAGCAGTTACATCTAGTCAGGTAATACAGTTCCAGATTTTGACTGGCTGATAACAAGGTTCGAATAAAATGATGCCTATCTATGTAGACCACATATTACAATAAATATTGCCTTGTCTATTGTTGTAATATAACAATTGAAAGTCCCTCTGGAGTTGTTTTCCCCTTGAGACAATATTTTCCCTGAGTGCAATCTCTCTGGGAAAATATGACTCCTGCAGGGAGATCACATCTTATATGGCACCTCTAAAAAGGCTGCTTGCATGTTTTGATGTATATGGTTATCTCACTCCTATAAAGACAGGTGTAACTCATTTCATTAATGCCCCACTACTACCATATCAATGCCAGGACGCACAAACATGGCAAAATGTAACCATTACATAGAGGACGATTAGCAGAGGAGAAAACAACAGGCAGTTTTACAAGAAGAGTTTGAAATGCCAGTGGGGGGATGTTGCCCGTCGACTTTTGACCTTGTTGAAATTTTATTTCGAACTCTGAAGTTAGAACACATTGCATATTCCAAACAACACAGAGCATTAGAGCTGTTGCATTATGTTGATTAGTCTAAGAACATTGAGAGCACAACTCGATCTAGGCTTTCCTTTGGTAGCCATTTTGCAGCATCACTACCGAGCCCAAAGCATACCCCATGTTACTTCTGTCCCTTATAATTATACTCGTACACATCACATACCAATCATTATGGCATGCTGCTTCCCTAGCTTGCATTTTGTGTGCAAGTCGCAAATTATTGTTCCCTCTGTTTTAGCACAGCGCAGAACACAAAAGTTTATTTCACAAATATCATGAAAATATCACTGTTTTGTCTCCAACAGCAGAACATCCAAGAATGGATGAGTATTTCAAAAGGAGCACTATTATTATTATTATTATCAATATTATTATCATCATCATTATTATCATTATTATTATCATTATTATTATTATTATTATTATTATCATCATTATCATTATCATTATTATCATTATTATTATTATTATTATCATTATTATTATCATCATTATCATTATCATTATTATTATTATTATTATTATTATTATCATTATTATCATTATTATCATTATTATTATTATTATTATCATTATTATTATTATCATTATTATCATCATTATTATTATTATTATCATTATTATTATTATCGTTATTATTATTATTATTATCATTATTATTATTATTATTATTATTATTACTATCATTATTATTATTATTATCGTTATTATTATTATCATCATTATTATTATTATCATCATCTGGCATCTCACCTGGCATATGTACATTCAAAATCTTTTTAACTCAATTTTTATAATAAAAATATTGATTTAAATTTTAAAGAATTACAATTAATGCAATCCAAACGACGTTTCTACATGATTTAACATCAACAATGATGTTCTTCGTAAACATTTTGCGAAAATAAAAACATTTTTCTGCTCTTCTGAAAATTTATGACTTTATCTATGAGGACTTGTTACCCCTGGGACGATGTGTAATTGGTTACACTACTGCCATCACTGCAACCACACTAATGTCTGACTGACAACACAGATCTACATGTTCACAGATATCATTGCAACATTTAGCGTTAAATGAACATGATGACAAACTCCCTGATAACTGAGGGGGGAAAAAATCAACAACACTGCTAGAAAACACAAGATACCCACATTGAAGGATTACTGAATCAAGGACACAATTAGCCTTCATGCATATGCTTTTTCAGATGGTTAGCAGGTGGAAAAGATTAATATGTATGTGCTGAAAAGCTTTTCATGCAGTGCCATTCTACAGCCAAATTTGTAAGCTGAACAGGCATTTACGACATAAATCGCACAAACTAAACTTTACCGACCCCAGAAAAAAAGGAAAAGGAAAAACATAACATATGATAGGTAGAAAATAACAAGAAAGAAAAATAAAGTAACTTGGTAATATATACAATGTACAAAGGACAAAGACAGTATATAGAGCTTTATCAGGGCATACAAGAAATTAGGCAAACTCAAAACATGTGAAGCCAATCAATGTAATTCTAGTTTAAGAAAGATCTACCATTAGTGAAGTCTAACACTGCACAAACACACAAATTAGACAAGTTTTAGTTACAGATACACAGGTACAACACAGTCACTCTCTTTTCAAACAAAAGACCACACATAACAACAACAAAAAATTAATAAAAACAAAAACACTTTCTCTTTTACTTTGGAGCAACAGAACCAAAAAAGAAAAACTTACAGCAATTTTAGAGTAATTTGAATTTATATTGCTTAGCAATTCCACTGAAAGCACTTTCATCAAGTATCTTGAATACATGATTCCTTTTTCATGACTGTCTAATATGTTGTACAACCACAAAGAGAAAAAAAATGTGAAATGGGAAGCAAAATTCTGGCTTGTGTCCTATAATTGTTTTGAATCAATTTTTTTTTTTCCTTGGGGGGGGGGGGAGTTGAGAAATCCAGCCATATGGTTTTGGTTTGTTTCTACTGAACATCTGCATAGAACACAGACACACATACACAAGCAAACACACAAAACTGATTAAGTCAAGTAAACAGAAATGCTGGAGTGATGGGTTTTCTACCGGCAGCAGGCGAATGTATCCCTTCATGTCAACATGCTTTAGGTGGTGGTGCTGGGCTTGGGACGGTGGAGGTGGAGGAGGCATATCAGGAGGGGGAAGCGAGTCCTCATCAGGAGGCGCACCCCGTACCTCATCCACGGAGACTGAGGTGGAGGACAGGGATGTCGTTGCGATGGTGGCCCGTCCCCGCTGCAGTGTGCTGCCCCCCTCCGACCCAGAGCGATTCTACACGAGTTTAAGAGGGGAACGGGCGGCAGAAGGAGATGGAGAAGGAGGAGGAGGGGGAGGAGGAGGAGGAGGAGGAGAAGGGGAGGGGGGAGGAGGAGGAGGAGGAGGAGGAGGCAGGGAGGCAGAGGGGCAGAGGGGCAGAGGGGCAGTAGGGGTGCAAACATGGAGGCAGCAAGTTGGGTGCATAAGAGAAGATCCAAGGGAACAAAGAACCCAAAAGGGGGATTCCGGGAAAAGTGAGTTGAGGTGTGATAATAAGGGCAATGAACAGAATAAACACATTTTGGGAGTAATTTCCATTGCAAGAAAGCAGAAACAAATATGTGCCATGCAGAGTTGGTTTTGAAATCATTATGCAAAATTGTCAACATGTTTGAATGAAAGCAGGAGGTTTGTGGGAAAAGGGTACGAACAAGAAGACATGGAGAATAATGAAGAATGACCAAAAAGGAATTGACATTCAATTTGGATTGAACCAAGTGTCAATCAGTCCCGTTGTTTGGATGGTGGGGAACCAACAAAAAGGAACAACACATGGGAAATAGACAGAAATAGATAAGAGATGGGTTGATTGACCAATGGGTAGATTGACCGATGGGTAGATTGACCAATGGGTAGATTGACCAATGGGTAGATTGACCAATGGGTAGATTGGATAAATGATGGAATGGATGACAAGTAAAAAGTAATATTACAGAACATGAAAGAAAGTGAGAATGTGGAAATGTGGGCAGGGTTGGTGAGAAAACACAAGAAAACGAAGCAAATAATATCTAGGTTGAAGCATCATAGATATTTTGAGACAGTTTCAAAATGAATGCTGTCTGTCACTAGCTGAAGGCTATTGTTTTGTTGCTCTAGTTTCAGAAATTTGCTGAAGTGTGGTTCCATAAAAGGTTTGCTCTCCTATGGTCTACAGAAAAACAATATTTGAGAACGCAAAAATAAAAAGATATGAAGTAAATATAAAAAGAAAGTAATAATTACATTCCATGAAATCTCAGTACTTACATAACTGTTACATTTTGCAAGGGTATTCTTTATGTTATAGCTTCTCTTGAGCATGCAAATTCAAAACACTCTGAAGGCAACTGTTGGTTTAGTTGAGCTATCAAACAAAGGGCTGTAACACATCCAAATTTGAAAGGAAACACAAAAGTCCCGGCTCACACGCTGCACAGAAAGCAAAATAAGAAATGATAACATCAGAACAAATACATGTCGAAAGGAACTAGGCCAATGGATGCATCAGTTTGACAGAAACAGTTCATGTGCATCTATTCTATCCCTCTTTTTTTTCTTTTTTTTTTTCATTCCGCAAGAGTTTTTCATCTTTTCTACATTGCACCACAAATGCAGCAAAATACCTGAAGAAACCCAAATAAACAAAAATGAAGTAACAGAGCACTTGATTTTTATGAACTAGTGAATAGTCTACGGATACAGACTAATGTCCTGAACAGATGATGGTATGGGAATGAGAAATAATCTGAGCTATGAATCATGACCTGACAAAATGAAGCATGCTTCTAGCAAACAACTGATAATGACTGCATTTCATAGCTACTATTTGCATTATATTTGGGTTTAACCAACAGTGATTTCTTTTTTTTTTGTGACATTGTTGCTTTCTGATATCTGTGATTACCCCTGACTTATTACACTTATAATCTGTCTTGGTTATTCTAGTCTGAACGATTTGATTTGATGTTTATCCAGGACCCCTTTTTTACAAGCTCTGCTTCTTTTGGGGTCCCAAACCATTCATTATTCTTAATGCTGTATCCTTTTGTAAAATGTCAAATGTTTAATGAATTGGTTAAATAAACTTGAAACTTGAAAACTTGAAACTTGACTTACAAGAGATATCAAATTTAATGGTGATTTCGATTCTTTATACTTTCTGCAAAGTAATGAACTACTTTGGTTGAAAGGGACCTTGTTCTTTGCATTATCCCAACAATGTATAATCACTGGATGGTATTTTACTCACCACATGCATTTGCAAGACAGCTGATTGAACACGATTTGCTTTCTGAACATGGAATTACATCATGTATGCTGTATCAAAATATTTTTCTTGCAGCATCAGTTTGCTAGCATTGCTTGTGGAGAAAAGACAACACGTATAGCTCCACTAGACAACAATTGCTTGCAGCAGTATCATGCAAGGTTGCTGCACAGCATTTTATTGCAGCATTTCTTCAAGGCAAATTTTTAAGCAATATCATGAGGGGGAATAAGACTTCTCACACAAACTCTGGAAGTAAGGCTGCATGGATAAACGATAAAGTACAACTGTACACCAAGAGGGTCAAGTACACAGAATATTTCAGTTGGTTAGTCAAAGTTCTAACATCTAGGAATTCATACAATACCGGTATTGGGTCTGCTGCTGGTGCCGGGAGGAAAAAACGGCTCGTTGTTCTGCTCCTGAATATCAGAAAAAGTAAAGAATGGAATGGAATGAAAATCATGGAAACTCTGATTAGAAAGCTAAAAAGGGCTAAGGGAAAGAAAACAAAATGGCAAAGATGCTTCTGTTTGTTGACCTGTCATTATCTTGATTAATCGCAATGTATGACAACCACAAACTTTCACTTGTGAGAAACCAAGACTGGCACAGCTTTGAAATGCATGACTAATACAAGACATATCATTACTGGGGCGACAAGACATCATATATACAAAATGTCAAATGTTCAGGAGAGCAAAAAAAAAACAAAAAACTAAACATGGCAGCCAAAGCACTATATCAAATGGGATAGCCTTTCATTTGACAAGCCGTGGTGACCTCATTTCTGGGGTAAGACAGCCAAGATTTGGACAGGACATCACTGAACTGATTATCTGTCCATTAATCAAAGAAAGTCACTTTCACCAAAATTTGAGATACACGGTCTTGTCACCCCAGCGACAATATGTGACTTATGCTATGCACAATATAATGCTTCTCTAGCGTGACCAGCACAAGCTACAGAATAGTCGTTTGCTGTTCAGAAAACCTACGGAGTCTGATTGAGGCTGCTTTCCGAGGTGATCCTTCTCCAAGTCTTGGTCCCACTGGGAGTGGTACCGCCGCCACTGCTGCCGCCGGATACTGTAGGAGTTGTGGCACTTTGCTTTGGTTGTCGCAACTTGGCAAAAACCTTGGGGACACCCTGTAATGGAGTAAGGTAATATCTGGCCTAAATGCATCACGTCTGATTGTAGAAGGACAAGATCTTGCTTTCCTTTGTGTTAAATACCCATGGACTTCATTACATACTGAAACAATCCTTGCAGACATCAGATCATCTTATGCTTGTTGTGTGAAAATTTTCACACATTTCACACAATAAGAAACTAAGCGCGAAATAAAAACACACACATTTATTTGCTTGTTACATGTCGTCACTATTTTGTGTTTGGACTCCAGGGAATTAAATAAATGCGAAAGTTATCTTACCCGGTTGAGCACACATACAAAAAAAATTACTCCTGCGAAAAGTAGATGCATTACAGAATAGTTTGTCATGTTAACGTCTTTTCCCATCTTCTGAGAATGAGCAACAAAGACTGGTTATGTTGAGTGCACACTTGCTAGACTAATTTTTCATATCCCCTGACAAGTCCTAAGTGTATCAATCAGAGCACAAGCATAAGGGTTACAAGGCAAATATGCTTCTTAATCAATAAATCAAAAATTCACAAGTGAACACCTATCATCTTTCACAGCATCAGAAATCTTTGAGCAACTCCTTATGCCAGATGTATGAAAAAAGTGAAATGATAGATACTGATAGATACCTTGAATGAAGCATTCTTTGTTCCACAGCAATGACATACACTTTACATTCTCATACTACCAGAGTATACTCAAATACCCCACCCCCCTCACTTAAAAGAATTTGTGCAAGATCTACTTTGTGGATACAGAAACAACAAGAACCAGACAGACAAATCAATATGAAAATAGCTTATAGTTATTTAATGGCCTTTTTTTTCCATTGAACTAAATGCTATTACTAAGATTGAAGGAAGGTATGACTCACCAGCCCCCATTCTTTCATCAGCTCAGCAAGTTTCTTCTCCAGGTTTTGCTGAAATCCTTGCATCTCCTCTGGACACAGCTCCTTGTGGAGTACTACCCCATCATCCAGGAGCAGCAGCTGGAAGGAAGGAATGAAGAATAAATGAATGAATAAATGAATACAAAGATGAATGAATGTATGGACGAATAAATGAATAAATGAATGAATGAATGAATGAATGAATGAATGAATGAATGAATGAATGAATGAATGAATGGATGGATGGATGGATGGATGGATGGATGGATGGATGAATGAATGAATGGATGAATGAATGAATGGATGGATGAATAAATGAATAAACAAATAGTCATTTGGTTTTGCTCATTTCCATTGTAAATCACCAAATACTGTATTATGTAATACTAAATGATCAAATTTCACAATTTCAAGTATCATTTGGACGGATAACTTTAAAGTTCTCAAGGTAACAACTAGTTCATTCATCTACATTGTACCATACAGAACAAAAGTATGTGTTAAAACACAATCAGCTCTGAAAACAAAACATACCTGATCAATCATCAGCTGTTTGAGGGTCCTTGTGGCTTCCTTGTCATTGGGATTATTCTCCTCGTACTCTGGAGTCAAAAACGTCTGGGTGATGTGGCAAGTTTGAAGAGAAAGACAGAGACAACAACAAGTTGACCAACATGACAGCACATCTTGTTTTCTTTACCAACACAAAGGGGGGGGGGGGTGGGAAGGGATTGGGAAGGAGACAGGAAAGTCAGGTACAAGGCCACTGGTCATCATAGGCATATAAGTTCATGACTGATTTGAGCTTTTAATGGCTTGGAAAGTATCTGAAATTCTCTTTGTATTTTCTATATGCCGTTCTATGCATGTGACATCATAAACTGCAGTAGTAGTCTTCTCATCCAGCAGTAACTCTAAAAATTCACAACTTTTGAATGGAGCATCTGATTTTCCTCAAATTTTCACTGATGTGCTCTACTAAAATTGCTGCATTCACTCAATCCACACGTACAATGTGTATATTAACCCATCAAGGACGAGTCCAGAGTATACTTGGGCAGGTGTCTATGGGAAATGTGTGTTGTAGCAAAATCAGTCCATCCTCAAGGTGAACTTGTCCTTCAAGCTAAGAGCCTTGGGCATATAAAGAGTTAAATGAGATAAAGAGAGGATGGGATTAAGGGATAATCCTCACCTCCTGGTAGACCTTTGCCCCTCCCATGACGGCAGCCTCTATCATACCCTGCAGCACCATGCTCAGCTGGTTGATATTGGAATTACGCTTCATCCGCTGACCCTCGATCAAGGTCTTCACCTCGGCATTTTTGCTCTTCATCGTGTTGATGGCATTGGTGATGGGATTGATCTCAATCTAGACCGTAGCACACAGAGACGAAGATGAGAGTCCACACGACAACACAGGCCTCATGAGACATTTTCAATATTTGACACAATGGTCAAATCGAGCTTATCTCAACAACAACAACAACAACAACAGCGGCAACAACAGCAACAGCAACAACAACAACAACAACAGCAGCAACAGCAACAACAACAACAACAACAACCAAAATATCCCTCAGTCCATGAGACAAGCCTGCTGAAAAACAGAAGTAAATCTATGATAAACACCATCTAGGTGAAACATGCAATACAACTGTCTCATAACTGATCATGCCCTGCGGGACTGAAGAAGATTTACTATAGTGTAAATCATGTGTTTTCTTGATTCCTCAGTTCACAAATGTGATGCATAAGAACACCTTGTTTTCCTTGCAAAGAACGGGGAGGGCTAGCAGAAATAAATACATGTATCATCCCAGGAACAAACTTGAACATTTTCCTGGTGGTTTGAATTACACGATATCAATAAGATACAGCAAACAATTGTTCAAAAAAAAAAGTGAAACAAAGGGAAGAAAAATGAATAAAAATGTTGGTGTGGATTGCTTCCATTTTAACACAAAAACTTAAAACTTACAAGGTGCTGGTGTGATGATTGATCTCAATAGATCTGGCTTAGATTTCTGACTGGTTCAGATATCTCTGGACCAATTAGAGCTCATGTACACTTACCACCTCAGACTTGATGATCTCAGACCAGCTGAGAAGACCAGGCAGCGATGCGGCTGTGGTCACCATCGTTTTCTCAATCCAAAGCGTCTGAAGGTGACAAGACCACCAGAAGTAGGCCGTTAGAATGAAAACTTTGGGAACCTTGATTACTGAAAATACATTACCTCGTATTTAACAACTTTAACACTGGATTTCAGGTGGAATTAATGTGCACTTTGGTAGAAAGCATAACAAACTGAAATCCACGCAAATTGGAAACATGCAGCTTATTTTCAGAAAGAAAATATGAATCATACTTAAATGATGCATCCCATGTAATCTTCTTACTTCATCTTGCATGATTGTATCTTTTTCTCCCCAACGTTGACTGAACAAATTGATTATGGCATGATCCTGATAAGCATCGTCATCTGTAGTATTATCATTACCGTTCATATCATTACCACAGTCATTGTCATCAGTTTAACTTGGTAGTAGCAGTTGTTGTACATCCTGATTTCAAATATCCTTGCTCATTCCTATCACTCTATCCCATACATCAGCCTTATCTAAATCCACGTTCATCCAACGTTCATCTGGGATGGAGAATGCCACGGAGGCAAGCCGAGTTCACCTTGAATTCTTTGCTCTTGTCCCGCTCCCCGCGGTGGAAGGGTCTGTCAAAGCTGAAGACGTTGATGTCATAGTACTCTGCATAATAGCGGATGTTGGCAGGCAAGCTCTGCGTCTCCAGGTGGATTCTCTTGGGAGGAACTGGGGTTACACTCCTGACCTCGATGTCTGATACCAGGGGGTCATCATTAAGGAACATGAAAATACAAGATAAATGTACACAACCATTAATTACTCTCCCAAAATAATTAAGTAGCTATGGAAGATCTTAAAACGTCTCTTGATGTATAAAAGTAGTGTAATTATTGTCAATGGGCAATGATTATAAAAACACAAGGCAATAATAATTATGATACCACTAATAACTTATGAATATCATCTTTATGTAATTGGCATTATCATTGCTCTTCAAATGGCATTATACCCCCATGGCTAGCATGCTAGCATATGAACAACCAAGGAGCAGCCAAATCAAGGAGGGTGACACACATAAAAGTTCAAAAGTTACTCTAGCAAGTAGAGCACTTGCCTGGAGTTGAAGGTCCTGTTTAACTTTGGGAGGTAAAAAATATTCACGATATCACATCTAATGCATAAGTGTAGGTCTGTTGTATCACAAAACATCCTAACATATAAAACGTTTGCAATAAATCCTAAAATATAAGGAGATATCAGTACTTTTCTCATTAAACTGTAACTGTAGACAGTTTAGTCTGGAAACATTTTTTATTACTATTGTTCACATTTTGTGTATTTAACTATACTTTACATCGATGACTATACAGATTCAAATTTTGACAGTGGTTGTTTCTATCCCTAACTCACATTTTAGAACTGTTCTAAAGCACTTATACTGGGTTTTTGTTTCTTCTGCAAATGGTAAATTATGGCTTTAAGGTCCACCATTACTAAGTACGTAACATGTGCAACTCCTAGCAATCACAGACAGTACAGTGCAGTTCGCTTTCTACAGGCAGTGAGAAAATCTCTTGGCATGGTAGAAATATGACAAGCTGACAAGAAGGATACACTGGTCATGAGCTGCTAGGTCATCTTCCGTGGGTGGCTGCTTCCCTGCCCAGGCTTTGGCTCTCGGGAAGTCTGCCTGGAATCTCTCAATCACCACCTGGGTTTGATCGAAGGGACGGCCACGGTACACATACTCCCGGTGCTAGAAATATCATTCAAAGTACAAAATCATTGGACTCAATCATTTGAAAGATCGGACATATGATAGAAATTGTTTGTTCGCTTCACAATAAATCTCGTAGTAAGAAATGAATAGACAAATATAAATAATACCACTCATTTTGTTTTTGTTAGCATTTTATGGGGAAAAGGGGGCTAGATAGATTGATGTTTGCATAAACATGAACAAAACAATGAACAGACTTGCTTCATTAGTTCAATAAAGTGTGATTTACGCCATACATTTCACGAGCATAATCTCTCATGAATTTGGACGATTCTCGATTGAGAACCAAATTGACATAATGATACAATTATTCTGCCACTTTTTGGAAGAAGAAAAATAGTCATTTCCCACCTAAATTACATTATGCAATGCATTCTTGTAACTGGAGGCAATATTTTCAAGAGTTATTGACATTGGCCAACTCACAAAAAGAAATCACACACAAAAAAAACACAAAAAAAAAACAGTCAAATAAATAACACTGGGGAATAAACCACTTACACAGTATGATCAATATTCACTCACTTTGATTTCACAATGTCACCAGCACGTATTATATGTTTCTGATTTAAAAAGAAGGAAAAGTAGAAATTACGCGGTGCATAATATATGTCCCCGCCGGAAGTAGCATTTTGTAGCAAAATGTACAATATAGGTCAAAAATCAAGGTCAAAGGTCAAAGAAGTCAAAGGTCAAAATTCTGTGTGGAAGTTTTGAAGCGCTCACCTAGTGCCATCACATAAAGCAAACGGAATCGAAATCGGGTTAGAAATGGCGAAGGAGTAGCATTTTGTAGCAAAATGTACAACAAAATGTAGGTCAAAAATGAAGGTCAAAGGTCAAAATTCGGTGTAGAAGTTTTGAAGCCCTCACCTAGTGCCATCACATAAATCAAACAGAATTGAAATCAGGTAAGAAATGGCGAAGGAGTAGCATTTTGTAGCAAAGTGTACAATACAGGTCAAAAAATCAAGGTCAAAGGTCAAAGAAGTCAAAGGTCAAAATTCTGTGTAGAAGTGTTGAAGCCCTCACCTAGTGCCATCACATAAAGCAAACGGAATCGAAATCGGGTTAGAAATGGCGAAGGAGTAGCATTTTGTAACAAAGTGTACAATACGGGTCAAAAAATCAAGGTCAAAGTTCAAAGAAGTCAAAGGTCAAAATTCTGTGTAGAAGTGTTGAAACCCTCACCTAGTGCCGTCACATAAAGCAAACAGAATCGAAATCGGGTTAGAAATGGCGAAGGAGTAGCATTTTGTAGCAAAATGTACAATACAGGTCAAAAAATCAAGGTCAAAGGTCAAAGAAGTCAAAGGTCAAAATTCTGTGTAGAAGTGTTGAAGCCCTCACCTAGTGCCATCACATAAAGCAAACGGAATCGAAATCGGGTTAGAAATGGCGAAGGAGTAGCATTTTGTAGCAAAATGTACAATATAGGTCAAAATCAAGGTCAAAGGTCAAAGAAGTCAAAGGTCAAAATTCTGTGTAGAAGTTTTGAAGCCCTCACCTAGTGCCATCATATAAAGCAAACGGAATCGAAATCGGGTTAGAAATGGCGAAGGAGTAGCATTTTGTAGCAAAATGTACAATATAGGTCAAAGGTCAAGGTCAAAGGTCACGACTGAAATTCTGTGTAGAAGTTTCAAAGCTCCCATGTAGTGCTATCATATAAAGCAAACAGAATCAAAATTGGCTCATAAATGACAGAGAAGTAGCAAATTGAAGATTTTGATCACACACGGACGCACACACGGACGGACGCTACGACGGACGGACGGACGGACACACGGACGGACACACGGACACACACATGTACGGAGCCCGTTTCATAGTCCCCTGCTCGAACTCGTTCGGCGGGGACAAAAAAAGCTTTTTACCTTCCTCAAGATTGGGAAGTTGCCAAAGAAACTGATGCGGAAGAACGTAGGCGGCTGTCTTTGCTGGGTTCTAACATTCTCAAAGAACTGGGCTTGGGTAACCTGTGGATAGACAAAAATGTTTCACATGTACATTATCCATCACCAATGGAACTGGGGGACCTGTACAGAATCTATGGGGGAACTTGATACTCTTGTAGGAAGTGGGAGAAAATCTTCAAGAAACTATGCATAATGTCCCAAGGCCCTGCACAAGTTTGTGTTTTCATGAAGTGTGGCTAAGATAAAGAGGGAAAGGACAATCCTCTCAACAGAATATGTGACTGCGTATATACTTATTGCACATGCAGGTTATCTTGAGTACAATACAAGTGCCATTCCATGCAGATATTCTATTTCAATACAGATACCTTGTTCTATCAAGACATCCTGTTCTATAAAGAAAGCCTTTTCACAACGACATAAATTTCTATAAGACATATATACTCTATGATGACTTCCCGTTTCCTCCATGTGTCCCTTTCTAAACAGATACCTCAACTTTTGGCACGTTACGACTTCCATGTGTATGCAAATATCACTTTTCAAATGTTATCAAGTATCATGTTTTTGTAGATTCTTGTAACCCTTACGACTTACCAATACCACTTTCTATATATATATATACAACTCTCATTGTTAAATACATGAAACTATGTCACAGACAAGATAGACTGATAAACAGTTGTGCTGCTATAGCACTGGTATGCCCTCCATAATTCTTTAAAGGATGGTTGCTGTGGAAGACTCACCAGCTGGACAGAGAGATTCTTGTAGTCAAAGAGTTTGGTCTCATACTGTACGGCCAGCTCTTTGCATAGCGGTATGCCATATTCCCAGACCTGGGCGGAGAGAATACAAAGAGGTTAGAAGGATCATTGGGTCATGACGGGATGGGACACAAACTTATCAACGCAGGAGATACTGTTTCATCAAGCCTAAACTTACACCATTAATTACACACTTTGAAAAATATGACAATTTTAGGTTATGGCTTGTCACAAGGCCAGGTCTAGCAAAAAGGACACAGTTGAAAACAAACAAACAACCAAACAGCTCATTGCAAAAGAAGAAAGAGTGCAGACGTCACTTTGTAGATACATGGTGATGCAATAAATCTTGACACTCCAAAGAATAGTAAAAAGAAAATCCTAATTCCTCTCCCCTACTGTGAATTCACAGCAATACAGATGATTAGATATGTTCAAGACATTTTCGAAGTTATTATGCAAAGCACCTATGCTGGCTTATGTAAATGCAGTGGATTAGGAAAGTATGGCCAGAGTAAGCAGGCGGTCAAGGCTTCTCACCTGACCCTTCTGGACCAGCTCGATGATGTCACAATAGAGCTTCTCCTTCCTCTCCCGCTCCGTCTGTGCGGGATGCTTGTGGTCCCTGGACAGCGGGAAGTCTGTCCACTCGAATGTATTGGCAAGCATCATGAGGGTGTGTGCCGCCTCTATGAAGTCCCCAGCGTTGTAGTGCAGGTCGTGGAGGAGGTAGATGTACTTGACGTATATCTCCTTCCGTCTTTCATCATCCTTGTAAAAGTTCTTTTCACATGGGGTAAGAGGGATAATGGTATGTAGTTGCTTGTTAGTGAAAACTGTAATGTTGCAAATGGAGCTAGGAGGAAAGGGTTTCATTGGAAAGAAGTACTCAGGGCAACTGACTGACAAGTTGCCCTACATCGATGTAAATAAGCACTGAATAGGTTTCAGTAGTAGCCATGACAACAGAAATCACAGGCATACATACTCAAGCAGGATTCCACCCTAGGACCTCCTGATCAACAGACAGGTGTCTGATCTGCTAGGCCACCAAGCTTCCACCTGACAGCCAGCGCTGGTTCTAATCCTTCTAGCATGCAGTGGGTAACGCATGATTGCTAAAATTGATGAAATTCTTCCATCAAGTTGTTTTTATTGTGATTGATTGACAAATTGTTTGACAACGACGTGAATAAGCACTGGATTGATCAGTTTTTTTTTCTTTTGGTAGTAGCCATGACAAAAGAAATCATGGACATATAATAGAAATTTATTGGCTGTTAGCAGACTCACCATGAGTTGATAGATGCAGCTGAGTCTGAGGTAGCGGTTCTCGAAGGATTTGTCGGACACGTTGCGGTAGTCGATGAGCCTGGTGAGAAGTCTCTTGACCTTCTCCACAAAGAGTTCTCCCTTCTCCTTCCACGGCTGGCTGCTGATCCTCTGCAGCAGTCTGAGAGGATGGACGGAAGGTTGGGATGGACAGAAGGTTGGGATGGACAGAAGGTTGGGATGGACAGAAGGTTGGGATGAACAGAAGGTTGGGATGGACAGAAGGTTGGGGTGACCACAGAAATGGAAAGAAGAAGAAAGTGTGAAAAGGGAAGCATGAGTAAGTTAACGACCAAAGCAAGGAGAATAATGGGATGAGGCTGTAATTCTATCTGTACACATGTTTGAGTTTGAGGAAGTGGTTCCAGAGAGCTAACACAAGAAATATTGTCAGCTTCTTGTCAAAAACATACAATCATACAAACAAAAAAGGGTATTTTTATTTAAAAAATGGGTGAAGAAAATGCTCAACAAATCTCAAAGCAATTTTAATGTTGAGGTACAGCCAACTTCTGGTTTTGGTCTGTAATATCAATTACATAAAAAAAAAATAATCAAGATATAATAAATCCACAGCAAAAACAATTCTCTGCAAACACCTCAAGAAAGATGTCACAGCTACATCAATCTGATTGATAGCTAACTGCAGGCATGAACAAAGTTCAGGTGGTGGGGCAGTGATCATGAACATATATTGTGTAATGACACAAAAATCAAACGGGAACATACACCCTCCACTCATGAAATTAGTGGGTCTAAGAGAGTGATATTGTTATTATTGGGTAACTGCTGGTGTAAAAGGGAATGCGTCAACATTTAACTATCCATTAACCTACAGTGTATACTCCCAAATTAAGCAAATTGTCTCACATTTCACTGAAAATCTCTGTGTAGTCTTCATCTCCTTTTTTCTGACCACACACCACATCATCCAGCTTGTCGATCAAGTCATCCTCCAGCTACAGGGATTTCAAAAAAAGCAGGGGAGAAAACATGAATGACGGCTGATATCTGGCACAATCAATGAAAGCAACGAATCATCATATGAACATGTGATTACACATGACTATTGCCGAGAAGTTTTCCCCCCGTCTTGCCATACATCACACAACACACACACATTTCTCAAGCCCCAATGATTAGCCACTTTAATTGTCAGTTGTCACTCCCCCGACATGTGTGGTATCCTTTACTGCATTCTACATCACACAGGATGTTTTTTCCAATCAGTCACACAGGACTCATCTCTGTGCACTTCAATTCCAAGGATCGTATTCAACTTTCTACATTTCACCAATGGTGGCGCTATAGTCTATTGCTAACACATCTTTGCAGGCAGGTGGTTAATATGCAGAAAGTTATGGCAGATGTGGATTGCTTCTGAATAACTTCTCATAAACCAAGCCAGAGATGACAGTACTGCTTAGCTCTGGTAAAGAAACTTTACCACATCGGGCCTACACAAGTTGTGTGGCTGACGTATTTACTTCAGGGAAACAAGTCTGGTGCTGTCAAAGTTCATGATAATCTGAATTATCAATTTTTTTTTTCAACAAAGGAGGCAAAAATCATGATATTTAGAACATATCTAGCCTATATGAATTTAACAAGATTTCGACAAAAAGATATGTGTACTGACACTCATAATAGTGCACAGAAAATAATGAGAGTGACTGTCTCTCAGCTTGACATCATCGTGGAGCTGTGCTATGCTAAAAGTTGAGGTGTACGTATTGGAAAGTATGACCCATGACCCTTGACCCACGATTCTCTTATGTTATCTTCTCCCTGGTCTTCTCTCCAGGCATAGTTTGTAGATTTTTTTATTCCTCATTCAATCCCCCCCCCCCCCCCCCCACTAAACTTGCACAGGTATTCCATATTTCCACAAAAGCAGTTGAAAGTTGTTCTCTATCAGCTGGCGTCTACATAAAGCTGCTAAGTAATTTTTGAAGGTGGTCTGAAGTTGTGACCCTCTGTAGGCAGAGAGTGACCGGCTGCCACTGACCTGCATGATGGTCCCCTTCTCCTGCATCTCACAGCACATGATGTCAAAGATGAGGGGAAGGCTTGCCCGTCGTATCGCCTCGTGGGGAATGAGGGTCACCTCCAGGAACAGTCTCGTCAAGTTGCTGAACTGCACCTTAGCAGTGCCTGGAGACAAACATATAAGTAAACACACAATCTGTACACTAATCCTGGATGTTATAATGACAATTGATACCGTCAAACCAGCCTAGTCGGCGACCTGTCTATAGTAGCCACCTGCTGTAAATGGCTATTCAGAGCGATTTCCTCCAAGAGAAAAGCAATATAAATGATTCTGTCTACAATATCACCTGTCTATAATTGCCACTTTTTTCGTCTCCCCCTGGATGGCCGCTATAGACAGGTTTGACTGTATATGGTCTTCTCTATTCAGGGTAGCCTCTTCAGTGTTGCCACTGCTCTACCAGAGGGCCCTGCCATTATTATTACCCTCACTGGCGTTGACAGGTGTGCATCAATACACCTGGGTTGAGAGGGACATGGTAAGTGAAAACATCTTGTCCTAGGACATAGGCATTTGGTAGGATTTGAACTCAGGACTTCCAACAGAAAGTCACAACTCTTGTCCACTGGACCACAGTGGATCAATCTACCAATACTGCAGTATGAAATGCTTGTAAGAATCCAATTCTGGGAGCTGGTGTTGGTAGGAATAAACAATAATTGTGTTTGAGTATTCTTGGTTGCAATGAGGCATCATACTAGATATCAGTTGCACTGAAGTAGGCCCTGGTGTGACTGTCACTAGCATCATGGCAGAAGGGATGGTGATGCATTTTGTCATTAGCTCCTTACATACATGTTTCAGTCATCTGTCGAGAGCTGATTTCTATTATAGAGAAAGAGCTGTAGTTTATGCCCTGTACAGTTGGCTCACCAACATACAATTGTATTGAACAAATCTAGTATATAGTAGGCAGCTGCAATTTCTTGGTCGATTGCTTGGTCGATTGAGACTAGAAGATTACAACAACAAAAAAGTCACGCCTTATTTTAATATAATACAAATACCAAGCATGAAAAAAAATGAAAGACAATCCCATAAGATATTTTCTGCCCATGGCATATCACAGCTAAGTACAATTATGTATAAGCCAGTGCTTCTCAACCAGTGGGGTGAGGCCCACTGGTGGGCCACAATATTTGTCCAAAATAAAATAGTATAAATTTGTAGTCGATCTACACATGGAAATGGGCCTTAAAAAACCTCACAGGAAACAAAGTGGGCCCTGGATTAAACACAGTTAAGAAGCGTGGATATAAGCAATGGATGGCTGGGATCCAAAGCAGCATAAGACATTTCTAGCATCCAACATGAATTTGGGAGTGCTACGTACAATGAGTCTGTTTAGAGTAAGGGCTCCCTCTATAGACTCACCGAGACTATCCCACTTCTGGATCATTTCCTTCATCATCACAAGCCGCATGTCACCAAACTTCTCCGTCAGTCTCTCCTGTTTGGCCTGCGTGAAGGACTCCAGCTGCAAGGCAGGCTGGGTGATGAAGTACACCGCCAACTCAAAGTACTGGGATCTCAGCTGCAACGGCATCGCACAAAACACAAATCACAATGATGTACCACAGCATGGGAGTATGATAGCATATAAAGCTCACCTCCAGACATTGAGGGTATGGTGGTGTTAAAGCGAAAATAATGATGAACAATCACTTGTGGTCATTCATAATTTCTAGATATCTGTGGTGGTGTTTAAAGAAAATGAAAAGGATAAATGGCATCATTAAAGTCTACAACCGCCAAAACCTGTGCTGTGTTGGTGTCAAAGTCAAATATACCAGCACGAATTGATACTTGCATGCTTTTACTATACATAATAATTGTACATCTCAAAAATCTCATACCAATCCAGTAACACTATGTGCACAATCTGCGGGAGCATTCATGAGGCAAAAGTCTGTTTTGCTCTTCTTCTTTTTTTTTTTTTTTTTTTTTTTGCAAAAAAGCACACACTCTGCATTCATTTGAATAGGAAAAAGTGTTGTACGCAGTGAAGTCAGCTATTTTGGGGCATGTTACTGCCAAGGAATGATCCTCAAGTGACTACCACTAATCCATCAAGGCCTTGAAACACATGTGGTTTTTGCCCTGTATTTCTTTTACTATAAATTTTACAATTCCTTCATAGTATTACATAAGCTAAAGTATTGACAAAACAAAAAACCCTCATCTGAGCCATTTGTTGTTGATATATATTAATTTTGGTTGCAGAATTTTCAAAAACTCTTCAATTGCTCCATTCAAAGCTGATTCTTTCAATAAGACATTTCAAAAGATTAACATATTTTCTTCTCATTCAAGTTGAAAAATTTTTCTTATTTCTTTCTGATTTATGCAAATTTGATAAATTCAACCAGTTCCATCCAATCTTTCTCCAATATTTGATATGCAGTGAAATTCACAGTTGCCAATTCAATGACAAGATGATAAGCTCTGTAGCAAAATTCTGCCAGGAATTGAAGTGCTATCAATGCTACATACGTCCACTGACTGCCCCATGACCTGGAGAGGGAGTAAAGGATATTCGATAGGGCACTCACTCTTATTGTGTCCTCGTGGTTGAGGTCTGCACACAATCTTTTGATTGCAGCTTGGATTACCCTGTAGAGGCAAAAGGAAGCGTCAATGATGCAGAACTTACAGATTACAATTGTATGCATCAGAGGTACATCTCTTTATCTCAGCCATTATCACCCACAACTTCTTGTACATTATATCAATCCGTCGAGGATGGGCTAATTTTGCTACAACAAGCATTTCCCATAGACACTTGCCCGAGTATACTCAGGACTCATCCTCAATGGGTTAACATTTTTTGGTGGTAGCCCCGAAAGGGTTAATATGGATATTGTGGATGAACAGACTTTCACAAGCTACACCTTGCAGATGTCAGTTCTACTGGCATCAACACAGCTATCCAAGCCATCTAGAGTCACTCCTTACATAGGAAAACTTGATACTGACCATGACGAGGCAGACTTGAAGATCATAATTACAATGACGACAAAACTTGATACATGTATCTGAATACATGCAGGAAGTTAGCTCTGATATGACATAACTTTATATTCAAAAAGCAGAAACTCAAAGTCATCTGCAGCAATAGAGCAAAAGTCAATAACACCCATTTCGAGATTCAGAAAGGGAAAAAATAACTTGGCTGAGGAAGGGTTAGGAAGGCTACTGATGCAATAATCATCCTGGTGAAAGTCAAAGACATGGCCTTGATTTTAAATTTGACTTCTTCTTGGGGCTAAATCTACATTGTCTTGAATATTTTTGTGAAGGAAAAAAAAAAGTATATTAGAAACATACTTCATACTTGTACGATAATATAAACCTCAAATCGATATAAAAATGTACAGATTATAAGCCATCATCTTTACATCATTTTGTGTGCACGAGAAAGGTTAAAAATTTTTCCAGAGGGTCATGTTAAGACAAGCCACACCCACCTGTTTGTGACCATCCTCATGGCAGCCCAGTCCCTGGGGTAGATGTCCATGGTAACGCACTCCTGGAAGAGCATCAAGATGCCCCGCAGGAACTCGTACCGCTGGCTGGAGTTGGAGAAGTTGTCGATGAGCATGGCAAAGTGGTGCTCCTGCATCAGCCGCAGCATCTCCATCAGGCACGTGATGCAGCGAGTCTGGAGCCAGAGCAAAACGTTTAGGGGTCAAAGGTCAGAGATCAGTTTGAAGAAGAGGGAATTGACTGCCATACGCAACAGACTTGGACACCTTTGCCTTCTCATTTGAACATTATATATCTCTGTAAGCATGGCCTTTCATTTATGCAGAGATAATAGAAAAAGTGTAAAGGCCTTTGACCCTGACCTTTGACCCTCACTCGTGAACTTTGATGCAAATAGTTGTCAATTCCCTTCTACCAAGTCAACCATATTACATTACCCCTAGATATTCCTAGCTGATATTTTGGCTGAAGAGTATCACTTGTAGCCAAAGTTTATGTTTTCAGTTAATAGAGATGTCTATCTCATTGGCATAGAATCTGCAAATGGGCCGAAATAATTGCCTTTTGTTTTTGATTGGCTCAATCACAAGTCTCCATCTAATTTCCCTCCTATAAAAATGAATTTAGAAAATAGTGTTTGCACTAAATCATTTTAGCATTGTAATATTGTACAACCAGAGATTTTCACATGCATTTAAGTTTTGCGAATTTTGTGAAATCAAAATGATTGCAAAAATTCTTGTCTACACTATATACATTGAATGCCAATGGCAATTCGCGAAAATGTCATGCCACTAAAAAGGCCGCCGAATTTGTGAAACCCAGAGAATTGTCTTGCTTTACTATCATTAAGCGATGTCTATCTATCATGTAAACATTTTCTAATGCTGGTCATTGAAGATAATATCTATATCAAACGTTTTGAAGTTGATATTTATATAGATACACTTCACTAGTAAAATCAAATAGCATTAAACAATTGCAATACATCATTCACACTCTCTTCACTGATTATCACAAAGAAGTTAACCATTTTTGGTGCTATTGCAAGGAAAGTTTAATGGAAACGAACAAGGAAATCAACTTATTTAGAGAAAATGATAGTTGGGCAAAAATTCCATGAAAATAGGAAGACTGCATATTGCCCTTACACTCTAAATGGAGAAATATGTAAATGTGTATAACCCAAATGTAAAATGTATGTCAATGCCATATGCCTTATTTAGATGCAGTATGAACCATATGAACCCTGAAAGATCAGGAATAACTGTGATGAAAGCACTAACACTATGCCTCGTGAACCACATCCATCACCACCAGACTAAGCTTTAATCTGCACAAAGTTTAATACATCAAGAAATCTTCAGGTGTTGAATTTGTGCGATATATTCACCTTTAAAGTTGCATGAACAAGTAATAGAGAGGAGTCGAAGAGTGCAAAATAGTGTCAAATTCAACTAAGTATCAATTCTGAATATTTGTTTCTTATATGGCACATTTCTAAGTATCTAAGTATGTTCAGGCTACAGATATATGTAGTTTTTTATAATGAAGCATTTTTATGCAAAATGACATGTATCAAAGAACTGAACAAAAATAGATATATGATTAAGCAGTTTTCATTTCATTCTACCAAAAAAAAAAAAAAAGACAAATACTACCTGCTACAACTTAATAATGAATTACACTGCTGAAATTATCTACTAAACTGAACTGCCTACATAATGTATAAACATACCCAAACAGTGCTGATACGAGGTATTGACACAAGCAATGGCTAAAATGTGATTTTATGTACTTGAAGTTCTTTGAATATAGGACTATGAATGATGCTTCGAAGAATATAAATGTATTCAACCAATATTTTCTTCAATTAACGGCACAGCAAAGAAGGGTTTTCTTTATCTCTTTTTTCATTTTTTTTTTAACTTCATAATGACCATTGGTTATGACTTGTGACAAAAAGTCTCTCTAACCTTAATTCTACATCACATTTATCGAGAAAATGGAGTTCTTGCAGACAGAAAGCATAAAGCTCTCAAAACATGCAACAGTTTCAAACCATGGCATGCAGTTAAAAACAAGACGATGCATAAAATATACAGGGTTATAAGGTCAGTCACTGCTTTTGTTACAACTTTGACACATGCTTTTTTTTCTTTATTAAAATAATATCATGGCATTATGTTTTGACTGAAAAGCAGTAGCTCCGATAATGGTCTTTTTCATAGTTTTTGTTTTGTTTTTCCTCTTTGCAAAGACACTTCTTATCAGTAGAAGCCCAAAGTAATGGAGTATAATATCTTTTCATGTCTCAGAATTGAATATGCATTTCATACACCTACAGATCAAGCATATTTTATGAAAGATATCAATGTTTGTTTGCTATTTGTACTATCCAAATATCAACATTTTTAAAAAAAGTCACAGGGTTGTAGTGCTAAAGATTTGAAAAAAAAAAAGGGGAGGGGAGAACAATCTTGGTTCTACTCAATTCAAACTGATAAAATAATGACAAATGAAATATTTGGTATGCTAGTACACTTTCGTCTTTCTTCAATTAAAATAGGTGTTAAAAAATCACAATAAATCCAGGCAAAACTAGGCAAACTGACTTTGTCAGAGGTCTTTCTTCATGCATAGAGTATATATATCATTTCCTTTCACAGAAGGAAACTTTTCTTCAAGATATCGCATGTTGGAATCAGTCAAAAGAATGTGCTGTGTGTAGACACAATGGCCCGAATTCACGAAGGTGGTACAAATGAAACCATGGTTTAAACCATGGACAAAAACCATGGAACGCAAAGTGTCGCACGGAATATTTCGTTACGAAATTGGTCATTTCGTCGACAAAATGACCGTTTCGTTAACCAAATTATCATTTCGTGGACAAAATGTTCATTTAGTAGCAAAATATTGTCATTTCGTTACAAAATAATCATTTCATCGACGAAAAGACTGATTTCGTAACGAAATATTCCATGCGACACTTGGCGCTCCATGGTTTTTGTCCATGGTTTAAACCATGGTTTCATTTGTACCACCTTCATGAATTCGGGCCAGTAAGGGCATGTCCAAAGGGTGAAAGAGGCACAAATGGATGGAATACAAGGTAATGCTTTAGCTGTGCATTGCACAGACACAGTTGATGAAAAACATTACCAATGCTCTTTATCTCATCAAACACTGTCCTGTATGCATTGTTTAAATCAAACCATCAGTTTCAGAAGCTTTTTGTTTGTCTGACACATTATTGGATCAATAGCAATAGTTCAGTCCACTAGAAGCACAATTACAATTACAGAGCACAAGTGGACAAGGTAACAAAGTTTTATAACTACCAGCATTCATTTGCATGATTTTATTTTTCTTCTACAAATGAAAGTCATTCATATCACTTGAATTTCCTCAAGAAAGAGGGGCACAGCATCCCTTCATGACACTGTATTTATCGATTATGTGAATATGTTGTAGACATGATTTGCAAAGTTCAACTATTTATCATCCGGAATTTTCCTTCTTTTTTTTTTTAAATGGTTCCAACATGTGATATCTGTCAAAGTTTTTAAAAAAAAAAGAGAGAGAGAGAATATGGAAGAGGTAGGGCAGTCTGTGTATGCGTTCCAACTTCTCAGCATGATTCTTTGCAAGAGTACAAAGCATAGTTTTTCTAACTGCGATATCATAATTCAAAGTTTTACTTACTCTGAGCCGTTTACGATTCTTCTACAAAGCAAATGATTAGGCAAAGCAAAAAAATTTAATTGTCACTTAAGAGCACTCAGAGTAACCATGTCTGTATTTGTCTGTAATGCAAACATTCTTGCATTCATTAATACTGTGTGTCTGCTTCATATGAGCAACTTCATTACTGTCTATTTAATATGAGCAAGCATTACTCCTGCCACAGTTACCATTTTCTACATTTAAATGAACTATATTCTTCAAATTCTAATCAGTGTAAACATGACATCTGGCTCCTGTTCTAAGTTGTCCAATCAATGGAAAAGTTAAATGAACAATTCATTGTTATCAAAATGGAATGAAACAGTTATGAAAGTTAGGATTAGTGAACATGATAAAAATGTAAGACATAATGATTCTTATACATGATATGGTAATCCAATATCTGAAATGATATCACCAACACTTCCCGAGACAAAATTTTATGAACAAATAAACACATACACACAAACACACAAAACAAAGCCCACGAAAACCCACAACATACTGATCACATAAAAAAAAAAGAAAAAAAGAATGCGAATGGCAAATATCTAATAGTCTTTAGAATAGCTCCTGGGCAGATATAGTTCCAACAAATAATGTTTCATTCCACTACATTTTACGGGTCATGATACTGACCACACCATACAAGACAAATTTCTTACAAAAACTAGGAATAACAAATTTACTCTGCAGGACATATACATGGACAAGCATGTATTTGAATATGACTATCAAAGAAAAAAAAAATTAAAAACTCGGAGAATGCAGACCTTCTCCAAGCAGCTCATTTCCACCAAGAGGATCCAGACGGTGATTCGTATCTCTACCAAAATTTCATCATATGTTCCTTGCATCATTAACAACTTTTCCTGACAATATCATCCAAATTCATTTTTCAACTTTTCCTGACAATTTCATCCAAATTCATTAATCAACTTTTTGAGTTATTTTGCAAACAGGCAGACAAATAAACAAACAAACAAACAGACAAACAAACCATCACCAGCAAATACATAGCCTTTTTGGCAGAGGTAAAAAGACAAAAAGACAGAAGGATATATGAAATTCCTCAAAAGCTGAGAATGTGGATTAGACAAGGAATGGTGGTACTCACATGGAGCTCTGTCCTAGAATCAGAGGCAGGCACCATACACAGGATATCTCTGAAGAGATACCTCATGACCAGACCTATCTCTTTCTCAACCTGCTCCGTCTGGTAGGCAAAGACAAAGCAAGAAGTAAGGTCATTAGAAAGGTATTTTCTTTGTCCAACTATAAAAAGGCCCACCACAGAGTCAGGACTATGAAATAATGGCAAGTCTGTGCCAAATAATGTGACCAGGATTGAGCCTTCATAAAGATTCCATAAGAAATATCTTTTGTTTTTTGTTGTCGTTGTTTTTTCCCCGTGACATTCACCAACAACTGATGCACTTACATGACATTGGCTTTGTAATAAAACAAAACCACAAGTAATGACACCTGACACAATCATTTCAGGTAACATCATTCTTATCATAAATTTCACTATAATTAACTTTATCATTAAGAACATGACTACCATCACTTTCATCATCATAATCAGAATAAGAATTAGCATGAGTACTTTGTCATTGTAACTGTCATGATTGTTGTATCTAAATGATTTCTCTATTTTTTACTTTATAGACAACTTTGATACATCAGTTTTGTTAGTATGAACATCTTTATTATGTAGTAGGGAGTGACACATGAGGGCTCGAGCCCTCGGGTAAAAGTAAAGAATTTTACTTTTGTGAGTCCTGGCCCATGTGTCACTCCCTTACATTTTATTCATGTATATATGTAATATTGCAATTCTATACAGAAATGAATAATAACAGAAATAATAATAATATTAATCATATGCACTATTGTTAGCACTGTATTCACACTGTTCTGTTTTACTTTTATCATCACTGTCTCTTGTTTTCATCTTCATCTTAAACTTATTCCCTTCTCTATTTCTCCTCATCCTCCTTGTCCATCTTTTTTCATCATCCTCATGCATCTCACCTGGGAGAGGGTGTGGAGGGTGGTGAGAATGTCCTCCACAATGGCGATGCAGAACTCCGGCAGGAGGTCGTGGCGGATGTGATGCTGCAGCTGGGTCAGACAGGGCTGGAGGAGAACTTGTCTCGCCACTGGGGACAAGGCAAGAAGGACTTATCAACCACTCAAATATGACTCTCTGCTCATGCTGATATTCAAAACACATGATTTCCTCTTTCTGATCTTGCAGTTTTCCCAAACACCGACTCTTTATCACCATCAATAGAACATTCTTAATGAGGGACTTTGTAAAGAATAAGCTTCAGAAATCGTGGTAATATACTAAAGTCAATGCTGAAGACCTTAAAATATGTTTCTTGTCAATAATTTTTGAATAACAATTTCATGTAATGGATTAGTTCAATACACATTTAGCCTGGAATCTAGAGAAAAACCTTTAACTCTCCTTTAACAAGTGAAAGAAGTGTTGCAAACAGCCAGATATTTACATGTGTCTCTTTGGAAGATCTAAGAGTATAGCATCTCTTAACAACATTTCTACAGAATACAATTATTTTTTTGTTTGTTTTTATTTCCGTCTTCATATAAAAATACACACATTACAAGTTGCATATCCATTGCATATACGTACAGAAGAAACGGGGGATTGCCTGTTCAGTCATATTATCAAGATATGTCTGTTCTTCCACAGGGTCCCTAATTTACAGTACAATATAAGAATAATAAACACTGTATATACAAAACCTAGAAAAAAATAATGAAAATTATTTACCGAACTGGTACAGTGAGAGTCAACAATAATCAGAGATAGGTAGAGAAGAGCAGAGCAAGGAAAAGAAAAAGAGGAGGAGAACAAACTTACAAAAGAAAAGGCAAGACTCATATACCCCCCTCCCCCTAAAAAACACATAAAATGGCTGTTACATTTGGTATTGTATTGAGTCCGAACTCACTGGGTGACCTAAAGAGGGAGCTGTTGATGGCTTCCTTGATACACTCTAGCTTGCTCTGGAGGACACTGGTCTTCTTGGGCTGAAGAGGGATGCAGTCCAGCAGGTCAGCGGTGAACTGACTGACTTCCGGTGCTGTGTACATGGCCATGGCCATCAGCTCATTGCAGATGGTGCTGAATTTGCGCAGAACTACAAGCTGTAGGTGTGACATGGTGGAGACTCATGGTCATTACTACTGGATGAATTGTATTGGTATCTCTAGCATGAATGTTAGTTTGATAAAGATGATGACCATCTAGTTAACAAAGATCTAGCACTCCACTGGGATGAAATTGTATAAAAGGCAAGCATGGATAATCATCCATATCATAGATACAACAAAAAAATCATTATAAACATTTAAACATCTCCCCCTCCTTCTCCTCCTCCATCTCCTCCTCATCACCATCATCATCAACATCATCATCAACATCTTCATCATCATTATCACCATCATCAACACCATAAACATCATGAACATCATCAACACCAACATCATTATCACCACCATCATCATTAACATCAACACCATCATCAACATCACCATCATCATCAACACCATCATCATCATCACCATTACCATCATCATCGTCATCACCATCAACACCATCATCATCAACACCATCATCATCATCACCATTACCATCATCATCGTCATCACCATCAACACCATCATCATCATTACCATCATCATCATCACCATCAACACCATCATCAACATCACCATCATCATCATCACCACTGTCATCATCACCATCAACACCATCATCATTACCATCAACACCATCATCATCATCATCATCATCACCATCATCACCATCATTACCATCACCGTCATCATCATCAATATCATCATCATCATCATCGTCATCCCCATCACCATTACCATCATTACAATCATCATCATCACCATCATTACCGTCATCATTACCATCACCATCATCACTACCACCATCACCACCATCATCACCACCATTATCATCATCATCATCATTACCATCATCATAAACATCATCATCAACATTATCGCTTTGCATGAATAAAACAATTTGGCAACAAGGAGGAATTACCTGATAACCTTCCAGTTTTTCATTGTCCTTCTGCATGAGAGAGTTGATTGACTGAAAGAGGTTCCGAATTGCGTCTTGCATGTCACCATCGTGAATGTCACCAGTGGCCCTATGATGCAATGTTATATTAAAACTGTTACCTCCAGGCACTGGTACCATAATTTGATGGTAATTGAGCTTACTTCCAAAAAGACCTTGTTACAAAATATATTCAGGATATCCTTACATCACTGAGTCCCTCTGATTGTCTAGCCATTAGAATGCCCTATTTAACTACAAGAGGAAAACCTTACATATATCTTAAATACATTTTCAGTAACAAGTAAATCCACTTTTTCAAATGGACAGAACAAGACGCATGGAGAAAATGACACAGGCACAGAGTAAAGTAAGAGCAAGAGACAGAAGGATTTGAGGATGTAAAAATTTGTTTGTTTGTGCAAGAAATACTAGCCATAGTGGTCCAGCTGACACAATATGCATAGCATAAGTACTTATAAAAAAAATGCAGTAAAACTTGTCTCAGACACAGACCTTGAATGATGCACACATGTATGACATATAGCCTTATTGGACACTTAACCTCTACACATACTACATCTGTAAATGTAGATCACAAAAATTGCTAACTTCTATTCACAAAATCATATTTACAATGTATTAGTCTGATACAGCAAAAAGTCTATCAAGTTTGACTGTATTAAGAGCCATCATTGTCATACAGAGTGCCCTTTCATACCACAACGCCCTGATATGAAACCTTTTTCACACTAAAAAACCATACTACAAGACCATTTTCACACTGACAAGCCTTGCGAAAACATTTTCACACAGGAAAGCCCTGCTACAAGACACTTACAAGACACTTTTCACACTGAAAACCCCTGTTTCAAGATCCTTTTCACACTGAAAAGCCCTGCTATAAGACCATTTTCACACTGACAAGCCCTGTGACACCTTTTCCACACTGCAAAAGCCCTGCTACAAGACCCTTTTCACAATTAACCCGTTGAGGACGAGTCCCGAGTATACTCGGGCAGGTGTCTATGGGAAATGCGTGTTGCAGCAAAATCAAACCGTCCTCAATGGGTTAAAAGCCCTGCGGTACAACCATTTTCACACTGCAAAGCCCTGCTAGAAGACCCTTTTCACATTGGAAAGCCCTGCTACATGACCCTTTTGACACTAAAAATGCCTTGCTGCAAGACCTTGTCATAATGGAGAGACCTGCCGTGAGTAGAAGCTGAGACACTACTCACAGCTTGTAGAGGATAAGACACTACTCACAGCTTGTAGAGGCTAAGACACTACTCACAGCTTGTAGAGGCTAAGACACTACTCACAGCTTGTAGAGGATAAGACACTACTCACAGCTTGTAGAGGCTAAGACACTACTCACAGCTTGTAGAGGATGTGAGAACGGAAGATGAACTTGAAGAGGTACTGGAGTCCCTCCAGCATGTTGGATACATGTTCTGGCTTGTATGTCAGAGCCTTGTCGATGTACTGCATCATGTAATGAACCAAGAACCTGGGGGAAAACATATGGTTGCCATATTATAAGCGAGATAGAAACAATAACTCAAACATGTCATATGGTTTACATATCCACATGCAGCAACATATGTGTTGTCTGTATCATCACATAGATTCATACACTATATTCTGCTTGTGCACACACAGCATTCACACCGATTCACACCGGAGCTGTGCAGACATATAGATCTACATGTACTGTATAGGTCAGCTTTTTGTTTTCACTCCAGCTATACCAGAAGTCAAGCGATATATACCTGATCATGAGAATAGAAAGAGAAAGCCATTTTATTTCTTTTTATTTTTTTATTTTTTTTTATTATTTATTTATTTATTTATTTATTTATTTATTTTTTTTTTGGGGGGGGGGGGGGGAGGGGGTTAGAATATCCTCATGTCATTCAACCCAACCTCTGTATGTTTGTAAGACTGATCTTGACTGTGGAAGTGAAGTAAGAAGTAAGTGCTGGCAGTTTTAATAGAACATCGATGAGATGTTTCGGCAATGATTCCAATGAGATAACATAGCAATCCCATACTCACTGGTGTGCTAGTGTGCTGACAAAATGTTTCTCTATGTACGAGTCTAGGACGGTAGTGAAAGACTTAAACCTCTTCTCTCCCAGAACGCTGATAATATGTACCTGCGCAGAAGGGAAAGAGAGAGGGAGATGAAAAAAAAGCAAACAATAACAACATAGCATAATCACTGTAATACTATTCTACAAATTCCAGTCATGTTACATTGCATGGAATACCAATCAGCAATAACAGACTAATGAAAAGATCTCATTACTTCAAAAAGTTGCTGAACGTGTGTCAAAAAAAAAAATCCTTTTCTGTTTGATTACTGCTTCTCACTTCAATTTGAAGTCAATCTACAGAACAAGAGCACCAGCTTCTCAGCAGAGGAAAAAAAAAATCCATGTAATGTGGTTTTCATATTACATTTCACTCAATTTGTTACTTTATCAGCCAAGGAAACAGGTTCAAGATGACCAAAATGACTACAAACATATTGCTTTGGTTTGCTTGGTTCCATGGCATTTGCTCCTGTAACAATTGCTCTCATAAAATATCTGCATGCTATCAAACATAAATTCCACCCACAAACATAACCTTAACCCTAATCCTCACATCAAACTAAACCTAAAACCCTATCACAACCCTAACCATAACCCTAAGTCCTTGGAGAAAATAAGACTAGAGTAACTGTCGCAGGAGTAAATGTCGTACCACTAGTTTGCTTTAATAGATGGAAGAGATAGGTAGTGTGGCATGATGTCCCACGTCCAGGACAGAGACGACACTAAGACAAGACTTGCTGAAACTCACCAGAGACTCAAATATTTGGCGGCCGTACTCCTCTGTCCTCTCGTCTAAGATAGAAAAGAGAGCATCCAGGATGTCTTGGAGAACCTGCATCAGAAGGTGTAAGTCTTCATCAATAGATGTCAGATTTGAGAAACATACAGACTCATTCAGACAACAAATTTGAGCCTCATTTTATAACTGACAGTAATTGCAACTGTGAAGACTCTTAGTTCGGGGTTCATGCAGTTAGTATGCAATGCACATAGGGACCCAAATTTGTCATGTTCATGGTAGATTCCCCACAATTTTCTTCTTAGAGTACGAGTGTCTTTGCATTAGAATTTTCAAAGAGAAAATAAAGCACAACTTATATTTCTCACTGCCAGATCATGAACAAGATTCGAAAGAATCTGCCTAAAATAAGCGTACATGTAAATCAATTTTCTTCAACAGGTATTTAGAGCACAAAATAATAATGAAAGCTTGCATGGATCAATGTCATTGTACAGTATCCGTCACAATAAAGTTTCACTTCTAACGTTAGCTAACGGAGATTATCGTTAGCTAACGTTAGCTAACGGAGCCGCCGGGAAGTCAGCTAACGTTAGCTATCGATAACTAACGTTAGCTGACTAACGTTAGCTATCGATAGCTAACGTTAGCTATCGATATCAACTAACGTTTGCTCAGTGAGGGCTAACGTTAGACGGAGAACTTCGTCTGTTCGGAGTTTTATTTTATTGTTCAGTATTACGATCCTCCTCCGAGCTCCGGAGATCGAGACACACGGAAGGCCGACATAATTTACAACGCTGCGTAGCGGGATGCACCACTGTCCCTGCACTGACTATAAGGACGTGATAGATCGGCAAAATT
The DNA here is from genome assembly GCA_033980235.1 of Diadema setosum. Lineage (NCBI taxonomy): Eukaryota > Metazoa > Echinodermata > Echinoidea > Diadematoida > Diadematidae > Diadema > Diadema setosum. The sequence continues at coordinate 48,109,585 of CM067060.1, forward strand.
AATCTTATTACATGTAGGCCTACTGTTGTATGTATTATCTCATAAACACATCGGCAATCACGCTCACCGACTGTTCGAAAAATCGAAGATTTGGGTGTAGTTTTCATGGAAAACACAGCTACCAGCTCGCGCTCATCGACACTGTTCGCAAACTCACGATGCATACAGATACAGCTACAGTACAATAAATCGTACACTCAACGATCTATCTTTGACAGTGAAATATACGTAATGTATTACGTGCGTGTTGAGTGCAGGAAATCCCCTTCCCACATACTTTCACTAGTACTTCCACCTACCTGTACTGTACCAAGTACCTGAGCTGAGCTCTTAGCTCTGCCACAGCATGTGTGTGTAACGTGCCGTGTAGTCACGCGCACGTGCGCTTGCGGCGCTTCTGAACTAGTACTAGTAACTGATTACGGGCGAATCGGTTTCCGTGCTAGAGCATCCCACCTGTTGTACTTACCTGGTAGCCTTCAGTTTGTATCATTATTGTACTACATTGTAGTAATTTGGAGGGCGTTCCGTGAAGCCAGACGTACCAGTGATGTCCATCACGGAAACTATCCCCGACGATAATAATACTGATACAATGTCAATGTATTTTGGTAGCCCAGCGACCTCTGTGATATAAAGTAGCGTTCCGTGTACTGAAAAACATTATCAACGTTTGTATAGGACTATTTTTTCCCATAATCTTTTATTGATTCCATATTCAAAACAATTTCATAACAAATCAAATCACATGTATTACAAAATCCACGATTTAGCATGACATGATTATAATGAAATCAAACCAAGCTGTACTTTCAGCAGAAACAGTACATTCGTAAAGAATATACAATGCACCAGAGAAAGAAAACATCATACACTGCTTGCTTACTTTCGTTAAAATCAAATCGAGCTGTACTTTCAGCATGACAGTACAATGTTAGGCCTAATGTTAGGGCCTAACCGATACTTGGGGTGAAAAGCGGCGGTTCGCCGGGTAGACCGATCGAGTGTATCGCCAATTTATTAGGGGATCCGAGTATCTATTTTTTTTAAAGACATTTCCCTGTCTTTTTTTATTTTGAGGTCGTTTCCGATCTTCATTGTGAGATCGGCAAGCATTTATGTTTTAGCTAAGGCATTTTTTTTTCTCTCTCTGCTGAGAAGATATCGAAGCGTGGATGAGCGTCGGTCCCGTAATTTTGAAATGAATTCTATACCTCTCAATGTGCACCAACATTTTTTTCCCTCTTTACGATCGCCAAGCTATTAAAAGTGTTTGTACCGAGTATTTACAGGACATTATTTGCAGGTTTTCCGAAGAAATATAATTATAACAGGACATTTATTTATGCGCGCGGGTACCGGGTGTAACTTTACAGTAAACGTGCCTAGCATGTTCAATACACTGTTAATCTTGCAGTTTATTTATGCTATAGTAGAATGACTGAATATTATAAAGACTCACTTTTGATTGCAAATAGTAATGTTTATACCTATACCGAGAAAAAAAAAACCCACTTTCATTTTCCTTCTTCTATTAAACAGTAAACGGCATGTATTAAATATAAAAACCAAATCAGCTAACGTTAGAGAGACAAAACTACATGTCTACCGGGTAGCCAGCGAGTTTTTCTCTGTGTAGGCCTAATTCAGTGGGTTTTATTCTGCAATTGCATTCGCTACGAGATATGGTATCATACATTAAAGTAGAAAAATAGCAAAATTCAAATGTTGATAGTTGTGAAATATTTCATTATGCATGCTACACGCAGAACAAGCATTGACACGCTTCATCGTGCTTGACACTGGAGAATACGGTTGTGTTGCCATTGTTTTCGATTCTGTAAGTTCCGTGCACATCGCGTTGGATACGCGGATGAAGTGCAAAGATTGTGAACATTGGCCTATAGATTGATATTTGTACACACTTATAACTCCACACGTTCAAACCTACATTGACATAATGATTCATTATAGCATCACTTTAATTTCATTTTGTCTTCTTCTCTTAAACTCAGTTAATGGCAATGCCATGTAAGAAAAGCAAAAACCACGATAGCTAACGTTAGCTAACGTTATTCTCTACTCTCAGGCAGTTCTGCACTAACGTTAGCAAACGTTAATTTTGATACTAAAGCATGTCAATTCGTTCGAGAGCATACATAATGAAATATTCTTACAAGTTTCAACATTCGCATTTTGCGATTTTGTCTACTTCTATGCATGATACCAAAACCCTTTGAAGCAAATGTAATTGCAGAATACAGACCATTGATACCAAAGAGAAAATTCGCTGGGTATACCCGGTACAGACGACGTGTGGTTCTGCATGGTCCCACTAATCTAACGTTAGCTAACTAACGTTAGCCATTGTGGTTTTTGTTTTTCATACATGCAATTAACTATGTTTAAGAGAAAAGGCAAAATGAAATCAAAGGGATCGTAATATTCTCTTAATGAACGTTTGAACGTGAGTAATTTATATGTGTGTACAAAATTAATATAAGACCAAAGTTCACAATCTTTACGCTTCATCTTCGTGTCCAACACGATATTCACGGAACCTCGCAAAAATTATGGCAACTCAGTCCGTATTCTCTACTCTCAAGCACTAACGTTAGCTAATGTTAACGTTATACTGAAGCGTGCCAACTTGTTCTATAAGAGCACGCAAAATGAAATATATTTACAAGTACCAAAATTGGCATTTTGCGATTTTTGTTTACTTTTATGCATGCTCTTATAGAACAAGTTGACACGCTTCAATATAGCGTTAACATTAGCTAACGTTGTAGTGCTTGAGAGTAGAGTATACGAGGCGAGTTGCCATTATTTTTGCGAGGTTTTTTTCCGTGAATATCGTGTTGGACACGAAAATGAAGCGTAAAGATTGTGAACTTTGGTCTTATATTTGTACACACATATCAGCATCCCTTTCAATTTCATTTTGCCTTTTCTCCTAAACATAGGAAAACGTATGATAAACAAAAACCACAATAGCTAACGTTATAGCTATAAACGTTAGATGAGTGAGACAGAACTGCATGCACGTCTACCGTGTACCCAGCGAATTTTCTCTGTGTTATCAATGGTCTGTATTCTTTAATTACCTTCGCTTCACAAGATTTTGGTATCATGCATAAAAGTAGACAAAATCGCAAAATGCAAATGTTGATACTTGTAAGAATATTGCATTATGAATGTGTGCTCTAGAACAAAATAATTGACATGCTTCAGTATAAGATGAACGTTTGCTATTAATGCTTGAGAGTAGAGAATACTGTATACGGGGTGTCGTTATTTTCGCATGGTTTCGTGACTTTCGTGTTGAATACGAGATGAAGCATAGAGATTGTGAACTTTGGTCTGATTTTTATACGCACATGACTATTGTAACCAACACACGTTTAGCATCACTTTAATTTCCTTTGGCCTTTTATAGTTAATGGCATGTATGAAAAAAAAAAAAACACAACAACATTAGCTAACGTTAAAGAGACAGAACTGCATTGTCTGTACCGGGTATCCAGCGAGTCTTGTTAGTTGTTGTTATATGGGTTTTATTCTGCAATTACATTCGCTTTACGAGGTTTTGGTTTAAGGCATAAAAGTAGACAAAATCGCAAAATGCCAACGATGATACTTGTAAAAATCATTTTGTTACGCATGCTCAGAAGAAGTTGACACGCTTCAATGTTAGTATGAGATGAGAGAATTACGGGGTTTGTTGCCGTTATAATTTTGGCGAGGTCTCGTGAATATGCTGTATCATGCTGGTTACGAAGATGAAGAGTAAACATTGTGGACTTTGGTCTGGAGTATATCATATTAATATATGGACACAAAAACCAACTTAGACATCAAACACGTTCAAAAGTTCATTCGCACTAACGGAATTATATATTAGCATCACTTTCATTTCATTACGCCTTTTTTTTTTTCTTAAACATAATGACATGTATTGAAAACAAAAACCACAATAGATAACGTTTATAGCTAACGTTAAAGTAGAGAGACAGAACTGAGTGTCTGTCCCGGTTACAGGTTGTTTCGGCAAATTTAAAAGAAGGGTAAAGGACATGCTTACCGAAACGTTGAGATAGAGAAGGTTCTATTCAGGACCAATCTCCTATCCACGAAAGAATTCAAGGCGTCTCTTGAAACCATCCACCTGTAAAAGATTAAGACCTCATTGTCTCCGATCACGCAATGATGATGCCACTTCGAGATGCACGATGAAGACAATATCGCGGCGATCGTTTGTTGACGAACAATAAAAACCTCGGCAAGCGGGAGGGGCAACGAACAAAGGATTGTCTTAATGACTTGCTATGGAGCTTCTCAGTGGCACGAAGAGAGTGTGACAATGGATGCCACCTGTCACAATCCACGGATGATGAACATGGGATGTAAGTTTTTAGAACGTAACTATATGCTTATAGCAAAGTGAGATACACATTATAGAGAGAATGAAACGTTACTGTTTTCATCGGTAATCGGTAATGATAAACATCATTGAGACTACAGTCATGTTGATATATATATATATATATATATATATATATATATATATATATATATATATATAATAGGAGTAAATATTTTCACTCGGATGTTTTATATATACACATAATTAATCTTGCGTGGCCTAATCTGAATACTCATCAGTTTAGAAAACCAAGAGAAAGTTACAATGTATTAAGACAGTCATACGTAAGTTTGCGCATCGACACGTAAACCTTTTCAGCTTATTCTAGATGTTGGTGACACAACATTGCTCCTGCAACAGTTGCGCCGGTCGTATGTTAAGACTGTAGGGCTTTTTTTTTTTTTTAAGATTTAATTTTGATATGATGATTTGGATTGGGGTTAGGGTTATGTTTGTTGGTAGAATTTTGATTGGATTAGTCTAAGATATTTCATGGGAATTAATGATAACAGTAGGCCTATGAGATGGATTTTCATATTTATCTGTTGAATAACGCGAGCGTGAGCGAACAGATTACAATTTACAACGAGTACAATTCTGTCTGTCCATAATTCATTTCCAGAAATGAGGTATCAAGTCCTGTAACCCATACCTATACTTTCGAAGCAAAATCTAGTTCGTATAGTTGTCAAGGACCTGTGTGAGGAATGTGCTTCAATCCGTCTTTTGTCGTGTGTTTTTGTCGAAAATGCTAAACCATTATCGTTGATCGGGCGATGCGAGAAAATTCTGCTTTGAAATTGATGGGCTTTTGTTGTTGTTTTTGTTTTTCTGTTAAAGTCCGAACGTAATTAGCTGGCCCAGTTGATGCAGGGAGTTACCAGCTAGTGACTCTTTTGAAATCGGCAAACCTTTAATCAATGTGCAAGAGTTAGCGTTTTCTTTTAATGGAAATCCAAGGAGGTAGGCCTTTATCACAGCTCGCAACTAAGATTTTTGACTTTGGATGATCTTGGTACGCGATATCAGCGTTGATTGACAAGGAAAGACACCTTTGAATCTCGCCAAATCATGCCATTACATGTAGTAATTAAATGAATTACAAGAAAGGCAATACAGAAATACATTGTACATTTAAGTTTGATTTCTGCTGTGCTTGTTCATTTAAAAAGTAATTGAACATCACTACCAACTAAATGTTTATGAATTTAAGAAGATACATGAAGACAATACACCAACTTTGCCAAACTAATATTGAAACTACCTCCCTGTTTTGACATTCCGCGCGCCTTATATTCTCGCTGATGAAATTGTCTAAAAGCGTCGCCCCCCCCCCCTTGAATATCACGAAAAGATTTATAGTTTCATCATTTATCACACGCACAACGTTGATGGTTCAATCTCGTGTTGCAAGCGTTGTGGAGATGAAGTGAAGAAATGCGTTATCACCATGTACGTACATTACACTGCATATTTTTGTTATACCTATCATGATGAAGAAAGATTGCACTGTTATTTATTGACCCCCCCCCCCCCCCCCCACACACACACACATGTCCACATTGTTTACACGTTACCCCAAAATATAACGTTTTACACATTTAAAGACATGGCCACCTCTGCTATATTGTCTATGCTGTTTATAACGCTGACCAGCTGATGTGGCGAGACTTTGTCTTTGCGGCGCAATAATAATTCTGATGCGGCGAGACTACGAACAGTAGACGCGAGCGAAGCATCCTGATCCACTTCCACGGTTCGTACTTTGTAGTCTCGCCGCATCAGACGTGTGGCTCAGCAAAGATAAGTCTCGCCGTATAGATGTACATAGCGTAGCAGCAGGGAGGTGACCTCCCTGGTTGCAGCAAATACTAGTAATAGCTGCATCCTCCGCCTATAATATAGGCCACTTCTCGTTGAGTTTACTATTACTACACAGGCGCAACGTGTGGAAAAAAAAAATAAGCATCGTACGAACGACGGATGATGCACATCCGCAAAAGTAGTTATTGTCTGAACAAAAAGAATTTTCTGCGCTCCAAAAAAGACATTTCAGAGTTGAAAGAGTCATAACTAACTGCATTAACTGGGCCAGCTAATTACGTTCGGACGTTAAAAGAAACAAAACAAAAGCCCTTGCACAAAAAGGGTCTGCCGGTTTCAAAGGAGAATTTTCACTTCAACATCGGACAATCATGGTCCAGCATAGACAAAAAACAGCAGAAATCGGACTGAGAGAGACATCCTCACACAGGTCTTTGACAACTAGATTTTGCTTCGAAAGTAAGGCATGGGTTACATGACTTGATAGCTCATTTCTGGATTATGAAGAGACAGAAATTATACTAGCTCAAGTAACTGCAATTCGTCTACCAACGCTCGCGATACGAAATATCCATTCACCATCTGATTATTTGCTACGTCTCCACTTAAAAAAGTATACAACATGTACATTGAGGTCGTATCCGGGCAATTACCCCCGGAGGGCAATTACCCCCCGGCCAAATCCTGGTTAGTAGCAAGGTAAGAGTAAAGATTAGGGTTAGGGTTAGGTTTAGGGTTAGGAGTTTGGGTTAGGGTTAGGGTTGGGTTCAGGATTAGGATTAGGGCCAGGGGAAGGGTGCGGGGTAATTGCCCTAGACCCCATTGAGGTATATTCTGAATAAGTTAGAAAGGCTTACTGTCGACGCGGAAACTTACTTTTGACTGTCTTACTTTCAATCTTCCTTATTTTTACCATTCAAAACGTAAAAGCAAACTTACCGACGTCGTAGATGGTCTAAACATAATACGACATAATTTATGCCAAAGTACGCTTTCATCTTTCACGAGAGCTTTTGTGTAAGCGAATGCAAAACTTTTTTTTTTTTTTTGGGGGGGGGGGGGTTGTTTTCAATTGTTTGCTATATAGTCATGCGTTATTTTCAGGCTGTTTCATTTTTCAATTTAATGGATTTTAAACATCGTTTTCTTGCAGTTCTCTCCCCCCGCCCTCCACCTCACTGAAATCAGAAAGTCTACCTTAAATCTGATCGATAAATACAACGTGGCATTTAGCGATCATGGTTATGGCAGATCATGGTTATGGCATACTCGATTAAGTACACTATAATCGACTGATATTTCGACTATGCGCCAAAGGAAAGGCTATAAAATCATTATGTTGCTTAAAATCGTGATTTTTGCAATGATTCTTTTAACTCAACTCAGCTAATTCTTGGATCGACATTTCCAGGCTAATTACACGCTGTTTATTACCAGAACTCCAGTGCGTGCATTCTTTCGTCTGGCACCTGATGGGGTCCGACACCTGCTTTCGTGAAAAAAATTTCACAAGGGTTGGGGGAGGGATGTCAAGTTTCTTCTATCTGAAGAGACCGCATACACTCTCTTTGCGTTTCCCCTTATTCTTTGGTTCTTTGTGTTGTGTTTATGTGCTTCTTTTTGTTGGGTTGTTTGTATTTTCTTTTAATCATTCATGGGAGGGGAAAGAAGAGTAAAAGAGGGAGAAATGAAATAAGTATATGCCACGTATGTTGTACACCAGCATCACAATCATCACCATCACTTCGATCCTTAGCCTTTTTCATTCAGAAACACGACCACCATCATCACTCGAGAAAAACACCGAAGCAAACAAGTCACGTAACAGAGTACCAAAAACCTCCGCGACAGCAACACAAACACTACAAAGATCAAGTTGGATAAAACTTCATTCAAAGTATTTTGTTAGGGCTAACGATCCACTGTAGTTACAATAATAAAAAGAAGTGCTTTGTCCTATATTCTCTAATAAAAAAAAAAAAAAAAAAAAAAAAAACGTTTCTGCGAGCTCGCTGATATCTGACACAGGGTAACCAACAAACTTCCGTGAGCTAACGTTAGATGCAGGAGAGGGATAGAAATTTCTCAGAGTGCACATCTAATGAGCTTTAGGTGGCTGTACATGAATGTGAGAGAGAGAGAGAGAGAGCATGTCTGTAAAGAATTATAAAGACTAACGTTAGCTATCGTTACGACTAACGCTCCATTGTAGTTACACAAAACACAATTCTTTGCGAATTCATTAAAAACAATCTTTTTGACTGAATATAGGCCTAGCTTTCATCACTTATGCGTTTACTGACACTAATTATTGGACTGAAAAGAGAGAGTTGGTCTGTCCTGTTCAATACTGTCTCCTCATTCTGCCGTTAGCTAGTACAAGCGTAAGTATTCATTGTTACCTGACAAAAGGTTGGTAGGGACGGGAGAAAGAAAAGATATTTCTCTGCAATGCACACCAAATGAGATTTGTGGATGGATGTGTGTGTGTATGTTTGAGCGTGGTTAAAATAAGTAATGTATATTTTAAAAAGAAACAAATAACGTTTGTAAAGCTGTAGTTGAATAGGACTATTCAGCTAACGTCAGCCCAAGTGATTGCATCATAGGAATAAAAAGATCCGTCTGTCCTGAGTCTTTTCTTTATTTATCCATTAATTCTTTCTATTTTTTTATTTATTATAATTATCATTTTATTTATCTTTTTACTCTATTGCTCTCCTCCGTAGGATTCCGTAAAGCCAGATGCAGTCTCTGCTTCGATGAACATAATTTTCCCGACCAGATACAGACCGATCTTACGGTCAAGCAGGGAGGCGTCTCACCTCCCTGGGTCAAGGTACACACACCTGCACTACAGGTTGCCACACGGGCCGAGTAGTGCCATATGCGCCGCGTGCTACCCAATTGCGCAATGAAATCTCAGCTCACAGACTGATCGACATCAACACATGTTCGCTACCAGTATGCAGAGACATTGTATGCGTGGTAATGTGTCCATACTCCACTCGCGAGCTCGCTAAATAAAACACACGGTACACAGGTACAGCTATCCAACGAAGAAGTCTAACGTTAATGTTAGGTAGGCTGAATGTACTAACAGTTCGAATACAGCTACACAGTCGAATGCAGTAACATAGTAACTATAAGATCGTGAATGAAGGCATCAATCAGACTGCCTGTAACAGTGTACGCTGTATTGCCTGAAACGTTTATAGGAATGATACGAGGCACGATCATGCTCGCAGCTCGATCCATGCACCGCAGGAGCGTTACATGGTAAACTGTCCACTACGCTCAATCGAGCGAGCACTACGAATTCCCGATGCCTTCAGGACCGAGATATCGAGTGAGCTTATCGAAGATTAATTGTATTTCTTATAATGCATGATGCGACGTAGGTCTGAGATTTTACTAGACCTAGATCTAGTGCAGTAAATGTTTATTTGGAAGAAGTTAACCTCTGTGACGCGACCAGCAGGTGGTGGAAGCGTGCGGCACCGCCGCCGCGCTTCCTAGTTTTCCGTTCCGAAAGCAAAGAGGAAAAAATCACGATCGCGAATTCGCTTTTCGGAACCGAGCAAACTCCAACGTTAGTACTCGAGTCCGGTGCACGAGTTTCCATCGAGCCAACACACAAACGAGTTATAGCTGCCAGCTAGCTAACGTTAGCTGGCATCTAACGTTAGCTGCCAGCTTGGCAGCTAACGTTAGCTACAGTATCGATAGCTAACGTTAGGTATCGATCGCTAACGTTAGCTAACGTTAGCTAACGTTAGCCAGGACAATTTTCACGACACCAACGTTAGGTGAAACGTTAGGTGAAACTTTATTGTGACAGATACTGTATTTTCACTCAGAAGATTTAGGCAAGAGTACCGGGCAACTTCCTAAAGAATTTGCTTATTTTTCCTTCCCTGGACATTTGACCAGGAGAATGTGGTCAATTAACTGGGAGAATGAAGGATGGATGTGTCTTACCCTGACGATGTCTTGACCGTTAACACTTGTCAACTTTTCCAAGATGGTGTGGAGTCTATCTGGGTGTTGTCTCCACTTCAGCAGTCCAAGGAGATTGACTGATGGCGGAGGGAAAGGGAAGGAGCAGGGAGATAAAAATGTGAATGCCTGGAGGTTCAAACTCATACTGTTTCCTTGGCTTCCATTCCAAATATCAGGAAATTACAGCGATCATAAGACAACACTGAAGAATGTTTTTTTCTACATGATGAATAAGAGCTTGAGCTTTCAAAGTGCTGCAACAACAACAACAAATCCTATGATAGGTTTTAATTTCTAAAATAAGTTTATGTCAAGGTGCAGATTCGAGGTACGTGAAAACATAGCACATCTGGGCCTGTTTCATAAAGCTGTTTGTAAAGTTACAAACGACTTACGAACGACTGGTGATCAGTTCTGATGTGCTATACTTATCAGAATTTCAATAATTCAGGACAAGAACTGATCACCATTCGTAAGTCGTTTGTAACTTTACGAACAGCTTTATAAAACACCCCCTGGTGTCAAGAGGACCAATGTTCCCCCATGAATGGCAATGAAGAAGAAAACTAGATATATCGCTACGGCGACTGGTATGCCTCTGCCATAATGCATGGTTCTCCTAATAGGTCTATAGTACAATGTCTTGACAATGTGTGATGACAGTTTCACACAATTGGCAAAATATTAAAATGACAGGTTTGCCACAAATGCGCTAAATGTTCACTTTCCTAGAACTAGGTTCAATTGGATGAATGATTAAAATGTCAGAGTGCAGGTATTTGGGGAACTGATGATTTTTACTTGACTTTTGACCCTTTTATAAGTTTATGCATTGAGTAATTTTCAAGGTATTGAGAAAAAGTATAATTTCAGTATCAAATGGGAAAATAGCATTATCTAAACCTGGCCTCTGACCTTTGACCTCACAGTTCCAAAGAGAATCACTGTTAGGTTGAACATGCATAAATATGTAAGTTTCATGATGATACCTTGAGTTACTTTTGAGATATGGAGGAAAAAGTGCAATTCAGCACTTTCACTTGACCTTTTGACCTTTGACCTTTTGGCAAGAAACTTCCCACAGAATATATATTGGGTAATACATGTATACATCAAGTTAAAACAAAAACAAAAGCCTTCAGGCATATTGCATTTTAAGGAAAGTAGTGATATTTTGATAGCTGACCTTGACCTTTGACCCCCTGACCTTTGACCCATGACCCCAACTTCCCTAGATAATCACTGCCCATCGGTACAAGCATATATACTAAGTTCCATGAAGATACCTTGAACCATTTTCGAGATATGGAGAAAAACATGAAATTTCACATTCTTTTTTACAAAATAACATGTGACCTTTGACCTTTGACCCTGTGACCCGAAAATCCACACAAAGTATTATCCCCCAAGGATATACCCTCATACCAAGTTTGATGTAAAACCAACACACGGTTCTTGAGATATCGACAAAAACAAAACGGGAAGGACGGACGGACGGACGACTCGAGAACATAATGCCTCCAGCCACTTCGTTGCGGAGGCATAAAAAGAGTTCAAGGGCTAGATGAATTTATCTGTGAATGATTGGTTTTATGGGAGAATAGATCACATGAAGAAGGTATGAGTAAGAAGAGGCCGAGAACAATGAATGTTGGAATACCAGTTTCCGCTTTGCTCCCTACCCACCCTTTCTAGTAGCTTCTTTTTTTTTACAGATATGATGCAGTTTTGACAGTTTAGTTTTTATGAAGACAGAACATTGGTCATATATGACAGTAATGGTACAGCAGAGGTTTGATGGGATCCAACTATTGTGTTGCAGTTTCGACAAGTGACATGAAGCATCATGTAAAGTGGGATTGTCACACGCATCAAATCGAAAGTTTCAGTTTCCAAGAGGTGTTAATGTCAAAAAGATACATGAGAAATCTCAAATTTAACTTCTCCTGGCAGTCTCCCATTCAGGTCCATTAAAGGTGGGAGATTTCATTTTGAAACAAATTTAAAGCTGCTACTGCAAGTGACTTGGTGTCTATATTTCAAAGTACTTGTATCATGACATGATCTCAGAATAAAGATTCAGTAAAGCAGTATGGCCCTGTATCAATGTAAATACAGTGCACTCCTGTTATAATAAACATGGACATAATGAGACTCTTGTTACAAAAAAGTAAAAATTCAATTCCAAAATTTATTACCTGTATATCTTTACATACTTTATTGTTTGGCAGTAACAAGATTTCAATATAATGAAAGAAAACTGCCGGTCAAAAGAACATCTTTTTCAATGAGAGCAAAAGCAAACCATTGCTTCAGTAACACATCACAATTTCTCACATGATAAACATGGATATTGGTATTGGTCATGTTCGAGGGCTAAAAAGTGAATCAAACTGTACCGTACTGTACCACACCGTACCCTGCCAGATTGGGAATGTTCAAGGGCTCTGTGGTAATAGCATACCTCATGAGCTACTTTGGATCATTTTGTGTTTAAGTGCTCTCTGACACTATACAATGTGGTATGGTATGCTTTTGGAACATATCGGAAAGTGGTCCACTTTGGCACGGTACAGTACGATACACTTTGGGAGTGTTCGGAGTGCTTCTCTGGCATGGGTACGTGGTTCGGTGTGCTTTAGGAGAGTTTTAATACACTCATTATGAAAGAGAGGTAGATTTATATGGCGTACATAATCATGCCATCCTGTCATGCCTGACAACACAGAACTTTGCTAGTCCACAGTATGCATGTCAAACTCAATGTGGAAAGGGCTAATTAGGTTCAGCTCACAAGCTGACATCCAACTCTCTTTGGTTTGAAGAAAGATTTCCATGAGCATCAATGACTTGATACCAACTGATACCGAAACCAAGATAACTCGTTTACTGGTAATATTATATCCATAATATGTCATTAACTTTCTTTCTTCACCTTGAAATCATTTGGGGCAGTGCATCTATTTTACAACAACATTTGCGACAAATTTACCGCCGTATCAGAGCGCTTTTGTCAGCGCTTTATATAAGGTGTGAAGTGCAGGCCAAGTGTGCGAGAGTCAAAACTGCTATATATAAATCATCCGACTTAGTTATTGCAATGAGCAGGGTGAACTCGGGTGAAGAGGTCTGCTCAGTGTACCTTCAAGGAAATGGGTGAACAACACCAACTGCTTGAAATTCCTCTTTGTTGACAAGTACCTCTGTAATAGTCAGCAAACGATGTCAACTGAAGCCACATTAACGGAGCCAACAAACTACATCACGGGTCACTAAACTTTCAAATTACTTTTAGCACAGCTGCTACTCTCAATAACTTTCCACCAAGAGCTCATGTGGTGGTCAAAGAAACAAGGATAGAACTTACTGTTCTGAGTGAGCTTAGTGGAGCAGATGACTGTGCGGACTTCAAATGTGTCTTTGTTGTTGTGCTCCAGTGCGTCGTTGCCGGGGTAGTTGCCCTTGACGACGAGGTCGGCCGTGCAGTAGGGCAGCTTGAGGTACTGGTCAGCATTACTGAAGTCATGGTGTTCAGAGCACTGCCATAAACAAATTAGTAAATTTTTGTGATATGATCTGATAATTTTATGACTGGAGGTGTTGACATAAACTTTTGACAACCAAAGGTCAAAGAGGTCTTATCCCACACTGTGATCTTAAGGCCAAAATACATGCTCATGACCCCAATCAATTATCTTATGTACATATGAAACTGTTACAAATGCATTTGAAGTTTTAGCTGGCTCAAAATGATACAAAAAATTGGTCCACGGATGCCAACCTTGTGAACAGCAATGCAGCATTCTGAGGGCTCAAAAGTTTTTTTTTGGGTGGAAAAACAGCAATTATTATCTTACCTGCAATTGACATGTGTAGTAACACAAGATTGGAAAAGTGATATTTTCCATAATATTTTCGATATTTTGCTTTGATGTAAAGCGCCTTCAGCATTTAATCAAAGTGGAGAACGGCGCTATAGAAATTGTATGTATGTATGTATTATTATTATTATAAGACCTTCAGCATTTTTGGCAAAAAAAGAGTACAAAGTACTGCAAAAAAAAGTAACAGTTGGCATCTCTGATGATCACTTTGACTAGATGCCTACATACATGTAAATGCTTTAGTCAGGTCATATAAATATCCTCTGGGCATAGTCTGTAGCTTAAGCCGTTGAGGACGGGCTGATTTTGCTACAACACGCATTTCCCATAGACACTTGCACGAGTATATTCGGGACTCGTCATCAACGGGTTAAAGATATGTTTGCTGTAATGAGCATTACTTCCAATCATTGTGCATGATTTCAAGTGCACAGTTCCACTGTGGTACCGCCACCCCCCGCCCCCCCCGCCCCCCCCCCCCCCCCCCCCCCATTTCACTCCAGACATGTCTCACTAGAGTGGGGACCACTGTAAGCACTGGACTAAAAGGAACTAACCTTGTAGACGAAGAGGGAGTGGATTCCATCTTCCACCGCCGTGCCATCTTTCTTCATAAGGGGCATGAAGGCCATGGCAAAAAGCCGCTTTTCCCTCTCTCGCTTCTCTGCACATAAACAAAACAAGGTCATCATTATCATAGGTAAACAAAATTCAAAACAGGGGCCTGTTTCATAATATTGTCATCAGTGACAAGTTGTCATAGATGTGACAAGCTACTGAAATCCTTGCATCTGATTGGCTGAGAACAAATTTGTCATAGAAATGTGGCAGTTGTCACTGATGACAAGTTTTATGAAACAGGCCCCTGGTCTTTACATCATCCACGTGTAATGCCAATGAGTTTAACCCCCTCCAAAAAAAATTTAAAAAAATAAAAAAAAAAATAGAAATTTGCTTAACCTGTTGAGGACAGACTAATTTTGCCATAACACATATTTCCAACAGACACTTCCCTAAGCATTCTCAGGACTCATCCTCAACAGGTTAAAAAAACAGACTTTTCACTTTTTGCAAACAAACTGTACATACCATAATGTATCCCCACTATCCTCGAAAGCAAACATAGGACATGTACTCTTTAATTGTCCCATGTATACAGCTGTGGACACGTATCAGCTTCTCTTTTGCACACAAGCAAAAATAGAAGCCTGAAGATTACGTACTGGGTTCACTAGAGCAGTGCCGAAACTCGAAGCGTAGATGGGTATCCTTGAAGGTCTCCATGGGGACGTTAAGGCGCACAATCTCGTTCCACCGCGGCGACATGTTGCGACGGTACACCACAGAGCGATATTCTTTCTCCGGTGGTTCGTCATCTACGAGACATATGCAGGGCTTGGTGCATTCGGGTAAAGAGAAAGGAGAGATTTCTGCCAATCAAACTCACAAGAGGAGAAAATATTATTGAAAACATCCAAACGTAAAATAAGGAAAAAAAAGAGTGAAAAATGAAGACGAAAAGAGCACATTGAAAAAAAAAAGTATACAAAGGTATACAGCCATAATTTGGGAACCTAGATTTTAACTCCATCATAAAGAAATTCTGTTATAACTATGTTCATTATAACAGGTGTGCACTGTACAATAGTTGTTTCAAAATATGGATAAACATTATGCTGAAATTAATATTTCAGTTCAATGTGCAACCGGACCTTCATTTGGAGAGTGAGGAAAAACAGAAATAGGATTGCAGTAAATGACGTCTTCTTTCAGCATGGCCTTTTTTTGTTGAGCCTCTGATGTTCATATTTTCCTCTACCAGTCTGTTGATGAGACGTGTGGCATGATGTTGAATGCTGAAAAATACATACAGACCCACTCTAAGGAGCTCTTTCATAAAGGAAAGCATTTGTGGGCAAAATCTCTGGATGACAGATAGCCTTACCAAGAGTAATGCCGTCCTGACACTTGCATTAATTTGGCTTCTGCACTGCCCCACATTAATGCCACATAGTCTATTTTTGGTCATGTCAAATTTATGAATATTTCACAAATGCATATAATCTTCAGGTCACATTGACACATGTTTACACCATACTTATGCACTGTTCACGTATTGGTGTTCATTGCCAAGACATACCTGAAGTGGCCATTTTTTAAATTCTTTTCAGTAATGAGACTTGTTATAACTGGTTCATGTATTGTTGCGCTGCCCTGCATATGGCACGGGCTGGATCAGCTAGTTTGCGCATAGGTTGCACATACTTCATGGAGGCATACATAGTTCACAAGGGGTACACACAAGCTGTCTAAAAGTTAGTCATGCCAAGATTTTGAGCACGTTGAAAATATTATCATGCATTGACCGCATTGGCCAGCATCCTCCCGCACACTGCCACGACTGCTTTCCACAATAGCACAAATGGTATGTGCCAATGAGCAAACCACACACAAAACCCAAATGCATGCAAGTGTCAGTGTGACTTAACAAGCTTTCTTGCCACCCAGTCTCACCAGTTTCTGCCATTTATCATCAATGACGCAGATTGTGACCTCTATATTGCGAAACTCTCTCCTCTTGTCAGTGAACTCTGCTCGCTCCAGTGAGATGAATAAATCATTCCTCAAGTCATCTGTAAGAAAATACCAAAATATCACGTAAATGAATCTATAAAATATCACATGGAGAGAATGGTGTGCCATGTTCAAATTCTTCATCATCAAAAGTGATGCAATTGATGACACATTTAGATAAGATACACATCATTTTGTTAGTACTGTAACAATGACAATTTTAACAGGACATGCTTCAGTACAGTAGGGCTCTGATCCTTGAAGACACTTACAAAACACTCAAAATAACTTGCAACTGTCAAAGTAACAGATGAAGAGTTCGCAGAGGATCAGCAGTAGCCATCCTCAAACTAAGGTCTTGTGACTTTTGCCCAGTATGATGTCACACTTACAATTGGGGGATTCCAATCATGGCAAGACAGTTTGCGAGTACGAAGTTCATAACATCACTTGCTTTGCTGCGAAGAAATTTCTGTCATGAAGACGTGTCATTCAACACACATTGTAAACACATAAAACCAGCAAAAATGGCAGTGATAACGATCCCACGGTAACAACAGTGACAAAATGGTGTCACAGTCAGACGGACAGCCACTACAGTTTATACATGTAGCTTGTGCTGCAGGATACTAACATGTATAAAAGGAAAGAACATGTATTCCGCTTATAACCAACACTTCTCTAAGGGTGAGTAGCTTTCTAAACAAACTTCAAAGGAGCATGCAGACTAATCAGTAACAAATAGCAATTCTCTTGTATATCAGTCTATTCTTTTTTTGTCTGTTTCTGGCAAGTTTGAAAATCATACTCTGTGTCTGTTTTAGCTAATGCTACCTTTACACAATGTTCCAGGAGGCCACAGCAACCCCATTTGCCTGAAACATAGCGCCACATGGGAAGGATAGATACAAGTATTCTCCCTCCTCCTCCCCTCCGTAATCTAATCTTACACATGTATTTGTTCCAGTCCTTGTCCAAAAAATTTGAGATACAAGGTCTTGTCACCAGAGGGACGTTATATTACCTGGCATGATGATGTCACTGAAGCCCAGTTTGCGAGTGATGCTGGGACCTCTACTAAAGAGAAGATGTTTCTCCTTTCTCAATACCTCCATGTGTCCATGTAGGATCAATAGCTTCACAGTGATACCTGTATCAAAGTACAGAAATAAATACATATCCTCATGAGTGAAACTGAAAATAGATAAATATGCGGTATATAGATAATATTAAAATAGATTTGAAGGGATGGTGTAGTATTGGTAGAGATTAGGATTGTGCTTTTACCCCTTTGCGAGATACCAAGAAACCACTTATGAAATGGTACAGAGCATACCATTGTACGCGGAATTCAGAGTTTATTTGATGAAAATTGGTTTTGGAATGGCTGAGGCATCCACAAACAAAGTGAAACAAAAAGATCATAATAAAAGGCAGGTTCCATCTTTTATTAGGATACGTCTATTTTGGATATCTCGGCCATTTCAAAACCAATTTCCATCAAATGAAAGTTAATTCCTCTTGGAATCACATGCTCTTTCACATTTCATAAGTGGTTTCTCATAATCTCACAAAAAAAAGTGTTCGAAACCTAAAGTTAGGTCTCAACCAAAACTATACGATCCCTTAATAGCTAGAAATAAATAGATATATAAAAATAGATAAATAAACTTGATGATTATGACAAGAGGAAATCAATAGTGATTATTGAATGACTGAGAGAAAAGACACTTACTATCACTGCTATTATGGCACAAAGCTAACCAGATGATCCCGATTAACTTCAGTGGGAATGATGATTAGGAGTACCAAAATTTGCTGTAACAAAGATTTTCTGGGCTATTTTCAATGCTTAAATCAGAATCTCAACCCATTCACTTTAATGATTGGAATATGCTTTGGCTGGAACACTTCCACTGTCCCTGATTAATGTTTAAAAATGATGACTAAATCCACAGAAACAATCACAACGATTTCCTTTCCTTCCAAAAATGGTTATTGTCTACCCAATCCAAGATAGACTATGCTGATTGTGCAGTCTACACATAATCATGCTGCTGGGCAGTAGGATGTAGTTTTTAGGGACTACACAGTAGGGTGGCACTGTGTTGTGCTTCTACTCAAGGATGCACTTCAGTGCGAATGTGGAGAGTGACTTTCCCCAGTAGCAGTTCTTCAGATGTTACATATGTAAAGAAATGGGCAAATATGTATTCACCACCAAGTTTCTCATTGTACATATTGTTTACTGGAATGGTTAAATGAAAAACATTGAAGTCAACAGTGCTGCCTATCCTTTATTGTATTTCACTGCATTTAGAACAAAAGGAACAACATCATAAACAGTAGACACAACAGCAGCAACAATTCTTTTGTTGTTACAATGATTGTGATTATGATTATTATTATTATGATTGCGATGATGATGATTAAGCTGATGATGATGATGATCACCCCATCATGCCTCCCACTTTAAGCCAGTATTTTTTGCAGAGCCTTTCTGCATGAAAGCAGCTATTTCAGATGGATAAACTGCAACAAAGACAGATGTGCATTTTAACTGCTCAGTGCGCCGTGAGCATAAACGCATCACTTTAGAGCTATCAATTTCTCCCATTTGTCACGACCGTGCTTTAGAAGCGAAACTTGGCAGGATCCCTGTAAGTGCGAGTGTAGTTTCCCACAACTTAATAGGGCTGGAGTTGTGATTGGTACGAGAACAGGCAGCATGAACTCACCGACACCGTTGGCAGCGTTTGCACCACCCTTCCTTCCAGTATTCCGAATCAGTTGCTCGTGCAGCGTTGCAAAATCCTTTTCATTGTCCTGGTTGTCTCTGAGTGAGCTGGATAATGTATTGAAGAGGAAATGTGACACTGTACAGTCTCAATATCCATAGCAATTCAAATGTGAAACTTTCTTTAGAGCAAGATATTCATCGTCTCAAAAACATCAGAACTGTCATTCATTTGCATTTGTGCACGCACAAAAAAGTAGAGAATACAAACAATTCAACTGATTGTGAATATTTCAAAGCATATTGGGCAGAATGTTGTGATATGATAAACTCACAAAGTCTTTAATACAATACTGGAAACAGATTTTCAAATTCATTAATCATTCATTTACATAGAACTAAACTGTGGGCATGCTGCTATTGATATAGTGATTTTGAATTTATATGAAAGTACTTTTGTTAATTCACTTCAGCTTTATGACTGAAAAAAATTACACGCCTTATAACTAGGCAGAGAATACAGCTCTTGATGAAATGTCAAAATGTTGAATCTACCCATAATTTTTCTCTTGATAACTAATGGATATTATCAACAATGTTGCATATATGCTCTGCTTTTAATATTTTTGCCATAAAAAGATTACATGCTGTCATTCTCCATTGTACAAATTTACATGCTTTTATTCTTGCCTACATTTAGCACTTTAATATTTGTGATAGGTTTATTGATAAAGTTTTTCAAACAAAAATGTTCATATGAATTAAAACTTGACACACAGAGAATCTCAATATTTATCTTGACTATTAATAACTCAATAGCTCTATCTATTGATATGTGAGGTTAAATTTTTAGAGTTTCTATTGCTGATGTCAATCAATGAATTGATAAAGAGCTGGCAATAGATGATGAGAAAAGACAGAAAGGTGCACTGGAGTTCAGTGTGCCACCTTGTGAGAAAGGTTCAGTGGGTGATGCTCTGTGCTAAACTTACATTATCTTCATGACTTCCTCCTTCCCTCCTCGAGTGTCATCATCAAGCATGGTCAGAAAGTGGGATATTTTCAGCACTGGGATTCAAACACAGACAGAGAGAGAGAGAGAATATTGGCAAAACACTGAATGAAATACTACACTGAAAGTGTAGTTATTGTTTAAGATATGACAGGTGAGAATGCATTACATTTTTATTAATTACTTGTGTTGTTCAGCGTTGCTTTACCTTCTCTGTTATTGAGGCAACAATGGGTATTTCGAGGGTGTAATCCTCTTGAGCACAATACCTGGGACAAATGATAAATGAGCATGGCAAACTTCCTCCTAAATTGTACATGAATGTACACAAAGACAGGTACAGGTGTTTATTTGGACAGGTAGAGACAGACATAAACAAGTACTAACACATCCCACGCAAATGCATCAACACTGATTGAGCACTGGTATCAAATGTTACAAAGGGGGAAAAAAGTTCTTGCCACCTCAAAACTTACTTAATATGTACACAGGTTTCTTTAAGATGAACATACTTGAAATGGAATTATACTCTCTAATATTGCATACTTTAAACTCGTCAGGACATGAAGAGATACCAAATTTTCCATACAACCTCTTGCAGAATCAGCGAGACCTGGCGGCTATGCAATAATCATAAATGCAACTTGATTTCCAACACATGCACAGGTATGTTTAATTTTCCCTATCGCATATAACTGTCAAAACTCTTGAGGGCGGCGGTGCTTTTTAATTTTCATATCTAAGAGTCGGCAATACTGTGCCAGTGGACTGCGAGAGCTCTATTTGAGCATTCAAAAAAAATTAAGAGCACTACATCTGTCCCCAAACTACCATAGTTTTGTTGATTTTCTTCACAACTGATATGTGTTGGGCAAAGAAATATCAAGTTATATGATATAAAAATGTATTTCAATTGTGAAATGGCAATTTTTTTAGTCGTGATAAAAAGGGGAAAATTAGATGCCATTTACTGCATAGTATACACTCTGTAGGTGCCTGCTGCACAGTAACTGCGCATTACCGGAAGTACATGAGTGAACCACCGAAAGTGTGAACCCACTTGACCGCCACATAATGCGGGTGGGTGCGTAAGGTCAGCCTCATTCGTTCGCACACAGCATACGGCCAGCGTACGGACCCGACCGATGGCGGCAAAATGCTTACATTTATATGTGATAGGGAGAATTGTAAGTGTCATGTGAGTAGACCCTCTTGTGTTCAACTTATCTCAAAAATAAAGTGTTTGGATGAAAAACAAATTATCATAAAGAGTTCTCTAGATTGGCCAAGACTTAATGTTTCGTCGTGTAAAATTGCACAACACATTCACAAGTTCTATGAAATCTAATTTGCCAAGACTACAACACTCCTACTTCAAGGACCAGGACTGCTTGCAATCAAATCTCAACCAAATTTCCTTGAAGGGACAATAGAGATCAAATCAATCAGTAAAGAGTGTGGCACATGCCTGGCTACGAAAGTACAGCTTGTCAAACTGCATTCACAGCGACTGATACAAAGACAAGACACACATCGATGGCATTCATAGCTGAACGACATTAACATGTAGCTGTAACATTTATCCAATTACACACACTGTCGTACATGTTTTGAATTGATTGTAAGCGCTTTGGGCCTTGTGGGAAAAGCGCACTATAAATAATGGTAATAATAATAATAATAATGAACGAGAAAGGGAAAGATCCGAGAGGGGTGCTAAACTCACTCCCATATCCGTAGGGCCTCCTGTAGGTGAACGCCACTGGCCTCTTGGGGTCTACGTTACGGCCGGCCTGCATCTGGCCACATCGGATAATGTGACAGGTAAGATAGAGGTCACGCTCCAAATCCTTACTGCTCAAGTCCTACTCAGGAAATAACAAGAGAAAAACAGCAACAAAAAAGACAGCAAAAAGCAGTCAATTTCTTCATATTCAACATGTTGCCTCACAAGGACTTTCAAAGTATCTCACATCATTTACAGTTTGATTACCAATAAAATGTAGCCAAGATTGATGCCATCTTTGAGTTCTTTAGTCCTTTTCTCCCAAGAATCATCCCGTTTCTTAAAAGTAAACATAACATGTATCTGGTAGTACTATCTCACTATACATATGCAATATATAATGTACATAAAAGGACATTGATTATAAGTTTACAGACTTGATAAATTATGTAGCATTTGACCCTTTTAGATGGAAACCAAGACATCACATCCACACTTCAAAACATCAAAACGTCTCCCCAAAATGATATTCATGTTCCGTGATTTGATCAAAATTTGTAATTTCTGATAGGCAAATCAACTTTGACAATAACACTATGCCCAGACAGTGGCATTTGAAAAACTATAAGAAAATAGTTTGCGATTCATAGGATACTAATATCCTGCTTCACATCCAAAGTTTGACATTCTGCTGTTAACCCTAACTAGGCCGGGCTATGTAGGTAGATGATAGAGCCGGGGGGGGGGGGCCTCCCAGGCCCTCGTTCAGATCTCGGCCGTCAACCACGCTATCGCGACGAAAATTGGCACACACGTTGCCTATTATCATTTATGCTAAGTTATGCTAATTTATGCATAACGATGCATGAAATCAGACAATTTGGTATAAATCACTAAATAAAGCTCAAAACAGGCACATTTTTTGTGTAAATATTCTTTTTAGTGTCCTTAGCAAATGTAGAGAAAAAAATTGTGCTATCAGAAAAAATTTCTGAAGTATTTTATTGTTTTTGGAATTTCTTATGTATTTCTTTGTTTTTTTCAACTTTATGTTTTCCATTCTTTTTTCAATGAAATTTGTCCGTGACATTGTTCCGAACAAGAAAATATGTTATTAATTGATTTTAATCAATAAAACCCAAAAATAATCATGCTTTTTATGAAATTTGCCTGTAAGCACAGTTTGCATTGAAATTTGAGCAATTTTTGGTCTGACATGCACGTACATATTTATGCGCAACTTCGGAACCGCGCGCCCGGGCATCGCAAATTTGGTGTCAAAAGATGCGGGAGACTCGAAAGAAAAAAGTCCCGAAACGTCGCGGTGATAGCTTTACGCGATAGGAACGCGTAACTTCATGGTACTAACGCCTAGTTAGGGTTAAAGAATATTGATGTTTTAGGCTCATATCATTTAAAGCTTTCATACAAAAATGCATCAAAACATGTGGTAAAATTCGGGGTAAATTTTGTGCCGACAGAGTGCCCTGATGTGGACGAAGCAATGACAGACACTCACGGTGAAAATGGTGACGAGGTTCCCAATCTTCTCCACGTTGAGAGGAGCACCCTGCTTGTTGAACTTGGCAAGAAACCTCTCCCTGGAAATGAAGAGCATCAAATAATTCAAATTGGGGCTCTTGGGGTGGTGGAATTGGGTTTCCTCTCTGTGGACAGCTCCTAATGCTCTTATCTTTCTGTAATGTGCAGCATGAGCTTGACTCTCTACTAAACAAAAATTCTGCGAATCCGTGCATGCATTTCCGTTGCTAATGAATTCCAAGGAAGTAACAAAGATTGACAGTATCATGCATACATTCTCAAGTACACGTATTGTCAATATATACAATAACAGCATGTATATATGTAGATATATATTCATATCTGTAAACATACATTTATAAAAAATATGTATTTACATAAACATGTATATACATACATACATACACATATGCACACAGACATCAGTACAGACATTGTTTTCATTACAAATCATTAGGGCAAGAAAAATACTATATAATTCACCTGTTACAAAGAGACAATGAATGTTTATCTCCAGTAAACTGTAAGCATAAAATACTTTCTGTTGTACGGGTGCTCCATTTATGTTGATTGAGAGACCATTTCTATGTTTATTTAATCTAGAGTATGTCTCTTTCAGGGTTGCCACTCTAAAGTATGATTTCATGTAAACATGCATGGTGCATGTATCCGTCGAGCCAAAGCTTTTCTTTATGACAGCAAAATGAAAGAACCATCCCGGTTTAGTACTCAGACTCATTTCCTTCTGATTAATTGAAATGAGAGTTTCAGTTTCACGACAGCCATAACCGCTATGGATGGTCGCCTGTAGATTGAGACCTTCACAGTGTGCTCCGGCTAAAATGTATGCTGCTAAATCAAGGGCCAACTCAGCGCCAAAGTCTCGACACTGTTTGTCACAAGTAAACATTACTGTGCCCATCTAGACAGCTGCCCTGGAAGCATAAATTTAAAGGCTACTGCGAGGATGCTGCTTTAGCTAAATGACAGTTACACTAGTCATAAGCATATATCACAGCTGTCTGCATATAAAAATATTCCTACAAACTCCTCAAAAGAACATCATATGTGCATTTTTTTTTTTTTTTTTTTTTTGCCAGGGTGACAATTTGTAACAACGTATTCTCAAGTCATTTGATGTATGTAGTGTGGTATATCGCTGGCCCTTGCATGCACCTTTTTGCAACCACTGAGAAATTTGAACAGTTCATTTGAATGATACCATATCTCACTGCCTTCGAGAGTGCACAGAATGAAACAATATTTATTTCAGGTTACTCATGGCATAAGACAATGAATGATAACAAATTGTCGAAATCAGACATCACAAACATTTTATCCTTCATATGACTGAAAAAAAAAATGCATTCATAATTTTCAGTGCATGTCGATGTAGGCTCTTGTGAAATGTTAAATCAACAAGAAGCATTTCATGAGTAGACATCTTTGGTGCTGCTCTCAGCAAGGAAATATAAAGTGTACAAGACAAGGTGACAATTTAACCCCATGCTCCAAAAACATTGTAATTTGGAATTGATATAATTTGTGATATATCAGATGCCAACAAGTGAGTTAAGGCTTTGATGAACATGTTGTTCTACAGTGTCTTGTGGGAGTGGCCATTATTACGCAATGAGGCGCTTTTCTCCGAAACTCACGTGATGAATATGTTTTCTTTGGCGTCGTAGAGGGCGAAGAAGGCTTCGGCAGCCTCTCCCGTGTTGATGCCGAAGTTTACCAGCTGCAAGTGGAGGTGGTGGGCAAATGCCTCCGGGGGATCGGCAGACTGTGAGCAAATCAGCAGGATTCATCCACTTTTTTTTATATATTCTACAGCCAAGCACGATATTTTAACATATTTAAAAACATACTGAAGGTCACTATGACAATTAAAGGGTGATTAAAATCATAAAGTGTGCATCATGCAGTGCAATTAACAAGGGATATCTGGGCCCCATGTCATAAAAAGTTGATATGATAGCAACTCTTGTTGGAATGGCAATTGCAATAGTAATGACAAGAATCCAGCTTCCTGATTGGCTGTTGCTATGGGAAGTTGCCATTCCAGCAAGACTTGCTATCTTATCAAACATCTTTTATGAAATAGGGGCCCTGGTTTCATTTTGCCAATGGGTTTCATCTTGGCTGGGACGTCAATCTGATACATTAAAGCATGGATACATACATGTACTATTTATATAATATTGGATGCACTTGAGTGGTATATCAGATATATTGCATTCATCAACATGAATATTCATGTTGATGAATGCAATATATCTAATATACCACGAAAGAAATCCAGTATTATTATTATTATACATACAAACCACTTTCCACAACACCTCATTCAATTTCCAAAAAAAAAAATGAAAAAGGGTTTCATTCACCATTATATTGTATACAAAATCTAATCTTTCAACTTGTATACGAACGTGTATCTACGCACAGTACAGTTACAGTACATGCATATCAGCAAGCGACTGCCGCAGACAGCACAGACGATTTACGTGTACTCCTATGGCATTTCTCAACCTCATTGCGCATATCTCAACCTCATCGCGCAATGCCACTGCACTTTGCTTTCTTTGCAAGCGATACTGCGCATGCGTATAAAGAAACATTTGAGTGCGATACTGACAGCAGAGTACAATATTTGAAACAATATTTCTCCATTGATACAGGTAATGTAAAATGCATAGGACAGGTATTATGCTAACAATATTGTATGTCATTAAGCAAACCCCTTGCTGAAATATTGATACATGGTTTTATTGTATCAAAAAAGTGGCTTGTATGTATAATAATTCACAATAACACCACAGAACATCTCTAATGCCATACTGTAGTTGGTAAATGGATTACATAACAATTTTGGAGGCACTGTCATGAACATGAGAAATATTTAATTCTGACTACCATTCACAACATGCCTTCTATTACAATAACACATAAACCCTAATTTTGCGATGCCCATATATCTGAATGTTTCTCCACAGCTCATAGCCGGCATGTGTAATTGATAGGGATAGAGCGCAAATGCGACCCTAATGTTCATTTCCTGTATGTGAGACGATGTTCATTCTCTATGACCGTGTGATTTGTTTGAACTAATGCACAGAAAGAGAGAGAGGGAAAAAAAAAACACAACTATCACACATATGTTGTACATCATTGTCACAATATAAAGAACAGCATCAAGAACTAGATATTCCCTCACACCTGTGCATTGCCACGCGACAGTCCAGATAGAAGTTGGGCAGAAAAGAGAATACATGTGAACACACTTTACACATAATCTGATGCAAATGATTGTTAAGACGAGTAAAATAACATCAGTTCTTGTTATCAAGATGTTATGCTTGACAAGATATGTTAATGCCATGGTGAGCTTGGTGAAAAAAAAAAGAATTGTTAAAAAAATGTTAATAAAAAAGTATATGCTGAAAATAAAATAAAAGAAACAAAAATGTTTGCATTAATACAGATGGTTATGTGAGACTCTAAAAATCATATTTTTTATTGTTGCTGTTACTACGACTACTACTGCGATGCAATTATGTATAACGGTTCCTGCTAACAAGTTCCATATTGTGCCTGAGGTGGTAAGGCTTTCAACTCTGACAGGAAATGTCTCTTTTTTTTTCTTTCTCAGAGGATTCTATCATTTGAAATTACGAGAATAAGAACAATTTAATGTAAATGTTTATTTTTTCTTGTATTATTGAAAGCAGGAAATAAAATTTTCCTGATATCACTTTTTTTTTTCAATATTATCCTTTCATACGAAACTGTTTTCAAGCTATTCATTTACAACTATTTTCAAAGGTTCAATTACAATTTACTTTGTATTTGTATA
This sequence comes from Diadema setosum, assembly GCA_033980235.1. Taxonomy (NCBI): domain Eukaryota; kingdom Metazoa; phylum Echinodermata; class Echinoidea; order Diadematoida; family Diadematidae; genus Diadema; species Diadema setosum. The sequence goes on from CM067060.1 coordinate 48,137,171, forward strand.
CTTTGTATCATTTGACACACACAATTATGTGTGTGTGTATATATATATATATATATATATATATATATATATATATATATATATTTGTCATCAATTTAAAACATTCATACTATGTGACATCACATGATTTAATACTGTATACGCCATATTTTTCGCGAGTCTAAAATCCTCGCGAATCGGGTTCTCCCGACAATTTCGCGAGTGGTTAAATTTGCGATCATGGAGTCCTGCACTGGAACGGAGAAGTGAACATGCATACGTCACATTCACATCGAGATCAGAGTCAATATTTTTGTGTGTCTTTAATTTCACGAATAGCACCTAACTCGCGAAATTTGCAAAAATAAAAACCTCGCGAAATATTTGGTGTATACAGTACTGAACCCCAATTTACATCTTAACTTGAAGACTATTATTTTCTTTTTTAATTTTACTTGTTTTCCATTTTTCTTCTCATAAGCATCAGTGACATCAATTTGAAGTTGAGAGAGCACAGTCAAATGGACATGCGTGAAATAGTCTCTGGTACCAAGAGTGTATAAACTTTATTATTTTCATTATTAGTGTACACAACAAGAAATTATTTAGCAAAGCTCCAAGATTGAAATAAATATGAGTTGCACATTTTTACATGTTACTAGTGTCGCTGATATTGTGTAAAATGCAGCTAAAAAAAAAAGTTGAAAATGATCACTACTTGCTTCAAAGAACAGGAAAACATGACAGTAATTGAATCGACAACTAAAACTCAATTTTTCCCTTACAGAAAGTAGTGTCAGAATGAACCATTCAGAAAATGGTAACTACCACGGTACTATCTCTTTTTAATACATACAGTATATCTCAAAACAGAAAGCATGTCAATTTTTTAGTTGTTTTGAAAGCTGATTGTTTCTTGTGTCCCCCTACCCCCTATCTACTCGACAATAATCATACAGCTCGGTCGGAGCAGTGAGACAATCCTTTGAATCTCACCATCATGCCTGGGGGGTGTTTCATCAACGTTTGTCGGCGCCGACAACTTGAATCACCATAGTAACAGTCAGTGACCAGAGCATCTCAGCCAATCAAAACCAAGGATTTTGCTGAAATTGGTCAGTGCCGACAACTACTGACAAGCGTTGATGAAACACCCCCCTGATAGCTCTTTATCACACTTCCAGACAAATTCTGAATGACATCCACCTAATAATGCCACTTCCCTAATTTGTCTTCAGCTCACAATCAGAAGATATTGCGGAAGAGCATTCTGACTGTCTTTGGAACTTTGGAACCACTACAAACATGAACAATGTATTCTTAAAGGGATTGTATAGTTTTTGGTTGAGATGGGGGATTCAGATTTTTACTTTTTGTGAGATAATCAAAAATCATGTATGAAATATGAAAGAGCGTACAATTCTATAAAGGTATATTCAAAGTTTATTTCATAAAACTTGTTTCTGAAAAGGCTGAGATATCCCCAAAGTAAAACACAGCGGACCTCAAAAACAATTTTCATCAAAGAAACTTTGAATTCCTCTCAGAATTGCAAGCTCTTTCATATCTCAGAAGAGGTTTCTCATAGTCTCACAAAAAAGCTGGAAACTCGAGGCCCCATCTCAACCAAAACTATACCATCCCTTTAATGTCATCGTCTAATCTTGATAATTTATTATCACATAAAAATGTGGTCAGGAGCTGAGAATGAAAGCAACGCCACTAAGTAGAGTCTCATGGAAGTGTCAAGCTGCGTCACATACTGTGCGAGCTGAAATTTTCACCTACAGATATCTTTACGAATTGCTATTTGCCACACATTTTCACATGTTGTTAATTTTGCAGTTGAGAAGGTCTAATAATTGTTACTTTACCGTTCAAGAAACAAATACGAATGAGAACCTAGCAACAATACTAGCAGTGAATGTTTTTACTCTGTGATTTCCTGTACATAAACAAGAAGCGTGTTCTGCATGTGAAGTACAGTGCTAGCGTGTTGCTATGTCCCAGATATCCCTACTACATCATAGCCCCCACCATAAGCTAGACCTACAGTAGTTTTTTTTTTCCTATTTGCGTGTTATTACATTCACGATTTAAAGACAATTCGCAAAATTTGTGAAAATAGAACCACCTCAAAAACTTCAGCTCATAGAGTACATTGCACAGTCTCAGATTGACTTGCATTGACTGCCATTTTATCTTGCTCATTTGCTGAAATGCGGACAAAGTGGTTTTTGAAACATGTGTGAAATGCAATGATCTATATCTAGTCTACTCTGATGTACTTGATGGCGATCCTTCTTTCAAAGAGATTCTGACTCTGCTAGCAAACTCAAAGACAGTAAGCTTTGAAGAATGCAATAAAGCAAATAAGAACTTAACTTTTGGAGCACTCAAAAGATAGGCCATAGAATGATGCATTTTTTTTAATACAGAGACATCAAGCACCGACAATTGAATCCAAATAAATAATTTACACCTCACACCTAAATTAAACATGTTAACCTTCAAACACACACTAGCATGCTGTGCCAATACCATGTGCTTAATGTCACATTGTGATTGTGACTGCAATAGACATTGTTTTCACATAAAGCTTAGCCTCCCCTCAAGAACCACATCAAATTTACCTGTGTTTGTGGTGGTGCCGGTTCACTGGGCACTTGTACAGAAACAAGTGCTAGCAATGGTTGCATTGAGGTCTGAACCGGCTATTCGGCCGACAATCCAATGACACGGTGAAGGGGTGGGCGGCACAACCGTCAAAGGTAGGGGCGGGGATTGGTTTTGGTCATGCCGGGGGTTTTCAAACCACAGTGGCAAATGGGACAACCAAGAACAAAAATCAGAAGTGTGATGACAAAAGAAAGAAAACCCAACAGAAAGAAAAACACATTGAGTGAAAGAAACATAACAAAACACTTGGTGTGGAAAGAAGACAGGAAAACATGCATTATTTCCTTCTAGAACATTTCAAATGAATTTCAAGGCTTACGCAACTTGAGAAGTAAAATGTTTTTTCACAGTTTGGCATGCTCTAGCTCTAAGGATCATTTCTAAACAATCTACTAGTCACTGCATATCACTGCACCAAAACAAATGTCATGACTTCAGACTTTTTTTGTTATTTTTTTTCAACAGCAGGCACTGCATCAGAGTCAAAGTACCACACCCCTAAAACATAATGGACAGATCCAAGTGATTGATTGCCACCTGCCTGCTTAAATCATACAATGACAAAAACCTTCATGTGAGCATGCTCAAATATGTCAGAGGTATATTTCACAAAGACATGAACAAAGACAAAAATTGTACAATATACTTGCACCTTGAATAACCATGATAAAAAGCATGCATAGTGCATCAGTGCCACAGATAAAGAAAATAATAAAAATACATAGAAGCTTACTAAATCCAGAACCGACAAAAGCATTACACCCATGAGGATACAATTGTGTGTATTTCAGGCAAATGGGCAGATTGTAGTATTAAAAGTTGAGGACCTACGATGTAACAACTATGCAGGAGTTTACATGACGTTATTCTCGACAAACTTGAATGATATTAGAATGTCAGAGGTAATGGGTCAAGGGGTCAAACGTTAGAATCACGAGAGTTAATACATCAATGTATCTTGTAATTATGTGGACGGATTACTGGGTTTGATGGCTTTGGTATAGGGTGCCGTATGTTGGATTATGTCTTTGAAGTGAGTACATTTTGCACACAACATACTTGTCTTTCACACACTCTACTTACCAGGTAAGAACTTTTTGTTTCTTGTGCACTGCGTAGATGCTGCAAAATGCAAGGTGAATGGTAAAAGAATGAACTAATTACATAAATGTCTTTATGACTGACATTTTCCTCAAAGAGATTAAATCAAATGCAATTTTTTTCTGTTAGATTCGACCCTCCATAAGTTTGATTTTGATGTAGAAGACATTCTCCAAATGACCGTACTCTGCATCCAGCTGAGCCTACATGTAGCTCTGAGTGGCTTCAGAGATCAGTCGGATGGATAGATAACTCTAAGGCAGTTGGGCAGAATCCTATTCCTATGACATGATCTCAAAGAGCATGGACAATTTGTAATCTCTAACGATACAACACTGTAAATTCACTACATTCTTGTACATCATTGGAAATTCATCTGTGATGTCAAATCTGTGTGTCCCCTTCCTACAATTATATTTGTTCTTTCTGTAAAAAAAGAGAAAAAAAGGAGAAAACACAGCATTGATCTCAGAACCTCCCCCCAGCAGCAAACCCCAGACTTTGTCTTTGCACAGTTCCGTAAGGGAAATTGAGGCCAGCTGAGCCCCCTTGTGGCACGGTTCGAAACCAGCTACACTGTCAGAACATCCCCTGTTTGCACAATCCAGACTGCTGTCCATTCTCTCTACACATCATTCCCACTGTGTGGCAAATCCAATCAAAGTGGAAGCGCAGGTTCGGTAAACAACTCCAAAAGTTACAGTCCCATACGTTCATGTGTTTCTACGTACAAATGTACCATCAAACCATTCTAAGACTGCTGAAGGGATATATGAAATGTGGTTGTTGTCAACAGAATTTGTTGCAAATCATTGTTTCAAATCAGGTAATTAGTAAAAGTGGAATCCCAGGGAAAAGCTGGTCCATGTCTCATGCCAATTTGAACTAAAGGCAGTTATGCTTATTCATGCTGGAACATTAGGTAAGAATTAGATTTGAAAAAAAAAAAAATATCAAGATATGGTGACAAAAGCAGCATCTTGTTATAAGCTACTGACCACTTTGTGCAGCTCCACCAAGCTGCACTGGCTACTGTCCACTATCTTGCCATCTACACTCGGGACGAGGTCAAGGCCAAGTCGACAGTTGCCCCAGTCCACTCGACTCATGATGGTGCACTTCACGTCCTTACATTCGTCCAGCGTCATGGTGCCCGACAGCAGCTGCCTTCGCAGCTCAATCAGCTCCAGCATGATCTTCTTCAGCTCGCGGAACCAGTCCATTTTGTGACTCTGAAGGGAGAGAACATGATGGCAATCTCGGTTCATTGAATCAAGTCAGAGTTTAGCAACTCCTTTTCTCTGCTCCCCATCCCCAAATCCCCCATCCCTTATCCCCCATTCCCATTCCCCTTCCACATCCCCTTTTCCATCGTTAATCCCTATCCCCATTATCCATCTCAATTCCCCATCCCTACTACACATATCTCTACTCTCTATTCCCCATTACCAGTCCCTATTCCCCAATCCGTGTTCCCTTTTCCTCATCTCTATTCCCTATCCCCTATCCCTATTCTCTTATCCCTTTTCTCCCTCGCCCATCCCCATTCCCATTGTCCATCCCCATCCCCACTATCCATCTCTATTCCCCATCCCTACTCCACATACCCCACTCCCCATCCCCATTCCCTATTCCCAAATCCGTTCCAAATCTTTTCCACATCCCTATTCCCTATTCCCTATTCCTAATTCCTATTCCCTTATCCTCCTTGCCCATCCCCATTCCCATTGTCCATCCCCATCCCCACTATCCATCTCTATTCCCCATCCCTACTCCACATACCCCACTCCCCATCCCCTATTCCCAAATCCGTTCCAAATCTTTTCCACATCCCTATTCCCTATTCCCTATTCCTAATTCCTATTCCCTTATCCTCCTTGCACATCCCCATTCCCATTGTGCATCCCCATCCCCACTATCCATCTCTATTCCCCATCCCTACTCCATATACCCCACTCCCCATCCCCATTCCCTATTCCCAAATCCGTTCCAAATCTTTTCCACATCCCTATTCCCTATTCCCTATTCCTATTCCCTTATCCCCCTTGCCCATCCCCATTCCCATTGTGCATCCCCATCCCCACTATCCATCTCCATTCCCCATCCCTACTCAATATACCCCATTCCTCATCCCCACTCCCTATTCCCAAATCCATGTTCCCTTTTCCAAATCCCTGTTCCCTATCCCCCATCCCTATTCCCCATCCCCATTACCCATTTCCCACCCCCTTTCCGCCCCCTATTCCCCATTCCCATTCGCTGTTCTCCTATCATCATTTCCACTCCCCATCACACTGTACAATCTCTATCTCTATTCCCACTTCCCCATTCCCACTTATCATCCCCCATCCCCATTCCCTATACCCCATGCTTATTCTCCATTCCCTATACCCCATCCCCATTCCCTATATCCCATGCCTATTCCCTATACCCCATCCCCATTCCCTATATCCCATGCCTATTCCCTATACCCCATGCCTATCTCCCCTCATCCACCCCCGCACCCTATCCTCCATCCCTACTTGACATCTGCTACCTTCCTCTTCATCTCCTTTCCCTCATCCAAGCTAGGCAACTACTGCTAAGGATATTACATCAAGCTCTACACTGGTCTCAAATTAAAGAGATTTGTCAAACATCTATTCATGGATAAATCATGCACAAAAATCCAGGGTTTCTCATTACATTATCTCAAATACATTGTATGAATAAACCATTAAAGATGGTAGTAAAATGAAGTGATTCCTTTGTTCTTTTACAAAGATGGCTTTGAATGTCTGAAGCCATTATTTTGCTTATCTCATTTGTCCGATAAAGCATATCACAACAATGACATTTTGAGCATCCTTGATTATACCCAACATTCTTAGTGGAAGAAACTCTTATTTGTTGTACGAAAGTATTGTGACATTTGCCTGCACTATTTTCTGACCCATTAGAATGTTGTTTCTGTTTCCGACATAAAGAGTTCAGACCAGTCACAGTTTTTATGGGTCATTACTTGCCTGACAGGGGTATCAAAACTACACAATTATAGCCTATGTGAAGTGAAGAATGCAAAAGCATTCTCCTGGTTCCTCGCAGAATGCAAAGGTGCCATTCACATCTCAAGCAACCGCATAGAACAAACCCGGGGCTTATATCAATACCGGCTCGCTATCGAGAGCCGATCATGTGACCCAGTTTGAGGTCACACAAGCCATTTTTCTGTTCCTATACTTCCTGTTTGATTTTGGATGCCTCAAACATTGTTCCCATCAAAGCAATCGCACAGAATGTAATGAATGCTACAAAGTCCACTGATGTATCTATTTGATGTATTTGTAGGTGGAGATTACCTAATCAAAATGCTTGTTGGAAAGAGAATGGGGAAGTCTAAACTGAGGAAAGGAATGTGAATATCTTACCACTCAAAGTAATACCATTATCAGTCACAGGTATACTCATACTTTTATTTTCTAAATGAGTTGTTTGCAGACCAACCAAAAAGCAAAGTAAACAAATTAGGAAAGCTCATTTATTCCATGTCATTGCCTCATAAACTAGGACTAGAGTATGAACACACTATGTGTAACAAGTTTGTCAACAGTAGCTCAAAGCCTTTGGTGGTAGTGCAGCAGATCAGAATGATTTGCAATTTCCAGATGATACTTTTTATTGCCTAACAAACTGAGACCAGGTTTTAAAAAAAAAATACAGATTATAATAATTAAGTCTATTCTTATGTTCCCAATAGGTATGTAAGCCTTTACAAATGTTTAACTCCGAAGTCAAAATAAGGTGGGATTGCCAGTTGAGTCATGGTGCAAACAAGCAATCAACAAGTGTGCGGCACTCTTAACCAGCCCACCATGGCATGTCAGAACTGTGGGGAACGTTTCACGGAACGGTCGGGACTGCATGTACATCCGTATCGCGATGCCACCGATACCACCCATAGCAGCAGCTCTAATTGCATAATACGCATGTCAAGTGACAAATCGCATGCCGCAGGAAGTTCAGCCCTTATCCTTCGACCGCTGCTCCTTACGCTACGGCTGTACGACTTGCTGCTAACTAATAATTTCCAATCAATCAGCGCATGTTTGAGACTAGCGCTTTGACAGATCAGACAGCTGAGCAGCATCAGATACTGCGGCATGATTCACTTCGACATCACTGGGGGATCACTAGTGGGAAATATCACAGCTTCGTCCTTCCTTGTTTGACCCCATCCCTCACTGAAGGCATCAATATTTGATCACAGATTTGTTTACACAGCTTTGTAGGATTCCAACTCTAAGACCGTATTGAATAAATAAAGAAGAACAAAGACATACAAGGTAGGATGATACACCTCCCTTAAAAAAAAAAATGGAAATCCCTCCATGTTCTCTTTCAAGCTGCATGAAAAGAAAGCTCTACACTACTTCAAATTTTATGATTTCTTAGTTTTCCTTACTTTCGATTCTAACCCACTTTCAGATTTAAAAAATCACTTATCAAAGTTAAACTTTGCCCCTGACAAATCTTCTGCTTGAATGACAGGAGAGGGGAAGAATGAGAGGGGAGATAGGAATTTTTCATCTACTTAAAGGGTAAAAATGGCAGTAATTGTAATTTCTCAAAAGTATTCAGACTGTTAACAGAACGTCCATTAGAGGGTTCAGCAGGTTCAATATGTGCTACATTACAAGCTATTTTGCAGAATACTATTGCAGGTGGTGATACAAACTGTAGTTGCGAGACTTGATGTTGCCAATTTGAAGAAATGGCATGCTTCCACAAGACATATTAGTATGGAAGAATTGCAAGTTTTCAATACCACTGAAAGAACATTTGCACTGTACATAAAATTGTACTACAGAAAGAGTAATAAAAACATTCTACAGGATTGTAAATGGGGGGGGGGGGGGGTTCTATCTCTATTTGCTTTTGATATCGACTGGCATGTTGTCCTAGCATAGTGTCAAGGATTGCATATCCAGTGGTAAGGACTAAATCTTATAGGCATGAATGACGCTGCCTCTTAAATTACAATACATACAGTATCTCATAATGTGCTTTCTCTCTCTCACTGTTGGCCAGAGTTGCTGATTATCGTTGTCCTAGCCAATTGGGGGCCATGAGTGACGGTGATGACAAATCAATTACACACAGCTAATTGCTTTCATCTGTGCCCCCTTTCTTACTCCACTTGCTCTCACTTACATTTGGCAGATTTCTGCCTCAATCACTACAGACGATCTTGTGGCATTCACTATTAATCAGGCGGCTTATCACGGAAATTATAATCCACCCAAGAGAGCTCATGATCTCTGCTGTCCGTTCCAAGTAGATGACCCCTCACATCAAATGTAAAAACCTGATTTGGAGCCACATACCAAAACTGCAGTTAGCAGGGTTTTTAAGAGGGCACCCCACTCCCCACCCCCCCCCCCCCCAGCTCTCCCCTAATATTTGATAGATATCTAAAGTACTGTCTACTTAATACAGAACTAATTCTTTTTCAAAGTCTCAAAAGTGACCACATATAGAAACTGAGATGACGGTCATTCTTCAGAAAGAGAAACTCTAGCGGCATACATATATCTTTCTCACTCCTGATCTGGCTCATAAATCTAATTTCTAAAAGTTTTAAGAAGATCTCATGCATACAGATACAATGGAGACAGATAACCCCAAAACATAATGCCTCCAATAGCCTTCCAAAGCAGATGCGTTTAAAACATGACAGAGCTAACACGATATGTAAGACTAATATAATTTCCTACTACTTTGGGAAAAAAGACAAAAAGACCAGTCTGTAAAATCAGTGAAAATTTCATTTTCCCTACTAAACCATAGAAAAAAATGCACTAAACATCACTGTAAATATTGTATTAAAGAAATTTATTACCTTCTTGGCGCAATGTGTTTGTTATTAAACAATAAGTTGGCATTTAGTTAAAGGGTGCTGTTAAACAATAAGTTGGCATCTACTGTAGTTAAAGGACAAGTTCACCTTCATTAACATAAGGATTGAGAGAATGTAGCAATATTAGTAGAACACATCATTGAAAGTTTGAGGAAAATCAGACAATCCGTTCAAAAGTTATGAATTTTTGAAGTTTTTATGCAGTCACCGCTGGATGAGAAGACTACTGCAGTGTATGATGTCACATGCGTACAACAATATAAGGAAAATATAAAGAGAATTTCAAAAAATTTCATTTTTTGAAAAAAAAAAGTACACATTCCCTTGACTCGTTACTGACATATGTTATGGGTAACAATATTCCCATTGCCTGTAGAAAGAGGCAAGTCAAGTGCTCTTTTATTATGCGAAAACAGTGAAAATATGTTGAATTTTCTTTACATTTTCTTTATACTGTTGTACTCATATGACATCATGAGCCTTAGTAGTCTCCTCATCCAGCGGTTCCAACACAAAAATTTTTAAAATTCATAACTTTCGCATAGATTGTCCAACTTTCCTCAAACTTTCACTGATGTGTTCTACTAATATTGCTGCATTCTCTCAATCCTTATGTTTATGAAGGTGAACTTGTCCTTTAAAGGGTGCTACCAGGCAAGGGCTTTGTTTTTGCACTATGACACATTCATACGCACATATAAACTATTTTGTTCTGAAAACTTAATACCCACACCATAAAAGGAAAACATTTGTGTAATCTTTTGCCAGGATAGAGTTCAGGAGTGTACATTGCTTAATGTAATATAGAGTAATAACTTGCTGGTCCTGGCATGTACCTTGTAGCAACCACCACACATGTACATGACATAGTATGATATGTGTGTAGCTAGTCTGTACCATTATATCTACAGTACATGTGTGCAAGCAGGGTATGCTTTACTATTAATATCATCTATACAGTGGACGCGATAATAGAAACAACGTATACATGCATATTATCAAATGTACAGACAGACAAAGTTGTGCACAGAATGTGCTTGCTGAACCCATAAACACCATCAAAGACTTCTTTTTTTTTTTTCTTTCTTTCTTTCCGGAAGTAATAGCCACAAGATAGATATTTCATTGGCATGTGTTTTTAAAGTGAAAATACACTCAGACAATTTTAGTCTTCTTTTGTAGACTGAAGGACCCCTTTAATACCTAAGGAGAATCTGCAAATATATTACTCACATTGAACACTTTCTCCCACACTTACAGCTTGTATCAAGTTAGGATTTTCCCCTTCCACGGAGCCTTTTTTTCCTGGCAACAGAAATATTGTTGCGCAGGTTTCCAGCCCTGGCCTAAGATGAGTATTTTTCCCAAGTTCACTTTACAACCACCCACTGGGATCTAAATTTAGCAATCAGTGCTCATGGCTTGTGTGCCTGTTTCTGTTCTAGGCCGGCAAAGGACTTCACTTGGCAAAGCTGGTGCCACAGGGAATGACATACTTATGGAGAATCAAAATTTAGGCATGAGATTCTGATCAATATTCAAATGTAACAAAACACTGAATATGATTACTGTGACTAAGCATTTTCTAAACATAATGGAGCACGTAAGGCATTGCTCACGGTCATGAGGCGTTATCTTTCTGATTGGACAACAAAATCTCTGTGCCTTAGACTGAACACAGGGTGATATATGGATTTTGTATTAAAACAATTTTGCACACTTTAATTTCCACTGACATAGCTTGCAAACTTGACTACACTTCATGAGAATCTCTACTTTACACTGCATCTTCCCTACAAAAACAACAAACAGAAACATTTCTTCTTTTTCTTTTCTTTTCTTATGTGTTTATCAAACTAGTTTGCACAAAAAGTACACTATTACTTTTACATTTCACTCAGTTACGATCTGAAATGAGACTTGTGCTCTATAAATGCGGTTTGTGCATGAGTCCTGATATCAAATACTTCACAAATGTTGTTTGTATACTTCTTGTATGAGCATTTTATTTTCATGTCTTTTCACATTAAAAAGAATCTAACCTTTTTGTGTTATTTCATATTTCATCTTTCAGTCTGTTTGATTTAGAGTTTGCTCACTTTCAAAACTGCCAAAGTTCAGATATCTGATGGAAAGGCTAACCAAGGATAGTTACAAAGATGAGATGGTTTCAATGCTGTTTATAAATTATATGGCAAGGGATTTAAAACTATTCTCAGATCACAGTAATCTATCTCTTCAAGAACGACAGTCACTTGAGAGTGTCAACTACCCAAGTCATGCAGTGGAAATAAAACATAATCACTCCTTAAACTGCAATGACATCACACCCTACACCAGTTTTCTGAACACATTCCAACAACTTTAGCTCACGATGCTAATCACAGAATTTGTACCTCAGTTTTTTTACGGGATAAATGACATGAGAATTCAATTTCTAATTCTAATTCTAAAACCAGTTCCAATTGCGTGGCTGCGAAGATGTGTAATATTCATTGTAGTCATAGTCATTGCATTCTAAAACAACAAAATATTAATATCAAATACATACTATCCTCTCTCCCCTAATTTTTTACTTCTTCTTTCTCTACTTCCACAAATAAATGTACACTAAATGTTCAAGGCGAAGTACAGTGTGGTATTTATTTCTTTCTCTTTTTTTTTTTTTTGGGGGGGGGGAGGAAATCTCTTCTATTCATTGTGTAAGAGGGAGGACCTTCAAATTTGATTTTTGTGATTCATGCAGTTACAATGATTGAAATCACTAAATATATTTGATATATTAACTTCTGATATCTATACACAAAAGAAAAGCCACAATCCATACAACGGCTGACTTCACTTTTACTGAAAAGGAATCTGTCACATCATAACATTCTTTCGTCCAGTTTGGGTGATTGCAAGGACATTTCGAGTCTGGAATATGTTTCTTAATAGCTGCACGAATTACAATTACACTTAATCAGGGTTCAACATCAGCAGTGGTTCATTAAAAATTGATGTTGGGCCAAGTTTTCAAAAAGGACACCATCTTTTGGTGGCCCAACTGAGCGTCTACGACTTAAACTGGATTGTTATGTTTCCTTTTATATTTCATGCCAAGATTTCACCAAAATTTCAGATTTAAAGACTTAAGTGGCACAAACAGGACACCAGAGTAAAAAGTTAGTGTCAAGGCCTGTTAATTTTTCTCAGAATGTGCCCCAACAATGGAGCCATACACCACTCGGACACTCTGGCTATGCACTTTATAAAGGTCAGACTTCAGATGGTGAGGATTTGCCCCAAATATGCAACAAATATTTGTGAGAATGTCTTGGGGAGCACAAGAACAGATTGCAGATAGGTCAAGAAATGATCAGACAGACGTTGCTACTTTCATGAGACATATTTACAGTATGTGAGATATTCTCCGAACTATCAGAATCTATACAATTTCAAGAAGATTTTGCGAACACAGCACATGTCTTGTGTACAACTGTAGGTCACGCGCATGATGATAAAGCTCTTTATACATTTTTAAAAACATATCACAAGATAATCACAATCCTGGATGCTCGTGATGTTTGTAAGATATTGCAAAATCTGAAGAAGCTTTAAATCCACATGTTGATTTGGAAATCTTTTGCAGCCCAACATACAAATGTTGGACAGTGCCATTTTTTCCCCTACATTTGTATCCTTCACAAAATTTGCATGCGTTGTCAAAACGGGCCCTTAGAAGCAAAACAGTCAGTATTTCGGATAGACCCTTAGAATGGAGGTACTACGTACCGTATAATGTGAGACAGTCACCTTACATGCAACCTAAATATTTCTTCTTCTTGTTATGAGCTGCACAGAAACCCTGTGATGTAAAACGGTCAATCTGACATTAACACAACACACATTATACTATAGTGACCCTTGTGGTTGGTCAAAGGCGACCAGCAATAGTCAGCAAATGGTATAAGCATAGAATGTACACCAAGCAAACAAATAGATAAATAATGGATAGTTGGGTATCGTGCTTTTTCTTCTTCTTTTTTTTTTTGGGGGGGGGGGGGATCAATGATTTGTTAAAAAAAAAAAAAAAAAAATCCCTCCCTCTGGCCAAGCTCAAGAAATCCTTGATAAGAGACATCTAAGAAGCAATGAACTTCCTTATAAATTCCCTCTGAGACTGAGGGAATACAGTATATCTGAAATATGAGAGGATTATTTGAAAGTTTTAGAAGCAGGAAAGACTAAACTTTTATGCTATGCATCATCAAACATGAGGAAATGATACTCGACCTCATGTTGGTACTCTAGTTGATATACCCCACAGTCTATGGCGAACATAGCAACTAATTAAAAGTGGAAGTTTGATAGTTCAATGCCAAAGCACTTATGAGGAAGCGGTTGACGCCATTTAACACTACAAGTCCTCCCACCCAACCTATAGTGTATTCACATGGATGTACTTGTAGGTACCGAAACTCTTTTCTATACGAGTAAGGCAACTTAACGTCTTCATACATAATGTATGAATGTCTTCATACATAATGTGTATTCACACGGACGTAGGTTCTGAAACTCTTTTCTATGATACGAGTAAGGCAACTTAACGTCTTCATACATAATGTGCCTGCAAACTATCAAAAAAATTTATACAAATTGTTACAATTACAAAATTTCACCAGATCGTGATTGGTACTGCACAAGGACATTATCAATTCATGAATGATGCACTGTTAGATCCTGTTTTTATTCCAAACTACATATTTTCTTCCCACAAGGGACGAATACAAGTAGTGAGCTTTATTAAAGTGTATCTGTACACAGAAATTTAGTTTTCTGACATTGTAGGTACGTAATTGTACTGGTAATATCCCTATGAAATATAAGAGTGCAATGTTACTCACATACAGAGATATAGCAATATATAAAGAGACCTAGAGTAATCTCTAAAATGCAAAAAATTACATGCACCTTGATCTAAGAGTAGTCTTCTAGCCTTATCAACTGCATTTGATTGCGTAGTTCGATAATTTTCTGTACGATCAGTGTACTACAAAACTCTCAAAACACAAAAATGCACGCAAATGTCCACGTACGCAGCTAGTGTAGGTTGGTGCTACCGCACTGCGCCGGGCCTCTGACCAAGCAGCCGTGGCAGCCTCTACTCATGCGCATGCATATGGCTCGATGAGGCGATACCGATAGACAGGTTATAGCTGTGTGCAGACGGAGGCGAACGAAGGAAACGTGCATACACCGATGGTCTACGCGCGGCTACTATTTTCAGATTTGGCTACTATTGCAGCGCGCACTAGTGCATGCTGATTTATCAAAATCAATATTTCACAGTCTGGGACATTTTTTGTGATGGGATAGAATTTTCTCTAGAGTTCTTAGGACATGCTCTCAAACCTCTCAAATTTAAATTTCAGAGGAGAGATTCCTTTTAAACCACTGAAAAACAGTAACATTGGCATTGTTTATATTTAAAAAAAAAACACCTCATAATCTTATTAAGGGCTAATATTGGACTTGTAGGTACCACTTTCTGTAGCTAGCACAGACAAGTGTGCACTGATTACACTGCATCAGATAGAGGTGATAATGTATAGCACAGAAGCATCGGTAGTGTATAACCAAAAATATCCCCAGCATGAAATTTTTGCGAACTTGAGCCAACAGCCTTTTTTCATGGCATTAAATTTTCACAAATTGCAGCTGGCATTCAATGCATAAATAGTGTAGACGAGAACTTTATGTCTTTTACATGCATTTTAAGTTTGCAAATCTTGGCTCCTCGTGAAATTCACTACAATTTCATGCATGCAAAAATGTCTGGTTTTACAGGTTTAATCAATGTCAGACAGAGAGATATGTGATGTTGTACCATATATTGTTTCTCTGAGGTCCTCATCAATACCAGTGGTAGGGCTTTGTTCAAGAGTTTTTCACCCATCCCATACCCATTGGGGCCACTCAGGTTAAAGGTGTCCTGTGATATCATGCTACCGAAAGCAGGTGAATATCCCTGGGTGGAGCTCCTGAGGTACATTGCATAATGAACAGGTGTCAATCTACCCAAGGATATGATTTCTTGGCACACAGAAACCCACAGGTGAAAGAACCAGGTAATTTGCATTATCTCGTTGATATAAAAGTAACAAACTAACAGCAGTTCTATGTGCAACGTTTGCATACAAGTAGGTATCATTTTAAGCTTGTACATCACTATGTGTATGATATTCATCTACACAGTTTCTAGTGGTACAATGCTGTACCTGTTCCAGATGACCCCAAATACACATGGATATTGTCTAATCACAGATATGTTCTAATCACAGCATCTTGTGGCCTTGTGCATTAGTAGGTTCTCATTGAAAAAAAAAAAAAAAAACACAATTTGGGTCACACTCAGAGTCACTTCTTTTTTACTTCATTCTCACTGTAAACAAGGAAAAGTGGAAATTACGCGGTGCGTAAAATATGTCCCCGCCGGAAGTAGCATTTAGTAGCAAAATGTACAATATTGGTAAAAAATCAAGGTCAAAGGTCAAAGAAGTCAAAGGTCAAAATTCTGTATAGAAGTTTTGAAGACCTCACCTAGTGCCATCACAAAAAGCAAACGAAATCAAAATCGGGTTAGAAATGGCGAAGGAGTAGCATTTTGTAGCCAATGTACAATATAGGTCAAAAATCAAGGTCAAAGAAGTCAAGGGTCAAAATTCTGTGTACAAGTTTTGAAGCCCTCACCTAGTGCCATCACATAAAGCAAACGGAAGTGAAATTGGGTTAGAAATGGCGAAGGAGTAGCATTTTGTAGCAAACTGTACAATGCAGGTCAAAAATCAAGGTCAAAGGTCAAAATTCTGTGTAGAAGTTTTGAAGTCCTCACCTAGTGCCATCACATAAAGCAAACGGAATCGAAATCGGGTTAGAAATGGCGAAGGAGTAGCATTTTGTAGCCAATGTACAATATAGGTCAAAAATCAAGGTCAAAGGTCAAAGAAGTCAAAGGTCAAAATTCTGTGTAGAAGTTTTGAAGCCCTCACCTTGTGCCATCACATAAAGCAAACGGAATCGAAATCGGGTTAGAAATGGCGAAGGAGTAGCATTTTGAAGCAAAATGTACAATATAGGTCAAAGGTCACAACTGAAATTCTGTGTAGAAGTTTCAAAGCTCCCATGTAGTGTTATCATATAAAGCAAACAGAATCAAAATTGGCTCATAAATGACAGAGAAGTAGCAAATTGAACATTTTGATCACACACGGATGCACAGACGGACGGACAGACGGACGGACAGACTGACGGACAGACGGACGGACACACACACGTACGGAGCCCGTTTCATGGTCCCCTGCTCGAACTCGTTTGGCGGGGACAAAAATGTCGAATCTTTTTTGGTCGAAATTATTTGCAAAGAGCTGACCTGCCCATTAGGTACATGAATGATATATGCTTATTACGTCACAATGGTAATTCAATGATCGAATACAGCACGCCACAGCTGGTGAAAATAGCGAGGCGTGACACGCACAGGGTATGGTGGAATATAAAATTTCCATTTTTTTTGCAATCACCATTCACACTGCAGAACTTCGCATCTTTTTGCAAAAAAAAAAAAAATCACACAAATTAGTGCAATTTGGATTAAAACCCAAATCTTGTGAAATAATGCATTACTTTTGTTCTAATGTATATTTCAAAATTTGTGTCACAATTCTGATTTTGAACCGAAATGACGCATTATTTTGACTATGCACTGTATCAATTTGGCACACTTTTATGTTTTTCATCATGACCCATTCACCCCTAACAAAATAAAAGTAGAGCCCTACATGGAGAAACTCAAAAGCTACAGTAGCAATCTTTATTAAAGATTACTGTATATGCCATATATTTAGCGAGTCTACATTTTTGCGATTCGGAACTGCCCGACAATTTCACGAGTGGTTAAATTCGTAATCATGGAGTACTGAACTGAAGAGAGAAAAGTATACGTGTACATGACCATTCATATCGGGATCAAAATCAATATTTTCGCCTGTCTTTAATTTTGCAAATAGTGCCTGACTCGCAAAAATTCGCAAAAATAAAAACCTCATGAAATATTTGGCATATACAGTAGTTGAAAATTAAAACTAAGATTTCTTACAGTTTCCAGGAGCTGCACAGGGTCCCCACTTGTTGTTTCAAGTCGCTTGGACACAATAACCAACAAGCTTGAAAGTTAATTAAGTGCAACCTCTCCCTGAACCTCATTCCCCCTCAGCTTCCAGGGCAACCCCCTAATCCACACGAAGAACACATGCTTGCTGTACACTACTGTATCACTGCACATTAAAAGCTTTATCGCTGTGCTGTGTGTATGTAGTTCTGTGTGATAAAGTACAGGGGTCATTGTGACGCTTGCACTTTTGTCGTTTAATCATCATGTGGGACTCTTGCTCGAAATATAAATTTTAAAGATTAGGTGTTGTGTGGATGATCATCACTGTTTAAGAGTTAAGCACTTATACTGTAAATCATCAATGATACAACTCTGTATGAATGTACCTAATTTTACACAGAATAAAACAGTACCAGCTTGACAAGTCCTTTAAAAAAAAAAAAAAAAAATTAATCAATCATCGACAGAGATAACCAGCTCAATTGTAATCACTATTTTAAACTGAAAAATCTTTGCAAAAATTGTGTGATCAATACAGGATTGACTGCAGTTTCTAAGACCTGAATGCAATCACGTCCTTCATGTTAAACTCATAAAAGGCCATATCAAATACCTAACTGGATTGCATGAAGTTTAAGAGACCTTTTTTCAGAATGATAGAACATGACACTTTTGACCTAGAAATAAATTGAAAACGCTGAAAGTAACTTGGAAACACATCAACACACAACATTGGTTTCATTTTTCAGAGAATGGACCACGGAAATGGAAGGATTTCGCCTGAAAAACAAAGGTTAAGGTCTGGAGGTCACTGTGAACAACAGACAGGCTGGCACGCAGGGCAGCCACCGTGTGAACTGTTTGGGGTTCTTACCATGAAGCTCTCTGTAAAGATGACATGCCATTCTCGCAGGACCAGCGTCACTTCCTGTATGAGGGGCTCGTTGGCCTTCCTCAGCGGCTCATTCTCCCTGGAAGAGGGCAGCAGCAGAAAACAAGATGGGAACGTTTAGCTCACAAAAAAAACAGCAAAATCAATTGCAAACAAGCAATTTAGGTAGAATGATATTTGGAACAATATGTCGTTTGTAGACCAGCAAATGCCTTTAATAATAATAATAATTTTAAAAAATGGATAGATAAACTAACTCCATACAATGTTTGGAGAAATTATAATTCTTTACAGAAAACACCAAAGTTCTGGAATGAAAAACTTAACTGCAGTTTAAGACTCCATGGACACAAAAATTATATACTTTTACCACTATCCTGGAATGAAAACTTAAAGGACAAGTCCACCTTCATATACATTATATGGATTGAGTGAATGCAACAATATTAGTAGAACACATCAGTGAAAGTTTTGGGAAAATCCGACAATCCGTTTAGAAGTTATGAATCTTTAAAGCACCTGTGCAATCACTGCTGAATGAGGAGACTACTACAGTGTATGATGTCACATGCGTACAATGGTATAAGGAAAATAAAAAGAGAATTTCACAAAACTTTGTTTTTTGAATAAAGTGCACATTTCTTCAACTCGTTACTGACATATGTTAAGGGAAATATTATTCCCCTTGCCTTCTGAAAGAGAGAAGTCGAGTGTTCTTTTGTTATGCGAGAAAAGTGAAAATATGTTGAATTTTCTTTATACTTTCTTAATATTGTTACACTCATGTGACATCACAAGCTATAGTAGTCTTCGCATCCAGCTGTGACTGAGCAGAAACTTCAAAAAATCATAACTTTTGAATGGATTGTCCAATTTTCCTGAAACTCTCAGTGATGTGTTCTACTAATATTGCTGCATTCACTCAATCCACATGTCTATGAAGGTGAACTTGTCCTTTAACTTCAGTTTAGAACTCCTTGTCATAAGGTAACTAAACTGTATTAGAAATGATGTGTTACAGCACAAAATGTCACTAATTTTCCCCAAGTTAAACTTCTTGTACTTAAAACTATATGGTACAGTATCTGTTGCTTTTCATAAAGCAAAGAAAATGCCACAAACACAGGCTGTGTTTTTATACCATGTACAATCAATGTACTGTAAAATAAAACAAGGAAATGTACACGTGCACTTTAATTTTGCGAATATCGCGAGCGCCAAGATTCGCGACATTAAAATGCACGTGAAATTTCCTTTGAAACTAACGCCAGTGGCAATTCACGAAAATTTCATGCCACGTAAAAGGCCGTCAGCTCCAATTTGTGAAAATTTCGTGCAGCAAATATATAATGTTTTACAGTATACATGTGTTCTATGTTTGCATCCTTACTGGTTTCCATGTTACTAATATCCTGTGCAACATTATTATATTCAGAACAATCTATTTTTAGTTTTTTGGGTTAGTATCTGATCTGTTTATCTGTAAGTGTAACATGTATTTCCCATTTCTAGAGAAGGTATTAAAGTCAAGTACATATAATGTACATACAAATTACAATGTTCACATACTCTAGGGATGCTCAAAAATTTGTCTTTCAGAGTAATTTTGCTCAACTACTTGAGAGGACTTTTCACTCTTTACAAGAATGTATAAAAAAATACAATACAGTATGTCTTCAGGTTTCTGAAACTTTAGACATACACAATAGGACATGAACTGCCACACGTTTGAAGAAAAGTGTACATAGACATGGTTTGACAAATGGCAAGTGACAGATACAACAAAATTCTTGCCAACCAGTACTGGCAACCTATGAATATCTTGGTAGTTTAGTGCCAAGTTTCAAGTGTTTGTTGGAAAGTTTATTAACTCATCAGTCCTCATGCCTAGAAGCTCTTGTACTACAGTGTTGTATGGACATTACCTCATTGAAAAAAAAATCAATTGCTTTGCTTTCTGTGTTAAATTACACAAAAAAGAAGATGTGCCATGGCATAATGCATCCATTCATTACTTGCAACTTGCAACTCATGGCAATATTATCTTGCTTTTCATATTAAATGTCCTCAATACTCATGGTTGTGTTTGGTTGTCAATATGGACATTGTACATCTGAAAGATCTGTAATAATTTGAGCATGGTTTATATCCTACATTCCTTTTGTATAATTCTCTTTATAAATATGTTGTTTCACAAATTCTGGAAACTACACTGTCAGTAAAGTGTAACCAGTGGCTAAAAAATTCATTTATTTATATCCCTTTACTTGATACATATCTGTCAAAGTTTTGACTAGCCTTATGTTTAATATTCTAAAGTCACTCCCCCTAGCTTTTTGTCTGCACAGCAGGATTTATTGTGCACCTTACAAAGTTTCAAATCATAAAATCTCACTTTTTGCAAGCTCCTGCTGTATTCAGGTGGGTCTCGGTTTGTTTGTTGTTGTTTTTTTCACATAAAACATACTCATAGACAGCAACTGCCATATACATGTATTCCTTTCAGAAGCATGAAAATATTTGAAATAAAATGCCCAATAGTTAATTACAACTATTATCTTTCTGCATTGTACCCATCAAATCATATCATGCACAAAACTATATTAACATCTGGATGTACAGGACATGAATATAACCTGTATACAGAAATTAATATTGAATATTCAATTCTAAACTTAATATGCATGGAATAATCTGAGTAAGATATGTCATTTGTAGGGAATTCTAAATTTGTTCCGTCATGTTTTTTTGTAGGTGTTTTCTTCTATTTTTTCTCTTTTTTATTAAAGATTTCAGTGCAGTGTGGCTAACTGACCTGACCCTGTGCAGGTAGTTAGCATACGTCGGACTCCTGCCATGTCACATTTCCTTTGCGCCTTCAGTTGATAGGAAACCCAAATATAGATCAGATGGATCAGATGTGGCAGTATTGTGCCAATAAGTGGACAATGACATCAGGATTTATTCCTGCCGTGATTTCCAACTCTTTTCCAGAGATATTTCTGGATACTGGTGCCCCTCTAGACCCGTAGCACCCCTTCCACAGCAGATGCCAAACAGTAGGGGTAACAGTGGTGCTCCATGGCAACATACTAAGGGGTTCTCGAACAGGATCAACTCATTCTGATTTTGATTTTTGGCAATGAGTACAAGATGGTCAACGTGCCACTATGTTAAATTCATGGTCATATACTGTAGAACCCCAAGTAGAGAGGATTAATTTTCAGTCTTTCTAAATACAGAAAAGAAATTCTCAGAATGCACACATTGTCAGCTGAAAGCAATGTGCTTAATGCTGTAGTACCGTTCTAGTTCTCAACCAAATACTGTGTAGGAGCTGAAATTTTTGCAGTGGTTTCAGTTTCGTGATTTTGTGCAAATCCCCTTTAAACTGAGAAAATAACAACTGTATTGAATATAATAAAAAAAAAAAAAAACTACAAGAAAGCGAAAAATTATAAGTTAAACAAAAACAATTTTTGCACAAACAAACAAAATCAAGCCATGCCAGTGCTGGATTGCATGCAACTGGTAACAACTGCAGGTCTAATATGCTGAGTTAAAGCCATGACTTAGCGATATCTGGGGCAAGACAACATGCTAGCACACTGTATTCTGAATGCAGATCACACTATTTGTTCATGTACAAAGGGAATCATCAAGGAAAAAATATGAAGAACTAGTATTGTCGCTTTTTACTCATTCTCATTTATTTCACGAAAGGTGAAGTACCGATTTCTGTAGACCCTCTCCCAACCGCAAAATCAACAATACACAAAGACACCCGACTTCAACAATTTACAAGAATATCTGTGCATGAAAATTTCAGCTCATACAGTAATATTTTCTTTCCCCCTTTTCAGTCATAAAGTCTCAGGGACCACATTTTTGTGGTTTCATGATGTATCTTTGTTTTTTAACTGTTATTATTCAATGTTGGTTTTTCTTTTTTATATTGTCGCTGGGGTGACAAGACCTTGTACTAAATGTAAAAGGTTCAGGAGAGCCAAAAACATGGTGGCCAAAGCACTACGGTGTATTATAGCCAATGGGATAGCCTTTCCTTTGACATGCCGCTGTGGCTTCATTTTGGGGGTAAGACAGTTAGGATTTGGACAGGACATCACTTAACCGATTATTTGACCATTAATAATAAAAAAAGTCATTTTCACCAAAATTTGAGATACAAGGTCTTGTCACCCCAGCAACGATATGAGTTTTTCGTTGTTCACAAGCAATTTTTCTCACTGTTCAGAAATGCTTGCCTGACTTTGACTTTGACTTGCCCCAGCCAATCGGGCAAGCACTTATGTAGCACCTTGCAATGGTTTATTTCTTGGTTGCATAATTTTCAATTAATCTCTAAATTGCTAAAGCTATAGCATATTAAACTGATAAAACATTTCAGCGTAATTGTATAACTGGAAATACTATGTTTCTTCAAAAAAAACAATGCAACTATCACAGACATCAGAGAATGACTAATGAATATTAGGCTTTTCAATAAATAATTTGTTACCATGGTCACTGGAAAATATGTCAAGAGTATGACTGCAACTCTAATCAAAATTAAACCAGTAATTACAGAAATATAATTCTAGTCACTTTTGTTACGTATAGTATTTTCCTGAAACCATCTGTTCTCAAAAAAAAAAAATAATAATAATAATAATCTGCTACCACAGCAATGGGACAAGATGTCAGAATTATGAAGGGCTAAATATCTAAATCTACAGAATTTATCAGTCTAGAACTTGTATGACATGTGTGCAGACTTTTGTGCTTTTAGACAAGCTAACAACAATTCTTTCACTGTGCCGCTAGACTATCTTTAAACTGAAATTCATGTTCTAATTTTTCTCTCAATATAGCATTTTTTTGTAAATTCCTTTCAGATGATTCTTCATGTGATATTGCCTATTTATAAGTAACAATCAGATGATGAGGTCTTGTGCTAACATTGGTCCAGTGGAAAGAAACATCTTAATATGACCAAGGAGGTACTAGGCGAGCTCCTCCTTGATATGACCTCACTATGAGCTTTGGCTGCTTACAGTGGGAATGTGAGTTCATAGTGTTCATCTAACTTCTTGACAAGATCACAAACTTGGACACCACAGGTTTAGAAAATGTACAACCTGTAGGAGGTACAGATTGTTTGATCATTCTTCATGATTTAGATCTACTATCAATACACCTGTACTTCAGTATTGCATCCATTCATATGAGTAATGACAATATCACTTTCAATGATGATGATTAGCCTAAAAAGTCTACAAGTTTAGCTGAAAACTTACCCGTCTTTGGCAACATCTGTAATGTGCACCACAACAGCTGGAAATATACCCTGCATACAGGAAAAAGAAATGAGGAAGAAAGTACACCTGAGAAAAGCTTCATTTAGTCCTGTTTTCTTCCTACAACACCACTGAGCAAATGATGTCTCATTATCAGTTTGGCTGTCATTCATTCATTCATTCATTCATTCATTCATTCATTCATTCATTCATTTATTCATTCATTCATTCATTCATTCATTCATTCATTCATTCAACCGTTCACTTTATTTCCTCATGGGCACTTGCTTCAGCCAAACTCTTCCACAAGTTTGTGCATCTTAAAAGTTACACAACATGATACTGGAACATACAGGATCACATTAAAATTGTATCATACAAAAAAGGGGACATTGGTTGCCCCCTGCGAACAAAGACCAAACGTCTGCAATGATGCATTCACTTGTTATGATGATTAACACCTTTTCTTGTATCACAATAGTACTTTACGATGATGATGATATTCATTATCATTATCATTATCATTATCATTATCATTATCATTATTATTATCATTATCATTATCATTATCATTATCATTATCATTATCATTATTATTATTATTATTATTATTATTATTATTATTATTATTATTATTATTATTATTATTATTATTATTATCTATTCATTTATTTACTTAGCATTTCAACATAAAATAGAAATAGAGAGTCATATTACACAATATAAAGAATGTGGTGATTCTAGGCACATGTCACTTGGTTGCCAGGGGAGGAAAACGCAAACTTAATCACCGAGGTTCGAGGCCTTCCTCCCCGACCAGTGATTGGGTTTTAAAATGACCATCCACCCACAGCATTGGGAACAAACTATGTACTGTACGATTGTATACACTTTTGTATATGCACCTCTATGCATAATTGGGTTTTAAAGAAGTACTTTTAAACTTAAAATTTATATGCACATTGCATACCTTATCAAGATGCATATTAGACAAATTCACTTGAACAAAGACAAAGCAAAGTATTGCGTGTAGTCTTGATAATGTATATCTTTTTCATGAACAATGATAACACACAAACACACCCACCACATACTCTTACTTTGGAATGATCTCCCCAAGACTCTTTGCCAAATAATTTCCACAACTGACAAATTCAAAATCAAAACCAAAAATACACTTATTCAGCCTTTAATTATCTATGGCTCATTTGTATAATTTACATACAATGATTTGTAGATATAGTCCAATTCTAGGTATCGCCAATACCTAGGTGCCGTGCGCAGAGCAGCATTTTAGATGCATTATGGGATAGCTCAGGGGCAAAACTTGCCCCGTTATTTTTCCATATGCACTCAGGTCATGTTCTGTCTTTATCCAGGGGTATTTTTTGTTGAAGATTTTTTCGCTTTCCACCATGTGACCAGCACATTGAAGCCTTGCAGTTGTTAACCATGACTCTAGTGACTGCAAATCAGTAAAATTTAGAAACTTTCAACTTTTTTAAAGCTGAATTATAGCCAAGAAAAAAAGGAGTAACAACATAAAAGCAGACAAATAACTCCACTGAATCACATGGGAACTCGGACGTGCGCGAGACAACCGGAAGCGACAATGGCACCGAGGAATCCCACAGTGCATCTGTGACAGGGCTCTTCAGCGTGCGCAGAAGTTTTCTGCGCATTGGCGATACCGAGAATTGCTTCTCTGCTCCTGTGTATCATGTCAAGTGTAGTTAATTGTCTACAGATATGAAAGTATTACGAACGTGGAAGGGTGGACCTGTGTCTTATACAAGTAGCTATCAAACATTAATATAACTCAACAGAGGTATAACGTTGTTGCAGTAGTAGTACCAAAGATCCTACACACTACGTAAGATGGTCAACCCTCCCGATTTTACACAGCCGCTGGTGAAACAGAAGTGGCTGCCGCCCTCTAGCATTGAGTGGGTATAGATCAAACGAGCATAAGCCTTTTGCAAAGGCAGTTTGCAATAATTTGTGGATGTGCACAGTCACAGCGAGTGTAGGGACCTGCGAGAGGAGCTGAGTGAGCTGTGTGCGGGTCTACCGCTCGCTGTGAACAGGGAGGTGAGATGAAAACTCGCTGTGCACAGTCTTTGGAAATCAAAATAATGATAAACCTGCAGATGGTTTGGTGTAGCTATTGATGCAGTCTAATGCACTGCACCAATTCTTAGGTTTACTCATGATTCTTTGCAGAAAATACCTTCTTTCTTGTCTTAGCTTGTCTTGGTCCTACACAAACATATCGGGAAAGTATGTGCAGCTCACCTGGAAACTTTACCCGCTCAACGCTACAGTGTAGGTGGTGCATTCCTTAAAATTCCCACAATTCCAAGCGGTAGCGTTTCCAGCGTATAGGATCACTGGTAGTGGTAGTAGTAATAGTACTACTACTACACTAGTATCATTAATATCATAATTATTAGTGCTGCTAAAGTATAATTTTAATAGTAATCATATCCATGGGAGTGAAGAAGGACAGAACTGCAGACTAGGGGTGCGCTTTTAATACCAACTCACTTCTGGTGCAGAATTAAGGTTTCCAAACAGCTTTAAAGGAGATTTGGGCAGTTGATAAATGCAAAGCTGTTTTGATTATGATGGGGTTTTCTGAAATGCCAAAAAAGGGTGATTCGTGACACATTTAAGCCAGAAATATGTTTCTGCGGAGATGATAAACGCAAAGTTGTTTTGAAACACATTTGCACAATACTAGATAGCTTAGACCTGCCCACGCCAACCACTGCCAACTACACATCTCTGCTCCTTGGGTCAAACTGCGCAATGGAGCTGTGTAGTGACAAGGCCTCCCTCTGACTCACAATAGAGATGATAATTGCAACAACTAGAGAAACACAATCCAAAAAGCCTTTGCAAATGTGTTTTGATAGTGGGTATTGAAACATGTTTCAAACATGGGATAAATGATAAACACAGCAAATACTGCACATCTGCTTCTCTCTCTTCAAGTCATAAAATGGATGAAATGATTCCGGAAAAAGCATGCCAGTGTAGAGAAGCGCAACGCTGCTCCTCGGAGACTTCTGCTTCTGTATGACATGAGGAAGCATCGGTCTTCTAGCAAGCGTGTGTCAACGCAAACACTCAAACATCGTAAATCATTCCCAGCCTCCTGGGCTGAAGGCATAACAAGTGTTGCACAAGCAATACTAGGAAGATTCATGAGGGCTGAAATGAGCAGGATCTTCTCAAATAATCTACACACAATGTGCTACAGAACAGTACTGCGGCAAAAATTGTTCATTGCCTAAAGATATGAAAAGTTATTTATGAGTGCATTTCATCAGCCTACTTGTCTATAAAGTGCAGTAGCATATAAATATGCCCTGTTAAGGGGGTGATGAAATACACATACATAAATACAGATTTAATACTTCTATTTTTTTTTTCACCAACCCTCACTTTGTTTTTTTCTTTGTCTTCCTCCTTCTACGTTAATACATTAATGCCTAGAAAACAAGAAAAAAACATGCAAAAAAATCATTGCCATAAATACAATTTTGAATTTCTATCCATCAAACCAGACAATATCCCACTAGAGATTCCCTGTATGATGTTTTAACTGGAAAATGAAAAATTATCAAAGTTCAGTGACCTTTGACCTACCAAGTATCACAACTCTTACATTTCGGACTTAATTGCCAAATGTTTTACTTCTACCCTGTCCATCAATTCATGTTCATAATCAATGAATATTTCATACTGAAGTAGACTGGAAATAAAATGTCTTGAAAAAGTACAGTGACCTCTGATCTTGACCTTTGTAAGCATTATCTCATGGAAATGATCGTCTTTATTACATCTGTTCCTACCCTGTTCCTTCACACAGCTGATAAAAAGTCACTTTCAATGAAATTTCAGTCACCTTTGACCTTGACAATGAAGGATTTTGTCCAAATTTTATTCAGCACCTGTACACTACAGATGTCTATGAAAATGAAGCATGATGTTTGCTTGTTTGTTTTTGCTCTGAATCGTTGATGAGACAGTGGCCTTAATGAGCATTTTTGTTCCTTTTATTTTCATAATACTGTATAAGCTGTTATTTTCTCGAGGGTTTAATTTTCACAAATTTCACAAATCACAGTTGGATCGCGAGTTTAACAACACACGAAAATGTCTCCATGCGCAAGGGAAATAGTGCATTTACATGTACAGATCAATTCGCGAAAACAACATCTCGCTAAAATGTCTATGACATCCTTATTCGCGAAAATATCAAAAATGCGAAAAAATAACAGCGTATACAGTATTAGTTCTCACACAAAACTGCAAGTAAAAGAAACTCTGTTTATAGACTAGATTCTTTCAAATAGTTCCCACACAAGCCCTACATACATGTATTGCGGCTCTTTGTTTCACATGGTCTATGCCATTTAAGGGTAGTTCCCCGTCAGTATGATTCAAGGACTACTTTTCTGAGACAGATTGTTCATTGAAACTTTTAACGACACTACAGTTCTATTGTGGGGCATTTTATGACTTGTCACAGTGTGTCACGCTCCAGTTACATCATGTAGAACATGGTGCATCCTTTGGGGAATTACAAATGTGCTGAAATAATTAATTACTCATTTTAATACCACACTCTGCTGGTTGCAAGAGACAATCAAAACCAGAAACTGCAAAGATGCAAAGGATGAGGCCCTATGACAGACACACGTCTTTCATCGAGGTACTATTGTACAATGTACAAGTACAGCAATGCTAATGTGTGACATTGTTAAAAATGAGGAAGTTGTGCTCATTATAAATACACCCCCACTGCCTATCATACAGCATTTTCTCCTCACCAAAGGGGGTAGCCTGCATAGCAAAGTGTGTGCGCTAATTGCCCATGGTACATATTTGTCATCGCCACACTTTTCTGAAATATTGCCAGCTTCATTCACCACTTGGCAAACAATCCTCCAGCAAGTGTGGAACTGGATGCTGCTCTTCCCCATTTAATAGTGTTGTGGCCTGTACCTTCGATCCACATATCTGTGGATCACAAGTGTACTCCCTGATATGTTGTATGCAGTCACAATGCACCACCATTGGCAACACTGTAAAGGTTGTATGAAACCGTGCTACAAAATAGTTTGTAGCATATTGAGCCCTGTCATTAGAACCAGCTAGTCTACCGAAACAGGATGTAATATCATGATGCTTTGTTGAAGTGGATTATGCCTGATTTGTGAGGGATGCATCATCATCACTGCCTGGTGAAATTCCTTCACAATAGCTGCACTGAAACAAGACAGGTTTCAATCTTGACAAATAACCCAAGTTTCACACATTCTCGATGGCTTGTAACAACTTACGACACTTTACTTGTGCATTACAAACATAGAGGCTTTTACTTTCCTTTCAAGTTTACAATTTTATACATAAATTTCTACTGTCTCTCTTGAAAAAAAAAAACAGCACTCCACAAATAAATTTGCACTATGTGTATCCATAAACTTTGCAATATCCAGTGCATCCATAACAGACCAGAAGTGGACAAAGTAAGCAAGTTGTACACTTACAGAAACACATGTCCCATAACATTACATTTATTTGATGTACATTGTACACTACATGAACTCACAGCTCATTTTATACATAAATTTCTACTGTCTCTCTTGAAAGAAAAAAACAGCACTCCACAAATAAATTTGCACTATGTGTATCCATAAACTTTGCAATATCCAGTGCATCCATAACAGACCAGAAGTGGACAAAGTAAGCAAGTTGTACACTTACAGAAACACATGTCCCATAACATTACATTTATTTGATGTACATTGTACACTACATGAACTCACAGCTCATTTTATACATAAATTTCTACTGTCTCTCTTGAAAGAAAAAAACAGCACTCCACAAATAAATTTGCACTATGTGTATCCATAAACTTTGCAATATCCAGTGCATCCATAACAGACCAGAAGTGGACAAAGTAAGCAAGTTGTACACTTACAGAAACACATGTCCCATAACATTACATTTATTTGATGTACATTGTACACTACATGAACTCACAGCTCATTACCTCACAGCATAACTCTGATGATGAATACAACTACCCAGATTCCGCTGTATTTAGTGGACATCATCAGATATAATTATTGCTTGAGATTGGCTGAGATACTGTGAGTTACAGTGTACTGTGATTTTGTGGAACCGTATCATGTCACTGTTTGTAATCTCTGCTTCTGATATCATACTGCTTTGGTCTTGCTACATGTAGTTAAAGGGAAGATAAACCCCAAGAGCAATGTGGATTGAGTGAAAGCAGTAACATTAGTAGAACACATCAGTGAAAGTTTGAAGAAAATCAGACAATCGATGTAAAAGTTATGAATTTTTAAAGTTTTGGTGTTGGAACCGCTGGACGAGGAGACTACTAGGGGTTATGACGTATGAGTGGACAACAATACCAAGAAAATATAAAGAAAATTCTACAAAAATTCATTTTTCATGAAAATTACAAATTCCATCAACTTGATATCGACATATGTTAAGGGTAGCAATTATTCCCCATGCTTTATGAAAGAGGTTGGTCCATTGTTCTTTCATTTTTCTAGAAAAGTGAATTTTTTTTGAATTTCCTTTATATTTTCTTTGTATTGTTGTCCACTCATACGTCATATCCTCTAGTAGTCTCCTCATCCAGCGGTTCCAACACCAAAACTTTAAAAATTCATAACTTTTGCATCGATTGTCCGATTTTCCTCAAACTTTCACTGATGTGTTCTACTAATGTTACTGCTTTCACTCAATCCACATTGCTTTCTGGGTTTACCTTCCCTTTAATGTGCGTTAAGCTCACCCTACTTTCTTTTGTGATTGTATATTTTTTGAGAACTAGTGGCAGTGTTTCCAGGTGTTTCTTTTTTCCAGGACAGGAGTGTGTCTTTCTGTTTATGACATAAACATACAATGTACATTGTAATTGTCCCAAAAGGAAAATTGCAGAATGCTTGGAGTAGCATGACCAACGAACTACACTGCTCACAATGTAAGTGGCTTACATTCAATGACATGACCCTGGCAAGCAATTTGCTCATTAGTGACACAAAAGTCTCTTCCACATTGCTACTGTGCAGCAGGAAATATTCGCAGCATGACATTTTTGCAAATTTGAGCCAACCGCCTTTTTCAAGATATGAAATTCTCATGAAATGCCACAGGCATTCCATGCACAATGTAAACACAGAACTTCAGCATGCATCTTAATTTCACGAAACTTGGCTCTCGCAAAGTTTGCGAAATTAAAATGCATATGAACATTTCTGGTTATACAGTATTCGGGTGGCATCATGCTTCATAATTACTATCACAGATCCATGGATATTTTGGTGAGATTTCTCCTGTATTCTTCTTCAGACCAATACATTGCTGCTTCACAATGGAATCCTCCACAGCACGACTGAGACAATACTCTTGTCTACTTATTGTCCATTGTTTGTGAGACATTTTATCACTTTTCACAATGGCCTGTATGTAGTAAAAAATGATGTGACTTGTCCCTTGTAAAAAAGATACCATAGGTAATGATAATGCACACGCCAAAGCAGTAGAGTTCATTGTACATACAATCTACTTGCCTGTATCAGAAGTACATTTGTAGCTATCCCTATCAAATTATTTGATGGCATATTGTAGCCATTGACTGAATATCTCACAGTTATTGCTGATCTGTAACATTACAAGGAATGATCTCCAGTGAAATAAAACTGGTAAGATTTAAAATCTATTATACGTAATGTGCATCCATGATATCAATATATCCCCATTCAAGTAAGCTGTACAGTGCAATTATAATAAATCTGTTGGTATGGTGCCACAAGCCCAGGGCAACCAAGACTATACAGCTACATGTACACTGTAGGTGATTCATTGGAATGGATGTTTGCCTGTACAAAGTATGGCAAGTGGAGGAAAAAATACCTTTTGTGATGGAAACAAGAAAGAAAGAAAGAGGATATTTACTATATAGAATTTCAACTTTGATATTAAGAAAAAGAGATACAGTATAAACCACATACTCCTGTAGAAGGTTGGGGGAGATCATGGTGTCAGCTGCCTATAAACAAGTCTCCCTTTGATGTGCATTCAGATTTTCACTAATTTCTCCTCTTTTTGTAAATGAAATTATGGAAAAACCTATAATTTAAATGACATAATTTGGCCTTGTAATAGGAGAGATGTGCTGCCATGAGATCACTAACTGATTTACTGCCAATCGTCATTAGCACATGTGGTTGTGAGCAATACAAAATCTTCTTTAATGTGTAAAACTCTACTAAACAATCCATAAGTTTCTAATTAATGTAAGCCCAACTTGATGAAACTTCTACCATATTTGTTTTATTTCGTAAATATGATTGTCATTATGCTACAGTCAATTGCATGGTGTGTCATTATGCAAGTGTTACAAAAAGTTTTGAACACAAAATTTATACAAAATACACTGATTATGTGTTTTACAAGTGCAGTATGGCCTTGGTCATGCACAACTACACGTATATTGTATTTATTGACAGTGTATTTAGAAGCATGTTTCCTGAGTGCATGAATCAGCAAAACACAAACTCACACTTCAGGGAATTCAGCAGCTTTTTTGCCACACTTCAGGGAATTATTAAATACTTCTCACACTTGCCCAATTGGCCACAAATAAAGGCTCTCATTATAAAAATGAAAATTTTCACAAAGTGAAAATTTTCGCTCATTTCACACGATATAATTTTGTAATAGCTTGCGCAAAAATAAAAGTGTGCAAATTTTTTGTTCATTGTATTGCAATATCATTTAATATCTTTTATTCTGAGGCAGGTTAACACGTAGTGTAGGGGTATACAATTTGTATGTGCCATGTTATTAGTAGAACTTTTGTCTTCACATTCACTAGTCCTGTATTTAAAACTTACAATGTAAGTGAATTTGCTGTTGTAATGCGGACCAAACTACTGTATGTACATTTGTATACAGTGTTATTTTCTGTTTTCAATGTTCATAGGTTACCCCCCCATACAATATGATCTTTTAGAAAACTTTACTGAGAGATACTGTATACGCCAAATATTTCGCGAGGTTTTTATTTTCGCGAATTTCACGAGTCAGACGCTATTCGGGAAATCAAAGACACACGAAAATATTGACCCTGATCCCGATGTGAATGTAACGCACGCGTGTACACTTCTCCGTTCCAGTAAAAGACTCCACGATCGCGAATTTAACCACTCGCCAAATTGTTGGGAGTTCCCAATTCGTGAAATTTTAGACTCGCGAAATATATGGTGTATACAGTAAGACAAAGACATTTTTGCAAGATGTTGTTTTCGCGATCTGATACCGAGGCTTATCACAAGTGCACTAGTACCCTTGTGTGTGGCATCATTTTCGCGTGTTGCTAAATTCATGGCCCAACAGTGATATAATTCACGAAATTTGCAAAACAGCCTTTACGGTATACTGATACCAAATGGGCACTTTTGGAAAATATTTTGTTTCTTAAAGCCATTTAACTTTTCATTGAAGTGTGTATGCCAAAAATGCAGTATAGCAAAGTTGTATACAAAGAATTGCAAGCTTTGCTGTGCTGCAAATTTTACGACAAAGCTTATTCTACATGACGCTTTCAATGCACTGCTGGCATATTGCGATATACAGTACCGATCAGGTTGTGCGCAGTTGTGCAGTTGAGCAAAATTAGAGAAGGTGGCAAGCCGTCAACCGAGTCAGGTGTGCGAACATGGCAATTGAGTTAAACAGCAACAACTACATGTACTACTGGACCTCTGTCAGGGCCCACATGGGGCAACCCTGGCACCACCTGTGAAAAACTGCTGCCCTTCCACTTCTTGAAGAATTACATGTTATATAACCACAAATATAACAATGGACAACTTACAATTTATGTAGTAAACGAGCTGATATCAAAATCTCATCTAAATTTTAAAAGGACATTGCCACTGACAGAGGCAGCTGCAACAACAACAGAAAAATCACAAAATTACAACTAGACTCGGAATTTGTCAAGACTGACAAATTAGGTGATCCGATCTGTTCGTAAATCAACGATTTGAGTCTCCTGATCCCAATAGGCATGACCATACCGGTTTCATCTGTGTTTAGTGGACATTGGCCGTGTGATGTTTGGATTCTCATTTAGAAAAGGGAGTCAGACCTGCCATCTATGGTACACAATTCCGTATACACTAACGAAGATACAGAATGAAGTATATTTGACCTTTGACCCAACTTTGCACAGACAAGATGGCATCTGAGCAAAAAGTGGTTATTTTGTGAAATGATCCTTGGAACAGGGTCTTTACGTGTGCAAAATATGGGAAAGATAGGACATGTATTCACCAAGATACAGGATGATACATTTATGACATTTGACCCTAATTTACATACCCAAGATGACGTCTGATCAAGTAGTTGTAATTGTATGAAATAATGTACATGACATGAACTAAACATGTGCAAAATATGGGAGTGATAAGGCCTGTTTTACTTGAGTTATTGTAAAGAAAGTTGCAGAAAGAAAGAAATATCTCAATACATCGAAGATCAGCTTTAATTTCAACCAAGTTTTTGGACGTGATCCCGACATCGTATGAAAAATGAAGGACACATTTTCGATAGCCCAAAGTCTCAGCTACAACATATTAAAATCTGGGAGAAATTCACCGAAGCATAAGTGAGCTAGTGCTCGATAAAGACAATCATGTCAATTTTCACATCTACAAAAATTCCCTCCCATAGAGATAACACGTCATAACGAAGATAAAGAAAGAAGTACATATGACCTTTGACCCCACTTTGCACAGCCAAGATGGCATCTGAGCAAAAAGTGGTTATTTTGTGAAATGATCCTTGTAACATGGTCGTTACGTGTGCAAAATATCAAAAAGATTGGACATGTATTCACCAAGATACAAGATGATACATTAATGACCTTTGACCCTAATTTACATACCCAAGATGACGTCTGATCAAGTAGTTGTTATTTTATGAAATAATGTACGTGACATGAACTAAACATGTGCAAAATATTGGGCTGAAAGAGCTTGTTTTTCTTGAGTTATTGTAAAGAAAGTTGCAAAAAGAAAGGAATATCTCAATACATCGAAGATAAGCTTTAATTTCAACCAAGTTTTTGGACATGATCCCGACACCGTATGAAAAAATGAAGGGCACACTTACGATAGCGCAAAGTCTCAGCTACAACATATCAAAATCTGGGAGAAATTCACCGAAGTATAAGTGAGCTAGTGCTCGAAAAAGACAGTCATGTCAATTTTCATTTCCAGAAAAACTGCACTCCCATAGAGATAACACGTAAACTGGTCAAATTTGACAAGATTACTTTCAATCCATTTTTACGAGGTGATACCATCATCCAATCAAAATGTTGTTATTACATTTATGAAAGAGTATTTAATAAGCTACAACATACTGAAATCTGGGTGAAAATTGGCAAAGGATAAGTGAGATACGCTCAAGTGAACTTGAAATTTGATGACGTCATTTTGAAAATTTACTTTTTTAATTGTATTAAGAAATTTGATATATTTTAATCATTTTTCCAGCATCGCCAACCCATGAATTGACATGTACAACTCATCAGCTTTCAGAATATGTCAAGAAAAGGGGGGGTCACCGTCCATCCTGACGAGTAAAATCGGATTCAAAATTGGCGGTTTTTTGGCACTGTTGGACTGTATATCGCCATTGACGCGCGCGCGGAATTTCAACTTTGACGGGTCCGTATGACGTCATATTGAGTCAGATTGACTTGAAACTTGGTAGAAATATTCCTTGACATTTCAGGCATCAAATAAGTGTGAAAAAATGGGAAATTTCCATTGCATATGAGCTGTGCGTGCGTATATGTGCGCGCGCGTACGCGTCCGTCCAATTTTTTCAATTTTTCAAAAAATGCTCCAAATGGTCTGAAATGTGTCCAAAAAAAATTTGAGCTCGATTTGAGCATACAAATATTTCAACGCGCGCGTACGCGCACGTTCTAAGAGAAAATATGAATTTTGAGAATATGAGTAGAATGCGCATAACTTGAAATATATGTGACGTAAATTTCATTGAAAAATTCCATTCCATTAATGAGATATGATTGAGAATGTGTTTTCATATAATGACGTCATAGTGACGTCACGGTCGACTGAACACTTTGATTTTAGTTCGATTGCCGTCTTCGGGAGACGATACATATATGGTATAAGTTTGAAATTGATAGGAAGAGGACTTTCTGAGCTAATCGATGCACAACTTTTGGGGAGAAAGAAGAAAAAGAAGAAGAAGAAGAAGAAAGAATCCGTACAAAAACAGAAGGTGATCCGAGAGGATACTCGGATCACCTAATAAAAGTTGCCTAACAACTGTGCCAAATGTCACCTGAAACATTGCCAGTAAAACTGCAGTGTGATTTTTTTAGCTTTGTATAAAGCTTGCTGTCATGAAACATAGTGTAAAACCCTCTTTGCAAACAACTTGCCATTCTTAGTATACAATATTCTGTTTACGCAATGCTCTGTTAAAGATTACTTCCCACAACCACAGGTAAACTGTGCAGTCAGTCAGCCAGGCTTTTTTGTCAGGATTCTAACTTTTTGTTAAAGTGTCATAGCATTGTGATTTTTCATAGCAAAATGAATGAAAAAGTCATGTCTTGTGAGTTTTCAATGTTGCAATGGATCCATTCAAGAAATGACCGTTAATATCACTTATGTCTTGGAAGGCAAGAATAAAGCCTGTAAAATCAAAACCTAGGTGCAAACTTTAATAAGCTTGGTGCATACTTTAAGAAGTGGTCCTCTTCAATTGAGGATGATAGGCTTCTACTCTTTAGAGGTTTTTATTTAGTTTATGTCAGCTGCTGTTTCTTTCATCACGAGTATTTTCAAGTTTACTTCTGATATTCTAGTTTGCATGAACTCCAATACTACAAATTATTCGAGTCTGTGCACCTATAAATGTGTATAAAGTGTATGTGATTTGTTGTTTACAAATACAGTGTATGTTGCCCCAAGATTTACCATGTACAACATACGCATGTTCATTAAAAAAAATAAGAAAAAAACAGGTATAAAAGATATCCCCAAACATCAACAACAACACTTGATCTGGGAGGGGTAGAGTACTCTAATTATCAACTAAATGTACTCTCTACAGCTTACCTTCACATCAGGATTCTTTGTGCAGTATCCACTATACCAGCCTGCAAATGAAAGAAATATGAGTGTTAGTACCGCATATATGCCCAATAGAGCTACTCTCGATTTTGTGATAAGAGTAGAAAACAAGCATTTTGCATTTGCAAGATGATAGTGCAGTTAAATATATATATATATATATATATATATATATATATATATATATATATATATATATATATATATATATATAATTCTCTTCTTCTTCTTTTTTTTTTTCTCTCTCTCTAATACAAGTGTTCTTTGATCATAATCCAATGGCTTAATGTTGCTGAACATCCCAAACTGGACACTGTATTAAACTTCCATAGTATATTCTCTGCTATCCAAACCAGGTCTATACATTTTACAATTGATTCAAAGCAAAACTGAAGTCACCTCGCAACACATTTGGTGTATGTCAGACCACTGTAAGAGTCCTAAATTGCACTTTGTACAATTTAGGACTCTTGTACTTTGACTGGCAGATGGACAACACACAAATTATTTTTGCATGATGTCAGATGGAATTTTTCCTGTAATCGGGCTGAGGTATCATAAACCCAATACAAAATAAAAGACTTACAAACTTTTAAGTCTAGTTCCCCCCCCCCTTGCAACAGCTCACATAAATTTTACATTGTCTCACACAGACATGAATTCATGAATTTTTCTCTTGCAATTATATGCACACTAGCAAAAAATAGAGTATGTATCAAGAAAGCTGCTTTCTAATCAGTAGTTGCTGACTTTTTCTATAGCAAGCTACAGCAATCCACACTCTATCACCAACCACAGAGCTTACATGTACAATGTACATGTAAGCATGAAAATGAACACATGATGTGCCCCCTCTAGAAGACTTTGAGCAAGTTCTGAACCATCCCTTAAAGACATTCCCTTAAAAATTTGGCAAATTCTTCACCCTGCAGTCAGGGTTACTTGAACTTCAAAAATGCTTTGCAGCATTACACTTTATATATCAACAAATCATGTATGTTGCGAGCTATACCCTGCTGCTCCGGCTTTTGATTTAATGGAACAATCAGTCTCGTCGCCTAGCAGCAAAAGAGACTAAAATACAACATGAGAAATGGCGCAAGAAGGTAGTTGTTGACCTATGGCTTGTGTGGATGTAAAAAGCAACTTTCTGATCCCGAGATGTGGAAGTCAGTAGCTCAATGGCTTCCTGCAAAACATTCTGACAAAGAAATCACTCCCGATCCCTTCACTGCCACATTGGTTAGGCATGACTGGCTGAGTGATTTGCCAGCACTCACAATCGCATGGAGGAGGTAATAAATGGTAAACTTATCAGACAAACTGTGACGCCAAAGACATTACTGACAACCCCTGCCTATCCCTGGCATGGAATGTGTCAAAATTTTCAGACATTACAGAGATTGTGAGAAACCGGGTCAAAAAAATCTATCATATACCACTTTGAACATCATTTCTTTTTCTTCTTTTTTTTTTTCAAATTACACAGCACCCCAAATGGGCTGACACACTATACGGTAACTATGTCATCACCACTAGTACAAAGGTACTGCAGAGATACAATAGTCACTGATAATTTTAGCCCATGAAAACCTTGTTGTAGTGTACTAAAAATCATACATTGTAGATA
Source organism: Diadema setosum (assembly GCA_033980235.1). NCBI lineage: Eukaryota > Metazoa > Echinodermata > Echinoidea > Diadematoida > Diadematidae > Diadema > Diadema setosum. Next base: position 48,176,038 of record CM067060.1, read on the forward strand.
CATAATATCACTGCCGTTTGAAAAGGCTGTCTTGTGAGGACTACTGTCCACTAGGTATGATGGGTATATACATTGTAACAATTAAAAGTCATGTTCTTCAGTAAAACTAGAAAATCTTTCCCCATGGATCTAGATGGAATGCGAAAGTGATATCTACAATTTATGAAGGTAATGATGTTGAATGAAACTGAGTACAGGAATGCAACACATTGTTTTTGCAATCATGGTAAACAACACAACTCTTGAATGCATTCCAGTTGGTTGTATGCATCATGTCAAAACAAACATTCTCACTTTACACATATCTCAGCTGCTCTCCTTTTTATTCTTACAGGCTCTGTGAGAACCATACTAAATTTTCTCAGCAACAAAGCGACAAATGTCACACTGTTGCACTGTTTGTAGATGGGTTGAATATCTGTAGATAAAGGCTTATTTTGGGACATTGTCATGCTGCAATACAACTGTTTATTTTTGTTTTGTTTTGTTTGTTTTTTGTTTGGAGGGGTAGGGGTGGAGTGGGGTGGGGACAGGATTTAACACTATTAGATATTACTGTGTACATGACTGTATATCTCATGGACTCAAGAAAGGATAAATTACCAGCGTTCTCCTGCAAGATCTGCACCGTATCTCCAATCTTGAGAGGTAATCCATGTTCGGCTTTGCTGTCAAAATTCCAGACAGCTGTGCAGAGAAAAAGGACACAAAATAAACACATGCCATGACAACACATTAAAGCAATATATTTTATATGCATTGTTATTTCCTATACAGTTACTATCTATGCAGTCTGCAGGAATCTGCACTAATCTCAGTCTGGAATGCTTTAAAGCTCTGGGCAGCTTAGGTTCTGCGACAAAAATAAGTTTTCAGACATTACCAAAGAATTCTGAAGTCTTGGCTTACAAAGGAACTACTAGTACAAACAAGTTTAAGGCCCCATTCTCTATGAGTTATCCTTGATAATGTTTTGTTTATTTAAAGAAAAAAAGCAAGACAAAAAATAGTTATTGGATTTTAAAAATGTTAGGTCATTAAAGCCATTTCCATAAAAACTACACCTCTATGATTTCTTTGACCTTTAATTGTATAATTCTGTAAGATTATGATAACACTAAACTCAGATTCATCCACCTTATCTAATCAATAGTTCATTTCTTCAGATCAAAGTTAGCATACAATGATATGTCATGGTCTGTAATCTTTAGTCTGAAATGACTATATTCCCTTCTTTTTTTTTCTTTTCTCTATTTCTTTCTTTCTTTTATGCTGTGTGAGAGATTTTTAATGCTCTTTGGGCACTCTGATTGAATGGTAAAAGGCATTATAAATACCCCTTATTATTATCATTTTTATTATTATCATTATCAATCATTATCATCATCATTATTAATTATTATCATTATACATTGTATGTTCAAAGATGCAGAAAGGGAAAGACAAAATAATCAACCATTTGATTGATAAAGCATGAAGACTAGATATTAATGTCCTACAGTTACTGTACACTGTGTAGATATCTCACTTTTCTGATGTTGGAAATTCAAATAGAACGAGACTCAGCAAACAGAGCGAATCCTCTGCAACAGACTGAATAACTTCTAAACAAACCAAAACTTGGGGAAGTCATATATTTTCAGTGTACCACTTCCCTGCAGTAAATTCCCTTTTGACAAGAAGCTTTGGTTTTTGGTGGGTTTTTTTTTTCTAAAAAAGGAGGAAGTGTACAGTAGGAGTATGAGACAGGGGACATGCAAAGGAAATCACCAGTGTTACTGTACATACAAGACTGCCTACTATGGATATAGGCATTTTTTAAAAAAAAACTTTTTTTTTGAATGTAATAACCAGGTTTTATCAATCAGAAAATACATAATGATATAATGTACAATGTATGCTCTCATTCTCTACCATTCTCATGGCAAATACTATATAAAAGCATTTACTTAATCATCATCATTGGTAGAAATAAATTATTTTGATCAAGTTTTATAGTGTTACTGTACATTGTCAGGCCATAGAATGCAGGGCCTGCATGTACACTCACCATCTGGTGAAATCACATGAAATTTAATTTTATACATTAATCAATTTCTTTTTTATGTGCTTACTTTTTTATGGAACAGAATTACTTTTACAAATCAAATTCACGCTGACACAGTATGGAGATGATTTTTAAGAGTCTTTAGAAACATTTTTTTTTTTCAACTTGTCAATGGATTAGGCTTTGCACTGTAAGCCAAAATTTTGTCACTTTTCACCTTGGCTTGTTTCTCCTTACTTCTCTCAGGTCTATTTTCCTTTATATCTGCATATTCCTTCCTTCAATATGCCTAGACACATTAATCTACTTTTTGGGGGGATTATAATGTGCTATAATTATAAATATGGTTTATCATTATTACAATCCTGTAAACCTCTCCCTTCACCTGTATCTCTTTCACTCAAGTGGTTGAATCTTGTTATCATGCTGCAGTATTCCTATACTGTGTGGTTTATCTTTTCTGTCTATACTGTGTCATGATTAATGTTTGCAGTCTTGTATGACAGCATGAAATAACCCCCCCCCCCAACACACACACACACACACACACACACACACACACACACAAAGACACTTTAGAAGAGACATCTCCATTCGTATGAGTAGTTGACATACAAGCTGTACATGTAGGGTACAACCTGTAGCTCTAGGTAACACAATGATATTGGAAGAAAATAATAACAAACGTCATTCTTGATTCGTGTGAATGAATGTGAATGACTACATATTTTTTCCATTGCTGCTTCAGACTGACTGATATTTTTTTTAATCACTTGACCTGTTGAGGATGGACTGATTTTGCTATAAAACGCATTTCCCATAGACACCTGCCCAAGTATTCTCCAGACTCGTCTTCAACAGGATAAAATAATGTGCACTAGTCTAGTGGTCAATTTGAGCTCCAATAGAATTAATGATGTTGACATCCTCCTATGTTTCATATTTTCATTGATGATGATGTCATTTAAAGTTGCTGCCCTCTTGCTTTGACTTTCAACTTTAGAACTTTCTCTAAACTAGGAATAGTTTAAAATTACAAATGGAGTATTAAAGTTGAACAAACAACATTTATGCACACATTACTAAAACAAAAGCAACAGGCCAGTGAAAAATTGTGAGCAGAAGTCAGCAGTACTGTTTTGCTTGTAAATTTGAAATTACACGGGTGTACCTCACAATGGTTGTCCTTGGCATGTCATACGAGTATATTGTTTGTAGGCCTACATCTGTTTCGATCTTGAAATACTCATTTTGAGATGGTATTACATGTACTCTAATATTATTTTCTTGCATTGTCTTTACCCATATTTTCTTTATAACTGTACCCTGTTCTAAAAAAAAAAAAATATCAAAGTGTATAATTCATGTCATCGCAAACCTTTCAAGAAGAAGAAATTTGATTACTCTGATACACATTCAACTCTTGATACAATCATATTGAACTAGGCAGATTTTTTCACACTAATTTCCTGTAGATGAGACAATTCTTTGTCAATGAGCAGCTTTGTTAAAGGGGTTATAGGATTTCAGGTTCTGCAAAGCCTGTCATAATAAAGCCTGTAACAAGCCTTGTGGTCAAATCATGGGTGGCTTGCATTACATGTAGTCAGTACTCTTTCACTTTGAAAACTTCCTGACTAACTCTGTTTCCACTGATTTCAAGCATTTTTTTTTTTTTAATTGTAGGTCTATAGTTGCATTTTTGTTTTGAATATGATCATTTCACTGCATGATACTTACAATGTATTACAATGTAGGCCTACTTTCTGAATCTTTATACGTGTGGATTGTCCGGACCCATGCTTCTCAACCAGTGGGCTGCAATGTTGCCCAAAAAGAAAATAAAAAGATTTGATTCAACTATTGTAATGGGCCTCAAAAAAAGTTGTAGACCTATTTTGTAGGAGAAATAAGAAACAAAAAGAACAATTGCCCGGTGGGGGGGGGGGGGGGGGTGCACACCCCTTTAATTTTATAAAGGTGCCTCCCCTTTATGGAATTCCTGGATCTGCCCCTACAATGTGAAATCATCATCATGACCCTGGGAGACTAAATTAGTAAATACTAGACACTCTAATAGTGATGAATAGTATTATGATCGTATGAACCCCTACCACTGCCAACCCTTTAAAAAGTACATGTATTATAGCTTTGGGACATGACACTTCCAAGACTTAACATTAGATGTCTGTGTGCCAAATACGATGCAAACACAAAAGAACACATCTCCCTTAAAAAAATCTACTCCGGCCTTTAAAGTCATATTGCCTGTATGTTGTGGATGACACTTAGAATACACTAGGTCTACATTTGCTCCTGCGATAATTGCTCTTATTGCCTTTATCTATTTTCTCCATGCAAGGACTTCACGGTTAGGGTTGTTAATGTTAGGGTTAGGGTTGTGATAGGGTTTTAGTAGTTTGATTTGAGGATTTGGATGAGGGTTATGTTTGTGGGCAGAATTCATGCTTGGCTTAGCGTACATATACATGTATTTCACAGGAGCAATATTGTCTCAGGAGCAAATGTCATGCTGTAACAGAACCGTCGCTCCATTTGTGTATGACTGTCCGTCACACTCAGGACTCGAGACCTAATTGGAGTCACACCACACTCGGGCGACACTGCTCGATTGTGATCAAGCGGTGGCTAAATAATGTAACCCCTAACTTACTAAGTTCTTAGTTTCTATGAATAAACTCACCAACGCCAGTCATCCGGCCCTTGCCCTGCACAGGTTGCCACATGATGCCACACTATGCCACCGCCATTTATGCTATCCACGACAGGGTTCTGGCATATGAAAGCGGAAATTACTAGGTTTATAATCTATCGCAATCTTCTCCACACAAAGTTTATGCACGGAGGAGTATCGGGTCATTCAATCGCGAGCGAGTCGAAAACTAGGAAGTGATGCACCGTATATCACGCGTCGTATGCAGTGTACACGTATAACCACCAGGCAGGGTATTCATGCAGACGTACATCACAGACCAGTGCACGCGCACAGCGGCGTGCTATACATCTGTATTATTATGAAGTACTTTGTATGCGAATTCCTATACATGGGGAAAGATTACAGGCGTCAATCAACCAACCCTCTGCGCCCCCCGCGGGTGTCGCCACTTTGTCCTTATCTGGGGTATCTCTTTTTCGTTGAAGAGGAAAAATAATAATAATAATAATAATAGTGGCTACTTGTATAGCGCATAGGTCCACTTTTCAGTGACAGAAATATTTTAAAATGACAGAATATTTTCATCAGCTGATTTTCTAAACACATCAAATGCTCTTTCACCATTTGATGGGGAAAATTGCCAGAGAATGGTGTGATATTCGACCTTCCGTCCTGATATTAGATGCATTGCGCACTAAAGAAAACTGAAACTACAAGTCCAACCCCATCATAACCTTCGTGAAAAAAAAGAACAATATCGTCGCAAGAGCAACTATATAGGGCGTGTCACCCGGCGAAGAGATATGAAATGAAGAGGCTTTGAATAAATTGTGAAAATCATCCAGGGGGCATTTCATGAAGCGTTTTGGTCGAATATTTTTCTGACAAACTGTTACAAGCTACTGAAATCCTTGCATCTGATTGGCTGAGAGCAAATTTATCTGACAACTTTGTCGGACAAAATGCTTCATGAAATCCCCCCCCCCCGGGCCCTGTTACATAAAAAGATGCAATCAAACATAAGACCGAAAATAGGAGTGTAAGTCAGGTATCATTACTATCAGCTAATCAGAATTATTCAGACAGAGATTAATCTTATGTTTGATTTCCAACTTTTTGATAAACTTTTATGCAATAAAAGCCTGTTGTTTTGTTGTTGTTTTTTTCCACAACACAATTCCAACTGAGATTTTCACAACGGACGCGTTCGCCTTCCTTAAAATACCAGTGACTTGAATCGCAAAGAGAAGTTCAAGAAGAAGAAGAAGAAGAGAGAGAACGAGAAGGGAAAAGGACATAAAAAGGAAGGATGAAACCATAAAACAATTGGGAATAAGTAAAAGATGTAAGTACAAAATAACAAAATTAAAGAATCAAAAGAAAATAAGTAAACTAGATCATGTAGATAGGTTTTGAGAAGTGTCGGGGCCTTGTCCATAATGAAATATATATCCCTCAAAATATACAAGTCCATATACCACACTTGTCATAATATTGAAATGTTGTATGGGGTAATTCATATTTGTCTCATCAACCTTTAACGCACTAGGTGCGCGATGCTCCCACACTCCCTTTATCATTCATAGAAAATAAAATTATTCCACTCTACAGGAATTCATTACATTTAATACTTCAGTATCTATGCATAATTTTCATATTGGCAATGTTCCTATATTGAGAATACGTTTAAGTGTAACTAATCTATTCATACCGTTGAATGCAGAAAATATTGTTACATAAACTATATACGACTAACGCATTTAAATCACTATGTTATGAAGGAATAAACATGGAATGATTTAATGAAATTAAAAAAAATATGTTCAACTTTGTCAAGTTCTAAAGTATTATGTGAAAGAAAAATATTCAACAAATTGTGAATTTGGGAAGTGAAATTTCGATTGTTTTTGTATTTTACTGCGCCCCATCGATACAAGCCCAGCTGCTTCACAGGGGTCTATGAACTTTCAATGTCTTTTTCTAGACACTTTCTGATAATTACATGCATATTCCTGTTTGGATGCACTATATTTTATACTGAATGGTTGAATGAAATTGAATTGGGTTGAATTGAATCGAAATAAGGTTTGTAATTTCAAGGGTTTGTTTAACTCCTTGGTTCTCCTCATTTGCGGACTAACGAATTTTATCTAATTTCCGTATCAACGAACCTTCGGAATAACGACTCCCTTTTCATTTTCGGATTAACGAACACTGCAAAAACATCGGTGTTAGATTTAACACCACAGGTGTTAAATCTAACACCGATCAAACTTCAATAAAGGACCACACCCACAGGTGTTAAAAATGCACTGTGATGGTGTTGAAAAGTGTTCACATGACACTTCGTGGTGTTAATTTGACACTGTACCTGGTGTTATTTTGACACTGTACTGGTGTTAATTCAAAAATGACACCACATGGTGTTGATTTGATATTTGCTGGTGTTAATATCAATGGTTTAACACCCATCCAGCTTCAATAAGGGACCACACCAGCTGGTGTTACTTTGGTGTAAATTTATTTTCACATTTTTTCAAAAATCTAGTATTTTAATGTAAAATTCTTGATCGTCTTGTTTAAATTAAAAATCAACAAGAACTGCAGTTACTAAGAAACACTTCAAAAAACAGTTTAAAATTTGGAAATGACGCCCGTAGGTGTTAATTTAACACCATAAATGAGCACCGAAAATTTAACACCAGCTCGGTGTTCACTATTTAACACCGGACTTTTTGCAGAGAACCTTCGGAATGAAAAACCTAATTTCATTTTCAGAATTATTCGAACCTTCGGAATAACGAACCTTCGGAATAACGAACCTTCGGAATAACGCAATAAATTAATGTTTAAATTAACGACCTTTTTTTCATGTAGATTAACGAACATAGGCATACGGAATTTGTGTATTTGGGAAAACGAACATTCTGAATAACGACCTTTATCTAATTTTTGGACTAGCGAACTTTCGGAATAATGAACGTCAAGCATTAAGAGAAAAGAGAAGATTGAGAGAATAGGAAAAAGTCGAAGAAGGGGGAGGGGAAGAGGAAGGAAAGATAGGGGGAGGAGGAGCAGAAGATGGAGGAGGAAGGGGGGGGGGGAGGAAGCGAGATACCCACACGCAGCAACGCATCAAGGAAAGATAATGTAATGAATCTAACAACTCATGCTCTTCCAAACATGTTATGAGTAAACTTTTTTAATTCTCCTCCAGCTGTCGCGAACGTTTAGCCTCGTTGATAAAGAGCCTTTAGAAGAAGTATGATTTCCTCTTTAAAGGACAAGTTCACCTTCATAAACATAAGGATTGAGAGAATGTAGCAATATTAGTAGAATACATCATTGAAAGTTTGAGGAAAATCAGACAATCCGTTCAAAAATTATGCATTTTTGAAGTTCTTGTGCAGTCACCGCTGGATGAGAAGACTACTGCAGGGTATGATGTCACATGAGTACAACAATATAAGGAAAATATAAAGAGAATTTCACAAAATTTCATCTTTTGAAAGAAGTACAAATTCCCTTGACTTGTTACTGACGTATGTTATGGATAATATTATTCCCCCTGCCTTTAGAAAGAGGCAAGTCAAGTGCTCTTTTATTATGCGAAAAAAGTGAAAATATGTTGAATTTTCTTCACATTTTCTTTATACTGTTGTACGCATTTGACATCACAAGCTGTAGTAGTCTCCTCATCCAGCAGTTCCAACACAAAAATTTTAAAAATTCATAACTTTTGCATCGATTGTTTAATTTTCCTCAAACTTTCACTGATGTGTTCTACTAATATTGCTGCATTCTCTCAATCCTTATGTTTATGAAGGTGAACTTTTCCTTTAAGAAAAGAATGCGATGATGACCATTGTGTACCCTATTGTGATCCCCATGCACATCTCTGTACAGAAAATATGATACATCGGTATGGGGATTAATTTCATCTTCGTAGCCCCCAGCTTGTGATGAAATGAAAAACAAAAACAATAAACACTTTCAAAACTTTGACCTAATGATGTATAGTAATCAAGAATGATGATTTTAGTAACAGCACTTATAGCAGAATAAGAAACATGCCCTGCGGCCTCTTGACGGACCAATATACAGCCAGGATTTGTGGGGGGGGGGGGGGGGGCCGGGACTGCGACAGTCATGAAAATGGACCTTTGATACTGTTTGGGAGATATTGATCCACATTATCAAGTTCCTTTTTTTATCTTTCTTTCTGTTATCCTTTGTTTATTTTTCATCATCTGTCCTTGTATTATTCTCTATTTTTCTGCTATCTTTTCTAAATTTATTCTTTGTTTTGCTGCTTTCTTTCTATAATCTTATTTTTTTGTTTTTGTCTTTTATCAATTTCCCTTTCCATCTTCCGTTAAAATTAATGTCTCTCTCTTTACTATAGTAATCTTTTGTTTCACCAATGTTAGTCTTCCTCTTAAATTTGTCTCTATTTGTGTTATCCTTTGTTTTTTCTGCTGTGTATTTCCCTTTTTCATTCCGTTTATCATCTATTATCTGCTATTTTCTACCTCCCTATGTTGGTTTTCACGTTTATATTTTTACAATATTTTCTTTTCCTTTTGATGTTTTCTATCTCTCTCTCTCTCCCCCACCCCCTCCTCTCTCCCTCTCTCTCTCTCTCTCTCCCTCTCTTTCCCTCATGACTTTCCCGCTGACCAACCACAGTAAGATCCCTTCCTGGCACGGCCTCTGCAGTTACAATCTCTTATTCCTTTCTTTCATTTCTTTCATTCCTTATTTTCTTTCATTCCATATTTTCTTTCATTCCATATTTTCTTTCATTCCTTTCTTTCATTCCTTATTTTAGTTACCTATACAGGTTACAGCAAACATGAGGGTCATCATCGGTTATCGAATTCATCATTACGCAGTGAAAAACGGCTTTAGGCAATGAAATACGGCATGTTATTTGCATAATTTTTACACATAGCTGCGTGCAGTCACCAGCTGTTCGAAGCACCTCATCAATTCTCTCTTCCGTTTCTCTTGTTCAGCGTGTAGGCATTCTCTCTCTTTTCTCTCCCTCCCTCTCCCCCCCCCCCCCCTCTCATTTATCTCTCTCTCTCTCTCTCTCTTTCTTCCTTTCCCTTTCTTCCATTAATTTTGTTTTTGTCCCATTCCGTTCGATTGTATCTTCTTAGTTTAATCATGTCATGTTGTTGTGTCTCTGTTGTTTGTTCCATTTTGTCTAAATCGGGTTTTTTTTTAATGTGTGTGTGTGTGTGTAATGTATTTGTAATTGCATGTGAAGTAAGTATTTTTGGAAGAAATTCTTGAGTGGTCCACAATCTATACAAGCACTGCTTTTTAGTGGACCTCTCAATTCTCTCTTTTTTTTTTCTCCTCAAAATATAACTTTGTATTTTCCCGTATGTATACATGATTCATCTCTATTTTGTTGTATATTGTTAATCCTTCGCACTTTGTACTGTATACATGCTTATCAGGGGCGGCGCAGCCGTGGGGGCCGTGGGGGCTCGGGCCCCCACACTTTTTGCACACCATACAAAGGAATACATAAGGTGTCATCACTTTGGGCCCCAACACTTTTTTCAACCCGGAAGTACGTAAGAGGCACTATAAATGGGAGGGGAGAGAATGACCTGAGGATTTTATTTTTATTTTTTTATTTTTTATTTTTTTGCTTGTCAGCTGAAGAAACCCGGAAGTGGACGGGGAGAGATGAGCTGAGGACCTCTTTTTTTTTTTTTTTTTTTTTTTTTTGCTTGTTAGCTCATGAAACCCGGAAGTGGGCCCCACGCTTTTGAAAACAGTGCGCCGGCCCTGCTTATGATGGATTTTCTGATTTACCTGTTGTTATGTTTTGTTGGAAAGAAAATGCGAATGAAATAAATGAATTGAATTGAATTGAATTGAATTGAATTGAATTGAATTGAATTGAATTGAATTGAATTGAATTGAATTGAATTGAATTGAATTGAATTGAATTCCGAAGCTTTATCATGTTTATGCCGCATGCAGGTTGGTTATTCCGAAGACTCGTTCATCCGAAAATGAAATAAGGTTCGTTACGCGGATGGTTCATTAATCCGAACATGAATAATATATTAATGTTCGTTATTCCGAAAGTAATAAAATCTGAAAGTGAAATAACGTTCCTTATTCCGATGGCTCGTTGATCCGAAAATGACATAAGATTCGTTAATCCGAAAATGACATAATACGGTTCCTTAATCCGAAGATTATAGATAAGGTTCGTAATTCCGAAAATGAAATAAACTTGGTATGTAGTGCCTATAAATGTGGTGTTGTAGTTAAGAAGCAAAATGGTAGATTATTACACAGTGAAGTCTGAATGAAAACACGCACGCGCGCACACACACACACATACACGGGGAAAGCAATCAAACACACACACAAACACCACAATACATACAAGTTAGTTATTGACGAACTTGAATGCAACAGTAATTTGCAATTGTGTAATTGATGGGGGAAAAAACACGAAAAGGTTATTTTCTTCTCCTCCTCCCCCGGATATTGCCACCCTTTGGTCTTTTCTACGTCATCATCAAGATGAGTCATTCTTCACAGATTATTCAATTTTGGGAATAACGAACCTAATTTCATTTTCGGATTCACAAACCTTCGGAATAAAGCCCTTTATTTATGTTTCGGAAAAACGCACCTTCGGATAAACGAACTTTATTTCATTATCGGATTAATTAACCTTTGGAATCACGAACCTTTGGAATAACGCCACATAAAAATGTTCGCATTAACAAACCCCTTTTCAATTTCAGATTAATGAATCTCAAGTACATGCAGGGAATTTGTGTGTTTCGGAAATAAAGAACCTTCGGAATAGCGAGCCTTATTTTATTTTCGAATTAATGAACCTCTATAGGTATGGGGAATTGGTGTGTTTCGGAATAACGAATCTTCGGAATAAGGACCATCACCCGATTTCTGCCTGTCCATGCACACTCGCATGCTGGATCAGTCTATAGAGAGAACTGTATACCACTGAGACCGGAGTACCTGTAACAAAGCAAATGTGGTGTCACAGTAAAGTCCACAGTGTGTGTGTGTGTAAGTGAATGTGTTTGTATGTTTGTTTGCTCACATAGGGTAAATCGTTTTTAAGTGTGTGTTGCTGCTGTAAAAGTGCACTTGTTCGTTTCTGTGATTTTCTTTTTGGATCTTTTTGCCAACGAGAGAACTAAAAGATGTGAAGTTTGAGGACACAATACACCCAAACAAAACAAACAGAAACACACACAAAAAAAAAGCACACACACAACAACATATAGCATAGTGGTTGCTCATCAAGCAGACCAGGACAGCGATGATAATTTGGCATTGCCGACGACCGACACTCCATCGGTTTTATTTGGATAGATTTTTTTTTTTTTTAATTCAATACTCTGTGACTTTTGTGTATTTGTTTGTGGTTGTTTTGTTGTATTTCTGTTTACACTCCTATAGCAAACTTCTTTCAACGATCATATCATAACCTTGGTAACACATTGAGCACTGCCGTTCTGTGGGTTTGAGTGTTAATCTGAAAAAAAGGAAAAAAGGCAAAACAAACACGAATTGAAGGAGTTATGCACACATTGTATGTGATTGCATCTGATTTGGGAATAACAGTTAACGAATATTTTTTCATCTATCTTTTTTTTTTTTAAAGATCGGTAGCTCCCCTTTTGCTACTGATGATGTAAACAGTTCATCTGGTTTGGGAAAATCCCACAATCTGGTACTACGGTAGCTTCTTAAAATAAATTTGAAATAATGTTTGCCAATTCTCTGTTTGTTTTATGGTGTGTATGTATTAGATCCCCTGCCAAGCCTTTATCGGTGTCCCCACTGAGCACTGTCAGAAAAAAAAGAAAACTCGAGGAGAAATTTTAACTCCACACTTCTATGATAAATCTCACGTGGTTCATTGAACTTCTGTTTACACAGTGAGTCTCATGAACAAACAGTTATTTGAAATAATAACTATAGTGTACTTGAGAAACGAGGTCCTTATGGTACATCAGTAATAGAGAGCTCAGTCTGATGGCAAGGCAGACAGGTATAGAATGCAGAGTAGCGCCACCAGCGTTGATACACATTCCAACGGATTTTTACTCTTCGCACTACAGGGGGCATTTCATGAATTTTTGTCCGTCAACTTTATCGAACAAATTTGCTCTCAGCCATTCAGATGCAAGACTTTCAGTAGCTTTTAACAGTTTGTCAGACAAAACATCTGACAAAACGCTTCATGAAATGCCCTCCAAGTCTCACATCAGTGCAAATACGCTCTGTATCTTGTGTGCAAAGAAGAAGAAGAAGAAAAAGAAAAAAAAATCACCCTACCCCAAATTGGGGTGATTTCGTTATTCCAAAGGTTCGTTAATCCTAAAATGAAAAAGGCTGTAGTTTAAGCGAAAATAAAGTAAGGTTCGTTATTCCGAAAATGAAAAAAAAAAAGTTTCATTATTCCAAAGGTTCAATAATCCGAAAGTTGAAAAAAAAAGTGCGTCTTAATGCATTAACGAATTAAACAAGTTAACGAATTATGAACCATAGTTCGTTTTCGGATTAACTAACCTTCATAATAATGATATTTTTTTTTCGTATTCGGATTAACAAACTATTGGAATAACGAATCTTTTTTCATGTTTGGATCAACGAACCTTACCAATAACGAACCCCTTCTTTTTTTTTGGGGGGGGGGGGGGAATTACGAACCTTTGGACTAACGAACCTTGTTTCATTTTTTGGATTAACGAACCTACGGAATGATGAACTATAACCCATAAATTGTTTGAAGAATTCGAATGGTTTCGTGTTTTGCATTTAATTTCACCAACTCGTTACACTTAAATTCTGAAACTTGTGTAAGATTGAATGTGTCAGTTCTAATTCTATTTTACTAGTTCCTTCAGAGAAACATTACAAAATATTTTCTCTCTTGAAACTAGCATGCTCGTAACTTGTGCATCTTTGAAAACAGAAACGAGTGCCCTCTAAAATCGAAGAAAAGCCCAAAAAGTCTCAAAGTGGGGAACCTTTCAAAACTCAACCAACAAGTTTTCATCCATGATTATTTTGCCCTCGGTCTGTAGCTGAGGATGTGTTTGTGTGCCAAAGCTTGGACAGGACCATTTGATGGAAACAAAATCAACATTAATGTATAATTATGTACCATGGTGAATTGTTGTGACTTTATTTTCTGGAAAGTCAAGCCAATGTAACAACAACAGTCATAATACCATCACTGACAGCAATGCTGTGACGAAGGAAGCTTATTCTTTGACGATCTATGAACGTTGTAATACTTGTTGCTCATTGTTTCTCTCTTCTACCTTCTTTTGTTGTTTTTGCTTTCTAATATCTATCGATCTTCCTGCCTATCTATCTATCTATCTATCTATCTGTTTTCTACCTATCTATCTATCTATCTATCTATCTATCTATCTATCTATCTATCTATCTGTCTGTCTGTCCTATAATCTTCTTTACTTCCAGGGCCTGTTGTGTTGAACTTAATTCGGGATATAAGCTCTCAAAGTATACAAGCCCATTGTATCGTATAGTTGCCCCAACTTTCAAAGTTTAGACGTTTATTTATAGGTCCAACCAATTTTGTTATAGGCTGCGTCAGATGTGACGTCATGAAGGTTGCAATGGGTATTTTCAGACAGACAGAACAATAAAAACTAACAAATCAAAATTCAGTTCTCTTCAGCCAAATGTAGTTTTGTGCTTCTCATTCGGGTTCCATTGTTTTATTCACTCGGTATAGTAAACACAACCTATACCACAACGCTGCGCAGAAACAACTAGGAGTTTAATGTAAACGTAACTAAACTTTAGAACACTCTACAGTTAATACAAAATATAGATAAACAAACTGAACTGTCCTATTGAGACACATAATCGTTTATGTTATCCAGACTGAAGGAGAATTCCGAAACGTTTAAGTCATAGTCTTCCGGTTGAAGGTTTGGTAATGTTTTGTGTTAAAGCCGATGTAGAATAATGCTATGGCCGAATTCTAACAGATCCAGTGGATTTCATGCGTTTCAGTTAATTCATTTCCATACAAAGGCTCTCAATGCTTCAAGATGATCACTGAATAATCCAACATGTGGGCCAAATAATAGTGGCCGAATACGTGGGCAGAACAACAACGAGAGGTTAAGGACTGAGTAATAATATTGCAAGTTACAAGAGCCGTTCTTGAGTGATGACGAGATCCTACGTCAATAGGGTAAAGTATACGCATGCCTTGGGGTTTGGACATCTCATATTTCTAACTCTATTTTAAAGTTTGGGTTTTTTTTATTTGTCTTTGTCCCATCTATTGTTATGTATTTGATCAGCCTGACATCAAACACTGCTCAACGCGAAATCCTCCCAGAATCATCACCTTCCAGAAAGCAAACTTTAAAAAGTATCACGGGCAACAATGATCATAGTGAGGCGGGGTGTGTGCGGGGGCAGGGGTATTGCGATGGGGTAATGCACACACACACGCACGCACGCACATACACACATACAGATACATACACTGTACATACAAACACAAATAGAACAATGAACAATGCTACATTTTATATTGAACAGAGAAAACCCACATAACATCATGCCCTCACACTACAACCCAGGATGTTCTTAGTCAGCAATGGTCAGTGTGTGCCACCCCAGATCTCTCCCTCCCCATCCCCTATCAAAAAGCAAACAAATAAACTTCCCAGTAAATGATTATGATTCTGTAGTGTACATTTGAATGTCGAATTCGTGAAGAGTGTCAGTGGTAAGAACGTGGTTTTCATTTAATTCAAAACAAAAGTGGGGGAGTAGGCCTATATAGGGAATGATCGTGCCCTGTAAACCTCATTAACCTGTTGAAGATTAGTCCTGAGTACACTCAAGCAGGTGTCTCTGTATGGGAAATGCTTGTTGCAGCAAAATTAACTCGTCCTCAGCGGGTTAATCTGGGGTAAAATGAATGAAATTAAAAGTTGAATGCATAGAAAATGCGTGTAGGCCCTGTATGTATGCATGCCCTTTAGAGTCTTTCTAGACGTTTAACAAACTGAACACTTATTGACAGAATAATAAAGATCCCTGCAATAAGTAGCTCGATGATGAAGTAATACCACCGTCTAAAAGCATGACGTATTGATGTGTATTCATGGCTCAAGAATGAAAAGTTTTTCGTTTAAGGGAAATCAGTTTAGTTTCGTGAATCACCATTGGTGACAAAAAAAAAACACACAACACAACAAAACAACGCGTCTTGTCTGATGATCAGTAAGGACAAGAAGGAATGATGATTATTTGTGAGCAAACTTAGTGCAAATATTCCCCATTTGTGAACTTGATCTATATTCAGACACAATTATTCATGTCAACATACCAAAATATGAAATAACGAGTCAGGTACTAGAGCAAAGAGGTGATAGAGTCAGTATTTTCTTTATTAAAACCAGTCGATATCAACAGTTATATTTCATTTGTCTTTGTACACTATTGCACCCTATCATTTTAACACTTTATTTTATTCACGTCCAGACACACATTTTCATCCTCACAATCTTACATACATCATTTAAAATGCCTGGCTAAATATGCCCTTTTAGGTATCACAATAAAACTTTTGACACCTTGTCAGTTACATGACTTATTACTCTACGTTTGGGATATTCAAGAGAATAGATATAAAATTGATTCGAAAACACAAAGTAACAAACAACCAAGCTGACCAAAAACTCAAAGTCTGACTTTCTAAAGCAACTTTACTCTTTTTATCTCATGAATATGGGGCCTCGTGATACACGCCCCAAACCCTTTGAGACAATGATTGCGTTTCCCCATCATAGGGAGCTTTAGATTTGCGGCGCGGACGTTTAGACGACTGTTCACGTTGGCCGTTTTTCTCTCTCCCTGCGTCGCGTCGTGTTGCAAAGTAGCTTTAGATTACGCAAAGACGCAACCTCTACAAAGTAAAATGGCGCCCCCATATAGATGATCGGTGCATCAAGTAGCCTTCTGCGTCGTGATTTGAGCGGACGCAAAAATGGCCCAGAACCAAACCAGAACCTAAACTCGGACCACGTGAGGTCGATTTTTTTTTTTTTTTTTTTTTTTTGCAAGCAGTTTTCGCATGCGCAGAGCAGGTTTTTTTTTTTTTTTTTTTGCTTTTGAACGTCCGCGTCGCGAAAATTTAAAACCCCCTTTTATTGAATAGATGGTAACTTCAGCTGCGAGCATTTCTATAGAAAGTGGCAGAAGAAAATTTGAAATCTTGATTGGCAGATTGCAATGCTAGAGTATCTTTTCCCAATCAAAATATCCATGATCGTTAGTTATTATTATGATGACATGCGTCGGTAAAATCTGTCTGATGAATTTGTGCATTGCAATCAATGTGTCGGTATTTTAAAGTTACTCCGGTAACTGTTGTCACTGTTCAGTGTTAACGGGGCTCATAATGACAAAGTGGATTTGACTTCACCATCTAGTATTGTTTCGTAAATCGGCGGATTTGAATGAATTAGACACTTTGGAGACGGCCTGATGATAACAACTCAGCTGCGCCTATGGGTTTAAAACATTTCACAGTAAAAGTGCAGTTCCACATCATGTTAGGATTGACTTTGACAGTTAAGATAAATTAACACAATTAGAACAATACGGATTTCAACAAATCGGATATCAAACGCAAAGGTTACGGAATTCTTAAGTTTTAAACATAATATCTTCAGAGAATAGTGATATTGGTGCAACTCCACGCGTGTGTAAGAAGAGGAGATGATGTCGTCACAGCCGTCCAATCTGTTTTGTTTGTTTGTTTGTTTGTTTGTTTGTTTTTGCAAATAGTGATCAAATCATGTTTTGCCCTTCAATATCATCTGATGCAACGGATAGGCCTACCCCTTATTGTTCGCAAATTCAGTAAGGTAATGACGTCAGTTACAGTTCGTTATTTCGAAAATCCATTATTCAGAAGGTTCGCTATTCCGAAGGGGCATTATTGCAAAGGTTCGTATTTCCGAAAATGGAATAAGGTTTGTTATCAAGAAGGTCCTTTCATCGGAAAAAAGTTTCATTCCTCAGGTTGAATCCGAAAACGAAACAAGGTTCGTAATTTCGAAGGTTTGTTAGTACGCACTTTCTCTTCATTTTCGGATTTACGAACCTTCGAAATTACGAACCTTATCTAATCTTCGGAACAATGAACTTTCGTAATAACGTAACTAATTTCAATTTCGAAATTACGCACCTCGGAATAATGCCACAAAAATTAATGTTTTAATCTATAATATATACAGGTATGCGGATTTTGTGTATTTGGGAATAAAGAACCTTGGGAACAACGAACCTTATTTCATTTTTGGATTGACGAACCTTCTGATTAACGAACATCATCCGACGACGTCATCAATATGCAATGTGATGTCTATTGATATTACTAATTCATGATTTTTTTTTGTAATATCCAATCTTAGATTTAACTCGCGCATCAAATTCCCACCTACCCGCTCAAGCATGTGCATCAGTAATTATGCATAATGATATTGAATAAGTGAGCCCTACGAGTGTGCTGCAGTATAAAAGTCATTAGGATATGAGATAGAAACAATATTGGGCGGTTGTAAATTTCTGTTTTTGTTTTGTTTTGTTATCAGGTCTGTTTATTTGAGGGTTTTTTTTTTTTTTTTTTTTTTTGCGTCTGGGCTATTTTAGGGACTGAAATCATAAAGTGTCATACCAGGTCGAGAGCCTTGATAGAAATATATGTTTTGAATGTCATCATGCTTGTTCAGAATGAGTGGTTTTCTGTGAATCTATCTGGAATATTATCTGTAATTGCAAACAATGAGTTATTTTCAGCTGCTCTATGAGGACTTAATGATACGACCAGAACTTACCGACTATCTCACTCAAATAATTATGTTCATCTTTCTTACGTGCTCAGATTTTGTAAATTCTTTCGTTACCACCGATTAAGATGAAAACGCTGTATCTGACCTTGAATTTCCCTGAGCTTTGCCTGACAGTGTTTATAAATGTGTGACAAAACCAATTTTCCACGCCATGTTTTTATACATAATTCAGACAAATAAAGAAACAAATGAATGAATGACAGTGCAATTACTAATGGATCGTTTACATCAGTGCAATCTGTATTTATCCTATGGAATCTTCCCAGATTCTAAATTTCAGCATTTAAATGGACATTCCTGTTTTATGTATACGCATATAATTGTGTTGCTGTTCCTTTCGAAGCGTCTGTAAAAGAATTCAGTAGACACGTAAATAATCATAAGATATTCAGAGGTTCTGACTGAAATATTTATATCAGAGTTACAAGGTAGAGTTGTCATGACTATGACTATCCTTAAGTCATATGGCGTCAAGAAGTAACAAGGTCATTGAATACAATCTCACCGGCCATGAACAATACTTTCAGTCACAACTTACGTGATCTTAAGATCATGGATTGTTAATTCCCTGTGTTTCTTTTCTAGTCGGCCTGGACTTTTTTTTTTCTCTCGCATTACTTATTACTTGTCCCCGCATTACTTTTTACTACGTCAATTAAGATACGCCATGCGGACTTGGTGCATGTTGCCATAGAAACCCAGTCACAGATAATATTATATGCCATAGATTCGATTGCATTATTGTACGGGTACATTGCTCTTATCAAGTACACTGAATCACAAGTTACGATGTAATTCGAAGAAAAAAAAAATATAACATTGAAAATAATCTGCTTAGGCGCAGAAATGCACATTGTTACGATTTTCACAGGCTACAATGAATCTATTCTGTGGTTGAACGTACTATACTTCACAAAAACCATTGCAGTTGTGAAACTCGAAGCTTGCCCAAGTTTGAATAAACCGAGTTTCAAGAGTAGAAATAGAACTGAACGAACAAGTCAGATAATAAGCTTGTAAGCCATGCAGAAAACCAAAAAACCGACCATTAAAATGAATTGTAATCGTTTTGTTATGTAACAAGCCGTGACGATGATGCAATATAAGTACGTGAGTCTAAATCATTTGTTGTGCGTAGACAGCTACATCAAAATAATACCACGTGAAGATGAGACTGTTATTCACCAGGACACAACCGGCAAGATCTGATAAGCAAGAATCAAGACAGATTTCAAGAAGTACGATTTGCTTGATTAGATCTACAATTTGCGTAACATCTGTTGGATTCAGAGTACGTCACGATGTTACAGCTTATGAAGTCATTATCACTCTGTCGAAACAAAATAAAACACCTAACGTTAAATATCCGATGAGCACTTACGTTCAATCAAACGACGTTTCACTGCAATAATGAGTAACATAAACTGAGTTCGAGTACTGTAATCTGCACGTATATCACATTGGAAAGTGCTTACTCCATAAACCTGCATCAGCTCGGTCAAGTTCATTGAGTTTAATTTCCTTAAAAATCTCAACTCTGACATTTCAATCTCTGACATTTTACCCCAAACATTCTATCTTTATAGTGCTTTCGCCTTTGACCTTATCACATCTGATTTTTTTTTCTCTCTCTCATTTTATTTTACCCTAGGCAATTTTTACTTCTCTTATAGCTTACTGCGCACTGAACCAGGTTGTAAATATACAACGGTGAGATTTAAATATTGCAGTCACGTGACATTCACAGAGTGATAATCCTTACGTTAAGATTGCTTGTGTTTGTATCAGAGCATCACCCATTGGCTATGATCATGAGTATATGAGAGTAGTTGGGCAAAATTGTAAGCTGCGAAAAAAAAAAATATTGGCCTCAAATCAGGAAGAGACAGACTGTAATTCCAATCCAAAATAAAGACATGCTGAAATGGGTAAGAAATTACAGATTAGTTCCCTTTTCAGACACTGCAAACGTTCACAAAACATCGCTAATATCAGGAACATTATTTCTTTAAGACTGCTTCAGTAGTTTTATCATCAGCTGAGACTTACTGCAATCTGCCAGAACATTTAATCGTCAAGGAACCTTGTCATCACTATATTTATCACACTGGCCAGAACATTATTTCTTTAAGACTGCTTCAGTAGTTTTATCATCAGCTGAGACTTACTGCAATCTGCCAGAACATTTAATCGTCAAGGAACCTTGTCATCACTTTGCTGATATGTTACAATGATTTATCACACTGGCAGGTACTGATGTTATGTGGGTTAAGCAATATCTTGACAGAATATTAAACCAGATATATTTCTAACAGTTATACAAAATCTACATTATGGACACTAAAAAAAAAAAAACAACAACAACAACAACAACAACAAAACCACTGTATCACATGCAAATCACATGTCGATCTATAGTCAATAACAAACCAACGACAGTCGAACTGCTCTTCAAGAGTTGATTTCTTTAATCGTTCGAAATACATCACTGAACCTCGCGCATTAAGGTGCACTGCAAAAGAAATTCCCATGCGCTATCTCATGCATGTTTAACCCATTGAGAGCCAGCCCTCTATAGGGCTACAACATGTGAGATGATTTTTGACGTATTCTGTTCAGAGAGACCGTATGGTCAGAATACGAATTTGCTGCTACAGGTTCTTTCCTCTTTGTGATGTCATCATAACGCTGAACAAGTATAGTGCATATCGCCACAATTTATGTACAGTGACGTTTTGCACGCACGGGGATGACTGATATTTCTTTGCATTTTTGTTTTAATATCTCATCTCCAATTATCGAGCTCCAAATGTCATATCTCATTTCTATCATAATCGTGTTGTTAATTTGAACCATACACACAAACTACAAATACCCGCAGAGGAATCGAAACTTTGGAACTTACTGTGAAAGCGATTTTTTTCTCCAGTATAAAGTATGTTGGGAAGCCACAGTCACTGTCTGAACACTTATTAAATTTTGCCAGACTATTATAAAAATTCCAGCCATACAAATTTTGAAAACACAACCATCTTTACTCTGTTTCTCTCACACATTTATATTAACCCATCGTAACGTGAAAGACCTGCTTTCACAAAGCTCGTGAGTATCTAAACGAAAGAAACACACGAGCACACTGCTACATGGCTCAGCACAGACGGACACTGCTAATACGGTGGAGGGCTAACTCGAATGTAAACGAGTCTAGTGCACTCGTTGATATGGTTGTCCGTCACAAGCTCAACACCCACGAGTCATACAGCCCACTAGCTAGACACTAACATGAACAGGGCCCACGAATTCGACATCAACTAAAATAGACCCACGAGCTATACGATCCACGAGTTAGACACTAAGCAAATAAGGCCCACGAGCTTGTTGTAACGGGTATTAATCGAGCTCGTAGACCGTTTTGGCTAGTATCAAGCTCGTGGGCCTTATTTGCCTAGTGTCGAGCTAATGGGCCTATTTGTATAGTGTCTAGATCACTGACCTGTTTTACTTAGTGTATAGCTAGTGGGCCTGTTTTTTCCTAGGTGTCTAGCTCGTGGGCTGTGTGACTCGTGGGTGTCGAGCTCGTGGGATGACCCCGTTGGTATACCCTCACGAATGAAAGGAATAGCTTTCAAAAGAACGAAATACTGTGTATTCATTATCATACAAGCTAGCATTAATTTACTTCTTGAGGTTGTCGTATATTCGCATGATTTCTTCAATACAGGATTCGATCACGATTTTTCGTTGAAGAACACATCTGGAAAGGAAATCAGTAGCTTAAAGGGACTGTACAGTACTGGTTGAGGTAGGGATTCATGTTTTGAACATTCCTAAGTGAGATAATGAAAAGCCTCTTATGAAATATGAAAGAGCATGTAATTTTAAGAAGGATTCAACGTTTATTTGATGAAAATTGGTTTTCAAATGGCTGAGATATCAAAAAAAGTGCTAATAATAAAAGGCGACATGCCCTAACTTTATTAGGATCTCTTTGTTTCACCTTGTTTTTGGATATCTCAGCCATTTCAAAACCGATTTTCATCGAATAAACTTTTGATACCCCTTAGAATTGCATACTCTTTGACATCTCATAGAGTCGTTTCTGAATATCTCGCAAAACGTTAAAAGCTAAATCCTCACCTCGACCAGAACTGTACACACCCTTTAACCGAATATTTGTCAATATTCATAGACAATCGTGTCCATCACTGTCCATACAGAAAACCTTGTTATTAACGAGTCGACAACCAACCGGTATATTGCCAAGAAACTCGCCCAGTGTTGTGGGAGAGCAAAGCAGTGGGGCAAACGTCTGGCGTGCCATGACACTAAAATTTGTCTATCATTCATGCTGTAAACTTTGACAGCATTTAGACAGAATACATAAAATCGACTGGGTACTCTGTTGGTGAAAGGTGAACATTTGCACACATTAAACCATACTAAACCTATCACACACTGTCACCCCGTTAACATAAGCTAATGAACACTACAGCCAATTTGGCTAAAATCACTTTACCAATCTTTTGCAAGGAAGAACAGCTTAACATCAACTTTTATATCAGCAGTGTGTTAAGTTGACATCACTGATCTTGCCGCCGTTGAATCATTGCTAACCGTGTGCTATGGTATAATCATGACATACATCGACTATCAAAATTAAATCCACATTTCATTCCAGCTATTAACAAGAGTCGGTTTTGATCACGATTTCAATTCGCACCCTGGTATAAATATATTGCGCTAAAACTTTATGCGATACTTTACGGGTTGCAGACGACATAATGTGATTGGTTGATTTTCGTCTGAATGACTTTGTCATTTGCGTAATATGACGTACTCTGACATAGTTCGTGTCGGATAGAAGCGACACCACTGGATCGGTTTTTCTGATTGAGAAAATTAGGAGAAACAATGTTGTATCTTTGTTGAGGTCCTGTTGTAAATACAGGAAATTCTATGCCCCCTTGGTTACCACCACACGTTAGATACCATTGTGACAGACGCTGGTGCTACATAAGTGCGGACGGCGAGAAATCCGCGCGTAACTTCATAAAACGTGCAGTGCGAGAAGGGCGAATATTAGCAACTCCGCTTGTGCGACTAAAAGAAACCACTCCTCAAAACTCCGTTTGATTGGCTCTTCACTTTAGTTTATACCACGGGCGCCATCTCGTGGTACAGCGTTTATAATCATTGGGACCACACCTACACTTAGTGTGAGTGTTTGATTCATCAAAGACGTTCGCAAAATAATCACCTCAAATTTCCTTTCGTATTCGATCAGACACATGTGAACTGACCGCCCAATGCGAGGCTTTATGTGATCAAATCCATCCATTTTGCTGGGACACTTTTCTGCTCCCTCAAATCAGTTGACACAATCTGCCAAACCTGCCAAACCGCTTAGCAAACCGCTCCCAGGTGCTAAATAGTTAACAGGTGCCCTCCTGCGATTCACATTCGCAAGTTTGGCGATCCGCGACCACTCGTCTTTTTCAACTGACACTAACGTGATCCAATTGTATCTTTCCTCGAAACTTATCCGTAGAAAGCTCCGATGTTACCTGCATGGCTTTCTAGCGAACATTCTTTCATTCCAGGCTAAAGTTTGTTGCCATTTGTGTGGGATGTGCGACGTCTGGTGTAATTTCCGTGACAGTTTTTAACAGTTTATGTCTTTTGTCTTTGAGTTCTCAGTCTTAAATGTGATAGACAGTGCTATAATGAGTTGCGATATTAGTTCAGCCACATTCCCTGGAACGTTTATCAACAGACACACAGAGGACCAATGCAAGACATTAGCCTCAGTTGTTGATGAGTTTCTGAATCTCCTCGATACCGCCAGAGACGAGGAGCCATGAGGCTTAAACATCACACGTCCGTCGTGGCTTCCAGTCTGTTTAAATGTGTCTGTTCGTCATCCGATCCTCCTGCCTTGTAATCGATTTCTGTGACAACATGAAAATAATAAGCAATCGGAAAACAGAACGAAGCGAAATAAAACATCACATCACAATGTGGAATATCATCAAAAGCATGTAGTATTAAGCCAAAATCGTTAATTGGACACATTGGATCGACTTATTAATGTTATCAACGTATATTTGCCCTACTTCTAACTAGAACACGAGAACAAGGACGTGTGCGCAAAATTATCTTTAATGTCTTTTTTTTTTTAAAGACAAACCCTCCCAAAGAACAAATGAAAGCATCTCCCTAAGCTATCTTCATGATCTTACGCTGGAAATGAAACTTTTAGATGTTATCTGCTTTCCTGTCTGTCCGTCTGTTTGTTTGTTTGTTTGAGGCTTTTTAGCTGAATTAGAATGATCTGGGTCAACTCTAATGGCTACGAGGATCTTGTGCTGGATCCAGAGGGTGTGACATTATGCTGGAATTTGAAAGAAGACTCATTGGAACAGAACATGTTCTTTCATTCACTCAAAGGCCGAAATCGGCAGTAAATATTTGTACCTGAATTGCGAAAATTGACGGTGATACGTTTCACGCTGTGTTTTACCATATTGACATTCAGAACTAAATACCAAAAGAAGTTTGCTGCAGCTTTGATTTATAATAAAATATGTGGTTGTCTGAATCTCATTATATTCCTTGATCTATGGAAATTTTGGTCTTCACTGTTAAGGTCAACTCTGAAGACAAAAACGGCTGACCATCTTACACTTAATGATAACTCAGGTATATGAGGGAAGAGTATTAATATCCTAGGCACTTGTACTTGATAGTTAAACTGTATTGGTCTATCAAATCAAAGTTTGCTGAGAAAGATTTACCCAAGGTAAGGTGAGGTCGGAGTCCTATACCTGACAATGCCGTGTTGGACGTCGGGGAGGTGGACGGGGCCGGTCGCGGTCTCAAGTCTCCGTTCGGCCGAGTCTCCGCCGACCCGCAGGCCGACCGTATCCGGCTGTTCATCACCATTGTCCCCGGCTGCTTCTTGTTCTTGTGCGGCGCCAGGACCACAATGTAGACTTTTGGCGCGAAGATACAGCCCAGAGTGACAGCTGCGCTGATGATTATGGACAGGCACAGGAGCATTTGCTGAATCTGTGGAAACATGGTTAAGAAGCCGGCGGGGAGCCAAAGCAGAAAACAAAGGAAAAGTAATTCGGAATAGCTTAATTCAAAATTAGTAATAAGAAGTATGTAAGCAATGATACATCCCTGAACATATGCATCTGTTTATTGAACAAAAGTGAGATATAAATAGAGATTACAGCACATATCAAACGGCAAGAATGTATCATTGTCTCTGAATAAGAAGCTACAAAGGATTATAAGCTCTATCGAAATTTGTTTGCAAATTTGGATAAGAAAAAGAATGAAGCTGAACTCGTTCAATCATCAGGCTGTCGGAATCATGCCATAATCATCAAGGTTGAACAGCTGCAAGAACACTCGCATACACAAACCAGTTGCCGCGAAAGCAAATTTAAGACTGATGGAATTATAACATGTATTGCACTGTATAATATGATAAACACATACCGACACCTCGATAGATCAAACCCAATTAAGTAAATGGATGATAGGAATGATCCCTCCAACATGAATAATCGCAGGTGCTTTTCAGTAAAATCGATTATCAAAGAATCCTCTTTGCTATAATCACGAACATTGACTGAATGGAACCGTCTCAAAAAGATCGTGACGTTTTGTGTAATCTGAGTAGCCGCTAAAGAATAGTATTGTTCAAAAAATTATTTGTGTACTTCAAAATCCATTTCACTCGGTTTCTTAGTGGCCTGACTACCTTTTTAATATTGAACAAAATGCACATCTTACTACATTTCAATGTCATTTTTTTTTTTTTACGCGCATGTAACGTGGGATGTGAGAACACACTCTTAAGCCTGACTCTAGGTGGCAAAAAAAAAAAAAGTTTTATTTTGTCATTACCTCTCTTTGAACCTCTGGATCCAATGCTGTAAACTAAAATTGTCAAGGTAATACACAACTCCGTGAAATTCCTTCTAACACGTTTGAATGGCAGCATGGTGAAGCACCTAAAGTTTCGGCTTGTCATGACTATTGTTGTTGTTTTTTCCGCTAATATTTTCAGATAATTCACGCATCGGTGTTTATCAGTTGACCACATCTAGCAGAGAAGTAAATCTTTATGAAAGCTAAGAACAGATGGACAGAGGAAATTTGGTGTATCACGTTGCAAGTTTGCAAACAGCGTGTAACCACATAACCACATGGTGAGAACCTGGATGAAATGAATACATCTCTTCTCTTATTATTTACCACGAGAAAAGTGTGAGACATATCGGCTGCTGGGAGCTTCTTACCTTGTAGTCTGTTGCTGAAGTACCAAGATAAATGGGAATAAAGGCTGACCACATGATACAGGTCGTGTACATGGAAAACGCGATAAATTTGGCTTCGTTAAAGTTCTCTGGCATTTTCCGAGTCTTAAAGGCATAAAGAGTGCATAAAACTACTAGGAGCATTGCATATGCTAACGACACGACAGTCGCAAGGTCCGTCACGCTACAGTCTAGTATGACTTTGTCCCACGAGGGGTAGTGTTTCTCTGTGTGTGGTGGCACCAGCGCTAACCACACCACCACAGCTATCACCTGCACAGACACGAGGAGTGAGCAGATGACCAGCTGTGACCGGGGACTCGTGTATTGTGGCCTCTTTACCGACCGTTTACCGCTGTTGAATATTCTGTACACCCGATTAGTTTTCGTGAAGAGAGCGGAATACGAGATGACCACGGAAAGACCCAGGATGATGCGGCGGAGGCAGCAGGTAAATGTCGACGGCTGAGAGATGATGACAAAGGGCGTGGCGAACGTCAGCAGGATCCCGACGAGGAGCACGTAACTCAACTCGCGTCCGGACGCACGGATCACAGGGGTGTCGTTGTAGTAGACGAAGACGGAGATTACGAATAGCGTGGAGAACGATCCCATGATCGACAGGATGATAGGTACGATGGCCCAAGCTGATGACCAGTGGAGGAACTCGATCTCGATGATGTCACATCCGCTTCGGTTTGCATTTGGCTTGCTTCCCAGCGAGCAATTCCTACATGTGTATTCATCCTGGAGGTACTGCAGCTGATCACATTTAGCACACACCCAACAACACTCGTCTCCTTCCCGCTTCTTCCGCACGTAGCCTTGTTCACAGGCTAAAGAACACACCGAAGGCGGGATGGTGTTGCTGGTTACCTTGTCTCCCCAGTTAAAACGGCTGGTGTTTAGACTGAGCCGCCCATTCTGCCACGATCCAATAGGTACATACTTGTACTGAGAGTCGAACCTCTGGTACTGGAAGAGGTCGTAGCTTCCGGGTCGGTCGCCATCTTTGTTGAAACGCACTCCTCCGCTGCTTCCTATGATAAATGAAGTGACAATGAGTACAGGTAAAAGTAATGACGCTACACAAAGGTAGCAAGGTACTACTACACACCGAAAATAATAATACTTAAACTAGTTCACTATCTATACGTCTTTGCAACAAGATCCCTTTGAAGGTCGTGGTTGATTAGCTTGTGTGAATGGTTGATGAACGAAAGAGAATCTTATTGAGAGAACATGAACTGCGGTCTCACCGATTGTTCGGAAATAAATCTTTATCGTATCATTAAATGCATAATATCACACCGTTGTAAGAGGCAGGAGACAAATTGATATGATTAACACTATACATGACATGCACATGGGAAAAACAGATAGGAGTGGATAAAAAGTGATATTGGTAATCTTCTGCATTACCACAATGATATGACCCTCGTCGACCCTTCACTCAGACTGATCACACTCTCTATTCATGAATCTTAATGCTCCATGAAAACTTCGCCATAGCAATAGCTCTTGGCTTTTACCTCTCTTCAATATCAGAATTGAAATGCAAAGTTGAGTGTCAACAACCTCCTCTCTCCTTTTTTTTTCTCATTACGTCTATCTGTTTCTGTCTCTGTCTCTCTCTCTTTCTATATATTCTCTAGCTTTTACAACAATTCTTTCTCTCTTTTCTGTTGCCTCCCTGCCCCTCACTCTTCTCTGACAGCCCTTACTTAATCCTCATATCACAAATCGCAATCTATTTGGTGAGCATTGTAGTGAGGATAAGCGGACGAGACAGCTTCAGATTTGAATTCATGCTTTCAAATAACCCTTATCCCGAACAATTTTCATACAAATGTTTCTTCGAAAAAAAAAGAAAAGCCGTGACAGTTACTCCGTCTTCTTCAACCACCAAATTAGTTACCAGTATTTTTGTTTTTGTCAGATTCGTTTATTTGTCTGATGGAAATTTGGGACATAGGAAGTTTTCCAAAAAGGAAAAATTACAAGGGAGTCCGGATTTGGCAGTTTCTTGAAACACCTGCCCTTTTCGGTTACATTCTTCAAAGTGCTAATCAGCCATTATACTATATTCATTTTTCCCTTTTAAGATGTCTGATCGAAGGTGCTTTAATAGCCAAGATGCCATCAGCCTCCTCCCGAAAGAAAACTTTAAGAAAGAATAAGGTCAACCTCAATCGTTGGTATCAAATCAAACAGCCATTAGAATGACTTTGAAAAAAAAAAAATGGGCTACCTGCATGCCCACCCTTATCATTGTGCATCTCTCCTTGAAATACCTGCAAAATCAACGTTACAGCTACAATGAAGACCAGCTATAATGCATCTAGGTTTAACAGTAGATTAAAATGTACATACGTTTGACTAGATAGCCATGTACATCCTCACATGATATTAATGTTTGTAATATTGTCAACCCTCCCTGTTTATGACAAGTTAAGTTAGTTTAAGGGATGGTTTAGTATTGGTTGAGGTGAGGATTCAGCCTTTAACTTTTTGCGAGATACTTAGAACTCACTTCATGAAATGTTAGAGAGCATACACGTCTAAGAGGAATTTAAAGTTTATTGTTGAAAATCGGTTTCTGAAATAGCTGAGATAGCAAAAAACAAAGCGATCCTATGAAAACGTGGGTCCCAACTTATATTAGGATAGTTTTGTTTTGGATATCTCAGCCATTTGAAAACCAGTTTTAATCAAATAAACTTTGAATCTTTGAACTCCTATCAGGATTGTTATTATGTTTTTTCATATTTGATGAGAGATTTCTCATTATAAAAAAAAAAAAAAAATCATAATCAAAAACGATGGAAACCTGAAGCCCCATCTGAACCCTAACCGTCCCAGCCCTTTATAAAGTGCAAAAACTAATATTCATTTTATATCCTACTTTCGTCAACATGATTTGCTAGGGAGATGGGTATATCAGCATGAGAGATTATGATATGATGACATTATACGTTATCATCAATTGAACAAGAAATCGAAAATTCGCTTGGTTACTGTAACTGAAATATCCTAGTAAAAGAAACAGTCCTCCCAGGCACTCCCGAGTGAACAAACTGAAGTTGCAATGTTGTTGAAGGTGTAAATGCCACGTGGAATGAGTAGACAATCACACGTGTAACGTATCTCGAAAATTACGAGTGCATGATATCTTCGAGCGTTACTCCTGCAAGAGCGCGATTACTTCAGTATTTGTTCTGCTAAAGGGTGAAGACGAATTCAACTCGAGCTTTTCTCGGAATGCAGTCTGATGCAGATATGCCTTCCGAATTCAATCCTACTGAGACTCGATTACAAGCCGTCTTCGCCCCATAACGGCAAATAATTCGCCCGCCCAGAGGAGGCTCGTTCGCTTGGTTTCTACCTTCCAACCTGCCCTGCGCGCCCTTTCCATGGGGACACTACACGACAGATGGTGTAAGCCAACGCCGAAAGGGAATACCTTGGAAAGAGATGTTTTTCAGATAGTCGAGATACCGCTCCCCGTCAACGCGGGTCAGGGCACTACACAGCCCTTTGGTGCCGTTGCATAGCTCGCGTTGCATCTTGTCGAGTGCGTGCGCGAAGGCGTAGGTGGCGTCGATAACGAAGGCGACTTTTCCCTCTTGTTCGTACACCTCGCTAGTGAGCTGCTCGTAACCTGAGATGGAGGGAGAAAGACGGAGAGAGAGAGGACAAAAAACAGGCAAACAATGAGTACCGCGGCTTTCCATACATAATGATACCAACAGAGATTTCTGAGTAATGAAGGATCACAACTGAATAATGCTTCGTATCGACAATTTATAGAATGCGCCAAAAGCACTTGGATGCACGCTGCTTTAAATGGATATTTTTGCATAGTGAGGGAGTTCATATCCAAAGTAGACGAAGCTAAAGAAGCGCCACAGGAGTTTGATTGTTGTGCTAGACACATGTTATCGTAACGCCGTGCACAAGAAAGCAAAATACACGAAGAAAATACCGTGTCATGTTGCTGCTCTCTTTCTCATATAACGTCTTGTCTTTTCTCTTCTTTCAGCCCCCCCCCCCCGTCTCTCTCTCTCTCTCTCTCTCTCTCTCTCGTTCATTTATATCTGCCATGGGAAGCGCGCTTTCCTGTCAAGCTATAAATCATGGTGATGAATGATATTTTAGATTTTGATTTAGTGTATGAGTTTAGCAAATCTAATGAGCTTGAATGAGTTTGAGGTCCGATAGAGAATTATCACGGTCACCCTTCACCTTTCATCTTCTACCGGGTGATTCATACGAAGGATTGCCTTTCTTTATCTACTCATCTTCTTGAACACTGAGGATATTACAGGGAAATTCCAGTGCAGTTGAAAGTTAGTCTTAAAAGAAGGATGAAAATTTCCTTTGCACAACAGGACAATTTGATAAAAATCGGAGGAAAGATAAAGAAGTTATGAAATGTTAAGTTTAGCGAATTTTCCCAGAAACAGTTCTGGAGCAGTTATTGTGAATATGCAAATCGTAAAGTGATGATGTCATACCCTCACAACTTGCCATATTATACTTGTATATAAGACTGTGAAATTTCCTGCTTTTTTTTTCAAACGCAATTATGCTTCAGTCTAAAATCCTGATATATCTGACTGATCATTATTTTGAAGTTATTCATTCAGGAATATCATTATGTTTTATACTAGCATTATAGAAACATTACATTTTCGTCATGTTTGTTTTAGTACATGATCAATGAAAAATTGTGAGGGATAACATCATCAACTCACTCATTCGCATATTCATATCAACTGTACGCGAACTCTTCAGCAGAAATTAGAGAAAATTTACAGCTTCATAACTTCCCTAATTTTTCTCCGATTTTGATTAAATTTACACTATTGTACTTGTAAGATTTGACCCTTTCTTATGAGATTAACGTATAACTGGCCTGGAATCATTTCCCTTTAAGAAGCTATTGTGTGTCTTACAATAGGATAAAAATAGAAATTTTGTCAGAACGGATCGGTTTAGCCACATTTGTATACTTTGTAATAGACTCAGGAATGAACATAGCAATCATCCTGATAAAAACATGAAGAGGAAGAAAATATTTGTCACCAACTTTTAGAGTACTTTTTTAGAGTACTTTTTTAGAGTACTATCACCGTCCTAAAACTTCCGTAGGAAAGACGTTAGTGTAACAAAGTCAAAGACACTTTTTTTTCGTCAGCATTCAACAGTTGTATCACGCAGAAATAAAGGCATAAGACATCGCGTCAAACTACAAGCACAACCATTCTTCTTAATATACCAGGCTGCCATTGAGCCATCAGGGAAAGATGTTGCTGTTGCATCAGAATGGTCTAGTTGTTTTCGTACATAAAAGTCAAATGATGTCAGAAATATTGACAGGAAGTCTTAATGAAGACGAAAAGGGCTTCTCCGACAAGGTCTAAATAATGTGAATCATTGGAAATCTAATCAATCTTGACGGGGCACTTTTTCCTCATTAGACGTGTCGTAAAACCATGCCCTCCATTCATGAACATTTTCATCTGAAACTGAATAAATCCTTCTCTTTTGCATTTATCTGGACCTGATACAGGATGACAAAAGTTGGATAAATGATTTCAATTCATCACGTTTTGGGACAGATTCTGAGTAAGGAGTATATCCAGTCATTTCCCCGTTTCCTCTGCCAGTTTTCTCCCACACTTTTCGCCTCATTTTTTTTTTCTTTATATCATTTTATTCAACTTCTTGTGAATCTCATACACTACTTTGACTGTTTTCTTCTTCCCAAACCTGTCTTATGTTTTGAATGTGCGGCCTTTTTCCTTTGTATCAGCACAACGTACTTCTTTCAGTCGGGAAAGAAAATGTCATCCGTGAAAAATTTGAGTTTCATCCAATTTGGGCATCCCCGGGGAAATGTAACATCTAAATTGTTTACGGTTTGTCTTTTCGAGTGGCCCTCTATATCTCAATTTGCGATCGTTTTATTCCCCTTCTTGAGGTATGACAACAATAACAACAACGATTGCATAACCTCTTCCTACGAGCTACTATACGCTGTCACAGTAATTAAGGTCATCGGATACGTCCCGTAGAATAGAAAATGTGTATACAGTGCAAGAATCGCAACCAACCTTTATGAAAGGTTTGACATGGACTAGGAATATAGCAATGTTATGACTTTATGTCTTGGTGATGATACCTGTAGTCAATAGTGCCCTCTGTTGCGCTTATTCTACGAGGCAAGGTTATGGCTATATAGTTTATGTTGCACTAAAGGGTCTAGGGCAAATACCCCATGGGCAATCTCCTCAGACCCTTCCCCTGACCGTATACCCTAATCCTAATCCTGAACCTACTCCTAACCCCAACCCAAACTCTAACCCTAACCCTAATCTTTACTCTAACCTTATCACTAACCAGTATTTAACGGGGGGGGGGGGGGGGGGGTAATATTGTCCTCGAAGGGTAATTGCCTTGATAAGTGTACTAAAGTGAAGGCGGCATGTTCTGTGATAAATGCTGTTTACCAACATGTTTTTTGTGTGACTGAGCAATAATATTGCTCAGTCAAAGTGCCAGTAAAAGTGCCACGTACACGTAGTATCCCGGAAGATACTACGTGGCACTTAATCATGTATGCTACTTGGAAAAAGAAACTAAAATGTTGGGTTGGAAAAACAACAACAACAACAACAACAAAAACAATACCACAATATTATTAATTGATTGCAGATTTTAAAGTTGTCGGGGAAAAAAAAACACCTGTCCTAAAGTTTTACCCAAAGTTTTAAAACTACAATCTAAGCCTGACTTCAACCAAGGTAAAATCTAGAGGCGGCTTGAAGGAAACTAACACAAATACCATCTGCCCGCTATGCTGAGAAGCTTGATTAACGTACTGGCCGGGCTGACCAGCAGATCATGTGGATGTGAGCTGACAGCCTGTGGAGATAGAGTCATGATTAATTCATATTCTACAGTATAGATGTGTGTAAAGTAATATACGAGATAATAAAACAATTAATGGTTATGATTGATATAGAAAGAATGGAAAAAATTAATTAGTACAAAAATGAGGAATCGGAGTGAATGCTTTTGCATGAACAGAACACACTGATGAATTAAAATTAAAATTAGAATTAAAATCACAACGATTCAGCTCACCTGAGCATCGCTTGACGGTCTCGGCCGTGGGCACCGTGGCCTCCTCCCGCTTCCGGCGGAAGTTGAAGCTACACTGGAAGGTACGCTCCCAGAACATGTGGAACCAGGTAGTCGAGTGGTTGTGAGGGTTCAAGGAGGTGAAGTAATTGTCGAAACCTGGATGGAAAATAAGTTATGGCAGGACCAATGAAATCGTTGCTGGACTCAGAGTGTATAAATTGTACCAAATGTTGGCCTGATTGCCAGACCTATTTCGCTTATAGCCAGTATTTGCAATGTGCACAGAGAACAAAGACAGACTCCCCTACCATATACAAGAAAGGCAAGAAGAAAGAGGTTCGTATAAAAAGTGGGACGCATGGAAGAGAGAGAGAGAGATGGAGAGAGGGGGATGAAGTAGGGAGAGATAGAGAGAAAAGGCGTGAGGAGGGAGAGACGTATCAAAAAAGAAAGAGACCTCACAAGCGCTTCAAATATAGATTATAAATGACAAGAAATGATGAAGCTTATAATCCTTCGATCTGTTGTCAATTTGCCTGGTGCCTACTCCTTAAGAGTACAGCCCTACAGTCACGGTGTTGAAGATGCTTGTAAAAAGTGTCAAGATTAGCATGAGCCAGAAACGTCGTAGTTTGTATGATTTATTACACTGATAAAAGGTGCAGCACATCCAGCTCAACTTCTTGATCAACATTCGTGCGGGTGCAATCACAGCGGAGAGAAACGTAACCTCTCGTTTAAGTCCCTTGTGTCTAATCCATTTCAAAAAGCGGTCGGCTTTGTTCTTCTTATTTCGAGACAATTTCGCATGGCGTTCTTTCAGTGATGTCGCCTCTGTATGCAAAAGTCCACGCTTAATGGGATTCTCTTCTCACACCCTCCAATAACGCGCTCTCCAAAAAGGAGAATCGCATTTGTGGCATTCCGAGTAGCCCCTTCCTTTAATCCACATTTTGCGCGGAAGGATTGCGTCGTAATCCAATGAGATCTAGCCCAGAGCCCCTTGGGGACATGTCAGATGGGGGCGCCGAATTGCAAACGTCTTATGAGAGAGCCGAAGATGTGGATGACATAACGCAGATTGCTAGCTTACTGTCACTGACTAGTGTCATGTACCCTAACGCCTTGGTAACATCCTAAGCATGGACAAATCGTAAAGCTCTTCAGCAGCCGCAAACACTTGTAGCATTTTTTACACATTTCTTGACTAAAATTATTGCATCAAAATTAACAATCTTACAATCGGAGACAATACAGCAATTCGTCACCTGCCTGCGGAAGGCCTCTGAGGTTTGCGGGCTCGAAAAATCGCTAAAAATCATCACATGATATGACAGAGTTTTCAAAACTCTATCATATTGTCACAAACAAAAATTCGATTTGGGGGATGAAATTTCATGCTAGGGCCCTTCTGCCGAACGCGCAGGCGCACACGACGATATCATCGTGAATTCTCTGAAAAGCACTTCAGGTTACTCTTCAGCCTTATCAGCAAATCATAAACTACATTTTCCTCATTATTTGCCTTGGACAAAAACACACTAGCATTTCGAGGGGATGGTGTCCATGTTTTGGTTAATGTGTGTTTGCTTTGCTTTTCTGTCGTCGATATAATAATGTCTTCTACCTATATCATTCTCGGGTCTTAAAGTAAAAGGAAATACAGGAAATATAGGATTTCGAAGTAAACAAGAGCGTTCATGTGCGTGCCTTTTAAGAGCGCAAAGTCACAAGCCCTTTTTCTACTGCATATCTCGTTGATTCGTTCATGATAATACACCCTAGGGAATCGTAGACACATAGAACTGTTAATGGTTTGATGAGACATAAATGAAACTGCTCCGCATTGACGCACATGAAAATGAATGCAAAAACATCTCTTAAGCGTTCGATGGGGGCAATTACTTTCCCCCTTTTCTGGTTGACTTAAGGCGTTTATTGTTCCACGTTGGTTTGTGCAACGTAAAGCACTCTACCCAGGCGTGCTTTAATGAATAGTCCTTCAGTATCGCCTGAGACACTTCGGGGCTGCACATGAATTCACGAAATGGCTGGTGTGTCTCGAAAATCAGTCTCCATGTAATGCTGCACATCTCTCATCGTTTGTGTGCAAGCTCGAACGTATAAGTATGCAGGGTTAAAGATGAAACAAAAACCCGTAAGTAAAAATCATAGACCCAGGGAGTTGTTATAGGAGAGGAAACCAAAATCTCCCCCTTTTTTACCCATGCCGTCTAGATTATGTATTAGTTTTAAAAACACCTTTCCGCAGGTCTGTGTGACCCAAGTTCCCTGCTGAAAAGTTATGCTCTCTACCGCATGTGTTAATTAATTGCTTTGACAAGAGAGGGCACTTCTGTTCAACTTAACATCATTTCTAAAGCAAGCGCGCGCACACACACACACACACACACACACACACACACAATTGAGAGCAGAAGGCAGCAGTTCGCTGTCCCTCTCAATATTTTCGGTAGCAACTATTTAGTGTGCAAAGAACAGGACACACGAAAAAAACCCTAACAAAATTGTACTTCTTATTTACTGTACAATGCCACTAAAGACCATGAATACGCATTAGTCAATAACAATGATTAATCCGACACGTTTAACATTCAAGTACTAGATGTTAAGATGTCAACTTTATATGAGATATTAGTATTATTTGTCTGTGTTGTTTGGTTGTTGTTTTTTTTTTTTCAATCGTGGGGTATTACAGAACTAGGATGCTTGAAGGAAAAGTTGAAGAATTTGTTCCCACAATATTACCACAAATGTCCTTATAGGATTTCAACATTTCCTTTGAAACACGGCTTAATATTGTTAAAATGAAGAACTACTTCTTTGGTAGCCATATCCAACTCTATGGAAGCATGGTGCATCAAAGCTATATATTGGAATGATAAACATTCATTAGTCATGCTAAAGAATCCAAGCATAAATTTTCCTAAACTGAAAGGATATTTCACTCCGATAGCACCTCCCACCCAGAACGGGGTCATCCCACAAGAACGACACCCACGAGTCATACAGTCCACGAGTTCGACATTGAAAACAGGTTCATGAGTCATGAGTCATACAGCTCACGAGTCCTACAGCCCATGAGTTCGACACAAGATTAAAAACAGCCCACGAGTTTGACAGATACAACACGAGGCTTAAAGTGTCGGTCTCGTGGGTCTTTTTTCATAATAGCTTAGTGTCGAACTCATGGACTGTATGACTCGTGAGCTGTATAACTCGTGGGCTGTATAACTCGTGGGTGTCGGTCTCGTGACGTGCACCCGATGAACGGCCCTTCTAATGTACCTGCATCAGGAGTCCTTGCCGGAAGAAGAGTTATAGCGCCCTCTGCCGCCTTCTCCTGCGTCTCAACCGCGTTGTGCTTGGTGCCCCAGTCGTCACTGCCAATCCAGACGAAATGCTTGGTTTTGTTGGCGCGCCGCACTGCGGCTAACAGCCACCGGACGTCCGTCTCTGAGGCGAAAACCACGGCTCCTTTAGCGTTGGGGGCGTGCTTGATCAAGTATTCCACAATGCCGTCAAACGTGGCGTTGGTTGGGTCCCGAGGTATGACTTCGGATGCAGCAATGCAGATGTCTGTAGGAGGCGGAATTTAGGAAGATGCAATATGATATTCACTCAGTTTTTACAGGCAATTATCATTATTCAGTTTATAATTATTTAGATTATCATTAGTCAGTGGGGTTTTTTTAACAACTTTTGGTCACAAAAGTCACTTCTGCAATCTTATGATTCATCAGACATCGCTACATGAAGAAAGAAATGTGTAACAATTGAAGATGTTCAATCTAAACTTGGTTTTTAGAATCGTAAATGATTGTACTTTTCAATATTATGTGGATATAATGTGCGTGCCTGTGTCACTGTCATATCCTTGTAGATTCTGTAAAACAGATGTTAATCTTTCTATGTAGTCTATTTCAACGACTAAGTTGTCGCTGTGATAAAGTCACCCTTGACTTTAGAGCATTTAAGAAACGTTATATTGTACTACTTGCATCGATCTGTTTGGAAGTTTTGGTTCGAGTACTGAATGGATAGTGAAATAGGATAAACCGCATTAGTGTTAATGCATTTATGGGCATGTTTGCGTGTGCGTTAATTTATTTGCTCTGGGTAAAGATGTCTGTAATCCGAAACGGTGAGTTCGTAGTATGTCCAGAAAAGACGTTTCGTGGTGAAAATGTAAAGACTCGCATTTACTATACAGGATATTCCTCTTGTTAGGCGTTGGACAGAAGGTTGTTTTCGTTTTGTAAGACAGAAAAAAAAGACATCTAGTAGGATTCAATCCTGCATCATATTGATCAGAGTGAAATATGAAACTGTGATGGAAGAGCAGACGACTTTCAGGGCTTTTTCCCCACGGCTCTTCAGTTCTCGGCCAGCGCTCAAATTTCCTCCTTCCACCTGTATGCATTGTCCTACCAGAAGGTTGTTTTCAATCTGATTCCTGCATATGCCTCACTCTGATCCAGAGATTCCCCGTCAAGGTTTTTCCCTCTCTTCCGGACTTTACGTCGGGGGTAAAAAGGAGGAAAACGACAAAGTCACCCAGAAAACAACGACCGAAGCCGCAAAATGTAGACGTGTCGCGAGGATTCACGGCTCGGCTTTGTCGAAGTTCATAATAATCATTAAAGGTGCAGCTGCCAATATAGAAACTAAGTCAGTACGTGTGGGAGTTGGCGCGTTGAGAGAGAGGGAGAGATGGCGGGGGGGGGGGGGGGGGGGGGAGAAAAGGGGAGAAAGAGACTGGCAAACCGTGAAGATTGTGTTGTCGTGAGGCCAACCCGATTTGTTTACGAGACACCATTTGGAAACAAATTAAAGTTATCAGAATATCTGACCGGGGCGTTCAGATGGAAATGCGGCTATGGTAACGGCGGTTCGGTGCCTCAGCCGCCGGGTCAACAGCCCTCTTTCGACGATGGGCACCGGCGCGGGGAGCAGCTCTTCGCCGACGGCCATGCGAAACTCCACAAAATGATTAGCTTTCGCCCTCCCGATAGAGGGTTTGGTGGGATGAAGGCGCAACCCTTAAACTACCCCCACAGGCCACTCACGGTGAAGGAGTACCACCTTGAAGAGTAGTCCAGGGCAATGGATAGTGTATTGATTGCGCATGCATCTCAACTACATTTGGCGTGGGGTACCTGTCATGAGAACAGGTAATGACACAAACTCATCTCACACCAGTCTCCTGCCAACTGCATTTACACTCACCTGAAAGAGACTAAATCGGCAGGGGAGAGAGAGAGAGAGAGAGAAAAGCCGATCAGAAACAAAACTGTGGTATATTGACCGACTATTACCGTAACATTTTGTCGGTGTTGAACCTCACATGCAGACAGGTAAACATTTTTGGTGAGTGTGTTGCTCATGTGTCGATGAATCTTGTGAGAGTAGAATCTGCTTTGAAAATATTCGTGTTGATCTTCCTTTTCCTTTCAAAATATATGGTGAATGACGTGAAAAGTGCATCCACTGCTTTCATAATGCATAGCGATGAGACGTGTCATAGGTGATGCACCTAATCTAGCTTTATCTTTGGATGTAAAAAGGGCATTTACTGTAACCGGGGTAGTCTAAACAAATCAATGGCCCAAATCAGACCCGTTCCAGAGGCGAATTAATTGAAGGAGTATCGTATTTCTCGGGAATCGATGCAGATCCCAGCGCACTCGGCATGCATATATAGACCCCTTGTGTTGAATCTGGCACGCTCATTTGAATTCTCTTAACTTCTTGTCGAGCACTCCAGCGTGCAACATGAAGGGTCGTCCAGTTTTCTCCACGAGTCGGCCGGGTGAGAAGTCTAATGGAGGGCCGGTGATTTGACGTGCTGCACTTTATTGGGCGGAAGCGACTATTGACCTCTATATGTCATTCGGCCAGGTGGTAATCAGGCGGACTGATCTTTTAAATGGGCGAAATGAGATGGAACGGGGATGGTCCGTCCCTTTCTTGACAATCACAAACACTCCGAATTATTTATCACATTAGACAGTGTTAAAATAAAATGCAGTTCTTAATGAAACACAGTGAGACTTATACGCTTCTAGGTTAAATCTATACGGCACCACGAAGTATAGACACAAGTATAACGCATCATTTCAACAAGAGATAAGACTGCCATTGCAGCTTTACCAACATCTGTGATAGTTCACCAATAAAAAGAACTTATCTTTTACAAACATTAATGTAAACGAACTTGCCACCCTCAACACGTGTTACGCGTCGTGTAGTAACAACTGGTACTGTCGAACGCGTCGATCTGTTTACAAATTACCACTGCGGATGAAATCATGTAACTTCAAGTCATATTCTTCAATCATAGTGTCCTCTTTACATTACGAGCTGCCTGATGCATATAATTCCACAATACGAGAGAGAGAAAAAAAAAAACCCTTCATGTTAATGGACTTATTCTACATAAGTGATAGTTACTGACTGGGTAAACAAAATTGCCTCGAAATGCTGAAACCCATTGCACCTGTTCTGCGTCGGGTTCATTGAAGTAAACCACTTACGCTTATAGTTCAGTAATCGGGCTAGCTTACCATACACGAAATGTTTTGTGAATAATGCACCCCTGCAGGAGATGACCCGATGTAGTTACTGGGCTTTCGATGACCGTAATGTCGGTTGTTACAAACAAACAAACATACTTACATATACATACATACATACATACATACATACATACATACATACAAACAAACGAAAATCTTTATATCTCCTTCATTCAGGGTTGACTTTTTTTAATTGATTTGAAATTTGAAGAAAATTATGACCGAGAAGTGGTATTCCCTGAGCAACGAAGAGGGAGTGATACAATCAATGTATTTCATTAATTCTCATGGAACCCTTATCAGTGCGAGGATTAGAGATGAAATATGCAAAACGTGTATCAGTTCTTTGATGTTCCATGTTCATTTAAAGGCATAATTTACCATTTGCAAATGAAAGCATTAGTGCTATAAAATAGTTCTAAAATGTGAGTTAGGGATAGAAACAACCACTGTCAAAATTTGAATCCGTATGATCGATGTTAAGTGTTGTTAAATACACAAAATGTGAACAATAGTTATAATAAAAATTTTTCCAGACTAAACCGTATACAGTTACGGTTTATTGAGAAAAACCCTGATATCTCCTTATATTTTAGGTTCTATTGCAAATATTTCATATGGTAGGATGTTTTATGATACAACAGACCTACACATATGCATCAAATATGACATCTTGAAAATTTTTGAAATCACTGCTCCCAAAGGTAAACTGGACCTTTAATATAAAGTGATTTCAAATGAACATAAACATAACTTTTTCGCCAATTGCAATTGTTATTAGTGAAGGTCTGGTACTAAGTTAGTATACCAAGTTTTTTTTAATGTATGTATACATGTGATAAATGTTTTCAGTTACACTGTAATCACGAGTAATCAAACGCACATTCAATGCCAAGTTTTAGAATAAAAAAGAAATGACGAAGGAAAAAAGACAACAGTTGCTAGCCCAATTATTTCAGGTGAATAGATCAGATCCTAACATGGTCATTTTATTTTGAATACTCAGTGACCGTTGTGCATAAGGAGTACCAAAACTTAACTCAATACGACCTTCTGTTCCAAACGAAAACGCATCCAAGGCAGCTATAAGCTATAAACGCAGCACAGACTGTAATACAACACACACACATACAGACACACGCATACACAGACACGCACACACATACACACGGACATTTGCGCCTATACCAACAAAAAATCAATAGTGAGCGTGGGTATGAAAATTGCACACGGAAAAACAAAATTCATTTTAAAACGTAAATGGAAAGTACAATCATGCACGCAAGATTATGTCTCTCCGTGTTATGATGTTAATCTTCCACAATATTCTTCTCTGTACCCTTTCTTACTTCCAAGTTTCCGTTCTCTTATTCTCCTTCTCTCTGCAGATATTTGGACACATTATATTGAAGATAAGCAAGCAAACAAACACAAACACAATAATGTATATAAATATAGAAACACAAACAAACATACAAGCATAAATACACGTAGGCAGTTACTGCTCATCATGTGAGTGTATAATGTGTGTTCGTGTCTGTCTCTCTGTCTGTCTGTCTGTCTCTCCCTCTCTCTCTCTCTTAGTCACCGCCCCTTGCGAGTGCTCAGACATTAGTTTTTGTTGGTCTCAATAACAGGTGCCTACACTGATGCCCCCATTAAGGGAGCACGCTTCTCCGTGGCCTTGCGCCAAGCGTGTCGTATTGCCTACATCTGCCGCATTTAGAGTGCAGCGAAACGCACGTGTCCGGTAACCAATACCCGCTAATATCTAGGTCTGATATGAAATTGTTCCGCGTGCCGTAGCAAGAATGGTGCTATGTTCCCCCAGAGGTAGTGACAGATGAAGGCGGATTAAGATAAAACTCTTAACGCTATACCTTCTATTTGAAGTGGGGTAATAGGTTAATGAAACGCAACGAAAAAATAAAACACCTGGTACACACACAAACAGACACGCACTACACACACAAACACACACACGCACACATACTATTATTTCCGTCGCAATTTTGAAAACCATGATAATAATCTAGAGGAGAGGAGCAGAAGGGATGGATTGGACATGAAAACTAGGTGGATTTTGGAAAGAGCAAGCAGACAAAGAAGAAAAATAGAAATCAAGGAGAGAAAGGAGAGATGCCACGGGCCGTCTGTAAGACCTTGATTACCACTCATCCAGCCTCTTGCGTGCGTCCTCCTGGTCCCTGAGTGCTGTAGACAAAAATTGAGTCATCGCTTGGTGCAGGTCAAACTATGATGGCTAAAGTGACTGCAGTCCCCGCTTAAAGGGATCGTATAGTTTTGGTTCAGACCTAACTTCAGGTTTCTAACATTTTTGTGTGTGAGAGAGATAACGAGAAACCTCTTATGAAAATCAATATGAAAGAGCATTTGATTCTAAGAGGAATTCACCGTTTATTTGATGACAATTGGATTGAAATGGCTGAGATATGCAAACCAGAGCGATCTTAATAAAAGGTTGGACCCACCTTTTATTACAGTTGCTT
Organism: Diadema setosum; assembly: GCA_033980235.1. NCBI lineage: Eukaryota > Metazoa > Echinodermata > Echinoidea > Diadematoida > Diadematidae > Diadema > Diadema setosum. The sequence continues at coordinate 48,219,293 of CM067060.1, forward strand.
TGTTTTTCTTTGTTTTTGGATGTCTCAGCCATTCCAAAACCGATTTTCATCAAATAAACTTTGAATTCTGCTGACAATGGTATGCTTTGTACTATTTCATAAGTGTTTTCTTGGTATCTCGCAAAAAGTTAAAGCCCAATTCTTATCTCCACCAATCCTATACCACCCCTTTAACCCTTTCTCTGTTGATATCATTTCGTCTTGATATCACTGTAGTGTCATGATGCATGAGAGAATGATAAACAATGCCTTGTACTGACGTCTCCAACCTCCTCCAGTTCGCTGCCAAAGACTTAATAATATACCTTACAAATCCACTTGTCCGTTTGTCAACATCCTCCAAGATACGAGGATGACAACAGAATGCCATGCTTGAGAGAACCTGTAACAGACTCCTGATCGTATTGAAGCATTCGCATTTGCTCTAAGAAAAGACATTATTATTATAGAAGAAACATAATACAACTTGTACAGTAATGGACACATTTGGATGGCTCTTCTCAGTTGTGGCTAGTGAAAGGGATGCAACTGATCTTGAGAAGGGTCCAGTGTGAACGGCAGAAGTCTCATTGAAGTATTTCATGGGGATGAATATCTTTAAGATAAATGATGTTTTCTTTCTCGTGTAAACTGTTCATGATGGTGTTTCTTTTGCTCCACTATAGAAAGAGAGACAGGTAGCAAGAAAGAGGGAGAAGGAGAGAGATAGAGAAGGAGAAAGAGAAATACGTCGAGAGAAAAAGAAATACACTTACAGCATTTTTATTAGCGCAGTGCTCGCGCTCGATGTTATTATGCATGGGATTCGATCATCTAAGGAAGGAGGCGCCCCGTTAGCCAGCCCCGCCGCGGCTCTGGGCAACATCACAGACAGAGCGCGGGGAAATATGAGATAATTTGCCCTCCAGCTACTGATGAAAGACGCACGACGGGCTTTGGACCTCCGCAACCCCGTGAAACTTACGTAAAGTTTAAGCAGCGCTTTCTGGGACCTTGATGGGACATAAGTAGCGTAATTTAAACCCGAGACTTTTATTTCTCGCCCGAATTTTTTCTACGCTTCCTCCTACTTTTTTTTTTTTTTTTGAATCTTGAGTCATTGGCTGCGTGACATTCTCTGGGAATCGCACTCGTGAAGCGCCCCCATTAGTGTCTGGACATGTCGCAAGATGAAGGCAGCAACACACCACGTTTCTCCTCGAGGAATTAAAAAAAAAAAGCACCCATACAATACATGAAATGCAAACAAAGCGCTCAAATTACTCTCCTCAATATTCGAATGACCACTGTACATCGGATTTATTTCTATTGACCGGTGATTGTGAGGAGTATAATTAGGAAGAAGACAGCCTATCCGGATCGAGATCCAATTTTGAACGGGAGGTTTTTCATACACCAAATTTAGTCTACTCCTGTTGACTCTATTACGCTCAATCAACTATCAGTAAAGTACAATATCCGTTGCACCGGTTCCCTCATTTACTTTGCCTGAATATGAGAATGGCAAACCTCTTGAGGTGAGGATTTCTAAACACGAATTCTCTTTACCGCATGGTTTTCGCAGTATGGAATGCCGTCTGTGCAAATATTCGCTGAGTGGTATATCATAAAGCGGAACGCCTTTGAGATGAATTGGAGCGGTATTGTGGCAAACGTATAAAAGAGAGGGCAAGAAAATGAGAGAAAAAAAAAAACCCCGAAATACACATGGCAGGCTTTCAAACTGAATGCGAGTAATTGCAGAACCATCAGGATTATACAGGCTACAAATCAGTTGCATTTTGGGGCACCGATCACTGACTTTCTCGGAAAGGACACTCTTGTCCTGAATGGGAAGGAATTAACCATCAGTGAAAGGGGGGGGGGGGGCAGCGGCGGCGGAGGGTGCTGTCGACAATGATCATACCTACCGTACTTGTCGGTATCTAGATACATCAATGGGGCGCCGTTTTCCTCACTGATGTCACCAACCTAGTGCTTTAAGTCATACTTTTGATTGAAATTGGAGCATCAAACGTAGTCCCCCTTTTGATCGTTTTACCGCATTCTGCTCTCATTTCATGTCATGCGCGCCAATCAAGGGTGAGCCTTTTACCACGGGCGTCTGTTTTTTCGTTGTTTGTTCGTATGTTTCTTTGTTTGTACTTTGTTGTTGTTGCGTTTTCGCGTTTTTGTTTTTTGTTTTTTGTTTGTTTGTTTGTTTTTCTTTTTTTGTGGGGGGGGGGGGGGATAGCGCTATAGTATGTGGAGCTATGCCTGAGTTGTGTTGTGGCCCACAAGCTTAAAAAGAAAATCGTTGATTTGTGCATGGAATGTTGGTGTCCCTCCCTATTTCTATGCGGATTTCAATCATTGCGTGAGACTTATGAGTTTGAATTTAAAATAATGATGATACGAGTGAGAATGAAATATAATGTATAATAATGATAAATAGTAATAAGAAGAATATAGCATACCAAAGGAAAGAACAAAATTTGATGCTTGACGTCGAATCATCGAGCCAAAATTTCAATAGCTATGTACCGTTCGTCATCGTTTGAGGACATGATTTTACGAATGCAGCTCTTTTAAAGAGCTGGATTCGTAAAATCATATTCGTTATTCCGAAGGCTCTTCAGTCCGAAAATTCCTTATTCCGAAGGTTCGTTTTTCCGAATTTCATTTTCGGATGAACAAATCTTCGGAATAACGAACCTTCGGAATAACGCCGCAAATGTTCGCATTAACGAACCCTTTTTCATTTTCGGATTAACGAACCTCTAGGTATAGGGAATTTGCGTGTTTCGGATTAACGAACCTTCGGAATAACGAACCTTCGGAATATCGAACCTTCGGAATAACGAACAGCACCCGATTTTACATGGTTACCCATATTAAGGAGCTTTATGTGTTTGTAGCTCCTTGCCGATATTTTGCTCATTCAAGTGACGACGTTTTTCTTCCATACAGAGTTTTACAATCGGCTATTGCTGTCTAATGCCCTTAGGTACACGGTTGTATACACACACTAGTTGCCCACCATGAGCTTTACAGTTACGGTATAAGGTATGAAATGTGATTATTATGTAGCATACTGGTGAAAAAGCTTACTATAATAATATTCTATACCCATTGAACTTTATACTTGATATTGTAATCCCTCTCGCAGCTCCAAGAAGCTATACTGGGATGAAACTACACATGTGTGCCATTGGGAGGTGCGATGGTGATGATCTCTACTTACAATAAAAGTGTGCACTGTGCACTGTGAACGTATAGAAGTAAGTTGATTTCAGTGTGTGAAAGCTTTATGATAATATAAATGATATATCCTTTTGTACGAGATATCATCTACAGATTCCCATGCATGGTAACTGTTTGATAATTCAATCATGATGATTGATCATTGCCAGAATGATTGGAAAATGTATGAGACCGTCTCACGGCTATAGCAGTTGCTATGAAACCAAGGACTGTCATGTGCATGCTCATACTACGTATCGTCATACTAGTGGAGCGACAATCGGAAGATGCGATGGTTTATGGGGCACGTGTCTTCGTCTAAACAAGCACAGCTGTCCGTGCGCTATCCAAGATTAATGTTATAGCGGCTTAAACAGACCCATGACATTCATTCAATATCCCTCCGCGTCGAAAAGATATCTATTTCAATATTTCTTCATTCGATTCATACAAGGGGAAATGAGCCTGACCTGGGAATTTGAAGGGGCCTGATTTAAAAACACGGGCACTGGGCGTGGAAGCCACTTTCTTGGATACTTCAACTCATTTTTTTCCCTTTCCGTCTATTCTTTACACGATTGTGTTGTTGACGTCTGAATATATCGCTCGAAAAAGCAACAGGCTTATTGACTATTAACTATTTGTCACTCTCAAACGCTGCTTATGGAAGCATCTTACTGGTGATAGAAAGAAAATTGTAGCTGTAGCAAGCAGAACCTTAATAACCTTAATATAATCGCTAGAGCTACAAGGCCAACGCAAACCAAGCAGGTGGTGAAATGCGGTTTGCGCGGTAATGCTTTCTTCAGCCTATGTGAGCTAAATGTTTGATAAGTCCTAGTCGAGACAAATCTCTTTAAATTCTACACGCTATCCGTCACTTGTTGGTGCCGCCATTTCTTTCTGTTTCTTTGTTCTTGCAGATTTGTCTATTTTTACACAACCATCAAAGCTCCTTTGAAGAAAATCCATTAGTCTCGCTAGCTACTTTAATAGCATCAGAGTGACATTCATCACTTATTTAGTCAAACTGTTAAGATGCTTACAGAGACGTAATGCCTAGTATTCAGCAATGCTATAATGCTGATAAAGATCTGCACATTTCTATTTATATTTTCGTTTGTTTTGCATCTAAAAAGAAAACGAAACTTAAAATCAGTCTCCCGACCGCGACTCACGAACCTTACCCATATTGCACAGTCTCTCTCTCGTACTCTATCGTTCACTTTTTCTCTCTTTCTCTCTCTCTCTCTTCTCACGTAATTATAAATCACAAACAATTAAAAGTACTGCGTCTGTCATTATTGATAACAGAGGCGGGTTGTAATGGGGTTAAGTGATGTAAATGCTTGCTCACATTAGACTTTTTTGGTCAGTATTGACTCTTTGTAAGCAAGATTCCTTTAACATCCATATTCTTTGTTTATCAAATCAAATACATAAGGTAACATTCGAATAACTTACTCACACTCTGTGAACCAATCTCATTGACAAATTTAAACCCGATGAATGAAAATGATGGGTCCCCTCTAGCTCCCCTGCTCAGTCCTTTCTTCCATCGAGTGAAAACTCGGTAATTGGTATGCCTGATCATTACTCTAATTGGTACGACACCAATTACACCAGATTCACCTACGCATCACCATCCGCACCCCTACCTCCTCCCCCCCCCCCCCCCACCCCTCCGCCATCCTTCGCCTACGGAAAGGAAAGCTGCAGCTCACATTTCTTCAATGCGTTTCTTGTGGCCATTCAGCGTTTAACGCAGTGCTTTTCAGCAGCTGCTACTCCAACAAATTGCACGGCGAGCCTAATTTGTGTGCTTTCGACGTTTCCCCAGCCCAACGATGGCTCACAGGGGAGATAGGGTCATAATTTAGACTTAACGTTCTGGACAAATACGTCGTCTGCGGGAAGACTGGGTATCTCTTTTTTCTTCCACTTTTTCTCTCTCTCTCTCTCTTTTTTTTTTTTTTTTTTTAGATATATGTGGCTTCCAAGTTTCTTCATGGCAAGACAGCAATTCAGAAAGTGCTTTCACTGTACCGTCTCTTTCCTTCCGAGAAAGATAAAAAAGAGAAAGAACAACAGAATGCATGTCAAAATGTTCTGGTTTGTTGGAGAATGAATGGGCAATCCATTAAACTATTCGCATGACGCCAGCGAATGCCCCTTCTCTTTCCATGGCCGAACTAAATCATTCCAATACAGCTTAATAGCATGACTCAGAGGGCTTTCTAAAAAGCATGCGCCAGGTAAAAACAGGTGCTTGAAATATGCGCGTAGTGCACTAAAGAAAGCAGCTCTGTATCAAATTAATGTTGATGTATTTTGAGATAACACAAGCTTGACGGATGTGCTTTTCTCATGGATTTCTGAGAAAGAATACAGGGTTCTTCATTGAACTTTCCAGCGTTACTAGCCGACTTTGATATGTCATTTGTTTTTCTGATTTTCCTATCAGTCATCGTGATGCAGCTAAATACATATAAATATACGTGATACACAAAAATAATGATATATGTGTATATATATGTGTGTATTTATGTATGTATGTATGTATGTGTGAATGAGACACGTTAAATAGAAAGCTTAATGATCTGTTAAGTTGCTTTTTTTGGGGTAAAATGTCAGAAGTCCCAGCTTTTATCAAAAGACCTATACTTGTACCACACAAACGGTAGGAAAACCGGCAAATTGATAATTGGAAATTGGTCGATTACAACACCATATTAATATGAATCACTGAAATATATATATATATATATATATATATATACATACATATATAACTATTTCACTGCCTCTCTGTGTTCATGTTTATCAAAATAGTTGTTTGTCCATCTAATTATCTCACTGTAGTAGCTTCATATTACATCTTCCACTTCCCGTTCTCTCTCTCCTTTACTCTTCCTGCTTCTCTTTCTTTCTTAGTCTTTCTCTCCCTCTCTTTCTATTTCTCTCTCATCTCCGCATTCTCCTCAGGCCTATCCGATCCAGCCTATAGTACCACTATCCCTCACCTGTAGACCTGGTCAGGTTCTTGAACGCGTCGATCCCCTTCTCGCCGTAGTTACCCGCCGAGGCGATAGTTGACACGTACTTCCAGCCGAGAGCCTTGACCACGTCCAACATGGCTTGAGCTTGGTATGTGTCCGGTGGCACCACGCGCAGGAAATAGTCGTAGCGGGACTTGTCACTCAGCTCCGGGCTGGTCGAGGCGTAGCTCACCTGAGGAATCTGGGGTGCAGACAGTGAGGAAAGCGGGTCAATTCAAATCTTTATCGATTCGCATATTTAAAGGGACAATTGACTATTCCAACTTCCCTGCTACTCCCCCTAGAAAAAAAAAAAGTCAAAACAAGAAAACGTGAAGTTTAGACACGCAAGAGGGGCGCTGGAGTTAAAGCGATCGTATAGTTTTTGTTGAGACCTAATTTCAGGTTTCTAACATTTCGGTGAGATAATGAGAAACCTCTTATGAAATATGAAAGAGCATGTAATTCCATGAGGAATTCAATATTTATTTGATGAAAATTGGTTTTTGAAATGGCTGAGATATCCAAAACAGAGCGATTCAATAAAGTGTGGGATCCACATTCTATTACGATCGCTTTGTTTTACTTTGTTTTTGGATGTTCCAGTCATTCCAAACCCGATTTTCATCAAATAAACTTTGAATTCCTCTTAAAATGGTATGCTCTGTACTATTTCATAAGTGTTTTCTTGGTATCTCACAAAAAGTTAAAAGCCCAATTCTTATCTCCACCAATACTGTACTATCCCTTTAATTTCATTTTTGTTTATCAGAGACTTACCTATGAAGGACGATAACACTTCGTTATCATATTTATCAATATAATCGTGATTAAATATCACATGGGTTTTAAGTTGTTTAATTCACAAGAGCAATACCCCCATGGGAAAGATTTCTCATTGGTGTCATACCAATAATAGTATAATAATGTGCATTACGGAGTGCCTTAGTAAGAATTCTCCAACCGATAGTGAGTTAAACATAGTTAGAAGCACACGAGGCGAAAGCCCAGTGTGTTTTGAACTGCTCAAAGGTTAATGTGCATTAGTTGTTTTATAAAATGATAACATGGTTTCATTTCCGCGCCATCCACTTCAGCAAGATTCTCAGGCCAGCAGCAACTCCAAGCTAACTGAACAGCTCACACAACTATTGCTCAACGTATTTTGTGATACACAGGCCACGGACCATGCATTTACACCGGGGTATGCATCCTGCTCTTTGCGATGAATACATGAAGCGGGATCTTTTACATGTGTGGGTTGTGACTCTCTCACACCAAGGAGCTTCAAACAAGCTCCTTGCTCACACACAGGACCTCCATTTCATGTCCTATCCGAGGGACAGAGTGTTTTGCCTAAACTAGACGAGACGGCATGATAACACACAACATTGCTCTGTAGGAATCACTTGGGTTCCGACCCACAAGTGTGGCACAGAGGCCCGAGTTCTATTTTCGTCAAGTACCTACGTCCTTGGACAAGACGTTTTGGTCCACCAGGTCCAACTCGACCCAGGTGTAAAAATAGGGGCCTGGCAACGCTATAGGGTAATAATAATTACAAGGCACACTGGTAGGGCAGTGATAACACTGAAGAGGCTACCTATCACAAAGAAGATCATGTCATATGGTTGTGGTGGTGGTGGTGATGATGATGATGATGATAAAATGTTTTCAAAAATTATTTCTTAATGATCAACAATCTGAGTTTGGCAATTCAATTAAGTCTGTGTGACTTTGACAGACAGTGGTGATGGTGAAATTGCGACGACGAAATTGCAACCTTGCAGGCCAAATACAGAAATTGATCCCTGGCTCTACTCTTCCTTTAAATCACGTCCACTTTTCATTTATGAATATATACACACGCACACACACACACATATGAACATTTCTATTTTAATTTCTCTGCTGTCATTAAATTCATAAGTGTTGAGAGGAGCCTCAACATTTTTTTTTTCTGAATTGAGATTAAATGATGCAATATCTTGATTGATTGTATCCATTCCGGCCACGAAGGACAGTGAATATTGATTAAAATTGTGATATTGCTGTTCCTAGGATTACTAGCATTAGAAATGGACTGGATTCGAGCCAGGTGCGTGTTGGTCTCTTATCCAGTAACCTCTGAAAGTAGGGTTCTCCATGACAATTAAGCCTCACTCTTGTGGGATGTATAATTGGAAAAGAGGCGATTTGGGATGCGCGTGAAACAGGCGTCGCCTCTTTCTTCCATTTGTGGTGTATAGAGTTCTGCTGAAAACTGCACACAACGCCTGTCTTAATTCGGCTTTCGGGGAAGCTTTAGTGCGGGGAATCCCCAAACTGGGACCAAATCAACGAAACTTTTTTATTGCACGTCCAAAACTTTGAAGTATACAATATTGCAAACAATGGTTCGAATGAACTTAAATGACCAGAATAAAAATTAAACCAACCAATTTTTATGAGACTTTTTGTCCATCAAACTCAGACATAAGATGATTCAACAGAAAAAAAAGAAGAAAAGTGACATTTTATTTGTTGACGGAACGCTGACATATGCAATTTAGACAAGTTCATAATGTCATGACGTCATTATTTTTTATTGGCGTGAACACGAATCGTATTTGCATGTTTTGGTTATAACAATTTAGCAACTGCAACATGTTTTTCCCCTAACGGGTTATAACAAATACATCAATAAGCTGTTTGATGTAAACGATATGCGTGAAAACATGTCAAATGTTAACTTCGATATCTTTCAAATTTTCTATCTGATTCTCATAAAACGTCTACTCTTTTGTTGGCTAGATATTTTTTTTTTGCTCTAGTTATTAAAGTCAACTTGAACATTGGGTGCATGGAACTGTGTCATATGAACTGATATGATGCACACTTTGACAGATATCCATTTTAGCACTGCTTCGAATGCAGCATGATTCTAATTAAGATATTGCACTTAAATCATACATAGGGGAACCTAATTGATTTTGGTTGTACGCGGCAAATCAGATGGAAATTACGCGTTATCATAATGTAGGGATGCCAGTTAGAATGAAAGGGAGGGCCTGAAGTACAACTACATCTACATGCTTTGTACCGAATGGGTCTGTCCGCTGATTACGCCAAGGCCTGGATTCAGGCTTTTGCCTGAAAACTGGCATTCCTGAATATATGAATGAGCATAATTATTCATGATTCTCGAGTTTGTTTTCTGTATTACTGACGGTAACAAAAGCCATCGCTCGAGGAATCGATTGTGGCTTACGCTCACGCACACAATTTCACTTTCATGTTTGGTTTGTCACCATCCCTGTTAGCCCCCCCCCCCCCCCAAAAAAAAAAAGAAAAAAGAAAAAGAAGATTTAAATCTTGCGTGTGCATCTATGAAGGAAGCTCTATGCCAGGAAAGCTTTGGAAAGAGATTAACAGCAAAATGTGTGTGACGACCAGGTGGGATGAGAAGAAGGTAACGTGTTGTGAGCTGTAGAAGACATAAGTGCATGGGATAGCTCCATGATAAGAGCAAGTGACGTACGTTCATGAACTCCGTATTATCTGTGGAAATGCGGCCTCAGCGGACATTGCAGTTAGCATTACCACGCAAGCATGATCGCCCCTTCTTTCCTTCTCCGGCTTCCGTATGACAAGCAGCAAACTAGACGATGCATCGATTTTGCGCCCGACGAAAATCGAAAGAAGACTCGCGTATAAAAACTCCCGAAAGTGGCCATTGATCCTCCCCGCATAACAGGAGTAAATTTTATTTCACGGCCACCAAAAAACTAATGGTTTATTCATCGAATGTGCTCTGTTTGCATTTCCAGACAGTCCTGAGTTCGACTACCATTGTGTCGGCACGGATCAGTCGCTATCCCGGCAGCCAAGCGTACTCTCCAAAAGAGAAAGTAAAAATGGAAACTTCTCCATCAATTTCTCTTCATCCTCTCCCAGCCCCGCGACGGAGCTGAAAATGCCAATGGCTCCCAAACCTACCGAATAGTCCTGAAATAGATTCCCCCAACCTACATTTCACGTGGCTCTCCAGGGTGATGGTAACTTATTGAAATGATTATGAATCCATCTTATGAATGAAAATGGAATTGATACGGAGAACAGTGCTAACCATAGAATCAGTCATCTGTTAGAGGTCAGACCCTGTTTTGCCCACTTGGCAATAGATATTAAAACTTTATCGGTAGACTATACGACTACCGCATGCAAAATCCTTTGCCTGATATTATGACAGCGTTGTGCTGGTTCGACTCGAATAAATGTCAAATACACTTGGCATTTCACTTTCTATTCTCCTGTCTCAAGTGCTTTTCCAGGTACCTTTAAATGAAAACTTTCTAAACTATCATGATCATCCATGAATATATGAAATCCTGTTTCGACGTTTTCGAGGGCTGTCCATTTGAGAACTATTTAGACCTCCTGTGCACCTCCCGAAAGGTTTGTCCAAGACCCTTATATCATATTTAGATAAGACCACTATTAAGATTAGATCACTGCATCGCCAACACCCATTACACTGTAACGCGAAATTGTGGAAAGACATGACCATGACGGCAATGAATTAATGATTGATTTTAATTTGTTCCAAATTTAAGCCTGAGTTGTCCTTCACCGAAATCCAAATCGGACCGACACTGGAGTACTCCAGTTATTTTGCAACAAGTTCACGGATCACATCTTTAATCAAAACATTTGTCGATATGATTGATGCTTCCACAATCGCTGTTCTTAATTAAAGACAAATAACATTACAATGTCTCTAGGCTTAGAGGGCCCAGCCTACTCTTTGTATACGTCACAAATAGTAGTTCATGACGCTGTGGAATTGACCGTTGGAAATTAATGAAGAACGTTGTAACCCACTTCTGTGACGTCATCACGGAGTCGGACGTACGATGGACAGCCACTGAAATTGATCCTTCGAATTAGTTTGCTTTTGGAGTCATCACAGGGAGCGTTGAGTTCTATATCTGTGATATCAATTTGAAGAACGAATTTCGATGAAGACTAGCGAATGCCAGCTGTCGAGGGTTATTTGTTTTATGAAGTCTCAGTGACGTCTTGATTATTCTGGTTCAAGGCTCTTGTTTGCTTCCCGATGTCGCATTCTCTATTTTGATAGATGATACAAATGTGATTATAAGCTCCAGTACTTGACCGATACATTTAAGATATTATCATAAAACTACTCTTTTTTTTCCCAAAATGATGCCTTGGCTGATTGTGCTTCTCTTAATTTGGATCAAAATAGCAACACATTCATCAAAGGAACCTGAGCTCCGATTAAAAAAAAAAAAATGCAGATGTTGTCTAAGACTAAGTGTAACAATAGAGTCACTTTTACATGGATATGTTCGATTTCTCTAGAAACTAGTTCATGCTCATTGTAAAAGCGAGAGTGGGTAATAGTGAGATAATATCAGTTTAGAGTAGGAGACAGTCCGCAAATAGAAACCTTTACCTTCTAGTTCTTTAAGTACCAAATATTTGATATGTCAAGGAGTATCCATGACAGAATCTTCGGCTCAAGTTGATATCAGCTCTGAATACTGGAAAAAGAAGCTGAAAGAATATATATAATTGTACATATGATCCTGCCACGTGAATCTTTGCGATGGATCAAGACCTTGATACGAGTAAAGATAACAAGCAAGAGAGATGAATTCAACAAGTCGCAGAGACTAATTTCTAGCAGGAGCCGAGCTAATCGATTTCTACGGCTTCTCCTGTGCGCACTACAGGGGGGACTCGCTGCCCGTGTTTGCTTATTGTCCCCCTCCACCGGCTTAAATGAATTACGCGCCTGCAGCTATCACCACGCTACTCATTACGCAGCATCATTCTAGATTTGTGTCGCGGATGGGGAACTCGCTTGTGACACTGCCTCGGACTGTTTATTTCATAGAGAACAAACATTTGTCTAGGGGATAACTCGTCATATGGGCGGATGATTGATTGTGTTTGCCTATGCCGTTAAACTCTAGAATGGCTGTCATCATATACAAGTCTCACTGAGCATTTGAGAAAATAATAATCATATTCTGGGTCAAACTTAATTGAAAATGTTTGATATGTGCAATATATGCGGAGACGCGATGAGAGTATACGTTCCAAATGACACACAGTTCAAATCAAGCCACTTACCCACAGAGACAAGATCACAACCATACAAATTAATGAAACAGAGGATGCACAAACTATGTGAAAACTCCAATCATAATTAGAAATGAATTCAGTGATCATTAGCAGATATTCCCACATTAAAATTCTCACTTTTGTGTCAAAATTACATGAATAATGGTACAATATTCTGAAAGTACATAATTATAATCTTTGTGAGTAGAATTCTCTTCTTAATTCACAGTATCTAAATATACGTTAATGATCATAATGATGATAATGATAACATCATGTGATCAACAACAAATTTTATAACATTCTAGAATTTAATTTGTATGCGAAGAGAATTAAGCATAATGCACAAACTTCAGACATTATCCAATCGGAAGAAAATCTATCAAGCTTCTCTGACATTAAGTCATCACGACCAAAATTAAGCAGGAACTTTAAAGTAGCTGCTGCATGTATTTCTTCGTGCTTCTATTATTATGTGACATAAGACAAGAACCAGTTGATGATAACCCATCTCAACTGCTAAATTTAAGCTTGTAATATTTGGTCAGACTCCACATGAAACCGCGCCCCAGTTTTCAAGCTCTAACGCCACCTCGCACACGACAACGACCGACCAGTTTCGATGTCACGGAACACTCAATATTTAGCCAAGGTATCGGCTACGACCCGCCATCGATTTCCCGGATGTATGACGGGGTTATGATAGGAGGTTCGCTGCGGCACTGTCCCAGGATAGCTAAAGCGTGTCAATATTAGATGGGACCACACCAATCTCAGTCTCCCCGACCTGTCCCAATATCACTTGTTACTTCCCGTATCTCTCTCTGTCTCTCTTTAGGAGATGGGAGGGTCTGATTCAATTTATTCTGGTACAGGTAGATGTACGTGACTATTTTCTCACAACCCTCTGCTCTGCAAAATTTTGGATCTATTAATATCATAGCTCCTTTAACTAAAAATAGAATCAAATCCGACTTGATTAGTCATTGCTTGAAGTAAACAACATCCTGCTTTTTTTCCGCTGAGAAATTTTGAGGAAGACTTATAATCACGTTCTACTATGGTCTAAGCGCCATTTTTAAACATTTCAAAGAAAGTCCATCATCAGATTAAAATTCAACCTTTCCAGTAATACCTCATTTGTAACATAACAAGGAATATTCTAGAAGTTATGGTTAAGAATATTCTTTTTCTTATTACATTCTTTGTTTTTTAGCGGCTTTAATCACAAATATCTTAACTTAACAAGACTGGATTTAGCACGTTTTGCGACAAAATTCTTCAATTACAAAAATTTTCATATCCTATCGCTATTTCTGCTGTTTACAAATACACCATTATCATATCGCTAGGTGTTCATTTGCTCAGATTTGAACTGCAAAATCAGATCCTGAACCGTTCGAGAATGAATTGAACACCCAACTGGGGAATCCCATTCCCTATTTCATATTCCCCCAAAACCCATTCCATCCAAACTTTCGTCGACAACAACCACCACCACACAGTTCGAAACAAAGCTGTCTGACAACCATGTCTTGAATGTGTGCCCAAAACCAAGATTCCTGGGCCCCGCTTTATCAAAACATAAGATCGATTTTAAATTTCTTTACCACACAGGCTGCCACAGACTTACAGTTGAAATTAACTATACAATCAATTTTAACTCTTCATAAAACAGGGTCCTGGTATTGATATTCAACCACCTCGCATCATGATGACCAGTCTGACAGACTTGGTACGTTGCCAAATGCCACTAACGATGATGATAATATAGAAAATGATTTAGCAAATCACAATCATAATCATAATTATAATCATAAGCATAATCATAAACAACAGGTATATTCAAACATGATCTCTGATAAAATACCACTGCCATTGACAATAGTTATGATATTATAGTTAAACACTGACACTACTATCAATAATAGTATTGTTTCATGGGTTCACAATATTCAGTGTGCTTCTCACATAACAATACACCGACATATTTATCCCCTAATTTTCCAACTCTTTTCCTAAAATCTTCCTACAGATTTCTGGTCCTTGAATCCAGTGTGCTGTGCAGTAGCGGCTAGGTTCTGCATTGTTTTACTTGTTTTGGTTTGGAAGAGAAATCATCACATAATATCGTTGAACAAGCTCCGCAGCAGCAAATATTCTATCAATAATTTATTGTTCCAACATTTTGCGTCCTGTCAGCGGCAAATACCTGGGGTCCGTTTCATGAAAGTCTTAGGAGAGACTTTCTCTCTCCTAAGTCATACTTAGGAGAGACTTTGCTAAAAACCGTTTCATGAAAAAGCTATCGCATAAAGCTATCACATAAACTCGGACTTAGGAGAGACTTTTTCTAGAAACCATTTCATGAACAAAGCTAGCACATAAAGTCTCTCCTAACTTGGCAAAGCTATCACATAAATCTAGGAGTGGTCAGGAGCACTCCTAAGTTTATGTGATAGCTTTTTGAGAGAGCCATTGTATCAAACTTTTGTCTCATTTTGGAGTAATTGACCCTAAATTTGGCATGTGTGACCACTGTCAAAGGTAGATATGCAAGATATCTTTTTCGCTGATATCGCATAATACGTTGTCATGAATGGCAATGGCAAATTTTCACAAAAACATACAAATGGTTGTGGATTGAACTACTGCCCTCAGTTTTAAAGCAATGCAGTTGAAATTCTGCATAGAATCAGATAAATGTAATATGTAACTACATATTGTGCAAAACACTTTTTTCATGAGTGGTGTGAAAAAATCTGTTGCCATGGCAACAAGTTTTTCTATACCAATCACACAAAGAAATATGTGAATTGACCTAACTTCCGTAAAATTCTCTTAACATTTGACCAAAAATTTGGCACATGACCATTACAGTATGTAGATGTGCAAAACTTATCTTTGGTTGCTGTTGAACAATCTGTTGCCATGGTAACAACATTTTTTCACTTAAAAGCATACAAAAATTGTGAATTCGCTAAATTTGTCAATCTTTGTGCATATGACATGAAATTTGGCACACATGTGACCGGCATAGTGCGTAGATGTGCAAACTTCATCTTTCGCCATTGTTGAACAATGCGTTGCCATGGTAACAGCAGACTTTGAATGAAAATCATACAAAAATATTGTGGATTCTGCTATCTCTCAGCTTTTGAGCATTTTGCTTGAAATTTGGTACATGTGACCACCATGATATGTATAGTTGTGCAAACTTCATCTTTCACAGATATAGAACATTGTGTTGCTATGGTAACAGCATTTTCAATGAATATAATAAAAAAGGTGTAGATTCAGTTTACTCCTTCAATATTTGAGCATTTTACTTGAAATCTGGCACATGAGAATGCTAAAGTACATAGACTGATGTGCAAATTTCTTCTTTGTTCTTTTTCACACAATGTGTTGCCATGGTAACAGATTATTTTGAATGAAAATCATTCAAACATATTGTAGATTCAGCTAACTTCCTAAGCTTTTGAGCTTTTGACTTGAAATTTGAAACATATGAAAGCTATACTATGTACTTGTGTATATTCATCTTTCGTTAATACTGAACAGTGTGTTGCCATGGTAACATTTGTGAAAATCATAGGACTTTCCAGTTTATTCATTTAATTTACTCAGTTTTTGAGCACTTGACTTGCAATACATATATGACACATGTGACAAACAGATTTTTTGAATTAACAAAACACTTTATTCAATGTTGAACAATGCATTGCCATGGTACAGCTTTTTTTTTTTTTTTAATAAAACCATATAAAGTTAGCGCTGGTTGAACGAATTCCCTCAGTTGGAGGTGGGAGTAAAAATCACAATGATACTTCTAATTTCAGCAGGTATTCTTTGTTTCGTACTTGGATTTGATTCCTCTCACCTCCCTGATTTCACTCATCAATTGCCACAATGGGAAAGCATTTCATTGAAAGAGGCTGTGTAGGCCGACAATGATTCAATTACACTGTATTTAATTCATTCACTGCTATCAATTTTATACTCATTAATATCAATTCCTCACAATTTAACTACATGTCATGTGACAGATTATGTAACTGCACAAACTATTTCATATATTTCATTCTAGTTGCGTGATTCATTAGAAAATCTGATCTTGAAAACATTATTTCATTATTCAATGTCATCATAATCACAGCACAATTATCACAACCACATTGGTGATACTGGTAAGAGTCCTTGTGAAATTATTATCACTCACAGTATTTTCTGGTATTACATTCTACTTGATTTCTACATTAGAAGCTATGCTTGATTTTATCTTTCTAATCAAATAATAATTGCCCGCATAGATATAATTTCTAACTGGGTTACATAAATATTGCCGTCACATGCCTGGAAATAATAACAACTAGAAATGTCGCTATGGCGACTGGTATGCCTCCGCCATGATGCATGATTCTCCTAATAGGTGTAGATAGTGCATGTGGACAATGTGTGATTACATTTTCACAAAAATGGCTAAATATTAAAATGACAAGTTTGTCACAAATGTGTTGAATGCTCACCTTCCTTGACCTAGGTTTAATTGGATGAATAGGAGAGCATGTATTTGGGATTTAAGGATTTTAACTTGACTTTGACCAATTCATACGTTTATGCATTGAGTAATTTCCAAGGTATGGAGAAAAAGTTCAATTTCTGTATTGAATAGAAAATTGTTACCATTTTCATCTGGCCTTTGACCCTAAAATTCATAAGATAATCTCTGTCAGGCAGAACATGCATGAATATGTAGAAAGTTTAAAAATAACTTGAGCCACTTCCGAGACATGGAGGAAAAACTTAATTCAGCACTTTCACTTGATCTTTGACCTTTTGACCTTTGAGGCAAAAAAAAAAAAGATCTTTCCAGAGAATCTCTATTAGGTTATACATGCATACACCAAGTGTAAAAAAAATAATCCTGCTGGCATTGCATAAACATGAGGGAAATAGTAAAATTTTGAAGTGTTGCCCTTGACCTTTTGACTCCTGACCTTTGACCCCATGAACCCAAAATTGTCTAGATAATCACTGTCAGTCAGTACATGTATGTTCCATGAAGATACCTCGAACAATTTCCAAGGTACGCAAAAAAAAGTGAAGTTTTACTATTTTTAATTGACCTTTTGACCTTTGACCTCATGACCACAGACTTTACCAGAGAATCTTAATTGGGTAATACATGAATACACTAAGTTTCAAGAAAATATCTTCAGGCATTGCAGAGATATGGTGGAAATAGTTAAATTTTATGTATGTGACCTTGACCTTTTGACCTTTGACCTTGAGCATGTGCACCCAAAAGTTGATAGGCACAACTTCGCCCCCTAATACACATACATGCCAAAGTTTCATTAGGATACCTCAAAATGATTTTTAGTTACGCTTGCCACAAAATTCATTACGGACGGACAGAAGGACGGACGGACAGAAGGACAGATGGACGGACAACCCGAAAACATAATGCCTCCGGCACCACTTTGTGGCGGAGGCATAAAAACAATGCACTGCAATGTTCACTGATGTATTTATGTTTGGATCACTTATACATCGACAGATTTTTCATAATCATTTGTATTATTTTCATGGTTTATTAATCAAATTATGAAAGTAGCTGAACTTCACACAATGCTATCATTGCAAATATTTTGTAAGCATAAAATGATATGTGTTGCAATCCACCTTCTTTGCACTCTAAGGTTCCCTATATCAGAATATCAATACTGATATTAATACTACTAATAATGACCTTGTCTACTACACAATAGCTTTTAATCATCAAAGATCAGAAATCAGACTCTTATGTGCTGACTGATACAGAATTTGCATTTATCCATTTTAAAATGCTTTCTTACACTTTACAAGGCCCATAAATCTTTCTTTTTTTTTTCAGAGTGCTTCAATTCACCCATTTGCTTTTCACTGAATCGTTTGCACGCTTAATTGTTCTGTTCTGTTTTGTATTGTAATATTTTTGCTTTTTCTTTTGAAGGGGGATTTTTCTCATTTCTGGTTTGGTTAATACATGTACCTGGCAAAGCACTTATGCCATCACCTATGGACTCGTCTATGACAAAACTCAGTGAAATTCAGCAGTCAGACTGCAATAGTCTGATTGCAGCTTCATATCTAACACTGCAATTGTGACTCTGTATCACAATATCAACAGAAAGTCACCAAACATGGATTTCTGGTTAAAGGGCTGGTAAAGTTTTGGTTGAGACCTGGTTTCAGATTGTTAACATTTCTTCTCTTTTTTTTTTGGGGGGGGGGGAGGAGGGGTGATATAATAAGAAACCTCTTATGAAATATGAAAGACCATTAATTCAAAGAAAATTTCAATGTTTATTTGATGAAAATTGGTTTTGAAATGTTTGAGATATCCAAAATAAAGGAATCCTAATAAAAGGTGGAACCAACCTTTTACTAGAATCGCTTTGTTTTACTCTGCTTTTGGATATCTCAACCATTTAAAAACTAATTTTCGTCAAATAAACATTGAATTCTTCTTTGAATTAATGATCTGTAGCACTTCAATAGTGGTTTCTTAGTATCTTGCAAAAAAAAAAAGGGCCAATCCTGTTTCTGAAAGAGCACACTCTCAGTTTTAAAATGATGTACAACTGAATTCAGATTAACTCTCCTATGTATTTGAATATTAGAAAGAAAGCACACACTCTGCAAAAGCATAGCTAGCAAATAGGTCTGAAGTATGCGGTCTATCTTACCTAGCTATGTTCTGTGCAATAAATGGGACAAAAACCAGGATATAAAACTCTAGAGCAACAATAATGAAGGGATTATCAGATAAAGTTGAAATTGAACATGCCAATTATGTGAACACAAAATAGAAAAGCAGACAGAAAACAATCAAGATGTTGTTAGGTTCTGTAACATTACTCATGTCATTTGCAGCAAGTGCATAAAATTTGAAAATCTATCATGTGTGTAGGTCTAGCGACAATAGACCTATTCTTATTTTCCAAATTATGTCCTGAAAGACATAATATTCGCACTCCATTTTAGGAATTTTTGTTGTGCAAGAAGCTTTTGTCATAAAGATCTATTACAAAATCACCATGACATTTGCATTCATGACTTTCATTACAGTGCTGCAGGTACATGTCAGATCCTCACATCTAATGCAGCCACCCCCCCAAAAAAATGTATACACTGTATACCATTAATTTTTGAAGGATTGAATCCACAGCGGTCAAAACCAGCATATGTTATATTCAACCTGTCTGCATCACCTTTGGCAAGCTCCATGCCTTGAGAATCTATATGAAAGAAAAAAGAAAGAAAGGACAAAAGAAATAGAATATGGAAAAATAAACAATACTGGTTACATACTGAAATTTTGTGACATGCAAATCACATCCCCTCTCCCTGACATTATACAGAGTGGTAACATGTGGGTGTACAGTTGAATGAATACACACACGACTACCACACATATCATTACACAGAGCTGCTTGTCAGCAATTTCATATACAGTATATTAGCAACAGTTTAACAACATCAAGGAAAAAAAAAAACAAAGAAAATCGTCTGGGTTGTCATACACAAGAATTAGTGTATCGGATTCTTCCTGACGAACAAAAAAGGTGTGACACAGACTCAAAATGAAAATGTGATTGTGACTTAAAACACTCATCTAACATAATGTCATTCATTCATTCATGTCAGTAGAGACTTATTTGACTTTTTTTTTAGAAAGGATTGTAACTTATGTCAGGCAAGCTGGGAGTTCAAAAATAAACAGAAAGATGATTCAATGGGTTATGCAACAAGTCAGCTGCATTGCTATGACAGTGCATTAATCAACTCTTGTGAGCCGTACTGAATTCCCAATTGTGGCTGATATAGACATAAACATTAAATCAACTCCCAACTGGGGTGTATGAATGCACTAATTTCTTCATTTCTCGTGTGGAACAGTTCACATATAGAGGTGACATTGTTTGTCCACCAAGTCTACAATAATTCCTAAAATAAGAAAGACCGAATTACCTGTAACTGATATGTCATCAACAGAGGTTGCCTTTTTTCAACTGTTATTCAAGTTGTTTATTTTGTAAAATCTTTATACTTTCAAGTTTAATTTGAGAAATGCATACCTGTGTTCTGTTGTAGATAAGATGCTGCTATACAGTTCGTAGTCTAATTGCAGTCTGACTCTGACCTGGGTGAAGTTCAGCTGCAGTTGTCAGTCCCAAGGGCTTGGTGAGGTTCAGCTCTCTTCAGGCCTTTGGGTGTGCAAATATAAGAACAGTTAAATACCATACAAACAGAAACATCGGATGCACAAATGGGATAGTTGGAAAATATTTGAGATGAGTGTACATCTTTATCAAAACAAGCAATAACAACAAAATGTTCATTAATGAATATCAATTTTGTAAGATATATTATGTGAACGACAAGTTGTAATTGCCAGTTTTCAAAGTTTGAATCACTATGTAATGAGCCCCTGTTAGCAAATTGTAAGAGTATGAGGTAATTTCAGTAATGAATGAGAGGGGAAATTAAAAACAAGCATTCACTTTATTCAGTTGGCAGCAGAATTATTAAACCCCCTTGCATTATGGACACTATGGCAAAATAAATAACATTACAATTACTAAATCATATACAAATGGTGAACAGATAGTTTATGACAAATGCCTATCTGATCACTAATCTTTGATTTGCATATAGTTAGAAACTTTGATCATTCATGCATGAAGAGATAAGGTCAAATGAGTACATTATGGTCATTTCAGACCTTTCTGTGATCACTGAAGCATGACGTTAATTTCTTTTGTTTTTATGGAATTTTAAATAGTATCTTGCCATTCTATACATAACTCTTAGCATTTCATTGGGTTATATTCATTTTGACATGACTTAAACTTTGAATTATTAATATCATGGCTAAACCTCTGTACAAACTCTATGGTGGCAACCTTCACTAGAAATTACTTCATTTAAATATTTTTGTACAATGAAAAATGCCAATTGAAATATTAAGAATCCTACATCAAATTCCATCATATTGTGTCACCTATCAAAACATTGAGTGAAACCATATTCAACGAAGCATTTCAGTGATCACTGAAAGGACTGAAAATGACCATAAATGTGCCCACTGGACCATATCTCTTTATACATGAATGATCAAAGTTTGTAACTATATGCAAATCAAAGGCTACTGATCTGTTTTTTACTTGTAGCAAACTATCTGATCACCACTTGTATGATTTAGAAATAATCTCAGTTATAATGTAATTCATTAGGCCAGAGTGTCCAACATGCAAGAGAGGTTGACTAATTTTGCTGCCAACTGTAGATGATCAAGATAACATGATTTCTCAACTTGCTTCAATAGCTAAAAATAATAATTTAACACACCAAATGAAGATGGTGGAATATCCATGACACTGTCACTTGACTTTTCCATTTGCATCTTGCCCCCAGTCCTTAACTCTGAAGTGGATGAAGTTCACATGGTTGTCTGGTCCTTGGCTGTTTGGAGTTTATTCAATATACAAGAACAGTTAACATCTTACAAACAAAACAATAGTGCAGGACATGGTACATTAGAAAGTATGTTAGAGATGGGTGCTTTGCCTTTGCTATAACAAGCTATAGCAATCAAATTGAAAAGCCCTACCATTGATTTTGAAAGACTGAATTCACTAGTATCTACTGATCCATAAGCTGTAAATAGGACTTTTCACAGTTTAAAATGATTAGCTATGTCAAATATTCTTGTTTCAAACATTGTAAGAGCATGAGGCTGTTTTGATACTAGAAAAGGGAGAGGGTAAATAAACAATCATAGTAGGGCCTACAATATTAAGATAACGTGACTGCTAAAGTTTGTTTCAGGAGCTTGATACATGTAGACATGCAGGTACACCTTGTACCCCCCCCCCTCCATGAATTATCTCTTTTCAATTGGATCAGTATGTAATATTATACAGATAGTGAAATAAAAAAAAAAATGCAAAAAACAGTTGTTTCTAGAAGGGTCACTATTCACTGGATAAGAATGTTTGTTTTCAATTACCAAGATGGACATTACAGCAAACATTGTTTTCAATATTTCCTGTCTAACACTATTCAACTAAAAATCCAGAGACAATTTGATTTCCAAATGTAAATAATGTTGCAATTGTAGTATTTGAAAATATACAGATATGTTGTCTGCTAAAATAGTATTATTATAAGCTAAAATACTTGCATTCTGTTGAAGGTGACCATGCTGATAGATAAGTCTCGACGAAGTTCAGTAGCAGTCTAGCTGTGGAGAAGATGGAAGTTAAGCAGTTTGGTTCTGTGTTCAGTGAAGTTCAGCAACTGACTCTGGGCTTTATGAGATGCAGAAGTCAGATTGTAGCAGTCTGACTGATGTTCCATATCTAACATTATAATTAAAAATGTGAATACAAAATAGAAAATGTGTTTTCAAACTGTTGTTTGATTATACAAGATTTTACAAACAATATCTAGAATCTGCATGAAATTTGAAATCAGTTCACATGTTTTTGCAGTTTAAATAATTATATAAAGGACCTTATTTTTTTATTTTTTGGGGGATGATTAAAAGAGATACTACTAGTATTTGAGTTGTCTCAATTCAACATGTGTAAGCCTATAGTTTGGGGTATTATGACTTCTTGAGGTTCTAGATCTTGTCGATAGGCATCCACGTTGCAAGGTCTACATCTACCTAAGATCTGGAAGGACCAGCTGTACTGTGGCTTCACATTCGGGTTGATCACAGTCACAGCCTGAGATGCAGCCACAGTCTGACTCTGATCATCAACTGTTGTCATGTCATCATCATCAATTAAATTGCTAAAAGAAGTTGTGTAAGCGGTACTAGCATCGGAGTATGGACCTATAGAATCTACTAACTGCCTAGATAGATAGCACTATTTAGAAGACCTATTAACTTCCTTACTGATGAGTGATAGGCCTACTTATGTTAATGATAATATGTTTAAGAATACCAAGGCTAAGGGTTCAGTCTGGTTATACTTTTGGTATACACTGGTTAAGTAGTATCTAGGTCAGTAGGCGCTACTCAGGATCACTATACCACTGGATTCTAGATCTATAGAGACCTGGTAGTATAGCAGTAAAATTCTAGAGGTTCCATGCCAATGAATTTAGGTAAACATCATTCTCTATCTTATTCTTATACATGCATTGCGATTACAGTGCTGTATGCACTTACAATTGTGGAAGATAGCTTTCAAGTCTGAACCAAGATCTGAACCATGGTTTCCAATTCATATTCTGTGTAGACCTGGATCTACGTACTACTACTAGGCCCTACTACTACTACTAGATCTAGTTAGTCTAACCACTGTCGGACTCTCCAGATAGTACTACCGTGGTACCTGCCCTAACCCCAGGGCACTCCCTGTTAGTTGTACAAAGTGCTTTGCGTTCGGGCTGGTCGCTGTTAAACCCCTAACCCCTAGTATTTTACAAGTTTTTGTTGTAGACCTATAGTAATGTTAGATAGTAACATTAGGACTTGTAAACGTAACAATGACACAGGTAACGTACAGCTGGTTCTCTGTAGTGTAAATGCTAACGCTATAAGTTCACGTTAGGGCCTAAAAAAACATTAGGCTTAGGTTAGGCCCATAATTCTGTTGGACAAAATAACCTAGATTTTCTAGACTGAAAAAAACAACAACAGATTTTTCCTGTCGATTTGACACAAAACGGAAAATTTGTATCACTTCTGAATACTATCCACACAGCTAGTGACAGTGTAATTATTCAATGTTAGACACGTCTTCAAAAATATAGGCCTAGGCCCTAATAATAATATTAATAATAAAATGCAGATCAATTCTTATGAAATTTCCGGTTTCTTCTTCGATCCCTTCACTATTCAGGCCTTAAGTTACCTGCAATTCACCCATACATGAACAAATCGGGCAATTGCTCTCATGAAATATCTTCACGCTAAATATATCATAAAAATCAACCCACAAACATTTCACTATTAGGGGGACCTACTTGTAGAAGTTGTAGTAGACGCTACCATGCTAAGCTAACTCAGCTGGCCATTTGGTCATTCAAACAAACGGCGATGTGCCTACGTGGGACTATTGTGATAACGCTACTACCGGTAAGATTAGATCTACATCTAGCTAGCCCTTGGACAATTGTAGAAGATTCGAACAAAAATATATCCAAATAATATAACATTATGAATCCACATGCATTACTTTTCAATTGTACACAGCATTAAATATACTCACTAATAGAAATATGTACTGGTAGCGGTGTAGAATGCAACTTAGCCTCTAGGATCCTGCCTCCGTCGTAGATCTGTTCCCTCTGCGCTGTATACACTGTGTGTATACGTGCTATGTCTATGTAGCGAGTGCTCAACGCATGTTACACAATAGGGAGAAAAAGTTAATGATATGCTAATGATATGTTAATTAATATTACCCTCGAACATGACGATTGAAAAAATTAAAGTCTCTCATAGCTTAGGAGAGACTTCGTGAAATGGTTTTAACTTCTCTGTGAAAGTCTCTCCTAGCTTAGGAGCGGCTTGGCCATTTTAAGATTTATGTGATAGCTTTTATGTGATAGCTTCATGAAACGGACCCCAGGTACATTTCTCCCAAAGCGCGTCGTTCCATAGTGACGTCAGTGGGTTTTTCAACCTGAACAATTCTTGATCCTCCAGAAATTGAGTTTCGAATGAACAACTGTTATGTTTGCCAACCAGTTTGCGAAGGTCATGTTACTCCCTTCCTTTTATTGTCATATTCTGCAGCCAGACTGTGACGTCATAGTAATCAATAAAACAATTTCTATGTTTCTCTTTTGTCTAACTTCAGCTCTCCACTCTGGAGACAAGGACTTTTTTTTTCCCCCAGCCAAGAGTCGGCAGCACGGTTGCCAAAAACGTCTGCCATAGAACTCTTCATAACCCTTATAGGCCTATACTCCATGGTGTATTACCCTTCCAAGCAAGACCAGCGGTAATTTGTGATCTAGAGTCGTGTGTGTGTGTGTGTGTGTGTGTGTGTGTGTGTGTGTGTGTGTGTGTGAGGGGTGTATGCTTTTAGCTTACGAGATACTGAGATTATTGCCAATGATAAATTCAGTTACGGCTAACAGTGTACTCTAAAAGCAGGAATACCCAAACCATCCTCAGACTTATTCTCGCAGCTCGGATTTCCCTCAGCGTCCCTATTTAAGGATGAACACGTGAACCGGGGAATACTAAGATTGAGTGAGACCACCTAAGTAATGAAGGTAATGTCATAGGCAGGCCCATTTCAAACATGTTTAAGACTGTTTCTCCTGAATCCGTCACCATCAATGAACACACTCCGTCTCTCCAGTGATTTGTCTTCCCAACACTTCCCATCTCTCGCCTGAATCCCATTCTGGTTTCCTTCCAAGATCTCTCTCTCTTTTTTCCCACGTCTTTCCAACCCATCTTCACCCCAAGTTAGTCTCACACATTAACAACCCACGCGAAGGTTCTGATTATCCCTTATCACGTGAGCTGACTGAGTTAGCCGTCTCATTTTAAACAGGAGCTAATCTGGCTGCTTGGTGCGAGGCGCCGACATGTATCACACTCTGTGGTAGGAATTGGAATATCAACGAGGACCTCAGATGCTGCTCTGATTTGATTTTGACAGTGCTGCTCGTTAAGATTTCACGATATGCATCACTTTACAAAAATAAAAAAAAAAAACTCGCTTTCACTTTCTACACAAATTACAGTCACATTCATCTCCAACACACAACCATTGCTGCGCAAAGATGCAATCTAACACTCATTTTTGTCATGCTCGAAAAAAAAAAAAGCTCAGAAATCTTTTATTTGAAGGCTGCTATCATTGATATTTCGGATTGTGCAATAATGAGCAAAATCACAGATAAAGTTTGAAGATTTGGATGATAACCTGACTCACACAAAAGTATCAGACAATTCGACAAAAAATCTCTTCGAGTACTGTTCAATCTTTGTGTGCGTTTTGCCCTATATAGCCGAAGGCAAGTGCGTGGAAACGAAGTGACTCATAAAAATGTATTTTAAGGATAAAACAGGTGAAATCAATCGCATCAAGCAAAACATTTAGGACAGAGAATCTCTGGAGTTGGCTCATCTTTAATCTATATCACAGCCAACTTATTTCGAGGCAAGTCATTTTGAAAAATGGCGGCACAGGGACTCGACTTGTCACAACAATACACTGTTCAGAGATCCTCACATGTTTTTCAATGAACTTACATTATTTTGATGTCTACCGCGGGTCTGAAATGTGATTTTAATTCGGTAAATAACGTCTAATGTGATGTAAAATAGTTCATTTTAGCGTACCGAGTGCTTCATGAGAATTGAAAGATGATGGATATACTGAATTAAGCAACTTCGATCGGCGCTCTTAAATTCAATAATCGCTATCATGTCTGTAAATAATATTTGTGTCAAATTTTCCTCCATAAAGTGCATTCTTTTGAAAACAACAACAACAACAACTGAATTTGCCAGAATAAAGGTCTACAAAGTTGCACCCCGACCTATATACATAAGTGCGTTTTAAGTAAATGTACAGACGCCGCGAATCTGCTTCTTTGTATTTCGCCCAGTGCTTTGCATCTTTGAAAGTGCGTGCGTGCGTGTGTGTGTGTGTGTGTGTGTGTGTGTGTGTGTGTGTGTGTGTGTGTGTAAGATATAGAGATCGGCGTGATTTAATAATGAAAAAAGGATTTCGTTTGATTAATGCAAGAATGTTTTATGAGATTTTAGTTTACTGAGGCCCTCATGCCATGCTATTCTTTCATGTGTCTATTTCTTAGCATTAAAAAGGCTTGCATGTCATGCTGGTTTTTGTTTTTTTTTTCCATTTGTATATCTTGTACGATGAAGCAGAAGTGTTTTTTTTTTCTCTCTTTACTTTGATTACGTTGATTTAGTTTAATGTTTGTATTTGTTTCATTGTGAAAACTATGGTGACATCAAACGGAATTCCAATAAAAAAAAAATCATTAAAAAAGTGATTTAAAGGGAGATTTTTCCAGCTTTCCTCTTCTCCCACTTGTGAAAGCGAGTAGAATACTGAGGGATTTATGATAATAACGGCAGGGCCCTTTAACTGAGCACTGTCAGATATGGAAGAGGCTATAACCAGGATGCAATGGATGAATGACCACATTCATTTTGTCTTTTGTATTTTCATCAATATCATCATAACACGCTTCCTTAAAATTGTATTTGTTTTTTTAATGTCGTTATCATTTTTATAATCAAGTCTCCTTTTTGTCCTGGTCGATTTGACGATACACGAATAACAATAACTATAACAACACCAAACAATAACAACAACTATACAGGCCTTCATTGCCAACAGAAATTGCCAATCAGAAATTAAGTCTTCCCAATTCCGGAGCTTCAACGTGTTTGAAGCTTCTTGGTCTTCCAAAGCAATTAATTTCTAAACAGTAGTTATGTGTCTATAGAACACATTTGCAGAGTAGAATAATGGAAGTATCCAAGGGAGTACACGCGTTATCATTTTGATTGCAAAGAATCTTGCGAAGCAAGGACATCGGGAGAGTGGAATTCGATCGCAGACGACATTGTGACAGAAAAGGAAAAAAAAAATGTCAGCTGGGCGGTCTCACGAATCGGTAATAACAAAACACAACACATTTTTTTTTTCGTTCCGACTGTGACTGATACTACCAGAGATAGACTAACCTCTCTGGACTAACCAAGACGGATTCTGTCCTTACAATATTAACGCTGAAAATCTTTGCCACATGAATATGAGCAGTGAATGAAAATGTGTTCCTTTTTGGACGATGTTTATCCAACTGTTAAATACAAATCTTGTCGTAAATGGTCATTGAATAAGTTTTCTCTGCAGACACATTGGAGAAATTTCGCGTTTTGTTTAGTTTGTTTGTTTACTTGACGGATGCCATTATCACATTTTAAAGTAATTGAAAACTTATATCAATGATACTTCTTCCCAGAAGTAATTCCAATCGAAAAAAATCCTTCTCTTTTTCCTACGCTTTATCATAACAAAGATTTCTCTCTCTTTCATCCTAACTCCTAATTTTAACTGCAATGAGGTTCATGATGTCTTATTGGCATAAAACATAATAGGTCTGTAACACTGATGATAAAACTTTGAAGTATTGACTATCCTATTCATCATATCTATTTGTTATATCGCAAAAATGACCATATCATACTTCCCTAATTTTGAAAAAAAAAAAAACAGTTACAGTTTTTTCCGAAGGTTCGCCATACCGATAATAAAAAAGGTCGTAATTCTGAAGGTTCATTAGTACTTACCTCTTTTTCGGAATAACGAACCTTATTTGATCTGCGGATTTACCCAAATCTGAATAATGAACATCACCCCCAAAACGGTAGGATAAATTGGGCATGATTTCAATGTATCACTCTGTCACATTATACTGTTTCTGTGCCGACCTTCTTTCTGCTTAGAACCCAGAAGCATTTTTTTTTTCTATTTGGAGAGTAAACGTGTTGGCTTTTATCATTTCCTTCCGCTCTGCTATAACGTTCATAATTTTACCATCATATGAAAATACTGCTTTCAGGTTTTCAAATAAAAGCCGTTTTGTATAATCCTTTGAGAAATTAATTTCAGTCTATGTCAGTATAGAAATAGCCTAAACGTGTTTAACATCAGAATTACACCAAGGAAACCTGAACTCGCTGCTAGTGTAAGGTATACGGTCATCAAAATCTGGAAAGGCAAGTGAGGATTCGAGGTACCATACACGTGTATGTGTGTGTGTGTGTGTGTGTGTGTGTGTGTGTGTGTGTGTGTGTGTGTGTGAGTGTGTGTGTGTGTGTGTGTGTGTAAATATAAACATTTATTTTGGGATTGTGTGTATGTTAAGAATTTGTGGAAGGAAGTGATATATAGGTTAGAGATGGCAGATCTTCGAAATATAGAGTGGAGAGATGTTCATTTTGGTGTTACGGGAAGGGATCCAAAAGTAAAATTTTATAATACAATAATTTTTATTTTGAAATATATCATTTTCAGATCTAGGTCGGAGGGAAAAATTCCTACTTGGGAGGAAATTTGTAAAAGAATAATAAGTTTTCGGGATGAAGAAAAAGAAATTGCTATAAAAAGAAATAAGTTGGGATTACATTTGCTGAAATGGGAAAATGTTTCTGAAACGAGAGCTTAAGTATTGTTTTGTTTTCTTTTTCTTTTGATTAGTACAGTGTAGTTATCAGTGTTGAAGGCAATATAATGCGTCATTGGCCGGGCACGGGGAGGGATAAGTTTTTGGTGGTGTAAAATTTATAGGATTTTGTCCGCAGCTAGGAGTTTGATGAGTTTTGTTTGGTAAATTTGAATGGGTATTTGGAGCGGTATTTGGGTGCGGGCGGACGATGCTTTTCTGCATACGGCCATTACACGATTGTATGTTGTACGTATCAATCAACATTTGGAAGTCGTTTTCATTTATAGGAAGGAAGGTGGTATCGCTTCGGGTGTGTTTTATGTGTGGGGTGTGAGTGTGTATGTGTGTTTTTGGTGTTGGTGTGTATGTGTGTGGGTGTTTGGGGTGTATGTGTGTGGTGGTTGTGGATGTATGTGTTTGGGGTTGTGGTGGGGGTGTGGGATAGGTTTGAGTGCATCGGGGTTGGTAGGGATGGGGATTTGATTTTCGCACGATTTCATTCTAGTTTTGCTATTTTGCTTTTTTATGTATATACCCTTGTATATACCCTTATATACTCGATTTATAATCGAGTTGTTATGTTGAAGAGAGATGATTGGCAATATAAGTATACCATAGTCAAAGATATATATATATATATATATATATATATATATATATATATATATATATATATATATATATATATATATTTTTGTACATGTCAATAATTTCTCGTGAAGAAATGGTCAGTAGGATTGATCTATAATCGAGTTGTTATGTTTGAAGGGAGATGATTGGCAGTATAAGTTGGTAATGAATTTGTCTTTTGAATGGCATTTGTTCCGTTTTTATGTTCATGTTACACCCAGAATGAGTTGATTTATGGTTAATTTGAATGAAATCAATAAAATATCATTGAAAAACAAAAAAAGTGTGTGTGTGTGTGTGTTGTGTGTGTGTGTGTGTGTGTGTGTGTGTGTGTGTGTGTGTGTGTTGCGTGTGCGTGTGTGTGTATCCCAAGAGATGACGCTCATAAAACACGAAAACTCTTGTGAACTGTAGAACACATTCAACTCCTCCAAGTAAAGCCATGTTTCCCAAAATTTGTGCGCTGCCAACTTCACGCATTTCGATCGTTAATCCCAAGTACGCTGTGATGCAAATGCGCCCACTGACAGCTCGCCCCCACACAAGACTTCACAACCCCTATACTTCCGCCTCCTCTCCAGCCATGGATGGGAATGCTGTATAATCCTCGAGATTTTCCGCTCAAGACAAGTCACCTTGGCTTTCTTCCAGTCGACAAAGTACACCCCTATGCAACCAATAAACAAACTTAGTCTTAAATTGCAAGCACGAATTGAAACGGGCTTTGCCATGATACCCCCCTCCCGGCTGGTGGCGCGGACGGGATGCCCGTTACTCCAAGGGGGATAGCTTCATGATGAATGATGGGCTAAATCAACGGTCTCTGATTTACCCAAACATATTTCCTGCTTACTCAAATTTCACATCCAAAGATGCAGTGGAAAGCAAGGACATATTTCGTCAGAGACTCTAATGCGACACCGATTGAGACGGAGGTTTTGAGACTGTCACCGGATTGTAAGCGGAAGTTTTTCTTACCACTCTTTCAACAACAAATTAATCAAATGTTTTCTTCACTCTCATTTGGGATATATGACTCCAGCAAACGAAATATATATCTCCATTGATATACGCCGCATGGATGGGCGCTGGGCCACATGGAGTTTACCAGCAATCAACTTGAAGACTCCACGTAAATTCCCAACCTTACGAGTATTCTAAACTTTCGTCATTGTAAAAACAAACAAACAAACAAGCAAACAAAACAAACACAGGCAACAACATGCGAACACCTCTCTTTATTTCAGCAGCATTGGAACAAAGTGGGGTTCCATTTTTGACAGATCGGGTTTTTTCACATTTCCCACACCTAGATGATTTTTAAAAGAGAGCAAATTGATTAATGCTGGTTTCTTGTAAAAAAAAAAAAAAAGCGGGATAAGTTAGTGATATATATCAGAAAGTTAGTGATATATATATATATAGTCGTACCTGTGTTTTGGTGACTCGTCGGATATATACCGACGGATGCCGACGGATATATATATATATATATATATATATATATGTGTGTGTGTGTGTGTGTGTGTGTGTATACATATATATATATATATATATATATATATATATATATATATATATATATATATATATATATATATATACATATATATATACACAATATATATATTCTCGATATCCTCTCGGATTCCGAAACTTTCCATGTGGTTTAGAGTGTGAAATTCACACTTCGTTATGCGCAGCAGCTGACAGTACTCTAAATAACGATCAATGCACGAATCCATGGCAGCGCATTCGTTATTCTCTAGAGATTACTGCTTTCTTTCACTCTTAAATGCATTCTGTCTTCAGCTGCTGCCTTTTTTCTCTCTCTCTGATATTTTGAGCATGGCTTACGGAATAACTTGACTCAAGAATACTGCAAGACGTAGAAATATGCCTCCTATGAGGCCTTCTCTTTTTCACCCTTCCTCTCTCTCTTTTCATCTATCTATCTATCCATCTATCTTTCAGAATCCTCTCCCATTAAGAGCAATTCACAGGTCTAACAGTCTCATTCCAATGGCAAAAACATTGACCCCGCTAACATCTCATCCGTCTCCGCCCAGCGAATGCTCCGGCTTATGCAAAATCCGCCACAACTGCTAAGAGCGTGTTTTCATGATGCGAAAACCAGCCGCATGTTGAGAGCCGAAAAAAAAAACTGGTGTCGATTACAGCGACGATAAGACAGTCGAAGACATGCCACAGTCCTGCACTGATGACGACAATCATGTATCTGATCACGTGACATGTCTGATTGTTTTTGAGACCACAGAAAGACAGAGAGACTGACACCGTTTAAGAGGAATCTGCTGTTTAGCACCGTTTGGCAATTAAGACACATTGCCCTGGACTTCTCAACTCACATTCAAAACTTCATCGTCACCAGTCACCATACCCCAAGGTTTAACGATTTCTTTGCCGTTTCTTAGCTTTTTCTTGTCATAATTACTTTCAATATATTGTCATCCTGCTCCCTCCGTCTTTTGCTTATTAATCGCGGCAGAGTTTCTTCCTCGATTTCTTTATCAACTCCGCCTACTTTGATTCATTTTGTAGGACTTCTCTAATATGCGAGCGACTTTCTCCCGTCATCCCCTAAGTCCACAATGATGCATGCCGGGAATAGCTAAACTCCAGTGGCTGTGCTTTTTAAGAACAAAAATTCTGCAGGTGGAGGGTGCCACAATTTTAAGTTTGCACTCTTCGCGAATCTATTTCCTAGGAATTTGCATTTTACCACACCAGCGGAGGCCGATTTCATCTTTACTCTATATTCTATCAAAACAAGGCGGACGAGGACTTCAGGCTTTTTTTTTCATTGATCGCAAGGTGAGAGAAAGGTCAATATTTAACGTCCGTGACATTAGTAATGATGAGGAACACGTCGAGATTTTCCTCACTCGCCTTCCTGCGATTTTTAGCTCGAAATCTCGCCATGAAATTAGACAATATTTGTTCCTTAAGACACACACCCATGCCAGAGCGGACAGTATGTGCCTCCGTTATGAGATGAGACAAAGTATGATGGAGTTTTTAATTAACATTAGTTTTCCCTTTTTCCACGTTGTAAATACAAGCGGCAATTAATTTGATGAGAAGAGTGTCGGAATTGACACCTGAGAAGGTGGAACGGGTCAGGTAACACTCCCGGTATTTGGACAGAATCTTCTCAGAGCAATTGCCTGATCCAATGGCCGTTTCAATGAGGCGACGACGGCACCAGCTGTACTAAGGAAACTCTCTTCTTGAAATATGAGGTAAAATGACTATCACCTTACCTCTTGGAAATATCAAGAAATCAATTGTTTTCATTAATTTCCTGCTACTTTATACCGAAGAGGGAAAATAATGTGTAAACAATCAAACCACCGAAGGGCAGAAATGACCTTGAGAAGCGAACCTGAATGTAACCAGTATCAGAACCGATTTCCAAGCAACTTAGTTTTTATCGTGCATGCTAATGTGACCAGAATCATTTACACATTCTGTTGTTTATAGACCAGCAAGATGAATTCACACTTTGGCGTTTTGAAAAAACATTTTCATTACCCATGCTCACAAAGCAGCATATCCATTCCTTTCTCCACATTTTATTATTTCACTTTTGCATTAAATATCACACATCCCGATGTTTTCCTGACTTCATGTTGTCTAAAGGGAACCCCTCTTGACCTATTTCTGAAATCATTGACACAGTAAAAAGTTTTCAGGGGTTTTGATAATGTAAAAGTGTTTTCTTAGAATACACACTTGTAGAAACATGCGATCGGCAAAGATCGGCAAAGTGGAAAACACTCAATAAATTCTATTGTCTCTCTTGAAGAAGATGAAAATGCAGCGCCGGGTACTTTCCACATCCTTGAGAGTTGATTGCTTTACTTTATGCAAGAAGGTTAGTTGAAAAGTGTGCAAAGTCAGTTCGGTAAATTGAAACAAATTGCTTATATAATACAGCGTAGTTTTCACACTTAACGTGTCCCAACAATCACTTGCAATTCATGAGATATTCGAAATACAACCAAATTTCACAAACTCCTACAAGGTATAGTGCAAGCACCTGTAGAAACTGTCATGTCTATTGCTTCTCAACTTTTTAGCAAGCCATTGATTCATTCATATCGCCTGTCTTCCTCCAACCAAAAAACCCAGAGATTTTTTGTTTTTGTTTTCTGCTTATGGTATATTCATGAGCGCCATGTAATCTGTCGCTGTTTTCCAGACGCATTGGACTTACTTGTTTCATTTCTCAGGGGGTGAAAGAGCTCCGATGCAGTCTTCCCCTAATGGCACTTTTGTTTGCATTTTCCTTTCTCTAAAGCTTAATTCCCATCCGTTTTTTTTGCGTATCAAAATACTCTAAACAATCCCGTCTTTTGAGTCTCTTCTCCTTTTGTATTTCTCTCTCCCTCCACTCTCGCTTCTTCTTCTGTCTTCCCCCGTCTCTCTCTCTTTCTCTTTGTCTTTTTCTCCCCTGGGACTGTTTTCTCGTCTATCTTGTTTAGACAAAGTCACACGCCATTTTATAAGTGCTGCTTTCAACAAAAGATTTCCGTTGCAGTCAAGATTCGTCCATGCGTGCGGGAATCGTGTGGATACACTGTGTATGTACGAAGAATATTCTCATGGCAGATAGGTGGGATGGTGGATCTGCTTGAAATTTTGAAATATGATGAATTGATCATCAAATGGAAAATCAACTCTGTATTCGTAAAGTGGAAGATGCTGCTTTTATCGCAAGCATGCAAGTGTGAAAAACAGTTGACTTTGTGAGACTATTCTGAGATAAATTACGTACTCGGTAACACACGTCATATTCATTTACATCAGTGTCTAGATATACCATTGTAAGGAGAGCTTCAAACTATTATTTGACGAAATGGGGCAAAAGTTTTGCCACTCTCCTTTCTCTTCACAAGTGATGCTCGTGATATAATGGTATTAACCCAATATGGTGATTGTATAACCCACCCTATCACACAAGTATATATGTATAGGTAGATTTTAAAAAAAAGATGTCCATATTTGTTTGAAAATTACTCCAGTAGGCAAATGCAAGTTTTCATTTAAAGACCTGCATGCGTAGGAAAGTTTGTTCAGGGTTGATTAAGCCGTTTCGAAAATGCCAAATTGATTCGGATTGTATTCGTTTACTGTTAAGCTGTCAAACACTGAAACAAACACTCGTGACGTTGTGAGTAGTAAACAGGGTGTATCACAGACAGCTGTAATAATCTGCGCGAAATATCTAACATCGATGAGTGATTCATTGCCGGTATCATTCTATCTCAACCTCAGCAGAGGAAGAGTTGTATGGGCACGTGAAAAATAACCGCCCTTCTGAAATGCCGCCAAAGGGTTCATAATCATTAGCCTTTTCCTTCAGTCTCAAGGTAACGAAACGCAGTCATGTAGAGTATATTCGTGGCATTGAATGATATTCCAAGTTGTTGGTTATCGCAGCAAACACAAGGTCGCCACTGTCCGTACGTACCAGCTGTGACCTGGATATCTGTGAGCTAATTGCATTTTAGCTGGCAATTAAGGCCAGGTTCAATAACATGATATGTGCCATCTGTTCTCACGACATTTGATTTCATGCCCAGCGCAATAGGCGGATGTAATCTGGACCTCAAAGTTTGAAGGTCATAATGGTTTCTCTTAGTTCTGGAGTAATATCCAATTATCATGTTTTGTGTCATTGCTTACAACACACGAAGACCACCTGACGGACACCTAATTTGAAGTTACTTTGGTAACAAAGACTACGTTGAACACATGGACTGTCGAAAGCGTTATGATGAAAGTTATGAGAGAGAAAGGGGGCAGAGATGGAGGGGAGAGACAGACAGACAGACGCAGAGAAACAGACAGAGGTAGATAAAATTTTTATGTCGACAGGCAATGCAAAAATGTGTATGGTTTGTTCAGCCAAAGTCCTCATCTATAGCCATGGAAAATACCCCTTCAAGCCACTATACATCTTACCAGTGATTGTAAATCCACTATACCTGAATTCATGAAATAAGATTTGATGACCCTCGAATGTACAGCAGGAAAAGTGAAAGTGAGAGAAAAAAGAAGAGGACCTCAGCATTGCTACGCAAGGAATTCACTTACTGAAAGTATTTCCGTCATTTCGCTTGGAAGCGTTTGTAATCGATGGTTGAGGTCCGGTACGGGAGTCGCCCCGGCGTTGCTTATGGAATCCCGATGTGCCCCGTATTAACTCAACAAGTATCACTGTATCCCGGGAGTCAACCAGGGGTTAAAAAGTTCAACATCGTGATTTGGACAAAGTGTCGATGGGCACTATGAACCTGTTGTCGTGTAAATCATCCTCAGCTACCCTGGAGTGATGATCTCATGCCAGCATCCATATCAACCGTGCATCAAAGGTCACTTGTACATCCAGGCGATAGGACAAAGTAATAGAATTTAGTCCACTGGAGATACAAGTTGAATAATATCCTCACCCGGGGGAAGTTTACACTTGACTACTTATTTCAAATCGATTTGATGTATGCTTTGATAGAAGTTGTGAAGGCTTAGACGGCATTCATCATTCTGACATGAGGCATTGGAGGAATTCATACAATAACTCTCTAAGGATGAGATGATTTCAGATTATTCCTCCATGCCTATGAAATTTGTGTTTCCATGTTTATTTGGCAGTTGTGATACTTGAGGAAAAATGATTCATCAGCAAACATGAAATCACAGAGAGCCACAATAAAACGCATGTAGTCAGCGTTCTTTTTATTATTAATGACATTAATAACTTATACAACATAACATCATATCACATCACAACACATCACATCACATCACATCACATCACATCACATCACATCACATCACATCACATCACATCACATCACATCACATCACATCACATCACATCACTTCACACCACAACACATCACTTTACACATCACAGCACATCACAATACTAGTTCCACAATACATCACATCACAAAACATCACATCACATCACATCACATTACATCACATCACATCATATCACATCACACCACAACACATCACATCACATCGCATCGCATCGCATCGCATCGCGTCACATCACATCACATCACATCACATCACATCACATCACATCACATCACATCACATATCATAATAAACCATAACATAACATGACATAACATAACATAACATAACATAACATAACATAACATAACATAACATAACATAACATAACATAACATAACATAACATACAATAACATAGCATAACATAACGTAACAGAACATAACAAACATATAATGTTCACACGGATCATTCCTCACAATGTCATATTATAGTAAAGGCGATTAAAACAACAACAACAACAAACAGAGATAACAGTTCGGGTGACCAGTGGGCCGACCACTGACAGTGGTCACTGAATCCGTCTAGACTGCCCACGTGATCAGCGTGCCAGTCTTTTCGCGCCGGTAAGCACCTGAGACACATGTGCATGCTGTCATGAATCATACGTGAAGACGATATGCAAAATATGCCATAGATGTCAACCGGAACTAATGAAATTTGATGTTGGGTAAATTGCATTCAAAAAAAGGTACAGAAAAAATGCACCATGCAATCAACATCATTGTTCATGTTACCACGTCGCGTGTGTTCAACAAGAACGCATAAAGACGTATTGTTAACATATTAATGTATTCAACACCATGACGAACTCTCATCCGAAACGCTCTTCCCATCTAAACACATTTTCCCTCTTTTTCTGTAAACGAGTCATCTACTTAAGTGTGTTGGGAGTATGCAAACAGGAACAGATTAAAGGTCAGACTTCGTGAGTGCATCGACACTAAGTTATGGTCTAATAGATAAAGGAGAATTTAATGGGATTGTATAGTTTTGGTTGAGATGGGGATTCAGGATTTAACTCTTTGTGAAAAAGCTAGAAAACATTTATATGAAATATTAAAGAGCATACAATAAGTTTCTAAGAGAAAGTTAAAGATTATTTGATGAAAATTGGTTTTGAATGGCTGAGATATTCAAAATCAAATTCTGGTTCTAATAAAAGATGGGCCCCATCTTTTATTAGGATCCCTTTATTTTGCATTGTTTTAGATATCTTGGCCATTTCAAAAACGATTTTAATCAAATGGTTAATAAACTTTGAATTCCTCTTAGAATTGTATGCTCTTTAATATTTCATATAAGTGGTTTCTAATTATCTTACAGAGAGCTAAAACCTGAATTCCCATCTCAACCAAAACCATACCATCCCTTTAAACTACTATATCATACAGTTTTCATTGTACATGTATCATTCTGTAAAAAGAAAAACAAAAATTCTCGAAAGGCTATTCCCAAATGCGGTATTTTGTCATTAACACTCGTCAATGCTTGCTGTCCATTGTCCATTTCTGGGTGAAGGGTGATAATTACCGTGTTTGTATGCACTGTCGCGCTTTGGTGGTTGAATGCATCTTTCATGCTGCATATAGAATTGGTGGTAGCATGACCGTTTAATGGGAATAAATTGCTTCCACATGTTCCTTTAGAATAGAGAGTATTATCTCGCATTTCAATGCAGAACTCTACATCGCAAACAAAAGTTCAGCCAGCGGGCACATCGTAAAATGTCATGCTTATGTGTATATAGACTGCACGGACTCTAACATCCTTTAGTTTGTATTACTCGCCGAACCATTAAAGAACTTCCGTCTAATGGATTTTGTCTTGTATACAGCAAACACCTGCGTAAGATAAACGGACACCTGCAGAACGATTAATTTTAGTGTTCCCCAACATCTTCGTAATGCAAGCACTTGCAGCGACCGTTATATCTAACGCAACATACATGGTATTTCAATCTTGGAAACTTGTCTTTTTTTTTGGGGGGGGGGGTGGTACTAGAGGATTATTCTACTCTACTTAGAACATCTAAAGTCACATTTTAACAAATTGTTGTTTTCGTTTGTAACCACTATGACATCAAATGACATGTTAACATAGGTCTGTGTAGTCAGACACGCTTATTTTACTGTGGCTTTATTTAAGGAATAGTTTTACATAAATTGTATGGGGCGAAAAGAAAGAAAAAAAATCCCTCGAAATTGTCAGTGTCAAGTACACGCACATTTCCTTTATAAGCAAACGCTTAGAGGAGAAAGTGAAAACCAAATGCAGATTAGAAAAAAAAAAACTTGCTACAATAAATGCATTGCATCTTACGCATATTCAAATTGCTGTTATATTTATTTTTGAATTCAGTGCTGTATAATCAGTCTATTCACACATGGTTTACCTCAAATATCAAGTGCTGGTATTAAAACATTTCTTCAAAGTGTTTAAGCATTGTAGCTCAGTGAAATTGAAACAGAAGAAACTTGATCGTTTGTCTTTATAGCGATAAATATGCCTTATTCAAAATACATTAACAACTCATTGGCCTTTCATAGCTGGTATCAGGTGTCAGTTAATGATAAGGTAAGCAAAACTCGTCTGTTTACGGCCAGATCTGAATGAAAGAATACACATGGTTTCAGCACTAGATATAGGGTTTCAGATTTTGGCGATTTTAACAAATGGAGTTTAGTCATGGTGCTTCATCATTGCGAGTATTTATACCGTCGTCGGTAGGAATAAAAAGAATCAGAGCGGCCATTACGCATCGCCGCTGTCCGGCCACTGTTTACAGTGGTACGTAATAAGTGTCAGTAACGATTTACACTTGACCGATGGGGACTGCGGTGTGAGGCAGTGCGAGGAGGGGCGGTACCCTAGCCTATACGTAATGGGAGGTGTATACAGTCTGCACCAATCAGGCGTGATTGCAGAGGATACGTCACGGCCAAGCGGCGACACTTTTCACACACTCAGTGGTCTACTTGACGATCTTCTCCCTCATGAAATAAGTTTGTGTCCCGGAGGAGATCTCGCTGACTCCATTAAGAGTCATATATTGCGATATTCGGAGCTTATACGAGATTAATACAGCCTGTAACAGACACTGCATAATACTTTTCAACGCACAGCATTGCATTTTGTTGTGTTTTTTATCACGTTGTTTAGAGGAAACGCTTCAGTGCATAATATCAGATACCAGATGCCGAATAGGAATAGCAGCAAGTCAAATAGTGCAAAGTTTAAACATGACAAAATTACCCATCGAATCTCATCGTAGTACGGCACTGACGACACTTTTTTTCTTCTTTTTTTTTAATAAAGAAAGCATCAATAATTTCTTGGTAAGATGGTAGAAATGGAATATGAAATAGTTTAGATCTTGAGACACAGCATTCATTTCTTATAAGAGGCACCATGATAGTCGATGGTTTAGACAAAACCTATCGGAGTATTCAGGGTTTTTTTTTCCGAATTCCATGATTATCTTCATCAAAGTAGGGCACCGAGTGGCCATACGTGCTCGCTCTTCACGGACTGTACGCACCCGTACGTCGTGGCATTGAGTGTCGTGGTGGTGAGTGTGCGTGTGTGTGTACCTAGTTATGCATTCATGTTACGTCAAGTGAAAGTGCTTTGATTACAGGATGCACCTATCAATGACGTACTTAACGCCGTCCATGTTTAATGCGGTCTAATGGAACTGTACACCATCCTGTGATTTTCTAGATGAACCGTCCAGGCTTTATCATCTTCAGAGTCACTGGTTATCAGCGAGCCTGTGGTTTCATTCATTGCTTCAGAAGGAAGCGCTATCATTAATAGATAGTAAAGTAATTCTTTATTGTTGTTGCTGTTTTTATTTTACATTGAAGTGTCAAAACGCAAGACGCTGTTGCACCAAATAATTCAATAAGGTGTACCATGGTGTTCCATAGTCGCCGACCAGTATCTAATAAACATTCGTATCAGGTCAGGGCGGTTAGCTTTTCTAATTCACCGTATAGCGGTTTAATACTGGTTGACCGTCGTGATGCTGCGTTAGAATTACCACAAGGGATAACACTGCATCCAGCCCGAAAGGAATATATATATATATATATATATATATATATATATATATATATATGTGTGTGTGTGTGTGTGTGTGTGTGTGTGTGTGTGTGTGTATTATATTGTAGGTACGTACAGTTCATCATTGTATTAAAAATTTGTACATATCAAATGAAACTGGCTAAGTGATGTGACCATCAGGTTTACCTTTTCATTATGTGAGTCAGCATTTGATCAGGTTTGATTTTGTTTCGTTTGATTTGATTTGATTTGATTTGTTTGTTTTTTTATTGGATTTGATTGGTTCCTGCATTATGATTATACCTGTAGATTAAAACGCGTGTTATTCCTCTAAAATCTTATCACGTGATACGTGAAGCGGATTATAGGATCATCTTGACCGAAAATGATTGTGGTATTAAGGTGGAGGTGTGGTAGTCGATGTATAGAAAATCCACCAGTCCCTACCAACACCACCACTACACGAGCACACATAGAAAGAGCATTTCTGTTGTCGAGTCTGAATGATCATACACTATCAATATTTGATCGAAATTTTGTTGTGTCCCAGCAGGTTTCGTGGAACATGCAAGGATAGTGTAAATAGGATTCCTTCGCACAAGGTTCCAATTCATGTAAAATTATGGATATTTCTACACGCGTGAGTGTGTGTGTATATATGTGTGTGTGAGAGAGAGAGAGAGAGAGTTTGTGTCTGTTAGTAATATATCTCTCTAAACACAAATACAAACAAGGAAGCAATGACAGCCTTGAATTTAGTCTAACATGTAAATGCCGATGAAATCAATGTGATGTTCGAAAAAATGTGGTTTTTTTTTCTTTCATTCCAAATTTGTAACGGACTTTATTAACGAAATTAACCTAGAATAGCTTTAATGCCCTAGTTTGTATTTTTTTTTTCTGTTGAATGGTGTTATGTATTCACTAGAACGATGGATTTTTGTTTCAGTAGAACAGAGAGGTATTTAATATTCCTTACTACTCTGAGATGATTTCATAATTTTCTTTATAGAAAGCTTTAAGGTGAAAT
Organism: Diadema setosum; assembly: GCA_033980235.1. Lineage (NCBI taxonomy): Eukaryota > Metazoa > Echinodermata > Echinoidea > Diadematoida > Diadematidae > Diadema > Diadema setosum. Next base: position 48,261,548 of record CM067060.1, read on the forward strand.
ATCATGCCGTCTTTAGTAGATATGAACTTAGTAATTGGCAATTCACGTTATCGCCGAGGCCTCTGCGTATTTTGAAATTTTATGGCCAATACTCGATGTCATAATGTATCATTATTTCGGGTAAATAAGGCTATCAATATTGGCAATTCATTTCACTCACATACCCTCTTGTAATCACTCTTGATGTGGAAAACTCTTTCCTTAAAGAGGACATAACACAATCCGTCGCCGACGAAGCGATCAGCTTCCTATACTGATGAGCGTTTGCCATGTGCGTGACAGAAATGGAAATGGGTTTGTCGATGAAGACTGAAATGGAGATATGACAACGTCGTCATCAACTCGATCTGTGTTTTCTTGTGTCATTAATATGCGCAAATCCATTGAGAAGAAACGAAGGATGTTCGTTCTTGCGCAGAAAAGGATACACTTAATATAGCAAACTTTGGCAAAGTATGTGGTTATTTCCACATTAAAGGAGCCGCAGAACTAGGCCATTGGAAAATTGAAATGGAATTTTGGAATAATTCATTCAGTGGGGACACAGGCTGTTTAGTTCCGGCCAGGCGGTAAATTTCGTGGTCACCGTGGTATGTCGCAATAAGTGACCATGCAGAGAGTCAAGGGCTAATCAACCGTTCGCCTCTACCTGAAGCTCAGGGAACGTTGTGAGAGCTCGCTGTGCTGAGCTGAGCGCTCATAGACTAGAACCAATGCGAGGCACGGCGTGTTTGATAACTATGTATAGTGTGTACACTCGCAGAAATTAGGTTATGCTAACTCGTGGCAACCATTCATTACTTATTTATGTGTAGTCTTGTCTTTGCTTTGTTTGTTCATAAGGTTTTTGTTTGTGGCTTTTGTTTGCTTTGATATCAGCACAGAGCATCTCCAGAAATAAAAGAAGACTTTGTATATCCGTTATTCTCCCCCTTTTTTTAAAGAGGCGAAGTGAGTTGCACAATTTTTGTAAATGCCCCATTTACTGCATGACCAAGCATTTTTTCCTTTCGCAATTAGTAGCACGAAGTATTGCTAAAATTAATCGTCTTAACACCTCCGTGTATTTCAGACAAACGCACTTATAACCATAATAACACGAAAACACTGCGTACTCATAGAGTTTCGTTGTCGCAAACTCAAATAAGAAGAAACTCTGCCTGTAGGACACATAAAAAAATGTAAATGTTTTAAGTTTGTTGATTTTGTTTGAAGTTTCCTCGACACTTGCATTCCAATTCATGTAAAATGTAAAACACAGCCAGTGTTTGGTGTAAGCAAGACTCGGAAGACATCTGGGAATAAAAGAAGAAGAAGAAGAAAAAAAAAAAACGTAATGCGAAGAAGTATTCAGCGCGTTGGTTCAAAATCACGAGTGATTGCAGATTAATCATCATCATGGTCGTAATCATCATAATTAGCTAGTAAATTGCCTCCATCGGTGGTCGAATATTGTCGTCACCTGTGTCGACCACGATCCAGATCCTTCTCCTTTCATCTCTGATTTCACGGACTTCAGCATCAGTTTGATTTCAATTTTTGAGCCCCTTTAATCATTTTGGATCATGACTTCCTGCCGTCATCCATGGTTCAGTTTCGATCGCTATCGATTATGATCTGTTTGCTTACTGTGTTGACACAGATTACCACAAGTGGAGCGCTCCTTTTTAGTCACAACGCAAAAAATATAAAATAGCTCACAGTGGCTTTCAGTAATGCGATACCATTTATTTTCATTCTTAGATGAAGTTTGAATTTTTAAGCTTGATACAAAATTGAAAATGTGTGTTTTCATTTGTATACAATGTCTTACTGTGTATTTTAAAATACGGATGTCACAGATCAAAGAAAATAGATAAACAAATGAATAAATAAATAAATAAATAAATAAATAAATAAATAAATGAATAAATGAGAACCTATCCACCACGAACCAAATAACTAATGGGTAGGTATACCTACGTAATTGGGATAATCACAGACCAGAACACCCTCGCATGGCCAACTTTCAAATATCGAACATTATGTGTGTGTGTTTTTTATGGTTCGTGGATGAATGCCGGTGCGTTAGTAGTTCAACAGTGTTTGAAAATTAACATGCTGAACAGTTTTTATATCTAAGTATAGTAGCCTTTACTTGCCCGTATCATTTCAGTCGTTTGTCCGAATAGCAAGCACGCCATGGTTGTCACCATTTTCGTGAATCGATATGTCCTATCACAAGTGAACATGCCCTATTTCTGCCGATGCAAGTCGACTTTATGGCAAGGACACTGATACGTTTGTATGATGTATTAGACCTCAATAATTACAATGTCCTTTTGAAATCCTTAATCCACTGTTTCATTCATTTAAAGGAACTACAATGTGAGTCTAAAATTATGCAAATTTGTAATAAATGCAAAACAGGTTGGCTAACTGGCAACCGATAGCGAAACTTTCCTCTACCTTCAAACGAAGTTTTGACGATAATAGTGGTGCTTCTACTGAATTTCTCCACGATATAATGTGTGCATATACATACTTCTACATGTCCGATTATGATAGTCGCAACGCTGCAAATTTGATTTAAGTGAAAGGACAAACAACAGATGGATTAATTTATCCCCTGCCTGCTTTGTAAATAACGCGTGGACAGTTCAATCTGCAAACATAGATTTCTTGAGGCTATTTCACTAATTTGATTTATTCAGGAGGGACTCATGGGCCCATATGAGGCCGATTCATCACCAGAGCTGTTCCTTTAAATTGTTGTGAATGGAGCGCTGCGGCGACGACGCACTCAGTCGACTCTGCTCCATTCTTCATGTCTAACTAATGGGATTGTGCATGTCATCTCGCCTGGTGACGGGTAGCGATCCACACCGAACGGAAGGACTCCTCAAAACATGGGTCTGTAACCCGATTAGGTCAGCTCATTTCTCACACACGAGCAAATGATTTATAACACACCATCTCCTCACATTTTCCCTCGCATACTACCCCCCGAAAAGTCGACATACTCATGTTCACCGATGGATTCATCTTCAGGCGCCCACTCAGCTTTGCAGGGTCATCTCAAAAATCTCAGAGAATTTGCCCATTTTCGCCCCACCGAACTTCCTAAAGGGCATTTCCTTCTTGAATATAGTTTGTTTCATTGTGTTTAAGTTGACTTCAATAGAGTGAAAAAGTGAGAACAGTTCAGGCCAACAATAACAACAGACAACAAGGAGGAAACACTTGGTGTTGTCATCGACATTAGATTTCCTTCTTCACATCACTTAAAATAAAATGTCCCTGAACTAAGAGCAGATGCAATATTTAATTGTTTCAAAGAGGAAATCATATAAATATAAGCGAAATATTTACATTACATTGTATCGTGGCTGTATGAAAACCATCTTTCTGAAAATAAGTCTACCTAAAAGTATGCTTAAATCCACACACATTCCTCGTGAATAGCTATCAAAGTGATTCATTTCTGCTGTGTTTCTGGTTCTGCCAGAGACCATGATAGAATGCATGAAACGAGATAAAGCTTTTCTAAGAATAGGTGTCACCCAATTTCAAAACGTCAAAGGTAGAGTAGCCGATGCAGTGCCTGCTAGAGCATGTCGTTTGATACAGTTGCTAGTGAGATATACATCTGAGACTAGCGGCTGATTTCTAAAATGTATCCTGATTCCCCAAACAATTCATCGCACTCCTTAAAAAAAACAAACAAAAACATATGAGCGAGAGGCATGTGATGTCACAGTGTGTTAGCTGAACGGTCGAGTCCTATCTCATGATAGGGTTCGGTCACGTGGTGGCGGGCTGTCTCTTCAGCCATATTGTGTGCACCACTTTGCAATGGTACATCAGCGACCCATTATTTCAGGGTTGATCCACAAACTGAAAGTCTTCTCCCGCTTCTTCTATTTCTTCACTTCTACATTTTATTTGCTTGTCCGACGTAGACTCCACAAAGAGCCCGTTACTGAGAGCCATCGTCACAAAAATCCTCTGATATTTAGACCAGAGAGCCATAGAACCGTTACAACGAATCAGACATCCATCTTCACTTCCTCCAACCGACGACGTCCTTTAAGAAACTTCTTCTCCAGCTTCTATGACGAAATCGATCAGTTGACGTCATCGGACATTTTTCATCTTCTTCGGCGTATGAGCAGACTTTGTTGTTTAACAAGTCAACATACTATATATACCACGTGTCATTTTTGCCAAAAGACTCTCAAGTCAACCATTATCGTGGCAACAAATTGTAGCGGTATTAGTTACCACGTCAGGGGGAACAGCAGTAGGAGTGATGGTGGAGGGAAATGTTGCATTATTGTTAGAAGTTATGATGTTGTTGGTATTGGCGGAGTGAAAAAAATAACATAACTCATGAAGCAGCAGCATTGAGAAGAGAAACAAGCAAGTCTTTTTATTCAGCGTAGCCTTTCCAGAGTCTTCCAGAGCCCAACCATCATCGTTATATTTTCCAGCACTGATTATGCAGGTGTCTATTGATACACCTTCGCAAAGAGGGACTAAAGTAGGTATGAACGATCTGCTAAAAGGCCCTAGGCTGAATTCGCACCCTTGGTCTCTTGACTACAAGCCCATAGCCTAATCCATCTCTTCGCAATGAAGCTGCGACGCAGAACAACTACCAAAACTCCATGTCTGGTGCCCAATCTAATGTTACCTCCTTATTTCAAATTGACATTTCAGTCGCTCGTGCAACCAGTCGATGATGGAACTTAGATGATCTCTCTCCGTGAAACACCTGCAACGTCTTCCATCATTGGACCCACTTGAGATGCAGGCGAAAGGAAACCGGAGCATGGCGGACCGAATGTTGCCCGTTCTCCGTTTTCCTCTCTGCGCGCCTACTATGACCATGCCCGGCAATATACCGCAGGCTATTGATATGAGCGAAGGAGACCAGATCGAGAAGACATGCATATTTACGGGCATTATGAACCGTGGATATCGTCGAGCTAAAAATGAGGGGAAACATTTGTACATTGCTGACGCCTTTCTATCAGAAACCGTGAGCCGATAATCCACCGTAAATACCAATTTGTTCGCGCGTTACCACTCCACGCTTTGGCAGGTTGCAAACTATTTACCTTAGACAAGCCTGATTACCTAAGCGTTCAAATTGCTGCAGTGCCTGGGGCACGCAGCTAATGCACCTGCTGGCGGTGCTACCAGTCAGTCATATGAGGAACATATTGCCACTAATGTCCAAATGCCAGTGCATGCCATGGCAATGTATGATTCTCAATATCGCTGCCTCCTTTATGACCCTGGATGTATTACAAGTTGAATAGTTTTCTTTATAGGCAAAGGGTAATTTGTTTGTTTTTGCGACTTTTGAAGGAACGAATTACAAGTGAGAAAACACGTACCACTGCCGTACTGATCACATATAATGAGTGAAAATGGCTTACTCACCATTATAATTATCTGCTATATTTACTAGCATCATTTGGTGATAGCTTCTTATTGCTTTCGATTTCATGAGTATGGCAATGGTGATTTTTTAAGCAAATTGGTACTCATACAAATGTGTTGTTTTAGAAGAAGAGGGTAAACAAAGGCAACGGAAATATATGAGGAAGGCAAATGTGAATGCAGAAAGTGACAAAACTTTACTTGAGTCCATTTGAAAAAAAAAAATCCAAGTAGTAAACCCTCAGACAAGCTTAATCAGCAGTCGTTATCTCAGACACGTTGAGGGAAAATTCCGGAGTATCCCTGTCTTTAGCATATAGTGCTATTGCATTCACCATCGCCAGAGCATGGAGCTAAGGCTATTTCTCCAAATCTGCCGTTTGTGTTAGTTCCGTTAGCAAGGTTCAATTCTCCAATTCCTACTGACAAATACGGCGCTAAATCTTTACATCTTGTCCGAATCACTCTTCAGGCCCGAACGTGCATATTCCTACCCGATATTGGGTCTTGAGTCCAAATAGAAAGAAGGCCGGGGAGTAAATAAGATTCCCGCAGGAGCGAAATTAAGATGCATGGTGCATAGTAGCTTTTCTGGCCGGACATTGTGGGCTCCACCGCATCAGAACTCCTCCGACGTTTCCGAAAGAAAACAGAGAGAAGAAAACCCGTCGCCTCGGATCTGCCATATTCACTCTTCATTAACCCGGGGTAAACAGCGTTAATAAATATGTGCCTCCAGTGCACCTGCTGGTATGCATACAGTAGGGAGTGTTAATCAACTTTTGTATTTCATGGCACAGGCCAAGTTTAGGAAGACCATCGTCATCTACTATCATCCTCCAATAGTCTGTATAAATACCCTGGAGCGCTTTCCACATAAACTCTTTGATATTTGCGGAAGGGCCAACACTTTTACCGAGAATTAGCAAGCTGTTAGTCTATGCTATGATCATGTTGGTGAATAATGTTCGCATATGAGACTTGTTGAATCATTTACTTTCATACACTCGAAGTACTAGTTAGTAATATCTAACAAACATTGATCACAAAGAATGCAGCAAAATGATATGTTTGTCTTATTTAGTCGACAATTTAAAATATAAAGCGACAAGACACATTGCTTCTTTTCTTGTTGCTGCAAGAATGTATCTGACGATAATGCCCGTTCACAAAAATAAAATTCACCGCACCGTAACTTTAAGAAATATCAGAAATGAAAAACAAAAAGAAAACAGCAAACAAATAATAAACAAACAGAAACGGAGTGAGTTAAGATGGTTGAGACTGTGTAACTGAGTCATCTTGAGGTAAGTCTTTAAGTAAGACTTAAGTTTTCCGCACAGTTGAAAACAAAGTTGGCAACCCACGGAGTTTCTGGAACCGTCTGTTCTTTCGCTGAAAACATTCGATTTTTTCATCCCCACCGCAGCCTCTCACTCTCTGAGGTTATTACGGCAGTGCTTGTGGAAAGGAACGATAACGTGAGGGGACACGTCCACAATCAACTCTCTTTACATTCGTTAGCCATCCTCTCTGAATAAGTACGGTGGGTATCACACCAGCAGATTTCGCCATCGTGGTCTTGCGCGGGAAACTGAGTCGCATCGGCTAAGTATAAGGACTGATTAATTCCGTGTGCGTCGCCATACGACAGGAACCGATTACAGCTCGGTCTTAGGCCCGTCAAAGTCACTACGATGATAGCATCTAGTCTGTCTGGCCTGTGACGAGGCAAGCGTGCGCCACATACATACGAAGAGGTTAATTACCCATTTTACACGCATCGCAAAGTCATCAACCCATTTCTATTTTGGAAACGGCGAACATGTTTTCCAGCAACTTCTCTCTCTCTCTTCTTGTTTGGAAAAAAAGTCCGTTCAGAACAGACGGCTTCTAGTTCATATAGGCTGTGACAATTTGGAGGAGTTAGGTTTACTGTCTCTGTATTTTGCTAGGTAAAAAGAAAATGAGAAGGCTGCTGATCTATAGATCGAATAGTAACTATACTTTTTCTTCAGTACTCTGTTTACCTTTTCAGAATCACTTAATTGCATTAGATATCTTAACTGATGTAATCTCAGGAAGACAACCCCTATACCCACCCACTAAATTTTGGTCCTGACATACAGCTGAAGCTTTTTCCCTGAGTATTCAGTTATTTCCCATACATGCAATACGATATTCAAGCATGTTTCTTTTGGGATTCTTGGCTAAATTGTCGGCATGTTAAAAGAGAAACTCATCCTTCCTGACTCCTCGTCTAATTGGATGCCTAGCAATAGCCATGAGTCCTAGGCTAAACTGTTTTCTTATTTCAGTCGCCTCGGCTCAATCATTTTTAGGGTGGAAGAAAAAACCGGATGAGACATTTTTCAATTCAAACTGGTGCTAGAATCGTCGGTTATCCAGCTCCTGAATGGCGAGTAACCTAAATCTTTCCACCTGTGTTTACCCTCGACAAAGACTCCCTCTGGCGCGACCAAGAGCAGAAAAAGGGGAGAGGAGATGGCATCGACAAACAGTTTTGTGTGAAGACAACTAACAGGTGTGAGTATAAGCAGCCGGCAGCCAGCCAAGGCGTAAGGGCGATAATTTGGAGGCACTCTATCTGAAGATTTCACTCTTCCTACTTCTCTTGACAAACAGCACCGCAGACTGTGGTTGGGAGGCAAGGCGTAGTCAGCAGTAGATGTTGAAGTAGAATTCATGCATATCGCGCGAAGACTTGCGCTAGACCACATCAAGCGCCGATGTCATTGAGCAGGATTTTGATTTAGAGTAAAAATAAAGGCGAATCGCTTTCAATCAAGGCTGTCATAGTCTCAAGTACTTTCGCTTCAGTTGGTACATGATAAGCTTTTATTATTACTGAACGAATTATAACAAGTAAAATTTATTTAGAAGCCCTTACCTGAACAACATCATGTCTACGACAGAGTTTGTTACTATAGAGACGTTTCGATCCGAAAGAGCAGCGTTTGAGTTTAACATGACGGAAGCACTGGACTGAATTTTGAAGTATGAAGTAGCAAAAAAAAAAAAAGGACGACACTCGCGTTGGATTATTGCAGAACCCATATCATTGTACATGCTTTTCACGAATTTCCTCCTTCACTTTACTTTTTGGTGTGTATTCTAACTGCGCTATATATTATGAGGTAAGTGTCAAACTAGCTTGAACAAAATTCGTGAAGGTCCTGAGGTTGCATTTACCACCAGAAATGCAGACTCGATTTAAGACATACTTTTGCAATGGGCGATGTCGCTCAAGATTGTTCAGATTTTGTAAATATCTAGTCTGTATGCTGCTAATCTCAAATCGCTGTGTCCTAATTTCGTAAGCCTGGAAAATTTATTTGATTTCTACCTTTTATGTGATACACTTAGAATTGTACAATTTGGAACAGATAAACCGAAATATAATCTAATCTATGCATCCCTCTGTTATTTTCAACGACTTTTCCTACATCTTACATAGGTATTTACAATAGATTGGCTCGTTAATATCAAAGAAGAGCACACGTGACATAATCTACATCATTAGAGTGAAGGAAATACATTTAATCATTCCGTCTTCAAACTTACTTTGACTCCATTTGATATCAACCAATCAATACAGAGAGTGGTTGTGGAAAAGAGTAAAGGCAACTCCCTCACTCGTTAGACACACACGCACACGTACACACACATACACACAGAAGAAGAAGAAGTCAGAAGGAGAAGAAGAAGAAGAACTACAACTGTTTTGAGCGTCTTTGCCAACATCTGTCCTAATTTTGTCATGCGAGGAGGAAAGAGACAAATACGACTATGTCGAATTCAGGAACCAGTCGTTGTGGTGCCGGGCGCCGAATGTCTGTGTCTCACTTTGAGACGTAGCATGGTAGGGCTTTTCTTTAATCGTCCTGATTATTTCCTTTGAAACCAGAGTCTGACTGTCTCCATTACCTCAACAAAAGCCTCCCTGCAATGATGGGTTCTTCATGGCCCCATGTCCACGCCTGCTTCTCCTCAACGGGATGACTTCGCAGTGCAGAAGAGGGCTCATTCGTCCATCAACTTCCATACGGGAGCCGTCACCGGACTATGACGTCATCTCCTTGTGACGTCATCATAATATGCAGCCTGAATGCAGATCTCTAGGCCGACATAATTCATTTTGCCTAATGATTGCATCAGGTAATACAATCGATGGAAGAACGAGGGGAATCAATGAAATTTGGCTTACGCTGGTGATTTTCTTCTGCAAGAAAATAAAAACCATACATAACCTACGAATACAGGCACAAATAAATGTACACACGGGCGGGAATGAAGTTTATCATAAGCATAGAGTCAGTGTAAGGATCAGGGAAGAAGAGACTTTATGCATTGACATCAAATGAAAGCTGTGGGACCTACAATGCAAAATGATGAATATTCATTTACAAACTGTCCAACGTTGTACTATGTTTTGATTTGTTTGTTTTGATTTTCGTTTATTGGAAATAAACTATGCTTGAATTGAATTGAATTGAATTGAATTGAATTGAATTGAATTGAATTGAACGTATTAAGGTTCATATTTCCTCATAATTTCAGACGCTTTTTAATTTCACCGCGTTCCATACATAATTGAATGCGCGGCATTCTTTTCACGCAATCTAGACATTCTCGCCAGATCGACAGATTATCTTCCTGAACGATTTCCTTCATATTTGCTTTTGCTTCTTTTTTAGATTAGCGTCTTATTGCATGCTATCAGTGGCGCTCTAGCTGAAATAGATATCATCTTTTGCTTTCATGTTATTACGGTAATATTTCTTGATTACTCTCTTCATTGATAATGACGTGTTGTTTCTACTTATGCTCCATTATTTTCTCCCACGTTAAGTCTCTTAGATTAAGTCTTCATTTAAACTAGAAATGTCAGTATGTGTAATTTTGACAAATCTAACAAAGGTTATCCGCGGTTCGGTTTGTAAGAGAGCTTCCGGTTGTTTGATACGATGTTAACACGGTTAAGTGTAACTTTTATTTATAAGTTACGTTCTACAGTATGCCCCCCCCCCCCCCCAAAAAAAAAGAAAGAAAAAAAAAAGAATACAATCAGATTTTCGCATTGAGTGATCACACCCAATATGATTAAACTGTCTAAATGCTACTTCAGGGTCTTAAAATATATAACATGTTAGCTCTATTTTGCAGAAAACCCCATTCAGTTTGGTTAAGCGGTCACAGAGAATCATGGATTGTTGTAAAGCATGTCAAGAGTCTGATTCTTCCAAGTTTAGCACTTGGATGCTCTTGTGCATGTGCAAAATAAAGGTCAAATGAGAATGTTTGTGTATTTGCCATTGACTTTCAAACGAAAAGAATCCTCAAGCAAATGAGGATTTGGAATGTTAAGTTGTGTGTTTCACCTTGTTAGAACGCACAGGTGAAAGTGATTCATCTATAATGTTTAACAAAAGTAGCACACGGCATTTCATTGACATTGATTACAAAGGTGGCATGCTTCAACAAAAAATGCTCTGTCACAGGTTCTTTCCATGTTATTTTAAAGTCTGTGGTGTAGGGGTCAAATGAGACATGCCCTAACCATGAACTCCCTTATGGACAAAATTTGGAGGGAAGAAATGCCTGACATGCTCTACAAAAGTCCTCATTTCTCTTTGACCACTGAGGCAAATCGAATGGGGTTTCCTGTAAGAGGATGTGGGCAATGAGTTATAGTTTCGTATCCTAAAATTGTATTTGGATTGATTCACTAATTTTAAAGTTATCATTGCGGAGAGTCTCGTTGTATTTTTTTTTTTTTTGGGGGGGGGAACATACGGTATTTTGTTTTACACGGCAGGAATAACTCAGACGTATTGTATGGAATCGTAAGTCGCTGAAGCTGAATCAATCTATATTTGATTAACTTTTGTTTTAGCCAGAACTGTGCTTTTCCTTGAGTTGATTATATCCGCCTGATTTCACATCTCACTAAATTCTCTCTGGTGACAGTTGCATCCGTTGTCACGGCAACAAGACAAGAGGACTTTCAAATCGTAACGTTTTGAAATCTTAACTCTCAATGGAATTCTTATTGATGAATCTAATATACGCCAAACGATAATGTCGTTATCTTAACAAGCTCGAAAACTGGTAGGTTTCATGCAAAACCAAATAGAAAGTGAAACGGAGATCTGTGTGGACGGTTACGGATGCAGTGTTCAGTCTTGTCATGAATGGTGAACGCATAAAAGCACAACCCGGTTCTCTTGGGATTTTACCTTGATGAGTTATTTTCATTATGCATTAATCATTGTTTTCAAAGCCATTGCGATGTATCTGTCGGTAAAATTGATAACATCAATTCGCCACGTCTGGCAGGGCTACAAAAAAGGAGCATATTTCGAGAATCACAAATTATCTAGAGACCTGGTCTTTTTCTCTCATTCTTCTCTGTTTTGGAGGAAGAGCGTTTGGAATGACGAATGTTAGGAAAAGTTTGCACGTGCAAGTCATCTGCATGTCCACGGCATTTCCAGTATGTATCGTGGACTTATTGGCTGTAGATTAGCTTGCCGGAAGTTCCGCTCGCCAGGGAGGATGTCTTCATTCTTTGGTTGATGCTGCATTCTAATGTCCGGGAGAGTTTCTCTTGGAATTATGATACAATCATTCCGAAGATGGTTCTCGAGGTTGAGTTTTTATCATGTTTTTCTTTCTGCACAACCTGCTGCATTTGCTGCAGTTTAGGCCGACAGTAGTTTGCGAACTTCGTAACTTTTCTCGTCCGAGGATTTCTTCGTATACGGCAATATACATATCTCATTTTGTCTGTCCATCCTCTTGTGCGTCTATACTCCCCGGTCACCCCCCCCCCCCCCATCTCTCTCTCTCTCTCTCTCTCCTTCTCGCTTTCAATCATACTCAGTCTAAAGTTGGCCCTCTCTCCCTCTACTTTAATTCTCCTCTCTATCTCTCTCCCACCTCCAGATCTAATCATAATACAAGCCGCCGGTATCATGAGTTTTCTCCAAAAGATATTGTTTTTCGTTGATAATATCATCCCGAGCTAATCGATATGTTTTTCTTTCGTTTCGACCTCCCCAATCCATATTTTCCTACCGCCGAGCAGCTGATCGTTGTGCGCACAATGGATTGTGATCGCCAGCGCGAAGGCTGCAGTATTGTCTGAAGGTGTGAGCATTTATCTTGCTCGTCGTGTGCTCGTGGTCTACCTTGCATGCCCATCCCATGCGTGCAGTCCCGCACTGGTGGGTGATAGTTTCTGGGGTCCCCACACGGCTTGGTATACCAAGAATCATTTACGTATACAAGAACAGTGTCTTACTACCACTTTGCCCCTCCCCCCTCCCCACACACGCTGTTTCTGTCGCCTTTTTCTCCCACCTCTTCTCTCTACATAATATTTTACATATCTATGTTTTTTCTTTTGTCATCTCTGCCTATTGTATAGCAGGCTTAGTAAACCGTGGACACTCTTTTTTCTTCGAATACAGACCAAAAAACAAACAAACAAACAAAACGAAACGAAATGAAATAAAACGCAATATGACACGATTCATAAAGAAATGGGAGACAGCTGGGCAGAGTCTCTAAGCAAATACTTCTTACGATCTTCGTAAGACTTGTTCTTAATGATGTAAAAAAGATTTTGAAATCAACGTTCATTATCAACATCTCATTTACATCCCCATATCACATTAAAAAAGAGAACATACAATGAAATATCAAATAAAGTGTCGTTTGTATATGATTATTTGACTTAATTTGGTTGATGGTTTTCGACACTATACCACAGTCCTATTGTGAACAGTAGACTTGCGAAATGGCCAGATATCCTCAAGTAAATCAATCGATCAAGTGCATTTTCACCCGTGCGTTTGTGTTGTGAGTCTGTCTGTCTGTCTGTCTGTGTGCGCGCTTTTGTGTGTATATGTGTGTGTGTGTGTGTGTGTGTGTGTGTGTGTGTGTGAGAGAGAGAGAGAGTCTGTGTGTGTGCGTCTGTCTGTCTGTGCGCTTTGGTGTGTGTGAGTGTGTGTTTGTGTGTGTGTGTGTGTGTGTTTGTGTGTGTGTTTAATTGTCTCAGGGGTGTGGAGAAAAGCAGCTCCCCCGGCGCCATGCATCCCCACCTCACTGGTCCTCGATCTCGCTCTGCGTTTCCTCTTTGCAGGGAAAAATTCATGTTACCTGACCGGATAAGCCAGCGGGTATCAGCAACGCCCACGCAAAGGATACGGGAGTGAATTTAGAAAGTAGGCTAGGCAAGGTTACAACAAATATACTCCGACGTGACATAACATCAAAAGCGAAAACAGACGAAAGATAACTATATATTTGATTCATTGCAGACGGTTTGATGCCAGGTCTGTAGGTACCCTATGCGACTTTCCTTGTTCAATCTCACACTGGCGACCTATAGGAGAAAGACGCGTGATGTTCAGCAAGCTCCTCCTCCAACAACCTACGTCATCGCGCTCAAAATCTGAATAACACCAAACAGTCAGGGAATGGAAACTACCCTTAGAAATGGTGAACAGAAAAAAAAAACAAATTAATAATCAAATTTCATAGAACGCAATATCGATTGAACCTCGAAATCCTGAAAGTACAGAGATTTACAAGGCTAAGTCTATCTACGAAAACAAAATAAAAGATATAGACAATTAGCAAACGAATAAACATAAGCGAAAATAATGAGGCGAAAAAGACATCATGTATTGATATCTATAATCATGGGAGCTTGAGTCAGACATCGCCATCTATCATTACATATTATGCCCTCCTTCCTGTTATGAATGGTAAGAGTGGAATGAATTTCACTAAAAGCATGCGTACTCATTGGAATCTGTACTATAGAAAGAGAAAATATATTCACCCTTACTTGCTAATGATTCTTATGAAGAAAATGTATACATAGGCCTACGTTTACTCTTTGCATGGGTACAAAAAAGCTTCACGACTTAAATATACCTCATAAAGGCTAAATAAGTCGAAGTTTGTCTTATCGCACCACTGCCTATGGCGCCAATGGTGTAAATACTATGACTTGTTGGTATAACACAAAATAGTCGTTGTTTGTTAGACGATGAGCGAACTTAAACGTAAATTAGCTCAAAGCAGGGAATAGCTTGGGTAACGTGTCAGTTTGTATGCCTTCTCACCCATCCGGATTCTGAACGTAGATCGTTCGCCTTTTAGTCTCGTAACGTGTTTATTTTTCAGGACTCTATGAGATTGACAGTTTGCATAAACAGCCAAATAAATACGGCTTTAATGTACTTGTAACGTGTTGACGTCATGGCATCCAATTTGCCCATCATTAGCGCAGATTGGTGGCTATCACACGTCAATCAATGTCCAGTTAGCAAACTATCCTTACCCCCACTTCATGTCGCAGTGACAATCCCTTTAAAGTACTCACATCCGCTGCACTAGCAACAGGGAACATACCGAAGGTCTCAATGATATGACGTAATTTGCTTCAACAGAGGTCAGTTCGATGCATTGGGCTTTTAAAGGAGAGGGGACGAAAAAAAAAAACCGAAACAAAACAGATAAATTTCAAATCCGGGAAAACCACTGATGAACATTACAGATCTACGCCAAAGGCTTCTAACTAATTGAGATAAATGTGAGAGATCCATCTTCCGCACGTTTCTTTAAGGGCTATTAGTATGCCTGCTTGACGGAATTCACTCGGGTAAATTTCCCGCTCTCTAACTCAGGATGTGAGGCCATTTTGCTTGATGAACGGACCTGCTGTCGAGTTCGTTGGATGCTGGTGATGTATTCAGTTCTTGTTTATCACTTTCGAAAAGAGAGAGGAAGAAATGCCAGAACATGAATTAGGAAATAGTACGCCTTTCATCTGCCCAGCGAGTTTCCAAATGTCAGCAGCACCGTAACAAAATGTTAACGATGATGTTTAATTTGTGGCTCCATGTAGCCTTCAGTACCGCCGCGCGATCTGTTAAGTAATCAATGTGGCCTGTTTTAAAGTCTATGTCAGTCCAGAGAGATATCTTGGGATGCCCAGTTTCTTCTTATGTATTTTTAAGATATCTGCTAAATTTCCGTCATCAGAAATTTGGAATCTAACAGTGACTGCTAGAATTGATGTAAATACTTCTTTGTTTGATAACGGTATAGTTGTTTCATTCATCGGAGATTTTACGAATCACATACAGTTTCAATTAATTCACCTTAAAGGGATGGCATAGTTTTGGTTGGGATGGGGATTCATATTTTAAACTTTTTGCAAGATAAGTAACAACTTGAATGAAATATTAAGGAGCATACAATTCTAAGAGAATTTAAAGTTTATTTGATTAAAATCGGTTTTAAAATGGCTGCGATATCCAGAAACAAAGACATCCTAATAAAAGGTTGGACCCACATTTGATAAGGACCACTTTGTTTTACTTTGTTTTTGTTATCTCAGCCTTTCAAAACCGTTTTCCTCCCTCTCTCTTTTTTTTTCGTTGTCTTTACTTAGCTGAAGCCATTTGTATGAAGCCTAATCCTATTTTATTCTTTTCTGTCAGCTCACTGAAAATACTGGACTCATTTTTATACGGGTGGGACTAAGCCAATGCTCTGACTCTAGACGTGTGCACAGTTCTACCGATTTACCATTTAGGCATGACTCATATTTTATTTTCAGTGCTCGTAAAAGAGGGTAAGTATATTCGGGGAAAAAAAGATCCATTCGAGTATTTCTTTAAAATCAAATCTCTCATCAGATCAGGCGATAGCGGACGACTTTGTCATGCAATTCTAAATAGACATCATTACGATACATCGGGCAGTCCCTTGGCCATAATTGGATTTGATACTTTGTGGTCAGATATCTGATCCATGTGCTTAAATAATGTCTGAATGAAAGACTAGCGGAATAAACTCACTTTGAGGAACATGTATACAGTTGTGGTAGTGACCTCGAGTGTAATTTAGAAACAACGAGCTCTCGGAGTGCTTTAGACTTTCAATGTAAACCATGCATTTAAAGTTCATGAACTGAATGTCGTATTCTATACGAATACAACCAACCTTTTCCCACCTTGATCATAGGCGACTATCGGCCTGTTACTTCCCTAAAACATTCTGAAATACACGTTTCCGGCCAGGACGTATCAAGTGAATGCGAATTCTGTTAAAGGACACATGCAATGCTAATTCATGATGACTTGTGTTGTTTGTATACCTCAACATCACTAGCTTGTGTGACCAAATTAAGATCTGAATACGTGCCATGTACATTTCTACCATTTCTCTCTACATTACTATACGCCCACAAAAAGACATTCCAAACCAGGATTCCGTCGATGACATCATCTGTCGATTACTGCTATAATACAGGAAACTAACAAACAAAATAACTAACAAAAGCCATAGCAATGCACCTTTTCCTAAATTGAGCGTTAACTTACATGTTTCCATGCTCCCAGGATGATTTTAACAAAAGACTTGCATGGAAAGATGCAAATTATGCTCGTTATGCCGATGTTTCTTGTTACTCATATCAGTATTGACGGATGATAATAATCATGGACAGAAATCTTGGTTTTGAAGGTTTTTGTGGGCTATTCTCAGTAATTTAAAGGGGGAAAAGTATAAATTATACGACATATAAAGGCATTTAGATATTCTTTTGGCCATACAAGTTATGATCAGGGTATCATAAATCAACACAAGTCCACATTTACATACAGGTTCTTCACTGACCGCCACCAGTTTGACACCACCGCACTGAAACGCATGTCATTAGGCCTCAAATGTATGAAACGTTTGGTGGAATTGGTGCGTAATCTAATGTCGTAGAATTTGATTAGAACTGAGGTGACATCACAAAAATTACTTCACCTAACGAAGGGACATGACGTGCGATCGCTCATCATATTTTTGAATTGTCTATGACAGGTATACAGAGTTTGTTGTACCACTTGCCCATGAGAACTGCATCAAAAGCAGTCGGCGACTTTGGCAAGAAGAAAGATTCGACATAGGTGACATGCCACTGTGCACTAAAGAATGCCTTGTGTATGATTTCTATCAGGCACTTCATGCCTACCAGTACAAGGACTATTATAATACATACAACTGTAGGTGTGTTTTTTTTTTTGTGTGTGTGTGTGTGTGTGTGTGTTGAGGTGTATATGACAAAGTGATTTAACACGATTTTCTCGCAATTATTGCAAATAACTGAACTTGCAACTTTGTTGAAGTTAGAATCAAGCTCACATGTTATGCAGTGTTTGAGGCATAGAGAGTAATTTACTCTTCTGCCTAATATTTGGAATGGTGGGTGTAGTTCTCTTGGGTTCTTTTAATTCCTGGTAGCACCAAGAGAAGAGGGTGTGGGCACAATAGAGAGAACGGCATACAGCTGGCCAAAATTCACACCTCAGCTGTGTGTACGCCCGACTGATCCACTGCGTGGTTCCAACAAGGCTTTGTAATAAACCACATTACTACATTCGTTTCAATAAGCCCAGCTCCGAAGGTTATGTGTACAGGCTATCAATTACATCTGACAACCAAATTAATCAGGGAGTCTGGAGATATTTGTATGTTATTCACATAGCATTTTAGCGGAATTACATTCCTTCAAAGTAAAAAGGAAGAACATACAAATAACACTAGTTCTTTCGGCAGTTTGTCTCTGACAATACTCAGCGAAATGGTATGCCATGAAAATAATATTCCACCGTTTTTTTTTTTCAAACATTGTGCCGTCTTCAAGCATTGAGAGATGTCCGAAGTGAAAAGGGAAAGAGACTGGGAGAGAGAAAGAAGAAAAATGGAAGAGAATGATTTATGTGCGTGAGAGAGAGAAAGAGAGAGAGAGAGATTGGGAGGGGAGGGAGGGAGGGAGCCAGAGGCAAATGACGTATTCTTGCGCGAGTTTGACTTATTCATCATCCATTCACTTTCCACTTCTGGAGGCGCGGGACTAAACGTTTTTCCCTCCAATTCTATTTTCACACGCACGGGCCGGCGTGTTGAGAAATGACACCATTTTAATCATGCTTTGGTAGAGTACCACCGATTGCGTTTGACTGCACTATTACTTTCTCCATCTTTCAATGGTCTCTTCACCTTTAGTCCCAGGAATAGAACTCGGGGTGATGCATTTATGGATCCCTTCCGTCCTCTCCTTCTCAGAAGCGCTCGATCCACTCGCCTAGAGAAGTCTATTGTCTGTCTCTCAAGTCGCCGTAAACCTCGTCGGTGTCAAGGACAATAAGCAGGTCGGAGGTGACGATCTCCAATTCAAAAAAAAAAAAAAAAATCATTCTTTTTTTCTATGATGGAGGCAGAATTTACACAGACATGGATATTGTCACTGAACAATTCAATGGTTGCTTTTTAAACGGCAACCTAATTGTACGGGTATACAAAGCCCATTTTTCCTAATCTGTGTTTTTCTAGTGAAGCTAGATTCCTTATTAGCTTATGGTATATGAGTAACATAACATGTAACTTTAAAACTTTGAGACCGGAAGCTATGAAAACACCATTATTAGAAAATTAATAATCAGTGATATTAGCAGTCTACATGATAATAGTTGAATGAAATATATGATTATTTATTTATATATATATATATTCTTAGTGAATGTGACGCTTTGAATGTTGCTCACTAAGAAGAGGCGTTTGGTATTAGCATTCTCTTGCAACGTCTCTGAACAATACCATCGGGTTACATTCACACATTCATTGTTTCACTTTTAATCTTAATCGTGTTTCTTGTGATGTGAAATTATTATAACGATTATAAAAGAGTACTGATATTGAAGCACACTTAAACAGACTGTTTCATAATAGTTAGCAACGTCACGTAGTAATTGAATAGGCCTATATCCTGTCATTGGCTTATACATGTATGATTTGGTCAAGTTGCTATCGACTGTATCCGTGATCAATATCTTTTCTATCATTCGAAATACATTTGTTTCTAACCGTAACGGTTGAATAAAAAAAAAATAGTTCTTTACAGGCACATAATTATTATATGGATAATTGATACTCATTACAAAAATAAGGTATCATAATTGTTGTGAGTTTACACTGCCACGTGAAGAAAAAAGCGGTTGTATTTTCTTATAGTAGTGTAAGCTTCTCCGCTTCTTGCTCACCTCCCTGATTACGTTGAATGAACAACGTTAGACTGTTTATATTATTCAAATTCGGTGAATAAACACAGACCATTAATGCTTATCGATTCCTGCCTTGGGGCAGAAGCGTATTTCCCGATAAAGCTCATTGCCCTTGATTCTAAAAATGTGTATTGTCCTTTCTCCTGTACCAAAATATACTTGTAGCCGCTGTGGTCGTTTAATTAAATCCCGCTTATTACCCAACCCTCGCTTGTCAATCCGATATAAGAGTTCATTAAAAGGATGTGCCTCGTACACATCGCTGCAGTGATTCGAATGACCAAACAATAATTATTCCCCCATAGGTCAAAAGCTACATGATGAGGGTAAGCTTCGACCCGCGCAAGGCGGACCAAACGGATGAAGTGGCGACTGCAAGCGTTTCCACAATCGCACTAAACATTTTCTAGATGGATGGGATATGCCTTTGTCATTCACGAAAACAAAGTCATCAGCACAACAATATATACTCTTGTCATCCCACATAACTATAATCATATTGGAAATATTTTGTAATGTTACACTGACACTGTCAATTCTAACGACCTTCAATATTCTTTGTTGAGACGAAGGAAAGGAAGATAAGGAGTACCAGGAAGGAAAAACCTTTCCCGCAGCAGTAGAGATATATATAGCGTGCATGATTATACCATCTGTGGACGAGATCTCTGCGAGTATTATTTGACGATTCACCTTCGGCAATGGCCCATCTCCGATAGCACCAGCCAGACGATGGCGAAACATTCAGCTTGTGTTTGGTAGCCAGCAGCTATCTGTAATCATCACTTGTTTGTTTCTTGATAGTCCAAAAAGCGAGCCCTCAATTTGGTTCTTGCTTTTCACGAAATCGACAGAAGACAAGCAAGGCGGATGAAATGTCGTATTCCATAAACAAAATAGGACTGACCGTTAGCAGGTTAAAGGACACAAGTCAAACTGACGGATGTAATAAGAACATTTGTTTTGACGTAGGCTGTGGTAGAGATATTATCATTATTATTGAGTCAAAAGTTTGTGTCATGATATTCGTACTTCAGAGAATATCAACCAAATGATGATGCTCATTGATTACCGATGTGATTACTGATAAGTACTAAAATGAATACCGGCAAACTTTGTTCATGAGTGACAGCTGTAATATTGTACACAGAAAGGGATTTGGTAAAGGACCCTGAATCCTACATGAAAACAAAACAAAAAAGCACTGCTAATGTCGGAAACTAAATAAACCACGTTAGGAGTTGAAGAGGTCAATGATGAGAATCAATTTTGCAGAACCCTTTTGCAAAAACCCGCCCACTGGCAGACTGGTGAGCTACACCCCCTCAACGCATCGGGAAAACGTATATGCGACATCTGTACATTAATATCAACTATAGATGTCACACCAAACCAGTTTTGTGCGTGATCGTTTACACATGGTGATAAATGATAATGATATCAAAGGAAAACCCTACACAGCAACCCATGAGAGTGGTTAAATCATTTAGAATCAGGCGTTGCTCTCTTGTTTTTCTCCTGCCCGAGTTTTGCCGAAAATGTCGGAGGTCACCTCGTTGGGACGACAGGTGGCGGAGGAGAACGCATCGTCACGCTGGTATTGATCCAATCCGACCATGTTTTGTCAGAAGATATTGAGGTATGAATATAAACCCGCATCCGGAGCCAAACAAACTCTGGGATTACATTCACTCGTGCGCACCGCAAGGACACGTCATTAGGACAACAAAATCACAACAAATTCTGAGTCTTCATCTGGCCGCCATTGAGTATACTGAATGCTAGATTTGCTCTGGTAGGTGTACAGAACGAATAAACTTAATCATTTTGCCGCAGTATAGTACAGTTGGTCAGCACAAAACAGGCCAGGTTGCCTCAGATTTCGATTTAGTAAATTTAGTAAATTAGTAAATACTGAATGTTCCAAACTCAATTCCATTCTATCAATTTCTATCTGGGGAAGAATAGAACTAATGATGTACATGATTGCATAATCTGGTTTGTTGAGTTGCTATTGTAATTTTGCGGCCACAGTAATACAAAACATTGTCATGGTCCCAAAAAGAGATGCAATTTAAATTGGCATGATTTATTATGCCAACATATCGAGCCCATCCTTTGTGTCACAATTTACGCAACATTATGACACTGAAGAGCTGAGATTTCCATATACAGACAGCATCCAGGACTAACATAAAATATGATTGCAATCGATGGACAATTAAGGACATTTCTTTTTCTTGCTGGCACACGGATGGATACTTTGTTGTAACATTACCATAGTCGTTTTGATGCCCTTGAATGTCGACCGCATGTCAAATATGTGATAATTGAGGCCGCTGATATATAGGGACATTTCCGTTGGTGTCAAAATTGATAACTCAATGAGTCAATATTAGATAATTGGATAAGAGGGCACTAACTATCAACACATATACACTAAAAAATACATCATCTCAGCGCAAGCTTTAGAGGCGCTATTGTTATCATTATCATGATTAGGCCTGTATTTGACAGTATCTCATACTCTGACTACGAGTATATTGTTCAGCAAATACATAGAATAGGAGATGGATAGGAATAGAAAAAGAAACATTAACCAATGGAATGCCAAGGACATTGATAGATGAAGCAGGTTGGAAAAATGACGATCAACATCATAAAAAAAAAAACACTTTGAGAGTACCATTACGTTATTTTGACTGCAGTACAAGCAAGTGTTGCTCATAAGAGCGGTAAAAAAAAATGACCCCGTTTTTTATATATACATTAAAATTATGTTTGTGCTTTTTGCTGTAATTTGAAAAAAAAAAATGCTCTTTACAGACAAGCAGTTGGGAAAATACTTTAATCCCGTTAAAAGAGTATTATCTGCGTAGAAAGATTGCGCACAATGAATTACGTAACATGTATACTAACTTGGCCTTTGATCACTTTTAGTATTCACTGCAAGAGACGGTCTTGGCAATGAACGTTCATCCTGTCTGTTTTAGGCCCAAGTACGTCTTCAGTGCTGACGGGGACTTTGCCTATCGTAATGTTGAAATATCGACGGCAGAGAATCAATGTTTGTAAGCATGCAGTTTGAAAAGAGGGAACTATAATTATAATCTTTTAAAAGATGCAAACATTTGATTAATAATACAACGGTTGAAAGAACTAACCCCCCCCCCAAAAAAAAAAAAAACAGAAATAAACCCAAAATGAACAACATGATAAATCAAAAATCTAATTACTCACTTTCACAGCCAATGTCTTTGAGCTTCTTACACAAAATAGTTATCGTTATAGTTATGTCCCTGATCTTTCCATCTGATGTTATTTCTTTGACAGTCGTGCCTTTAAAACGATCAATAATTATATCATTTCCAAGTTGTAGAGTTTCATAAAAGTGTATCTTTACCCCGGGAGATCATTCTACATTTTTGTTGAGTAAAACAACTTATTTTGAAATCATTAAGAGCTTGTATTACAAAGTACTTTAAACTGAAACACGCAGCATATCGACAATACACTATTTTGTCGTAGGACAATCCAGTTCTTTTCAAACGTCACATTCAATAAGTCTTAAAAGTCAAAAGATTTCGTGCATGTGTTCCGGGACTTGCGAGTGTCCTCATCCAATATAAATTGTTGTGACCGTTCTAGTTTAAGGGTAGCTGCTGAACCCATTGACTGATTTACAATATAGATGTAACGAGTTTTCCTTCATCAACACATTAGTTTAAAAAATGTTGCTCGTGTACATTAGGCGTTTCGTTGTTTCTAGTATGTTTCCGTCCTTATAGGGCCGTGAGTGAATGTTTTAAGGATGTTATGTAAGATACATTGCACTGAATTTCCGTGGTAAAATTTTCCTGACAAGAAATCCATGGTCATCGTGTCTGTATAATGTGTCTTAATCTTATGCACTATACATGTCCATAATCCCTTGTTCTTCTAAAGTTAGACACATAAGATCACTGTATTGCTTCTTCCTACCCCATAAGTTCCCTTACTGTTGTCGTTGTTTTTATAGATGGCGGATTTATTTCAACTATAGAATAGGCAAGGAAGGTTGTGACTAGGGTTGGTGAGTTAATCCGTATACAAAAATATAATGATCTTATATCATATTGAAACTGTATAATAATCCTTGCGACAAGTTGTTTTTAGTCTTCAGGACAAAGGACTTAGTATTTCATCACGAAATTACAAGCTCAAACGGCCGCCGGCAGATCTCTGGTGGAGTTCATCTTTACCAAGGTCTCGAACGACTGTGAATCTTTTTTTCCCGCCACCAACAAATTTTGATTAGCCTTTTCAGGCGCCCATGAAATACAACCCGAGGCACTGAAACCTCTGGTTGGTGTGAGGGCGTAGCATACATATCAAGCAAACATGAAACATATCGCATTCGTACCAGCGGAGCAGACATTTAGCTCATAATAACATTGGTGATATGCCCTGGCTGTCTCCTGGTCTAGCACACTTCTGTTGGGACCTTTATCTGCCCGATATTGACATTCATCCCATCATCTTATGTACACAGTTCCTCCTAGCATTGCCTAGTCATTCATCTGCCTCATAGTGCCAAAACATCATTATTGTGCAATACGTGATGATTTTTTTTTTCAACCTGAATTGCGTCAGGAGACACAGATAATATGGAAGATATAAAGGACATTGGGTAACACCAAGTCAAGTATTTATATTGTGACTGAAATGTGAATTTGAAATTTGATATTTAAGGCGGGGATGATTTAGATCTTCTGCGAAGTAGAATCAGACGTATATTATGGATAGACGCCACATGAATTAATGCGTCTTTTTTTTTCCTGAACATCTAAATCCAAGCTTCGCTTCATTCCAGACAAGACAGCTTTCTCGAAAGCAATATGAGAGGTATTCCCTTCTGCTGTAGTTGATTCCCGATCACATGACATGCTCAATACAAAAGAAACGGAGAAAATAATATCTTGGAAGTAAATACATCTCATCCTTAATGAGGCCGTGAACACTCGTGGAATGCAGCGCGCGTGATCGTCCAAGATGAGATGTTTGTAAACTCCCTAACCGTCTCTTTCGAGTATTCCATGCAAACTGTAATCTAATCAGACCGTGTATATTGACTGCCCTTTGCCAGGTGTCATAGAAATTTGAGTTCGTAATTAAGTCGATAGGTCGTGGCTGATGCAAACACATTACCCATGCTTGGTTTAGTACTTACTCCCATTGCTAACGACCGACACCTTGGGTTAATTCTCCTAAAGCGCGTACCCCGTCACCTATTATGTTCACGTGACATTACTTATTACGTGACGCAAATCCTTCGACAATTAAATCAAGATAAGTAGACTCTCACAAAGAAAAACATTCCCATGTTGACGCTTATCATGTTCAGAAAATACGTATTGTAATCAAAGTAAGTAGTCGCCGTGGTGTAGTCCAAACTTATCCAAACGTTCATTTTCATTTCAAAGAATTCACATGAGCTTTATCCGTCGAAATTACATTGTTCTTATGTCAATGTATTATAGTCATATTTGACTGCTTGCTTCGTAGCTGTAGAAAACATCAATTTTACTTAAATTGTATTAATGATATGTTTTGAAAAGGGTTCCATTGCACAACATACTATATCATTACCAAAGAGAGACTATTTGAAATATATACCTGCCATACCTGCTCTAGATAGCGATATGTGAGCCCATTTACACTAGAAATTAATCAAAGATCGCATTATTTCTGAAGTCTTTCCGGTGTTTCGTTCTGAGCTTCCACAGCGCAACAACAATTCCAAAACTACTTCGCAATCTGTTTCTAGAGATGTGCGTAGAAGCGTCTGTTTGAAATAGGTCCTTCTGACGTCACAGATTTGATTCAGGCAAATAGCGTCCATCATTAACGATTATAACTAGATCGTGCATCGTTGGAAGTCACGCTCCAATAATCCTAGAGTATGCGGTAGCTTTGTAATGTTATACTCCTACTGAACCAATGTATAATGCGTTGATCGATAAATCTCTATTACAAGTGGATGGCAAAGTTTGCTAACTCTGTGTTTACGTACTCATCAAATCATCAAATCTCAGCTTGACCTTTCATAGCCAAGCTTTAAGCATTCCAACATCACAAAAGTACTGTTAATCTTTATCTCCTTCAAGAACCTACCTAACAACTAATGCTCTATTTGTTGACGCAGAATAAACCTCTTAAGTTAATTCCTCCAAATTGTAATCCCCTGGCTTATGATAGAGATACAGGGGTGGATGATGCTGCAGGGATGTTGTATAATAGAATCCCCCAAGGTTATACGTTGCGATTGACAACGAACTCCATGTAATTTAACGCGTCATTGCATTAGCGCAAGATGAAATTTGACGCGTTCATAATTGCGTTGATATCAATGTGGATATTGCCCTTAGAGCTTCTTCATTAGTCTAATCGATCACATTAGTATATGACAGAGGATATCCAGTGATAGGCTGAATCGATTTTATGTAACAAAACGATAACAGTTCATTCATTCATTCACACATTCATTCATTCATTCATTCATTCATTCATTCATTCATTCATTCATTCATTCATTCATTCAATGGCAAGTAGAGATCACCCAATCAAACCTCGAACCTTCTCCCCCATATACATGGGTAGATACATTCTTCCACTTTATTATGAATGAGTGAAGTGATGTGTCGTATTATCAAGCACAGTCACTGATCTTGCACTTACCTTAAACAGACGCAGTATGTTAGCCACCATGCTAGACACGGGACTCGCCGCGGCGCCAACTACCGCCACAGTTGGTTGCGGCGGTTCGTACTCAGGACGGCTTCCATTCGGACAGGTGAACGCATCCAGGTCTATTCTCGTGGTGGTCGAGGCCACAAACTCCATGGCTTGCTCCAAGGCATATGTGTCCCTACTACACGTGTCTAGGATCACCGCTCCCAGGTCTATCCCAGGCAGGAGTTTCGGATCGGCGTTGATCTTCTGTAGGGCGTAGACCATAGCCTCCAGACGCTGGTATCCACCCAGGTCGAACGGACCACACCCATTAATCCCATTCTCGTGCACAGGAAACAGACCTCCGAGTATGACGTCCCCTATTAGCTCAATCCTCTCCACCCCTTGGCAACCGGTCCTGATGGGGGCCGCGATCAGCACGTTGAGAAGACCTACACAGAATGTGACCGCCACTGAGCTAGGCCTGGACCTACTCCGGTCTGTCATTGTGAATGGACAGGACTGAGTATGTAGTCACAGGATCGGACCAAACTCACTGCCTCCCTTGAGTGTATCCAATCACAGAAATATCTCTCTGTAGACCGGTTGATGCTGGACCGCCTCACAACGAACACCGCCCATTTTATTGTCCTTTCATGGGATCCTCGCACGCATTATTTCCATTTCAGACTAAAATTTCCAAAATGAGAAATGTAAATTTTCCACTCGCTGGTCATGTCATCTCTTTTGTATGACCAGTAAAGTTCTTTTACAGGACGTGTATCTACACGTCCGTTTCCAATACACAAGAGAGCACAGAAAACAATGTCATCCCTGATTCCTTGTTATGTCGATGCGATTTAAAGGGCTGAATAACAGCAAACAGCCATGATAGGTGGTAGAGTCAGCTTGTTTCATGCCAGGCATATTTACACAGAGAAACTCCACTCCAAAGAAGTATGTAGTCAAAGCCTGTTGACAATCGAGTAGTGCACACAGCAATAGGCTTTTGTTTAGTTGCACTTTGATCACTCGACGGCTGTCGGGGAATGAAATTTTCTTTCTACTCCAAACGCGCTTCACGTAACTAAATTGACTAAATTTATGTTTTTCCTGTATCAAACAGGGGAAAAAAGGAATCAAGCGGATCTCCCGACTTACGAATGCCAGCCTCGATCCAGCGAGCAAGAATAAAGCGATTTGTCGCTGCTACCTCGAAAAAAAATAATGCACTGGGGAGAACCGTCGAGGCGTGTGCGAAAACTGCGAGGCGCCCCTAGCCAGCTCTCCCTCTCTCTTCCACCGTAAAAAAAATGCGTGCGCTGGTCAACCACTTTCTGCGAATGAGAAAGAGCGTATTTCATAGCTCGCTTCTCGTCTGCGCTGTGGAGTGGTGCGAGTTATTCACGCTGCGCTTACTCAACAGTGATGGCGTGCTTCTACGAAATGCTGCCTCTTGTTTTTCCCCTCACCTAAACATACGTACGAGTGTTTTGGATTTATTTCAAGGGAGACAGGAAAACTGTATGCTTCAAATACTGCAGTATGTATTATGTACATATTGTAATGTGAACGTGTGTTTACCTGACTTGTGTGTGGTATATATATATATATTTTTGTTGTTGTTGTAAAAGTATTATTGGTGGTTGAAGTATTTTTTGTTGTTTATATATTTGTTTTATGTGTGTGTGTGTGTGTGTGTGTGTGTGTGTACGTGTGTGTGTATATGTGTGTGTGCGTGAGGGGGACACGTTGCAAATTTCGAAGTGCAAGCATGGTGTTGTCAACGGTGAAACAACATTTGCTCCTACGACAGATGCTCAGGTCCTATTTTCTCCAAGGACTTATTAGGCATAATGGTTAGGGTTGTGATAGGGTGTGAGGTTTAGTTTGATGTTACGATTAGGATATGGGTTTAATAGGGCTATGTTTGTGGGTAGAAACTATGTTTGGCTTTAGGCGTGCAGATATTTCTAGGGACCAATTGTCGCAGGAGCAAATGTCATGAAACCGTTGTTAACACAATGTGTACAGACTTTTAGGGGGTTTGTTAATACTCACTAGCATCATTGCACTTTAAAACGTATAGCAACCTCATTCACACGATAGTCTTCCATTCTACGATGAAAACTTAGCAGTTCGGAGACATTGATTGAATTACGTTAAAATTGGTGCATTTGTATCTGCATTATTCAAAATGTCGGTAGAATATTAAAGTATGATTTAATATCGTAAATATCTCCTATGATATCTGATTGTACAGTTACGCTATGGAAGCGATTCTGAATACAAAGACAAGAAATTAATAATACATGTAATCATTTCTATTACGGACGGTAATTACATTTATGAAACAATAAAGAACACCTCTGTTATCAAAATTATAACGGTAATACTATTTGTATACTTTTTCTTCCCATCGTAACACAATGTCACTAACAGAACACACCTACTCATCATCAGGTAGGTCTATAAAACGTTGGTCCATTAATCATACATCATCAAGATTACATAAATCTTATGAAAATAAACATGTTATGATTATGTAGAGTAGGCTTGCGTCAAGAAAAAAGAAAGTTTTCAAATTGTTCTTGGAACAGAGGATACATCTTCTTATATTGTGCAGATGACAACGCTGATAAAGACATGGCGCAGGTTGCCTCTGGCGTTGATTCGTTATCAGAGAGACAGAGAGAGGACTGGTAAGGATTATATTCCTCACATTACCCGCTCCTGAGAGGTTTATCATTGGGGTTTTTACCGCCTTGTGTGTTTGCAGGTGTGTGAGAGTGCATATGGATGTGTGTTGGCGTGTCTGTCGATTCTTGACAACTTATTGTGTGCGCGTGTGTATATGCGTGCGTTTCACTGCTAGTGATTACGGGCATGCACACATTGGTCAAGGGGCGGATGGGAATTTTCGTTTCGTTTTGGTCTGTTAGCAGTTACGGCGGTCGGTAACAGCTGTTTCCTTCAAAGAAAATCTTTATGAACGAGAAACAATGAAAGATATACCGAGGTTTCAACGTAATGGACATTTTCATCTCCTCACGGTTACATGAAACCTGCAAGATGCCATTATTATTGTTACAGAAAAGGGTTTCTTAAGAGCAAAGGTCGTTTTTTCCTTTCAAAACCACATCAATCCAAAATGTCTCCTTCGCTAACACCATACCAATTATCTTCCTCTACTTCTTTATATCATTTTGAATATCATAATTGTTTTTGTGGTTGTTAACATATCAGATAAGATAACATTGTAGCTAACGGAGATCATATAGATAAAATCAAGATGGCATTCTTGTATAGCAATGTGAATACTGGATGGAACATATATATATTCTATGAAATATTGTATGTTTCTCTTCTATATTCTTCTCTTATATATTCTATATTCTTCTTATGCCAGTCACCAACGTGCAAGAATATGATTCTCATTAATTTACATTAGGGATGTTTCATAAAACGAAAACAATTACATCTCCACTTTCTTTGTATTTTGCTTGCCATTTCCAAACCGCGCTTGAACAGTATCATACACTATTCAGGAGTGCATACAAGGTCAGACCGTGGTGTATGCATCATTACCCCAGAGCCAGTTTTGTCTCTCTTTTGAAAATGCAATGCATACACTTTTTTTTTTTCTCTTGAAACAGACAGCCAGATTGTGAATATCAAGTTTATTTTGACCAAGACGGCAGTGAGTGATATTTTTTTAGTCTCTGGTAGTATTAGTTTGCAATACTCTCTCACTTACCGCACAGGCATGGCTCATTTCTCTTTGTTTCATTTTGTTTGAAAAGGGAACAAGCATTTGCTAGCGATTATGTTCATGATGTTCGGCGTGTGGAACCTGACTTACAAAACTTTTACACACGTCAATACTAAAAGAGCTAAATATAGCAAATTTTAATCCCTGGCCCCTGGCAGAGCACTGGCGTTTCTATTCTGGAGATTATTGGGGGAGAAAAGACTCCATGAGTGAAATGGGGCGATTAAAATAGCATAAAAGCTCATCAAAATACGCGGGAGACTCGATCGTGTGGCACCTGAGCCTTCAGCCCACAACACTGATTAAAACGAGCATAGTGATAGATTCCATCAAGGCGAGAAGATGATGTTGGTCCTTTCCCGCCAAAAAAGAGTGTATACGCAGCGTTTCTTGATTCCCGCTCATCTTTCACTACAGATTACTTACGCCCCACACGCCATATGCGGCAGACAAGGCGAGGCGCGAAGAGATAACAAATAGCGGATCGGAGTAATAACTGAGCCATGCTGGAATGTGCCAACGTTTAGCAGTGCAGTCGACTGTCGAGTCTAATCCAAACGCTTCTTCTCAAGCCAAACCAAAAAGGAGGTCGGTCACATGTTTAGCTGTAAACCCATGGATGCATTCTAACCACCACCAATCAATGGCTTCGAGCAATCGCCCATATCTTTTCAGGAATTCATGAATTTGTGGATCGCCTGTCCCAAACGCCGCGCAGATTCAGACATAATCAACGAGGAATGCCAGGAAATCTCACTCACCACCAGATTCGCCTGCTGTGTTTAGCTGGATTAGGGGACTATGCGAAGGAAATGTTTTCTTTCTTGCAAATATCTCAGTTACGCATTTGTCAATTTTCCGTCTTTCATTGAGTGGTTGGCCGTGCAGTCTTTCCGAATCGAACGGGGATCCGACAGTAAATATGGTCAAGGTCGGGCCATGATTTCAAAGAAAATGAAATAAAAATATGCTATCCAAATGCTGTCACAAGAGCTTGGTGCATTGGTCCAGGGAGGTGGACGAGAGAGCTCCACCTCCCTGATTGGTCCAATCAGATTGACTATAGGAGAATTATACCGCCACGAACTACGGTATTATTAATTTAGAAAAGTTCTCGAGCTAGTTTTCAAGAGTCATTGCCCAAAGGAACCTAGTGGCTGCTGGCAAAATTTGGAGCGATATCAGAATTGATTAGCCTACAGGTTCAAGGGATGGCATAGTTTGTTTGACATGGGGATTCAGATTTCTACTTTTTGCGAGATAATTAGAAACCACTTGTATGAAATTTTAAAGAGCATACAATTCTGAGAGGAATTAAAAGTTTATCTAAGGAAATTGGTTTTAAAATGGTTGAGATATCAAAAAAAAAAAACAAAAAAACCCAAAGCAAAAACAAAGTGGTCTTATTAAAAGGTGGGTCTCACCTTTTATCAGGACCATTAATTATTGCAAAAGTTAAAATCTGAATCCCTATCTCAACCAAAACTATATCATTCCTTTAAGGTGTTAATGGTGATTTCTTTTGCATCCTCTTACTAATCATCACGTCATGGTTGGGTTATGAACAAAGTTTTCGCTGTGACATACCTTACTGATAGCAGGGCCAATTCATGCACGGGTGAAGATACAGCAGACGATGGGTTGATTACACTGTTCTCCGCACTCCTTGTGTTTTGGTTTGCCTTGTTTAGTTTTGTCTATTGAGCTAAAATTTTTATGATGCACTTGATAAAGAACTAGGAATTAGTAGTACATCTTCTGTGTCTATCATAATAATAACGACATACTGTTTTGATATATGATCTGAAAATATTTCATTCAATCCATCACTTTGGTGCAAAAAGGTTTTAATAACTCATGCTCATCTATCATTGTCTGTCTACAATTTATCAAACGTCCATTCATTTTTAGGAATGGTAAGCGAATTGAAGTTCCAGATTGTGCACAACAGTATTTAGTCTGTATGGAGAGTTGTTGTTGTTGTTGTTGTTTTTTCAGTTGACCCGAGTTATGCCGATGAAATGACAGAAACAGTGATTTGTAATACACGGCTGCTCGCCATCATGTCATTAATATCCCCTGCAAATAATCACAACGTTTTGGGTTACATTTTCATAGAAAAGCGACTCACTAACATCGAAGACTAGTAAGGAACTTCAAGAAAAGCAAAGCCCCAATATAAATATGGATTACGAACGAGATGAGAATTCCATGAAATTTGATTTTCATGAAAAGTGAACATGTTACTGATAAATGTTAAGGATGAAATTATTCCCATGCTTTCTGAAAGAGGTACGTCAGGTACTCTTTTGTTGTGCTAGAAAAGTAAAAATATGCTTAATATCTTTATATTTTCTTAATATTGTTGTCCAAAATTACGTTATGAAGGGTAGTAGTCTCCTTATCCACCGATGACGGCACAAAAATATTACAAATTCATAACTTTTGAATTGATTGACCGATTTTCCTCAAACTTTCATAGATGTGTTCTACTAATATTACTGTTTTCACTCAATCCACATTCATATTTGGGCTTTGGTTTCCTTTAGCATTTTCTGGGACCCAATTTCATGGTCCTTTTGTCATAAATCTAAGGTACATGGTCTCAAAACCAAAGCTCTATACTGTCATGCTTAAGTGTAACATCTAAAAACAGGAACAGAGACTGAAAATGATGAAGAGAGCACAAGAGAGACAGAGAGAAGGAAGGGGAGCGCAAGAAGGAGAACGTATGTCTACTTCCAAAAATATTTTGCTCAGCCTTCATTATAGCAACCTGTTGACATTTGATATCCCCTCAGCGGATTATCATAAAGGATCAGCGACCACCAGCTAGAGAACGAACGCTGATGATAGCTGTGTGAGGGATGAGAGAATAAAGGGAAAAATCAAGCAAGAACAAGCGGAAATGTTGGAAGGAAGGGGAGAGATTATGGTTTTCTGGCGTAGTAACACCACTCCACTTCACCCCCAAAGGGTCAGGATCATCCATATCGATACCTTCATTATTCCAACAATCGATACTCACGCAACCCATCGATATTAACCCGGTCGATATTTCTCATTTGCACGCGTTGTGTGCCAAACGAAATTGTTCCGCGTTTGCGTGTGCATACCGACGACTACGATCTCGCAGTGAAAGATTTTTGCCCTCCAAGTAACCGCCCTACACTTTCGCCATCGCAACTAAGATACCATGAAACCTAACGATCTAGTGATCTTCTTTAATCCTACGACTAGGATGATCACCATACTAAAGATGCAACATCAGTTGTGTATCGGTTCTTTAATCCTACGACTAGGATGATCACCATACTAAAGATGCAACATCAGTTGTGTGTCATTTTCTCTGAAACAAAAACAAAAACAAAACCACCATGCTTCATCCATCAACAACTGTGTAGACGATCTGTTACCAAGAAAAGGTACATACATGTTATTCACAATGCCTTTTTTGTGATACCCTGTTCCCCAAGAGGACTGGCTGGCCTAAAGAAAACATATAATTCACACTTATTGTTCTTGTTTGTCTCACTTATCACTGTAGCAAAGTCTGGAGACCCTTAGGGAACGAATTAGAGGTGGATGAGAATAAAGTGGGGGAGGAGAATGATCAGGTTCCCGAAATGACGGATATTTCGCTGTAATAACGAATTCAAAATACTTCTTTTTGCAGTAGCCATGTATCTAGAAAGAAAATAAACATTGCTCAGTAGGTAAGTATTTTTTGGCTTGCGGTGAAGCATGTGGCATGTCATATGTAAATTATCATCATGTATCACGCACAACACAAATATATTCATATCATGGGCAATTGATGTTGAAACGGTAAAATCAGATGAAATAGGTAAAGTCCACCCAACCATGAACATCCGTTATCAATAGAAGGCTTGATAATTAATAAGGTGATAAAGCAGTTTACAGTTCACTCAATACAAGTTTGATTTTCTTACAACACATCTATGGTTACTATACAGTTATCCAACAGGTGTGCTCTCAAAACGACACTCTATGGCACTCTGTGATCAAAAAGAAAAGTCATATAAAGTGAAAACAAAATCAAGTCATTAAATAAGGCTTAAAAGTAACAAAATTTTAACTTCCCACATTTTCACAGGCATGACAGAGTAACAAGAGATATCTGTCAAAATCATATTGTTTAGGCAAATTTACAGGAAGGGCGAGAGTGTAATTACACAAAGCCCTTTCATGATTATGCACAGAAGTGATAACAAAATTGTTTCTCTATTTTCAAGAATGTAGCAATTATATTGGCTTCCATTTACAGATGCCATTTGCAATATTGTTACAAGTCTGCAGCAACTTGTTGCGAAGAATGTGAGAACCACTTCTTATCCAACTCTTATCTAAATCATTGTTTATTTGGGCCCTTTTTTCTATTTACATAGTAAAATAAACCATGATTAACATCACAAGTGTAATTAAGATGCAGAAAATATCATCAAGTCGGACTTTATAGCTTCTGGTGTGTGCTTTTTTCTTTTTTAATTCTGGAAAATACTTGCAACTGAAATGATAAGTTAAAAATATGGCAAACAATTTTCATAAACGGTTTCACTGAATCAATTTACCGACTATAGCGGACCTGACCTTCAAAATGATGAGTGACCAGGCGATTCAAATCGTTACAAAAAAAGGTGTTCACAATGAGTTTTCAGCAGATTTATTGATTGCTAGGATGAAATAATGCTTGTTTTGGTCACAATAGACTCACAAAAATCGGATGGAAGCTTGATTCTTTGATTAATTCTTTTCATGTAGGCAAAATGCATAATATATAGTCAGCAATCAAGGATTAGTCAGTTTCAATAGATCATGATTGGGAAAGGTCAGCAGATAGTACATCCACTGAAACAAACAATGATACTCAGATGCTGTCCTATAAATACACCATCAGCTACGATATGTTAAAGGAAACATAACTATGCTGCCTTTATTAGACGGGACTTCTGGAAGAAACCCCAAACCGAAACGAAAAAAAAAAATACTGGCTAAAAATATCAGAAAGACGGCCAGGCTATGATGAGACGGCAATTTGATAGAAATCCAAAGGTCAGTTCATCCAATACCCCCATGAAATTGTCATTTCTTGTCACGATTAAAGTGAAACGTTTGGGAGCTCCAACCAGATTCAGATTGAAGAAGCATCCAGGTTCCTTCTACGTCAAACGTGATGATAGATTAGATAAGGTACGGTTTCCTTCCTAATATGAAAAGAAAACAGAGGTCTTGTTCTTCGACATCTCTCTTTGTGGCCGTGTTCCGCCGCGACCGCTCTCAAAGTGAAACTAGACTTTAAATACAAAGGGAAATTTCATATTTCATTTTTGAAAGGTATATATCCCTCTTTCCTTTTTATTGGTGCGACTCACTTCTACCTGTCAGCCGAGATGCATCCACGCAGGCTTGTTGTCTCACGATGGCTATCGGCAGGAGCTGCCTGCATTAATGCTCAGCGAGGATGTCGAAGCATACATGGAAGTTATGATGGAGGTCCCCGTGAATGCCTCCATGTTTGTTGGTCCACAGAAAGAAAATGCCCATGTTAAAAACCTGGATTCATATTATTTGCAAGGGTAATTGCGTTAGACGCCAAAGATAGCTCGCGAAGTCAGAGTTTCAAATCTGCAACTCCGGGAAAGAGAAGGCGA
This sequence comes from Diadema setosum, assembly GCA_033980235.1. Classification (NCBI taxonomy): domain Eukaryota; kingdom Metazoa; phylum Echinodermata; class Echinoidea; order Diadematoida; family Diadematidae; genus Diadema; species Diadema setosum. The sequence goes on from CM067060.1 coordinate 48,297,292, forward strand.
CTGTAAAAAGGTTAATTTAATCATGGGCCGTGGCGAAATGGCGTAACGCCACCCAGGGAAACAGCGGACCCAGATAAGATCTACCGGGAGCAAAGCCAGCCCATGGGACGGCGAGTACCAGAGGCAAGATTTCAGGCCATGTTGTCCTTAGATGTCATTACGAAAAATACACAAAGGATTTCATTTGCATTGCAAGCAATCTTAAAGGGTTCTTTCCATAACATCAGACTGATAATGAGAAATCAGCGTATTGTTAGAATTTTGATGTATGTATCTTTGGAATCAGTCGTATTGGATACTTGACATTTCTCCCCTTTTTTGGGGGGGGGGGAGGGGATGGTTAAAGTAATTGAATAAGGCCATCGGTATGTATAATTTTGTTTCTGAAGACAGAAGTTGACATTATCACATTTTTCAATCTACATGAATGTTAAAGCTAAATTGTAATCAGATATCATTTAGAGATCTAGCTGTAGCTATAGGATATTAGGACCACTCGATCAGATATTATCTGTCACGAGTTTAATCAAAACAGGCTTCTGTATAATTTTGTTTCTCTTAAAAAAAACTTGGCTATATCATACTTTTCAATGTTAAAGCTTGTATCCAAATATGAAGAGAAATAGCTGTACAGGATTTAATAACAACTTGATCAGATATCCGTCACAAGTTTAATCAAAGCAGTCTTCTGTATAACTTGGCGTCTGGAGAGAGAACTTGGCATTATCACACTTTTCAATCTGCATATTATACACAAAACTTATATGTAAATAGGAAGAGATATAGCTGTATATAGGAAAGCTGGACCACCTGATCAGATAACATCTGTCACAAGTTTAATCAGAACAGCCTTCGTTTCTGAATCTCCTTTGCAAACATCGGATTGAACGATGAAAGATTACTCCTACGTCCATCATATTCCTCGTGGCATAATTACGTCATACGTCGTTTGCAGAAATCATCACTTAGTGTACTGAACCGTCCAGTGTAAACAATTTGATGGTCATGTGTTATATCATGCAGGAAGAGAACAACAACACAGCGAGAAACACCTCTATATGTTTCGCTTGCTCAACTTCTGGAGAAAAACAAGGTGCCATCTACTGAAGATGTTAACGTGTTTGGAAATTAAATATTGGTGACACTTTTTCCCCATACAAAACCACTAGGAATATTTCTAGCAGGCTTGGATAATATACACCAGGGTGGTATTTCTGACTCTCTGACTACAATATCTTAACATTAACCTCAGGGTACTTTAGGATTAATACACGAGAGTGCAAACAGGTATCACGCAATTTTTTATTTCTACGTTTCAAACCAAGGGGGCATGTGTGTGTGTGTGTGTGTGTGTGTGTGTGTGTGTGTGTGAAACGAATGAAATCATTCACTATAATCCCGCTTAGGTCAGCCGTGTAAAATATCCATTGCATACAATGACATTTCTGTTTAATTTCCCAGAGAGGGAGAAAAAAAAATTCTGATAAAAAACCTCACACACAATAAGCACGTGATGCATATTTTGACATTAATCGCGTATACCTCAAACATCGCCGGGGGATGTGAGTAATTGTGGTCTGCACACTCCGTTACATTGTATGCATTTGAATGGCGCTCTTTTGTTCTATGCAAGAAAGCAATTGTCTGGTGTCTCTGTTCAAATACCACTGTGGTTTATTGAATTCCAGCTTTTGCGTCTTTCTAAATTTAGGCGGCATTGTGTGGTTATAAAGCAGGCCATTATGGCAACGCTTGATTATGTGAAAGTCATTCAGAGAATGACAGAAGGTGAGAGAGAGAAAGAGAAAGATAGAGAGAGAAAGAATGAAAAGGGAGGACGAACGGGAGGGGGAGACACTTTTAGAAATATAATTTATTTTTCATTTTAAAAGAAAACTGGCATCTAAAGTCACGTGCCATTTTGTAGTCTTTGTTATACTGCCCACATCCAAAGTGAGATAAGTTTGGTAGTAGCATGACTATTTCAAAATCTAACAGTTATAAAAGCCAGCCATCAAAATACATATACACGGATGCTACCTACCTAAATATGCATGTATTTGCAAAGGTTATGCTCATGTATTTCTAATCTATTTATTCATCTTTTTTTTTCATTTATCAATTTTCCATTATTTCATTTCTGTTATTCAAACAAGGTACTAGTAAGCTATTCACAGGTGACGGTGAACTCCCAATGGGCAAACATAAACGAATATGCATGATGGATGGTTGATTTTTTTTTTCTTTTAGACAGAGGTGAAGTTTCTTAATGATTAGGAAAACCAGAAAAAATACTTCAAAGATACACAATGGTAAACAAATGATATTTATGGAACTTTTCCACCCAACAATCAAGCACGCTGCGGCGAAACATCTGTCTATTATTTTATGCTCTCGAAATCACACGCCTGCATTGCTCAGGCTGTATAACGGCGGCGCAAAATATACCTGCGTATATTTTTTCGTCCTCCCGCAATCAAATAAATAACCATTACAGACCCAAACTTTTGGCTCAAATGGCTCTACATTTTCTTCTCATTTTCAGAAAAAGAATCCCTGTATACTTGTCGCTCTCAACAGAGAACAAAGGCGCATTTTTTTTTCATGTTCACCTGACAACTGGCCGTGTAAGCCAAACGAGAGATAACAGCCAGCCGGGTTATTCTCGCGGGCTCCATCGTATTGTTGGTGGGACACTTTCATCCCTCCCATGGAATAACGATATGACCCGGGGTCTATTTTTTCAGCTTCTTGGGCGGTTGTAATGAACTTATCGATACCCGGGGAATAAGAGCGGTACTGAATAAACGTCAGTGTACGTGCTGGACCGCTGAGGAATACCAGCACTCCTTTCTCTTGGTTAGAATGTGCGCACTGAGACAAGCTGATATGATTAAAACCATGGATCTCGTTCAATATCGATCGCCTATTAAAAACGAAAATGAAACACAATTTCCTGTGTGGTCAGTGATGTATTCGTTTTGGGGCAAAACTTGATGCTTCCGCTACTGCGATAGTAGCGTCATTATGAGATTATTATTTTGTTTACTGAAAGTTGTGCTTTGAAATTCCAAGGGTGTGGGGAGCGAGAATCGGCAATCAATATTTATGTATATATATTATATATATATATATATATATATATATATATATATATATATATATATATATGTGTGTGTGTGTGTGTGTGTGTGTGTGTGTGTGTGTGTGTGTATGTGTTAACATACAGAGTGGTCCACAACTTGACATTATTTTAAGCATCTTGCTATCTCAGAATCTGGGAATATTGCAAAAATTGTATGTGCGCGGAGCGCACATCACAAGCACGTAGTACGCAATATTTCGCATTTTATCTCTCCTTGTGTTACTTACATTCAATATTCTCTTTCATGTTTTGTACATAAATATCTAAGCACCAGGTAGTTTGATGTTTCTTATTATGTTTTGCACATGTGCTTCACATGTTTGAATACATTTTATTTTGAGCTTGTTGCAATTTTTTTTTAGGATATTGCATAGCATGTTATTAGCTTTTGAGGATGTTGCACAAGAATTTGAGCATGTTGCAGCGACATGGTAAAACCCCTCATGAACCATCCTGATATATGTATTATATGTATATGTATATATATATACTATCTATTTAAATCGACAGCAGGTGACTTTATAATCTCATAAACATAATACATACTTATATATATATTTATGTGCGTATGTGTGTGTGTGTATGTGTGTGTGTGTGTGTATAACAGGAAATTCGTAGTAGTCCTGATGACGAATCATGGCATTCGAAGTCATATCCGAGTCGAACATCCTAACAACCCACTGAACGAGGACAGAGAGTTTTGTTTTTATTATGTGAACTTGACCTTCCTTTGAGGTCCAAACCGACGATGTAGGCAGCTCCAAATTGTCTGGCTAAGATAAACCTGTCACGTGTCCATAAAAGGTCATGCGCAATAATGGAAAGCTAGGGTCGTACCCTTCAAGAACATACAAGTGGGACGCTTCGCGACTCAGCGCTTTGTCTATTTTCGTCCTGCTCTACTCATACCATAAGGTTGAAAACAGCTTAACGACGTAGGGCCTATACAAATTTATGTAAACCATGGATGGATAGTGATACAATCAGAAAAAGGTTGTGGGAAAACGAAGTGGTAGAATGAAGAATACCCTTGGTTTAAAACAAAACCTTGAAATTTCACACGTCGTTTTAACAGCATGCATCATCGTTGTAAATATAGATACTAGGGCCTACTATGCTATTCGAAATGGATACATGTTCGGTGGAAAATTGATTCTTCGAAGATATACATTCTTTATCGAGATATTATTATATGTATACATCCTGTCGCACAAATATTCTAAAACCCCAGTTTTCTTTGCAGAGGGAAATAATTTTCAATATTCCACACTGAATGCCCCTCATTCAGACGCCTACCCATGTTCTATTGCCCCCAGGAAGTTGACTAAATGGTAAACTATCCAGTTAGGACCGAGGCGCCGACAATAAGCGCCAACACACGTAAATGCGCCCCCTATTGTCCGCAGGTTGCCCCAGTTTCCTCAGGCGTACCAAAAAGCCTACTGATGTTTGTGCACGTGTTTCAACAACGTACAAAACCCCTTGGGGATTGTCTTTCCTGGATGAACATTCCCTGATTGTTTCTAAATATTTAGACAAAACCTCCCAATGCACAGCTAGCTGTTGGCTATTAGCGTTAGACGTCTAAACGGTCTCGCAATGTTTTGAAGACCCAACTAGCTCCACGCTTCGGCTAGCCTGAGTTGATGAAATTATGGTGATGCCGAATGATTAGACGTAAGCGACCCAATCGCGAACTCATTTGTCCGTGAAGCACGCGAGAGTAAGGGCTTCTTAGTGCATTTTTAATGACGTTAGTGGAACAAATGCGCCCTCTGTGTCGTCGGTAGATCTGATAAATTCTCTCAAACGGACGGCATAAAGGGAAGGAAGATACACCAGGGAATGTTATGTACAACGACATCAACCGGGATAGCGAGCCGGTTTATTCGACCATCTTGAGAAAGTTTACCAACTCAGAAACGACACTGCGTCTACTTTAAATGCCATTTTCAGTTTCACTTTTTAAGCTTCTTTTTAGATTGTATGACTATATTGTAAGCGGGTCATACACATGTTCTTACATTTGTGATTCAATGAGTGAGTCACTTTTGTCTCGCTAGCTTTTTGTGACATTGGGTACAGTTATCTCCACGGAAATTGCAGGGTTTTTTTTTGTTGGTAGAAATGGCTAAAATTTCCACAAGTGCGTAAGTTGGATTTTAAAGAGTATCAAAAAACAAAAACAAAAAAAAACAAAACAAAAATCACACCTGATGGTGGTCACATGGTCTGCTACTATAAGTGTAACGTGTACGTAGCCAACTTACTTCTACCCGACGCAGGGTTTAATTACCGGCAATTACATTGACATCCAGTCAATGATGTTCAAAGAAGAATAAGTAAAATCAGACATTATCTAAAATTGGCCACTTTTTGTGAAACTTTAAATCTTTGTTTATTAAACAAAATAGGATTTACAGTTTAATCAGAAATTACAGAGTCATCATAATGTGCATCATCTTCAATCATTAATTACAATCAATCTTCATCAATCATTATTATTTTCAATATTCATTAATCATCATCATTTTCAGTCATTAGCTATAATCATCCTCCTCGTCGTCATTAACAAAGCTAAAAATGACCCCCTGAAATATTCTCGGTCAGTAACACCAGCAAGATGTGATACTAGGTGAACACGTCCAAGGCAGGGGGCCAGAAAACGAGATAACAAGATATCAATCGAATTGAACGTTCTCTTTCTGCGGGCTATTCAGGAAGATATTGGTAAAACACATGTCACAAATAACTGGGGCCTTTGGAGATAGGATCTTTGCAACGCTGTTTCCTCTCATCTTCCTACTAAGTGGCGCTTTTTGCCGAAACCGGCCAATCAAATCTCATACTGTCAAACAAACATCGGCACAATCCCCCACAAGCGCTATTTTGACTGCCAAGGATACAGTCAAAACAATCTATGAAGGTGCTAATGAGTTTACCTTTCTAATAAATGCGTGATATGCTTTATAAGTCATATATACATGTTAATGCCATTAATTTAGGAATGAACGCCCGCAAATTGTTTGTGTATTGTACAGAGAGCGTACGCAGGTGTGCGAAGGAATGGTAGATAGATTAAGATAGACAGAAACATCACTTGAGTAGTTCCCTTTCGTTTTGACTTCGTGGGAGTGAGGAATTTCTTTTATGTGTTGGAAATCCAATCACTTGAGAACACTCCCCACTAACAAAATGGCCATTCCATCAATACGATGACTGTGTAGGATATCAAATACGCTGACATAAAAGTCGTATTGCTATTGATTGTCTTGTCCTTTATTAAAAGTGTTCTTTGTTCTTCTCAGCGTATCAGTCCTATAATATATACAGTAAACAATCCATTTTCACCTGTATGGTTTCAGTACAAACATGAATATGATTTGCTCTTTGGCCAAGTTTGGCTGAGACTTAGGACAAGCACATTAAATTACGCAGGTGATGAGGAAGACGATTGTAATCAGATAATGATTAAAAGCAGATAGAAGAGACAGTGCTAAAAATCAGTACTGGAATATGACAGTAATGGCCCTCTCGAAACCAGATTTGGACTGCATGAGCAAAGTTAAAAACAAAAGTCGGATCTCCGTCGAATTCTTGTCAGCATTAAAGGTAATGCATGTAACCATGTCAGGGAATTATTCCCTAACCATGCGCACGACCTCTCAGAGAGTTCGCGCCACACATGTTGGCGCCGGTCGTCGGGTCTGTCCCGCTGTCACGAAGCAATCATTCGTCTGGACATTGTCTTGCGCGCCATCCCGATTCGAGGATCATGTCTGAATCGAGCGTCGAGGGGGACAGCGAACAGTGCGTTGACTTCGCCGTCTATTAGCCATCTAAGATGACCGGCAAATCGCAAAAGACCTCAGCACAATTCAACGTTCATTTTCCCATTCTTTGCCTTTACCCCCCCCCCCCCCCCCCTCACCCCACCCCTCCCCAATCTGACTCGGCCACACCTGCAAACAGAGAGAGATGGAACACCCCCACCGAAGCGGAATTCCTGTCCTATAATGGCAGAAATCGAATATAAATGGTTTTCCCTCGCTGACGCGTGAACTTTTCATTACCTTCCTTTCTCGTCTCATCACACGTCAGGTCCAACAGAGCTGGATCGTCTCAGGCAGAGGAGCTTGGATCCTGAATTCTTGATCACATGGCGGACAGAGGAGGAGACTACAAGTAATATCTGTGGGATTAAAAACACTGGCAACGCCCTAGGCGGTGTGGGCAACCCAAGATGTCTACTCTCTACAAGCAGATTAAAGAAAACATGCTGGAGTCCGCAACCTTAGGCAAGGGATGATCATGTGACAAACTATTCTGTCTTCAAAAAAATAAAGACTTGTTTATCCTACCGAGAAGGCTGCAAGCTGTACACTTCCCTCGTCTCATGAAAATCACGTCAGAGAGAAACCAGCTAGAAATAATCGGATTAAAAAAGGAGATGCATAAATATTGTAAAGTATGCCGAATAAACATGGGCTGTAGCCGCATACTGTACAAAAGTTAGACATGCCCAGCAATGGCAGAGAATATGGATCATACTTCGCATTCAGATTTTGGGTCAGCAGTAGTTATGACACAAGAAACCCATGTGCTGAAAAAAGGGCGTTTTAACATAACAGATCGTTCCTGAATGCTGTCAGGTAGTAAGCTTCACACACGACTGTAAATCACTTTAACATTTCCGCACTCAATGTGATAATTGACAAAATAAATGAAGAATATAATAAACAATAACAAAAGAAAATAGATATGACGTGTCTTATACAGCTTCTTGTTCGTTGTAGTATGTGTTTAACGATGAACACTTGTGAATCATATGTACACTATTTGAATAGTTACTTCACGTCCTATATTCTTTGAACATTTCAAGAGAGGTGGTCACATGAGTCCGTATCATGTCATGATCAGGCCATGTATTTGTGTTTCTTTGTATCTTTGAACTTGTTCAAGCACAAACCTAGTCAACACACTGGCTCTAGAAGAATTTTCTATCTCAGAGTAGTGTTGATATCACGTGGTTCACGACCGTTAATATGTTTATTACACCTGAGAGCGGCTGAATGCCGCTCGATTGGTGAACGGATGACGTCACGGTGAGGCATTTCATCAAAGGTAGATCCCAAACATACTCATCCTAGCTCCTTTAAGACTCATCCGCCATCAATTCACAATACGCTTTTGATATAATTATCATTCACCTCCCGCAACCTTGGACTTAATATAGTTCTGTTTTTAAAACCGTCGTCCTTACACCTGTGGCGATACGTAAGCACAATTTCTCAACGATATAATATATATATATATATATATATATATATATATATATATATATATATATATATACTATTTACTATATTTACTAAAGCGTTCTACTGTGCATTGTTTCGCAGCATTACTTACAAATACATTCATTATAATCATGAACAATCTCATTTACGTTTCTCAATAGATATTACCCGTTATGTTTCGATTTGTTTACTCAGTTTTCTTTTGATTCTGGTGTCTATAATGAAACTTTGTAATTCGCGCTTCATATTGTACATTCCGCATTTTGACAATGTAGGGTTTTTTTTTTCGATACATGAGTTTGACTTGGAATTGTGTTTGCCATGTTCTCTTTTAATGCGGGTCACTCTTTTAAAGCAGGTCCAGCTAAGTTAATAGGTCAGAAAGGATGTTGCCGGGAACAAGTCAAGAGAATAATGTAAGTCTTATAATAAGCAAAACATTTGCTTGGGGAATTTCAACACTGCCAAGCAGCCAAGCTATGACACTTCCATATTAGACGATTAAACAGGTGCCGTTATTTTTGTCTTAAGGGCGAAACGTAAACATTGCATGCGCGTTTAGAACATGCCTCGCTTACGGGTAGTCCTGCTTGTGTGAGCCCTTATGTACTTCCTAATAGTCAGCAGCAGACTTTTGTATCTATGATCAGACAGGGGTTTGTGTGTGATAGAAAATTTTGTCCTATAATCGCCCACTTGTGCTGCAGAGACGTCGTTAAAGAGCGCGCAAGTGGTCGGGAGAATTCTCCAGTGAAAGGCAATTGCAGCATTGTATTTACGCAGGACAGGTGAACCGTGGTCGGCTCTGCGAAGAGTTCAAAGACTCGTATCCATCATCCTTGAAAATGGCTGAATCAATTTGAGCACCCAACAGTCGAGGGGTATAAATGACTTCTTCTCCAGAGTGCTTCGTTGATCTCCCTTCTGGGGGGGGGGGGGGGGGAAGCGAGCGATATGCGCACGTTGCCCTTCACATGCACGTGACTGCACAGAAGCGCCACATTAGTCCATGCTACGATAAGTGGGAAGCCACCAGGCCAAAAAGATGCGTGCAAGGTGTAAAACTTGGTCTCTATGGAAACGACGGAGTGGGCGCATGTTTTGATGCTGTCGAAGGACATGATTATCATCGGCAAGAACTAAGGTTGACCCTTGATACGACGTCTATCAAGGCAGAGACTTTCACGTGATGACGAGAAAAAAATCTATGCGATGCTCATCATTCAGGGTAAACAAATCGTTAAACCAGCTTATGAAAATGACTGAAAATATTGACTGAGCATAATGTTATGCTTACTGATGTTCCTCCAGTCCTTTTTTATGGTCATGTGCACATTGTGACTGCAATGTTTGTATTTTTTTCCTGTAAATCTGTGGACCCCTCTGATCTTTGGCTTATGAAATTTTTTTCCAACCCATGAGTGGAAAACATCATTGATTGATTGATTGATTGATTGATTGATTGATTGATTGATTGATCGACCGATCGATCTATCGATTGATTCATTGATCGATTGATTGATTTAGGTTAGTCCGTGTGAGGTTGACAGGGTTGCTTAAATTCGGTTCACTCTATTTCTTTCTATTCATTTTTCGAGTTAAAGATTAATTTGTCTTCTATTCTGATCTTCATTCCCTACCGTGGGTTGAAAACCATGAAAAGCGTATATACCAAGCACCAAGCAGACCATTCAAAGACTCGGGTAGAAATCAAGCCAGCACAGCATTATGCAGTGTTCAACAGAGAGCCCACGAACACGATTAGAAGGGTGCGAATGCTACACCGTATCCACTCTTCCGCTGAGACCACTTACGTTAAGTGTTTACACCCTTCATGTCTTGTATATCTCAAGAGCCGTGACTTACTCGTCATTCCCTCTTCCCTTAACATGCAGTGTTTTCTTTTGGGACAACATGCTGTCGTCTTCACGCTTTAGAGAGTCTGGTTGTGGTGGTTCGTAACCCTTTGAGTACCGACTGGGACAGAAAACCTCACACCATTGCGCACACTGTCCTAAGTCCCTTGCACAGACATGGTTAAATCACAGAAATAGATGCCACTGTAGCACTCTCAACAACTATGATGGTTGTAAATAACAGCATTTGATAACTGAATTATGACCATTACATAAACCTTTGAGTGTGAAATCAAACTCTTTGCCTCAGAGCAGCTGAAAGATGCTTTAGCTGCTGGTGGAACTTTGCTGATGTAAACTTAGAAGGGCGGATTCACTTTTATCGCATGGTATTCTATTGTCATTTGGAGGAACAAAAGCAAAGCAGGAATACGGCTCTCTGGAGCACTAGCTTCAGATATTGTGACCCGAATTCACGAAAGTAGTACAAATTAAACCATGATTTAAACCATGGAGCGCCAAGTGTCGCATGGAATATTTTGTTACGAAATCAGTCATTTCGTCGATGAAATGATTATTTTGTAACGAAATGACAACATTTTGTAACTAAATGAACATTTCGTCCACGAAATGATAATTTTGTTAACGAAACGGTCATTTTACCGACGAAATGACCAATGTCTTAACGAAATATTCCGTACAACACTTGACGCTCCATGGTATTTGTCCGTGGTTTAAACCATGGTTTCATTTGTACCACCTTCGTGAATTCGGGCCAAAGAGTTTTCTTTCGCATTTTACTGATGACGCCAAGTATTTTGAGGCTCGAAAGTGTGTGTGTGTTTTTTGTGTTTTTTTTTTCAGCGTTGCATCATCCGATATTATAAGTTGCCAACCTTTCGAGCGCTCACATCGTATAACACTGACTCACGTTCAGTGATGCGTAGCTCGTCATAAACGAAGTCATGCGACAACCATGTTGCATGATTAACCAAACATACCACAGCACTTCCACAGAAATTGATATCAAGACTGATTAAAAAGACATCACCCTAGTGACATCCAGTAAGAAGAGCAAGACGAATTAATTGTTCGGTGGCTAGCTTATGATACAGCAAGTTTCTGTGTAGTTGGTATTCTCAGTACAAGGCATTTCAATGGCATATTATTGATCCAGGCATTGGCAAAAGGTAGGATGACTACGTGTATCACAGCCTGCTGTATTGGCCTCACATCTACTGGGCCCAATAAGAAAGAGAGACAGGGGGGGGGGGGGGTAGGGAGAAATTACTGAGTCCTTCCTTCCTCCGTTCCTTTCATTACCCTCTTTAGCCTCGTTCGCTGAAATTCACAACTTAAAATTCACAACTGGCTCGTTCACACGGTTGCACACCCGCGCGCTTTTGAGCATGACAGCATGCTCTGTAATTGAATTTTACAGAGTGCTGGCCTGAGTAGGATATAGGGCAAGGTGAAAATGCACACCTGAATTTAGGTGTATGCATTTCACACTGAATAGTTTGACCTTGTCTAAATGGAATAGAAAACAAGACAAAATATGAGAACGATGCGAGAACAATCGTGGTTGTACATATTCGGTGCACGAGTAAGAAATAACGATCAGACCAGAGTATGCACTGTGATTGTTAACAAGACATTTCGGTATCGGCGAATGCTTCTAAATAACAAGCCCTTTGAGAACTATTGCGGGAAATCAAAAAATCAGAATCGGCACACTGGAATCAAACAGGATAACTCACAATTCATCAAAATATGTCATATCGATGGATTATCGAAAACTAGTTTTCCATCAGTCGTGATTCTATTTCGAAATGAGTTGTGGGAAGTGTAACTTTCAGGGTAGAGCTTAGTCTGGTTTCCAGACCCTTTTGCCAACTGGTAGGACAAAACCACCTTAAACTATACCAGTTTTCGACGTTGAGGGCGTCAATGTCCTGAATAACGAAATAACATGAACATAGGGTCTGGAAGCCAGACTAGGTAGAGCTTCGCAAAGGACGGGTTCGTATCTACAACTCAGCTCTTGAAGGCACCTATAATGTTCGTGGACATCGTCAGAAATGATTCTTCCAAAATCGCCATATTAAGAAGTTACTCAGCCTCAGCTCATATGCGGAGGAAGGTTTCGGGTACGCTGACCCGAAGTAAATGAGGAGGCGTAATGTAGGTCTGCACCCTCCGTTTATTTGTCTGATTGAGAAGATTACCCACGATTTGATGGCATGTGATCACCTCTAGCCCCCCGTTTGAATGGTTCATACCTACGTCATTTCAGACTAAACAAGCAAGACTGATGCTTTAAGTAGTCATAAATAGTGCGGGGCAATGGAGTGATGAATGGGATATATCGTAATAGTGCAACCGTTTGTCTGTTCATGAACTGAATTCGTGGTACCACAGAGAACATTGTATTTCTATCTCTAGACACACTAGACTATGATCCTAATAATGTATACCGACGTGCAGACAAGTGTAACGATTTGATAATGTATAATGTCAATTGTGACGTCAGGTTACCACAGTGGTTCTTATTGCAACCTACCAAATAAATATGTGAATAAGTATTATATTCATGTAAATATAACTTATTTGTAGTGCATGTCTGTTGAGAATCAAGCGATGTTGCTCATTTCCTCCATGTTAAATAAATGTAACAAATATTCCCTTCATTTAGAACCAATTCTGATGTCATTAAGAGTTTTTTTTTTTTATAACACTTGTTAGTTTTGTCTCTTTGTGTAATATACCTTATCATCCTCGCTGTTCACTCCTTCATGCTTTCGTGTTATATTTTTAACAAACACTGACGAATCATACTCATAGAACAATACTATATTAATAACTAAAATGAACAGTTCAATCTGTGTTTGATATTTTCTAGAAAAGTTATTTCTTGCTATTCTAGAACCCTAATTAGGTCAAATGCTATATCGTCTTTGGAATACACGAAACAGTGTAAAGCACATAGAAGCATTATGTGGTGCGCAATAAATAATTTCTCATTACAGTAGCAGTGCTAATATGGTTACAGCTAGTTATTCCAAAAGGTTCGTGACTCCTTTTCATTTTCGGATTAACAGCGTCTCGAAATGTTCGGATTAACAAGCCCTATTTCAATTCCGGATTAACGAATGACGTATAGGGAATTTGTGGGTTTTGGAATAACAAACTTTCTGAAATACGAACATAATCCGTTGCTACTACTACTATTCTTACTATTGGTTACATCGATGGTGAGAACTGCGATTCTTCCATGCGACCCACAATAGGAATGTCTTGAAGTAGAGACTAGGATAATAGTTCGGTGCTGCCCGTTGTCGAACGTCGAGGTATTGTTCCAAATAAAGTGAATCCGAGCAGAGTGCATTGTTTCAATGTTACCTCAGACTACTGCCGGTGGTATAATATCCATCCAGATAGGAGATCAGTCAGCCAGCCAGCCCACTTGCACGAGGAGCTGACGAATATCTAAGGTCTGTTGACTATTTCTCGATCAACGAGACTTGTCAACACTCCTATGCTACAGTTCAGTTCAGTTCAGTTCGATTTTATTTCTGCATTTTTTTTTCAAGGAAATCAAATATTGAAAAAAAAATGACAACACGTGTATCTGACAACAGAATAGGAAAAAAAATTACATTCATAGTGTCATAATCACAATCTTTAAGGTATAAACATAACAATGAGATCAAAGGAATGGAGGATACATTGTTTCAGAATAAAGAGTAAGAAAAAAAAACATGCAGGAGCCTGCCGTCTTTAAGCACATGCTTGATAGTGATGGCAGCCTAAGAAACTCAAAAAAGGAAATTAGAAACATACAAATATTTATACAAAATGGGTAATTTCCCATTTAAAGGGGATGGCTTGTAACTAATCATTGGGAATCAGTGTGAATGCTGGGGGATGATTGTTCCAATGTGCTAATTTTGTGGCGTCCACAAGGGGACGTCAGTGGAATAAAGAAAAACAGAAAAAGAAAAAGCAACATGTGCAGAATAGTGAATAAAGTGCATTAAGTTCAGTGAAATGTGCTTTTATTATTATTATTATTATAAGTCAATTAAGACAAATTTTATGGATGTGAGTATGTATTACATGATTGTGGATATGCATGTGTTTATGTTAAATGTTAAATATATTTGTGTATGTGTTTGTGTGAGTGTGAGTGAGGAATTACTCAAATTGCGGAAAAAAAGGTCTTCCTTATCTATCTTTCAAAAACTGATCCGTGCCGATAATGTTACTGATACACTTTTTAAAGTTGTTTAGGTTATATATATATAAGGTGATATATATATATATATATATATATATATATGTGTGTGTGTGTGTGTGTGTGTGTGTGCGTGTGTGTGTGTGTATGTATGTTAGAAAAGCGCCATATTTAGGATATGACCGATGATATAAACATCTATATACTGTAAATAGGTCACAACAATGTGAATGATACGAGAGATATTCTAGTAGCTAAATAGGGTCATATGGAGCCTGTGAGAGTACCTCTGAAAAACAAGAACATTTTCATCTTTGTTTATGTTGTCTTATCGTAATCAACAATTGATAGTCGCACCACTCCCAAGTTATTATAAGTATGCAAAGAGCCGTTTGCATGAATTTTCGAGTTAAACTTCCACAATTCCTGGGATCAGTCATGATATTCATTCAAAAGTAAATGATTACGAAAACTCGCTATGGAAATGTCACGTGTGCTCTTTGATATTTTGACACTTTCTCATCACTTTTCACTTGAACCTGTCCTAAGAAAGGTCGCCGTATGACATGTGTGTTGGCGTGACGACAGACAATAAAACGGTTCCTTGTTGCTATCCATCTTTCCGGTGGTGCATGGTGGAAATCTGCAAATTCACAGGGGCCAGGATGCAGTGAGGTGGGTAATAGGGGCAGTTTATTGGCCTCTAAGTTTGCCAATGTGTACATGGAGGGGAGCAGTGGCCGGAAAGAGGACCTCAACATCCAGAAATATTTGGTACAGAGAGCAACTCAATTGATATGTACTCGCCTTCCTTCCCCGGGCAAGCCCCGTCAAATTTAATTAGGTTCGACATTACTCAGGATTATTTTCGTTCTGCCGATCAGCCAATATATAAGGAATCGCCTGTGGAAATCACCCAGCGTAGACTCCAAGCTCCCTCCCATCCCCGACTGGGTCGCCCAATCCGCCTTTTGAGCAGATTTGAGCGTTACTGGGATCATCTTCGCCACGTTAATCAAAAATACGTTAAAAGCCACCGGGAGAGGGCGATCAATTTCATTTTATTAGTGTCTTTAGTCGGGAAAGGGATTCGCAGCTCAACAGGCATTTTAATTTGACGCCGGCTATTGATCCGGTGCCCGTTTTTTAGCCCTACGAATACATCGTCACTGCGCGGGGAGGGTCGGAAGATGGCGCGATGGAATGACACGAAATCGTTACCACATCAGATAATTATATCGACTTGGGTATAAATCACAGCAGGACCTGCTCTTCTTAACCCGATTCTCATCGTTCTACCAAACCTAGCAAGCCTAGCAAACATCACTACGCACATACACATTCTCACCACACACACACACATACACACACACACACACACACACACACACACACTCACTCACTCACACAAGCGTACATACATTATGATAAAGGTTACCATTATTGTTACATCGTTATTATTGATATCATCTTTTGACGTCGGGTGAGAATGATAAGGGCGTTAAGTTGTCACTAAACCCATAGTGTTCGAGGCAAATTAACGCCTTTCTCATTCTCAACAGCTGGGTCTTGAGTAGATCCTGATTACTACTATCATTATCGTCATCATTATTATCATTAATTAAATCGTTGTTATCATCATCGTTATACATCTTCACATTTTGCCCCCTACTTTGATACTGCGGCACACGTTTTGATTTGAAAGAAATTTGGAGCTTTCTCCTACACAGATACGGATAATTTTGAGCTCTATTCTTTTCTCTCTCTCTCTTTTGTTTTTGTTTTTGCTTTTGCTTTTGCTTTATAAATAGCGTATGTGTATCAGTGGTAAAAGATTAGAACCCTGACAGGCAAAGACGTACTAGTAATGCATCTCTCTGACATAAATAGCTCGATTACTTCGGCTCTATTTTCCACATCATTCCACATTTGTCAGTGCGATCAAAAACAGTGGGCTTGGTATCTTTTTGTCAATGACGTTAGTGGAATTTTGAAGTTGAAACAACCAGAATTTGTACGACAGATATTCCAAAACACGTGAGTGTCGGATCGTAAATTGAATTTTATCGACATTCGAAGGTTATTGCCTCAGTGTATCGAACGCCTAACTGAAACCCGTTATATGATATTTCATGGAATGGTTAAATCATTGGAGGTGAATGGCTAGATAGATGGTTTCCGTTTGGTTTTCGAGAACATTTTTTTTTTTTTGTATATGCCAGATCATCACTAATATTCCTCGCCAGAGACACTACTCAGGGGTTGGGGACTGAATGTATAGGCTAATCTCCTTAACTGAACATTGCCCCCTCCCCCAGTGTATTCAACATAATCAAGTCACAGGGCAGCGATTTGCGAAGGTATATGAAATGACGTTAACGGAGGTTCGACCAACCATGGCCCACATACATAGCGTATCCGCACGTTATAGTGAGACGCAGGTGCACACTTGTACGCCACTAACCTTTCCCGCGGGTAGGTCTCTTGTATGAGCGCCGCCGACGGTCATATTATGAGAGCTGTATAGTATTTCCTGCCAAGCGAGTGCCAGGTTGCCCTTGCTGATGGTGTCTTTTTCTTCTCACAAGAGCAACAGATGAAACAATATATTCCGTATAATTATCCTGTTCATTTTAAAACGGGGCACTGTAAGAGTGTCTTATGCTTGCCACGTGTGGTGAAACAGGAACAGCCATACACTATTGTGATGTCTAAAGACCCTGAACAGTAATGGCGATGAAGATGTGAAGTACATTTAGTATCTAGCAGGAGGTGCTATTGCTGTGATGTAAACATTTAGAGTGTTCTTGTAAGGGCATAGACATCGTATTGTTTTGTCAAACTGCATTGAAGGTTCACACAGCTTTCATTGTCAGGGAGTATCTTGCACAATATTGGGGTGAGATGTCATGGGCGCATTCGGTTTGAACACGTGAATGTGGGTGAATTTTTTTTTTTTTCGTTTCATCAGCACAGAAAAGGCGTAAAAGCCATGCGGGGGATGTGTGACGTTCATAAGGCTAAGGGCTGATAACGAAGACATGCATAGCATTCCATCATTACCAAAACACGATTTCGTCATCATAGTTGATTTATTTCACAGAATACATATTTGATTGCATTCCATTTATTTGTGTGTCAAGATGTTTTTCAAACTTACATATTACCATTATTGGACATCAATGTTAATTCATGCAATCGTTTCTGTAAAAAAAAAAAAGGGGGGGTTTCTGTTGGAAATGGAAAAAAAATGAATGAATGAATGAATGAATGAATGAATGAATGAATGAATGAAAGGAAAACATAGGGTTTATGTTTCAGACACAATATCTGAATATTTCATTGTGATGCATATTCTTATTCACGCTAACCCAAAACCATGCACATAATGATAAGGTAGCCATTACGGAGATATAGCATACATTACTTCTTTATAATGACAGAGTTATGATTGAAATCACTACATCCTCACATCACACTGGTCACAATATAAACATATTATATATGTGTGTATATATATATATATATATATATATATATATATATTATATATATATATATATATATATATATATATATATATATATTATATATTGCTTAATGTCTTGAACAGCGACATTTTCATCATTTGTGCTTCTTGAGGGAGAATGAATGATCTTAATCACACGCTTAATTCAAAATTCTAAGTATAGAACTGTAATAGTCATCGCATTTTACATACCCATAACTTAGGTTTCTGTTGTAACATGTTCGCGCCATTATAAAAAAAAAAAAAAAATCAATCATTGATCTTTCAGTCAGCTACAGGCAACACATTCCTACCAAGAAAAAAAAAAGCAGGTAGGTTTTGTCCGTGAACAATCGCCTTACAGCCAATGTTTAGCTTGGTGAAACCCTGACGAAATTACTTTTTCAACACAGGAAACCCCGGTAATGTGTAACCGGATAAGTTTCTCTGCGAGAATATCCACGATCAGATATTGGACTTACCCTTATAAGTCTTGCAACAACACGAGATCAATATCATTCGCCTCAGCCGACCATCAATGTTTAGTGGAAGGTGTAAAAAGCGCCGCCAGTCGTCCTTGATATATTTCAAGGGTGGCACGCTTCCCGCCAAATATCTCGATAAATGTCGCCATGTCCAGCGTGCCTCGGTCAAGCGTCATCAACAGCAAATACTCGATTCTCGCTAGTCGTTTGAACTTGAAAGGAAAAGAGAAAAGGGAAAAAATAGCCAGCGACCTCCTTTCAGACTAACAACGACAACAGCAAGAAAAAAAAAAAGGCTTTCCATAAAACCACCCAAATACTTGTTACTAGCATCATTGCCTTCCTTCTCCTGGCAGACGACCGTCGAGAATGTGCCTTTCTGACGTGAATTTTCCCGCCATCGCCTGATATCGATCATGAAGAAGCGACTCTCAAACCCGAGGCGAAACGAGACCGCCGGTCAAGGAATCTATTTGAACGAAACGGTCTCTTTTCGAATGTCAATACCAGCCTGTACAATTATGTAAATAACATTCCCTTGTCTTACACAAAATATGATGAATTTCTCATTTTGTATTCTGCGTTTCATGGGGAAAATGAGATGACCGCAAAGTGGGGAGGGGATTCCTTTGGGGGAAAAATCGATAATTTACGTGTAGAACGAACTTAGCTTTCAATACCCTCTGTCTTATTCCCATCACACCTAGCGCATTTTTATCTAATCTATCTACGATAAAAAAGGGAAATTTAATCAAGTTGAGTCACCTTAAAGGTTTTATCATCACGCGGTTTGGAGTATCGAATACTTGATGAATCTGTGGGTGGGTGGCTTGTGGCTCAAGATGTGACGACAAGAAGTCAAAGATATACCTTCAGCACTTTCCCCAACACTTTTTGGCTATACCTCAACAAGAAAACAAAATGTATTCATCCACACGCCTCTAACCACACACACACACCCATACACACACACACACGCACACACACACATACACACACACCTAAATGGAATATACATAGCCTAGTAAGGATAGTGTATGTTGTATTTACCTTTTTTTCCATTGACCCTCTCGAACCCATTAACACAAAACGTAATTGACGTAAATGACATAATTTTGAAAAGAGATTATCAATGGTAACAAGAGGCTTAAGGAGCGGAATGAACGAAAAAAAAACTAGTAAGGATAGAGTATGTTGTATTTACCTTTTTTTCCAGTGACCCTCTCGAACCCATTAACACAAAACGTAATTGACGTAAAAGACATAATTATGAAAAGAGATTATCAATGGTAATAAGAGGTTTAAGGAGCGGAATAAACGAAGAAAAAAACATCTCAATGTCACTTACTGAATTATTTGAGTATTGTTTTTCGCATAGCGCAATATCTGGAATTTATGTTATATTGTAGCTACGCTTTGTGCACACGTCAGTGACAAACTATTGACAATGTAATGCTTTTCCTTAAACAGCGTCTCACATAATGATGAGCAATGATACCTACGGTCATTTCGTCATTGTCATTGTTATCATTATCTTCATTGTTCTTATTATCAACACCATTGTTGTTTGAAGGTTTATTATTATAATTATCATTACTGTAATGTGTTATCATTACTTATTTTACCACAGAAAATGACAAATAGATTAAAGAATAGTGACCATGATGACAGAGAATTATAACAATGGAAAAATTATCCACGTAAGAATTAAGCGGAAAGGGGCAATAAGTAGGTCAAGGACCACAAAAGTAATGTGCTTTACTGTCGCCCCTAGTATAAGCATTTGAGCTCGCACGTGGTGTCCCATGAAAACATAGACAAATTAACATAATAGTGCCAAAGAGGAAAGAAAAAGAAACTAGAGATTGTAATTTGTCATCACTGACAAATTAAGGTGATCCGATTTTTTTTTTTTATCAATGATTCGAGTCCTGATCGCAATAGGCATGACCATACAAGTTTCATCTGTGTTTAGAGACATTGGCCGTGTGATGTTTGCATTCTCATTTAGCAAAGGGAGTCATATCTGCCATGTTAGGTACCAAATTCTGTATACACTATAACAAAGAAACAGCAACAAGTACATATGACCTTTGACCCACCTTTGCATTCCCAAGATTGCATCTGATGAAATAGTGGTTATTTTGTGAAATGATTCTCGCGACATCGTCTATACGTGCGAAAAATATTGGAAAGATAGGACAGGTATTCACTAAGATACAAAATGAAACAATTATGACATTTGACCCTAATTTACATACCCAAGATGTTGTCCGATCCACTAGTTGTTTTTTTCTGAAATAATGTACGTGACATGAATTAAACATGTGCAAAATATGGGGGTGATAGGGCTTGTTTTTCTTGAGTTATTGCAAAGAAAGTTGCCGAAAGAAAGAAATATCTCAATATATAGAAGATAAGCTTTAATTTCAACCAAGTTTTTTATCGTAATCCCGACATTGTATGAAAAAACGAAGGGCACACTAACGATAGCGCAAAGTCTCAGCTACAACATATTAAAATCTGGGAGAAATTCACCGAAGGGTAAATGAGCTAGTGCTCGATAAAGACAATCATGTCAATTTCCACAATTCCCTCCCATAGAGATAACACGTCATAACGAAGATACAAAAAGAAGTACATATGACCTTTGACCTCAATTTGCACAGACAAGATGGCATCTGAGTAAAAAGTAGTTATTTTGTGAAATGATCCTTGTAACATGGTCTTTGCGCGTGCAAAATATGGGAAAGATAGGACATGTATTCATTAAGATACAGGGTGAAACACTTATGACCTTTGACCCTAATTTACATACCCAAGATGGCGTCTGATCAAGTAGTTGTTATTTTGTGAAATAATGTTCGTGACATGAACTAAACATATGCAAAATATGGTGGTGATAGGGTATGTTTTTCTTGAGATACTGCACAGAAAGTTGCAGAAAGAAAGAAATATTTCAATACATCGAAGATAAGCTTTAATTTCAACCAAGTTTTTTCACGTGATCCCGACAACGCATGAAAAAACGAAGGGCACACTTACGATAGCCCAAAGTCTCAGCTACAACATATAAAAATCTTGGAGAAATTAACCGAAGCATAAGGGAGCTAGTGCTCGATAGAGATAGTAATGTCAATTTTCATTTCCAGAAAAACTGCACTCCCATAGAGATAACACGTAAACTGGTCAAATTCGACAAGGTTACTTTCAATCCATTTTTGCTAGGTTATGCTGTCATTCAATCAAAATTGTTTTATTACATAACTGATAGAGCATTAAATTAGCTACAGCATACTGAAATCTGGGTGAAA
The DNA here is from genome assembly GCA_033980235.1 of Diadema setosum. Classification (NCBI taxonomy): domain Eukaryota; kingdom Metazoa; phylum Echinodermata; class Echinoidea; order Diadematoida; family Diadematidae; genus Diadema; species Diadema setosum. The sequence continues at coordinate 48,319,137 of CM067060.1, forward strand.
ATTGGCCAAGGATAAGTGAGATACGCTCAAGTAAACTTGAAATTTGATGACGTCATTTTGAAAATTTACTGTTTTTATTTTATGAAGAAATTTGATATCTTTTCATCATTTTTCCAGAATCGCCAACCCATGAAATGACATGTACAACTCATCAGCTTTCAAAATATGTAAAGAAAATGGGGGGTCACCGTCCATCCTGGCGAGTAAAATCGGATTGAAAATTGGCGGTTTTTTGGCTTAGTTGCACTGTATATCGCCAATGACGCGCGCGCGGAATTTCAACTTTGATTGGCCCGTATGACGTCATATTGAGTCGGATCGACTTGGAACTTTGTAGAAATATGCCTTGACATTTCAGACATGCGATCCGTGCGATAAAACGGGAAATTTCTATTCCATATGAGCTGTGCGTGCGTATATGCGCGCGCGCTTACGCGTCCGTCGATTTATTTTGAAATACTGTAAATGACCTGAAACGTGTGCAAAACAATTTTGAGGTTGATTAGATCATGTTTTAATTTCAACGCGCGCGTACGCGCTCGTTTACTATGAACGTGACTAAATTTTATGAAATATATCATTAGACCCTGACTTGAACTATATGATATCTTAATTTCATTAAAAAATTCCGTTCCATTAATGAGATATTGATGTAAACGTGATTTCAGATAATGACGTCATACTGACGTCACGGTTAACTGATCACATTGATACACTAGATCTGTCGTCCTTAAGACATGATACATATATGGTATAAGTTTGAAAGTGATAGGTAGGGGACTTTTTGAGTTAACCGCTGCACAAGATTTGAGGAGAAAGAAATAAAGAAGAAGAAGAAGAACTAGAGATTGTAATTTGTCATCACTGACAAATTAAGGTGATCCGATTTCTTTTTTAATCAATGATTCGAGTCGTGATAGTGCAAAGTCTCAGCTACAACATACTAAAATCTGAGAGAAATTCACCGAAGCATAAGTAAGATAGTGCTCGATAAAGAGAGTCATGTCAATTTTCACATCTAAAAAATTCCCTCCCATAGAGATAACACGTCATAGCGAAAATAGAAAAAGAAGTACATATGACCTTTGACCCCACTTTGCACAGACAAGATGACATCTGAGCAAAAAGTGATTATTTTATGAAATGATCCCTGTAACATGGTCTTTACGTGTGCAAAATATGGGAAAGATAGGACATGTATTCACCAAGATACAGGATGAAACATCTATGACCTTTGACCCTAATTTACATACCCAAGATGGCGTCTGATCAAGTAGTTGTTATTTTATGAAATAATGTTCGTGACGTGAACTAAACATGTGCAAAATATGGTGGTGATAGGGTATGCTTTTCTTGAGTTATTGCACATAACAATGCAAAAAGAAAGAAATATTTCAATTCATCGAAGATAAACTTTAATTTCAAGTAAGTTTTTTGACGTGATCCCGACATCGTATGAAAAAACGAAGGGCACATTGACGATAGCCCAAAGTCTCAGCTACAACATATTAAAATCTGGGAGAAATTCACCGAAGGGTAAGTGAGCTAGTGCTCGATAAAGATAGTCATGTCAATTTTCACTTTCAGAAAAACTGCTCTCCCATAGACATAACACGTAAACTGGTCAAATTTTACAAGGATACTTTCAATCCATTTTTACGAGGTGATGATGTCATCCAATCAAAAACTTTGTAATTATAAATGTGAAAGAACATTTAATAAGTTACAACATACTGAAAGTAGGTGAAAATCAGCAAAGGATAAGTGAGATAACGCTCGAGTGGACTTGGATTTTGATGACGTCATTTTGAAAATTTACTTTTTTTGCTTTTTTAAGAAATTTGATATCTTTTAATCATTTTTTCAGTATCGCCAACCCATGAAATGATATGTACACTCATCAGCTTTCAAAATATGTAAAGAAAATGGGGGGTCACTGTCCATCCTGACGAGTAAAATCGGATTTAAACTTTGGCGGTTTTTTGGCATTGTTGCACTGTATATTCGCCATTGACGCGCGCGCGGAATTTCAACTTTGACGGGCCCGTATGACGTCATATTGAGTCGGATTGACTTGAAACTTGGTAGAAACATTCCTTGACATTTCAGACATCCGATACGTGTGAAAAAACGGGAAATTTCTATTGGATATGAGCTGTCCGTGCGTATATGCGCGCGCGCGTACGCGTCCGTCGATTTTTTCTGAAACTACTCCAAATGACCTGAAACGTGTGCAAAACAATTGTGAGCTCGATTGGAGTATGTTAAAATTTCAACGAGCGCGTACGCGCTCGTTTACTATGAACGTGACTAAATTTTATGAAATATATCAATAGAGCTTGACTTGAACTATATGATATGTAAATTTCATTGAGAAAATCCATTCCATTAATGAGATACGAATGTGAACATGTTTTCAGATAATGACGTCATAGTGACGTCATGGTTGACTGATCACAGTGATACATTAGATCTGTCCGTCCTTATGACGTGATACATATATGGTATCCGTTAGAAGTGATAGGTGAATGACTTTTTGAGTTAACCGCTGCACAACATTTGAGGAGAAAGAAATAAGAAGAAGAAGAAGAAGAAGAAAGAATCGGTACAGATACAATAGGTGATCCGAGAGGATACTCGGATCACTTAACTAGAGATTGTAATTTGTCATCACTGACAAATTAAGGTGATCCGATTTCTTTTTTAATCAATGATTCGAGTCCTGATAGTGCAAAGTCTCAGCTACAACATACTAAAATCTGAGAGAAATTCACCGAAGCATAAGTAAGATAGTGCTCGATAAAGAGAGTCATGTCAATTTTCACATCTAAAAAATTCCTTCCCATAGAGATAACACGTCATAGCGAAAATAGAAAAAGAAGTACATATGACCTTTGACCCCACTTTGCACAGACAAGATGGCATCTGAGCAAAAAATTGTTATTTTATGAAATGATCCCTGTAACATGGTCTTTACGTGTGCAAAATATGGGAAAGATAGGACATGTATTCACCAAGATACAGGATGAAACATCTATGACCTTTGACCCTAATTTACATACCCAAGATGGCGTCTGATCAAGTCGTTGTTATTTTATGAAATTATGTTCGTGACATGAACTAAACATGTGCAAAATATGGTGGTGATAGGGTATGTTTTTCTTGAGTTATTGCACATAACGTTGCAAAAAGAAAGAAATATTTCAATACATCGAAGATGAACTTTAATTTCAAGTAAGTTTTTTGACGTGATCCCGACATCGTATGAAAAAACGAAGGGCACACTTACGATAGCCCAAAGTCTCAGCTACAACATATTAAAATCTGGGAAAAATTCACCGAAGCATAAGTGAGCTAGTGCTCGAAAAAGATAGTCATATCAATTTTCACTTCCAGAAAAACTGTTCTCCCATAGAGATAACACGTAAACTGGTCAAATTTTACAAGGATACTTTCAATCCATTTTTACGAGGTGATGACGTCATCCAATCAAAACTTTGTAATTATAAATATGAAAAAATATTAAATAAGCTACAACATACTGAAAGTTAGGTGAAAATCGGCAAAGGATGAGTAAGATACGCTCGAGTGAACTTGAATTTTGATGACGTCATTTTGAACATTTACTTTTTTTTTACTTTTTTAAGAAATTTGATATCTTTTAATCATTTTTTCAGTATCGCCAACCCATGAAATGATATGTACAACTCATCAGCTTTCAAAATATGTAAAGAAAATGGGGGGTCACCGTCCATCCTGACGAGTAAAATCGGATTTAAATTTGGCGGTTTTTTGCCATTGTTGCACTGTATATCGCCATTGACGCGCGCGCGGAATTTCAACTTTGACGGGCCCGTATGACGTCATATTGAGTCGGATTGACTTGAAACTTGGTAGAAACATTCCTTGACATTTCAGACATCCGATACGTGTGAAAAAACGGGAAATTTCTATTGCATATGAGCTGTGCGTGCGTATATGCGCGCGCGCGTACGCGTCCGTCGATTTTTTCTGAAATACTCCAAATGACCTGAAACGTGTGCAAAACAATTTTGAGGTTGATTAGAGCATGCTAAAATTTCAACGCGCGCGTACGCGCTCGTTTACTATGAACGTGACTAAATTTTATGAAATATATCAATAGACCCTGACTTGAACTATATGATAAATTAATTTCATTCAAAAATTCCGTTCCATTAATGAGATATTGATGTAAACGTGATTTCAGATAATGACGTCATAATGACGTCACGGTTAACTGATCACATTGATACACTAGATCTGTCGTCCTTAGGACATGATACATATATGATATAAGTTTGAAAGTGATAGGTTGGGGACTTTTTGAGTTAACCTCTGCACAAGATTTGAGGAGAAAGAAATAAAGAAGAAGAAGAAGAAGAAAGAATCCGTACAGATACAATAGGTGATCCGAGAGGATACTCGGATCACCTAACTAGACTCGGAATTTGTCAACACTGACAAATTAGGTGATCCGATCTCTTTGAAAATCAATGATTTGAGTCCTGATCCAAATATTCGTGACCATACAGGTTTCATCTGTGTTGACGGGACATTGGCCGTGTGATGTTTGGATTCTCATTTAGAAAAGGGAGTGAGACCTGCCATCTTTGGTACCGAATTCCGTATACACTAACGGAAATACAGAATGAAGTATATTTGACCTTTGACCTCACTTTGCACACCCAAGATGGCGTCTAAGCAAAAAGTGATTATTTTATGAAATGATTCTTGTAACATGGTCTTTGCGTGTGCAAAATATGGGAAAGATAGGACATGTATTCACCAAGATACAGGATGAAACATTTATGACCTTTGACCCTAATTTACATACCCAAGATGGTGTCTGATCAAGTAGTTGTTATTTTATGAAATAATGTACGTGACATGTACTAAACATGTGCAAAATATGGGACTGATAGCCATTGTTGTTGTTCATCTATTGCACAGAAAGTAGTAGAAAGAAAGAAAAATACAGAAAAAATTGTTATTTTATAGAAATTTGAAGGAGAAGCATAAAAAAATCAGAAAAAGATAAAGTAAGGAAAGGGAGATTAAGATTAACTAAAGAAAAAGAAGAAAAAAAGTGTTTAAAAAAATAAAAAAAAAATATTGGCAGGGGTGAGCCTCGAACCAGGGACCTTAGGGTTACGAGTCGGATGCGCTACGCAATGACCTATTTCATTCTCCATAGGCCCTGTGTATTAAGCAAAATGACGCTGCATCGAAGCCTCGTGCCATTTTCAACCAAGTTTTTTGACGTGATGCCGACGTCGTATGAAAAAATGGAGGGCACACTTACGATAGCCCAAAGTCTCAGCTACAACATACTAAAATCTGGGAGAAATTCACCGAAGCATAAGTGAGCTACTGCTCGAAAAAAAGAGTCATGTCAATTTTCACTGCCAGAAAAAACTGCTCTCCCATAGAGATAACACGTAAACTGGTCAAATTTGACAATATTACTTTCAATCCCTTTTTACGAGATGATGCCGCCATCCAATCAAAATGTTGTTATTATATTAATGAAAGATCATTTAATAAGCTACAACATACTGAAATCTGGGTGTAAATTGGCAAAGGATAAGTGAGATACGCTCGAGTAAACTTGAAATTTGATGACGTCATTTTGAACATTTACTTTTTTTACTTTATTAAGAAATTTGATATCTTTTAATCATTTTGCCAGCATCGCCAACCCATGAAATAACATGTCCAACTCATCAGCTTTCAGAATATGTACAGAAAATGGGGGGTTACCGTCCATCCTGACGAGTAAAATCGGATTTAAAATTGGCGTTTTTTTGGCATCGTTGCACTGTATATCGCCATTGACGCGCGCGCGGAATTTCAACTTTGACGGACCCGTATGACGTCATATTGAGTTGGATTGACTTGAAACTTGGTAGAAATATTCCTTGACATTTTAGGCATCCGATAAGTGTAAAAAAACGGGAAATTTCCATTCCATATGAGCTGTGTGGGCGAATATGTGCGCGCGCGTACGCGTCCGTCCAATTTTTTCAATTTTTCAAAAAATGCTCCAAATGGTCTGAAACGTGTGCAAAAAAAAAATTTGAGCTCGATTTGAGCATACAAATATTTAAACGCGCGCGTACGCGCACGTTTTAAATGAAAATATGAATTTTGAGAATATGAATAAAATGCGCATAACTTGAAATGTATGTGACGTAAATTTCATTGAAGAATTCTATTCCATTAACGAGATATGATTGAAAATGTGTTTTCATATAATGACGTCATAGTGACGTCACGGTCGACTGATCACTATGATTTTACTTGATCTGTCGTCTTTGGGACATCATACATATATGGTATAAGTTTGACATTGAAAGGTAATGCACTTTCTGAGCTAACCGCTGCACAAATTTTGCCCAGAAATAAAGAAGAACTAGAACCGGAATTTGTCAACACTGACAAATTAGGTGATCCGATTTTTTTTTTAATCAATGATTCGAGTCCTGATAGTGTAAAGTCTCAGCTACAACATGTTAAAATCTGAGAGAAATTCACCGAAGCATAAGTAAGATAGTGCTCGATAAAGAGAGTCATGTCAATTTTCACATCTAAGAGATTCCCTCCCATAGAGATAACACGTCATAACGAAGATAGAAAAAGAAGTACATATGACCTTTGACCCCACTTTGCACAAACAAGATGGCATCTGAGCAAAATGTGGTAATTTTATGAAATGATCCCTGTAACATGGTCTTTACGTGTGCAAAATATGGGAAAGATAGGACATGTATTTATCAAGATACAGGATGAAACATCTATGACCTTTGACCCTAATTTACATACCCAAGATGGCATCTGATCAAGTAGTTGTTATTTAGTAAAATAATGTTCGTGACATGAACTAAACATATGCAAAATATGGTGGTGATAGGGTATGTTTTTCTTGCGTTATTGCACAGAAAGTTGAAGAAAGGAAGAAATATTTCAATACATCGAAGATAAGCTTTAATTTCAACCAAGTTTTTGGACGTGATGCCGACTCCGTATGAAAAAACGAAGGGCACACTGACGATAGCCCAAAGTCTCAGCTACAACATACTAAAATCTGGGAGAAATTCACTGAAGCATAAGTGAGCTAGTGCTCGAAAAAGAGAGTCATGTCAATTTTCACTGCCAGAAAAACTGCTCTCCCATAGAGATAACACGTAAACTGGTCAAATTTGACAATATTACTTTCAATCCATTTTTACGAGGTGATGCCGTCATCCAATCAAAATGTTGTAATAATATTAATGAAAGATCATTTAATAAGCTACAACATACTGAAATCTGGGAGTAAATTGGCAAAGGATAAGTGAGATACGCTCGAGTGAACTTGAAATTTGATGACGTCATTTTGAAAATTTACTTTTTTTACTTTATTAAGAAATTTGATATCTTTTAATCATTTTTGCCAGCATCGCCAACCCATGAAATAACATGTCCAACTCATCAGCTTTCAGAATATGTAAAGAAAATGGGGGGTTACCGTCCATCCTGACGAGTAAAATCGGATTTAAAATTGGCGTTTTTTTGGCATCGTTGCACTGTATATCGCCATTGACGCGCGCGCGGAATTTCAACTTTGACGGGCCCGTATGACGTCATATTGAGTCGGATTGACTTGAAACTTGGTAGAAATATTCCTTGACATTTGAGGCATCCGATAAGTGTAAAAAAACGGGAAATTTCCATTGCATATGAGCTGTGTGTGCGAATATGTGCGCGCGCGTACGCGTCCGTCCAATTTTTTCAATTTTTCAAAAAATGCTCCAAATGGTCTGAAACGTGTGCAAAAAAAATTTGAGCTCGATTTGAGCATACAAATATTTCAACGCGCGCGTACGCGCACGTTTTAAGAGAAAATATGAATTTTGAGAATATGAGTAATTTGCGCATAATTTGAATTATATGTGACGTAAATTTCATTGAAAAATTCTATTCCATTAATGAGATATGATTGAGAATATGTTTTCATATAATGACGTCATAGTGACGTCACGGTCGACTGATCACTATGATTTTACTTGATCTGTCGTCTTTGGGACACGATACATATATGGTATCATTTTGGCATTGATAGAAAGAGTACTTTCTGAGCTAATCGAAACACAACTTTTGTCCAGAAAGGAAGAAAGAAGAAGAACAAAGAATCCGTACAGATACAGAAGGTGATCCGAGAGGACACTCGGATCACCTAACTAGAGATTGTAATTTGTCATCACTGACAAATTAAGGTGATCCGATTTTTTTTTATCTTTGATTCGAGTCCTGATCGCAATAGGCATGACCATACAAGTTTCATCTGTGTTTAGAGACATTGGCCGTGTGATGTTTGCATTCTCATTTAGCCAAGGGAGTCATATCTGCCATGTTAGGTACAAAATTCTGTATACACTATAACGAAAAAACAGCAACAAGTACATATGACCATTGACACACCTTTGCACTCCCAAGATTGCATCTGATGATATAGTGGTTATTTTGTGAAATGATTCTCGCGAAATCGTCTATACGTGTGAAAAATATGGGAAAGATAGGACAGGTATTCACTATGAAAGATACAAGATGAAACATTTATAACCTTTGACCCTAATTTACATACCCAAGATGTTGTCCGATCAAGTAGTTGTTATTTTATGAAATAATTCACGTGACATGAACTAAACATGTGCAACATATGGGGGTGATAGGGCGTGTTTTTCTTGAGTTATTGCAAAGAAAGTTCCAGAAAGAAAGAAATATCTCAATACATAGAATATAAGCTTTAATTTCAACCAAGTTTTTTATCGTAATCCCGACATTGTATGAAAAAACGAAGGTAACAAAACGATAGCGCAAAGTCTCAGCTACAACATATTAAAATCTGGGAGAAATTCACCGAAGGGTAAGTGAGCTAGTGCTCGATAAAGACAATCATGTCAATTTTCACATAAAAAAAATCCCTCCCATAGAGATAACACGTCATAACGAAGATACAAAAAGAAGTACATATGACCTTTGATCTCAATTTGCACACCCAAGATGGCATCTGAGTAAAAAGTAGTTATTTCGTGAAATGATCCTTGTAACATAGTCTTTGCCTGTGCAAAATATGGGAAAGATAGGACCTGTATTCACTAAGATACAGGGTGAAACACTTATGACCTTTGACCCTAATTTACATACCCAAGATGGTGTCCGATCAAGTAGTTGTTATTTTATGAAATAATTCACGTGACATGAACTAAACATGTGCAAAATATGGAAGTGATAGAGTCCGTTTTTCTTGAGTTATTGCAAAGAAAGTTGCAGAAAGAAAGAAATATCTCAATACATGGAAGATAAGCCTGAATTTCAACCCAATTTTTTGACGTGATTCTGACATCGTATGAAAAAACAAAGGGCACACTTACGGTTGCGTAAACTCTCAGCTACATCATAATAAAATCTGGGAGAAATTTACCGAAGCTTAAGTGAGCTAGTGCTCGATAAAGATAGTCATGTCAATTTTCATTCCCAGAAAAACTGCACTCCCATAGAGATAACACGTAAACTAGGCAAATTTGACAATATTACTTTCAATCCATTTTTACGAGGTGATACCGTTATCCAATCAAAATTTAATAATCTTATGTTTGAAAGAACATTAAATAAGCTACATCATACTGAAATCTGGGTGAAAATTGAGAAAGGACTAGTGAGTTACGCTCGAATGAACTTGAAATTTGATGACGTCATTTTGAAAATTTACTTTTTTTACTTTATTAAGAAATTTGATATCTTTTAATCATTTTGTCAGCATTGCCATCCCATGAAATGACATGTACAACTCATAAGCTTTCAAAATATGTACAGAAAATGGAGGGTCACCGTCCATCCTGACGAGTAAAATCGGATTTAAAATTGGCGGTTTTTTGGCATAGTTGCACTGTATATCGCCATTGACGCGCGCGCGGAATTTCAACTTTGACGGGCCCGTATGACGTCATAGTGAGTCGGATTGACTTGAAACTTCGTAGAAATATTCCTTGACATTTCAGGCAGCCGATAAGTGTGAAAAAACGGGAAATTTCTATTGCATATGAGCTGTGCGTGCGTATATGTGCGCGCGCGTACGCGTCCGTCCAATTTTTTCAATTTTTCAAAAAATGCTCCAAATGATCTGAAACGTGTGCAAAAAAAATTTGAGCTCGATTGGAGCATGTCAACATTTTAACGTGCGCGTACGCGCACGGTTTGAGTGTAAACTGAAATGTGAGAAAATGTGTAGAATGCGCTTGATTTGAACTATATGTGACGTAAATTTCATTGAAAAATTCCTTTCCATTAATGAGATATTAATGAAAATGTGTTTTCATATAATGACGTCATAGTGACGTCACGGTCCATTGATCACAATGATTTTACAAAATCTGTCGTCTTTGTGACATGATACATATATGGTATAATTTTGAAATTGATAGGCAGAGGACTTTCTGAGTTAATCTCTGCACAACTTTTGTCCAGAAATAAAGAATCAGTACAGATACAATAGGTGATCCGAAGGATACTCGGATCACCTAACTAGAGATTGTAATTTGTCATCACTGACAAATTAAGGTGATCCGATTTTTTTTAAATCAATGATTCGAGTCCTGATCGCAATAGACATGACCATACAGGTTTCATTTGTGTTTAGAGACATTGGCCGTGTGATGTTTGGATTCTCATTTAAAAAAGTGAGTCATGTTTTCCATCTTTGGTACTAATTCTGTATAGACTAGATAACGATGATACAGCAACAAATACATATGACCTTTGACCCACTTTTACACTCCCAAAATGGCATCTGAGGAAAAAGTGGTTATTTTGTGAAATGATTTTCGCGACATCGTCTATACGTGTGCAAAATATGGGAAAGATAGGACAGGTATTCACCAAGATACAAGATGAAACATTTATGACCTTTGACCCTACATTACATAACCAAGATGGTGTCCGATCAAGAAGTTGTTATTTTATGAAATAATGTACGTGACATGAACTTTACATGTGCAAAATATGGGGGTGATAGGGGCTGTTTTTCTTGAGTTATTGCAAAGAAAGTTGCAGAATGAAAGAAATATCTAAATACATCGAAGATAAGCTTTAATTTCAACCAAGTTTTTTAACGTGATCCCGACATTGTATGAAATACGAAGGCACGCTGGCGATAGCGCAAAGTCTTAGCTACAACATACTAAAATCTGGGAGAAATTCACCGAAGGGTAAGTGAGCTAGTGCTCGATAAAGACAACCATGTCAATTTTCACATTAAAAAAAAAAATTCCCTCCCATATAGATAACACGTCATAACGAAGATACAGAAAGAAATACATATGACCTTTGACCCCAATTTGCACAGACAAGATGGCATCTGAGCAAAAAGTGGTTATTTTGTGAAATCATCCTTGTAACTTGGTCTTTGCGTGTGCAAAATATGGGAACGATAAGACATGTATTCAACAAGATACATGATGAAACATGTATGACCTTTGACCCTTATTTACATACCCAAGATGGTGTCCGATCAAGTAGTTGTTATTTTATGAAATAATGAACGTGACATGAACTAAACATGTGCAAAATATGGGGGTGATAGAGGCTGTTTTTCTTGAGTTATTGCAAAGAAAGTTGCAGAAAGAAAGAAATATCTCAATACATCGAAGATAAGCTTTAATTTCAACCAAAATTTTTGACGTGATCCTGACATCGTGTGAAACAACGAAGGGCACACTTACGATAGCATTAAGTCTCAGCTACAACATATTAAAATCTGGAAGAAATTTACCGAAGGGTAAGGGAGCTAGTGCTCGATAAAGATAGTCATGTCAATTTTCATTTCCAGAAAAACTGCATTCCCATAGAGATAACACGTAAACTGGTCAAATTTGACAAGATTACTTTCAATCCCCTTTTACGAGGTTATGCCGTCTTCCAATCAAAATTTTGTAATTTTACGTTTGAAAGAACGTTAAATAAGCTACAACATACTGAAATCTGGGTGAAAATTGGCCAAGGATTAGTGAGATACGCTCGAATGAACTTGAAATTTGATGATGTCATTTTGAAAATTTGCTTTTTTTACTTTATTAAGAAATTTGATATATTTTAATCATTTTGCCAGCATTGCCACAGCATGAAATGACATGTACAACTCACCAGCTTTCAGAATATGTAAAGAAAATGGGGGGTCACCGTCCATCCTGACGAGTAAGATCGGATTTAAAATTGGCGGTTTTTTGGCATAGTTGCACTGTATATCGCTATTGACGCGCGCGCGGAATTTCAACTTTGACGGGCCCGTATGACGTTATATTGAGTCAGATTGACTTGAAACTTGGTAGAATTATTCCTTGACATTTCAAACATCCGATCCGTGTGAAAAACCGGGAAATTTCTATTGCATATGAGCTGTGCGTGCGTATATGCACGCGCGCGTACGCGTCCGTCCAATTTTTTCAATTTTTCAAAAAATGCTCCAAATGATCTGAAACGTGTGCAAAAAAAATTTGAGCTTGATTGGAGCATGTCAACATTTTAACGTGCGCGTACGCGCACGGTTTAAGTGCAAACTGAAATGTGAGAAAATGTATAGAATACGCTTGATTTGAACTATATCTGACGTAAATTTCATTGAAAAATTCCTTTCCATTAATGAGATATTAATGAAAATGTGTTTTCATATAATGACGTCATAGTGACGTCACGGTCCGTTGATCACAATGATTTTACAAAATCTGTCGTCTTTGTGACATGATACATATATGGTATAATTTTGAAATCGATAGGCAGAGGACTTTCTCAGTTAATCTCTGCACAACTTTTGTCCAGAAATAAAGAATCAGTACAGATACAATAGGTGATCCGAAGGATACTCGGATCACCTAACTAGACTCGGAATTTGTCAAGACTGACAAATTAGGTGATCCGATCTCTTCGAAAATCAATGATTTGAGTCCTGATCCAAATATTCATGACCATACAGGTTTCATCTGTGTTGACGGGACATTGGCTGTGTGATGTTTGGATTCTCATTTAGAAAAGGGAATGAGACATGCCATCTATGGTACCGAATTCCGTATACACTAACGGATATACAAAATGAAGTATATTTGACCTTTGACCTCACTTTCCACACCCAAGATGGCGTCTAAGCAAAAAGTGATTATTTTATGAAATGATTCTTGTAACATGGTCTTTGCGTGTGCAAAATATGGGAAAGATAGGACATGTATTCACCAAGATACAGGATGAAACATTTATGACCTTTGACCCTAATTTACATACCCAAGATGGTGTCCGATCAAGTAGTTGTTATATTATGAAATAATGTACGTGACATGTACTAAACATGTGCAAAATATGGGACTGATAGCCATTGTTGTTGTTCATCTATTGCACAGAAAGTAGTAGAAAGAAAGAAAAATAAAGAAAAAAAATTGTTATTTTATAGAAATTTGAAGGAGAAGCATAAAAAAATCAGGAAAAGATAAAGTAAGGAAAGGGAGATTAAGATTAACTAAAGAAAAAGAAGAAAAAAAGTGTTTAAAAAATAAAAAAAAAAATTGGCAGGGGTGAGCCTCGAACCAGGGACCTTAGGATTACGAGTCGGATGCGCTACGCAATGACCTATTTCATTCTCCATAGGCCCTGTGTATTAAGCAAAATGACGCTGCATCGAAACCTCGTGTCATTTTCAACCAAGTTTTTCGACATGATACCGACGTCGTATGAAAAAATGGAGGGCACACTTAAGATAGCCCAAAGTGTCAGCTACAACATACTAAAATCTGGGAGAAATTCACCGAAGCATAAGTGAGCCAGTGCTCGAAAAAGATAGTCATGTCAATTTTCATTTCCAGAAAAACTGCACTTCCATAGAGATAACACGTAAACTGGTCAAATTTGACAAGATTACTTTCAATCCATTTTTACGAGGCGATGCCGTCATCTAATCAAAATGTTGTTATTATAATAATGAAAGAGCATTTAGTAAGCTACAACATACTGAAATTTGGGTACAAATTGGCAAAGTATAAGTGAGATACGCTCGAGTGAACTTGAAATTGGATGACGTAATTTTGAAAATTTACTTCTTTTATTTTATTAAGAGATTTGATATCTTTTAATCACTTTTCCAGCATCGCCAACCCATGAAATGATATTTACAACTCATCAGCTTTCAGAATATGTAACGAAAAGGGGGGGTCACCGTCCATTCTGACGAGTAAAATCGGATTTAAAATTGGCGGTTTTTTGGCATAGTTGCACTGTATATCGCCATTGACGCGCGCGCGGAATTTCAACTTTGACGGGCCCGTATGACGTCATATTGAGTCGGATTGACTTGAAACTTGGTAGAAATATTCCTTGACATTTCAGGCATCCGATAAGTGTGAAAAAATGGGAAATTTCTATTGCATAAGAGCTGTGCGTGGGTATATGTGCGCGCACGTACGCGTCCGTCCAATTTTTTCAATTTTTCAAAAAATGCTCCAAATTGTCTGAAACGTATGCAAAAAAAATTTGAGCTCGATTTGAACATACAAATATTTCAACGCGCGCGTACGCGCACGTTTTAAGGATAAATATGAATTTTGAGAATATGAGTAGAATGCGCTTGACTTGAAATATATGTGACGTAAATTTCATTGAATAATTCCATTCCATTAATGAGATATGAATGAGAATGTGTTTTCATATAATGACGTCATAGTGACGTCACGGTCAACTGATCACAATGATTTTACTTGCGCTGTCGTCTTTGGGACATGATACATACATGGTATAATTTTGACATTGATAGGAAGAGGACTTTCTGAGCTAACCTCTGCACAACTTTTGAGGAGAAAAAAGAAAAAGAAGAAGAACTAGAGATTGTAATTTGTCATCACTGACAAATTAAGGTGATCCGATTTTTTTTTTTAATCAATGTTTCAAGTCCTGATCGCAATAGGCATGGCAATGCAGGTTTCATCTGTGTTCAGAGACATTGGCCGTGTGATGTTTGGATTCTCATTTAGAAAAGGGAGTCATATCTGCCATCTTTAGTACCAAATCTGTATACACTATAACGAAGACACAGCAATAAGTACATATGACCTTTGACCCCACTTTGCACAACCTAGATGGCATCTGAGCAAAAAGTGGTTATTTTGTGAAATGATTCTTGTAACATGATCTTTGCGTGTGCAAAATATGGGAAAGATAAGACACGTATTCACCAAGATACAGGATGAAACATTTGTGACCTTTGACCCTAATTTACATACCCAAGATGTTGTCCGATCAAGTAGTTGTTATTTTATGAAATAATGTACGTGACATGAACTAAACATGTGCAAAATATGGGTGTGATAGGGGCTGTTTTTCTTGAGTTATTGCAAAGAAAGTTGCAGAAACATTGAAATAGCTCAATACATCAAAGATAAGCTTTAATTTCAACCAAGTATTGTAACATGATCCCGACATCATATGAAAAAACAAAGGGCACGGAACGATAGCGCAAAGTCTCAGTTACAACATATTAAAATCTGAATACCGAAGGGTAAGTGAGCTAGTGCTCGATAAAGACAATCATGTCAATTTTCACATCTAGAAAAATTCCCTCCCATAGAGATGACACGTCATAACGAAGAAACAGAAAGAAGTACATATGACCTTTTGACACCACTTTACACAGACAAGATGGCATCTGAGCAAAGAGTGGTTATTTTGTGAAATGATTCTTGTAACATGATCTTTGCGTGTGCAAAATATGGGAAAGATAGGACATGTATTCACCAAGATACAGGATAAAACATTTATGACCTTTGACCCTAATTTACATACCCAAGATGGCGTCTGATCAAGTAGTTGTTATTTTATGAAATAATGTTCGTGACATGAACTAAACATGTGCAAAATATGGTGGTGATAGGGTATGTTTTTCTTGAGTTATTGCACATAAAGTTGTAAAAAGAAAGAAATATTACAATACATCGAAGATAAGCTTTAATTTCAACCAAGTTTTTGGACATGATTCCGACAACGTATGAAAAAACAAATGGCACACTTACGATAGCGCAAAGTCTCAGCTACAACATATCAAAATCTGGGAGAAATTCACCGAAGCATAAGTGAGCTAGTGCTCGAAAAAAAACAGTCATGTCAATTTTCATTTCCAGAAAAACTGCACTCCCATAGAGATAACACGTAAACTGGTCAAATTTGACAAGATTACTTTCAATCCATTTTTACGAGGTGATACCGTCATCCAATCAAAATAATGTTATTACATGCATGAAAGAGTATTTAATAAGCTACAACATACTGAAATCTGGGTGAAAATTGGCAAAGGATAAGTGAGATACGCTCGAGTGAACTTGAAATTTGATGACGTCATTTTGAAAATTTACTTTTTTAATTGTATTAAGAAATTTGATATCTTTTAATCATTTTTCCAGCATCGCCAACCCATGAATTGACATGTACAACTCATCAGCTTTCAGAATATGTCAAGAAAATGGGGGGTCACCGTCCATCCTGACGAGTAAAATCGGATTCAAAATTGGCGGTTTTTTGGCATTGTTGGACTGTATATCGCCATTGACGCGCGCGCGGAATTTCAACTTTGACGGGTCCGTATGACGTCATATTGAGTCGGATTGACTTGAAACTTGGTAGAAATATTCCTTGACATTTCAGGCATCCAATAAGTGTGAAAAAATGGGAAATTTCCATTGCATATGAGCTGTGCGTGCGTATATGCGCGCGCGCGTACGCGTCCGTCCAATTTTTTCAATTTTTCAAAAAATGCTCCAAATGGTCTGAAACGTGTGCAAAAAAGTTTTGAGCTCGATTTGAGCATACAAATATTTTAACGCGCGCGTACGCGCGCGTTTTGAGATAAAAATGAATTTTGAGAATATGAGTAGAATTCGCATGACTTGAAATATATGTGACGTAAATTTCATTGAAATATTCTATTCCATTAATGAGATATGCATGAAAATGTGTTTTCATATAATGACGTCATAGTGACGTCACGGTCGACTGATCACTATGATTTTACTTGCGCTGTCGTCTTTGCGACATGATACATATATGGTATAAGTTTGACATTGAGAGGCAATGCACTTTCTGAGCTAACCTCTGCACAACTTTTGAGGAGAAATAAAGAAAGAAACAAAGAAAGAAGAAAGATTCAGTACAGATACAGAAGGTGATCCGAGAGGATACTCGGATCACCTAACTAGAGATTGTAATTTGTCATTACTGACAAATTAAGGTGATCCGATTTTTTTTTTTCATCAATGATTCGAGTCCTGATCGCAATAGGCATGACCATACAGGTTTCGTCTGTTGTTAAAAACGTTGGCCGTGTGATGTTTGAATTCTCGTTTAGAAAAGGGAGTCATATCTGCCATCTTTGGTACCAAATTCCGTATACACTAGATAACGAAGATACAACAACAAATACATATGACCTTTGACCCACCTTTACACTCCCAAGATGGAATCTGAGGAAAAAGTGGTTATTTTGTGAAATGATTCTTGCGACATCGTCTATACGTGTGCAAAATATGGGAAAGATAGGACAGGTATTCGCCAAGATACAAGATGAAACATTTATGACCTTTGACCCTAATTTACATACCCAAGATGTTGTCCGATCAAGTAGTTGTTATTTTATGAAATAATGTACGTGACATGAACTAAACATGTGCAGAATATGGGGGTGATAGGGCGTGTTTTTCTTGAGTTATTGCAAAGAAAGTTGCAGAAAGAAAGAAATATCTCAATACATAGAAGATAAGCTTTAATTTCAACCAAGTTTTTTATCGTGATCCCGACGTCGTATGAAAAACAAAATGAAATTTAACGATAGCGCAAAGTCTCAGCTACAAAATATTAAAATCTGGGAGAAATTCACCGAAGGGTAAGTGAGCTAGTGCTCGATAAAGACAATCATGTCAATTTTCACATTTAAAAAAATTCCCTCCCATAGAGATAACACGTCATAACGAAGATACAAAAAGAAGTACATATGGCCTTTGACCTCAATTTGCACAGACAAGATGGCATCTGAGTAAAACGTGGTTATTTTGTGAAATGATCCTTGTAACATGGTCTTTGCGTTTGCAAAATATGGGAAAGATAGAACAGGTATTCACTAAGATACAGGATGAAACACTTATGACCTTTGACCCTAATTTACATACCCAAGATGGTGTCCGATCAAGTACTTGTTATTTTATGAAATAATGTACGTGACATGAACTAAACATGTGCAAAATATAGAAGTGATAGGGCGTGCTTTTCTTGAGTTATTGCAAAGAAAGTTGCACAAAGAAAGAAATATCTCAATACATCGAAGATAAGCCTGAATTTCAACCAAAATTTTTGACGTGATCCCGACATCGTATGAAAAAACGAAGGGCACACTCACGGTAGCGTAGAATCTCAGCTACAACATATCAAAATCTGGGAGAAATTTACCGAAGGGTAAGTGAGCTAGTGCTCGATAAAGATAGTCATGTCAATTTTCATTTCCAGAAAAACTGCACTCCCATAGAGATAACACGTAAACTGGTCAAATTTGACAAGGTTACTTTCAATCCATTTTTACGAGGTGATACCGTTATCCAATCAAAATTTTGTAACTTTAAGTTTGAAAGAACATTAAATAAGCTACAACATACTGAAATCTGGGTGAAAATTGACAAAGGACTAGTGAGATACGCTCGAATGAACTTGAAATTTGATGACGTCATTTTGAAAATTTACTTTTTTTACTTTATTAAGAAATTTGCTATCTTTTAATCATTTTGTCAGCATTGCCACCCCATGAAATGGCATGTACAACTCATCAGGTTTTAAAATATGTAAAGAAAATGGGGGGTCACCGTCCATCCTGACGAGTAAAATCGAATTTAAAATTAGCAGTTTTTTGGCATAGTTGCACTGTATATCGCCATTGACGCGCGCGCGGAATTTCAACTTTGACGGGCCCGTATGACGTCATATTGAGTCGCATTGATTTGAAACTTGGCATAAATATTCCTTAACATTTCAGACATCCGATCAAAGTGAAAAAACTGGAAATTTCAATTGCACATGAGCTGTGCGTGCGTATATGCGCGCGCGCGTACGCGTCCGTCCGATTTTTTCAATTTTTCAAAAAATGCTCCAAATGGTCTGAAACGTGTGCAAAAAAATTTTGAGCTCGATTGGAGCATACAAATATTTCAACGCGCGCGTACGCGCACGTTTTAAGAGAAAATATGAATTTTGAGAACATGAGTAGAATGCGCATAATTTGAAATATATGTGACGTAAATTTCATTGAAAAATTTCATTCCATTAATGAGATATGATTGAGAATGTGTTTTCATATAATGACGTCATAGTGACGTCACGGTCCACTGATCACAATGATACATTAGATTTGTCGTCTTTGGGACATGATGCATACATGGTATAATTTTGAAATTGATAGGCAGCGGACTTTCTGAGCTAACCTCTGCACAACTTTTGCGGAGAAATAAAGAAACAAAGAAGAAGAAAGAATCCGTACAAATACAGAAGGTGATCCGAAGGATACTCGGATCACCTAAAAACAAAGAATCAGTACAGATACAGAAGGTGATCCGAGAGGATACTCGGATCACCTAATAAAAAAAATATGAAGAACAAAGAATCAGTACAGATACAGAAGGTGATCCGAGAGGATACTCGGATCACCTAAGAAGAAGAAA
Source organism: Diadema setosum (assembly GCA_033980235.1). Classification (NCBI taxonomy): domain Eukaryota; kingdom Metazoa; phylum Echinodermata; class Echinoidea; order Diadematoida; family Diadematidae; genus Diadema; species Diadema setosum. The sequence continues at coordinate 48,338,918 of CM067060.1, forward strand.
GAATCCGTACAGATACAATAGGTGATCCGAGAGGATACTCGGATCACCTAAATACTGTCAGCTTGGTAATAAGATACCACGAAAGAGCATCATGTCTGACTGCATTCCCAAATGTTGCGTGACCATTTATTCCAGCATCAATTTGACTATTCATTAGATTATGGAGAAGAAAAATATACAAATGATAATACATAAGATGGATTATGGATATTCCCAACTAAAGAACAGATAAACCTGTATGAAAGTTGAATATGGCTATAGTAATTCCCTCGTATCGATGGTAAAGTGCAATGAATAGTATGTGAATATAAATGTCTGAATATTAGTGATTTTTATATTAGTCTAAGAAGACACTTAATTCTTTTTAATAAACTTATGAATTACAACCAGGCGTTTGATCAAAAGACCTTTACACCAGGTTTGATATAATTAGGATTTCAATAGTGTAGGGTGGCATTATGGCCTGTCCTCTGATGAGAATGAGACATGTATACTACTGCGCTTTTACTACTCTGAAATAGACCAAACGATTTGTTGGTGCTATGAATACAGCAAGATGCATTTTATGGAAAGGCGGCTGAAGAGAGAAGAACAAAACAAAAACAAAACGAAACCAAAAAAAAAAAAAAAAAAAAAAGAGAGAGGAAAATAGAACGCCCTCTAGCGTGTTTAAAAAATCAGGCTTGATTCGATGACTTGAATTCAGCAGGGGGTTTCAAAAAGGCGTCAGTTGAGGGAACGATTCCCATGGTCGGCCTGGCTTGCGGTGTTCCTGATCATCGGTCTGTGCTGCTAACAACTCTTCCGTGAGCTGTGGTGAGGTGCACTTTGACCACAGCCAGAAGGAAGAAAGGACAAGGGATTTTGTTTGTTTGTTTATTTGTATTCGTGTGTGCGTGTGTATGTGTGTGTGTGTGTGTGTGTGTGTGTGTGTGTGTGTGTGTGTGTGTGTGAATGTGTGCTTTATCATCGTTTTCCCTTTACATTGTTCTCGTTTTTCTTTGATCAATAATTCTTAAATATTTTCAAAAATTCAGTCAATATCTGCAGACGCCTGTTCTTTTATATGTTATCAAGATCATCGTCACTATATCATATTTGTCACAATATTATCTTTGTAAGTAATATTCTTTTTTGATATGTATTGACATGTTTGAAGTTTTGCTTGAAAATGCTTAGGTACGAGAATACACACAAATTATTTGAACAGCACCTAGATTCACTATGTATTTTTTTTCAACCGTTGATTTGTGTTGCGTGTCATCTTCGTACTCTCTGTATATTCTGTCAGGATGAGAGTAAATTCAGGACTGAAAACCAAATCACCGACCTGAGTTCTTATCATTCTTGCTTATCTCCATGACAACCACTCATTAGCATCTCCTCCCTCATCTATTCATATCATTCTTCTCCTGCTTCTACTATGCTACTTCCAATGATACCATGATACTATGAAACAACATCATCATTCTAATCATAGCCTTCATCTATGTTTTCACTCTCATTTAACGCAACCTTTATGTGCTGTATCCTCTTTGTTTGTCATAAATTATTGTCTAAACCTTTTCCCTTCTCGACGACTCAATTGTTGAAATTTCATCACGAAAACCTCATAATGCAGTTCCTTGCTGATCAAAGAAGTTCCCAGCTGGCGTTTCTGTTTTTGTTCGTTTGTCTGTGTGTTTATTGTTGTTGTTGTTGTTGTTGTTGTTTTTGGCATGCTTTTGCTCTTAGGTAACTCCTTGTTTTTTCACAACACTGTGTGAGTGTCAATCCAACTCAGTATCCACTATGCCATGTATGCGAAGACCATTTCAGACAAAAAGTTTATTTCAACTTCACATCACATTTTATGTCATTTTGCCAGACATCTGATGGCACAGTTGATAACCGTAGTGATGTAAGAAAAAAAAAAGTGAATTTCAGTTCAGTTCAGTTTTACTTCGGCATCCATTGTCAATTCAGTGATGTAAGATCTAACAAAGTGTAGGCGTAGTTATGTGGAAAATTAACATACAGTATTATGTATTACATATGTCAGAAAACGTTTAAACTAAAGATAAAAAGCAATACAATGTTGAATGTACACTAAAAGTTCTTCTAGGAGAATCTTCTAAACACCGTATGTTTTGTTGTAGTTTTTTACTTGTTTTTTTTTTCTCTCTCTCTCTCTCTCATAACGGCCTATGGCACTTCCGAAAGTATGACAGAGGCACAAGATTTAAAAAAAGAGAAGAAATATACGTGGGAACTCATTTTCACTAGCATGTCGCACTTTGGTATTACCCTACGTGAGGTTTATCTGATTTTAACGGTTTTAGTTTGAAGAGCACTGCATGGCATCGTCGCTGTCTTGAGACCAACATCCGACCACGCTTTAGACATCGGTAACCCCAATGCGGTATAATATCGACCGACAGATCTCTTCCGCTATCTCGGAGGGGTGGATGGTACCCCCTTATGTACCTCAAGATCCTTTTTCTTTTCCATTTCAATGTACTGTCGAAATCCAGAGTTGGTACTCCACATCCGACTTTCTCCATAATTGTCTTTGTGAATATTCCAAATCAAATACGTGTAGTCACAAACAAGAAAATAGATTTACATGTCATTTATTGTTGTTTGTTTTATGTATCAAGGCCTATCCTTTTTTTTTTGGGGGGGGGGGGAGGGGTCAAGTTCGCAGACAGGTGTAAACAGCATGGCGCGATATAAAAACCAGTCACGTGACATTTCACGGATGGTGACGCAATGCACGCACGCCTGGTGAATGTGACACAGCACCAAACGCAAAAGCAAATCTTGTGCCTAGTGATCGTGGGTAATTCACCCAGGAGGTCTACGATGGTCTAGTTTTTCTCTCCTTTGTTATTAAACAGACAGCAATCAAACCAGCTGTACCATTCATCCGATAGTCGTTTCCGCTGTACCGTTTGTTCGTTTAGTTGTGGTCTCATTCTTCACCAGTCAATACATTGTATTTTTGAGTGAACTATAAACGATATAAAGATGATTTATTGTAAACCCAATAAAGAGGGTTTATTTGCCATTTTCCCGAACTCCTCAATGGTAATAACTATCAAATCGCCTTTTCCTTAATTCTGCTTGATTATTGATATCACTGGATATCACTGTATCCAATAAATACAGTTATCATAATATCAAAGTGCATTTTGCCTGCGCTCCTATGAACAATTTTATTAGCTTTTTTATCTGATTTTGGCTCTATTGAACAAGAACTACAAAGAATGCTACAGAACAAAAGACATTATCTAGACTTTTTTTTAACAGTAAATCTGACTTTCTGTTCGGTGTCAATGATGGTCAGGAATAATTAATTAGCAATGTCGGCTGTGTCATTACGCCTTTTTATCTTTTTTTTTTCACATTACCTCATAAATACCGGTAAGTTTTCCGGATATAGTAAGGCTGCGACTGCTCCTTTGTATTTTCACTGTCACTCCACGCAGCAAATTTAAAGATTGAATAAAATAAATGTGTGAATATTTGTCAACCTTTAAAGAGCTGCAAAGTTAATAAGACGTGTCTCGACTTGAAAGGGTATATGCATGTACATATTTTATCATACCAGTTGGTAAGTACGTGTATAAAGCTAAGCGAATGGACTGGGCGTACACACACAATCAATCAATCAATATATATATATATATATATATATATATATACTCCTAGATGGGTCATTTGGGAGACATTTCCATTTGTTTTATATGCAAATTTGTTATATACATGTTCAATGGCAGTTTACGCAATGGAGACACGAAAATTGTCTCCTTAATGACCAGTTGTCTCCCTAATGAAGACACTTCCCCCCAATGTGTCTCCCTAAGGTGCCATCTAGATATATATATATATATATATATATATATATATATATATATATATATATATGTATATATATATATATATATATATATATATATATATATATGTATATATATATATATATATATTATATACATCCGTTGGGTATATCTCCGTCGGGAATATATAGTTTGTTGAGGATTGAAAAGTGCTCAATGCTATAAAGCAGAGCATATTAGGCGTACCTGTGTTTTGGTGCCTTGTCTGCTACCGGCGGTTTCACGCTGTCGCGATCTTCAGGCAGAAGACAGAAGGCAGAAGGTAGCGGACAAGTCACCAAAACACAGGTACCGCCTATATATATATATATATATATATATATATATATATATATATATATATATGTATACACACACACACACACACACACACACACACACATATATATATATATATATATATATATATATATATATATATATATAGTCGAGACAATGTAGATGACAAAAGATGTCGCATGAAGCCGGCTGTTACGAAGCTTTCGACCTTGGTCTTCCTCAGCTTTATTATCTGTTTATGAAATGAAATATATGTTTTTGAGCATAGCAAATCTTGTCAATATAATTACCTGCTAAGCAGACGTGTGAGTTACTCACACGTCTGCCTAGCAGGTAATTATATTACTTAGTTTATTCATGATGTATGTTTTATATTTATTGTATGATATGTTTGTATGCCACATATACTCACTTTATAATCATTTACAGTTATATATTGTTGAATGTGTTGTAAATTGCCAAAAATGTTGCCAAGTATGCTATGAAACTATTAACTCATGCTGAACTTGTATTTAATATATTGTGTTCATGACTCAAAAACATATATTTCATTTCATAAACAGATAATAAAGCTGAGGAAGACCAAGGTCGAAAGCATCGTAACAGCCCGCTTCATCATGTGTTCATGCGACATCTTTTGTCATCTACATTGTCTCGACTATAATTCTTCCTAAGATGACAGAGGCGTACGGTACGAGTATCAGCATCATCACACTATATATATATATATATATATATATATATATATATATATATATATATATATATATATATATATATACATATATATATATATATATATATATATATATATATATATATATATACATATTTACGTATTATATGTCAAAAAGAAACGAGTGATTATCAAAGATCCTTAGGATCTTTGATAATGTATGCAAACATGCTTTCGACAGGCGATCTAACTGTATCTACGGACATTGTTGTATACTAAGGTTTCATATTATGAACAATTAGTCATTAATGATTTTCCTTTTTACTTTTCACCGTATATGAGGTTTTTCTGCGTATACCGGTATAAATGATGTCCTTGCATGTGATAATATAGATGGAAATGTACACATACTTTCCCTTCCAGCCACAAAAATAAAAACAAAGAGCAGGGAGGATAAAATAACATTAACAACATGCATTTTAGAACACAAGAAATGGTAAGAGCCGTCAAACTTTTCAAGTAAGTGTTTATTTATTAATCATTGACAAGATTGACAAAATATACAAATGTGTAAATCACTCAGAAAAAAAAAATCATCCATAAAAGTAACAGCTACGTGAAAATCAAACAGATCATGCATTCTCTTCATCATCGGTACTACGCCACGCACCGATTTCTACAATCCATTATTTACACATATTTTGATTAGTAATATCAACAGATGTGAGTAACATTCTTTAAACATTGAGAATCTAACTCCTACACAAAATCTATATTTTGTTCATTTACTATAAATAGATATGTTAGGTCCCTGTTTGCCGTATCGAGTATTGCATTCTATCGTTTCCTAGCAACCCTCTTTGACATGTTTTTCATTTTTACAGCAAAAAAAAAAAAGAAGAAAAAAAAACACACACACACAAGAAAAACAAGGGAAAACACAAATTAGTTAGACAATCGAAAACCTGGAAGCCTGTATACTAATAATTACACAGAAAATTGTTGAGCAACGATTAGTGACTTCGAATTGTGCCTGCAACCTCAGTACACTCACGGAACTCTGAAAACTTTGAAAGAAGTTTACTTCCTTTGTCATTGCTATTTTATTGAATTCAGATTCCACAAGCTGAGGAAACAACTTCAGTTATTATTTAACAACAGAATAAATATCTCATATACATGAATGTGAATAAACATAAGATATCCATCTTAATAGACATCATTTCTCGCTTCATCAATTCAGCCTTAGATGATATTTGATGCTCAGTTGTTGTTTCTGGTTTTCACATTGTTATAAATTTGGCAACAAATAGTTAATGAGCTGCATGCGGCACAAAATACATCGAACACAATTTTTGGGAGAAAATTTGAGTAAATCGGGATGGATTTAGAAATAATGAAATGTCCAAATAACGGCAAGAGTGATTAAAAACAATGATGAGTTTGAATGCAAAAATAAAAACGCCATTTTCACAATGTTTAAATGAGGTCATCATCAAAAATTAATAGGAAAAATATTTGTTCAATGGTCCTACACTCGTTACATAACAAGAAAAGTTTATGAAGATACCATTAGAATTATCACACTTACTTTAATCGCTATATTTGTTTTTTAACAGCTTTAATCTCAAATGTCTCAAATTGATAGAAATGGACATATATATATATATATATATATATATATATATATATATATATTTATATATGATCATGTATATATATATATATATATAGTCATGTATATAACGAAGAATCAAGAAATAAACTGGTACTGCATTTTTTTTTGCCAATAAAGAGTGAGTTTATTCGACTCGAATTTTCGGTGGCCTCCACCTTCTTCAGGAGTCTCGACAATTGAAGAAGGTGGAGGCCACCGAAAATTCGAGTTAAATAAACTCACTATTTATTAGCAAAAAAAAAAAAAAAATGCATTACAAGTGTATTTCTTGATTCTTCGTTATATTGGAGCCAATACGGGAATTCTCAACATGTATATATATATATATATATATATATATATATATATATATATATATAATTAAATATATACATATTATTTATATAATATATATATATATATATATAATTAAATATATACATATTATTTATATAATATATATATATATATATATATATATATATATATATTTGCATCTAAACTCTTGTCTCACATTATTTTTTGATTGATTGTATGTATTCAAAAATGCGATTAATTTGTAAACAGTGTGATTGTATTTTTCAAAGTTAAAAACACAAATGTGATTTTGAATAAAATAAATATTTACATGAGGTACTGGTCGGTTTTCAAATCCATAAACATACAGTAGTAAAGAAGTGTACATACTAAATTCAATTCGCAACAAAACCAGTGTGGTTAGCGTTTACGAGACTTAACCCGAAGCCTCCTATGATACTATACAGCTCGCAGGGCTATTTCATGGAACGCTCGTTTCCAGGGTTCTACGGGTTAATATGGTCGGAATGAACATTTCTTCATTTAGAAAACACAGGAAGATACTTGCAACTACCGGACGAAATACCCTTCATCAACGTAAATAAGCACGGATTATTCAGTGTTTTTAGTGGTAGCCATGATAAAAAAAAAAAAAATCCACAGACATAATACCTGTATTGGACTTGAACCAACAATCTCTCGTAAGCATGAAGCCCAGATTTTTTTTTTTTCTGTCATGGGTTCTACTAATATCACAGAATAATCGATGCTTAGTTTTGTCGATATACGGCAATTGCAATCAGACAAACAAACAACAAAACAAAACTCGACACAAGAATTTCAGCAATTTGAGCTGGAGATGCTTATTATAATGAAAGTGTTCGATTTAAGGATAGTTTCAAGAAGCCAAAATGCGCTTGGATTGGTGTAATCTGAGAGTTATATCAAATGAATTAGTCATGTTGATAATCAAATTAAACAAACAATTTAATACATACATTTTTTGCACATCTAACGGGATGCACCAGAGTCATAGAGATGTAAAAACTCAATCATTGATCTAATCGTTTGAAATAATCGTCTTACATGAATTAAACGATTTACAAATCCACTTTGACGCGCCATAATGGAGTCTTCAATCCTTCTATAAACACTTCCTGAAAAGTCGAAAATAAAAATGGGTTCAGCACTTGCACTGTCTTAACTCGACAATAGCTGACAATGTACAACATACATAATGCAATAGGGCATGATCATTGATAACGTTACCTTAAAACAATGTACAATGCTGACAAACGACATAGATGTGTAATAATGAGCGCCAAAGAATTTCTATCCTATTGTGTGGAGCTGCGCGTTTTGTAGTGCATATAAAGGATTCAGAGTATTTGTCCCTCGAAATTACACGAAATGAAAATGATTGGGTGAGACAGAATGGTCAAATTAATAATAATGATATTAAACAGCCAGCAGGTTCGTTGTGCAAGGCAATGTCAATGTGTATCAGGTTCTTATATGGAACGATTATAAAAATAGATAATGTTGCAAAATGCCAGTGTACAAGAAGCGTTTCCACCATGTGTTATATAGTCTCAGTATCTGATTAGATACAGACGCATTCAGTATTATTTCACCGAGGGCCGTGCGACGGCAAGGCAATTGTACTATGTTGTGTCTCACCGAAAGCTGGCGCGCTTCCCTATACACATGCAGTAAGCATTGCACTTGTGTGCAGCTGAATGTAGCTAAAGAACTCACGAGTAAGCGAACCCAGACACACATACATGCATATATCACTCGTATACATCCGTTTACCTCTCAAGAACAGATATTATAACGAGCCTCCATGCAGCTGCATCACACGACAAATATCCTCGTGTGTCATCGTAATATTACTCCACATCACACATTCCTGTTGGTCGTCAAGGAACGAACAAACGCCCCATCTGGACAGGATGGCTACCAATTTTTGCTGTCTTTCTCCCTGCACAGCATATTTATATTCTTCCTTTTTACATTTGTATCACAACCTGATCTAAATCTCGCTGTGAATTCCAAAAAAAAAAAAAAGAACGGTCTTGAATTTCTATTTCTCATGACATGCATAACCTGGTTCTTTAATGGATGTTTATTAAGACATACGCCAAACCAAGTGTTGTATCTCAACATTACTGCTCATTGATGCACATTCGGAGCTGTGCAGAGCTGTTGCTGCTCGGTGTACACTATAGGAATAACGCCCTCTCTTGTTCATTTCCCGGAAAGTCAAACTTTAAAAGAAGTCTGTTAACCCTTTGTGAGCCATATTGCTTATCGGTCCATTGGTTTCTGTGTGAAATCTGTACACATTTGACTCAGTGGCACAGAACGGATTAACGCCAGCTAGCGTAGGACGTATACGTGCACCCCCGGACGTGCACTTTATCATTTCCAAAGCAATGGCGTTAACACAGTCAGCTGCGTTCCAGTTCAACACCTGATGTCATATCTCTGCAAGATATTTCGTATTTCCTTTTCCAAGCGTTTAGTAAATCACTCATCACCCTTATGATGTCCTGATGTGGGTATCATGGAATCAGTTCTCCGAAATTACTTTGAAACACCTCGTCACCGCTAGGGTGGCAGCGAAAGCGACTCAATTCTTTAAATCCCAAGAATCGCGGACCTGTCATTATTCCATGACATATTCATCCATCGAGACCGCCCCCAGGGTTCTCGTCACCATCCATCCCCAATGCTTCTCGGAAAGCTGATGAAAATTGTACCGCGAGGCTGGTTTGATGCCGTGCCTAGCAACCGTCATAGCCACCAGACCGTCCATGACGTCATCTTGACGCGAAGTTCATCTCGGCCTTTGAGATCTTCGTTTGATTGGGTGCTGGCAGTCACGTGACAGTGTCAGAGAAAAGTCTGGCTGGTTTCCCCGTCTGTGTCCTGACTATCGTTGTGTGTAGAATGAGCCATCAGTTTGACTCTAGGGCGGGGTCTTTGGACTGAAACTGTATAGGTGAAAAACAAGCAAAGTCCAAATCCTCCTTAGAGCTTGCCTTAAACTGAGGCCGGTCCATTACCTATAATAACAATCATAGCCGAAAAGAAGCTGTTGTAAGTACCCTGGTAAATGTCAAGTTAGAGTTCTGATTATCACGTCTTAGCGCCAAAATTACCAAAGTATGAATGACAGAAAAGTGTCATGATGTGTTTGAGTCAAGGAACCTGCAATTTGGATTTTCGGTCACCTTTATCAATATTCATTCTGGGTGTAATCACGAATCGATACATTCGTCATCAGGTATGAGAACATTCCAGGATTAAGGGAAACAGAAAGTAACGTTTGATTATTTTCAACTAAAGAGGGCCATTGGTGTACCATCATGTGTTGTCGGATCATGAAATGCATAATTCAAGAGCAGATCATTACTTTACTCTGCAGTAGGGATATTTCGACCGCCATTATTATGCGTCATATTAATATATTCACGGCACCCCCCCCCCCTTTCCGCCGTGTCCACGAAATCAACCCATACAGGAATTGCATATATCTAAAATTTGCAACATAATTTTGAGAGTTAAAGTTTTTAATTTAATGACAAAGTTAAGAACCGATTCCTTCAACGCCATTCGACAACGACAAAATACACATACACCCTGACAAATACACAGAGAACATTAAAATCTCCAAAGTATAAGGACGAATTTCACAGGTTCACTTTCAAGGCATTATTTTGCACAACATGCTTTTGTCTTGTTTAGAGTGTTCACTTTGGCAACGACTTATTCATGATGTTTGTTCAAAAAGAAACAATGAAGTAAGAAAGTACGAACATTCATTTTATAAATCAAACGGTAAAATTAGAAATAAACAAAACTACCACATTTCTGCACCAGTGTCAGCATTGTAGCTGAGAATCAAAATTACTGGCTATCTACGAGGTTGAAAGGATTGCACTGGGACGAGGATGGGTAAGGGGAGTAATACGGTCGTACTAAAAATCATTCCAAGGCATGATACATGATGATACATGCTCACAATGCATGCAGCAGGCATCGGCATTTCCATGCCGGACTAACCACTGTGGTATAGACTGTGATTGTTCACCTCGTCGCGAAACCGTGCTCCGTCGTACTGCGAGCGCCGCGACGAGTGCGAGCTGAGTCGTCGAACGTTCTTGTGCGGCTGGAAGACGATGATGTAAACTTTGGGCGCGAAAAGACAGGCGAGCGCAACGGACGCACACAGGCTGACGGACACGCACAAGGTGGTCGTCTGCAACTGAAAAACAAACATTGGCGAAGAGAGAAAGGCATGTGGTAATGAACGAATTGTTTTTAAGGCGAACAGCAAAACGAAATCTATACGTCTTGAGGGGAACAAACATGGGTTGAAATGTCAGTCTCTTTGTCGTTGTGTCCACACTCAGGGGCTTTAGTCACAAAGAATATAGGGTAAAGTTCCGATTGCGGAATGAAACTTGAGAGTATACAGTTGGTTCTGACAAGTGTGTTTCCGCTGAAAATGCTAGCTCGTTATGGTAAGGATTTCGACTTCTTGGCAAGGTAGTTGAAAAGGTGTTCATTTAACAATCAGGTTAAACAATTATTCATGAGTCTGGTACCGCAATGTGACAATGAAGACACACTCCACATTCTTATATTCCATTTTGCAATTGTGCAATGATATTAAAGGTGGCAAGAAATAGAAACACTGTACCATTAATCCAAATTGATGTCTCTGATCAAACGCATTCGTGTCTTTCAAAAGGAGAAACGACAATAAACAGAACAGCAGCCGAAGACTGATAATTGAATGGCCAAAAATAGCGAGAATAGTTGCTTGTTCCTCCTATTTGTTATTCTACCTTCTCTTTTTCTTTTTTCCCTCTGATTTCTTCCATTCCCGTGATTTCTATTGCCCTTTTTCCCCTCCGTAATGCACTACATGCCCCCAGATACTCCATGTTGCACCAAATGAAGATGGAGTTTCATGGACTGCTTGTATTGCTACATCAGTCTCAAGTGGTTGATAGATATCGGACTAGCTTCGTCTCATGGTCGAAACAGAAATGTTCGCCCTCCAGATCAAAAGCTGAGAGATATCTTAGGCTGATAATGTCGTCTGATAATCACCTTTTCTCTCTTCCCCCGACCTCTTTACCCACTGCTCACACGCGCAAGCCTGTTTTGTGCCCATGATCACGTTTGTCAACCAAACGACAACGACTTTAATTGCTTTCACTCCTGCGTGAGGCCGTTATGCCAGTCAATTAGTAAGGTGCTTATTGAGGACGGTCTCCTCCACCTGTACCATCAGATGCGATATGGTATATATGTTTTTGTATACACTGAATTATACGTATTTATGCTTTTAAGTACTATATCTATATTTTGATTTGAACGTAATTCACAGTGATTTCATTTGTACAAATGGAGAAATAAAAGAAACTGCATCTAAAATCATACCATTCCTCGCATTTCTATCAGCTTGACATGTAAGATATGTCTTTTTTTTTTGGAAAGAGATAGAGGATCTGAGGATAAGCACAAGAGTGATATCAACGTACCCATGCCAAGACTACCCGTTATGTGATTTAAGACTGTCGTATTTGAAGAGTAGTTTAGCTTGGATTGATTTTTTCCACAGCGGTTCGTTGAGGGATTGACAACAAATTGGGCTACTACCGCGTTAGAGATCACAGGTTGATGCCAGAGAAAGTGGCTGTCTTGCCTACTAGCTCCACTCATCTCATCAAAGTCGCTTACAGCTCTTTCCTACCTTTGTGTGAAATAATGGAGCGGGGATTTACTTGGTATTTGCAAAGAGCACCTTACATCTCTGCCTGCGTGTCATTCGTCCGCAGCTGCTTCTAAAAGAACTGATTTATTTAGTAATGAAAGAATGCCGAGATATATGGTCCCGGGGTATGCAATTGCTCTTTTTCTGCTTCGAGTCAAGAGGGCTCATATATTTGAGTCACCGATCGATATATTTCCTGGCCTCGAATACACAATTCTCTCTCGGCAAACGTCAAGCTCTCAACCTGGCCGGGGCTGGCAAGAAAGGCCGTCGTCTCCCGGGTCGGATGAATGAGCGTGGCTGGGAATAGAGCATATGCCAGCTTGTCCCGACACACTGGGACATTTTGATTAGGTTGCTGATGCATGCTATCATTCGGCAACATAGTCACGCGTGTGCACTTGAGATATATGAAGATGAATCACTAGAAGGAATCACTCACGGATCTGTTTACACAGCACGGAGGCTTTATCAACCAAAGCTGCATACTTCATTACTGCAAATTCTTCGGAAAGCATTGTCCCAGGCTTCCAGTTTTACGTGAATTTGTTCCTGACGTTGTTTCTCTATTGGAGACATGAATGCGCACTTATTGCTTATCAAGGCCGTTTTTCGTTATTAACATGGGTAGCCTTCCGAAAGAAGGTTGTCATAATATCTTTTCATCTTTTGTTGTTGGTATTCTTATTCGTAATTGTGGGTATCATACTGTAACTGCAACAAGAAACATGTCATATCTTTTGATTTTCACAGGCTGATGTAGGAATATCAAAGTGCAAAAAAGGACTTATGTACCTCATCATATAGTAATGTTGTATTTCTCTAAATCATTATTAATGAAAAGTTTCTTGATGATAATACAGTTACCAGAGTGAATAGAAGAGGCAGGGTGGTTAAACAACCAGTGGGTTTATAATGTAATTTCGTTATACCGAAAATTTATTAGTTTATAGTTTTTTTTTTAATGAATGTATTCATTATTGTAAATATGTTCATTTTCATACACATATTCATTATTGTAAATATGTTAACTTTTATACACTTATTCACTATTGTAAATAATGTTTTTGTTGAAACTCTCATACTCCCGATCGGAGGATCGATAGAGTTTAATAAATCTTAAAATCTTAATAATAATTATACAAACAAACAAAATGAATCTTTTTTAGGGGATTCAAAAAGCAATGAATTCACAAGTAATCACCAACGTTGAATCTGAGTATGAAAAAAAAAAAATCGCGCTGCTATCATTGCCTGTATCCTTCAAAGATTTCATTTGGTCTTTCCCGTCGTCATAAAAATTTCCAATCATTATGCTGAGATATGGGGTTCCGTTTTGTTCTTAGTTTGGAGAAGTTAGCATTAACAATTATATTGGGTGAACTCTGGGGGACTATAAGCAAGAAACGAGAAACAGTAGATTGCTCTTGAAGTTCATGGTATTTGTGTAGTCACCAATGTGATGATTTATCAAGCGACAAAAGAGTCAATGAAAAATGAGTTCTGTAGCATCTTCGACAAGTCAAGTAACAACTCTGCACCATACTATTCAAGTTAAGTGAAGTCAGAAGATCAAAGTTGTGAAGGTTACATCAGGTTCGAACACAAAACAAAAGCAGCGGTTACGAAATGTTGAAGATTTCCATATTTTCACCGAAACTGACATCGGACACCGCCCAAATGTAGATGAGATTACGTTTCCGTACAAAATGATGCAAAACTCATGTCTTGTTTTTTAAACAACAACCTTTCACTAGCTTAAAGTCATCATTGCTAAGTAATTGCAACAAAAAAAAACAACAACTAAGAAATTACATTAAATTGGAGGGATTACATTTTTTTTTTTGATGCGTTTCATGTCCACATGGGAAATTTCGTTACAATTGAGGCCTTGACTTCATCAACTTTGTTATATATCAGCACACATTTATGATTTGAGGCTAATGCTACTTTTTCGTGAAAACATGTCAGCTTTTAAGATTCCATAGCTTTACTACTGTCATAACAGCATTCTGTACATCTGATTTTACTCTATTCACTAAATTCGCATTGAATATTGTATATACTTGCACTATGAATCTTCCCGCCACACTCCTGGTTGAAATCAACCTGTCTTCACACCTCCGAATTACACCAAGGAAGACTTCATCCCAACCATAGGAAACTTGGCAGATAGCCTGAATGCAGATCGATACCCAGCTTTCAGCACCATTCCATTTATCTCATTGGGGGAGAAAAATCACTCAATATCCCCCAAGCGTCTATAAATATGTCTCTAGTGTGATTTTGCCATAACTCAGTTAGAATTGTATGAAGATGTACCACCTGTAAACACTTCCCAAAGATCCGATGTATTGATGTATTACACAAACGATGCATACCCACGTGTATTCTGTTGGCGCCATTGAGTGCTTCATTTTGTATTGTGACAAAAAAAAAAAAACGCGCAGAAATATGGCATAGAGATGATAAAGAGTTTATTCTGAAAAGCTGTGTCAACAAAATACTTCTGAAGTAAGAATTCCAGTATACAGTTTTCTAGATGTGCCCAATTACACTGCCTAAGTTACCACTTATTTTTATGCATTAATCATTACACATCAATTATTTTCTATCATGAGAGTAAAATAATCTGTCGAATATAAGTTCTCCTCAAATATGACAGTCATCGAACAATGCATCATTGTGTCTATTCTTTGCTTTTAATATGTCCGCGCTTTTGTAGTTTTTCTGGTATATGTACCCAATCCTTATATTCACAATATCATTCAAGGGTGCGTATTACTACTCCTATACATCCTGGAAATCTGTTTGCTTGTGTCCACGATGGCGTGTGTTGCAGTTTCCTTTTTTTCCCATTTTGTTTTTTTTTTTCGTTCTTTCCTGTTATTTCATTTCTTGTCAGTTGACATTTCTTGTCAGTTGACATTGGTTTCTTTGATTTTGTTTCATATATTTGTTTGTAGTTTCATGAAGCCATTATTTGCTTTTTATGTATTTCCGAGGGTCCCATATCGTACAAGCTTGGCTTTTTAGTGGGACCCTCCATTTCCATTATCATTCGTGTAATATGCATATGTATATACCTTATAAATGCAATTGTATGTCGTTACTCATCATTACATGTATCTTGTTGATGTACGTTTATCGAAATTACTACAAATTTGTTTTGTTTATGCATTGAATATAATTTCTCATGTTTATTTAATGGAAATGAAAATAAAGTTGAACTTGAAAAGCACTGATGTTGCATGAATAATTCAATCTGAAAATACGAAAAGAAATTTGCAATCATGAAAGCGTTAGTGTGAGTGGTTAAATTGCCAGTTACATTGGATTTTCACATTTGATTGCAAACGTAACTTGGCCTTGGCATAAAGCTGTCACGGTGCGCATTCATGAAATCCGTAGCAAACAAGTTATCCTATTAATTTGACATACCATTCAGTATCCAAAATATATCCGGAAGTACAAGTGGCTGCTATGTGTGGCAAGTCTGTGGTACGCTTTCTAAATACCAGTGACAGTCCTTGCTTGAAATAAAGCAGCAATCGACTGAACTATTTGGTCGAGCTCCTCGAAAGTCTGTCGGAAATCCGAAAAGATATCTCTGACTCTCCGGTTTATAAACAATGATCGAGAAGAATAATTACCTAAAGCAGCTGTAGATGTAAACGGCAATCTGAATTGAATGTTGCAAAGTAGTGACGTCATAATTGTCTGGAGAAAACTATTCGTCGCTGATTGGCTCAAACCAATCTACATCACGCGATTGCAAATACGTATGGTGATTGAAGATAAATGGAAACGACAGAGAAAATGATGCGAAAAAATACTGGTAACAACTTTATTTTTGTGACTGCGATTCCACCGTCATATTTGAAGTGAATAATGTGTGCAGTCTAATTCTAAATCAAAAGGAGAGAAATCAAAAGAATACTTCTCCTTTCTTGCCTTTGCCGAAGTGATATTTGTTTGATTTCGACGGGTTTGTCCGCTACACTTGCTTAAGAAATAATACAGTAAAGTAATATCACACTAATTGAGTTGTTACATTGCCAGAATGCTATTTGATTAAGATTAATCAAGAAAATTATAAGAATAAGAGCGAAACGTGATATGTCACATTGCACATTACTGATTGTGTACTCAACGTTGTGTTCCTCTGAAACATGGCAATGTTGTAATTCTATTCGTCGTTCATTTTATCATATTATTTCAGTCCAACATTTTGGAGCAGCGTCGGTAATTTAGCAATGTCATTTTTTCCCCGAAGACTGTATGCTTTTTTACTTCTTGACGCAGAAGAAACTAATAAAAACAATTTCTGTTTGATTGACGGAGAGACATTATGTGATGGACAGTCAAGGTAGCAGCAAACATAAGGGAACAGCTCCTAGCTTTGAAGCATATATCATCCAATATTATCGTGGGGTAATCACACCGCTTGCAGCACCACGGACTGGAACAATATCTCTGACGAATTTCAAGACTTCCATTAGTACATTAATATATAAAATTTTTTATGTTTATTTTTGTCTTTCTTCTGACATACCAAGAGAGATTCTAGATTTCTGGATTCTCCTCCATACCCCTAAAGTAGCAGTAAATCATACGTATGACCCCATGACACAAACACAATCTACAGCCTCTTTCATTTCAACATAAATAATAATTATAACGTAGTCTTTTCAGGAAAAAAAATGATTTGAAGCAATAGTGAGCATTTGCTTTTCAACTCACACATTGTTGATTATTAAATATATTATTTTACTCCAGTGATGTGAATGCCCAACATACTAAACTTATCAGTGTAATAGAGAGAAAACACCTCTAAAATGAATTAAATTCATGCACATTTATGTTCCCAACGCTTATGAAGTAGAAAAAGAGAATCGACATAAACAGGGTGTTGGAGGCAGAGATGACCAGTTAGAGAATCGAATGATTTGAACTCATATCTAAAGTAGGCTAGCACCACTAGTTCGTAAGGATGGAAGATATATTGGTTATATGATGTGGAATGATTATAAATAAACAAGGAAAATGACCACAGGCATATGTGTGAAAACGATTCGTCAACGCGGACGGATACGGCTCAGCTTCGAATATACAATAATTATTGATCACTGTTGTCCTTCCTCTGAATAATTATTTTGCTGTTGTGTTTAACTGTAAGAAGAAAAGATATTGATCCAGATCATATCTAGAGATAGGAATATTCTACGTGTGTGATCGATCGATATATTACCACAACCAAAGGGGTAGAAAGCTCTGGTTTCATTCACGCTGTCCAAAGAAACTGTGTGTGTGTGTGTGTGTGTGTGTGTGTGTGTGTGTGTGTGTGTGTTTCCATTACAACAAAGTTACTGCTTAACTCTTCCGACGGTTTGTGCGTCGTAGTATTACGTTCTTGGTTGTTTTTGTTTTTTAAGGAGATGATTGAAAACCGGAAAGTACTAATTTGTCTAAAAAACAAAAACCAACCATATATAGCACTCTTAAATAACGTTTACTTAATCTCTTCCTTGTTCCCTTACCAATGCTTACAGACGGAAAGCACGAACCTGTGCTGTTGAAAATACTAGTAACAGATCCGACGATTTGGTTTCGTCCTAAAATAGTCCTGTTAAAGGTAAGGGATACCTTTTACAGACCTCCCAAAATGCAGCAAAACATTAAATATGAACCTCAGGGGACTTGTTTAGGCCACTGCTGAGAAATTTGGAAGTCAACAGTTATCTACAATTTGAATAATGCACAAAACTCAACTACTCAGTAGTTCTGTGTGTCAGCCACACTTAAGCCTTTTTGTTGCAGTCTTCTGTATTTTTTTTATCTATAAACACAAATCTAAAAGTATAACAGCTGATGTAATAACATATAGAGTGTGTGGCAAGAATGTATATAGAAATGTTTGTAAGTTTTGATGAACTTTCTTCACAAAATATACATGATGGACACACATGCAGTGCATGGGTCTGCAAAGGTAGCCTAGTAATGTACTGGAATTTACGGTGAGCCCCGAAAAAAAAAATTCAATTCAAAATCTAACGGTCAATAAAAATGTACTAAATGTTACCTTCCACTTTCAATACTTTATGGGAGTTTCTAAAATGATACTCTCTTCAACATACCACTGTATTTCTACAACTCTTCATTTAAGGCATGCAAATGGGATTCCCTACCCTTAAGAACAGTGTCGTTTTCTTCTCAAGTTAGTAATCACATAAGACATGTAAGTCTTTTCATATTGCCACTTTTCTTATTTACTTTTTTTTTCTTTAAAAGTGGCATTGCCTTTCGAGGCTGTTTTCACCATCATTTCTAGACTTGTACTGTATAGATATCTGGTACTATATTTGTAAGACAGGACAGGATAATAAAAGTTTTAGCACCAAGCATTTTTCACTTAAATTGCTTGGCAGAAGTGTTGACGTCAAATTAGTGGAACAATATTCGTCCATTCATTTAGTGAGCAATTCAGAGGCACTGTGGAATACACAGAGCTGGAAAAGAAACTTATAGACAAAATGACCATTAACCTGGACTAGGCATTCCTTGGCCCTGAACTGAATATCAGTTAGCTCATAAAGCAAATACATCGTGACCACGTTTTTGTTTTTGCCCCTTGATGATGAACTGTTCATGGTGTAAGCATGCAACTACCAGCAACTTTCATAAGGATATATCCTCTGTACTAAAACTCTCGATACAACGAGGAGAAACATCATTGACACCTGTTCAACTTATCACGGTCTCAAATTGCTTCAAGAAACATCAATTGTTAACCCCCCCCCCCCCCAAAAAAAAAAACCACACACAAACAAACAAACAAACAAACAACAACAACAACAACAACAAAACAACAACAACAAACAAACAACAAACAGAAAAATATGATATGCCCTACAGGAAAATCTACACTTTTCAAAGCAAAACCGCTATTCAAACGCTCCTAGAATGAAAGTGTGGAAACTCCAACGATTTAAAGTGCGTTAAAAAAAAAAGTAATCCAACTTCAGAGGGCTACTTGTCCATATAGTTGTCAACAAAAGAGCTTCCAATGACGGTTGTGAGGTAAGGGGGACTCTCATTCTTTCCATTGGTATTTAATTGTGTTAACAAATGTCATGCATCTATCCCCATGACCATCATTGGGCTCTCTATAATTGACAATTATGGAATGGTAACCCTCTAATGTTGGGATATATTCTTCTTCTTTTTTTTTTTTGATACGCACTGTACAACCGAACAAGGCACAATAAGGAGACATTGCCCATAAGTATAAATAGTATGTAAACGTCAGAGAAGTTACCAAATATCATCAGGTGTTTGTCAGAGCTGAAGAAATGAGTAACGACCATAATCATTAGCGTCAGCACAATTTTAACACCATTTCACACTGCCTCATTATACAATATTCCTCTGTCGTTCCAAACCTAGAAGAGTCAGTTTTCTTATTGAAGCTCTTATTGTTACGATTTCTTAAGAGCTCATGCATGGATGCATGGCTTACGTAAATGGAATAAGGACAAAAATAATGTCATTAACCGGCTATCACAAAGTGCAAAAAGGCGAGAGGGTGTGTGATGGAAATAGCTCCTCTGGTAGTGCCTAAAATTAGCAAAGGTCGGTGTGCTGGCAAGTTTGCGAGGCATGAAGTTTGAATCCTGATCATCACGTTGAACAACTTTAATTACCACTGTGGCATTCAGAGGACTCTAGAGCATAAAATACTTGAAGGATTGACGTCAGGGAATGAAATTGATCCTTAATTCATAATTCTTGCTTTTGAACATTTTATCAGGTTTTTATTGCGAGGGAGAGAATGCATTAAAGTGTATGCGTGTGTGTGTATGTGTGTGTAATAGAAAAAGAGAGAGAGAGAGCACACTATAATTAATGTAATATAGTATTTATAGTATTTATGCTGTATAGCACTTTGCTCCTCTTTTGACGTCATTAAGCAGTGGGCATATGATTGACACGTCAAAGTTAACATCCGTGGGTGTTTCGATGGGTTGTGTGGGCCTCCCCTGAAAACTTCCCTGGGGTTCATGTACTCGTCTCGACTGTCTTGAGCAGCAGCCCGTAGAGGGGATAATTTTGGCTCTTTCGATTCGGAGCCATTTGCACCTGCGACCGATTAAATTAAAACTTAGGAGGAAAAAATGAAAGAAAGAAAAAAAAAATCTGCGGGCATCGCATTTCGCCCCCTGCACATCATACTGACAGCTCGGACTCTTCACGGAATAACTCGCCCGCTCGCACCACCTCTCGAGATGAGCTGGGGGGAAAAATCGTATATATCAATTCTCGGCCTCTGGAGGGAGTCGGGAGAAGGGAGTGGAGGGGGGAGGGGAGGGGGACATCCATGACAGTACCTGTCGAGTTCGACATCTCCATACCCCATTTCAGATGACCTTTAACCTCATTTTCCATCCCAATGCTTACAATGCTCGTTGAAACGGGAGAGGCTGCATGCAATATTGACGTCGGAGAATGTCCGTAGCATAATACATTCATGTAAGGAAAAAATGGGACGTGATAATTATTATGTTTTGATGGCATGATTTCGTTCAAAACATCATTGTGCGATTAAATATCTGAAAACAAAATGTTGTTCAGATAACAATACCGTTTTTCTTCTCAGAAATTGAAATACATCGTGCGTTCTCGGCTTTCAGACTGTTGCTCTTGCTGATCTATTTATTTTACTCCCAGAGAGAGGAGCATTTTTTTTTTCTTTACAGTGATTCCGACAAACAGAAGTTGATAGGGGAAATTTTTCAAACTCTACTACATGGTGTCTTCTACGAAAAGTCAGTCAACAATCATCAAAAGATGGTCCCTGTAACTCAATACGTTCGACCTGAGCGCCTGAGCCTGATGCTTGTTTTCACAGGACTCGTACTAATTCGTAAACTAAGTAAACCACAGGCAGCCTTGGTTATGTCTATCTCCCATTGATGACGTCACTAAAATGCTCGTTGTTGATTTGACGTGGCAGTCAAACATCAGGAATGTAAATACGGACGATCGGCAGGAACTTGTGTTAATTTCTTCGTTTTATCTAAGGGTGGAAATACCTCCACAGAAAGTCTGCTGACCCCATGATAGCGCGCCCTCTGTGGGTTTGAGCACCGGTGAAAGAAAGCTCCCGATTCAATCTTGATTTCATTTTCCATAAAGTAAACTCGAGAGGTCTGGCAATTTACTCATGCAAGAAAACAACTCGAGACTCCTGTCGTATCTGATAGTCTAGAGTCTAGACGATGCAGGCCAGTACACAAGGAGTATAGTACATACTTCATAAGATTTTCATGCATTTAATCACTTACTGCATTGCTTAACTGAATGACTTATTTATCATAATCCCGTAAACATGTTCTCATGAAAAGGATAATCCAATAGCTTCATCATAATCAGATGTGCAATAATCATCTTTATTCCATAGCAATGCTCGAAAGAGATATCTACTTCTTTTTACACAAAATTTACTAAAAGCATTATCTTTTCTTTTCTTTTAATTATCCCATGTTCAGAAAATAGTCAGAGTACATCTATAGCCCCGAGAAGAGGCGACCTTATAGTTACTGAAGAATCCATTACTTTTATAGCATTATTTATAAAGTTTCTTTGACATTTTGATAAAAGGAAATTTCATTAGACTGAACACTCCGCCTCTAGTGTTTTTCCGTATATAGTTCATAGAACCATAGCTCAAGTTCATGTAGTTGGTGTCATGTACGGTTTGCAAAGTGGGTTATCATATTCGGTGGCTGTTTTCAACATTGTATGCCATGAAAGAAATGGGGAAAATCTCAAGTGTAGCAGTAATACAATATATTGTGATGGTATTCACTAATGTTCATGGAATGCGATCAATACATTTATGAATTGACGTCAGTTTGCAACGACAACAGACTGTGGAGGCCTTCATTTCTTGGGCATTGTGTCTTGGGTCGCATCTTACAACCATCTTTATGCATCGCCGTCACGTAGCTTATCTTTACTTTTCATATTTGCCTACCGACCCTTACATGACGAAACGTTGGCTTGTCCACTCCGTACCCTCAAAAAGTCTGGTGAGGCATGGCTCGTCCTGCCTTCTCTTTGACAACCATTTCGGGTTGTTTTTCAGGATCGATTTCACAGAGGTGACGAATATGACACGGAATGTCAAAAGAACACCGTCCGAGCAAATGAAAAGCAACCCGCCAATTCATCGCTTTGCCGCTTAGAATCTCCCGACACCATGCTTGCGAGAAGCACTCGGCCGCTTGAGCTGCACCGACACTTTGCCGGTGTCATAAATCGAACACTTCCCGCGCAGCATCCTAACGTCTGCTGGCGCAGTACAAAATGCTGTTCTAAAAATGCGAGCTTTCGAAAGCGTACTTTTTTAAGGTCGGTAGGAAACGCATCTCCTGTATCAATAACCCAGGAGATGGCACGAACGTTTGTGACGTGCTATGTTAATAAGCCGTGTTCGTTTAATTCTTAACTACAGTCACTGCGGTACGCACAGAAAGTAACCGGTAGCCACCACAGAGTCAAAGGAATCTTGAGGACACTGTTTAATTTTATTGCAGCTTATAGGATCTAATTCAAAAGATCGTTGTGGAACAGTGTTGACTGAGCCATCTTATACTCACTCAAAGAATAAAAGCACACACAAGTACATAGGCAAGTTTTAAAAATAACGATGCTGTCAATGTGAGCTTAACTATTTGTCCATGAACAAAATGTCGACTCGATGTTGTTAAACCATTCAAATAACTATCTTACACTGCAGTTAATGAAGACACTCACCTTTTCAAGGATTTGAAGATCTTTTTTTCATAAATTGATTTTCAAACAATACCAAATAATATGTTGGTAAAGATTCCCGACGCTATGTTTATACCTGTGCACGCTCTTAGTTCAAGTTTTAATGGCAATAATTTCTACTGAGAAAAAAAAAATTGGTCTTGGAAGAAACTTCTGCACTAGAAAACTGAGGACAAAATAAAATTAAAGTTGTACAAAAAGTTGTCGTGGTTCACCATTTCCTACATGGATAAGCATTTTACTCTGCTCGGAAAGAGCCACAAAAATCAAAATGAAATGAATTAGTTATCACATTTGACTATCAGTTATGTTCAATGCATTCGATGCAAGGCTTCTTCAATTTATTCACCACATGGAAAGGAAAAACACTGATGCATGCCAAGCTCCCATATTATGAGTTAATCATTTATCGTAGCAGTTTAAATCCCAAGACTGAACTTGTTTGGCGTGAAATAAAGCAATTATAGACTGGCAAGAATTCGATCCCGCAGAATTCTCATGTGATTTCAGGAAATGTGATTTCCGTATAGGTGACACTTAACCGGTAGAGTTTTAATTTCCAGCAATCATCATCCTGGGGGTGCTTGGCCGCTAAAGGCTCTCTCTAGAGACACGGAACCGACACACACTCCATACAGATACAACTCGGATCAGCCAAACCAAGCGTGTGGTGAGATGCACCTCAACTATAGATCGTGAAATTCCGAATTTTTGAATTGAATTCTGCTTCCTTAGATTTGAGCCAAAGCAATTTTGCTTCGACGAACTCTCGACAGCGATCCTTTTTTTTTTCTATTTCATTTCCAGCCAAGAACTATCTTTGTCTGCCGCTCACCCGTCATTGGGGAGAAGAAACTCGGCTCCGGGTATTAAGTGGAATAGGTAAACAAATAATCTAGAGCTGATTAGATATACCGGTCACTCATCGGGCCATGATACGAAGCAAATACCCTTACCGACAACCACTGGCATGTTTCATGATTGTTTTCAATAGAATTCAATATTTTTTTTTTTCTGGAGCAAAAATCAAACACGTACTTTAAACACCATTTTTCGTGTATCTCGGGTCATTTATTCTGAATTCACCGCTCTGCTATTCAACAGAGCACGAAACAGTCTTAACATTTTTGCTTTTCGTTTCGAACCCGATATCATTATCATTATCAGTTTTATCTCGTCGTCAGACACTGAAAGGTCACGGTATAGCTTCTTTAGAAAAAAAAAAGTTAAATGTTGTGAAAAGATGACATTTACAAAGGTATTGCTTTGATGCCTGTGGGTAAGTGTCATTGAAGCACAAATTCGCCACAAATTCTACATGGAGGCAAATAAGATACATGATACTCTCAAGCCTTTTTCTTTCTTCTTTTTAACTTTTAACACATTTTCTCAGTCTACGAAAATTACACGTATTGTGATAACCCCCGCGAAATAAGTATGATGAAATGAATGAACACATGCACGTCATTGGGTGTAGCTATCATTTTATCCTTTCTTTTGGCCTACGCACTGTAGGATTCTAAGATAAAACAGGTAGCCTACCTTGCTCTTCTCCCGACTACGGGTACCACCTGATACCTCTAGAAAGAGAAAAAGGCGAGCAGGGGAGATATATATATGATCACCAGACAATTGTAAAGTGGTAACTTGATAACGCTAGGACTTTGTGGGTTGCTTTGAACGGTGTCGTCTTTCGCGGCGTGTCTTTAGGGCGTTTGCAGCGACACTTGGACTATAATATGCCCCGGACCCCCGGCGGTGCCTTTCAACAATAAGGCTACATCTACCGCAGAAAGCAAGACGGCGTGCTATGATCACGTTCGCCCATTCCGAGTCGGAAATGAGTCGAAGCGTTCATGTTTGTCCCTATCAAGCTTGTAACCAAGGGAAGATGCCATCAAAATTAGTCGCTCAAAGAATAACAAGACTCTGAGTTGTTTTCAGCGGGAGTCGGAGGAGACCGACTAGCTCTTCCTTCGCTGTAACATGCCTCGTTACACTCTAAATGATTATTACCCCTGCCCCTGACTCTCAAAGACACTGTCTTGCTTCCAACTAAATCCGTCTTGGTAACTGAATCGCTCCGATTTTCAATCAGTTTGTCCCCCTCTACAGCCTCTTTCTGCCCCACTCATTACGTGAAGACCCAGTCGTGTGATTATGTTTTTCCCAAATTTTGCCAAACGATATGGAAAGCCATATCAGTATGGGGACACATATAGACGTCAATTTAGCAATCTGTGACAAGAGACGATCTAGGCGCGTGGACGTCACTGATTGTGCGGCGATTATCAGTCTCACGGGATTGGTCCAATCCGGGACGTTACACGAAATACTGACGTAACAAGCACGGAGGAAGGCGCTCTCTCAGCCGAGTTTCAAATCGAATTCTATCGCATATCGGCAAGGAAATTTATCGTGCGTGCGAAATGGGATCGGTTTGTTTTCATTCGATTCAAAGGCTACATGAGATTGTCTTCTCAAAGAGACGAGATTCGTGCCTCAGGGGATGGAGAATCTCAGAAGTTTGATTCATTGCACGAAGACGAAAACAAAATGGACGAGAACGTCATGGAAGATCTCTCCCACCGGCTGATATACAGGGCCCTTGCTCGGGTTACCTGAAATCGCATTGGACATATCCTCTTTGCGATCTCGCTGGGAGATTTGGGGCATGAGTCTGAAACAAGGAGAATCATCTTCGGAGAATGTTGACATTTCACCACAAAAACAAATGAAAACGATAAAAAAGCAAAATATAAAACAAATCGATCAAAGATGTCATGATAAAGCAATGGCAGACCTATAAAGGCCACTGCACATTGTAGGTTCGTGATTTCATTACTCCAAGCCAACCGTCATGATAAATCTACCCATGATGACGGAAAGATCTAATATGCATGTCCATCGCATGAATCTTTTTCTGAGTTCCTGAGCAAAATTGTCTTGATGCATATTAAATAATAGCATTCGAGGTAAACACCCAACATCTGTACCATCTCTAGATTAATACTAAAATATCTGAGAGTACACTGTATAATATACGTCTACATGAAATCTAGAGTTTGTCTGTGTTATGACTGACAGGATGACTTTCATTTCGTATCGCCCGGTTATGGTGTGGTCTTGATCAAGATAGACAGTATTGCTATATCACGTGACACTTTGACAGGATATAAAGAATTGATATTGACAGACGACACAAATACGGACTGCCACTTAAGAACAAACTCGCATGCTATGCCTCTGTGGCTGTTTATCTTGAGAAAGTGCAATACAATTGACCTTTTCTTAGAAGTACGATCATTTGTTTTAAGGGTCTGTCAGTACTTGACTGTCCTGGAAAACTCTATGAAAAATTGACCAGATCGAAAGACGTCTTTCTCGGCATCTTTTAATGCCCCCCCCCCCCCAAAAAAAAAAAACAACAACAACAACAAAAAACAAACAAACAAACAAAACAAAACAAAAACAAAAAACAAAACAAAGAACAACCTCATCTTTCTTGATGATTCAGCCTGGATTAACGCAGTAGAACATTTCTTAAGTAAGCGTGAATTGATATTTCGTCAGCATTATGTAAATAGTAATGCATTCATTAGGTTTATTTAATATCATTACCTACATAAAACAACCATAGTTTGTGCTTGACACCTGAAGGGAGTGGGCTTTGATTGATGACATAACATAGGAAAGGGAAAACTCTTTCAAAGATATCATTTAGTATAAATTGTACAGTGACACGTAAAAACAAATCGATGTGCTGTTCAGTACATCAACAGTGTTAAGGAAAGTAGGAGATGGTACACTCCACGATGAGAGACACAATACTAGTGAAATATGACAAGGATTCAAGAAAACAATACTACCAAGAAGAGAAAGAGTCTGTTGATACTTACTCTAAAATCATCCTTGGTGACGAAGTAGACTGGAACAAAGGCAAACCACACAATACATGTTGTGTACATGGTAAAACTAATGAATTTGGCTTCGTTGAAATTTTCAGGTATCTTCCGAGTCTTAAATGCGTATACCGTACACATTGCTATAAGAAACATGTCGTACACAAGTGACAAGACAAGGCTGATCTCCGTGATTTCACACTTCAGAATCGCTTCCGACTTGTTTTCTGAGAATCTCACAACTTTTCGCGGTGGATCCACGGCCAACCACACAAGTTCCCCGAAGATCTGTATGCTGATTAAACCCAGACATATCACGAGTTGGGAACAGGGGCTGATGTACTTAGGCCGCTTTGCGGACCGCGACGCACTGTCGAATATGCGCGCAATCCGACTGGTCTTTGTCAGCATGGCTGCGTAGCATATGCAGAAAGATAATCCCAGACCAAGTCTCTGGATGGAGCACACAATGACTGACGGCTTGGCCACTAGTGGGAAGGTCATGGAGTAGCACATTAGGATTCCTCCAAGAAGGAGAAAGCTTAGCTCGCGACTAGAGGCCTTCACGAGCGGCGTGTCGCTATACTGGAAGAATATCACGATAACTCCACAGGTGGCTACAATTCCCAGTAAAGAAAGAATCATTGGGACGAAACTATGGACAGACACCCATTCCATGTGTTCCTCTTTTAGCTTGTAGCATCCGGTGAGGTCGGCTGTGGGCCAGTAACCTACATCGCAAGGTTGACAGTTGTACTCGTTTTCCAGGTACTCACGAGGTTTGCACCTGATGCACACCCAGCAACAGATCTGGTCGTCCTGAAGGAGTTTCATCTCACCTGGTCCACAGGGGAGGCTGCATTGGGAGTAGGGAGCACCGTGGGGACTGTAGCTATCCAGTCCAGGATGGAAATGAACGGCGGAAGGATCCATTGAGAGGGTTTGGGCCCATTCTCCCACCCGGACGTAGTGGTACTTGTCGGTACCCTCGATTGGTCGAAAGTTCATGACGTCATAACGTCCAGGTCCGTCACCCTGCGCGTCAAATCTTACTTCCGTGTCTGCAAGATCTGAGAACAAGGAAATATGATTCGAATTATTATGATTCCTCATTTCAACACTTTTGATGACATGCAAACATAATGATAGAAAGCACCCAGTAAAGTAAGATGAATTCTATTTTATCGCTACCATTATACTTGAACTGTATACTGTTAGCAGTGTCATAAGTGCAAATCTTGCATCTGAACTAGTCTTCTGCGCAGATAACATGATCTGTGTTTAGAAATAGACCCCCCCCCCTCTTTCCCCTCACATTTTGCATGATTAAGGAGAAAACTTGATGTGTTATTTCCAGTGAATAACGATTCATGTCAACCTTTATGACGAAATATCTTCAAAGACAAGCTCTAATGCGTAATGCTATCATTCATTAATAATCAAGGGTGAGGTTATCAATCATTTTGCTAGTGAAGTTCTGCGTGTACTCACCGACAAACGATGTATTCAATATGTAGTCTTTAAAGAGGCTTACGCCATCAACTGGGGTCATTTCATCGCAGAGCTTTTCTGTTCCAGGGCAAAGGTCTTCATGCATAGATTGCAAAGCATGCGCCATTGCGAACACAGCATCTACTACAAACTGAGTCTTTTTCTCTTGGTGATGATTCTTTTCGTTGAGACTTCGTTCGGAACAGACCTTTGAATGATTTCTGTTAGTCCTAAGATCCACCATACAGTTGAATTTCTGTTCCCAAAATTTCTTGAACCAAGGATTTCGTGTGTATGTCAAAGGATTAAGTTTTAAGAAATATTCATCGAATTCTTTCACTTGTTTTGTCTGAAGTTCAATAGTTATAGCGCCCTCCGCGACAGCTTCACGTCCATTGACAGGCATGGCCTGGACTCCCCATCCATCACTGGCAATCCAGACGAACTTTTCGGTGGCGTTGGCACGATGCGCTGCTTCCAACAAGTCACGGGCATCCACATCTCGCGTAAACAGAACAACAACCCGAGCTGCCTTCTTCCGACGAAGGTTCTTAATGATGTGATCGTATGTGGTCGCATCGGAGGAATAAGGGATCTTCTCAGAAGCGGCTATGCAGATATTTCGCATGACACGTTCTTTTTCGAATTGGTCCATTCCCGACTCCCCGTATTCTCCCTCTGATGAAACAGTCGACACATACGTCCAATTGAACAGCGATAGAATATCAGCAATTGCTTTGGCTTGGAGTGTATCGGGCGGGACTGTCCTAGCAAAGAACTCAAAGCGAGATTTGTCTGACAATCTTGCGCTGGTTGAAGCATAACTTATCTGCGGGATTTCAAACAAACGCAGCAAATTAGACACCTGCATAGATACGGTAGAGTAGGAGCCACCTACGACCCCGACCACGCTCTGAGAGGGCTTCGATTTCGCGCTCGCGCTCTGGTTGAAGCAGTTTTGTCTAGATGACGTCGTCAGAGAACTCCTGACAAATTCAAGAGATTGCTCCAGGGCGAAGGTATCCACTGAACACGTGTCCCTGACACTCGCACCGAGCTGGATCCCTGGCAGAAGCGAAGAATCATTGTTGACCTTATCAATGGCAAAGAGCATGGCTTCCACGCGCTGGATGCCCCTATCTTCGTTGATAAGACCACATCGTTCGTCAGGTGTCGACCCGACGTGCGGTGAGCCTTTTTCATGAATCGGAAACAGCCCACCGATTACAATGTCTCCGGGTATCTCCGCCGTGGTGGTCGAGGCAACGCCGCCACCCAGCCGCACCATAGCTGCCACATACAGAAGACATAACAACATCAGGATTGCTGGTACAGTCGGTATCCCCATTTTCCCTCCAAAAAGTGCAGCCACGCCAAAGAAGAAAATATCCGCAATGAGATAGCGTGGCGATGTTTTGTTCCCGTGCAAACATTTGAGTTGCTGAAATCTTCGGCAATCGCACTTGTGAAGTTATGTCTATTCAGTGGTTTCCAAGGTAACGGAGAACGCTCGCAAAACGGATACTTCCTGCCCTTGGAGTCATCCTGAACGGGAAAGATAGAGATATAGAAAAATTGACTTTATGACAATGTGTCCAACAATTCTAGAGCAGTTTTGAATGTCACTGTCAACAAAACGAGTTAGGATGTGATATGATAGATGACAAGTTGTAAGTGTCTCAGCATCTGCTTTAGTAGATACAAACAGAAGGTATTAGTATTTTCTAGCTATTCATTAACTAAGAATGCCAATTAATGGCTTGTGAGAGTGAAACGAACAGCTTGAACAAGGTGAGTCATTTGGAAGGGAAACATCTGTTACCTATACTAGACTCCTAATGAACTAAAGCCAACTCTTGGATTATTGGTACGGCTGAATTTGATGGAATGTGACGATCCGTGGGGACATTTCCAATGACACTTATCGTCCCTATAGTATATTATGAAAAAAATATACATATCATTGTGCATTTCTCACGATGTATGAGAGATAGCACGAGACTCGAAAATCACATACAGAGTATTGCATACCTGACATAATTTCTGTCGTTTTTATACACTGTTCCCGTTCCTTCTGGGAAGGAATGTCAATTAAATTCGAAATTTTTATGTCAATTAAATTCAAAATTTTTGTTTCGTCGACAAATTCTCTTGATTGGCATTTGTCAAGGCTTAACCCCCAGATTTGATTGATAGCAATAACAACCTTGATAACATATACCGATGGTATCATGGTCTAATAAACCGAAGGAAGCTTCACTAGATCCACCATCCCTCTTCCCAAGGGGTTCTGCTATGATTATTACCCGACACTGCCTATTTCCTATTCATAAACTCAGGTCAAGTGGGACATAAATAGTGGGCTATTTATGACTGCGCCGTTATCTTTCTAGTTTGCTTTTCACTAAATTGACCTATATCGCAGCGAATCTTCCTCTCAATAACTAGACATAGAGAAGAAGGCTTAGAGTGGAAATAAGCTTTGGGGAATGGGTATTCTGAAGAGAAGAAAAAAAAAGAAGAAACGTCGTTCAAGCTACAGCAACAAATAATCACTAATAGCTTCATCTCCCTTTAAACCGGCAACTTTTATCACTCATGCAGGATTTTTATGCACTGCAAAATTTTGTTTCCTTGGTCGGCCGTTCATATGGCGATATTTTATAGGAACTTAATTATTGATTATGTCACGCGAGTAGAATGACGCTGCAGAAACTCGAGATGAGCGTCTGTGTGTGAGGGGTGTGTGTACAGGGCGCGGGTAGGTAGTAAAACTGTAATCTTATTATTACTCATCTTCACCTTGAATAATGCACCAGTCTCCATGATAATATCGTACGAACATTAAAGGGAAATGGAATATTCTGTTTCAGGTACCATTTTCTCCCTTTGACTGTGCGCAAAGAATGTTGGATATCTTCCTTCTTCTCTAGCAACGTATCCCTACTCTTTCCATTTTCTTTTGTGAGTGTGTGTGTGTGTGTGTGTGTGTGTTGGTGTGTGTGTTAGTGGTTGTGTCTTTCTGTGTGTATGTACCTATATGCACATTGTACTCTGTGCGTGCGTCGATGTTTTAGTGACTGGGTAGCCCCATGCGTATTTGCGACAACGTTATGATATAAGACATTTATGTCGTCTTGTTTCTTGAACTTCCTTCTACACTATCAAAAGGAAAAGAGCAAGGGTTGTTCGATGGAATTATGAAACAGCTTCATCAATCCCTTTAAACGGCTACGTCTTGTCAGACAATATGCATTACGTTCTTTTGATCTCATGTTGGCAGGTATGGGGTATAGGGATGATACCCTCACGGTCCATTTGTTGTTGTTGGGGTTTTTTTCTCAGTGAAGCAAGCATTCACTTCCCTTTGGTCCCCAGGTTGTTTTCAGCGTGCAAAACTTGCTCAGATATCAGTATCCAATTTCTTGTGGGGAATGAGTAAAAAGTCGTTTCATAATGTTATTAGATATTGCAATTAAACGCAATTATTGGAGAGACCTAGCACGAGCTTGGAACCTGATAACACACAAAAACAAGCACTCTCGTGAACCCTTCTCAGTATGATACGCGTTGTGCCGTTTGTACCTGCAGTGGAAGATGCAGTGATAGTACATCGTGTGTATGAAAAAGAAATCTTTCAACAAATTGTAAATATTTGTTCGTAATCATATATCATAATCAATCCAAACATCGCTGGCGACATTGCATTTGTCCCAAAATATGACCTCGATCTAGACAGTGCTTTCTCAAAGGCAGTATATAATATGGTTAATATGCTTGAAATTGTACGCTATCTCTCCATAATAAAAACGGTTTATTATCTGTCAATCAAAATAACATAAGGAATTATTGCCATTTCAGATTCTATGCTTACATGAAATTAAAGGATATTAAAACATTGTTTTATACCTAAGATGAGATGATGTTTCCATATCGAAACATCGCTGGCGACATTGCATTTGTCCGAAAATATGACCTCCATCTAGACAGTGCTTTCTCAAAGGTAGTATATAATAATATATGGTTAATATGCTTGAAATTGTACACTATCTCTTCATAATAAAAACTTTTTTTTTTATCTGTCAATCGAATTAACATTAGGAATTATTGCCATTTCAGATTCTATGCTTACATGAAATTAAAGGATACTAAAACATTGTTTTATATGTAAGATGAGATGATGTTTCCACATTCTACACTCTTCCATTAATAATGGTCAGCTTTGAACGAAGTTTAAAAAAAAACTTGACGAATGGAGTTTACTCATAGCAGGTTATTATTTTTTTGTGGTGATTCATTATTCGAGAAATACAGAGCATCTTCTTGCTCAAATTATTGTTCTTAATGATATACACAGGGCTTGAACCGTATTAGCAGACCAACATTAATTCGCAATGACGTCACTCAGTGATTATTACGCTGAAGATGAAGATTAACTTTTCTTGTCGTATATGCCAGGCGCCTGAATGTGATTTATTCAACAGGAGGTAAAGAATCTTAAACCACTATTGGGAACTGCTTGAAATAACGCAAGGGCATCAAATCTGATATACAGCGGTTCTTTCGCCGATCCCCTCCCATGGTGTGTATGCTATTGACATTATTCTGAAGACTTGATGCGTAAAAAGCATTAACCCATTTTTTAGTTATTGTATGTACCCGGCTTAACTCCACTAATGGATCCTGTTTTTGTCGGCCACCATTTGACGCTGATGTCAAAAATGATGAGGGTTAAAACGAAGAGAGAATGAGACATAGAGAGAAAGAGAGCTAAAGAGAGAGAGAGAGGGAGGAGGAAGAAAGAGGTGAGAGAGGTTAAAGAAAGCCGTGTGAAAAACTTTAGAAAAGTTCTCTATCTAGACGGATTATCGGCTGAGTGCAGTGATTATCATACCTTGATACTTCTCATTGTTTTGTCTCTGCTGTTGGAACTTATATCATTAGCAGCTATAATGACATCCAGCATGAATATCTCCATCAACTACGATTGATAATCGGTTTATAAATTGCCTATTTTCAGCAAAACCTACATTTCTCTATTATAGGTAACGTGTCCTGACCACTAAGCTCGAATGTAATATTACCCTGTGTGTATGTATTTTTTAATGGCTTATACTTATGCCTTTCAGGGGAAAAAATCAGGAAAAGCTGAAAGATTTGAAGAGTTCTGCATTCCCCTGGGACAATTAAGTCTTCACTGGGACAGAGGAAAGCCGCTGATACGCTAAGAATGGTAAACATGGTTCTTCAACGCGGCCGGTTTGCCCCGGCCGTGTGTGATGAAGAATAAATATGATAGTGAACTTGGAGGCGGAGTCCACCAATGAGTCTACCAACATCATTTTAATCTTTATGATTTCTCCAGGCCCTATGCGAAGACCAGCCACAAATCTGTTAAATGAATGCATTCGCGGCAAAGCGAAAGGGTTAAGATCAAGCCTGATCATCTACGACGCTCTTAATCCCACGCACGTCACATCACCAGCCATGCAAGATGAGGCTCTACCGTCGGGTTCCCTGCAACTCAGTTTCGTTACGCTGCGGGAGAGTTCGCACATTTCCGCGACATCCATCATATGACGTCAAGCGACTAATTGAAGATGATATCTAGATTAGACTTGATGCTTATTTGTTATTAATTGTACTTCAGTGATTTCATCGCCCCGCCTCTTTCTGCTTTCGGCAGGTTGACAAGCATTACAGCGAGGATTTCACGGATAACGTAGATGGAAATTCAACTTGATTTTCAAGAGAGTTTAATACCCGCCATCACACTTAGTTCGAACTCTCCCCGAAATTTCCGTAATCGACTGAATTGCCTTTAGGTGCAGATATTCATTGTCAGTATCATCAAATACTTGGTAAACGGTTTAGCACGCAAACCGAAAATCTGCACCGAATGGTTGGACCTACCTAGATTTCTAGATGTACTACATCATCTCCCGTATGATGACGAGATGCCATTCTCTCGTTGGCTGCTGATCTTAACACTGACGGATAAAATTGCACACTTATCATGGTAGCTAGAGAAATCTAAAAGTGAGCCGGGTTTTACGCATTGGATATCAACATGATCAAGCTGTACATCAGTGTGTCAGCTATTATGAGACATTACTTGACAGTCCAGTGTCCAAGTTTGACTCTACATCTCTACATCATACTTTGCATTATAACAAGATGTAAAACGTCATTCTCTTCACATCTCTGTCTTTGGCAAGCTGTGTTTCCTTGGTCACCCGAATTTTGAGCTTTTGGTAATGGGAGGTGTAAGACCACCTTACTTTCCCGGTGCCCAGCTCTCGTTGAACGTTTCAAGAAAGAGGAAGCAATACATCGCTCAGAGTACGGTAGGGTGGCCGTAACTAATGCCCGAGACGGGAGTGGATCAAACAGATGCATCCGTTAGACCGGACTGCGAATAGCTTCACACGTTCTTGTGGTGCCATAGCATGATTTGATTCTAAACCCATAGTCAGTATCAGGGCCTTTTACTATGAATATTTTTAAAAATGGTCAGGGACATTTCCTTGCAAAGGGAGCAACTGTTACTCTCGATCTTGAACTTATCATAATGATTACCTGATCATGGGATGTTGTTTGCAGCTCTCCGGAAGAGTCATGCCCGATGAATGGTGGGATCGATGTGGTTTACAATGTCATGAAGTCCCTTAACTTGTTTAGATAAGTCTACCATCAAAATCGGTAACCTATCTACTCCCTTTAATAGTAAATGGCATCGGAAACGAATATACTCTCCATGCAAGGGAATAAGCAAACTTCCTGTGAGCGGAACAAGAACAGAAGAAAGAAAAGTGGTATAATACTGATGAGAATGAAGAAGTAAGAAAATGACCTTAAAGGGATGGTACAGTTTCGGTTCAGATGGTGCTTCAGGTTTTCAACGTGTTTTGAAGATGATTTTTTGACACAGTGAGAAATCTTTCATGAAATATGAAAGACATATAATTCGTTATAGAGGAATTCAAAGTTTATTTGATGAAAATTGGTTTTGAAATGGCTTAGCGATGCGATGCTAATAAAAGTTGGGACCCATTTTTTATTAGAATCGCTTTCCTTTACTTTGTTTTTGGTATCTCAGCCATTTCAATAGCGATTTTCATCAACTTAGCTTTCAATTCCAGTTTGAATTGTATTCTCTTTAACATTACATAGAGTAGTTTTTAAGTATCTTACAAAAATTTAAAAGCTGAATCCTCACCTCAACCAATACTGCACCACCCTTTAGCGTGACAGTAATGGTATTCAGAACTCTCTCTCTCTCTTAAAAAAATCCCCGTATATATTATACTAAAATATGCACTTTTAAAAAAGATAATCCTTGTCTGTCAATCTCCTGTAAATATGAGAGACTATTTCTCCCTCTTCCTCATGTCTCTCCTCCAAGACTTTAATAGTTACGCGTTTCTCAAGGCCCACTCCTTCAAGAAAAATTTTTTCTCTAACTTTGTGAGCCATTACCTGCTTCGAGATTTCTCTTTTTTTTTTTTTGCGAGGGGCGTTCTCTGTGTCGATAATTTGGGGAATTTTATTCATCAATCAGCCAAGAGTACGTCCTCTTTTCTTTCTTTAGGTATACTACTACTATCTACAGATAGAATATAATTATATATATACTGTATAATATACATAAATTGATTTATAAAATGACACAGCTAATGACGTATACGGGTTTTTTTTCGTTTTTTTTTTTTTTGGGGGGGGGGGGGGGTTAGTTGGTGGTGTTGGTGGCATATTGTTGAAGTTTTATTAACGATCGAATATTGAAAATGCACGCCTACGCATAAATGTCGTAAGCCTCGGTTTGAAATTCAATTTTCTGTTGGCGACCACATGGCACTCTCACTGATGGCCAATTTCTATACGTCTTGCAATGGCTCACGTGCTATTTTGAGGTGCGTTGATTATTGATAGGCCCGAGACTATGTAATGCGCAATCCAGGCATCTCCTGCACTTGAGTATTTTGCCGTCTGCTTGGATGTCTAGGTAGTGTTACGCTTCACAATTAACTTCACAAAAGGGATAAGAAGTAAAAGCGTACTGATACATATCACATACAATCTTGCAAAAACAGGACTTTAACTCGAAAAAGGGTACATCATGTCCGTCACCGGCTAAATTAGCCCATGAGGCGTATTATGTGGGTGTATAAAGGAAGACCATTTTTCATCGGACTGTGTTCCTATACTGCGCCGTGCCTGTTGGTGTATTATGTGGGTATTTTTGCCTGCCAGATAGTAAAAATGTTATGTAACGAAATGTATAATAGCCATTGAAGCTCGTATCTCGTATTTGAAATGAAAGTACACCCGAACACTCTGGTGAAACATGGTTGACGCGACCTGAACATAGCCATGCTTTCAGAAACTCCTTTCTCTTATCGTACTGCTTTGTTACTGGTGATAATAGTGGCTATTTGTATAGGACACAGGTCCACTTTTCGAGGTGTTCGGTGCTCATAGCGTTTCTAAGAAGGAAAGATATATATATATATATATATATATATATATATATATATATATATATGTGTGTGTGTGTGTGTGTGTGTGTGTGTGTGTTTGTACAAATGTGGCAGCAAGGAAGAAAATAACAAACAACAAGCAAACACATTCCAGATAAGGAATACGATATTTCCTGAATATTACGGATTGCAGTAAGTAATGTAATCATCAATGTGAAAGGAACAGACGTGTTTTCAGTTTGGATTTGAATGTTCCTGTAGATGATAATTGGCCTAACTGAATAGGCAATTGATTCCACAGTTTTGGTCCCATAACGGAGAAAGCACGCGATTCGTCCATCCATGTTTTATTCTGGATGTTTGGAGTAACTATGCATCTGATGATGAACGTAGACTTCGTGTCGGGTTGTATTTTGGAATAGAGTCACGCAGGTATGCGGAGGAAAGAGAGTTAACTGAATGATGTACTAATAACAGAATCCTAACGTGGTCCTTTTTTTTTTAACTGGCAGTCAATGTGAAGAATTGGTGATATGGAATCAAACCTTTCAGTGCAAGTTAACAATCGAACAGCAGAATTTTGCAATCATTGTTAATAATCATCTGTGCTCTTTCCTTTTCATCTCCCCTCCCGCTTTCCTTAATCAATTTTGAACTCTACTCGGAGCTTGATTTTGACGTTGACGCGCACATAAACACTATACGATTCTATGCAAGATAATGTGGGAATTTCCAAGTCACATCATGGACATACGATGTAATTTATCTGGGCTAATTCTCAAGTCACCGACGTCGAAATGTGAAAAAGATTTACTGGGTATCAAAAATGGATTGAAAAACAGGTCGCGTGGGTAGCTCATGACGAACTGCCCGGGTCGTAAAGATAATAAAGCATGCCCTGATGTTATTCTTTTTTTTTTTCTTCTGAAAGAGACCCCATGATGAAGACTTCGCTCATAAATTACACACCAACAATAATAATAGATCGGCCGGTCGCGTACCCAGCCCATTTCACACTGATGTTAATAGCCACGTTGAAAAATACAGTTGTGCGCAAATAAAACATTAAAGAGCATTTGATTTCACTCAGGAATTAATCTAATCAGTGGATGATCCATTCACTTTCACCTGAATCTATTTGATATGTGCATTAAGATCGAAACTCCTGGATACATTACAGAATCGGTGTCTCTCCGGGTATAATTGAACTCCTGCGCTCCAAACGTACAATTTGCTCTAGAGACAAACGTCATACACACGTGATAAGATCCCTTCCAGACCACTTTCTCTTACTATAAAATGATGCCATCAACAAAATTTTTTTTTAGTTAATTCTGACTTTTTCCTCCCGAAAACAGTAACGTGCTATCGAGTACCCGCTGCTTATGAGAATAGCATGTTCCGTGTAATTATCTTATGAGAATCGGGAATTATCAGAATAATATCGACGGCAACCAGTTAACTAAGCCAATTTAGCGTTTAACTGTGTTTGCTATCCGTCGCATTGCTCAAATTCCATCACATCTTACAAAGATTAGATTATCCGGACATCTCATGCTCTTAATGTTCTAACGTGAGTCATGATAACCAAACTCCCACGCTCCAGAAAAGTCTACTATGTCTAACCTTGAAACTCTTGGATGGCATTTGACATCACAGTACATCGTGTGGCATGGTGTGTAATGTCTGAGTTCGATCCCTCTCCCTCCCCCCCCCCCCCCCCGATTGGCAAACCTAATCATCGTTCTTGTCATCGCCGTCGTGATTATGACATCATAACACTTGACATCGTATTATGATAATGTCGTCTCAGTTAAGCACCGGTTTACCGCGTTACGACATATATGACTACCCCCGTCGTCAGAGTGTTGAATCCAAAGAAGATAACGTTAACCTTGCCAAGAAAGACCATTATTTATGCTCCTTAGTCAAGAGAGGCGTCGGGACGAAGTGTCTTGGTCAAGGACATAGGTGACATAACGGGCCTAGAACCCCAAACTTTCGTACTGACAATGCAGAATACATGGCACAAGACCCCGACACCCATGGACCTTTACCCCTTTGAATACTCGGACCTCTTAGACTAGCCCTGAATTTGAACGTTTTAGAGCTAGTTTATACAGACGAATTCTTAAATAATGACAGCATATCGGATAGTTCATAGAGTTGAGTCTTAATTGATTGCTTCCATAAAGTCATCTCCTCCACATTCTCTCCAAATTTAATATGGGTTAAGTCCTTCGTAATCCCGAAATCCCGCCTGCGATCTATGATGAATTCAATATAGACTTTCGACTGAAATCGGATTACGGCTCTACATTTCAGCACTATGCCCTGAGCAGAACGTTTTGATGGGTTGAAAAACCGAAAGATGAATGGCCGACTTTACCGAGTCTCAATCACATCAGTACCAGAGTGGCTGTGATGCCGAGCAATAATGTGGAAATGATGTTATATTGATATCGGTCCGTCCGGGAATTGGCCAACTTGCCCAGGAAGTGTCTTCAGTGTAAGCACTCTGCTTCCCAACAATGCTTTGCCAGTTCAATACCCAAGCAACGCCATGTACGCGTTCATTCACCTTGGTTAAGAGGGGATACAGCATGTAGGATTCGACCCCAGGACCTGCTAGACACATGGCCAGTGTTTTATCCACTATACCGCAGCGGTTTCACAATACCTAATTATCACAATGTATCACTGTTGAAGAATTCTGAGTGAATGCATGATTTCCAGGACTCCAGATTGAATCCATACATTGACTATGCTATGTCGGACAGGACTCGACAGAGCCTTTGTTATCGTCGACGTCGTCGTTGTCGTTGTTGTTGTTGTTGTTAGGTCGCGACTATACAATGTATGAAGAAGGTAATATATAAATCGATATATTGAGAGAGAGTGGTCATAATGTGCACCGTCTTCTAAAATTTTGATTCCCTGGGTAGCGTTCAAAATAATAGTGAGCATCTTGAGGATTTTCCATCAAGACTCGGAAACAGTGTCAAGAGTTCCGTTCAAGCAATGACTCAAGAAGAAATTCCCTCGCTATGCTCATAGTCATTTCCGTTCACGAACTGCAATATTATGGCAATGAACTGTTTCAGTCTTTTCACTTTCACTGTCTAAGGAAAGAGGGTATAAACATTAGCTGCAGACAGATATATTCTTAAGAATAATACACCAATCTAAATGGTAGTTAAACGCTAATGTATGCTTTGTGTACATTTAAAAAGATAATAGGAAGAGTTTTAGAATGAAAGAAAGCATTCAATAACGTTCAAAATAATACGTGATAAAGATAAGTAGTCCCTGACGCTTAGACTGCGAGACCCATTCATCATTTGAGGCTGTTGTGAGATGCCTGGGTCTGAGAGTAATCACGCAGTCTTTGAGAGATACGATGTGTGTAATCACGCATGTTTGCTTATTTTGAAAACTGACGTGATGCATGAATGTGTACACAGTGAGGAGTGGTGGGCATTAATGCCGATAAAATGCTATTCCATCCGCAAGGCGGTTGCGAGGGTGAGAGACTTTTTGGCCTCGCTAATAGCCAGTAACGCACATGATTGCCGGGAATGTGGAGTCACGAAACCTCATCTCTACTGAAAATTACAATCGCATCCATTCTCTTCCCCCCACTAAGCCCCTTTCCCTAACTTTTCCTCCCTCCCTCCTTTTCTATCTAACTATCTATCTATCTATCTAACTATCTATCTATCTATATATCTATCTTTCTATCTATCTATCTATATATCTATCTATATACCTATCTTTCTAACTATATATATATATATATATATATATATATAACTATCTATCTATCTATCTATCTATCTATCTATCTATCTATCTATCTACCTATCTACCTAACTATCTATCTATCTATCTATCTATCTATCTACCTAACTATCTATCTACCTATCTATCTATCTATCTACCTACCTATTTATCTTACTTTTCCATCGTAGGGAGCCTTTAGCAGAATGTCGAAGTTTCATTCTGAATGAGTTCACTTACAGCAACTGCTGACGAATCGTCAATTTAATATACGACGACATGGTTAGAATGTCAGATTTGCATGATGGTGTGGCAGTCTCAAGGCGACTA
The DNA here is from genome assembly GCA_033980235.1 of Diadema setosum. Taxonomy (NCBI): domain Eukaryota; kingdom Metazoa; phylum Echinodermata; class Echinoidea; order Diadematoida; family Diadematidae; genus Diadema; species Diadema setosum. The sequence goes on from CM067060.1 coordinate 48,380,321, forward strand.
ATAAAAGAGAAAACTCGTAATCATTCACTCCGAATCAACTCACAAAACAATTCCTTTCCCGATTTCCATTGCAAGCGTAGTTTCGATCCAAGAGTCGAGGCGTGTCATTCTAATTGCACCTAACAGATACAGGTTAAACTTGTAGAAACGGGAAAAGTGTGCAGAGAAAAACTTAATTCTTAACTACGCCACAAAGCAATCGATATAAAACATGTGTATAAGGCATTTGCTTTACCCGTGATAATAATGCCTATGTGCAAACGGTCATTACAGAGCTTGTACCACGTATTGGGAAATGTTCTTTTATTGTAATTGGTGGATTTCTGGCTTAGATAATTTTTTTCTTACAAAGGAACATCTTCATCAATGCAAACCAAAATTCGTGTCAAACTGTATAATTTTCAACAATTAAAGCAGCTGATATTTGTTTTATTCCTAATAAACAAGATGTAATGTCTCCATCTATTACTCTGATTATTTTCATTTTGGTAAAAATTTGATTTTTAATCAATTAAGAACAATGGGTCCAATACAGTGCATGATATTGTTTACGGTGAAACAACACTTTCACATGCCGGTGCCAGTAATGACGTGGTCCAAATTTCATCTCATTGTTCAGCATCCAGCGCAATTCGAAATATTGCAATTAATCACTCGGATTAACACAGTCCCGTGATACACCAGGTTAATTTGAGCAAGATGCTACCTCTGGTAGGTGAAAATGAGTTATTGACAAGTCAAGGACAAGTGGACATGAAGTGAGATTTTAGTTTTGGCCAGCAATCGCGGTTTGCATCATCGTCAAGCTTGCTTTGGAACTGTCGGGTTCCCTTTTAAACCTCCCTTTCACCTTGGTGAAAATCTCACATGCTTCACTGAAAGATTATTCTCATACAAATGCCGCCAAGAATAGTCTTACACTAACCAACGTACTCTTCCTACGAGAAACAGACCCTGAGGAATTCACGGAAAATCATGTTTATGGATTTCGGGCTGAAAATTCTCACTTCATGAGTCGGTTAAGTCAACCATAGAGTTTCCTATCCATAGATTACCCTTTCCATTTCCAATTGGTTTACTGTTCTTCCACAGTCGTCGAGCTATAACAGCATTTCAAATCAAGTCGGCAGAAAACTATGCCGGCGGTGTCTCCTTGAACTTCTACTTTTCACTTTTTTTTTAAGGAAAAGGGATCAGAAACGCATGAAACATTTCGTGCAATTTACATATTGTACAGCAGTGAATTCAAGGCTATTCTTTAATCTTCTTTGAGATATACAATTGTACATGACCGTTTTGATTAGTATCTGGAAAATGTTGAAAAGTTCATTCGAGTGGAATATACTGTTTGTTTGGCTATTTTTAACACAGAGAAAATGTGATAATTTAAGGTCTAACACCACTCCGTACACACTTGAACATCACAAGGGTAAAATCAAACAACAGAATGATAAAAACCTTATCTAGATAGGACTTAGATTTATGAAATTTCACACTGTTCATGTAATGTCAGTCGCCGCCACGAATATATATCAAATTAAATTACATGTATTTGTTGATATCATCGCCCTACAATCACCATTTTTTTTTTGAATCAGTAACCGGTCTTTTTGAAACTTCTGCCATCATACTTTGATATTGAAGTCCTGGTATCATTGAGCGCCATTCACTCTACTCTACACATATGTTATAATGACTGTATTTTTAATGCTTGCGTAGGTGCCTCTTTTCATGTACACGATAGATTTTATTGAAGTCTCCTTTGAAACTTTCACACAGGGTTCTTTAAAGCCCGAAAACAAGACCATAAGACCCCCTCCACCGGTGCCCTAACCTCTGCAGGTCATACACGTGTCTCCGCAATCAATCTCCATCGTGTCTCGGTATCTCTCATCTTGTCGCTCTGCACGACGCCGTATTACCTCATTCACAGACAGTGCTACAACATCTACAGTAACAGACGACTATGTTTTCTAAGCCCATGTGCATCCCCTCTGGAATTCCCATTAAAGACTCATACCGCATCATCCTCGAGTATTTTTTAATACCTATGAAGAATTATGCTCATGCAATGGATTTTTTCATCAATGTACTTTGAAAAAGTAAATTTGTCCACGAACATTCATTTTAGCCGATTTTATCCTCATTATCATCAAAATGTCATTCTGAGGACTAGAAAAGGTATCATCTTACACACTTATGTATTATTCACGTTTTCGGTTATTCATGATTATTGTGTCCAACGGGAAGGGTAAGTCAATGACACTTTCATCAACCAGCATCAAGATAGATTTTTATCAGTATAATATTGTGCAGCTTGTTCACTTGAATTTTGTTCCTGATAAAAAAAATAACAACTAAATTGCAGAACGCAAATTACATCTAGATAATTTATCGCTCCATCTGTGAGTTCCATTCAAACCAACAGATTGGTATGAATTATTCTTTACGAAGGAACAAATATAAAAAGTCTCGCCACGCGTCATGGCTCACGGCACATAAAGGAAACTGCTAACATACATCAAGGGGCGGCCTTTATCGGGGGTAAAAATGTTGGTGGCTTTGAGAACGGGTCGTATGTTGGAAAAAGCAGACCCATTCCATCGAATCACCCCTTTTGCCATGTCATTCAGGCGTTGGATCTCATCTTTCACGTGACCCATTGTTGACGGCAAACTCTCATTGTCTGTTAGATGAGCAAGGGAGAGGTATTTTGATGAATATCAAATTCGAACGGCAGACGGAGGCTGCTGTAGTCTGTGAAGAAAAGAATAGCTGCAGAATCTCCGTGGCGGAGGAAGAGAACGAGTCACCGGCAGTGTATAGCTCGCCGTTCCTCCATTTCCTTAGAGTGTGCTTAATGAACTGTTACCCACAGCAAGCTAGCCACTGATTTGATTCTCACGTCACAGCATGTATCCATTATTAACGAACGCCTTGACTCCAATTTTTAAGTCCAATTCCAAAGAGATCACGCGGAGTAAGAAAAATTATCATTAGACTATATCCTCCTTTGACCCAAGATCTCTCTCTCTCTCTCTCTTTCTCTCTCTCTCTTCCTCTCATTTTGTTACCATGGGAATGCAAGTGGAGACAGTGTCAATTAAAATTAGATATATTTAAAGGGCCGAAACGGCTATGAAATGAAGAATATAAACCTTGAAAACCACATTTTATGAGTAATGCCTGTCGCTTTTCTCGCAATATGCAAAATGTTTGCAGAACATACAAACGCAAGCATCTATTATTAGCAATCGTACCGGCTGTTTAAGTAGATAAGTAACAAAAGAAGGCAAGTAACAAAATAAATCTGACCCAACAAACAGCAGCAAACTAGACGAACAAGACAGCGTAAAGTTTACAATTGCAATTTAATGATATTCAGACTTGAAGAGTTGATTTTTTTCTATCCGATAATCCATAAACTTATGTTGAAAAAAAAAACCTACAAGATATTGCGTCGCTTGGATTAAGATGATTGTTTTACTTTCTCTAGGAGCAGCATGTCCTTTTACTTCTTTATGCGAAACATTTCTTTTCTATGTAAACTCACTTACCAAGACCAGGAATATCCATTACAGGTTCGCGTGGTTTATATCCTTCAATCAAGTACCAGGGCGAGTTCTTTTCTTGCGATTCCTTGCATAAATCCGCTGCAAATGATCAGGTATGTACGCTCAAGGACGACGTTATATCGTTACTGCAGGCATTTCAGACTCACAAATGATGAAAATTGCATTAGGCTCACAAAAGAAGCGCGCGGCGCGCCACTCCAAGATGGAACTCGGCGGAGGTACCCGTGTGACAAGCCTGGTCAAACAACGGACTTTATCAACACACGCATTACCCGGAATGAGAGGGAGAGAGAGAGATCCAACCTTCCCTATAGCTGCTTTTGAGGCTTATTAGCTAACGAGAGTGGTGGTCGACGGTGTGCTCTTGCTCCGCCTAGCTCTCAAGTCGCTTTAAAGAGCAACGGGAAGCAGCTTGTTCATACGGTGGTGGTTTGGGACGCATGCGCACAGCGTCTGTGATGGCAAGCTGGCGATCGTGCTGTTCACACAAGTTTTTCTCCGTTTTTTTTTTCAACTTGTTCCGCAATGCAAGTGTGAGGAATGGTGCAGCATTTATGAAAAGAATAAGTCTTGTGCTACCTGCTCATTTTAACAGTATCTTACCTTTATGGTGTCATACTACACATTGACGGATCTCATGCCATTTAATAATTCAAGTGCCTAGCAACTCTCTTTACGTGTAGTGATCTTCAAGATGCGAAATTATTTACCTGCATTTAATAATCAAATACCGACAAATCTAAGTGAAGGATGGATGTGCTATCTAAAAGGGTTGGTGGAGATTGATGCTGTCCTCTACCTTTGCATAATCAATTTCCCTATCACTTTGACTACCGCAGAAGTCCTTAGGAAACTTTGAAAACTGTCATCAGTATAGGAACTAAAGATTCTATCATTTTGGCTTTTTTTTTTCATGTTAGCCTTCCCTTGGGTGGTGAAATTTTATCCAGTATCAATATTTAAGGAGGAAACGATAAAGGGGAACCTTCTCGTGAATAAAATAACTCTAAAGTCAAAATCATGTTCTCAAGGGGAAGTATTGCATGCATAGATATATATTTGACAACATTTTTATATTATTGTAGTAACTTCGAGTGAATTTACATTTTTATATTATTGTAATAACTTCGAGTGAATTTACAGCAAAATGACGTTTCATAATTTGTAAGGCACTGCCAAAAATCAAAGAATGTGAGTAAAGGAGACATATCAAAATTTAAAGGTGTAAATACTCACAGGTTTTTTACCGTGCTAGAGATCCCTCTCTTGAACAACTTTAGACATATTAGACAATAGTGTGAAAGTATAGTGCTCTTGTTATTTCCCTGTTTCTTGTATTTTGTCACCTACTGTTTTGGAACGTCTATTTTAGTTTGTTGTATGTTTGTTTCATGCCGTTTAATTCCTTCATCCATCATGGTGTTTATATTTGAGTCTTCGCATATATACCGAGGAACATTAATTGAGCATTTGATCGCAATGTGCAAAGAGCTTGATAGCAAAACGAGTTAACTCGATTTATGTCAATTTTAGATATTATATTTGCGATGAAAGATGTTAAAAACAGAAAATCTGAATAAAGTATGGGATATTTTCAAGCATGACATCAAGAACGTTTCTTGTTTTTATAGCAAGTTAGGTAACACTGGAAAGGTTCTATTTTGTCCAATCTGACGACGGTCTTACTTTAAGACGTTAAAAATGGCACTTAAGCCGTTTTTGCGATAAAACTCTTAATATTGTAATTCAAATATATTTTTTACCCATCATTTTTACAATTACAATCCTCATCAAAGACCAGTAGAGGTAGTCCAATGGCTTCCTGGATTGACCGCGAGCCAGCCAAAGAAATTAACGTGCCCTTATACCATGCTTACAGTACGTCATGAAATATTTTAGATGCAAAGCTTATACCTGACTCCTCCGAAAATATATCAGAGGAAATTTTATTTAGACATCAATATCTACCATAATTTTCTTATCACATGTAACCATAATTGGTAAGCTTGTTATTGTTTGGAATTTTTTAATACAACGGTGATGTACAAAATAGTATGATATATTCAAAACAGCTGAAAACCGGTAAGGCCTGACAACCAAAGGTTAGTGGAAATGGACGTCTTGAACAATTCTAGGGGGAAAAAAAGCATCCGTACAATTGAATACATTAGGAAAACAGCCTATTACGCCACCGTTCCATCTCCTGAATCCGTCCATCAATCGATTTGAGGCGTGAGTGGTAGTGACCTTTTTTTTCTTCTAAACAGGTTAGATAGACGTTCCATCAAGGAAATTTGGGAGAATCGGACAACCATTAGTGTGGTCATGTTTGTGTCTTCATCCCACAGTTTCCCCTCCAGTATTAGTGACCAATAATGCATTTTGCAACCATGCAAAAAACAATGCATTTCATTTTCACTTTATATCGGTTTGAGAGAGACAAGAATCAAACATGTAATACATATGGATAAGCGGATCAAGTTTCCTTGATCGGATAATGCAAAACCGTAATCTTAATTTGTACAGAATGACGACAGATATGATTCCATAAGACTATTTGTATTTTACTGTCTTTACTTGTCGTACTCTTGTCATGTCCATCGCATTCCTCGAATCTAGCAAATGTGTGATGAGAAATAAAGAGCCACATACAGCTCCACGTGTACAACAATCGAGCAGATGCAATTATGGAGTTTCCTTCTTCCGCATTTACCGTCATCCTCTGTAACATATCCTTTTTCTTAAACTGGCAATCATTTTTTTTTATTACGATGATGGAACAGTGGTGTTTACCATCCCTTGAGCGCTTTCCGGTTCGGTGTGAGCGATCGATGTCATTTCGGTTATGGGGACGCCAAGTTTGCTGGACACAATATCACACACAATTTGATCCGTATCTTCCTTTTCTTTTTCCGGCACACCAAAGATCCTCAAAGAGGATCTGCGCGAATACTGCTGGAGATCGTTTGCAGCTGCTTCCAATTTGAAGATTCTGTTCTCTTTCCTTTCTATCTCCTTTTCCAACTCCTCCAGACGATGCTTCCTCTCTTCAACCTTCACCTCTACCTCGTGCAGCCTTCCCTCATTTTGCTCGATCAACTGACTAAGTTTTGCAAAAGAAGTGTCAGCCACTTCACGAACAATAGTTCGCACAAGATCATGAATCTTCTTCAGGAATGCCTCATTTTGGAACAGTTCGAGAACAGCATCCGAGACAGATGCCGCAGATGGGACCGGGAGAGAACATGCAATGTCTGAAGAAGTAGATGCAGAGGTATCCTTACGGGTTAAGGGCTTGGGCATGTTGATAATGTGGCAGTTCAACAATGTCAGACACTACCACTCATACGCACGTAGGCACCCACTGCAGTCACTAGATCTAGTCACTCTCGTGTTGAGCAGAATAGTCAGTAATAACAGACAGACCAGGAGTCCACATGCACAGATACCGCAGCGTAAACAGACCTACCGTTGCGTTTAGTACTAGAGTAGGTACATAAGCAGGTACAACGTGTAGTGATAGTTCTTTACACGTACTAGCAGTAGCACTGTTGAGGACAGTCTTTCAGTTCACCACAGCATGACTGAGTTCGGGTCGAGTTGCAGTTTTTATGCATGAATCCTCTACACACACAATCAATCAATCAAAACGACAATGAGTAACCATAGCATCAGCAATGTGGATATAGACACGCAGTACGTTTCCAAGCATGTCCAAATGTAATCACATAATGTTTGAATAGTGCAACGACTTTACGACTGCGACTCTACGAGATTGCACGTGTTTCGTAGGACTTACGAAGCAAACATGTAGACAGGCATGTGGGACTGTAGTAATCGTGGCGGTTGAAGAAAAGGCAGGACGTTGGCAGGAGAACTGTCGCCGTAACTCGATACGTGCATTCTTTTTATCAAATTTGCAGATAGATATGATCCCTGGAGTTGAAGTAAAATCCTCCCTATGATGTTATGAGAACATTTTTATTCTTTAGGGATAAAAATCAAAGTTTATTTCTTGAACGTACTCCAGCAAAGACAACGCACTGTCGCCCTCAACGTTCCCTTTACATGTCATCACATAAGCTTGGTTTTTGTTTTCGTTATTTTCCTTCCTATTATTGAAAGAATGTTCACATATTTAACTTTCTCATTAAAATTACTATTTTCTTTAAGTTTGAATTCAACATGCAATGAGAGCGGCCACTTACCTACTTTCCATTGATGAAAGACAATTATAAAGAGTCCTAGTTGTCAACGGTTGCCTAGAAAACGAACTCTTTATTCTGCATAGAAACAAGAAAAACGGAATTGATTTTCAACAAGGAGCGACTGTAATTCCAATCTACAATGAGACAGCAAAGCAGCATGAGGGAGCCGTTGCTATGGCAATGGAAATGGCACTGAGACAAGAACAGACATCAGTATGTTATCTCCACGTCAGGTGAGCCCATACAATGTATTACAAAAACTTCTGTTGCCGACGGACGTCAAAACATTTTGATATAGTACATGGGACAGTCAAGAACAACCGTCAGAGATTAACCTTGCAAAAGTGGATCAATTTATTATGATCTTCAACAGCAGAGGATTCTGAAACACTACATAGGCGAACACTTTAATGTAAACAAACGCTAAATGATATCAAGCGCTGGAAAGATATCAGGAGCGCAATCTTCATAGTGATTTTTCGTATTCAATGCAATGCTGGAAACGGAGCGATCAATACATGTTATTCAGGGAATCAGGATATAGCCAAATTTAAATGTTTAATACCCATCGCGCGTATGTGGCACAAAGACTGCATTGTGCGTGCTCTGGCCTAGGCGGTGCGATAATGGCTATCAGGGAAAATTCGAGTTGAATGTATGTGGGGTTGGAACTAAACCTTACAATAAAGCAGATGATGAGTTTTGCCGGAAGGACCATACAAGTTTGGCATGCTATTTTAGGAGCTTATAGGTCCCTAGAGCGTATAAGTCCTTAGGGACATAGTGCCTTACTCTATACAATTCAAATCCTTCGGATAAAACACCATGGTTATTGTATGTTGAATCTCCCGCCAGTCATTTCTTATACAACGGGAAATAATCATGGAAAACTTGAGGTGCAGGCGTGCTTTTCTCAAAGCGCTTTCACTAAACCCACTTGGTATAAGAGATGATGACTTTTGTTACACAATGTTCTGACCGGAGGGTATGAGGGATTGTCCGTCTCTTGATAAACGCAAACCTCCCTCAATAGCATGTCAGACCCTAAAGTTGAATGCGACAGTTCTGATGTGTTCACATCTCTCGTGGATATGAAGTTTCACGTACAATATCTTCAAATTTTATATGTATAGGTGTCATATATATATATATATATATATATGTGTGTGTGTGCGCGCGCGTGTGTGTGTATGTGTGTGTGTGTGTAAACGCGAACATACATTATCCATGATCCACAATCCGTATATTGTTTAATGATTTCACATCTTCAGTGGATAGTATAGCTTCATGAATTACATGATATGTGTGTTATTAGGTGACATGACATAATGCTCCTGCGACAATTGTTCATGGTCTTATTTTCTCCAGGGAATTAGGGTTGTGATAGGGTTTTAGATTTAGTTTGATTTGAAGATTAGGGTTTGGATATGTTTTTGGGTAGAATTTATGTTTTGCTTAGCGTGCAGATAATCATTTCATGGGAGTAATACTGTCACACGAGCAACTGTCGTGGAACCATTATTATCCATCGCAATTTGATATGTTCACATCTTCAGTTGATAAGAAGTTTTACATATGTATATATATATATACAGTGTATATATGTATATATATATATATATATATATATATATATATATATATATATATACAGGGGAGTGAGATCTACCTAGTATGTACCACGTCAGGGCTTAGGGGGATAATTTAGCAGATGGTTCCGTCCTCATATCGCTCATGCAATTTGCACACAGACGTCAAGGATATCTTTGGAACTTGAATTTCTATGTTGTCCCTACACATCGCACGAGTCCTTTGTTTGTTCTCACATTGCCATGATTAGAGCGAATAGAATTCGTTCTTAGGCATCCATTAGTTATTCAGCGTGGCCTGCTTGAGCTAAAAGAGACCAAATTCCCTCAGCCTCAGCTAGCCTCGGTTCAAGAGCATTCATGTTGTCTCGACTTAAAAATAGCACAGCCCGGTCCTCATAGAAAAATAATGGAGCTTTCTAGAGAAATCGCCCACAGCGTGCAATCCAAAAATGAAATCTTGTGCTTTAAAAGGGAATGTAAATGATGTCCGCTGAATGCATTTCACCAATCTTTTGAAGGTGTAATGCTGAGGTAACCACTTTATCAAGGATAGACTTGATTCAAGGATCTCCTTACTTTCAAGTTTTTGTCAGATGACCTACCATGCGGACGAGACATCGCTAATGTTAGACTGTCAATGACCAAAGAATGGTTAACATTATTATCTATAAACGTATTCTTGCTATCGTTAGAAAAGAACATTGTAGAGTAGACACAAGAGTTCATAATGATTATGTTAATGTCCACATATTGTCTCCTATAGGCCTATTTTGTGCATTAATCTATCACCTTTGTGTTTCTTTGGAATGAAAATTAAAGAAAAAAAAATGCATTTTAAGCAATAATCTTGGAGTTCATCATTTCTTCTTAAATGGCAATGAAAGTAAAAACTGAAAGCCAATCAGTTGTGTTCATTACATCCCTGATAAAAGCATGTGCTTATTGTCAAACAACTTACGATAGAAATCCTTTTTTTAACCTTTGAAAACGTATGATTTTTTTTTTGTAGAAACATCATGAAACTCTTATTTCAAAGTTCAACTCCACATTGAGTAAGTTGACTGCAATGGGTAAAATGAAACCAGACGAAAAGATACCTCATCAAAGCAAGATATGAAATAATAATGTAGTGGAATACAAATCAATGTTCACATATTTACCAAAATTGATGGCGTTAATCACATATCCAACTCATAAGAGGCAATGCCGGAAAACCTTGAAAAGAGGCTTATGGTTTTGCAAAAACAGAAATCATTTATTGAAAAAAGATACCACTTCTAGTGCTACGTCGATATCTGTGCTGTGTATGTGTGCATATGTTTTGTTGCTGCTGCTGTTGTTTTCTTTTTCCCAAACGGTAGATTTACTGAGGGTCTATGTACAAATGTAAATCCAATGATGACTTAAAGTGGACATAAAGGAAATGAAATTGAATCAAATGAAATAAAATGAAATTAAATGGAATTAATGGGCAACTTGTGAAGTGATGATATCATCGCTATCTCTAATTTGCGCACGTGGTTGCTCCTCCTGTCAGCAGTCTTCTCAGGAAAACATTTAAAACTTTAAATTCCATAATTTTCCTAAATCTGATTGGATCTGGATGAAACTTCTACGATTCTGTTTGCCTGATTTTACTCTTCTTGTCCGGGTCAACTTGAGCATGATATGTGATTGCACTTTAGTGAATCAAAGGTCGTTCTCATAGAAATGGCCAGGATAGACGTTTGTAGCTGAAAGCTTGGTTCTCTTTCCAAAATACGGCGTTTCAAACATCAGTCACAACAGCTTGAGGGCGCACCGATTTAATAAAACATGAATGACGACAAAAAAAAGGGGTATGCCTTCCCGCCGAAACACGGCTCGTCCATTATGTTTGCTCTATGTTCGCTACCGTCGAGGAAGAGCAAAGAAAGAAAGAGGCGTGGGACTCTGTCTTAGATTCCTCGCAAACTACAGCGGCGTAACCTGATATCGCGCATTTACTACACGGTAAACGAATAGCGCGGCTCGGTTCTAGCATCATGCTAACAAAATCACGTGACGTGATGGATATTCAAGCGGAAGCGCAGCGGAGAAGAAAATATCGAAGGGTTTAAGATAGAGGCGGGAATGGCGAATACATGAATAAATATATTGAGCAGGGAGAATGGGAAACAAGGAGGGAACAGAAAAAAAAAGTCAGTGACTGACTGAAGAGATTCGTTTGAACAAACTGTATTAGGGGAGGAGAACATTAAACGGGGAAAGAGAAACGAAACAAATAGGAATAGATGCTCTCGAAGGAGAAGCATGGAAGAAATGAAGAGATGTAGCAGACAGAGAGAAGGTGATTGAGAGTGGAGAGCGCCAGAGTGGAGGAAAGGTAGAGAGGTGAGAAGTAGTTGGAATGACAGTATGTGTCGACATGTGAAGGAAAAAAGATCGTGCAAAACGTGAAATTTTCCCAATCATTCCGGCCGGAGTGCAAACCGAAACTACTCTCACGCTTTCAGACTGATGCGCCACAGGAGGTTTCACGTTTAATTACTGGTAAATGCAAAACATATCTCAGTCCACATTGTTACGTGTTTTATTGTGAAGGAGACATGTTGTGTTGCTTATGCTACTTAGATTATCTCGATGCAAGGACTGTGTAACTAAGAGTATGTGAACCACGAATATCTGACACACCCCTTCCATCTCTCTCTCTCTCTCTCTGTCTCATAATTATATGAGTAGAATATACATACCCTCATATATATATATATATATATATATATATGTGTGTGTGTGTGTGTGTGTGTGTGTGTGTGTGTATGTGTGTGTGTGTGTGTGTGTGTGTGTGTGTGTGTGTGTGTGTGAGAGTGAGAGTGCCTAGAGAGAGACAGACAAACACACACAGGCACAAAGAGACGGGGGGGGGAAGAAAGAGGTAGTGTGAGATTTGAAGCTACAGTGGACGATTATTTTCTGTCTAAACCTCCGAAAGCTGTATGCTATCATACTTGCCATTACCTTCACACTCTCATCAACTCCACCACCTTGCTCTCTAATGAGATCATGCGTGTTTGCTTTTTGTTTATGTATTTCGTGCAATAAGTTTCATATTCATAGAGAGAGATAAAGTAGAACACTACCATCTCCTTAATCATGGACATGACGCGCACAGTAGTGACTACATAGTATCCTGTATAACAAGTTAAGGAAAAAAAAGGTAAGTTTTCTTTAGGTTGTGGGATGTACGTCTATCTGTTTCCTATTCCCATTTCGGGCACTGCCATTTCTCTGCTATGAATCTTTAAAATACTGAAATCAATGTCAGCTGCTTTTATCCAATATCTGAGCCTCTTTCCTCTCCTATTTTTTTCTACATCATCCTTCTACCTCTTCTATTCCTTTAGAGAACTTAAAAAAAAGAATATCATCTATTTCAGTGACATACGATGCAGACATGAACGAAGTTTGTGATCTGAATGATGATCAAATAAACACCACTGATTAAAGTAAACAAATGTCGATTTGTATTTTTTTCAATGCATTTCTCTCATTGTCTATACCGTAAACTTTTACCGCAAACAACACTTCATTTTTGTAAATCCGCTCAGGTACTACCTGTAATCATGTTCTGTTAAACATGTCATTCCTTTTCTTCCCGATTTTCATATAAGAGAGAGGAGGAAAACATGGCAGTGGCGGATCCAGGGAGGAGCGCACCGGGTACACACCCCTATCTCCCTTAATTTTTGTTAAAACAAATGGGCGTGGGGTGCGTGCGCCCCCTTTAATTTGGTAAAAGCGCCCCCTCTTTTTACAAATCTTGAATCCGCCCCTGTATGGGATACGAAATTTCTGTGAATGATAGCATTCCCATCTCTCATCGAGTTTCATTCACTCTGCAGACTCTTCAAGTTCCGACCATACCCCCACACACATGTACATCATGTGGGTGTGTATGTTTGCGTGAGTGTGCGTTGCATGTTTGCCGAGAAAAAAAAAATGAGTAAAGGCTGCTTTATCTCATCATTGTTGTATAACTTATTTGTCAATTACCTTTGCTAAGTAATCGCGTTTCATTTCGCAGTATCGCATCAAACGGAACAGTAATGGAACTGTTTTGTTCAGCGTAAACGGCCAAATATTTCGATCAGATTTCGTTTACTGAACAAACCCTGCTTCAATCGATCATTATACCAGACCAGAGTAATGGTAGGCATTCATTTCATGATACTAAAAAGCATCATTACCCATTAATGCTTACTGAGAAGCGCGATGGCTGCACGGATTTCATCCGCACTTAGGGAGTTGTTTGAATGAGTCAGTCGACTCAGCACGTCCCTGCTGCCCAGATGGAGCGGGTTGTCTGCCCCACTGGCATGCCGTGACTTGGGACTAGACTCCCTACAGTCCCGCTCAGAATAAACAATTACCTCGCTCAGTTGTTTGTAGATGTAATACGCATCGAATCACTTGTACAAGCACTCGATAATGGGTGGGCAGACATGTTCTCCATTTCACAAATTGATAGGCAATAGATGATGAATGATGATAAATGGACCGTCCCAATTTTCGACGAAATTACTACTGTACGTATTGATCCAATACAATGCGACTTGCACGACATGAGACCAAACACGAGTCTTTTTTTTTTCCTAGATGAAAGCGCTCGATAAAGATACTGTCGTGATAGCGGCTGTCACGTGGTTCTTCAGCCATCGTCTGTTTGACACGGCTCCCTGCGGCTCCCATGTCGTTAGGGCGCCAGTGATTGGATACAGCATGTCCATACTAATCGACAACTTCCCCCAGAACAAAATACACCGGCAAGAAAACGAATAAATTGGAAGTGCTGCATTACAAGGGGTACTTTTTGAGGAAACAGCAGAAATACCCTGCTGAACCTGCTATAGAATACTGATTGGTAAAGATGCTGTAATCACGACATTAAGAATTATCCAAGATGATTGAATATTCCGCTCAGACATCAAAGCCTCAATTCCCCCATATTCGTCGGACCTCATTTGTAGTGCATTCTGTTTTGTTTTGTTTTTGTTAACATATCTACAGTGCAATAGCTGATGATTAACGATAACCATGAGAATCTAAATCCCTAGTGGTGTCATAAAGGCATCACTTGTAAAGGAATCGCATTGTGGTTTGAAAGTAGGGAAATGCTAGACACGTTCCTCCCCAAGTAATAACAGTTTTTGGAACAATGTAAATTCTTCACGTTTCCCGATTTTGTTTCTCATTTCAAGTTGATAATTCAGCAGGAATGCGGGGAGTATGATTACTGCACTTTTGTCTTTCGACCCCTTCGCTGGATAGTTTGATACATCAACAACGCTGCTGTCCCTGATTTCACTTGTGAGTCAATTACTAACAGGTATTAATTGATGATACGGAGTCATCTGAGTAGAATGAACAATATGATCATTCTATTTCCTTAGATTTGATGTAATATCGAAATTTTGTAATGCGTAGAATCACAAGTCCTCAGATCGTGGTACTTGATCATCTTCCAACAACAGTGTATTTTTTTTTTGTCGCATACCTTTTTTCTTTATACTCTCGCCGATCGGTGGCAAAAGTTGGTCCTTGTTAATGCGTTTGTTCTTTATTAGTTTGATCACCTCACCGTTTTAAGATGTGTAGTCGAGTCTGCAGTCAACGTTTATTGGGCAAGTTAGTGTGTGCATCAACACACAGTGTCGCAGCTGTTACCACCACGCCCACGCCCAGTGCTACCAGTAGCCTACTACCACGTCCAGTGGAAAGCATCTCATCAGAGACAGAACCTAAAGTTCCTACGTAATTCCCTAAACACCTTCTTTAGCACTCGTTTAGGGTCAGAACATTCGTACCTAGTACCCAAATGAAGCGATCGACTATCTATCTACTGGAGTGTTTCTCACCAGGAATGTGGGGTAATACACCTGCCCGCTCTTACCCTGGTCAGTTGTTTGGGTCATTTGAGTTCCAGGACAGTGGGAAGGACAACGTCATCCTATTAGGAACGCATTCCACGTTTGCTGAATTTGGGTTGACTAGTGACAACAAATTTTGATTACACTGCAGGACATACAAGGACAAGGTTAACGTAGTCTACGGTTCAGCGAGGGTTACGTAACAGGAAGATGAAAAGAAATGTCGTAGAAGAAGAGATGGAATGTGAATAAGACGAGATAAGACAACAGGTGGTGGTCAATAGTGGAGTAACATGGGTCGGGTGGGACGACATGGATGTTGACAATGAAATGCAAAGTGAGAATGTGGGCGGGGGGGGGGGGGTAACTGGAAGAGAGATTTGTGAAGAAGAACCACAAACAGATAAACACCTTCTAAGGTCAGTTTCTTGCAAACAAGGAGTAGTCGACTATCATCGAAGATCTTATCACATTTTGCTCCTGGTTGACTATTTAATGCTTGTCGAACAATAAATGGATGCAGAGGTCGGAAGTTTAAACTCAAGCTCCAAGTCTGAACGAACTCATGCATGCCTGCTGCCAAGTAAAAAAATCAATACATAGAATAAATGCAACGGTTTGTCACAAGGCTATGCCCTCAAAGTGCTTGTGCAGCATAACACATGCAAGTTCTTTTCTGCTGTTGCCAACCGCATCACCAGAGAATACTGTGGCTTGCCAGGATCTTAAAATATACACTCAAAATTTAACTCCTAATCGTTTCACAGCGTTTACCAGGGGATGTTTGTACCCTCCAAAATTAGACTTGGAGTATCCTGCCAATTGCAGCAAATGTAGCTGTCACGCTCCGATGAATGGTGATAAGTGTGATAGTAAGATTGTGTGAATGTATGTGTGGAAGGGGGAAAACACTATTGCACACACAAGAGACATAGAACTCAATCTCTGAATCTTGACGTCAAAAGGACAGCAGCAGTGGGGTGTTTAGGGTGGGGAAGGAGGCGGGGAGGGGGGAGGGGGTCGACCCTTGTGACACAAGCTCGCTCTTGAAATGGTTCCCAGACAAGGGCTCTGACGTTGTAAAGACGCGAAGGTTCAGCGCTCTTGAGGACGCGCCAAAGTAGAGGAGCCCCGAGCTAAGAGTTATGAATTATTCGCAACGTCGGGAAAAAAAAAGAAGAAAAACGGAAGAGCCAAGATCCTCGTGAGACAATCACGGACCGGTTTCCTGTGCATGTTCAGGAAGTCAGACAAGTGTCCCGAGGATTTAGTTACTGCATGATTGAAAGTATGTTGAGGTTGTTGAGTTATCATTTATCTAAAAGTCAGACTCATTTCGATAATGTGTGTTCACCAGTAAGTAGGCAATGATCAGGTTTTTGAAGTGGCGCCTGCTTTTTTCGACTGCTCCATATCAACGGAGGCGGCCAAACATACTCCTAAGTTATAAAGCGAAAGAAGTTACAGCTGCAGACATTGCGTCTTTGATACTCTCTTGAAGTGACTTAAGTAACTTGATTATAACTATATTCAAAATGTTGGAAAAATGTTAGAGCTGAAAATCCCTCAGTGAAGAGAGACTGATAGTTCTAGCCACAGAAATATTTCTGTCAAACTTTCAACCGTAATTCTGTGGTTTTTTGCTCTAATCTGGCCGTTTGAGATCTAGTTAGTTAGCATTTTCGTCTCACTCACAGTAATATTTACTAAGGGGCTGAAATAGAATGTATGGTAGGCATGGACATTTTTTTTATTTGAAAAGTCTCTAAATAAACAGTAATTCCATACTCTCTACTCAAACATTTTACAAACTTTCCCTGACAGGGTATTTTTTTTTGTGTGTGTGTATTTTTTAAACGTAATAGCTTGCCAAAATCCCAAATTACATTGAGTCTGACAACTCCAAATATCATGAATAACACAGTTGTATTCTTTGAAGCAGCATAAACACAACACGTGCATTTTAGTAACATAATTGTACACATAGTATTCTGAACGCGTGAAGCGCATGAAATCCACAATCATAATCTAGTACATGCTAACACACACACACACACACACAAACACACAAACACACACACACACACACACACACACACACACACACACACACACAGATTCACGAACGCAACTGCACATTTACAGGTGGTCATGAATACCATAACCGGTGTCTTCGATGTGATATGTTCCTCGCGAGAATAATTTTTAATTGACGCGTATCAATTGGCTCTATAGGAGAAAGCCCGCTATATTTTTCTCCTGGAGTATGAAAAGAGAATATAACTGGTTCGTGTCTCGCCTGTAGCAATGCACGAATCCCCGACACAACGACACAGCGATTGTACGAAAGGCGATCCCTTACAACGTAAGAAAGGGAGATTGAGCTAGAAGGAGAGAGAGAGAGAGGCTAGCTTTGTTGTCATGCGAGGTTTTGATATATACCCTCAGAAGTTGGACTGCTAACAATAGCGATGTCATCGAAACGGATGCTCCCAGAATATTTGATCGATTTATATCTATTTTCCCTTCAGTCGTTCACTATATCTCTTGTCTATGAAGTAAGCGTCCTAAAAATATCATCCAAAGGAGGATCACTGTAGCAAGGTGCACAATTTGGTTATCACGATAAATAAGAAAAAAATGTGTCCATCTTACTTGGGGAGAATAAATTGTAATTGATACCTACGCTGCCGTAAAAATAGGGCGCACCTAGAATCAAGTGAATATCTTTAAGTTGCTTCAATTGTAATAAAAAGGCAGGTGATAGTCTACTCTGATAAACACCAGTCAGGCAGTGTTCTATCGTTCATCATATCCCTTTTTCAATTTAGACGGCTTGATTTACTCTGAATGAATGCTGGACTGAAAACCTCACAGTCCTATGGCATTTACATACTCTCTTTTTTTAGTGCTGATTCAGGGTTATTCAGAGATTGTTAAACAAAGTAGTGTTCATGAAGCACGCAAAGAGCCACTTTACATCTCTCAAGGGTTTGTTTACTCTGTCTGCAATGTGAATGACTTGTGAATGATTCACCTGTCAAACACTTCACTGAAAAGAAAATCTCGCAAGTATACATATTGCATTTAACTGCAACGTTATAACCTACAAACCAAAGAAAATAACCTACAACAAGGAAATAAATGCTTGACTTTTACCTTTCATTTTGTAGGACGGAAACAAAATCATCACGAAATTCTGTTTCTGACCACAACTCTGGAGTTGATGCCCTTAAAGAGAGAGTAAATAAGATTGTAATAGCTTCAAGTGGAAGATGAATGTCGCTCGATGAGCCGACGGGAGGAAAATCTAACGACCACTCTTGTTTTATGTCCGCACGTATTACTCTCTACATTGGTGACTCCGATCATGCAGAATGATAGTAAAAACGCCTGGGAAATGCCACTCACAAGTGATTCTCACTATTAAAGAAAATATCTTGCAACTATTTCTTTCCGGAGAGAAGTATTTTGACATCAGCCTGTCTATATCTTGAGGCCATTTCGTGGCAGTTTGAATCCAATAAAATGTCAATCTTGCTCGTAGAAAGACAAGATAAATGTTGCGAAGGAAAGCTCGCAAAATTAATTTCCTCGGGGACACAGGATTCCTGAAAGACATGGCGTGTATCGCGTTGCCTTATTTTTTTTTTCCTCGTGCGCCAGGCGGGGTTACTTCACAACCTGCATAATGGTTGGCCTCCTCATGATTATCTAAGTAAGATCGAGATTTGTGGTGCATCAAATTGGCAATGTTTTCCACTGTGCCGTCGGCTAGACGAAGACACGTGATATGATGCATTATTACCATTAGTGTGTGTGTGTGTGTGTGTGTGTGTTGTTGTTGTTGTTGTTGTTGTTGTTGTTTCTTCCTTTTTTTTTGGGGGGGGGGGCTTAAGTCACCTTGTAATTTAAGGTTTTCATTTTTTCATTAGTCATGATGATTATTTCTCGCAATGATCAGCTAACCGTCACTATGAAACACGTTTCAGTTACGATATTGAGCGTATATATTACATAATCTTACGCTCCTAGTCGAGTCATCTTCAATCAAGATTTTCCAGTAAAGTATTATAAAATATTTAAAAAAATCACTTCAGGAGCAAAAAATGACCGGAATTTGGTTTACACAACAGTCTGGGTATTCTAATCATGATTAGTGAGGACGTCCGAGCTCCTCATAAATAGAGAGTTTTAAGCACACACACACACACACACACACAATTTTTTTTGGTTTTATGATGTTCTTTATTTGAATTTTATTCAATGTCCTGCTCATGTTCACAATGAAATTAATATAAACTATATAAGCAGCTGTATTCTCACTTGTGCTGCTAAATCACCTTTTTTTACCATAGACACTCACACACACACACACACACACACAGACATATATATATGTATGTATATATATATATATATATATATATATATATATATATATATACATGGATAGCTACAGTTGTTTGTAATTCGCTGATGTGTTCCTCCAAGTTCTAGCAGGGCGCAGCGTTTCTTTATTTTTTTTTTCTGGATAAAGATACGAAAAGCACAAAATTGGGAAGTGTGTTCCGCTAAGTTAATCCTTTGGTTTCCACTCAAATGCCGCTGAAATCACCGCAAGTGATGGGGGGCCCCCTTGATTTTATAACGATCGTTTAAGAACAAATTCAGCTCCTAATTGACGCGGTCGTGTTTGGTTGAGCCCCGAGCTCGCTGTCCTAGAGCAAATCGACCAACATCGCCGCTATAGAAGACCCTCGAAGACTGGAGACAAATCCTTGTCTGTCAAGGATGAGATACAAGCAGTCGATGTAAAAATACACCTGTTATTTCATGCCTGACAATCATTATCACTGAATACATCGCTGAAATTATGATGAAAAATACACGAGTGGGATTGTATTTTGTAATCTAAGATGAGCCCTGAGAGACTGATTAAAATTGATTGATTTCGTTTTGGAAGGGTAACATCTTGACAGAAACCAAAGAACATAAAGAAGAGGGGATTTTCCGTACATGCTTACCGCCCTGCATAAATACTCCAGTGCTGTAAAATATCAAGTTACAGCATTGTTCATCAGTTAATCAATATAATAATAATGTGCTAAAAATAACAAAATTAACTTTCAAACTCCCTTCTTCTGAGCGCTTCTATAAGCTCTAATAATACCTGTTTTCTGTCACATCTAACATCTAGCATCTGACAAACAACGCCTCCACACAACTTGCAACAACCAGATATAGATGAGCTGTCTCAATTAACTTAAAGCCATCTTTCATTAGCAACTGTTACCAGCTGATTCATAAAGAAGGAAGGTCGTCTTAGTTTAATTTTCCGCCAGCGTGTTTTTCATGTAAGCAGTAAAATGCTTAACCAGAATCTACTCTTGTGGATGAATTTCCAAAATGAGCCTTTAACGATCACGACCAACCCGGACCGAATTTAAGATGTCCTGTGGCTTTGAGCAATTGATGAGTTCTACCTTTAAGAAGGAGAATGACAGCATAGGTCAGCTACTCCTGCGTGTTAACTGCCCGAAGAACTTCGCTTGCATCCGCCGGACAGCCGTCGTTTGGAATTCCATACCACACATCCTGAAGATATAATCAATAACTTTCCCTGTCCATCGTTTTTCTTCTCTCAGAAGTAGAGTTGTCTCGTTTCCTTGTGAGACTATAGAATGTGTCTATTTGCTCAAAGGTTCGTAAGATTGCGTGTTTGTGTGTGTATTATGTGTGTGCTAATATGGGACAAATTATCGGTGGTTACAGCAAATCATGTGAAAGAGATGCCTCAAGATACTCCTTGCTTCTGATTCGAGAATCTTGGGATAACATCGTGTCATAGTTACGTGGTTTGTTTGTTTGTTTGTCTGTTTGTTTCTTTTTGTCGAGGAGACAGTCGTAGCTAAACGGTCCTCAGTTTTGATACGCATCATAGTCCTTATGTACAGCATAATATTCAAGCCTATATTTATGTGACGGAAAACGAAAAAACGACGAAGCCCCGACGTTATAGGATAGACATGGTGGACTACAGGCTACAGGATTGTTGCAAATTATGTGTTGTCAAGTTGGTGTTCTGTGACCAGTGATATCGTTTACCAAAGGACGATGTCCATCATACACTCAGTCATCTAGATTGGTCAATTTGTAATTTATTCCCTTAGATGAGCTTGATTCTCCGATAAGTATGCGGAAACTTCAAAGAAATTGCATATAATGCCCGTTTGCCGTTTTTATTACTACGTTTATTAAGAAATTTCTCCTCTTTTCTACATTTTGGTACATATCCGTTGCCACTACTGCCCATATTTGGGATAATTTCTAGCTCTGAGATACTTTACTGACCTACTTTTATTTTCCGATCAGACAAGGATAAGAAAATAGATCTTGAAATCTAGGCAAAACTCGATTCAAAACAGCCAGGGCAAGTTCTCATATTCATACATTATTTACGGGTCTAGGGCAATTACCCCCTGGGCAATTACCCCGCACCCTTCCCCTGGCCCTAATCCTAATCCTGATCCTGAACCTAACCCTAACCCTAACCCAAACTCCTAACCCTAAACCTAACCCTAACCCTAATCTTTACTCTAACCTTACCACTAACCAGTATT
Organism: Diadema setosum; assembly: GCA_033980235.1. Classification (NCBI taxonomy): domain Eukaryota; kingdom Metazoa; phylum Echinodermata; class Echinoidea; order Diadematoida; family Diadematidae; genus Diadema; species Diadema setosum. The sequence continues at coordinate 48,402,225 of CM067060.1, forward strand.
TGGCCGGGGGGTAATTGCCCTCTGGGGGTAATTGCCCGGATACGATTATTTACCCTGGCCACAAGAACAAAGTGTTCCCGCCAAATGGGGTTGAATTGCTCCCTCTAGGGTCTGCCTTTAAGGTATGATAAATTTCACTCGCTCAAAGCAAATTAACGTTCGTGATAATGGCGTGTTGGTACATTAGTAACCAACTCTCCCTATTGCTTTCGGCTTGGCAGACATCCTTTACTGCGACTTCGCTCCCAAAACTAAATGCGGTAGAAAACGAAAACATCATCTACATTTTTGTTGGAGTCGAGGGCATAAAGGTGATTATTGATCTTCCGAGTGTAAAAATGCAAACTCTTTCTATCTTCTTTTTTAACCAGTTCTCTCTCTCTCTCTCTCTCTCTCTCTCTCTTCTTTCTTTCTTTCAGTCCGTTGTGCTCTTTTCATGTCACGCTGCATTTTCCAACTGCTTGAAAGAAGAATGAAATAAAAGCCGAGCGAAGAGTACAGAGTTTTGCCAGAAACCATCAGCAACTTAATGTCTTGGCAGAAAAGCCACGAGATGATGTTGCTGGTATCAGAGGTGATAACCAACCATCCAGAACATGGATATGGTTAGTGCATCTAACCGTAATTGCGACGGAGCGGTTTGTTTTGACAACTGTACTCGATCTTTTGCGTCTTTCCGTCAAGGAGGGTGAAGCGGCTTCGCCATACCGGTGGGACCTGAATGAAATAGCCTGTAAAATTAGAAATCAGGTAAACCAATAGAAAGAGGTTCCGGCGTATGATGCGTAACGGCCTGCAATAATATTTCGGATGAGAACGAATGGCACCATGAAATTACAGAGGCGGTAGAATAACGACCCGGAAGAGATTATTGCTGATCACTATCCGGAGGTACTTCCCATAATTCCCTGCGTGGGCGAAACCTTCTCCAAGTCAGCCTCTGACTTGAGATCTACTCATACACTTTAAAAAGATGGTTAATTCTACGAGATACGATGTGCAGCACTGATAGGACCAAAATTATTTCCGAGATTCTAGTGGACTAAAAATTTTTTTGAGAAACATCGTAAGATGTTGCAGATGCGACGTCATTTTTTTTTTTAATTAGTGTTAAGACACGTAATTCCGTTTTTCTAACCTCTTCTCTTTTCAATCCTGCAGTGATTTCCTCTCAATCCTACAGCAGGTATAGGTGAACAAAGGTTGAACATGCTTCATCCCACAGTATTCAAATCGAATAGAGTCTGCCGAACCGAACACTACCAGTGGACATTTCTTCGGTTTCAGCATGGCTCACCTCCCAGGGGTTTGCGGCATGATGAGAGTGATGTAAAATTTCGTCAATCTTCACCTATTTATTTCGTCTGCCAGTGACTTCCTGAAGCATGGGAATCATAATTTGTGCCCTTGATGATATATAAGCAATATATCGCACTCACAAAAATGTTGTCATTGCATACTGTATCTGGTGTCTTTCTCAGTGTCAGCATTGTGACATTGATAAAATGGCGCCAAACGCTTTAGTCGTCTACAGACGGTGCGTGCCAGCTTCTCCTCAGTGAAGCATGCTAAATTCATCTTATTCCTAAACTGTCACCATGGCAACTAATAACATACTGTCTCCGATTTAGACCATGCTTCACTTGTGCCTCCAAACCTTGCATTCTTAACGGATGTCTGACAGGGAGTGCCAGTAAGGTAATGCCGCGAAAGATACAATGACTGATAACCATCTAAAAAAATTAAGGCGCGAAAAGGGGGGTCTAAATATACGAATCTCGAAAATTTGCGTTCCGATCGGAGCGTTTATGTAGTCTCGCCACGTCTAAAACCAAATTAGGGTTAACCTATAACCTAAGCTTTTCTCTGTCACTGCAAGCAGTGCATAAAAAACGACTACATCATCTAGTTGTGCGTCTCAGAATGTAAACGAACGTAGTTCTTAGACAGGATGAGAGACCTCCAGATATTTTATCATCATTTTTTCATTACTGCGTTGATGAAAAGTAAATTACATTTTCAAATTGTTCAAATAGGTTCAAAATAAGCGAAATGTTGGGAATATGTAGTCTAAATTGCTACGAGTTCAAACCACTTCACCAAACCTGATTGCCGATCCTAGTTTCGATTTTTCTCATGATGTAGATGTAAAAGTTTTCAAATGCAAAGGGTTCATCGCGTTTGCCGTATCTCAAAAACATTTAAAAGTTTCAAGAAGTTAATGTATAGACAATAGCTGGGGATGTTTCCTTTTTCTGGAGATGTCCAGCAGCGAAATATTGGTTAAGTAAGAATGAAGGCCGCAAATTTTTTACTTGACCAACTGCGGCTCAATCTCTTTACCTGCTGAATGACACTGATACTCGATATAGTATGGTTGACCCAAACCAGAGATGATCATTATGATACACATGTTGATGTCTTATTCACAATTTAATCAAATAATTTTATACATCTGTACACCTATACAATTCTGTGACAAAGTTTTCTGAATAGAGAATCTTAAATATGAGTTGAAAGAGTATCAAATTTAAATGGAGATTATGTAACATCAGCCAAAAAATCCCAAAAAAAGACCTTTATTATTACTTTATTTCATAATGAATGATTAAGTACTCTAGTAGATTGTTGTGAGAGGGTGTGGAATTTCTTTGACTGAGCGACTACTTCCGGGTTTAGAAGGTTCCTGCCAGCCAAATTGCGTTTCACCGTGTAAGTAGGGTTCCGTTCGTATACCGGAGAAGCAACTACAAGAAAACAACCCTGAGCTGCAAAGATTAATTTCCGCTGGTGGCAGTATCGCGCTGATCACAGTGTCGACAACCGAGAAAAGAGGCAACGGAAGACAACATCGCTCCATATAGCCTCGAGATTTATATTTTGTTGGAGTAAGCAAAGACGCTTCTATTCATCCCCCGGAGCTGGTAGCAGGGATAGTGGTCCTCCCGTGGACAATGGAAAACATACGTCATCTCACCTCTCTGTGTACGAGCAACAAGTATTGATTACTTGGATGTCACTACAGCGCCATTGTCAGGTTGTGAGAATCTGGAAAACAGGATTGGTAATTATCAACGGAGGGGATCCGGACGACCAGAAATAAACCAAAGGTGAGCTTCCCGGTTGTAACATCTCGTCTCTGGACAGGTTTACAGATTACCCGGAAATGTATGTGGCACTCATGGTTACAAAGTAACACGTGTGCGACGAAAAGAGTCAAAGGAATATCCTCTATGCAGCCGAGCTCAGGATGTGTTTCAAATTCCATCATAAAGAGGATACCTTACATTTCAAAACTAAAGATTCTACAAAAGCGACAAGAATTTCGAACGGTTTTGGGTGTATATGACTCTAATGAAAAGGAACAAAATATGATTTCATTTTGTTGAAATACATACTGTACATAAAAATGATAAGGCACACGCTTCTCGTTAGCGTCAATCACAGTGAAGGTGTCGAGAGATTTTTTTTTTTTTTGACAGCCTCAAAATTCTTAGCTTGCGGTCCGTACAAAAGCTGGAGCATACTACAGATCACTGTTTGATGGCTACAATAATCAGTATATAGGACGATGAGGCGCCAGCTGGAATCACCTATATACATGAATAAACAATTGAACGATGATTAAAGACATCGTTTTCACAGATTTCAAGATCCATCCTACCAAACTGCCATAATGATATATGACGATGTTCTTTTTTTCCATTGCCAAAACATACATGGAATTCGACGATATTGTCATTAAATGTTACATTACACCTCTACAACTCCAGTCATCACCACAAATAACACATTCGCATACCGTTACGACATAATTATTAAGGTGATCGTGAATTATTTTGTTTAAATTTGTGGTCCCACTGGGGTGTATCCTATGATCAATAATAGAAGCGTTTGATACCAACGTGCTTAAATGAACACAAGATCATATTTTCCCACAGTGTACAAGGGGAGGGGAACAGGTACGTGTGTGGTCGTGTTTGCATGAAAGTTATTTTCCACAGAAAATTATATTACCGAGATTCCTCTTCTCTCGGGCAGTAGGTATGTGACGTCTTTAGCGTGAGGACCATCCGCAGGTGCACACAATGGCGCTCTGTCCATCACGTCTGGAAGGCATCACTGGAGACCACTCCATCTCTTCCTCTGGAGGGAGGGATATGTTTTGATCCACCTTGCACAAATACGAGACGTGCTGTAAGGGGGCGGCTCCTTACCCGGTTTACACAGCTCCATGATTTGGGGTCAAGATGATCTCCCAAAAAGCTCATTTGCATAATTGTCCCGGTTAGGATATCGTGTCATCCCGATTCAGGTCCACTGATAATACGCCGTCATCGTGCTTGAATTCTGCTTGGGATATTTCCCAAGGGGGAAATGCTGACCCTCTATCTGCACAAAGCCTCCTTGATGAATATTGTAAATATCATGAAATCCCACAAATGGGTATCATCTAAAGCAGGAACGACAAACAGACTGAAGAGGGACAGTCAGAGTTCAAGCAAACCATCCCTGGACAGGGAGATCGTATTCGTCGTGAAGTTATCGCACTGTGGAAAGTTTACATCACGGTAGACCTACTTGGTTTGAACTGTAGGAGCACTTTCCAACTCACCACAAATAACTTTAATAAGATGCCCATTGCTGCATTGCACATGACTTGCTAATGTGTGTGCGAGAAGGAACAGACGTCAGATATCACTTCAACAGGTCACGAGTCTTGAGCTCTGATCCTTTGAAAATTTGGATATACCTTTTATCAGTTTTTGTACATTCCCCTTTGTCATTTTTTTTTTGCCTTAAATACTCCTCCAAAATACGTAATTTTTTGTTTCCTGTCAAGGTTTCCGTCATGTGTTTGCAAAGAATCTCACACTTGCCTAATGATATTTATGTGACTTATAAATATGCGTTGGGTCAATCAATAACTTCTTGCAAAAGCTAAACAATGTCGACAATAGTACAGATCAATAGGTACGTATGTACACTTATTTTACCTTATCATGTCACTTATACGAAAACAAATCCAGTTCAGTTATTAAAAAAAAACGCATACTAATATACGATAAGATGAAATGCTGAAGGTGTTTCAAGCGTTAGATTTGGAATATTCTTAGACAAGGGATGACGTAGTTTGTCATGACCCAATGATCTGTACAGACTATACAGACACAGAACATCGCACCACAGTACCTCAAATATTGATGAAAAAAAAAAGGAGTATAAAGGCGGGAGACGCGATTGATCATCATCCACTTAGAGGAGGGGCCAATTGCAGAATGTCACGTGGACGGGGTCACGTGGCATTTCCTCCAACGTGCATGCACCACACTTGGTACATTTAGCAGCCTGCATCGTAGCTACCCAAGACTGCTCTTCAATGGCGGATCTGGGATCCTCTTGAGTATTCCAATCGATATTACTAGTACCTCACGAGTTCCCAGAATAGACGAACCGATGTGCAGTGCAACTGCTTTTACTTCAGTTCGTATTATGAGGAATCTCTGTCGAAATGGTGTAATCTTTCTCATCTTCTATCTATCTTAATCTGGGATTGTGAAATAAATGGTCCTGACAGTCAAGGAAGACAAACAAAATATACATAAGATGTGTACATACTATAACCGGGACGGCTTGAATACTCTTAACACGACATAGATATGAGAACAAACCTCTTAAAAGAAAATGTCATAAGACAAAAGCTTACTCCTGATACGACCAGTGTGAACAACGGAGCTATGTCGGTCAATCGAAGCGGTGAAGATTCGGATGTGACATCTAGCTCATGGCGTTAGGGAAGAAACATGAATAATAGCTTGCCGCTGTCACCAAGAAGTGGCAATATCAACCAGTCATATATGAAACACTGCGGTAGACTTGGCGGACATTATTATATATATTCCCCTCCCTCCCACCTGTCCATATCTTGCCGGAACATTCTCTGTTTAATACCGTTTTCATTCCACAAGTGTCGCATTCCTGCCCCATCCCCAACTCCAACATCACCCCATTCCAACCCCAACAAGTTCATGGAGCTTTCCTCGCTGACCATCCCAGCTACACCCCTTTCCAACCCACGTACATGCATGGCTACCCCTGATGACGACGGCGAACAGCCGGGGGAATAATGATCATGACCTACCCTGCTGTTTGCCTCGCCAGCCGGGAACAGCTCATCGGTAAATACCTACAGGGCTATTAAAACAACTCCGTCTTTCCACAGCCTCCCCCCAAGCAAACCCACCCTCCTTTCCAAAGCCAAATCGATGCGATCCCAGCTCCCCGAACACAATGGCGATATCTCCGGCCCGATTGCGGGGGTAAATATTTATTGCTTTGATTAAACACATTAATGAATTAAACTAGCTGCTTGTCCACTAAAACGATCTTTAAAAAGCAATCGTATACTTCGGATGAGTCTCACCGTACAGCGCAGAAGCATGTTCAAACAGTACGGCCCTCCCCACGGTGATTGGTTTATTCTGAAACTGAAAATGGATATCGATTGCCAAATAGAAGGAACGCCAGCCCTGAAGGACTCATCTGCTTTCCAACCTCAATTCAGGCATCCTCGATGGTCCAGTAGTACGAACGGTTGGTGGTGATTCGGAGATATTGCATCAAGATGGCTTTTAGGGTGTTTACCTTTGGAGTCTTATGAATGTTGCCCGAATGCGATTACACCCCAATTCCTATCAATATGCCAACTATGAAATGTAACGCAAACATCAGCAAGGGGATACAGAACACTGCCGGAAGAGTCACTGTTTTACGTCATCCAAAATTAAGAGGAAGGTATATCTTAAAGCGAAACACATGATCAAATGTAATGCAGATAAAGCAAGCATTTGCTATGTCGTGTAATCTTCCTACGCACAGTGCATTTAAGAACAAAATTCTGTGAGGTAACAACATTTTGCCACCTACATCAGAGTTAACCTTCACGGAACATTTTACAAAGATTTCTTTTACTGGGATACTTAAAGTATAAAGTCCAAAAGTAGTAATAGCAGGTATTGTTTATGCTTTGATTTCTTTAGAAATATAATTTTTATAGCTGAATCTTATCAGGTCCTATCAAACACAACATTAAATTTCGTTTATTATTTTGGGTACTTAATTTCGCTTCATCTGTATCGTGTGTATCTGTAGAAGCATTCCCTATCATACAAACGCATTTGATTATACTAAGGTCTTTATGAAGAAATATTAATTTGTTCACTTACTAATTCAGATATTTGCTTATTCTTGAATTCCTATAATCACTCACTTAACAACCAACCTTCCTATTTGACACGTCTAAAACATCATGCCTTTAACACCATAACATTTTGTAAGCCGGACGGAGATAATTGGAACGGTTATTATCTGTAACGGGATACAGCAGGAGGGATGTCGTCCTTGTTCTAATTACAGATCTGTATTCTACGGGAGTACCCCTATAGGAGCTAACGCCTATTCTTTAAACTGGCATTTTTAAAGCGAAAAAAAGACTAGGTGTACCGCCTCATCACATGCATACGAGTGGGATGATTTTCAAGATTCTTTGTAGACCATTTTATTTCTTCCTCATCCTCACCCCCCCCCCAACATTGAAAGGATAATTCATAAAATACGACGACTCAGACCATTGAGCAGGTTTACGGTAGATTTCGAAAATTCCAACTCGAGGCGTGCGATCATACCAACGTGACGCTGCAAGTAGCTTCGCGATTAAGCAGCATCATCGGGCATCCCCGCCCCTCCCTTCACATCTTCACCTTCTCTTTTTTTTTTCCTGAAAAGTCATCATTCTCCGGGTCTTCCAGAGGAGACACATCTCACGATTGGCTGTTACTTTAGGTGCTTCCAGTTCAGTTCAGCGGTCGCTTGTCAGATGAGAGGTCGGTAAGGTGGGATTTGCATAAGTGCCGTGTCGTCAAAAGAACGACCTTTCTCCCTGGGTATGATTCTGTGTCCTTGCACCCCTGTAAGTACCTGGTAAATTCGCACAATATCGTTGTCGCAGCTGCTACAAGCATTGTATTCTTAATGACATTCTTCTTCCCATGAAAATCGACAAATTACATTACCAAACACTGAGATGGTGAGAGGAAGTCGAAACCGAGAATGGAGGAATCAGCGACGAGGAGAGAATGAGCGATAGAAAGGGAGAGGAAGATGAGAATGAAGATAGAAATAGAGAGAGAGAGAGAGAGAGAGAGGAGAGAAAAAAGGGATGAGATGGGAGAGAGAGAGAGAAGGAGATAGGAGAGGAAAGAGAGAGCAAGAGACGAGCAGTAGGTCCTTTGGCTATGGGGAGTTTCGTTTTAGCAAAGGCGCCAGGCCAAGGGTTCAAGGTAATGAATGCGGTGCGGGATTGTGCCCAAAAGCTGCGTAAACAGCGTTGTGTGACTGGGAATCTTTTCCCTTATTACCCACCAGGACCACTCCTAGGAAGACGCTTCGTCGGAGAGGTCCTAAACTGATGCAGTGTGAATTCGTGGCAAACCACATCCTAGGTATGGTTTGACATTGACGTAACATTACCGAGCGAGCGGATATGGGTAGGATTTTTTTTTTGTTGTTGTTCTGCGAGCTTGTCTCTGCATAGTTCAAACACTTGTCTCCAGAACACTGGCACGGAGTGCAGATATCTTCATGAGATAAATTGTGAAAGTTTCAGATGTCGCACTCGCTCCTTTTGATTATACTTTTTTTTTTGCACACTGATGACACAGTTGCCATGGTTTTCTCTGTTAGGCAATTGCTTTATTCAATTGTCATTTCAGGTGGTCGTAAAAAACCAATGTACGTGCTCTGCATTTCGTTAACCGCCAAGATGGCTAGAAGTGATGTTACCAGAGACAAGATTTTTAGCAAGATGTTGTCTTTTTCCATAATATCAAGATGTCACCAGCAGTGCTTATTGGACCGATTTGCATATGAAGTATGGCGAAGCAGATCTGGACAAGATAGAGTGACTTCATGAGTGTGTGTCCCTGTCTCTGCGGCCAGGCGTCCCAGTGCGGCCGGGTGGGATCGAATATTCATATGTTCAATCGAAAACGGAGAAAGGAGGGAGTCCCAAACGCTAGATAGAGATCTTCTGCTCCCCTTTGACTATTCTAATTCTGGTTGCGATGACCTTTACGATTGCTGGCAAGTTGAAAATTGAGCCATTCCGGAATTTTGTGACAGATAGTGGCAGAAATAGGGTCAAGTTTGGCCTATGTAACATATTCTTTTATTTTCTTTCTATCGAAAACCCACTAATCATAAAAACGAATTCATACTCTCCGAGATATCAGCATGTCTTTCACATGACACTTTGCAAGATTGACTGTGCTAATGAACCTCCTGATGTAGATAAGGAAGTATTGTAAAGCAGTCATAACATGATGCATGGCTTGAAGTAATAAGGTTGATGGATTGAATGATGTGAAAAGTGGAAAGCTAACCATGTTATCAATCTACAGTCAGCTCGACGAGTTATGTTTGGATATGCAATCTCGCCCAATTTTCGGTGCATTATCCTATTAACTGTAACATCGGTAATAGGAGATCACACTGACTCGGGTATACCGCTCACAATAATGCCCATGAACTTTTCCGTCTTTCACATACTTTATCTTAATCTTTTAAATTTGACGATTATGTGATAATGCCAAGCTCAATGCCGAAATAGTGCAGGGTCGCCGAAGTGATGCGCGAGGAAAATTACGCTCATTGTTCTCATTGAAATATGAAACGGATACGAACAGAAGCTAAAGCCCTGGAAGCATGCAGTTTCCACGCAAAACATGAAAAGTACATCATCTGGGGCCCGTTGCATAAAAGTTACAATTATGGTAACTTTGCCATCCAATGGTAACTACCATGGCAACACTACTCAACAGCCAATCAAAATCAAGAATTCCATGGCAGTTACCATTGGATGGCAAAGTTACCATAAGTGTAATTTTATGCAACGGGCCCCTGGTGTTTTATACAGTATTTCGGGATATAGTATGTACGTATATAACGTAGGCCTATAAGGTACTTGGTACAATTCATTTTTAGGATTTAAGTGCATGTCATGGTAAATGACGTCACAATGAACAAACACATTATTGCGTCTGTCCGTCAGTTTGGAAACAATGAGGCTTTTTGACAGGCAGGAGGAAAGTGTTACAATATGGCGGCTATGGAATTCGTTTGTGTCAAAAGACTTCCTGTAGATCGGGTTTGAGCACTGCAGGAATAAATTTGATTAACGATTAATGCGCAAACTCGAAAAAAAAAAATACACCATCCATGTTAATCTCATCAACGATACTAAAACTTGCGGCTTTTAGTGGCGTCAGATGTACTACTTTAAAATGCGAACATAAGATTAATGCTGCATTTCCGCACTTTTTATGCAGCGTCTCAAATTTGGAGGCGAACAGTGCCCCGCCGTACAAGGATTCTTCAAAAGGTCATACTATATCTCTGTTTTTATTTCATGAGTTCATACAAGCTCAGACAACATTTTATGAGTAAAGTCCATCCACCCCGATGAAAAACAAACGCTTTGAGTGGAATAATCATGCAATGTTATTTTATTTCCATGCAATCGCTATGGTTGTACTTCTCCCGTAGAAATCCTTGAATTACTTTTGCACTTAACTCATTTACGTGTTTGAATTTTAGGAAGTATGCTGTCGGAGAAACTGAGTGTCAATTTCCTTGGGAGTATCAACAAGCTCAATACTGCGCGAACACCTTGCTCACGTTAGAAATGAAGGAACGACAAAATGACTGATGTATCTGGAAGAAGAAGAAAAAAAAAATCACTGCTACATGTTCACCTCACGGTTAGGAAGACAAAAAAGCGCGCCATTTTAAACTATTGTATAGTATCATACTGCTCACAGCAATCTCTATGATATAATTAACTGATTCTCGTAAAATGTTTTTGCCCTCTGCTTTGACAGGGATATCAAGAAACAACAAATATATGATTATATATCGTATTTCCTTTTTCCTGAGTAACACAAATTGCAAGCTTACTAGAAAATGTAATCATGAGAGTACATTGCCTTATGTATAAAGCGTAGAAACTCGTCATACACTGATAAACATAATTTATGAAATACAAAACTTTGAAACTTGTTGAACAGATCCACGATTTACAGTAAGTTTAGTATCTGTCTCTCTCTAAATGAAATCCAGGGCAGCTGGTTTCTTAAATACCCCCACAACAACAACAACAACAATTACATCATCATCAACAACAACAACAACAACAACAACAACAACAACAACAACATATCAAAAAAAAATTGCACATTGAAAACACCAAGCTTCTAGATACAAAGTTCCATTCGGTATTCCGAGATGTATGGATAGGTAAACAGATGAGGCTGACCTAAACTCAGCTCACTCATTCAAGACTAATACTTGCTCATGCTTCACGTACGATCCAAATAGCTTTCTTGAGTGAGTTTATCGCAAAGTCTTTAACCACGGAAGTACCATTGTGAATACAAAAATCGTACGTCAACACTTAAGTCAGCGTTCCTTTCTTCTTACTGGCATATACATTTTAGTCAAGACCGTGAAAGAAGCAGTGAACATTGTCCAAATGAGATGTATAGTTCCGGATAGTCGAGCTGTAGATGAATTCAATGTTTTGTCTCTTTTGAAGTAGTTATTTCGTCCACCTTCTAGGCGTGGTCCTCGAACACCTTTTCAATTCCGCTAAGGACACGAGCTAGGCATCCTGATTTATCACCATGGTGATGGATGATGACGTCAGAGCATTGTGCTTTCTAGGCCACGGCCTTTCGCCTGTTCACCATTACTTCCGCTATTTCTCTCACTAAAGGCGGCAAAATGACATGCTAAAAGAGTGGAAAACCTCGCCGCAAAATATCTCACCTTTCTTCTGCATCTTTTCAATGCCTGAATGTGAAAGACTTGTCGGAAACTCTGACCTGGATATGGTTAACTGGCAACGAGCCTAGATGTAATGTAAGCAAATTCTAGATTTGCAAAGCTTCGCTCCTCCTCTTCCAGACACTCTGCCAAATGTCAAGAAAGCAATCTCTGGAATGCAATCTACATTTATCATCTGAGCCATTGTCAAACTGACATATTACTGGCGATTCTACAAGGTGAAAAGAATCAACACCAACACAGGTGGAGATACTCCAAGCCTATCGATTTTTAAGTTCTAGAAAAGGTTCCTACTCTTTGTACAGAAAGCAACATATACTGTGCCATACCATGGGTTCTTCCATTCTTGAGATTCGCAATTAATTACAGCTGACCTGGTTCGATTCAATACTGACCATTCTCTGGCTTCAATAGACGCGGCACACCGTCGGAGTGACCGTTATGCGATATTGTGTGCTGGGTACCCATATAGGTTGCTTAATACAACGGACTTTAATTGAACAAAGTGTCACGTACCAGTCATGTGTTGGCGTACAAGGGTACAATCAGCTGACCGTAACTCATACTTCAAAGTAAATATTTTGATATTCATAGGCCATAAAACATACTAGGGTAAGAGATATGACAAAACACTTAATATCGTCAAGAACTTGTGACATACCTTCAAAGGTATAAGGATAGATTTTACTCCAATAAAAAAAAAGTGAACTAACGCACACGTGCATACTCATATTACTGTGTTTGTACTATATGCATACATTATTACACACATACACATAAACATCACATATAGTACATATTTCACTTGTATATAGGCCAATAGATATAGTTTATCGCAGTGTTCCACACACAATATCGTAGGGCCTACCTGACCAACTGCCTAATATTTTGTACGCTCTTTCAGTTGACATGTAGGCCTACGCAGTAAAAAAAAAAAATAGTTAATCTATCAAAATCATAAAGAATAGAATATTTGACTTTATTAAACAAAAACAAAAACACATTGATGCTTCAAACTTAGGTTTCGAAGCTGTGCAGATTGCCAAACATGCATTCATTAACATTATATATAAATATATATATATATATATATATATATATATCTGAGTGTGTGTGTGTGTGTGTGTGTGTGTGTGTGTGTATGTGTATGTATGAGTTTTGGTCAACTGACTTCCGTTAATGAAGATCGCCAATTGAAACATTCAGCTCCTACAATGCCCGTGACGGCCTGTCAAAGAGTTTTACGGTTAAACGCTTCCAGGGGCGCCACACGGTGCGTAAACTAATTTAATTTAGTTGACTTTTTCCCATCTGACATCCGGTTATATGATTGGTTGCATTATGATTCTTTCTGTCCGTCTATTTCCGTCTCTGTCTTAAAGGGCAACTCCGCTCAAAGTTCAAGTTGTGGCAAATAAAAGAAGCGCAAACAACCGGAAACAATCAAAATTTAAAGGACTTTCCCAGTACTGAGATCGATTAGATTAAACATGCATAGACGCATAGACAACTGTTTGATGTCTTGGTCAGACAAGTCTCCCGGTCGCGTAGATATAAATCTTGACAAATTTACAGTTTTTATATATATATATATTTATATATATATACACTCTAAAAACACAAATGTTGAATTAGCATTTAAAAGGGCCGAGGAGTGACAACATTTTCAAAGTGTTGGTTTTCCTGCTAGATTCAACATTTAAAATGTTATTTTAAAAGTTGGATGCAACACTTCAAAAATGCTGTCACTCCTCGGCCCTTTTAAATGTTGATTCAACATTTGCGTTTTTAGAGTATATATATATATATATATATATATATATATATATACATATATATAAATTATATATATTGTAAGACACACTTGGCATCAAATTATTCCACGGTTATAACTAGTCAGCAATGATGACGATGAAGGGGAGAAAAGGCAGCTCTTGCTTATTCTTTGACAAATGACATTGCCTTGTTTTGCAAGCGTGAGAGTGACCGATATTACTGTTCTGGGAAAGTAAATAAAGCTTTGAAATATCCTAACACGCTTTTTTTAGGCAGCTTTTCAACAAAGTTAAAATTTTATAATTTTGTTTTCATTAACGTTATTCAGTCAATTCTACATGATCATAATGGGTGTTTCACGTAAAAAGAATCTATCTTACCAACACGCATATTACTCATCCATGTGCAGCTTGCCATTGTTATACTACAGTTGGTAGCGTTTCTCACAGAAACGGAGATACTTTACGGTAAAAATCTTCAACATGGTATACCTCAGGGTATCCTCAAACCTCATTACTTAATTATGACCACTATAATTATCACTATGATTGCCCTGGTAATCATTAAGTAGTTTGAATACAATAATTCGCCCTCGATCTGGAGAGCCAGTTCCGTATTGTTTACACACATACACACACAGACAAACAAACACACACGCTTAAACATGGCGTACGGCTGCAAGGTATAAAATACAGCGTAACATAATTACTCTGCTTTTCGCTATTGTTACGAAACGCTTCATAAGAAAACAACAAAAGGATACATCTGTATGAACGTTAGAAGACATATAGGAACTGCAATTCTGTCATGATTAAACCTAATCTAGTTTGGTATAGTTTTGGTTTAGATGGGGCTGCAGGTTTCCAACTTTGTGTGTGTGTGTGTGTGTGTGTGTGTGTGTGTGTGTGTGTGTGTTTGTTAGTTTGTTTGTTTGTGAGATGAAATGATACTTCTTATTTATAAATATGAAAAAAGCATGCAATTCATAAAGGAATTCACAGCTTATTTGATGAAAATTGGTCTTGAAATGGGCTGAGATATAAAAAAGCAATCCTAATAGAATGCGACAGGCCATGACTCTTATTCTCTTTGTTTTACCTTATTTTTGGATATCTCAGTCATTTCAAAACCGATTTTTATCAAATAGAATATTAATTTCCCTCAGAATTGTATGCTCTCATTTCATAAAGTGCTTGTATGCTCTCATTTCATAAAGATATCTCGCAAAACGTTCAAAGTTAAATCCTCACCTCAACCAATATTGTGTATACAGTCCCTTTAAGGATTAGTCCCTTTAAGGATTAAGCTGAAGCTGAGATTGTGATAAGAGGAATATGAATGGTAAACCTGTCTGCAATTTTGATTAGAAGAATGCTCAGTAACTTTGAGACGAAAAAAGCATATTGGAAAGTCCCTTGAAGAAAAAAAAAGTCCTTTCGTTTATTGGTTGCGATTTCTTTTTTGTATGCAAGATGACAGGCGAATAGTTTGTACGCAGGTCCTATATAGGGAACCGGAAACTGGCATACGAAGCCCCGAAAACTGGCATACGATGCCCCGAAAACTCAAGTCAATCTATTTGTGGAATTAACTACCTGAGAAAAGAGTCATGTTGGATTTCTGTTGGCCATTAAGCAACTTGCCCCATACTGTTAAAGTTGTGCTGCAGAAGCCTGCGTACTTGTCATACGGGTACACGGATGCCGCGTTCACGCCTTCGATTATCAACTGATAATGGTTACGACTTTGTGATTGTGCGCATGATGTTGTGTTATAATGATACCACCGGTAATTGAAGAGGAGTACAGTCTACTAACAACTTTTAAGAAACTCTTTGTGCTGGTAAATTGAATGACTAGTTAATATTTATTAACACATAATGAAACAAAGCTTAAGCATTGAGTTAAAAAGAGCATTTTAAAGTTAAGGTTGAAGAGTAATCAAGCTCCTAAAAAAGGCTGAAAAGTGTTCACGGTATAATAAATGGTATGTCCTTGATAGCAGCTATGTTAGGAGGATGATAAAATGATAAATTTTATTCAGCTCCTCCTATTCAATCATTAAGCCATGTCTTTGTTATGCAAACAGGATGTCAATAACAGTGAGGGCCTCATTCATTTTGGATGAAGACACGCATTGTTGTCTAATGATAGCCGCGAGCGTCAATAATGTATTGGTTGTAGCGTTCTCTGTGTGGTTATCAATGTAGACACCAGCCAGGGTTAATCAGTTGGCGCTTTTGGTAACGATTACACGTTCAATGCAGGCAAGTCATTCTAGTACACAGCATACACCGACAAGATAGAAATACCTCGGATTTAGCAATGTCGCAGTTGTTCTTCATTGCTTGTAGATTTTTAGAGAAACAAAAATAAAATGAGAATCAATGTTTTTCTTTCCTGCGAAGTGTGAGGAATGAAAGAAAAGAAAATTCTGTATTGTTTTCCACGACGATTAATCATAGTTTGCCTGACGAAATGAAAAAAAAAAAACCTCCGCAACATTTTATACCCTCTACTACACGAATAGTGACTGTCGAACAGAATACTGATAACATTGTTACGCATGAAAATGATAAATTGTCAATTACACAGCAACAGAATTTAGTGGTAGAAAGACCTCAGTATAAATGCTGGTCGTTTATTCTCCTTTATGTCATCGATATTTGCAGACAATTTCACTCACTGTCTTGTTATTCTTTTGGCGGACTATCTTATCAATCAAAGCGTGCCAACATTAGAGGGGAGACTTTTGCCATTAAAATCTGACGTTCTCTCGTGGCAAAGCATTCCTTAAAATTCCCTCAGAGGGCTGAAGATGACTTAAAACATAACACACATTAATGACGAAGTTTGCAATGGCGGCTTAAATTCCATGTGTCGTGTCTTCGTTTTCCTTCCTGTGTTGACCGTAAGTCAGTGGAAGACTGATTGCAACTTGGAGCGGGCATCCAATCACGACCCATTTACCCCGTTCAGGGGATAAGACAATAGAAACATGCATCAATTTAATTGCAGCCGAGCCTCTGCAGGCAAGTCACTACTTACCTAGGAACGCGTTGATGAATCACGGGCATCGAGTTTGACGTTTGGCAACGTGACGCAACAAACTGGGGGCTTATCCGGAAAAATTCACACTTTAACTCTCTCGAAGACAACCAGTGAATGATGCAGAGATGAAAGGAAAAGGATCACATTGATCCATAGATTGTGTTGACAAGGGGCAGCCAAGCGGGGCGTTTAGGCTCGCCTCTCTCAATGTTGTTTATGTGGCCTCACATCAAACACGCTGGCTATATATAGCAATACTTCACCCGCGCTGTAAAGTCCTTCCATATCTCTTCATTCAATTGTGGATCGTTATGAACTGTTCCGTTTACACATACTAGAGCTGTATTGTGATCCTCGTCGCGTGCTCGTTCTCCTCTTCTCTGATTACCTTTGGAATGAAGCCCGGAAAAGTAAGACGAGACAGTATCAGAAAACCACGGCGGAGTCTCCTCTTTCCAACGTACACGTCTCAAGCCCGGAACATTACCGGCAAACAGAGAGAATAACGTTTACCTATCTACTTCATAATTGGACTGATGGATTGGAAGAGTTGGAGAGTGAATATCCCAATTTTGTTCCATTTGATATGGAGGTAGAGTGTGCTGATTTGCTCACTTTTGGTCTACACGGGGTTCTGTTTTGTTGTTGGTGATTATTTCCTAATCAGGCACTGCCTTCCAGGAGGTTGATTGATTAGTTTGATTTCAGATTCATTTCGATTTTCATTATGACATTACTATTTCATCGAAGACTTTCATAACTAAATAGATAGATAAATAAATAAATAAATAAATAAGTAAATACTAACAAAATTTGGCTGTTGGAGATTTACGCGCTCTTTCCACCAATCAAAACCGCACGTCATAATTTATCACGTCACGTTTTCTTAAAAAAATGCACAGAGGTCGATTATAATCAATCTTATTGCATTCATAACTATGTATCTTCTCCACGCGAGGGTTTATATCGTCAAATTTAAGCATGATACCTAAGTGAGTGATTGAGTGAACTGAAAATTTCACGAAAATTCTGAGAATGACTGTGCATGCAATGTTTGGAATGCAGTTAAAGTACACAAAATAAACACTACCGGTTATATGGGATTGAAGCGGAAACACATCTGTGATTACATCAGGTAATTTATGAATGAATTCAATTCAATTCAATTCAAAATTATGGGGTTGTTGCAGTTTTGTTGAATTGAACATGAGCAGAAATCCATGACTTACCGCCGAAAAAAAAAAATCCCGCAGAAACTAGACTGCACTGCCCACAGAACATACAATGAACGTTGACCTTATGAACCTTTCCTTTGCTTTACATTAGGCCAAAGGTAGAATCATCAGTTGATAATTGACGACAAAGTTTGAAATAAGATTAAATTACTTGATTTTACGTCCACTCTCAGATTGTAAGATTTGAGCCACGAATAGCTTAAACCGACTCCCATCATGAGGGAAATTGTTAACGGTTTGTATCGGAATGGCTTTATTAGTTTCGTACTTGCTGTCACCGTAATGTCAAACCAATCGATATTTAGGTTACATCTCCTCTCATTATGCCTTTTGTTGATTTTACCCTGAAAACCCTCAGTTGGTTCAAACTGATTCGTTTGTAGCTCAAATTTTCTGCAAAAGACGAGAGCACCCACAGAGATGAAGTTCTCGGGGGAAAAAAAAGCAGAACGGCAAACCAAGATGTGTAAAGCCACACGCCAGTTCAGTTGGCGAAGACATCAGCCGGCTTTTGTTCTTATGGCGTGATTTTGGCCTGACCTTAAAGGGACTGTACAGTACTGGTTGAGGTAGGGATTCATGTTTTGAACATTCCTAAGTGAGATAATGAAAAGCCTCTTATGAAATATGAAATAGCATGTAATTTTAAGAAGGATTCAACGTTTATTTGATGAAAATTGGTTTTCAAATAGCTGAGATATCCAAAAAAGGGCTAATAATAAAAGGCGACATGCCCCAACTTTATTTGAATCTCTTTGTTTCACTATGTTTTTTGATATCTCAGCCATTTAAAAACCGATTTTCATCAAATAAACTTTTGATACCCCTTAGAACTGCATGCTCTTTGACATCTCATAGAGTGGTTTCTGAATATCTCACAAAACGTTAAAGCTAAATCTTCACCTCGACCAGAACTGTACACACCCTTTAATAGCCTCAACAGCAGTGGTTATTAGGCCCCCACACCAAATCAGTTTTCCCTGCTACATTTGAGGGGGTATCTATGGGGCGAGCCGACATTAGACTTTATGGAATCACCTTCAGATGGGAGGAAACTTTGTACAGAGGAGCGTTGATCGAGCGCCGCGTCTAAGCCAATTGTCAACGCGTTTCATCAACGTCAGGTAATCCTCACACGGGAACGCATTGCGTGGAAGAAAAACGCCTTAATTGCTTTCTCCGTAACAACAACAAATCAGGGCTCTTCAAGGTGGAGAAATGATGAACTCCAACTCCAACAGAGTATCTCTCTTCGTCTACTCAACTCTTCTTCTCTCTCTTATTTTTTTTCTCCCCATGTTTCCCTTTTTCTTTCTCAGTTTCTCTTTCTCCCCGTTTTTTCTTCTTCCCAACTACTTTGAGAACCTCACGATTTCGTGAACACACAATTAATCGGATTGATCTTTATCGTCACTGGCATTCGAAATGAAGCAGCGGCTGAGGCTGAGCCTATCACCTCGGCCCCCTCACAGCCGTATCTGTAGATCCGGTTTTCTCCGTCTGAACGGCCTCCTACTGTCGATGCTCATGATTGGACGAGAAACGGGAAATTGTTGCCAACATCGCAGTAGTCTCATTTTCTTTTTTGTAGTATTTTGGCCTTGTATATCAGATACCTCGCTGTTCTTCGTTTTTTTTTTCTTTTTTTTTTGTCGTTTTCATCAGACTTTTCAACTTTATCAATTCAGTCATGTCATTTCAATGTTCTTTCACATTCCGAGCAGAAAAAAAATATATTTGCAACCCCCACCCCAAAACACGCACACACACACACATACATACACACACACACACACACACACACACACACACACACACACACACACACAATCTTTAATTACAGTTGTTTTGATGTTACTTGCGCCTTAGTGCTTGTTTCACAATCTCAAATGATGTTAGATACCTTCGTAATCGGTCAGACCCGATTCAATACACGTAACTGACATATGCATAAAGAACTGGCGGGAAACTACTTGAAATAACCATAAGAACGTATTGATGGAGTTATTGATAATTATTCATAGTTCTTTTTAAATAATTGGTGTGCTTCATTCAAATTAACAATTAGCAGTGCAAGAAACCAGAGGAGATGTCGGTCATCTACAGTAACGTAAGAGTAAATCACTAATTTTGTGAAACAAAATTTTGGGATGCTAAAAGGACAAGTTCACCTTCATAGACATGTGGATTGAGTGAATGCAGCAATGTAGAACACATCAGTAAAAGTTTGAGGTAAATCGGACAATCCGTTTAAAAGTTATAAATTTTTGAAGTTTCTGCTTAGTCACTGCTTGATGAGAAGACTAATACAGCTTGTGATGTCGCATGTGTACAACGATATAAAGAAAGTATAAGGAAAATTCAAGATATTTTCACTTTTCTCGCGTAATAAAAGAACACTTGACTTCCCTCTTTCCTAAGGCAAGGGGAAATGATATTACCCTTAACATACGTCAGTGACGAGTCGAGGAAATGTGCACTTTTTTTCAAAAAGTAAAATTTTGTGAAATTCGCTTTATATTTTCCGTATATCATTGTACGCATGTGACATCATACACTGTAGTAGTCTTCTCATCCAGCAGTGACCGTGCAGATACTTTCAAAAATTCATAAATTTTGAACGGATTGTCTGATTTTCCCCAAACTTTCACTGATGTATTCTACAAATATTGCTGCATTCACTCAATCCACACGTATATGAAGGTGGACTTGTCCTTTAACGTTCTGCTGGCTTAGAAGTGGAACACTATCACGGGAAAGGTAAGGTGAGATGGTTACGGCGGACTGCACAAGCATGAACAGACAAACCAACAACAGCAGCAGAAAAAAACGACCCTTGGCTGAGAGAGCCAACAGAAGAACATGTGAAATCCTATCATTCATGTTAAAAGTCTGAATACGTCTGCAGTAGTCGTGTGTCTGCCACTCGAGCCCTGCCGAGTAAGCTAAAGGATGACGTCATCGCTGAGCAGACACAGAACTTACGCACCTCTTTCGAAAAAGGAGGAGAAAAAACGGTGTAAAGGACCAGACCTCGCACTGCTCCCTGGAGACATGAAGTGGAGAACCCGATACGTTGTGGAAAGGGTGATCATGATTCTCTGTACCATACCCTCCCCGTGCGCCTCCTCCTAGCTTCCCTTCATTATTCCACAGTAAGACGCAAGACACTGTGATCGGCTGTGATATTGTTTGCCTGTAAGGACCTGGGAAACGCTACTGTGTCTGTTTGCAGCGCTGGTGAACAGTCTGGAAAATCTTCACAATTCTGGACACTTTGGTTAGAAGATTCATCTTGGGTCCACCCGTAAAATCATCTCCAGTTTGAAGAACATGTCGATATTTCCTTGTCATCTTACACCACTTTCAATTTGTACCCGTATTAGTTACTCCGAACTGAAGTGACATTTTGTCAAGAGACCAAAAAAACAAAAACAAAACAACAACAACAACAACAACAACAACAACCAAAAAACAAATCTTTAAAACCATCAATCATATCATCTGTCAGCAATGCGTTGACGTTCTACAGTAGGACCGGGAAGATTTCATCGCCTTGGGTTGTAAAGTAAACATTGTACGGCCGATCATGAAAGATGTTAATTCTGTCTTCCAAATGACACAGTTTTGCTTCTCACATCACGGCATAAAGAGTTGGTCTGCCGAGCCATTCCTGAGGGTTACTAATGTTGGGAGTGTAACGTCTCGGAAGGGATTTCATGCGTGTGGGTGAATCTTGTCCCACCACTCAAAATAGCCGAGGGCTTGGCTGAACAATGCACTTAGTGGTTACTTTCTACATTGTTGTTTGTGCCAGTTTACTAACCCCAGGCATGTTAATTCCCAGTGAAAAAACAATATTATCAAAGCGTGTGCTTTTCTGTGTCTCTTTTTTTAGGGTATAGCGTGTTGTCTTTTTTTTTATTCGTATCCTCTGAAACGTTTGAAAGATCTACATAAACCACTCAGCGAAATAATCTATTCACCTGTTTTCCACTACTACAAAATGATTTTATATGTACACACACACACACACACACACACACATAATAACAATATCAAAAGCTGGACACGTGAAGATTACGAGCACGTCAGAGCTAGAAGAGTCTCAGTATTGCATTGGAATGCGAATCAAGGTAGACTTTAGCAAAGTCACTTGCCCGCGTAAAGAATTTCACAAGCTGATTTCCGGGACCTTGATCATACAAGATTTGATATCATCAGGCAACAAGGTCATTGCTCAAGGCCACTGTCATCAGGTAGTATACATTATCAAAAGGGTACATTCAATCAGCAGCGAAGACTGAAACACATTCGCATAGAATAGCCAGCGCACCGTGGATGACAATCAATTTGTTTAATGGACATTAATATAGAATGCAGGCGGAAATGTATAGCAGTATAGCACATAGTAATATAACATGATTTATGTGAGCATGACTGTACTGTCATGAGCGTTGAGTACAATAGTGGTACGTTAAAATGTTTGGCGTTCAGCCTTTCCAGTATTCCAGAGTCCGCTTATGCTCGTCTTAAGTTCATTTCGTATATTCATACTTAACAAGAATGCACAATGTTTAATGTTCTACATTCACTTCTTGTTTCCGTTTGTTTTTTCTCTGCAACCACCACTGAAAACGACCTCATTTTCTTTTGAAACATCAGGCTAACAGTGTTACTTTCTTCTTGATTTCTACTTTGTTACAAGGTTTTTGGCAACTTATTGAACTTTTCGGGCAGAGTCGAATAATTAATTACTTTACAACATCCAGCGTTGTATCTGTCGAACTTTTCTCTTCTTTGTGTGTGTGTGTGTGGGGGGGGGGGGGGGGAGGAGGCATTCTGCGCTTCATGTTTTCGTGTGTTCATTATCTAGATTCGTATTGTATACATGAAATCTACGAAACAACTCCAGAAACATAAGTTGGAAAAAACAATGGCATTGTCTGTCCGTCTGTCTGTTCATACCGTCGTTATATTCTATGTATTTCTCTCTCTTCATTTCTGTGTTTACCTCTTTGTCAACTATCTCCTCGCCTGTGGTTGTCATTCATGAGTAGAGTGACTATCAGCTTCTCTTTCCCAATTATTTACCCTTGTTTCTGACAGATAAACAGGTCGAACTTTCATAGCTGTTTTAATGGAGCTACAAGCATGGTTGCTTCGTGACCCAATTTTCCACGTGCTGCCGTCCACAAAATGGCACATTCAGCGGCGTGTGCCACGGCCTACATTCAATGTTGTGTATCAAATCGTTGGATTGGTATAACCCTGGTATTACTGTGTCTGCAATTAGTGTAGCAAACTCACTTAGGGCTCTCTCCAATCACGAACCCTACTCTCATTACCACCCTGGGCAGCGAACTGATGAAAACTGCAGGAAATCTTAGCCCTCGGCACCCTGCAGTTACCTCGCTTAAAAGCGGTAACCCTAGACAAGTAGCGATATCGTCTGCATGGCGAAATCAAAGTCCCGGTGAGCGCTCGCCGCTTCCATGAGCGGATCCTGAAAGAGATTTGCGAGTAAAATGCAAGGCATTTTTACTCTGCTCAAGTCCTCTTGCGGTACAATATTTAGCCTTTCATTTCGTCACCTGATACCCCGATACTATCAAGCAACTTCCTGCTTGTTTCTCTGGTAATGTTCGCCTTTAAATGCACAAGGGTGGAAGAAAGAGAGAGTAAGGGAGGGGTGAGGTGGTAGGGGAGAGGAGATAGATATGTCTGCTTGAATCTCGTTAGGAGTCTGTATGCTAAACATGAGTCGTGTTACCAGGATTATCACCAGCCGTTCAATCACCGCTGATCAGGGAACTGTGACGGGTAAGTCATTTGTCACGGACAATCAGAGACTGAGTCCATTATGTTAATTTCCATTCTACTCATGAACCAATGGCTGGTAGATATACACGGTTTCAGCCCCCCTCTAATCATGTTTTTGGTTCCGTCACTGTAAACAAACCATATCCCTTACATGCAATAACCAAGGAAAAGCGCTCTTCGTCGAAAATCTCTTTTTAAACAAAGATTCTTCGTATAAGGCTATCCGCAACGAACAAGTAGAAGAGGTAAGTGTTGAACATCTAATACCGTCGAAAAAAAAATAAAACAAAGTTAGCCTCTTCTTTTTTTTTCATTTTCATTTTCTGCCATTAGATAGTGAATAAGGCGTCACTTTCCAATCAGTAGTTATTTCATATCTTCGGAAGATAACACTGACCTGGCTCTAAGACGTTGAGGTAAAAATAAACGGAATTGACGTAATGCTGTATGATATGAAGTTTGCTTTGATATCATTTCGTATTTGTAAGCATATACTTTGCCCATTCACTAGTCTTACACGTATAAGAGAATAATAATAACACGTCCCGACGTAAGAAGAAAATAGATTGTAGAAAGACTGAAAACTGCTGGTGGATCAAAGTAATATCTGTACTCGTTATTCTGTTGAATTTTTTCCTCACTTCGTAACTGCGTGATTTCCGAGGATATGTACCCTTCCCCCTCTTTTTTTCTCACTCTCTCTCTCTCTTCTCTCTTTCTCTCTCTCCATCTACATCTCTCTCCCTCACTCCCTCTATCTTTCTCTCTATGTACCTCACTATGTTGGACAAAGTGAGTGCTTACTGTAAAGTTAGACAGTCAAACAGTAACACTTTTCTCAGAAAAACATTATATTCGATTTTTGCTCCCCTTTTTATTTCGCTTTATCATCTTATGTCAACTTGAAAAAGACTTGAAATGCATCCTTTGAAGAAAAAGTGACTTCTCTCTCAAATGACAGTTTTATTGTTGAAATCATTGCCAGAATAACGAGAACTGCTAGAAATGCCGGCCTATCCTTGCCACTGATTTATTTGATGCAACCAAATTTACATCCAAATTCAATTTACGTATCCAGGCTGCGCGCAAGGTAGTTTTGGGGTCGTTGACATTCCATCAATCTCATTGATCGAGCTCTTTTCCCTTCTCACGTTTTATGCCCCTCTTTCTCCTCCGCCTGCCCCCCCCCCCTCTCTCTCTCTCTCTCTCAGTCTCTTTCTGGCACTCATCAAGGGAGGGGAAGAAGAAGTAAAAACCTGGGGAGGAGGACACATTGTAGAGGTAAGTGTATACATGCATATAATTCGCGAACGTTAGCTGTGACCTATGGTGCCTCACAGTCATGTCTGTATACATTTTAAGGAATGTCAAAGCAGATACCACGCTGATTGTCAAACTTTGGAAGTTGATAGAGTTGAATAAGCTGCTCCGTAATTAGCTCGTGTGCACACTGACACAAGTGACTTTACTTTCTTCTCAGTTGGTTAGACACTTCACTCGTTCTCAAAGCAACATTTCATAAGGTTGCCGGACGTAACAATCTATGGAATTCATGTTCAAACAAAGAATGAACTTGTGTACGAGTGACCAGAACGGTCCGTCAATCAATAATTCGGGAAGCATCCATTTCATTCCTATGCATCAAAAGCTTGAAAAAACATTTCCTATCAATGTCGCCATACACTAGGCATTTATGAACACCTTGTTGCTATCATTTGGATGCTATTGCAAGCGCCATTTATAAGGATTAATATGAATAATCATTATATCACAGGTGCTTATGTCCGTGAATCTAAAACCAACATGGCTATTAATATGAATGACCTTTTCTGTTCATGCGCAGAGTGGTACTACAAACTGACTTAGTGGCATGGCTTGCCGTCTTTTTTTCTATTCAACTAGTTGTAAGTAACTAACACTACGTACTGCAAGTTTTTGGTAGTCCTTAAAAGAATATTATTGCTCATTGTCTTTATTTGACTTGCCTGTACTTGTATTGAGCGAACTGGAGTTTAGTAGTAGTTCGGTAAGGACACAAAAATGTCTCAAGGTTCTTTTGGGCAGCAGTGGATGTCACTTGGTAGGTCTAGGATATTCATCTATCAACCTCTTCTTCTGCACTCCTTGTCCCACACCCCCCCCCCCCCACTCATTTTCTTTTGTTGTTTGTTAGTTTTTTACTCCAGCGTCGTGCAGGGCCATTCCTTACTAGTCTGCCAGCGCGTGAGATGCACTTTTTCCAGCTCCCTCAACCCTCAAGCAAGCGATGATTTTCTCGCCTCACACTCTAGCGAGTGTTTTGCACCTGACATAACGTGACAGTCATAGACGCATTTCCTAACTAACTCTCAGCGGTGACAACCAGGTGCGGGGGTGCGTGGGTGGCAGGTGTTACGGTACAGGTGTAGGCTAATCTCGCGGTTGCCAGCCACATTGCATGGCCCATCAATAACACTGGCTCCTATATATAGGAGCGTCCCCTTACCCAAAATACTGATCAAAAGTATAGATACAATGAAATGTATTGGCTCGCTGAGTAGACTCGGATGTATTGACATTGGTATTTGTCATGAGTTCCCTCCAAAGAGCCCATTTTGAACAAAATGTAGTCTTTTTATGTTTGACTTGTTCACATTGACAGATCTCTGCCACAAAGATGAGCTTATAATATTTCTCTGTCAATGTAAATCCGGTTTTCAGGGTGATTTAGTCTCGCGCTAAATATCTATTATGATCGGCAGGCAGTAAGAGGGTATACTACTAGACCAAGTAATGTACTTCTGTATACTTTTTCTCTTTAGGCGTACTGTTTCTTATGTATACTTTCTGATATTTGGACCTGCAATTCCGAGACAGTCGTTGTTACTCTATTAGGCAAGTCTCGGCACAGCTTTCTCCCTGTTGGGAAACTTTTGTTGTAACAATCGACAAACTGTCTAGTACGGCAGTTTCCATTTTTTTTTTCTTCTTCTTCTTCAGTAGGAACCTTGTAACAAACCAGCGCATTTACCTATGCCTACTCAATAACGTTTCAGTACCTGGAAAGCACTTTGCATGCACTAGTTGGTATTATGTCAAGTCAAGCCTCAGGTAATAGATCGTTTCTGTAATGTATTCCAATCCTACGCATGTTTTGCTCACAAAAGTCGCCCATCAGCTACAAAGCTTACCCTTACCAAGCAGCATCTAAGCAAATTCCTTCCTAAGGAACTTAATTCGGAGGGAACAGGTAAATGGAATGTTTCATTACGAGACTGTAGGATAAGCAACATCCGTGAATTGTAATACATAACAGAAACGGTCTAATAGTAGCCTCGGGCAAGATTTCTTAGTTGTTGTCGAAAAGTATTTGTTTTGAAGGTATGCATAGACCATGAATAAAAGAAATAGATAAACTGATCGGCTGTTGTGGATTGTCTCTGACTAGGAAGTTTGCATAATTGCCAATAGATTCAAATACTAGAAACCAAGAAAATAGGAAATAACCAAAAAAAAAAAAAAAAAAAACCCAACGTAAAGGCAATGTTTATTGTGTGAATCCGACCTAAGAGCAGTGTAACTTATGGCAGCCATAACTGGAGGCTTTCAAGGGAGAACAAAAGCACTTTCAATGGGCTATGCAATGAGCCAGGTGCGTTGCTATGTACTGTTTTGTTATAGGCAAAGCTGAAGCCCCCAGTTAGAAATTACCATAAAAAGCAGTATCCAAACCGAATTGGTCTATAACTGTCGAATACAAATGAGTTGTTAACATGGGTGATTGATCATGATATTCTAAACAAAATAGTTCAGTACCCGCCACGCAATGACTAAGTTACAGCGGCTGTTTGTAAGTTTTACAAATAGCCTGCTAAGAAATTATTTCAATGTCATATCATTAAAAGAAAAACTCCCAGCTGAATTGACACAGGTTCGATATCACGACACTATGTAGATATGAAATTCTTGCTTATTACGTGAAATAAATTGCACCACCACTGTACTGTCATGACGATGGTATATGCTCCCTGAAACTGCCCAAGCTGCATGAAGCGAAGAGTGACATTGTCTGTATCGTTACCATTTTCCAACTTGAATATTCAATCGAGAAGGAAAGTGATACAATTCAGAACAGCTTCATAGCATGTTGGTTTATGTTCGTTATTTCGAAGGTTCGTTAATCCGAAAATGAAATATGGTTTGTTATTTCGAAGGTCTGTTATTCAGACTGAAAGACACAAATTCCATATACCTAAATGTTCGTTAATCCGAAAATGAAAAAGAGTTTGTTAATTCGAACATTTTGTAGCGTTATTTCATTGGCTAGTTAATGGTTAATCTGAAAAATGAAAAGAAGGATAGTACTAACGCACCTTCGGAATACCAGTAACTAACCATTTTTCATCTTTGGATTAAGGAACCTTCGGAAAAAACGAATCCCAAGGAATAACGAACTGCAACCAGCGTGTCACCACCCATAAAACCCAAGCAAATGTGAGTAATTGCAACAACGGAGGCCTAGCTATTCAACGTTTGCCAAAATTGAATGTGGAGGAAATCTTTGAAGTTTTGATGCACTTTTTCTTCATGTCTTCACCCTTTGCTCCAGTTTAGTGTATCTATGAACTCATTATGCACAGGGTATTCTTATAAGTTCCGTTCTGCTTGATATGCGTCTCAACCCACCGTTATAGTCGGAAGAGCCTTGCAAAAGAGTTAGAATTACTGGTTGCACTCATAATCCTTAGGTTTCTTTAAAACATATAGATAATTTATTCTTCCCATCATAAAAGATGGATTAGTGGCATTTGAGAGACGATGGGATAGATCAGTAAAGCATCGTCGGGATTGAAAATATGGACTGAATTGGGTAGATTATGTACTTTATTATTATTTTCACCTTCATCGGGGAGAAGACAGCAGCTTAAAGTTCTTGGTAATGCCGGCAGCAAAACTAAACAGACAAGTTATGACGATCAAACATTTTTTGTATAAACCCCTCCCCTTTCAGAGCACGTATTTTCTTGATCTCTTCTCCCCCTTTTTTTTACCTAATATCTAGCTATTAAATATGACATGTGTGTGTATGTTTGCGTATAGCATAATCGCTATTGTTACGTGATGACTGTATAACTTCGATGGGACGTAATAAAACAATTCCTGGATAAAGTGTGTGTGTGTGTGTGTGTTTGTGTGTGTTTGTGTATTTGTTTGTTTGTTTGTTTGTTTGTTTTTGTGTGTGCGTTTGTATACAAACGTACTTGGTTCAACTGGAAAGTTTGATGGCTGTTCGTAATATGGGTAGCAGAAAAAAAATGGTATAAAACTATACACCACCAGACGTGGCAGCTGGCTGAGCGGTGGTAGGAAATTCTAGTCGAACTCTTGTCGGAACCATGGCTGAGCGGCGGGTGAACATGGTTTGTATTGAGAGAGAGAAACAATCCGTCATGATTTGATTGTGAGAACTCAATTGTGGTTGGTAAATTTTGTTTGTTTCTGTCTGTAGACAGTGCTGAATAATAATGAAAAGAGCTGGACTGGGAAAATAACACACACACACATAAAAAAGATACTGCATGAATCCCTGACGTCACTGAAATCCCAGTAGTCTTCGCTCGAAGAGTCTACAGGGGGAATCGAACCGTTCATCATATTCAGCAATTGAAAGTGACATCTCCCACTCCCACCGAACAAAGAAAATGAATTTATGGTAATTGAGTCTCTAAGGTGATTAGCTCTGGGATGGAGATTCGTTTTCGACTGGTGGATTCTCGTTACCCAAGAGTACGAGGGTGGGTACCCAACTTGACAAGCCGTAATGAATCGGGGATTGATATTCCAGTATCGAGATATAGATGATGCGCTCTCTTTCTGTCGTTTTCTTTTGAATATAAATTCTGATGTAATGCGTAATGCAATTCACTGTTGCTATATTTTTCATTGTTCTTGATTATTACCTGTATTGATAGATGGTCTCGCCAAAAATAGATTAGATTATAAATTCGGTGCAAATCTGCAATCTGCTGCATGAAATGAAGGCTTTGTTCTCTACAAGGAAAGCAAAGGTTTGTTTTTACCTTGTACGCGCATCCAACAAACGATTGTCTTGTGTCACTTACTCTGCCGGATTGTTCTTATGTCGTGTAATAAAGTATTCTTCGTTTTCATGTATTTTCATACAATTGATTTTCCTTTTTTTATGTTTTTCCTCTCGTTGTCACAGAGTCGATGACTAAAGGATGAGAGGAAATCCAAGGGCGATTGTGGGTTCTCCCGAAATCAACAGAATCACGAAAAACACGACCAGGGTCTGCAGGAATTTGCTAAATCTGGGCGTTTTGTCATGCAAGACTTGACTTTCAGTCGGGCCATGACAGTCACGAGTGGTGGTTTTAAGTAAGTACAACAACCCCCTTGGCTTACCCGACTGTAATCCCACCATTCTAATCCAAGGTGTGAAGGTATTGACTTCAGGGAAGGACAATTAACCACAGCTCGTCCGGCCTGGACTTATTACCCGCGCTTGGCTGAGAAACAGGTGCACACCAAGGAAAGAAAAAACTCTATCTCGACACTCTCGTCTCCACACAGAGGTGATCAAACTATTCCCTCATTCGATATCGGCATTCAATACCATGTTGGAAGAATTCTAGCGCTGTACAAGACTGACCAGGAATCAATATTTCTTCCATGAACGCGTGGAAGATTTACATGGCTCGCATCGCTGTCTCAGGAAAATCTTTGCTCAGCCGAACTATCTTAAACTTTCACGACGTGTTACAGTACCTCGCGTGGTATCACTGATAGCATTCTATACGGGAGACATTGTACTGTTAATCCACGTCGTGTTCTCGTATCTTCGCAACATGAGGTTCCCTTCTCGATACGAGGAAATTGTATCCGTTATGAAGTTCTGGACTTTTCGACATCAGTATAGATATGTCCAGAGGGTATTTTCATGAAAAAAAAAAAGGTCTAACATGACTTTTCAAAGCAAAACCTGAAGTATGAAACCTCTGCATAAAGATAGTTTAGGTTCCTTAGACATTTCTAACTGATGTCACACTTTTAGGGCAGAATATGAAATTCCGGAAGCGTAGATGAAAACAAGTTAGCGTGGATTTAGGTCATTTGAGATATCATCTTGCGAACCATTTGAAATGCATGTAGTCTCTGGAAGGCTTACCAATTATCAAGTGGCATTCCGTCTACTGGACTTTACCGGGATTATTTTCATATTTTTGCATCATATTTCGGATTATCATACTATCTATGGATACCTTGAAAACCTACAAAATGTAGCATTTCTTGATTTTTAACCTCGTGTTTGGACGTAATTCATTTGTAAATTGTAAACTGAAATCATCGTTTCTAGGCTGTGTAATGCGCAACTTTTCCATTAGCATCGCAGATAGTGGGCAATTCTGGTGCACCATGAGAATCTGTGGGCATTTCTTCTTCAAAGTGTGTAGTGGTGCAATGCCTCAATGTCAGTGTCTTGAGTGTCAGTGTGTCAGTGTTTTGAGAATGCAAAATAGATATTAACAATGTAAGGACAGACTTTTATGTTTTACTTTAATATATCAAACACAACGACGTTAATTTCCTGCCAACATTAGTTCGTCCCTGACTGTATGTTAATGCGATAAAACACAACCTTTCCCACACTTTGTTGTCTAAGGCTTTTTCTGTTTCTCTTTGCAATCACGAGTCTTTTTTTCTGTGTGTTTGTGTGTGTCTGTTTGTGTGTATCTGTTTCCGAGTGTTGCTGCTAAATTCTCCTTTGCTCTTCATGATGGAATATTCATTTATTTCTCTACCCCCCCCCCCTCCGTCTTCATGCATGTCATATTCCCACAAGCAAGTCATCAATCTAATTCGTTTTGCCATCAGCTGATTACAGAATGAGAGAAAATGAAGTTTGAATTATTAACACATGCGTAGTCATAAGTATTCTTTCTGAGACCCTCTTTTTTCCCCTATCCATTACTCGTCATGCTCAGTGTTGGCTGAAGTATTGCATACCTGGGGATTAAATCCCTCTTCCCCACGTCTGGTAGTCGAAATTATACCAATGAAAGTGTCTCCTCTTTACGTTCCTCTTCCACCTCCCTTCACCTTTTCTGTTTCTTATGTTTCTCCTCATCGCATTTGTTGTTACTGTTTTGTCTTCTTGTCCGAAATATTTTTCAACTTTCTGCTCATTTTTCTTCGTATGCAAGGAATGACTTTCTCACCATATATAACAAGACGTTGGAACTGAAAGCAGAGTGAAGCGAAATAAATTATAGCCCGAGTTGATACTAAATAGTATGAATCATGTATGACAGTTTATTCGATGTTCCAGCGCACGTATACGATCCAATTTGTAGAATGTCGCTGGGTTAAACGAGGAAAGAACCAACGACCCCCTTCGCTGAGCCCTGAGGGGACAAAAGACTCCTGATTATCACAGATAATAGTCATACTAACAGTCAGATGTTGGGGAAGAGAATCGATGGGGGGGCGGGTGGTTAACGACAGCCTGTTTGAGAGGGCTTTCAGTACACTTGAAGGTAAAATGGACATGATATGACTGACACTGACAAATCAAACTCCTTATGTATCTTTCCTGGTACTAGTAACTTCAAGTCATTATGAAGCATTCCTCTCTAATCAATTTCATAGTCACGGAATGCGATGCTCCATCATCAGTTGACTCTACACGGCACAATCATTCGCACCCCACCCCGGCCGTAACTGTGTCGTTGTATGTTGAAGTAAAGATGAAAACACAAATCAAGAGATGAATCAGTAGATATCATAGGTGCCCTCGACGCTAATTTCTTTAATGCTCTCTACCAAAGGTTACACTATTGTGTGCATTGTAGTGGTGTATACATACATAATACAGAGACACGTATACACATGATGCACATATTATTATGCACACATTCTCTATCTATACGTATACACCTGGACATACATTCGCATAAGATGTGGATGATATGTATGTAGACAGAAATATATTATCAAATGCAGTGAAATATATGAATCCCATGTCTTCTATATCGTGTACGCTTTTGTAGCTGCAATGTGATGTGTTTGCGTTAAAAGCGTCAACATTTTTATGTAATATATGCAGTAATCGTCGATTCGTTGTCAGTCAGTAGCGGTTTCCAGGAACTGCCGACTCACATTTTCCATCTAATTTAAGCTCCACTGAAGGAAAAACTTGAAGAACTAACGTCCCCGTAACACCATGCCCGGTAGCGTCAAGACAGACCCTTTTTTATTTCCTGTAAACATAATTATTGACGCAAGAATAGCAAGAGAAAATGCGCATGATTCCAAGATTACCCAGCTCTTCTCTCCGACCGGTCAGAATAAGGTCGATGCACTTTCGTCCGGAGGCCCTTAAGGACCCTCTGTGAAGAAGAAGAAAAAAATGCCGGGGATAAAAAGAATTAAGGTAGGCTTTTCCCTCGCTTTACTTCTGTTCAGATAAATTAGCAGCCGCTTTGCCCTCACTGCCACGCTCATTCGTGCTTTGGGTATTCGGCACGCCTCACACAGCGGCAAGGGACTGCACTGAGGTTTTACCCCTGTCAGACTACCAGTCACATTCCATTCTTCTCAGCCAGTCATGTGCGATTCGCCAGTGAATGTGACCGTTGGAATTGGGTACAGTCTTTGGCATGCACCGTTGTCATGGTGAACCAAATGCCAAAATCACTCTTTGTGCCATTTTAAAAGGCTTGGGAGATGTAGTGACGTACAAGAATGACTCACGACGGTCTTTTTTTTTAATCTCTCCTAGATCTTCCAACGTCGTCCAATATCGGTAGAAACAGTCGCATTTTATTGTGTGTCCATCGGTGGACTAGGCAAATACCAATAAGAGCTCATTTGCATTCTGCTTCAAATGGCAACGTGAAATTGGGACTTGGACTAAGTATGTGGAATTTCCTTTACAAATTAATTCTTTTATCATAAATTGGTCATACAAAGTAAAAAAAAAAAAGAGCTTGAATACCCTCTACAACACTTTACATTTCTCTACCTCTCTTAAAAACTCTCCTTAAAACATGTAAGATTCTCTCAAATTATCCTTCCTTCTCTGTCCTTATCCCTTTCGCCTCCCTCCCTCTCTCTACGTAGCCCTTTATGCTTAAAGTGGCATGCAAGTTTTTGTGTAAGTCCATATACTTTTGTGTCCTCAATTCACCCTCTTACGTTAATATCTAGTAGCGGTTCAAGAATTCTTGATTTGAATCTACGTTCAGCCTGAAATGCCCTGCTGCATGTCTCCACCATCCCATCGCTCTTACATGAATGTAGAAATATTAACCCATTATTTTTTTTGAAGGATTACTGTTATCATATCGTATTGATAATTTCAAAATAATAAGAACTGGATATCAAATGTTTCATAAGTTTCATAGATATGACACTCAGCTTTTTCTCTGAGTTAAGAAATACAAATTGTTGTTTTCATCGGTTTTTTCCCCAAAATGGACGTAAACATCATCTAGAAACCTACTTTGATCATTTGAAAAATCGTATAGGGTCTCGCCGATTCATCCGTGATGTTCGTAGTCATACAAAGTAATATCATTCTAGATGATGACCCGTGATAAACGACGTGCTCCGTGTCTTATGTGTAGGGTGTTTATTCACAGATAAAGTAGCTATGATAGAAAAAGGAATTACAATGGAATTTCTGCATTGATAACTTTCAATGTGATTAAACTGTCTGAATGCTGTTTCATGGTCTAAAATCATAATATATTACCTATATTTTGCAGAAAGTCCCATTCAGTTTGGTTAAGTGGTCACTGAGAAAATAATGTGAATTGTTGTAAACCATGTCGTTGGTCTGTTTCTTCCAAGTTTAGCACTTGGATGCTCTTGGAACTGCATATTACTGTGTGAATACAATGGACAGAACTTGGAGGGAAGGGATTCCTGACATGCTCTACAAAGATCCTCATTTGTCTTTGACCACTGAAGCAAATCGAATGGGGTTTTCACTATGTGGGTAATAAGATATAGTTTCATACCCTGAAATTGCATTTGTTAGATTGACTCACTATTTTTAAAGTTATCGTTGCTGAGGGTCCCACTGTATTTTTTTTTATTTTTTTTATTTTTTTGGGCTGGGGACACGTTGAAATAGAAAATTCGCCCATGCACAATATTCTAGCAAAGTAGGAACGAGTATGAAACTGGGCAACCTGCTTCTGTGAAATATAACGCACTTGAGAAACAAAAGGAGAGATGATTAGATTAGATTAGTCTCCTCGTTGTAAGTAACCTAAACAATATCTCTCGGTTCATGGATATTCTTAAGAAGGAGTTTTGATAAATGAA
Organism: Diadema setosum; assembly: GCA_033980235.1. Taxonomy (NCBI): domain Eukaryota; kingdom Metazoa; phylum Echinodermata; class Echinoidea; order Diadematoida; family Diadematidae; genus Diadema; species Diadema setosum. Next base: position 48,437,344 of record CM067060.1, read on the forward strand.
TCCCTTGAACAATCAATGCAATGCCAGTAAAATTCAAACACTACTGGAGGCAGAAGGACATGCCGTCATGATTATACAGTATTGACGTTAATCGCTAACTGGAGACTTATCTTAGGGGAACTCTTGGATATCCATAAATCAGAATTGTGTATTCAGCAAGAAGTAAAGCCCAGCGGACAGCTAAGATATACGTGAACACTTTGACTTGGCGCTCCCCGATGAGCAGACGACACTTAAACACACTTCATTGATTCATAATTGAAGTCGTCACTCTGCCTGGTGAGACAAGCGACACATAGGATTTCATGGTGTACCATGTCTGACAAGTTTGCTTTCGTTTATATCTAAACAAAGTGTATTCTTCTCCTATGTTGTTTTAGTTTTTGTTGCAGTATTTTGTAGCGCCACTGTTAGCTATTGCTATCTTCAAGGAGTAGATTACTCTGCTTTCGTCATTGTACTTGCATGTCCGTGTTTTCACTCTAGGGTTTGGTATTATGTGTGGGTGTGTGTGTGTACTTCATGTCCTCAGACATGGACCTTCGATTTCCTACATCTAAAATTTTAGTTTTGGCATGTTGAAAAAAATTGACAATGAGAGAAAACATAGTATCACAAACCTTCCTCTTTCTTTGTGATGGTGTAAGATGTATTGCTGTTAACTCGTACTTTCCCTACTAGTATGAAGCCTGACCAAAATTTCGTGACATATGGATAATGATACAACTTGCTTACACTATATTATGAATGAGCGTATGCGTATGTGTGTGTGTGTATGTGCGTGTGTGAGGAAATAGCTTGTCTATGCCTACTGCGTTTGCTTGCGGCCGATGCTTCACTATTATCGAGTGAACCCGATGATTTCAGACATACACGAACAGATTAAAATCGCGGACGGAATCCAGATGTTCAACAAATTTCGTAAACACCATTAATCATTAATTTCTTGGTTTTCTCTCCACAGATATCACATCCATGTTATTGATATTTCATTGGCATGTGTTTTAAAGCAAAGCAGATAAAAAAAAAGTCTTCCTTAACCCTGCGATTCCCTCTAAGCAAGGAAAACGTGTTATCGAAAGATGCAATGTCGATAATCTTTACTCGGTCACTTAAGCATGCCTACATTCACTCATCCTAATTCATCATCTTGCCTAAGTTCTCCGATAAATGAACAAGATGTAAACTGTATAGAAAAATGAAAGTAAGAGACTCTATTCTTCAAACATCACAGATGTGTATAATTGTTTGTACAATCAACATGGGGGCCTCATTCATATGTCTTCCGTAATCAAATTTCATCAAGTTATCAAACGTATGGTCGCATTCCCTATTGTTGTACAGGACATGACATGTTATACAAACTTGGTTGACTAAGAATATTGTACAGGTTGGTTGCATTACAGTTGCCGTTGCCTAGTGCATCTATAGTCTTACTTTCAAGTGTCAAGCATGCTGGTTCAGTAGTAGTCATGTTAATGTTTTCGTTATTTTGTTATTCGCAGTGGCAATGTTAGCTCCTCTTGGATGGTACCTCAAATTACCACATCTAACCCTAGTGGCCCAATTGGGTGATGATAATAACTATGTCTGGACAAAGATTATAATGATAGATGTATACCATACACAATGCTCATTATTACATTAAATTCCTTACAATCTAATGTAACCCAAGGCAACGTGCTGCGTGATAAGGTAATTGCTCAGAATGTACTTCCTATTCGTGAGCTGTCCTGATAAGAGATTTCTGCGTCCTATACTCAGATCGATGTGGGGAACATTTCAGGTAAGCTGAATCATGAATATTTATAAGTGCTGACATTTCGTCTTCCGATGCGCTTAATTTGTAAGTCACACGTACGAATTAAGCGTATTCCTATACATCCGACAAACGCTAATGTCTTACCAACGCTGAATATAATTCCCTAGAGATTTCACACGTGGTTTTGTGCGTGTGTGTGTGTGTGTGTGTGTGTGTGTGTGTGTGTGTATGTGTGTATGTATGTACGCTGCTCTTTTCTGTTTGCTAAAAGAATGCGCTCAAATGTGATTGGTCTCCTTGATTCTTGATTCTTACCAAGTGCCTTTTATGCGAACGACAACTCATTTGAAATTGTATGCTGCTCACTGTCACACTGGCACACTTGCACACACACACACACACACACACACACACACATGTATATATACATATATATATATATATATATATATATATATTAGATAGATATAGATAAATAAATAAAAATATCGTAGTGCACTTGTTGGTCAAACAGTATCAATGGCAGGAGAACTGACCAAAATGTATACCAAAACATTTTGCGTACAGCAAAACAAGTTTCCGGAGGAATTTTTCTTTTCCCCTGCAAATAATATATATATATATATATATATATATATATATATATATATATATACCCACACACTCCACACATGCACGCACACTCACTCCAACCACGCCACAAATTACTTTACATCGTGTCGCGCGCCCATGACTTTCAATATGATATTAACACAGCTTCGTCATTTTATTCAGCGCCAGTCGATACTGGCTTGCAATTCTAAAAAGTAACGGTTGTTCGTTTACTTACCCGAGAGTATCCATGGTTTTATATTGGATATTTGATTTGGGTACTACTCGACAGGGAGAAAACCCCGGCAGCGCGCTGCGGGCATGCGTTGAGTTCTCGTTACGTGCGATATGACCTCGATTACACAAAGTGGTATCGCGGCAGCTTTTAAGAATGCACTTGAGTTCGAAGATACATTCATGTTGACTAAGGCCGTAATGTACATTCTCTATATAGATTTGCCGGGAGACACTTGTGATGAAGAATGTGTTCACAAAAGCCTCCCGTTCTCACATTTCCATGGCAATGTAACAAGATTATTCTCGTAAAATTTGTTCAACTTACTGCTACTCCAGAAGGATGATGGTCGTTGTTCCGAAGGTCAATTAATCCGAAATTGAGTTGAGGTTCTTTATTCCGAAGGTTCGTTATTCAGAAACACCGAAATTCCTTATACCTATATGTTCGTTAATCCGAGAATGAAATAATGTTCGGTATTATTCCGAAGGTTAGTTATTCCAAAATACCCGAATTCCCTATACCTGCATTTTCGTTGAAAGAGAGAGAGAGAGAGAGACAGAGAGAGAGAGAGAGATGGGGTTCGTTATTCCGAAGAATCAAAAAATTAAATAAGGCTTGTTAATCCGAAAGAAGGTGCATGCAAACAAACCTGCATTGGGTGGTCAAGGGTCCATGTACACCCCCCCCCCCCCTTTATCAGGGCAAAACTCTCGGAGAGTCAGGGTTTGTTTGTTTGTTTGTTTGTTTGTTTGTTTGTTTGTTTGTTTGTTTATTTGTTTGTTTGTTGATTTGTTTTCTGATTTTTCTGACTTTTTTAAGAGCCAAAAATGTGATGGGAGGGGATAGGTTGCACCGCTCCCCCGTTTCAAGGCCCCTGCGTATTACGATCAAGACAAGTATACAATAGAGCTACAATGAAGTTTTTTAGCCGAAGTTCTTCACACTCAGATAGTCAACACACCAAAGAGATATCTCTTTGTAACACACCCACACATGCGCGCGCGCAAAGATATACATAGGGAATACAAGTCCTACAACTAGCGCGCTTCGTCACTTGGACATTACTCGCACTGGTGGTTCTGCACAGAAACACGCTTCCGCACACCTGTTACACTGTAAGTTGTCGAGAACTTAGTCAAAGCCGCCCGTGGGTGGGCTATTTTGACATGTTACCGCAGGTGCTGGCTGCGTCCGTTTTGGCAAAGAGACTCTTGGATAGATTCTATTATAATCATTGTATCACGGGTAGATTAAGAAAGAAAGAGATGAGGAATATCAAGTATCATGTCTACAGAAACCGCAACGCTTACTCTTTTACTGACTTCCTTTTTCATATTCGGCAATACATCATGTCGAGCATATATAACCCATAAAATCGATTTCATCACTTTTTGCTGTTGTGGTAAACAGCTGTCCTAAACAGTCATAAAAAGAATACTTTGTCTCTTTCTTTGTACATTTTTTTTCACTCATCTTTTCTCCTGTCTGAATCAGTATGAATAATGTCTAGGTAGAGAGAGAGCTTAGCTGAGTTGCACTCTTTACTAGCAAAGTTCCTATGTCGCGCTCATTGCAATAGAAAAGTAAGACGCGTTTTGTGGAAATCATTAGAACGAGTTGATTTAATTGATCTCACTAGTACTGTAAAACAAGAAATAATCAACAAACAGCATACAACCAGCATTAGTAGAAAGTTACTGTGCCTATCCAGTCTGTTGTGTCTATCTTATGAATGCAAAACAATATGCGAAAAAAAAAAATCGGAACAGTTTTGAATACAATAGCTGACTTTAACCACTATCTGTATGTAACTCACCAATACTACAACAAGTATCCTGGAATGAAGTGGCTAGGAAGACACCGGAAAAAGTTATCAATTACATCTAGGTAAAGATTGGCAAAGTTCATTTTATTTCATTAAATTTTTTTCCATTTTTCCATTTTCATCAAAATTATTCGATAATCAATCATTGACACAACATTATTATGTAAATTGGAAATGTATTAAATATTAACATTGTACGTGAATTGCCCTGGGCGTATCAAAAAAATTATACCATGTCATATGGAATTACTTTACGCTGCATTAAAAGAAATTGGTAATTACGTATAGGCTGTTGAAAATGGCGGAGAGCGAGAAACGCTTAGCGAAGGGACTTGCGAAGACCAGATGATCAGAATGATCCGTCAAATCACACTTAAAGCATCTATTTCATTATTTTGCATTGGATGTATATGAACAATCTCTTTCCTATTGACATTGCCAAATACCACTTTTCCTGTCAGGTGGATGTGCTGGCAAGCAGTATTTATAAGGATTACATAAATAATCATTGCATGACAGATGCTAATATCAGTGAATTTAAAAACGTACATGCCTATTGGTCCGAATTACCTTTTTTCTGCTCATGCGCAGAGTGGAACTCCGAACTGGCTTGTTGGAACCCAGCTGCCGATGGCGTGGTAATTACAGACTGCGGTCTGGATTTTAAGCGATTTGATCTATTTTGCTCATTGATTTTGTATCGTTTTCTCATCACGCGTACAAACATTTCTCATTAGATTCATCAAAACAAGTAGTATACTCCAAAAACAGAGCTGCAAGATCATTCAATTCACGCGGGAAATATAATGCAAGATGGAAGGTTAGTCCTGTCTTGGGAAGAAGTGTAACAAATAGTATTGACGGGTGCGACATCACTTGAAAAGTAGCTTCCCTGGGCGGGCGGCGAGATAGTAAGCCTTCCTCATATGCAGATAAAATCTACGCCTGTCATGAACGAGGAGATAAAGACATCAGCGTGCTCATCACATGATCAAAATAAGAAGCAAGTAGGGAAACCTGAAAAGCTTTTTATCAACCTGTTACAGGACAAATAAATCTTCTGATCACGCCATGTAATAATTCAATCAGAGTGTAGACGGCAGAATAAATAGATAGTAAATATTGCAGCGTTTGACTAATTTATGAAGTTTGTATTTATATACTGGGCTGTACTTCAAATGTTTATGAGTTCGTTATCATTTTTTCTCCCCCTTTCACCAAAATAATTTTTTTTATTCATCATATCTTTTTAATGTTTGCCGTTAATGGTAAATTTGTGTAACAGACTTTTTAGATTCTTCTCTTAAAATGTTATCATCTTATTCACTTATGATTTATTTTGAGTGCAAAATACGCAATGTGCTCATTTCGGGAGAGAAATACACTCATTGTTAGCGAAATCTGATGTTTTATTTCTTTTTTTCATATTATTCCAATCACGTATTCCGTGAACATCCAAACCGGCGACGCAATCATAATATATTCATATCTACCCTTGATAGCCTTGATATCTGATGACTATACACACTTACACACACACATACAGACACAGACACACTCACACGTACATACACACACACACACTTTCTCTCTCTCTCTCACATAAACACACACCACAAATAAACAACACACACACGCACCAACACAGACACGAAGAGTTGAAAAACTGTCTTTACCGTCCATTCAATATGTGAAATGCTTGCAATTCATGATGTATGAAATGTATGATAACTTCTGCTCAGTATCAAGTACTAGTATTGTATCCCATTGAAGTGGTGACTGGGTTGGATTACAGGGATAAAAACTGTCTTTACCGCGCACAAAAAGAATGCACCTGTCTCTATAATAACCGCTACAAGCCGCTCTTTTGATTTCTTGCCGGGATTCAAGAAGACGCGAAACCATGATTTTTTTCCATTAACATTCTAGCTTCTGCCTTGCAACTGGTTTTCTATCAAATCATTATCCGAGTCCTACCTCTGAGTTAATAATGTGGCTGGAGAGAAAGCACAAATGTGCGATATTTTAATATGGCATTATTTTTCATTTGACACAACATGACAACATTGGCGATAAGGTAAGTGAAAGTGATGTACCGACAGGAAAAGCGCATAGATATGTCTTTTGCTCTTTGAATTCTCGTTGAAGGACAAAATGCTAAATATTGACAAAAGAAAAATATCTTTGAAATAATCAGCAATTATAAATTGCTGTCTTTATCTTTGCCCTCGATATCTGAAAACAGGATATAGTCATTGTCAGGTTCATGGCAAATTCCTCACGACGTAAATAGTTATTAGTCAAAATGTAACGTATTAAACTAAATGATTTTTTTTTTTGTTGTTGTTGAAGAAACCATGTCATGTTCATTATTATTTTGCCTTCTTACGCAATGTCGACCTGAACGCCAGTCAGACTTCATTACTTGATAAACAAGTTATATCGATTACTTCTGCCAACGACAAAAAGCGAAACATGGAATAAGACAAGGTTTGCTACAAGATCAGCATTGGTTCACCAGGAAGGAAAAAGGGAAAAACCCAACGTACCTCGTATGACAACCTTGAATAAAAGTGTGCACTCGCTGCCGTGGTGACAATAAAGCATTTAAAATGTCACGTAGATCGAGGGCAACATAACATCAGGACGCTCATCCACACTGCTATACACAAATGAGAAATGTGGTCCAGGCAAGAGCAAAGCTGGCAGGCGGTGATAAGTGTTGATAACACATTGATAACTGCGTCTTATACGCACTGAGCTCCTCTGCCACTTAAAATTCGATAGGTATTGTTGGACTCGTGAAGGCGACACGGGCGTGTTGTTAAGCATTGTGCGCATGCGCGCTTCATTCAGAATTGAAACTGCAACTACAAGTTCACTGGTGTCTCGATTTAGCTGTGTATAATCTACGTTTCGCAGTTTGTGTTTTGGGGGCGACGAGGGACAATAATGATAGGTGTCGTTAGGGAAATAATTATTACAAAACCTGGGCTTGGAACATAATATCGCATGGGATAGAGAAGAGTTTTCTCTAATGACACTCACAAGGGCTATTATTTTGCCGACGAGTGCGATAATAAAGCCGGCTGGCGTGGCTGATCATGCAGTTATTCATAGCACGTGGTGATAAAGGAAACACAAGCAAAAGTAGCGTGTGATAATAGATGTCATAATCATCTACTCAACCTGTATTGCAAAACCTGACTGGAATAAAAGTTATTTTGTAGTAAAACGCAAACGAAATCACTAATCGCATGTCACTTCAAGTTTTGCATAGTATATATATATATATATATATATATATATATATATATATATATATATATGTATACATATATATATATATATATATATATATATATATATATATGGTTATGTAACAGCGTCAAGATGAATCATTTTTTGATGGACTTCAGCGCTGTAAAAGAGGCCACTGTAGTTATTATCATTTATCATTATTGTTATTATGATATATTTACATACAAAATAAATAACGTCGACATATAAGTGTGAAGCATTCGTAGTTTTTTACCAATATTTTTAAGAAAGGAATGTCGTCTGATCGCTTGATCTTGTATGCAGTCATTGATATTTTTTTTCTCCTCAAACAAACACCAGTTGTCTTTAGAGCATTTCTTATCACAAAATGTCCAAATTATTGTCTAGTGCACTTGTGCCAGATGTAGCGCTGAGCCTTGTCGTTTTATGATGCTAAACAAGTGGACGTCGTCAACAGGCATACGACAAGCGATAGATCTGTTGGGAATCCACCTGCATGCAACATTAAACTGTTTGAGAAAGGAGGTGTGTGTATGAATATTGATGCGCGAAGAAATCTGTGCTGGAGCGTAACTCTATATCAGGCGTAGGATGATATTTTTGATGAGAGAGAAAGGTAGGGAGAAAGAGATATAGAAGAGAGAGAAACATATAGAGAAGATAAAGTAAATAGAGGGGAGAGAGTGTGAGAGATAATTGATGGGGAGGAGGGCTGCAGGAGCAGAAAATGTTTCTGCTTCGTCTGCTAACTCGGGGTGAGATTGAGATAACAATACGACGTGTGTAGGCTGTCACGCAACGTTACTATGACAGGGGTACTGGGCCGGTCGGAAGAAAAAAGAAAAAGAGGAAGAAAAACATGTTTCAGTTCAAGTCTTCAATGTGCATCGACCGCTCAACGAACCATTACATATTCCCATCCCTGCCCCGGGAAACACTGTCTTCTTTCTCTTCATGGAGGAGGAGGAGTAGGAGGAGGGGAGGAGGATGACAGCTGACGATGGATTTTCAGGTCTTCACCTCCATTTTGCGTCTCCATAGCAACCAATAAACATAATCGAGCACGAGGGGGGAAACTGAAGAGAGTAATATACATTGTCGGTCTGACCTCACGTGTTTTCTCAATTATTCCGCTGATGTGATTCTGACATCTTGCTTGTTCTTCAAACGTCATTCCCGCACTTCAATCGAAACAAACAATAGCCCGTATTCTTAATATAGAATCTCGCCCCTCTTCTGACGTGCAGAGGAGATTCGAATAACTGTCAATTCATCAAGACAAATTTGGCAGAAAAACATAGAATATTGAATTCGTCACCAATAACAAATAACGAGAGTGGTAAAACCGTGCCGGTGAAGGATGGTCATTAAGCCAACGTGGTCTTACTCAGTTAGTTTTTGTTTGTGATAATTTGTAATGACGCACATCACGCACTTACACACAAACACACTAATGTGTACAAAATTATCTTGCCATATTGTTGACCAATATTCTTTTCCTTATTATAAGTAATTTGTTGTTGTTGTTGTTGTTATTGTTATATTTGTTTGTTTGTTTGTTTTACTGATTGTGCAAACATGTTTGACTGGAATGTAAATAAAAATATGAATTATTACTTTTTATACTGGATGCAACCCCTAATTTACTGTATAACCAAAGAATAGATAACGCAAGTTTTCAGCATTTATCACGAATATATAGAAACACCCGATTTTTTTCGCCAATTTTGAAGGTCATCTTGAATAACTCAGAAATATAATATAAAGTACTAGTATGCGACAGTTGCATCATCTAGATTCGGATTCAGCACCCTCAAAATAGGGTAAATCATCAAAAGACTGCGAATCTATAAAGAGACACTACATGATCTAAATAATCGAAAGCATCATCTGGTTGAGAAAACCCACTCAGTGTGTGACTTCATTCTAATGATCATGAGAAGACTATCTGTGCTAAGCAAATTTTGACAGAAAGAAAGTAAGTAAGAAATTGAATGCGAAATATAGTGCCACGCATATTATTATTGAAATGATCATCAGTTAATGCCAGAGAATGTCTTACCTATTCTGTGTAGGTTTAGTTATGTTTGGATTGATATGATAATGGTATTTTGACTACTCCCAGATTTTAACATTGTATATTGCATGTAAGACAAATGCGACGCTGTCAGGAAATAAATAAATTTTAAAAAAAGAAAGCTTCTCGTGATCAGCACGTTAGTATTTCCGTGTTGAAGAGATATATGCAGTGCTGTATTGGTTCCCTGAAAATCCGACACCATTTCGGAGGACTTCACGGTGCACTCAGGGTTACATTTCGTTAAGCCACGCTTATACCGGCGTGTCACCGTGTAGTAATGCCTTCATCGACCTGGGCGCAATTCAGCAGTGGTCAATACTCAGGGCATGGACCCTCTGGGGAGCTCGTAGTCAGACGGTCTGGAGTACTGGACATCCCGGACAGTGTGAAGGGGCCCTAAGAGGGGTATTCTGTGATAACATTCTTCTTGTTGAGTCTTCTTTGCAGAGTGCACTGGTTTGTCTCCATTGACGCTTTCCATAAAAGAAAAAATGCAAAAATCCTGCAGTGAACCATTCCGGAACAATAGAAGCGTTATCTAATGCTCAATTTCATTAAGTAATTTCCACCGGCCGGCTTACGTCATTCAGCAAATGAACCCCAGGCAGCAGATTATTTGGAAATTCGCAATGCACTGAGGGCCAAAGACATGTTTTTTGTTAGAGCTTCGTTTTGCTTAAAGATATTATATCACCAGGGAAAGCAATTTGTCGTTATTTGTATACTGCTAAACCTTCCCGAAGACTTGCACTATAGTCGTAACTCACAGTCACTTTTTATAGAAAGATTTTCCCTCCATTTGGATACCCCCAGGGGCGTGCAAAATTGGCCACTGATATTTTCAGAGGGCTTTCCTTCGGGAGCTTAGGGTAGCGGCAAGAACTGAGTTTAACCCGGATTGAAATTTGGGTCCTTTTTGTGGTTGTTTTGAGAGACAGAAAAGGTGAGATAGTGAGAGATAGAGAGGGAGAGGGGGAGGGAGGGAGGGAGGGAGAGAGAGGCGGTTGATTGTTTCCCTACAATGACGTCATCTCATGAAAAGAACTGATGACTCGCATAGATCTGTTTGGCATAGTGATGCGGCAATGCCTACAATTTTCTTCAGCACCGCGGGAGGAATTCTCTCATTCCTTCCCGTATTCCCTGGAGACGAATAGCAGCCACACTTTAGATGATTAAATGTTATTGATGAAACTCGTTTGAGCGCCTCTCTCTGAGTAATTCAGGACTCCTAGTTTCTCGCTTAAGAAGTCAGCTCATTTCCATAATTGAACACTTATATACACCCATGGCTTGCTGAGATGGCGAGGAATGGGTGTACGACTAGGTGTATTAAGGTTGTAATATGGCTGGCCCATTAGTCACTATTATAAAAGAAAAAAACACGTATGTGAGAGGAATGTAAAGAATTGATGAGCAACAATAATGAGGTATGTGTTTCTTCATCATCCGCGTTAAACTATTTCCAACATACTTTGGGGATCGTAATTCACTGTTCACATTTTCAGCCTGAACCTGGTAAACACATGCTGTCGTATCTCGGAACGAACAATATAGAATCATACAGAGAACAATTTTCCGCTGCTCCGCGGACATACATAGACGTGAGAAGCTAGAAGAATCACATGATATTCAGGATTCTACAGTGACGAATACTTCAAAATGAATTGTCAATAATCGCCTTTTATGAACAATGGGAATTTGTGGTTCGCTCACACGAGTTGTCCCTTCTCCTCGAATTTGTTAGTAGTCTTCCTTATCAGATTTTACACGAAATACAACCGTTTTATTCCTCACAATATTTCCAATACATTCCTCTTAAATGTTAGTCAGAAAACAACGGTTTACTCTCCAGTGGAATACAGGGTACAATCTCCGAAGTTGAGGTCTCAACATAGGTCTGGACAACTATTCATTGCGTTATGTCTTTTTCTCAGCAAGGTCCTGCATGTAAATCATTATAATAATCCAAATGTGCATTCTATGAAATATATACAAAAGCAAATTACGGATGCAACAATTGTAAAGAGAATAGTACCTACTAATTGATCCTTTTTGTCTTCTTCTTTTTTTCCCAGTAATACTTAAACCATGTGCGTGTTATAGGCCTACTTTTGATTGATTGATTGATTTTATTTCCGCAAAATAAAAAATAAGAATATGTACATCTCTTCTTTTTGAATAATACAAAGACATTTTCACAAAAAGTACTTGAAACTGCGGCTGGATAGCCCTAGTCAGCTCCGCCCTCATGGTGGAGCTGTTCTACCGAGGGGTCCAGAAGAAAACACACTCGGTATATCTGAAATTAACATGCAAACTTGTATCATCAAAAACTACACTACACAGGATTAAAATAACATCCACTTCTACCTTACAGTTATACGAACACTATTACCATGATGGCAGTAAACTAGATCAATGAATTTAACAAATATACATCTATGCTTCAATGAAATAGAAGAAGAAAAAAAATACATCTACAAATACACTTAAATTGAAAATTTGATACTATTATATAAACACGATCCTCTATAACTAAAAGACTTGCGGCAGTATTGAGTTTTGGGTTTTGGAAGAACAAGAGTACCAACAGAACGAAGGTTATATGGCGTATCAGAAAATCTAAACATCTCTTTTAAATACGGTGGAGAAAAATTATTTATGGCCTTAAATGTCATGGAATACAAATGATCTTTGCGCCGGGATTCTAATGTTTGAAGGTTCATCAGTGTATGAATTTCTTGATTTGAGACATATTTACAAGGGTTTACTAGAAGAATTATTCTCAGTGCCCTATTTTGTAATTTTTGTAGTCTATCTGTGTGTTTTGCCGCCGATTATCCATAGATAATATCGGCATAATCAAATAATGGGAGAATGAAAATTGTATAAATCGATTTCAAAGTTGAAGTATTTACATAACTCCGTAAACGGCCTAGAAATTTCACCAGTTTGACAATATTCTTACACATTGTATCTATATGTACATCCCATTTTAGCTGTTGATCAATCATAACACCGAGGTATTTCACAACATCCTTCTGTTCTATTATATTTCCAGAAATAAATAATTTTAATTTGTTACATTTACTTGAATTATAACGAGAACCCATTAATATACATACTGTTTTTTTCACAATTTACACTAATCTTATTCAAACACATCCATTCATATATGTTCTGCAGCTCAGAATTCAATACACACTCTATTTCATTTACACTTTTTCCCGAGCAATACAACACTGTATCGTCTGCATACAAATTTACTTTACATCGTTCAATATAGTCAACCAAATCATTGACATAAATGATAAACAGCAGTGGTCCGAGAATTGAGCCCTGAGGCACGCCGTAATCAACTTGTTGTTTATCTGAGTGCAAATATGTCGTCTCTTCAAATAACTTTCGAACCATTTTAAACTTTCCTTCGACACCCCTATTTTACAAAGCTTCTGAATAAGCAAATCTGTGTCCACAGTGTCGAACGCTTTACGTAGGTCAATAAAGACTGCACCGACATAGCAACCGTCATCTATGGCCCGATACCAGTCATCCGTGACCTTTAACAATGATGTGACAGTTGAGTGTCTTGACCTAAATCCAGATTGTTCCTGGTTCAATATACTATTTTGTTTTAAGTAAAGAGACAGCTGTGACTGGACGATCTTTTCCAGAACCTTTGAGAGAGGTGAAAGAATTGAGACCGAACTATAATTGTTAGGCAGGGATTTGTCTCCAGATTTAAAAACTGGTATCATTTTTGCACATTTCCACCGATGAGGAACGATGCCCTCTAACAGTGACCGATTAATAAGGTAAGTAAGTGAATGCGCTATGCCAGATGCAGATAATTGTACAATTTTAACTGATAGACCATCTAGACCAATTTACTTTTTCGCTTTGAGTCCTTTGATGACTTTAAGTACCTCTTCCTCATTTACAACATGCAGAGTCAAACTTGATTGTGTTGAAACTTCATTTACAATACATCGTTGTACATGAGGAATTTGCAAAATAATCATTAAAATCATTAATTCGTGCAATATCATCATCGACTGAATCAGGCGACTTAGATCTACTGCCTGATGAGGTTAATTCCTTAAACACATCCCATGGTTGATTTGGCCTAGATTTGTCTGACAGCCTATTTTTATAGTAGTTCTTTTTCGATTTCCTAATCAGAGAAGTAACTTTGTTTCTTATCGTCTTGTATTCTTCCCATAATTCATCATAATTAGCTTCTGAAATATGTTTATGATTTTTATCATTTCCATCCAAAATACGCATATGTACCTTTTTAGCTTTTCCTTTTAACTTATCTCGTTTTCTTATTAATACAATAATCTCCTTAGTCATCCAGGGTGAGTATTTATTCCTGACACGTGTCTTTCTCACTGGCATGTGTTTATTCACTACCTCAAGGAAAAGCTCTTCCCACACTTTAACAGCATCATCAAGGTTTGAAGTATCTTCTACAATACTCCAGTTTTGGTTTCTTAAATCATCAAAATACAATTCAGTATCTATATTTGTCATTTTCCTGTATATTATCGTACGCGGGTTACATTTAGTAGTTTTGCATCTCCATAACAAATAAGACATTGAGTGGTCGCTCAGACCATTATGGATGACACCATACGTACTAACCATCTCTGGGTTGTTTGTAAGGATATGATCTATCAAACTCATTGAGTTACTCGTGATTCGTGTAGGTTCCGTAACATTGATATAATGTAACGCAAAAATATCATGAATTTGTTTTAACATTCTAGTTTGTATTGACGGTGGCATTTTTAATAGATCGCAGTTTAAGTCACCCATGATAACAATATCAGTATTAAAAGAATCAACAAAAGTCAGAAATTGTTCATACAAATCAAATGTATCATTTCCAATGTTTGGCGGTCTATACCATGTAACAAATGTAATTGCCTTTTCATAATCAAACCTTATGTGAATTGATATTACTTCAAGGTGTGTTATGTATGGATGATTTAACAATTCATATTTCATATCGTCTCGTATATACACTGCAACGCCACCTCCATTTCTATTTCGGTCTTTGCGAATCAGATTATAGCCTTCAACTTTGAGCTCATTATCCGAGACAGAATCATCTAACCATGTTTCATTTAGAGCTAAGACTTGCACATCATTTTCGAGTAATATACACCTTATCTCACATAAATTTCGTAGTAAGCTACGGATATTCAACTGTAAAATCTTAACACCTTTGCCCTTTAGTTCTGCAAAATGTAATGAATTTTTCATTGGAGAATGAATTATTCCATTTTCATCATTATCAGATAGTTCATCATTGATACTCTGCTCTTCTACTGAAGTGTTCAATGGAAGGTAGGTAAGTTGACACTTTGAACATTTCCAGTTCCAGAACTCAACATTTGGATTATCATAATCTTCAACACATATACCAGCACATTTTATGTGTAGCCACTGAGAGCATCGTGTACACTGAATTCCTTTTTGATTACTTCGAACAGATTTTTGACAACCAACACATGGATACTTGATTCCCATAAAAATTAACAAAGGGGGCTTCTTTTCTTTTACTGCTATAAAACTGCTTTACAGAAAGGGGGGGGGGGGGTCTTAGAGTCTATTTAGATCTTCCATGTCATGAACTTGTCGTATCATTGTTCCACCATTCGTAGTTGGGACCAACACTAGGATGCGACCGTCTGACGACCATGCGGCTTTGACTCGTGGTACCCTTTTCGCAGATTGGAGAAGTTCGGAGTTTTGCTTCGTGAGGTTTTCGTCGATTCCGATCCCTGTCCCTTTCAAACGTCGTCGCTTTGACATGACCTCGCTACGTGACCGGTACGTTGTGAACTTCACGATGATCGGTCTCGTAGGTGTCTTGCGACGATTGTTGCCTTCGCTTTTTTCCAGCCCTTGTCGCGGTTGGATACGGTGCGACCTGTCGATGTCATCAGCCTTCAATTGAATGCCCAGGTGTCGGGAAAATATGCCGCGGACTACCTCGGTTGTGTTCTCCGACTTTGATTTCGGTACTCCAAATACCATCAAGCAATTGCGTCTGGAGTATTGTTCCAAAGTGTTCAGATTGTCCTGCAGTTTCTTGACGACAGAAGCCTGTGTTTCAAGATTCTTTGTGAGAGAAGACACCTCCTTTGTCCTCTGATCGAGCTTGGACTCCAAATCTATTATCTGCCCCTCGGTCTTTTCAAGTCGATCAACGAACTCTCCAAGCTTCTTTTCAATGGCCTTACAAACCGCTGACTCAATTGCCTCTACGAAAGCCTTGCTCTGAAAAGATTCTTTGACTATGTCACGAGCAATCTGCTCTATTTGTTCGACGGTAGGCTTCGATATCTTAGACATTGTTCGGTTCCCAGACAAGATGGCGTCGAAAAAAGCACACAATGTCAAAGCATATATCTCTGTGGCATATGAAACACTCAACCAAAACACCTTATGTATTCCATCATACCGACAAGAACCACAAACAAGAGTTGAAGTGTAAAATGCCACCCAAAGTATACAGTAGACTTTATCGTAGCGGTATGTATCAAACTAAGTCGGGACTCAAAATTCTTGTCGCAACTTCAATCAAGTGGCGAAGTCGAAAGACAGCAACATGTGGGACTACACATTCAGATATGTGACGCTGGACTTACTCAGTTTGTCAGCAAAACTTGCTATTTCAGGCGAAGAACATGTCTCTCGATATCCAGCTTGTAGTAGATTTGTTCACATTTTTATCCCACAAGAGCACAACGACCGTCCAGGTTGAAATGTTATAGAATAGGAGAGATTTAGATGAAAATATCACCACTTATGTCTCATCACGTCTCACCACGTCTTCTTATTTTTTTTTTATATTTTTTGTAATACTGTTGAAGACCTTGGAGTATGCCAGTTATCTTAAAAACAAAAACTTTAAGTTTAGAACGGAAAACAAGGAATCGAAATGAAAAGATGAGTTTGTCTAAACGATATATTCTTTTTATTTTATTCTTTTCCCGCTGTGCATAATCATAACAGCGAAGTGTGCTTAAACTAGAGGAGTGTAAGCTGCAGTATATCTTCATCACAGACGAGATGACTAAATTGATGGCCGCCGAACATATCAATCACAAAATTCATCAATAGATTACAACTAAAGCATTTGAGATTAAGAGAAACTGTGATGCTCCAAGCTTGCATTTTCATCACATTAATATGCATTTATTCATCAACACATGCATAGAGTATCTCTGTCAATAGCCTTTCAGACACCGAAGATTCCGCCTGCATGTGCAACACACGTTTCAATATACTGAATCACTTTTTGTGAATGCCCAATATATATTATATTGTTACATACAAATAACGTCATTGCCTTTTGACAAGAACAGTATTGATCGCCTGACGTCATTATTGTGGTATGATTTTGCAGTTTCCAGGTTTTCTCAATGGCTATTCTTAAGCATTCATGACCTGCACGCCACCCCGCCTACAGCAAACAGCAGTCAGTATGCACACACACTGAACACATAGAAGGAAAGTAACCACGCCCTAACGGCGAGTTTTGGATAAACGCTGACCTGAAATACATGTATTTGTTTACGTCATAATGGGAAGTTCAAAACATACTATTTGATAGGAGATTCTGGCAGCAAGCGGAAGTGAAATACGAATCGTCATATCCTGATGAAGGAGGTTATTGCAGGAGAAGCTTATGAGTGCATTTCAATACTGATGACTTGACTGCGAACTTAAAGACACACCCAAATTAAATTGACTCGCTAATGCAAACTTAAGTTACGCAGTTTTCAAAATACAACTTTCTGTTGAAGAAGAAAAAAGTTAACTATGTACCACAAAATAACTCTATGAGGGCGCTATTCACCCGTCTTGTAATCAATTTGCGTGTTCACGCGTGTGTGTAGTATTATAATCATTAATACACTACGTGTGCTTTCTATGCATTTCCAGCTTTACTTCATAATTTTGTGTTGGATTCTGATTATCAATTTGAGATAGGAAAAAAAAACTTCAAAACAAAAATTAACATGTCCGATATTCGCTGCTTCCGAAGGCTCATCAACTGACATAAAATATTCAAACTTCTAGATCTGTATCATGAATCAACTTCCTTCCAAAAGTATGCCTTAGATTTTGATCATTTCGCATTTGTGTCCACCATATGTGAATCGTTCTTAGTCTATTGACCTGTCTGTCAATATCTATTTATGTTGATGAGAGTGCTAACAACAACTTTTTTTTTGGCTCATTAATATCAAAGCTGTAAAATTAAAAAAAAAATGACACCTCTCCACCCCCTCAACAATAATTGTTCACAAACGGGAGCGTCTTTCAACTACGAGCTAACCACCGAAATATTCGTGTTTCAGTAAACTCATGAAATTAAATCCATGATTGTCTATGTAAATAGGTTACTACTTGTAAGTAGGTTATTATTATAATACCCCTCTGTATACTTAATTTCGACTGACTCAGGAGATTATCACAAGACGAGAGGCATGCCCTAGATGCTCGGGTCACATAGTTTCTAACATGTACACACATGCAAGCACATTCCTCGTCGCCGGTATACTCGTGTTGTGTTCCTGTCTCTTAACCTGCATCCAAATCTGTCAATCAAGGTTTCTACTTAGAGCTCAGACATATCCTGTCCTCCTCCTCACAAGATCAGCTGATTCGAGTGCAAGGATCATACGCCCTGTGAACTTTGTGTGTGTGTGTGTGTGTGTGTGTGTGTGTGTGTGTGTGTGTGCGTGTGCTTGTGTGTGTTTAACAAAATGTATACGAGAGAGGACTCCCGGTGTGTTCTATGGGACGAGTGTGACTGTGGGGAGAATGAGGTACTTGGATGTTGGTTCTCGTGGGTATTTTACTTTTTCTCCTCATCCCACACCAACTTTGGCCATTTTCACCATTTTCTGGGTGCCAAAATCAGATTTTGGGCCTTGATGGTTTCTTCATGATTATCTCGAGGATGCTGAATCCGAACGCTTGCACTTTCAGAGTTTCAAGATAGTCACCAAATTCTTAAATTGATACATGTTTATAGGAATTTCAGTCACAAAAGTGTACTCTAATACACATTTTTGTTAAATGAATTTGTGAAATCCGCCAAAATGGTATCCAAAATGGCCGTCACAGTGGTAATTTATTCTAAGATATCCCAATAATGGAAGTCTCATAGGTTGTTTCCACACTTACTGAAAAGGTTGGTATTAACATCCTCTATACAGAAGAGATGAAAGTCTGACACTTACGAACACTTACCAACACACAGAAAAGATGGTTTGTTTGTTTGTTTGTTTTTTAAATGGCCGTACTAAAATCGCTGTATTCTTACAGTTTGCCCCTATGCCTGCCCTGCCTTAAATGCGGAGCGAATGAATAACGTACATAAAACCTCGACACTAAACCGTGTTTTTTTTTTAACGCAATCCGTTTAGAAAACCCGACTGGCATTATCCATTGTCCACTCCAGTCTTTTGAACCTTAATCCTCGACCTCACTGGAGGAATGCTTGGTGTCAAAGTTCCCTTTCAGGGAAGGTTAAGGTCTACTTACAGATGTATTTAAGCTGATGCAAACACTATTGGCAACCTGTTGAATTCAGAAGCACTGGAACTCTGGGATTGTGGTTTTAATAGCTTCAGTTTTATGGTTTCGAAGGGGTCAATAGCCTTAATAGATTTAATTTGTGATTTCGAGGGGGTTAATTCTTTATTCTGTGGCTACGTACGTCGTGGGCACTTTAATCCGGACAATTGAGGGATTGGTTGCCAGGCGCAAGTCTTTTTCGCTTCAAACAACATCATGTGGCTGTGCTGTTTCAGATACTGTTTAGAGAAAACGACTGGCCTGAAAAGACTACGCTGCTCAAAACTCATTCATGCAGAACGCCCAGAAGTCAATAAAAGAGATGCAACCCCCGGATGGTCGGGCGGAATTCTCCCTGATGGCCGCCATGAGAGGACGTGCATCACAAGCCGCTCACGCAAACAAGGACACATCCATCACTGGAACAAACACCCACACCATTACCATCACCATCCACACCAGACAACATGCACCACAATATTGAACAACAATGATAAAACTCAATGTACATTATTCCCCATCACAGGAACAAACTCACACACCACCACCACCACCATCCACACCACAACCTACCACATCCACGCCAGACGACATGCACCACAATATTGAACAACAATGATAAAACTCAATGTACATTATTCCCCATCACAGGAACAAACTCACACACCACCACCACCACCATCCACACCACAACCTACCACATCCACGCCAGACGACATGCACCACAATATTGAACAACAATGATAAAACTCAATGTACATTATTCCCCATCACAGGAACAAACTCACACACCACCACCACCACCATCCACACCACAACCTACCACATCCACGCCAGACAACATGCGCCGCAATACTGAACAACAATGATAAAATTCAATGTACTGGAACAAACAAACACCACCACCATCCACATCCATATTGATTTAAAAAAAGAATAATCACTTGGAACTGGAAACATATCTCTGTTTTGATAAATCCTTTGTTACATATTGATTTTTTTTGGTGGTGGATTTTGTATCTGCAAGCCTATTCAAAGGGCAAATGTAGTTTGATAGAAACTTTTCCAAATATTCCATCAAAAATACCATCCCAAGTTCAGTCTACTTTTCCAAATATTCCATCAAAAATACTATCCCCAGTTCAATCTACTTCCAGTACACAGGGAAGACGCATAAGGGGATCAAGGGGTGACAGATACCACGTTTAAGCCATTCACATCTTCCCTGAATATTCATTTGTCTAACCTTGTTTTTTTTATGAGTTTCCAAGTTTTTCATCAAAGGTGTGGACCAGAATGTTGAATTTCACTTCTAAAAAAACTTCCTCATGTGGCAGGGGATCCAAGATGTGAATTTGACATGGATAAGTCGTGTATCATTCACTAAAAACCACATAATAAAGTCCTCTGTCTTTGTGATGGTCCTTTTAGCTCTGTGTGACTTTTGGTTCGTTGTGGCGTGTACATTATCTCAAGTAGCTTATCAATGAAAGCTAAAATGAATTCTGTAGTTTAGATTTTACAGCGGTCCCCCTTTATTCCGTCAAAGCATTAGCAAGGCGAAGTTAGCAGGCTCGTGGGATTCCAAAGCTCCTAATGTGCTTAGCCCCCGCCTCGCCACTGGAGCCAGAACTGGAGACGTGTAGGGCTCGATTCAATCAGATCAATTAGCCTAGAAAGGGAGCCATCATCGGCGAAATAATCTGATTCAGGCCTGACGTGCGCTCGTTAAGATCCGTTTCAAAGAAAGAAGGCGGAACCCAACGCCTCGGATATCATCATCACACTGTAATGATTATTAAATGGAAACGGAGTAAAAATCTCCATTTGGATCATTACCATTATTTCGATGATTATCTCAGGAAGAGGGTGCAGGGATTTCTTTTTTGATAATGCACCATTGTACAATCCTTTCTGGAAGAAATAAATTGAGTGTACTCACACTCCTCCTCCTCCTCTTACTACTACTACTGCTTGAACTACTATACTACTACTACTACTACTATTACTACTAATACTATACTACTATACTACTACTACTACTACTACTACTACTACTACTACTACTACTACTACTACTACTACTACTACTATACTATTAATACTACTACTACTAAGCCTACTACTACTACTACTTAGTACTACTACCACTGCTACAACTACTTACTATTACTATTACTGTTAATACTGCTAATAGTAGTACTACTACATGTACTACTACTACTACTACTACTACTCTATTACTAGGCTTACTTGACGTGCGCATCCGAGATTGAGTATACAATGCCTTGCCAAACATCTCTGTCCATCATCAGTGTTTGGAAGTTGACTTAATTCATGCCCAACATCACACACACAAACACACACACACACACACACACACACACACACACACACACACACACACACATATATATATATATATATATATATATATATATATATATATATATATATCATATATATATATATATATATATATATATGTATTATATATATATTCTAACCGTTTGAATTGTAGACATAAGTTAAAACGGCTTTAAACGAAACATATAATGTTAACATGCTCTTTGTTTAAAGTGGTTTTAACTTATTGGTTGTGTCGTCACACATTTCCTTCATACCCCAAAGCAATGACAGGCGACTGCATAAACATTTCCAGACGCTTTTTCTGTTAATGTGAATTAATGACTTCGACTGTGTTTATCTGACCTTAGCATCCTAAAACATTTCTTCAACATAATGTGCATAGAATGGTGAAGAGTGTCTTTTAATCTGTAAATCTAGGTCAATCACAAATTGTTTAGGATTACTTTGTCGTAAAGTAGTGATTATTGAAATGACAGGTTACAACTTATAACTTAAAATCACAAAATTACCGAGGGTTAGAAGTTTACGCTTCCTTGTTTAAACATGCATCAAGTCCAATATAATGGTTTCAACACTGAAACGAAACCATCCGCTAATTACCAGCTGCCATATCTACAAATGGATAATAACTTATAACAAGTAATCCCAATGGATATTCAGTTTTAATGAATGACCCCGAGTGCGTTTGTACTCGGATTAATATTACCCCATAACCATGTTCTTATCCTTTTCTCCATCACATTCTATTTTCCCTTAAATTTCTTTCCTCTCTTCTGGATTTTTGTCTTGCTGAACTTCTTAATGGAATGCCTCACACTGTCTAGCACACAACCTGAAGTCCTAAAAAAAAAATCTTAGTCATAATCAACTTATCACGTAGTAGGTATTACTTTTATGATATTTTTGGATCGTTATGTTTTGGAGCTCGGATCTTGAAACTCTGTTACTGATGGTTTTCTCTACAATTATGTTTTTCATTTTCGTTCAAGAATGTTTAAAAATATCTTTGCTTGAAAATGGAACCGGGGTACCTCGTAAAAAAGGAGGTTTTGTCTTAATTTTATTTCGCAGTTCGTTGTAATTATGCGGTACGCATGCCTGCCCTGTGATAGGGCCAACGTCATTTTTAAAATAAAGCCTTGCTTGTGTGCAATAATGTGTGCAATAATGAGAATGATCTCACAGCGATAATGAGTTTGAAGAATTGAAATAGCATACACGTGCGTATACTTTTTGTTTGACGTAATTTGACATTATGCTTCGCTATATACTCTCTCGGGAGTCATACAACGTAGAAGTTTTCATAATCCCTGGAATTTCCGTTAAGTATGCTGGGGTAGATACTCTTGGGAGTAGGTACAGCATAGAAGTTTTCACAATTCCCAGGAATTTCCGTTAGTGATCCCTGAAAAGTTGCCAAAAGCACATAACTAAAACGTAAATGGCTTTATAGTTCGGTCGGGAATTATTTTGGATCGCTTGTAATGGAAGACAAACTTCGCCTTTTGAAATTTCTTTTTCTCTTTCGTTTTTCCCCTCTTTTTTCCTCCCTCTGGTCATCTAACATTACAGCGAGGAGCAAAGTAAGTCTGTATGAGCAAGGTTTGGGTGTTATAATGGAATTCAAACAAAGAAGGGGGAAGTGTACAAGCAAAAGTGACTTTCCGCTGTTGGTTTGAGGCGGCTTCGTGTTGCCAAAACTCCCCTCATTCTGCACGTTTAGTGTTCTCAGCTCCACCTGGTTAATAAAGAGCGTGACTACATAGTTTGCTACCTGCAGTTTTCACACTTTTGTCAATTATGGATGTGGTTGTTATACTAGCCAAACACTTGTCATAATGGAAAATTCACAAGACGACACGTCAATCAAACCGCAATTTAGCGCGCAAAGTAGGTATAGCCATGTCGAAGCCTTGTCAAGGTTTGAAACGAACTGGATCATTACAAAATTTTACAGCCTGGCTGTTGCTTGTGTCTTTTACACTTCACTACTTGCTCAATGTCTTTGATATTACCAAAAAGGAACTAGGCCATGCGTATCACACCAGTCCTTTTTTTTTTTCAAATTTCTCAACAATGCGATGACATATCGATGGAAAAAATGAAAGGGAGAAATGGCGATATTTGAACGAGAGACACACAAGTTGCGGAAGCGAAGCTGACAAAAAAAAAGTGAATGGAATATTTGCTGATAGCAGTCGCCTCTTGAGGGGTTTACTGCTGATTGCCAATTTGAAGTATATATGCTTCCCTGTCACTGGCTACCGCACAGCGAGATTTCCCAGTCGACTCGCCATAATCATGTAACTGTCACTGCTCAAACACACATGGGCGCAGATACACACATTCTAACGCACACACTCACAAACGCACATGGTCTCACACCTCGCAATTTTTCTGTCTTTCTTCCCTTCTCGTTCTCACCTCTTTGGCGCTAAAAACAAACACACGTATTTGAGGTGAAGGTATGGTTGATGTAGTACAAACATAGGCTGGGGTTGATGAGTGCGATATTTGTCGGCCCACAGGAGAAGAGTGACAAGAGAAGGGTAATAGGCCACTGGTTCAGCGGCTTCGCCCCCTTGAGAAGACAGCACGATGTCCGATCAACAGATATGCCTGTTCGATCCCCAAACTGCCTAGTGGCAAGTTGTGCAACTATGCCGCGTAAAGGCGATGTTCTTTTGGACATGACATGTACGGTGTCAACCTCCTCATATCACATCAAATGACGTATCAGTCATTTTCTCTCTTATTTTTCTCTGTACATACCATAGGTCTACACATCACTATTGTATGGATATTTCTATGTATTTTAAGTGTAATGGTGGTGTGTGTGTGTGTGTGAGTGAAAACTGTTGAAACACAACCATTATGGGCATTCATGGCTCAATAATGTTTTGCTCGGACATAACGGCAAATAATAGGAGAGATCGAGTAAGAGAGATCTTACTTTAAATGCACCTGACAATGAGACCAAGACAGACGCCGAGAAAGAGAATTAGTATAAACTTAGCACAATTTTATTTATTTATTTATTTATTTATTTATTTATTTATTTATTTATCTATATGTTTTATTTTCACAGGGTGGCTCCGTCAGTGGGTTAAACACTGTTGTTCTTGGAGGCCCTGCATGAACACATACATACAAATAAACACAAAAATGTATGATAATCATACAATACCAACAACAAAATCATATTTGCAGTATCAAATATGTATATATCTTAATATACTGTATACTGATGTATATTAAACTCAAAATTTAACAAATATTATGCAACACATTACATCCTCATATCCTTAAATTTCCCCTACCTCAGAAAGAAAGAAAAAAAAAGAAAAAAAACAACAAACAAACAAACAAACAGAAAAAAAAGGAAATGACAACAGAACTATACTTGGGCACAGTGGAGTGCCCTCCAAAATTGGGCTGAGAACGAATGTTTAGATGGAGCATGCCTTAAGTTTATTGGTAAACTGTTCCATTCGAGTGCGCCGGTGTATGAAAAAGACTGTTTCCCAGCATTCGTTCGAGCTCTAGTTACTATTAGCCCGTCAGAGACTGCTGATCTAGTCTGGTAGTTGTGTGTATTACAAACTTTCTGAAACAAGAGTGACAGGTACTCTGGAGCGTCCCCATTTAGTGCCCTATAAACCAGTTTGCACCTTTGAAGCTTCCACCTATCCTCTATCGTGGTCCAGTTTAGTTGACTTAGTACGTAGTCAGTAGATGTACGTGTGTCTACCCCTAAGACTATTCTGGCCATTCGTTTGTGTTGTCTCACAATAATATCTTACGTAGTAGAGAGACATTTTGACCAGGCGATGCTGCAGTAGTCAAACAATGGGAGAGCTAAAGAGTTTGCAAGAAGTTTTAGTGAATTCTGAGGTAGGGATTTTTTCAGACGACTCATCAGACTTCATCTGGAACTTATTTTCTTACTTGTATGATATACGTGTTCCTTCCAGTTAAGAGCCGGGTCTAAGTGTACCCCAAGATATTTGTAAGACTTTACTTGGGAGAGTGTGTGGCTCTCCAGCTTTATGTTGACAGGAATTGGGATAGCAGCTAGTTTTTGAGGCGTTCCGAAAATCATAAATTGTGTCTTACTAGGGTTAAGTGTGAGGCCATTTTCTTGTACCCAGTTGTTAACAAGATCTAAATCCTTATTTAGATGAAATTCAAGTTCATCGACATGCTTAGCACTGTATATTAAAACAGTATCGTCAGCATACATTATGACCTTGCTCTTGAAAGTGACACTGGGTAAGTCGTTTACCATTATGGTGAACAGTAGGGGTCCGAGGATTGAGCCCTGCGGTACCCCTGACAGTATTGTACCCCAAGTTGACGCAGTATCCCCAACTGTTGTTTTTTTGCTGGCGGTTTGAGAGATAATTTGTAAACCATATGAGTTCAACCCCTTTTATTCCATAGGATGTCATTTTCTGTAGGAGTATTTCATGGTTTACCGAATCGAATGCTTTTCGGAAGTCTAAAAACACCCCTCCAGTAAGTAAACGTTCATCCATGTTCTTATACAATAGATCAGTAAGAAAAGCTTAAACAGTGTCTGCACTATGATTTTTTCGAAAACCTGATTGTTCGGGTGCCAGCATTTCATGTGCCACAAGATACTCGGTTAACTGGAGGTGTACAGCTCTTTCAAAGACCTTCATTACAACAGAAATAACTGATATGGGTCTGTAGTTATTTGTATCGTCTGCGTTGCCCCCTTTGTGTATGGGGGTGACACAGGCTTTCTTCCATTCTTCAGGGATGAGCCCAGTACGCATTGAAACATTAAACAGGTGAGCTAGATGGCTGGAAATGATAGAGGCAGCTGCCTTCAGCAGTTTTGGATGTATCCCATCAGGACCGGTTGATTTAGACGTTTGCAAGTTTTGTAGTTCCTTTTGTACAAATGCTTCATCAACTTCATGAAAGGAAAAAACTGAATTCACATAATTTCTTTTATAGGGCTTATCGCATGTTGCGGTGTTATTTTTGTCTTTACAACTTGACCTTGCACCGACAGATATGAAGAACTTATTGAACTCTTCAGCTATCTTTCCTTCATCTAGCTCAGATGCACCATCAATGATTAAAGAATTCACCTTCCTATTCAATTTCTTACAGGGTGTTACAGTTTTGAGAATTTTCCATAATTCTTTGGAATTTCTACGGTTTTCAACAATGCTTGTATGATAGTATTCTTTCTTGAGTATCTTCCCTAAGTTATTTACATAATTTCGTATCTGTTTATACTGTGCCCATTGAGCAGGATTGTTTCCAGAGTCTACAAGCTTGAGGAAATATAGCTCCGATGTGATCGTTGATTCTCTTACAAAGCAAAGACAAAAGACAAAAGACAAACAAACAAAGAAGAAAACTCAGCCTATGGGTGCAAAGTACTTTCAACTGTATAAAAGCAATAGCTGGCAAGTAAACGCTTTTTGTTTAAAACGTGAATGGCCGGCAATCTAATATTTTGTAGTTAGTTCCTCTGGACGTAAAGGTTATAAGGTAAAGTTAACCTGAGTTTAGTTAATCAGCACTTAGTGAAGACTTCGTACTAAGTGTAGATTATCAGTAATTTGTATTCTGATAGCAAGGACTAGCTATACCTCAGACTATGTCTAGACTAAATAGTAATCGCACCTAAACTGTACATGGAAGAGTCTGGTACACAAGACTCACACTATTCGCTTTTACTGCGCATGCTCACATGACGCCAATCTGGACCTAAGTCTCAGGTTTTCCGCACGGCATCCTTTTTTGGCACGTTCAAATCAGCCGCACTGGGAACATGATTACAATTCAACACTATTTTACAGGAGTTTATAAAATGGGTTCAAGAATGTAGCCAATAGGAAGCGCTGAAATGAGACACACCTCCTTCCTTTACTTCAGTACTATTGCACTGCCTGTAATCCTATGGTAGATTGCCGATCGTCTGTGCGCGCGGCGGCTCCTTTGATGAATTGCATGCATACGCGTACGCGCTGTCAATCCTGTAAACAACTTCTAGTTCGGGCTGCCGGCCGGCCGGCCTGTCTTCCCTTGTGCATAACATATGTGGCGTACGTACGTATACTATATACGTACACTTTGTACAGTACAGTAGACCAAGCGTTATGGGACCGGACGCGTACATGGAGTCACTTTGAAGAGCAAATCCAACGATTTAGCAGGTTAATTCTCACGCCGTTTTCAGAGTATGTTGTCTAGTAGGCCTATATGAGGAGTCTATATCAAGTATTTAAGGTAAAGGGTGCATATTCTATGTAAAATAAGTAAGTTTTCATGCGGGTGTCCGGAAACCCAACCCCCCATTATACTTATACTGTATGTGCGGGACTTCCGCGAGTGCGACATGCGTAAAAGTTTGGGACGAACATCTTCGGACGTCTTGACCCACAAAGGTACGTGAAAAACGCTGAAAAATGATGTTAGTTTTCGAATTTTCGACCCATTTTATAAAACAAATGATGCACAGGATTATTTCGTGGCGTTAGTGTAGGCGTAGCTCACTCTCGGGTATTTACAATGTAGTGGAACATGCACTCGGCTTCGCCTCGTGCATGTTTCACAATTGTAAATACCCTCGAGTGCACTACGCCTACACTAACGCACTCTATCCTGTGCATCATTAGTATAGTAATGCACCCGGTTTGCTTTGCACATATCCACACACACGCACACACACACACACACACATTCACACGCACACACTTACACATGCACAGATACATGCGGACTGTAATTTTTTTTTTCCAAGTGTGATACGCATATACTAAGTTTTCGTGATAGTTGTTCGAATTCTCACGTATTGTCACTGATCCGTGCCCTCGATTCATCGCTGACATTTAAAACGACTTTTTTCTCCTGGGTATTGTCCCCATTACAGACAAAAGATCGTTGAATATAAAAAGATAAAATTATAGTTAAAGGAAACATAAGACAGCCAAATGTGTACCGCTGTTCTCCTTTACAGCAACCCTGTTGTCTTATAATGGATGCCCATACACAGAGCATGACATGAATTATGTCGATGTTCTATTATGGATACACAACGATTCATGCGTCATACATAACCAGGAAAATGAATGGCCCAGATGACAAACATGAACAACCTGTGCGTCAGTTTGTGTACGTCCATGTTCACCGCGTATACTGGTTATAACATTGTAAAAACAACAACAAAAAAATAAATAAAAAAATCCGTGATCATTTTTCAACTTTACCACGACGGATTGACTTTACTTATCCTGGCTGTCTGCACACCATACCTACGTAGATTTCATCTTTCGTGAAAAAGAGAATTACCCTTTAAGGTTTTCTCTCTTATCTACTAATTTGGAAAAGTATCACGGCTAGAAAGAACACAGTGTCTCACAGTGTGTTCACAGTGTGTTCACATACTAGAAGTCGATTATGTGAAACCGCACGACACCACAGTGTGAAGATGATTTCACATTGTGGTGTGGTTTTTCATAAAAAACTTCGCACAGTGATGTTCTGTTTCACACAGTGAATTGATGATTTACAATGCGTTCACATTGTTAAAATGCTCGAATTTAACAGTGTGAAGAGATTTCACACTGTGTTCACACTGTGGGACACTGTATTCTTTCCAGCAGGGGTATGAAAGTGATGCTGATACCGTCACATTAAAGCAACATCATTTGTTTTTGTTTGTTTATTTAGTTAAGTAAATAAGATAATAAATTTCCGGATATCTATTCCAAAGGTAGAGGCACATTTCTTTTAATCAAGTTTCACGTAGATCTTGTACAAAACAGGGTAAATGTAGCATAATGCTATACCTCGCTAGACAACCATTAAAGAAAAAAAATAAGAAATAAGAAATAATTAGAAAATCCAGGAGAGTCTTTCATTGATGTTTTTAATATTTATTGAATTCATCATTCTCAATTCAATAAAGAGTGAAATCATATCTCTTTTTATATAAGTGTGCGTAGATGCCCGATGTTAGCGCAGCCGACGTGGCCGATCACCCAGAAATTTATGTATACAAGTCAATACTAGTTGAAAGAAATATATCCGCTTCTCATGACACAACTCTCTACAGTTTTCTAGGGATGTGACTTGAAGAACGATAAATGTAGATAAGAAACAAGTAGAATTCGAAGACAGAGAGTGAAATGGAAGGGAGGGGGATATTGTGAACGAGTACTCCAACCTATATCTCTTTTCTCATTCTCTTCTAATCAGACAATCATGTTAAATAAACCAAATAATGCAAGCGCACATATACATTGGTCATTACCCACACGCTCAGAGACACGTGAGATGCATGTGCGTGTTGCTGTGTATGCTAGTTATGCAAGGCACGCCTTCAATAAATACCAATGAAAACACGCGCCTTTTTTTCGAACTCAAATTTGGCCCCTCCATTAACATGATTTTCTTCTTTGACATAAAATACACCTCTAGTGAAATGTCACATTCTTCTCCACTCTTTGAAATGGTTATCATTCAGGTGTGTGACTACGAGGCAGGTTTTTCTTAATGCTGTATGCATATCATATTTGTGTGGTCTCTTCCTGGATGTTCTCCCCCCCCCCCCTCCATCCCTCTCCCCTTCCCCTCTCCTCTCCTCCCTTCAATCCCCTTTCTTTCTCTAACTCTCTCTCTCCCCCTCTCTCATCATACGTTGTGCAAAATAATTGATTGATTCAATTTATAGATCTCAAACATCCACACTTATATTGTAGATACAAGTTTAAAATCTATACTAAAATGATTTCTACAGATTTCAAAATAGACAACTGATCGAAAGCAAAGATTAAAGATAAAAAGATTTGGTATCAAAACAGTATATTTCACAACGTAAACTACTATCATAAACGCTATGTTGATTCTTGAACTTTAGCACCAGAATTCCCTTTCCGAATGAACTACTTACCTTTAAAAATCATAGTGAAAAAAAAAAGAATAACAGAACTCGTGCAAGAAGAAAATAAGTATCACTAGTCATGACTGCCTGAAACGTGAAGGTCACCGACATTGACATGTAAAGTGATAAAATGAAAATGGCAAGAACAACTGAAGAACGTCTCGTAGTTTGATATATTTTCTTTTGTACAGATGGCAATGCACTTCAATATCTGAGTACAAGCTTTCGGTATACATACTCTCAAGACAAATAGAATGACTTCAGAAATATTGACAAGAAGTATGAGGACGTTTGAATAGTGCAGTCAGTCCTATGAGTGCCTAATTGATTCCGTGACTGAAGAATAATTATACATTAATAGACATTTGCCAAAATAAGTGGCATATTTTTTTAAGAGGCATCATTATTGTACAATTGAGGCTAGAGATGGGACCATAATAGACATCTCAGAAGCGTGCATTGAAAGCTAAATCATAGAAACGCGTATAGAAATGAAGTATGTGTACCTGAACTATTTGTTCTTTTTTTAAGTCTCTACAGCATAATTTTATTTTTTTTTACTCTTTTTACGCAAGTCACTTGTGATAATTATATAATGGTACTTAAGTACTGGTTGGTATTTCTATATTCCATCCTATCACAGATTACACCTTGCAAAGACGGTATTACTAGCAAGGCTTCTAGAAAATTCTGCTGAAATTCTTTTAGTGGGACTCCATGCCATGTTTAGGTTGACTGTCATAAACAAAGTAAAATCCGTCGAACGGAATGGAAAAAGCGACTTCAAAAATTGGACTTTAGATAAGATCTTTTTGAAACTTATCTTGGTCACTACCATTTAGTTATTCAAAATCGAATTTAGATAAGATCGTTATGGCACTTTAAAGGTTCAACCAACCGGATTGTGCTAAATGAATAGTAATTTTGGTCACAACCATTTAATTATGCAACTTAACTGAGGTGATTATGTTATTTTCACGACGACTAGTAACCCCTTAAAAATGACATAAATCTAGTTTTGGGTGGATAGTTTTGCAAATACCACTCTTCCTCCACCCCCCCCCCCCCCCCTCCCTCCCATCCTCAAGAAAAGTCATGATCGCTAGCTTTGGCAACACAACAAGTATTCCATGCGAGTGATACACATATATCTTTTTGATAACGTATAAAAAAAAAACACCACGAATTAATGTCCATTGAAGGTTTGCGTGTATTTCCAGGGGACCTGTGTGAGGATATGACGTAATCATATCGTCCAGTTGGCAAAAGTGGTTACTGCTATATCACTATTTATTGAAAATGTGTGAATACGTAAAATCCCCCGTAACTTTCTCATCTTAGGTCTCATTTAGATGAAATATCTGAAATTTTGTTTGTTTGAATTTGTTGTAACAAAGTACCAAAGTGATTATGTCACATCAGTCTTTTGTTATAGCTTGTGGATTCGAATCAAGTGCACGCATAAACTCGGGGGCCAGGTGAGGTTGTTTAGAACCAGTTTCCATGGCAATGATTAGCTATGACATAATACTTTGATATTCTATTACTACAGCCAACTTTCATCAAGGTGTGGAATTATTGCACAAAATAGTCCATGATTTTGGCTCCCGGCTCTGGAGAGACTAGAGAAGAAGAAAAACATCAAATTAGGAGAGAAGAACAAAAGACAGATATGAAAGAAGATCCTTGAAAGCTGACCATCATGAGACTGGATCACCTATAAACCCAGTTCACTCCTGCTTGTATCCGGGCTTGTCGGTGGTACAGGCAACGACAGGAATAGGTCATAGCGCAAGGTGGACTGCAAGATGGGGCACACTGTGTCACCCTCATCGTTCTCACTGGGTATCTGCAGCGTGCGCACTTCCGCGTGTACGGCGGTCAGCACGTCCAGGATGTTCAGCTTCCGCGCGTATTTTTGCAGCATGTCGAAGAGAACATTGACGTACAAGGTGTAGACGTCACGCGTGGAGTTCGCCATAACTGATGGTGGTAACATGGCGACCGTCAATAAGAAGTCGTCCTCTTCAGGGATGAGGCTTAGGAGGGGGTCAAACGCCTGCTGCGATCCAGACTTCGAAGCCTTTGATGAAGCGGTGGTGGATTCAGAACCCTGCGAGGAGAGCTTCCCATCATCGGATTCCTTTCCGAGAATCTGAATGAAGAACATTTTTGGTTTCTCCGCGAGCGATGGACAATTTTCCCGCGTAAAGATGTCGGTGAGCTGGCGGACTTCCACGCCTACGCCGTCCGGCCCGATGATCTTGCCGTGGTCGCCGTGGGACAGGACGCAGACCATCATGCAATCGAAGTAGGAGTGATCCTCGAGACTGAGGAAGCGGAGAGCCGAGATGATGTCGAGCGACATCAGACCTCTCATCATCCGGACGTTGAACCCGAGCTTGATGAGGACGGCCCGGAGGTTGGCTGTAATCACAAGTCAAAGAAACATCAAATTCCAGGACTGCATTTTATTTTCACCGTGCATTTTTCTATCAAAATAATGAATCACTGGTTGGCAATATCAGATCCCAAACCACATAAGCTCCCCGTTAAAGTAGAAAACATGATGTGTAGAGTACATACTCTCTCTCTCTCTCTGTCTCATATTCTTATCAATGTACTAGTAATATATTACTTGTTTCGTTATGTTTTGCATATATCAAATTTCTGCTATTATTGTATCAAATTCTTGCACTTATTGACGCATGCGTGTGTTTGTTTGTTTGTTTGTTTGTTTTTTATTGGCACGGACCAGTTGAAGAATAGCCGATAGTTGAAGCAGGTTGCGTGCTGAAATAGAATAAACTGAATTGAAATTCAACTCTCTCTCTCTCTCTCCATTTATCTATATGTATCCATCTACCTATCTTCTCTCCTCTCCTCTTCTCTCCTCTCTAGGGCCAATTTTTGTTTCGATTTTTGTGGTATTTGGCTTTTACACATACTCATATATCATTGTATATAGCGATATGCAATCATTATTTTCCTTCAATGATCCTATATTATCGTTCTCATGTCGAGTGTTTGTCTTTGTTTCTTGCTCATTGTTTTTCTCTCTTTTCCGTCTCTGACTATCAAATACATTTTTCTTTCTGTTTCCCTGTCGTTACGAAGTTATCTTTGTGTCATGGTTTGAATCTAACTTTATGTCTGTCTGTCTTTTTCTCTTAAAAGCTGTCTATGCCTACCCCGCTCTCTCAAATATGAAATGTCTTCAAGGTTTTCTTCTAGAAATGTCAGGACGGAAAATTTAGAATGTATAAAACAGAAAGTCACCGACTTCAAACCACGGGACAAAATGTCTGTATTCTTGATATGTTACTTATAGGTCCGACTGCACTGACGAACTGCCGTGCAGCGACCTTTCTTTTCCTACATGGTTTGAGGTGATATCGAGCGGTTGGCTTTTGAAATATTTCTGAATTTATTCGCTGCAAGTCGACGAAGGGGACACCTGCTTCACTTAGCTGGGTTTGATTTGCGGAAGTTGTCGAGATTGGGGATTACATGAGAGCTTTCTTGCGAATGAATTTCTGTCCGTCTACAATACTCCACCCCCTCCCCCAACTCTACGTTTTTCCGACGTCGTAGAAAGACATTGTGTGTAACGTATTGCAACTATCAAAATATCACGACTAGAAATCATGAAAATCTAAATCTGCAATAAGCCTCTTGAGGATTAAAAGCGAGCCCCTTACATTCTAAGAAGACGGTATACCAAAGGATAACAGCAAGAAATATTCAAGTGATGCATTAGGAAATGTTCATCAAGTCTTCTGTCAGACTTTCGGATCTTCTTCTTTTAAAAAGAAACGAGTAGCAAACAAGGATGAGACATTCTTGTACTTAGCATTGGCAATTTGGCGCCATCGCAATCTGCTGCTAATGACAAAGATAACTCGTACTTAGTGACGGTGGCACAAATCACAGTCCGCGGAAATCTGTCACTGGGCAGACGATAAACAGGACGGCTCGAGGTGACGCTGTCCGACTTCTGCAAAGTGGCGGGAAACCCTGGTGTCTAGAGCTTATTTGTTGACATTAGAACTCAAGACACTCGCCAACAACAAATGTTCCACGAGTTTGACCGGTAGGCTAATCACGAATTGAATGCAGTCGAAATAAAAGACTGTTTTTCTCCCCGAAATTAGTCAATATACAAAACAAATGTGACACTGCTGAGAAGCAAAATCCACGCTCAAAGTCAAGGCCGTGCTGTTAATTGCATCATAACTGCATAATCAAGATTGAACGTTCGGTTTCCGTTCTTAACATTCGAGAATTATTCTTAGTTTTCACACTTATTGTGATATTGATAGGAATCATTTTTAATGGCATGCATCAGGCCTAAATTAAATTTCGAAATGAATGAAATGTGAGACGTAATTATCATAGCAGCTATTAACATTACCTTTTGAAATATATTCATAAAGAAGATGCTACCGACCCCTCAAATGATGAAACATTTGCCCTACCCTTTCCCTTTAACCTGACAGATATTAGGGGATTATGCTACCTTCAACTAGCCCTGGGTGATACCTACTCAATTGAAAACAACTCGATATTTGCGAATCACATCACACAAAAGTGTTAGCTGCTGGAACCCATTTATTACTAACCACTCTGTCTCAGCATTCTCTTTTTTATTCCGTATCCATTTCGGATGGAGGGAAATAAAAAGAGGATGATACAAGGCAAGACGCTAAAACCACGTTTTCAGACAAGGATAACCATACTTGAGTTCACAGTATATTGTCACTGACACAACAGATTGACAGAGCAATGAGGGAATGTTTGCGCTCTCTTTGCGGCAGGATCTCACGCAGTTTTCAAATTGCTTTGCGAGCCGGTATCCTACTCGTTCCCGCGTTTTAACGGATTGCGCCGAATAGTGTCTGACATGTTTCGTTGGACACACGGCATGCTGTCTATGTTGAGAACATTAAAGGATGTGGTGTCAATCACATTCCTTGACTCCAGTTTTGCAGTCACAAAATCGTTTACATTTCTTTCAGGGGCCACATTAATTCAATATCAAATTAAACACAGTAGCCTCCTTTTGACAATACTGTAAATGAATGATAAAGCGCAAACTATAACCAAGCTCTCTTTTTTTTTCGAGCTTATTTTCTTGGTGCTCTTTGTTTTTTCTTTCTACTGCTGAGTCATATTCAACATCTTCTGTTTATCAAAATGTTGTCATAAATAAATAAATACACGTTAGATCATTTTCTCAAACTTTGGTCTCACATTACCTACCATGCTTCAGTGACTTACTTCCTGTGGACGATGCTGTGGATGAGTACGATGTTGAGTTATCGTCAATGAATCCAGCGGTGTTGGCCTCACCCGGCGCATCTTTCCCTAGAGAGAGCGCATCGCAGAAGTTGTCGATGATGACGGCCACACCCCTGGGACGCGTCCGCATCTGGTAGCTGGGTTTGATCCACCCCTCGTCGGTTTGCGGCTTGAAGAAAACAGCCTTGGCCATCTCAGCTCGCCTGTTGATTCCATACTGGTACTCTCGCAATGACCGCACTCCTTTGCTAAGAGATTCACTCAACGGTTCGATCAGTGGACATCCCGTGCACTTCAAGATCCTCAGCCGCTTCAAACGTTCTGTGAGGTAAGCCGGGAGTATCTTCACATGGTTGTTTGTTAGCTGAAGGTCCTCTATCTTCTCAAGATTGCAAATGGACTGAGGTAACCACTCCAGTTGATTTCCGTTCAGGTGGAAAACCTTTAACCCCCTCAGCACCGCGATCTGCGCCGGCAAATACGTCAGTTTGTTGTTATTCAGCACGAGTCTCTCAAGATTTGACAGAGATTTGTCACAGAGTCCCAGCGGAAACTCCCAAAACGAGTTGTCGGAGAGGTCAAGCCACCTAAGATTGGTCAGCTTGCAAATATCCCGGGGTATGAGTTTGAGGCTATTATCACTCAAGTACAATCGAATTAACTCCTTCAACTCGCAGAGGACGTCCGGAAAGTGTTCGAAGAGATTGGTTTCTAAATACAGCCACTTGAGATGTTTCAGCGCGCCAAACTCCTCGGGCAGCTCACTCAGTTTGTTCACGTTGAGGTTCAGCCAGTGCAGGTCGGTCAGTTTGAACAGATCGTACGGAAGCCGCTGAATATTGCGGTAATTCAGATCCAATCGCATATCACGCGAGCTCCCGATGTACGGGGCAATCCCCAACACTTGAATTGTCTCCTGATTTTCCGTTGCCATGGTGATGGGATGCCTTACTCTCTACCGCTCAGGACACATCTTTTTTCTTCATGTGATGAGATCTAGTCAGTTCAGATCCTCTATGCAGAAAGTTGGAAAGAGAAACTGAACTATATACAAGTAGCCACTTTGCAAATCTGGAAAATTAGGTCGGACATCAGATTAGGATTACAACAAAGATAAGATATAAACAAAGCATTATTTCAAACCTTATCATTTTCAGCATTTGATCAAAGCAGTTGCTGTAGTAGTTTTATGAGCAAGAGTTCTATCATTACTGACATAAAAGAGTGAGTTGATTATGACAATAAACCTATACAGATTCATGAAACCATACCAGATCAAATTCTCTCTAAACCACGAAGTCGACGTCATTGTTCATAGAACTTATATTGTATTATTCGAAATACTTTTTAAGTACAATGATTCGTCAAGCTAAAAAGTAAATATATATATATATATATTCATATCTTCATCAAAGTGTATGGTGAATATCCAAACAGACCGATGCTATTTGAAGTGTGAGTTAAGTAGATACCTAATGCAATAATTAACTAATGGTATTATTAGCAACGTAAAACGACCCCCTCAAAAAAGAAAGAAAGAAAGAATGACTTCAAAATGATTGTAGAGGGTATACTGCATGTGGCTTTTGTGTATGGGACTAATGATATTATTTAGATTACTGATGATATCTTTAATCTCGAAGTACAGTTTATGACGAGAGAAGAAATACATAGCAGACAGTCTCTTTGAACAATATTAATCATTCCATGTGCTAATTTTTGGTGATGTTTCAGGGTCCCACTGCATAGAACACTAACACCTACCATGGTATCAAGATAACATTCTGATAGTGGGTTAGTGACCGTTGTGCTATCCGTATATATGTATATAATGGAATACCGCCTTTAAAGTCTCTTATGAAACGCAGCCAGGTCAGTCTGTAGTGTACAGTGTACTTGGGAAAAATTATAACTACTTTAGGGCATCTTTCTTTGTGATTAATATGGATGCATTGACGGCTTATAAATGAAATGAGTTAAGTAAGCGCTTCAGTGAATTTGATCGCATGCTTATCATCAGTATCCTTACTCTTGAAAGGAGTAATTAATGTGATAAAATAGTATTTTGACGCGATATTCAAACTAAAGGATCCTTCCGACGCGAGTGACAGTTTTAAATGAAGTTAAAGTCAACGTTGATGCATCATGGTACACAGCGTACATTAACTAGAGATGAAGGGGGTAATTCGATAAAAATGGTATACAGAACATTACGACACGCTACCACATGGCTTCTATGAGCGATTGAAAATCTTTGTTGCTTTTTCTTCGTAACAAAAACACTCCTTACCTGATCTTTGACAAAGGCATTGTTATCAATAATGCACAACACAAGAAAGTCAATCTATCATTGTTCGATTTTATTCTTTCTTTTGCACATAGCTCGTGACAGGCACATAACAGGTTGTCAAGAGCTACGTCAATTACAAGCCCATTGGCAATTTCTATCGTGCCAAAGCCTAGTAAAATCCTCTTACAGTGTCTTAAATGTAGACCTACTCTCAAGACAGACCTTCAGACAGCCATTACAGATTGGTGATCTGTGAGCGAGATGTTTGGAGTGATAATCATGCGTCTGCAGCGCAGCCATGAATAATATATCATGAAAATTATTGCATAGAAAGGTTGACTGAGTGAAGACTTACTCTTACCCATTACACCTTCAACAGAAGACCAGAAGACGGTGCTACATGGCGTCTGAACGGGTCAGGGCATGGTTCCAGTGGCACACCTCATCCCACTTTTCGAACGAGATGAAAATCCGTTCTGCTGTTAGTCTTGCGGTGGTCATTGCGGGATCTACAAATAACCTGGATAGGACGTACATGCACAGGGCCAGTTCTAAAATGTACGCCTT
This sequence comes from Diadema setosum, assembly GCA_033980235.1. Classification (NCBI taxonomy): domain Eukaryota; kingdom Metazoa; phylum Echinodermata; class Echinoidea; order Diadematoida; family Diadematidae; genus Diadema; species Diadema setosum. The sequence continues at coordinate 48,476,188 of CM067060.1, forward strand.
GCCAACGGTATGCTTTGACCATTACATCGTTGTAGTGACCGTGCGCTAGTCCCGGTCAATATGGCCACCTAATGTCCACTCCCTAATCCCACTGTTCCCTAATCGATTACACCCGGCACCAAACAATGAGCTAAAGCCGTGTGTGATTACCGGACTGTGTCGCTGCTGATATGAATACGAAAAATAATCTCTCGACGCAATATTCACGCGTGCGAATTACCGTAGAAACCATCTTCTCAATTAGACCAACACTTATTGTCTTCAAGGCCAAGTCTCGGACCTTTTACAGCTTAAAATCCATTCTTTCCTTATTGTCAATCGTAGCAAGAACAAGTTCTATCCTCAACACGTTTTGTAGTCTAAATTTATCTCAGATGCAGATGTTATGTTTGGAGAATTTAACAAACTGCCAAAATGATACCTAGTTATTCTCCCCTTTTTTGAGAGAGAGAGAGAGAGAGAGAAGGGGTGGGGTAGACTGATCCTACACAAACAACGCAACCATACGGATGTATGAACATGAAATATGGATATTTTTGTAAACGGAATTCGAACTTTGCTGTTGTTTTTGTGCAATTACAAATTTTTAAGTACATGTATTGATGAACCCTACCTACTTACATTCAGCCTGATTTCCCAGGCAACGATAAGGGCCGAGTGTAATCTTTTTATCATTACTCTTGCCACAAATGTCACATTCCAAAATTGTAACTGAATATGAAATTCTGGTTGATTTACTATGAAGTAGCCTACTGCTTATGAGCGTAATATTCAATATCATTCAAACTACTTTAAGAGTATTAATTCTGTATGAAACCTCTCCGGGTTTGACGGCAATTATGAGTGTTGAGGGTCTTAGCGCTAGTGGCAAATATCACCCAAAAAAAATGTGAATAAATGATTTTGTTTGATAAGTTTGTAACAGGCTGTCTGCAAAATTAAGGGAGCGAATGTTTTTATTTGATTGTTGATAGCTTTTCATGCCACGAGAAAACGACATTTGCACATATTAGGGTGGGTTAAAATTTTCAATAAATATTAATTATAGGGTTTGATGATATAGCAAATGCCTATACAAGGAATGAGAGATAATATTTCCCTAATTATATCAGCGGTTGATTCTCCCCACCCATAAATATCCAAATAAAGACATTTGAGCACCTTAACGACAAAGGTATCAAGGAAGTATTTAAAGATTTCCTCCTTTGATTGTAGAGAGAGTCGTGGCATTCAATGTCAGTTATCTGTCACCTTCGGGCAATAAAGTATCTACGGAGCCACAACTCCCTGCTGCTACCTTATTCTTATTTTAAGGAATCAATGACAACCCAGGGAATTCTAGTTTCCCTTTAGTCCCTCATATTGGGAAACACTGGGGTGAACATTGATAAGTTCTTCGTTTACCAAGGTACCCTTGATAGCAGATTATTTTCCAATTAACAGCTGCTCAACTTTGAGAGAACGTTTCAGGGGATATGCGCAGTATCTCAGTCACGCTGTGTACACGGAGAACGCGTAATGGGCGATTCATCCGGCGGAGTAATTTAGTATGCATATGTCGGGATGGGGTGCGCGTCCGTCCTCACCGTGGGGGGCTATCATGAATGATTTGGAGGATGACTCCGAAGCCGGTAATCCAAGAAAATATGCCCCGTTTGCAGGGGAGCTGTTTCCAATGTCTCTCTCCAACATGTCCAAAGGGAAGGGATGGATGAGAGGAACAACTGTGGCAGACAAGTGAGATGCTTCTTTAAAGGGATGCTTCACTCAAGTGACAGAATGTGGCATTCCTACCGCCCCAACCTCCTGCGATTGAAAGCTTTAGAAAATTCGAGAAAAATCAAGTTTAGTTAGGAAGACGTACCATAGAGATAAAGTGTTTGTGTGTGTGTGTGAGTGTGTGTGTGTGTGTGTGTGTGTGTGTGTGTGTGTGTGTGTGTGTGTGTGTGTGTGTGTGTGTGTGTGGCATGCAGTGATACAGAAAGAGAGAAAGAATGTGTCCGTAAGTCAGAATAAGAGCACATCTTCTGCACATATCCGCTCTATGTCAATTCCGATCCGTAGCCGCCTATCTGAAGTTTTTATGTTGGTGAGCTGACGGATGCGTGTGGGTGTGTGTGTGTGTGTGTGGGTGGGTGGGTGAGCGTGAGTGTGTGTATGTCACTTTGTTATTGCATTATACCAGCTTATAATATTGGCTTTGTATCATTTGAATGGTAATGAATAAATACCATTGAAAATAAAGTCAAAGCAAGAAATTCCAAAGTCCCACTATGCTTAATTTGATACCATTCCCTTCTGTCAAAACTGAGATAAGTATGTTTATTTCAAAAACTAGCAAACGACCACAATGATAGCTGCTTTAAATCCTGTTTCTTTACGGCTTAGTTTCACACCTCGGAGTACTTAGTAAACTTCTCCGCCATCATCCTCACGTTTGCTAATGAATGTAATCTGTTCCTGCAGCATCAGCACTCACATATTCCCAGTTAGCCATCCGTCATCGCCAATGTGTCATTAACAATCAATCACAGCGAACAACAGGTTGACGACGCCGCTTAGAACGCCAGAAGGAGTAATCGCCCATTCCTGATATCTTACATTCAGAATTTCCAGAAACTAAATTACCTACGCTGCCCCACCTCCCCCCCCCCCCCTTTCGTGGCACAAATGACGCATATGGGAGAAAATGAGTTAGTGCAACATTAAAAGCGAAAATGACAAAATGCCAATGATTCCGCCTCGCAGCATTAGAGGTATTACATTATAGGTAGTACAGAAGAGGAAATGGAAGCGACGGAGCGAGGGGTTGCCATGGTAACACATCAACGTTATAGTTCTCTCGTCACTCTCCGTAAGAGTACCAAGTTTGCTGATGAATAGAATCAATATCTTTCTAAAAAGACCAAAATCATATGAGATTTGAGGTTGAAAATGGTGTTTAGTTCGTTGTGACGGGTGAAAATACCGCTGTTACTTTTGATAAGCAGTGTCCACTTAAAACGCGAATACGAACAAGGGACATCAACGGACTAAATTTCTCCAGTTATAATTATCTTGAACGAACACGAAGAATAAAAACATTTATAAACACGAAGGCTGTTAGGAAATGCATCATAATTAAATTGAATAAAAGTCCTTAATCTAATGTTAAGATTCTCGGGGATGAAAATGTGATTATAACAGGTCGTTAAAAAAAAATGTACATCCCCAGCACTGCATTCCATGCAGTAATACTCATCCGCCCATCTGAAATGGTCATAAATCGAGCCGGCTCTCAATTTGGCTCTCCTGGCTCCTATATCAAAATAATGTATTGAAGCTGACATGAAGCTCCCTGCAGAACCCCGTGGTCACCATGGTAACGCATCATAGTAGGCCTACGTCGTCTGCCTTCCTGATGATCCCTAGCCAGCCCCTCTTTCAACCAAGCATTCAAAATGTCAATGTTCTCTCTAGCACTCTCCGAGGGGTCATGTCGTATTATTTTAAGTCTTTGTAGACTCATTTTATACCGCATTCGTCAATATTTGTCTACCTTTCTTCCTTCTTTTTTTTTTTCAAACAAACATATCGGGATCGGGTTCACGAAAGCTGGAAAAGAAAGAAAACTTACGTCTGGGTTTTGATAAACACAATGATATATATATATATATATGTATATATATATATATATATATATATATATATATATATATATATATCATTGTCTCTACTATATAGTATCTTTTGTTTCAAACAGGAATCAATGGATTATTATTAAAAGACATAACATGAATAATGTTAGACCTTTCATATCTGTTACTATTTCTAAGGTTTTCCTGTCTAAATAGGTACTTTCAAGTCGCGTTTCATGAGAAAAGGGTTAAAAAGTAGACAAAATCCTGTGGAACATTTTTCTGAGTCGATCTTCATTCTTGAAATTACTTCCGTCTTATAAATCCACCTTCCGTCCGCGCTCTGAATTCTGTCGATTTATTTGAAATTCATGTGTGCACTCATGCACATGGCCGTCTTGGCGACCAGGAGTTTGTTGAATATCAACAATGTTTTGTTTCACTGAATTTACTCCTAGAAGAGAATGTCGTTTGTTTTGCTTTTTTTAAAGCTATTTGTGATTAGGTATAGAAATTATAAGTGAAACACAATTTTACTACAAGACTCTAGGTGTATTGACTCTGTCAACCAAGAACACACACACACATTCACAAAAATGCTTGAGAATACTTATTATGAGTGAATCTATTTCTTAATTTTTACATTACTTCATTGTAACAAAAAAAAAATCGTCTTTAAGTGAGTTCTGATGTTCTTTAGAACTCACCCCAAATCTGTAGTCCAGATATTAAAATGGAGAACATTTTCGCAGGCAGAAGACATTTCTAATGACAATCTCGATCTTCAGTGAGTCACACGCCAAGTACGCCAGAGTTCGCTCCTCGATGGTCACCCAAGGCTCCGTAAAAGCAGGTGAAGTGGTCACATGCGTGCAGTGTACACAGTTAGAGGAGATTAGGGGATAGTGCACGCCTTTACCGGGGCAGGCAAGTTAAATAATTTTGTTCTCACACCTTGGCAAAGGCCCACAAGAGTGAGAGAGTTTTACTTTGTTTTGCTTTTGTTGTGTTTTGTTGTTGTTGTTGTTGTTGTTTTGTTTGTTTTTTTGCTTTTATAATTATTTTCTTCACATGAAAGGCCTACTCTTTGACCCGACAGCTTCTCTTTTGATGATTATAAACATCTCGATTCGCTACACTTACGTCACTGACTTTGACTTAATGGACGGACAATTAGAATTAGAATTAGTGTGTGTAGCTTTGATGTTTTCTTCAAGGAAATTCACGAATAATGCGACGCAGAAGACGAAGAATCGATACAGGCATGAACTGAACAACAACCTTGACAGGAGGACCCTATGATGACTTTGTAACGTTACTGTATTCATAATCATGATTTGATATGCTTAATGACAAAAGGAAAATATCTATACGCTTATTATATAACTGCATATCCATACAAAACTGCGCACAGGTCTACATCTCTCTCTGCCTGTTTGTCTGTCTGTTTGTTTGTCTGTCTGTACACACATTTTTGAAATGTTATACACTGTATTATCAATCTATAAACCTATTCACGCATGTATGATACATGCATAATGATACATGCAAAATAATGTATATTCTGTGTGTATATATATATATATATATATATATATATATATGTGTGTGTGTGTGTGTGTGTGTGTGTGTGTGTGAAACAAAGTGTTATTCACTCTTGCTGCTGGCGCCCCACCCCTAACCCCTCCCTCTCTACCTCAGTTGACGAGTTATTCAGGTAGAAAGTTCTCGTAACCAGAGATCAGGAATCTTTGCTCAAAGGCGGTGGACAAATTCAAGGCTATACAAAGAGTGCGTGTACTTCCTCGCCTTGGTTCAACAGAGTTTTGAACACTGTCACTGGCCTGACATCACAATGGTTCGGGTTCACTGACGACTGAACTTTTGAAAGAGAGGGGGAGAGGGGAGAGGGGAGAGGGGGAGGGGAAGATGCAGACCTATATAGCGAAAAGAGGGGAGGGGGAGAGAGAAACCAAATGTATTAGCTTGTGTTTATTTTTGTGTGTTTGTTTGTGTTTGTCTTTTTGCTAACCTTTCTTTGTTACTGCAGCCCACTGTGTATTTTGTTGAAATGGCCACAACTAATTTGATCAATGTAAATTTCCTGTTTCCGTTGAACCGATGAATTGGACTCGCATCAGTTCGGTGTGTATAGGGAACATTTTGAGCCCTCGAAATATGTGGAGCGAATCAGCATCACTCCACTTGACATATTATTATATATATATATATACACACACACACACACACACATATATATATATATATATATATATATATATATATATATAATGAATATTTATAACATGTCATATATTCATTGAGTAAGTTGTAAACGTGTTGGCGTGATAATATCATCAAAAACAAAACTGAAACCAAGTTCATGCTGTATTCATCAACAGTTTTATTTCGGCAAACATTTTCGAGCGATTCGCTCTTTCTCAAGTGTTGATACTGAGAGAACAATAACAGCATGAGCTTGGTTTCAGTTTTATATATATATATATATATATATATATATATATATACATACATATACATCATTCACTTATTTACAGGTATGTTTGTTGAGAGCGTGACCTGGTTGTTCTTTTGCATAGGACGTAATTATTTATGCTTATTACAGGTCATAACATCGTTTAACGACCGGTCATTATATAGCACGTGCACGTCGCGATGGTGACCGAGGAAATTTCGTCGCTTTAGCTACTTGCGAAAACAGCTGCCGCGGAATTGAAAACGGCTGTATCTGAAAATTCTATTAGAATTAGACCCATGTCATCTTGCCTTGATGAAGATTAGATCTAAGTTAGATGTAGATCTAGTCGCATGGATTATGAGATTAGGGTAATTTTTCAAACGAAAGGGATCTGCCACATCATTTTATCAAACTATGCGACTGCTGGAAATAGCATTTCTTACATTTCATACATTTATCAATTTCAAAACATACTCAAATCTATAGTCTCACTCTTAAGATATCAGCTGAAAGGTGCCAGTAGCATTCCCATCTCTTCTTTTTTCTCTCTTCTCCCCCCCCCCCCCCCCACCATCCCCAGCCCAGCAGCAAAGGCACAGATATTGTATAATCATAACAAACTTTTGAGTTAATGCATGACGTGTTCGAATTGTAAAGTGTTCTGATCTGTAGCTAACTCGGGGTAAGTAGTCCCTTTTCGCGCCATAAGATTATGCTAAAAGTTTGATTGATGAACCTGCGACCTGGTGAATTAAGTAAACATCATCACTCATCAAGCTGGGATCTGTTCTAAAAGGTGGCAGTGCGAAATTCATCGATCCAATTTAAATTCTTGAAAAATAGCGACTGAAGCCGGTAAAGAGAAACCATCTGATGTGGGCAAATTACGTGCGATTCACGAAGCGATGAAGGATCGTTTGTCCTCTGCACAGCTCTGTTCAAGGAAGCGATGAATTCTGACTGTCGACCCTTCGAGTTCGTTAAGTGATAAACTTCATCTTAAAGATCCCTTCGCCCTCAACGATGACTTTATATTCTATAGCATGCCCAACGGGTTAGAAGATTCATCTGCCGTAATTCGTAAACAAACGAGCTGGGTCCTGGCATAATTACGTTTAATTTGGGTCAAACTACTCCATCGTAATTTCCACGTGTCATTTAGGCGTGAATGAGTTAATGAGAGAAGACAATGGAAACGGTTGATAGCGACAAGTAAGATAATAACTGGATGAGCTATGCCTGACCCATTTAAGATAACGGTACCGGAAGTGCATCTTCATCAAATTGAAATTTAAGACCATTAGGTGCAGATCGAAGTCTTGATTGCTTTACAGTGAAAATTAATATTTCATGGAATGTTATCCATTATAATTCTACATCTGATGCGCTGCTGTATGCCGTGAGATGTGGAGTTTTCTGACCGCTTGCTGATTTGTTTTCAGTGATATGCCAATCATGGTGCAGGTACACGTAATTGCATCGAGCTATGGTTATATGGTGAGGCATACGACTGTATACGATGGGGTGCATTGCTTCATCCAGCTTTATATACTGATCGTCTGTCATTAATCTTTTATGACAGCTTTTCAGGCTTGCTTTGTAGTAGTTCAGGTCGTAACATAGCAGTCATCCATGCCTGACCGAGTGGTTTACCAACAGTGCTGTCAGTAAGAACTTGCTTGGTTCGAGCCCTTTTGTGTAATGAGTGCCTACCCGAATGAGGAAGTGGAATATGTAGTTTGGTTTGGTTATATTAACTAGAATACTTCCTTGGGAGTGGAGAGACAGCACTCTTGGTAAAAGTCCGAGTCCATTTTCAGTAAGTGGCGCACAACTTTACGCTGAATTACGACTGCTAAGTGTGACAAGAAAGGGAAACCTCATTATTTTTTTTTTCTCGGTTTTTGTGATTATGTTGCTGTTCCCTATCAATCTGTATGCACTCGCAGTGTTTGGGTTCATAATGATTACATCGCGAGAAATATGCCAGTCACATAACAACTCGCAAATCACAATTTGTATGCTATCTATCTCATTTCCTCTCCCCGCCACTCGAATCTCAAATTGCCACCGGTCGTCAGTTATTATTCTACCTCAGAATTTGCTTGACATTTCAAATCGAATTCAAACTTCAGCACACATCATTAAGGTGATTGCTGCGCTGTTCAATCTGCATAAGCCGTCACAAGTACGTGATTTGATGAATGTAAAGTCTTGAGTCAACAAGGCATGCTTGAGATACGTAACATCTCCACAATATTTTTTTTTTCAGGCTAGAAAAACAACCATTAAACCCGGGTTACAACCCTTTTGATAACAACAGGAGTTATTCTCTAAACATAACACGAATGTAATCATTAACTTACGTACAAACCTCCGTGTACGAATTACAAATCATTATTATTTTTTTTTTTCGTTTTCACAATGTCTTCTTCTTCCAGTCATCTTAGCAACCAGTTTGATGCTGCCATAGATGAAGATAATTAGAATGTTAGTATTGAAAATGAACAATATTATGATTATGTATTCTCTCTTACGGTTACAAAACACAAAATTCATGTTGTTTTTAATCATTCGTATTCCGGAGACAAGTCTTCAGCCACAAGAGGGCAGTATTCATGTCATCTGAAGGCAATACATGTATCTAAACCATCGACGATCTCAGTCTCAATTTGACAGACTACGGTGCAAAAGTCAATCAAACCAGAAGTCTAACACATCTATTAAGTGTATAACGTCTTAGACTCTGACTCTCTCCTGCAGATATATTTGTTTTTCATGAATTCATTAATTCTACAAGTATCATAAAACAATTAAACTGACATCAGACATATTAACAAGATGAACGTTATGCAATCATTCAGATACCAAATTTCAAGTTTATTATTTTCATTTCGTTTGGTGACCTTTCACATAATTTTGTAATTCTTTGTTTAGCATGCTCTGTGCAACTAATAGTCAGGAAAAAGTGGTACACATGTCCGAGGTCAAACGAAAGAGTCTGAACTGCGCCTCTCCTGCCATGTCTCCGCTCAATTTAATTATTCTCCGGACCCCCAAAATTCGCGCCGGCGAACGGCGAGTCTGCTTATCACACATCATCTTGTGTCCCGGGCCCTAGGATAAGACCTATCGGATATCCCTCAGACGTACAGTGTGAAGCAATCAATTTTGACGCAACACTTAACGCACATCAGTAAGGGTAGTTTGCAAGCATTCTCTTCGAGAGAGAGGATTTCTTTTATTATGCTTTGGAATATAAAGTCAAACACTCAAATTGTTGACGATAAAAAAGAGGAGCAAATAAATGCAGAAACTTTAGCTGAAACATTCTTCATCCAGGGTCTCCACAGGTCCATAACCTAATATACGAGTCCAGTCAGTCATTAAGATGTGTGAGATTGACGTGAAAACCTGATAAACCTTTTTCGTGGCATCAAAGCTTATTTTGAATGCCTTCGCGTCCCACTTTTCGTTCGCAGTCTCTTTAAGGATTAACTAAAACAGTTGTCAATGCGTTGTGAACGCACTGACGAACTTATTAAAGGACAATTCATTTATCAAAGATCTTTAGACAGATTAAATTGTCGAGACTGAACTGAGTGGAATAAAAAAGTTATGTCGAATTTTATCAGAATCATCAAGCTATACTCTGATATTTCGAGTTGACCTTGACCTTTGACCCATGACCCCCAACTTCCCTAGATAATCACTGCCCATCGGTACATGCATATATACTAAGTTCCATGAAGATACCTTGAACCATTTGCGAGATATGGAGAAAAACATGAAATTTCAACCTTTTTTTCACAAAATAACCTGTGACCTTTGACCTTTGACCTTTGACCCCGTGACCCTAAAATCCAAACAAAGTATCATCCCCCCAGGATATACCCTCATACCAAGTTTGATGCAAAACCACCTAACGGTTCTTGAGATGTCGACAAAAACAAAGCGGGACGGACGTACGGACGGACGGACGACCCGAAAACATAATGCCTCTGGCCACTTCGTTGGCAGTGAAAGGCACACAGGTAGAAAGATTATTTTTGTACACTTTATTTTCTAAGAGACCTTCTTCTAACTTTAGTTCAGCCTTCTCCCATGATTTTTGTCTACCTGAATCATCAGAATTCACCAGGGAGGATGTTCACCGTATATTATGCATTTTTGAATTTTTTTGAATTTCGAACGACGGCAGAACTACAATGACTCGTGCGAAATGCATGAAATCAACAGAGCAAAATGCATTTTGACAAGACTTAAATGGCAATTTCAAAACTTATTCCATTTGAATTAGGACATTCTTCGGTTAATATCATCAAACAAAGTGACTTGTTTCTTATCTACACATACTCTTTTTATTTTTCTCTCTCCAAAGGTACTACGTCACATTGCGTGCTAGTCCTATCAAGGACGAAATGCAATTTAGTTTCCGAATTGACTTTAGATGAACTGACACATGTTTGTACGGATGGGAATCTAATATCATACTTTAAAAAGCTGTGGAAAGAATGTAATATCTTCATGAAATCTGAGCTCATTAGGTGCTAATCGCCCAAGGAAGTTGTAATCTTGGTGAATCCAGTTCTCTCGAACTCAATCTTCAGATCGTAATTGGCATTATTGTATTGCGAGTGAAAAATGTGATGAAAATGTACCACGTACATTAAATGCTTAGTCGAGGTTTATGGTGTTTTCCTTCTTCAGTAGCTCCCGTAAGCTGAAATCAATTTTATTCATCGGATGACATCCATATCAAATCTGACAGCGAATTTACAAACGATCAGGTGTGATATGGATTGTCAATTGGAGATGGAGAATCATGTTCGAGAAATTTGAGATGTGTTTGTCCCTTGAGATGTAAGACGGATTTAGGACTGAATTGCGGGGAACGAATAGATTTAAAAACTCATCATTTTTCGACATTTATAGAACAGAAATGAACACTGTACACCCCGTGCAACCATACATGCACACACCGAGCTCAAGCTGAATACTCTACGGGGTCGAATTTCATGCAAACTAGCCTCAATGTACCGTGAACATGTATGCATCATCTCCGTGCTTGTTGCTGTGGGAGACAAGCTAAGGCGAACAGAGCAAAAGTAGAAAAAATGCTTAATCCCTACCCTCATAACAAATCCCTCGTGTTAATCTCTTCAAAGTCAGCAATTACTTATTCAATCATGCTAACCCCCCCCCCCCCTTTCCGTCATACAAAGCCATCATTGCCCAAACGTTACCACTCTAGAAGTTTTGTTGCTTTTAATGATGTAATTTCTTCATCTTGAACTCACGAAAACAAAATATAATAATATAAAAAGATTTGTGAGCGAGCGATTCACAAACATTAACCCATGTCATTTAACTGTTATCATACAATTAAGAATTTCATAACTTTCCTATTTTTGGTCTCATGCATGCTAATGAAACTTTCATCGTCACGGTAGATTGACTTTTCTCCATTGTTTTAATCAATATATTTGTACATAAGATGTGTTTTTACTTCAGAATGTGCGGGAGAAAGACAACCGCCTTCCCACTGAATCTTCCTCTACGTGAACGTCATTACAACATTTAAAACTAAAAACCTTTGAGCAGCATCTGGCTGGGCCAAGTTGCAAATGATTTATATTGCCTGGGCTTGTGGAATTTTGATTTCGTTGTTGTTGTTGTTGTAAGACATGAGACATCTTTGATATTGTTTATCTGTGTAATACATTCCTTTCATGCATTTAATTCGGGGAATTGCAGCGTGTCGCTTAAGTTTGCTCATGGATGCATTAATTTGTTTGTTTGTTTGTTTGTTTGTTTGTTTGTATATGAATGGCTTATATTCGTGATGTATAATAAATGTTATAACTGTAGAAAAGGTTACACTACTTTACGCATGTTATGTAAGAACTGGACCCCAGGGGAAACAGCTGTGCCAAGATTTTACAGATGATGCTGGGCATATCCAGCCATTTCCCCCTTTCTCTCCATGCTTGTAATATATCTGCGTTTCTAAAGTGTAAAAAAAAAAAAATAGTTGGAAAATAAATCAATGATAATTATGTTACTGCTATGGTAAAATACTGAGTTGTTGTCATCAATGTGTTCGTGGTGTTTGTACATCAATGTCAAACCTCAATATGACAATAGGGAGCTTTAGATTTACGGCGCGGACGTTTGAGACGAGTGTGTTGGACGTTCTCCTCTCCCCTGCGTCGTGCTGAAAAGTAGTTCTAGATGACGCCGAGACGCAACCTATTTAAAATAAAATGGCGCCCCCACATGATCGATCACGATCGGTGCATCAAGTAGCTCTCTGCGTCGTGAATTGAGCGGACGTAAAATAGCTCAGGGGCCCGTTGCATATAAGTTACAATTATGGTAATTTTGCAATCCAATGGTAACTACCATGGCAACAATACTCAACAGCCAATCAAAATCAAGAATTCCATGGAAGTTACCACTGGATGGCAAAGTTACCATAATTGTAACTTTTATGCAACGGGCCCTAGACCGCATAGTGAAAACTCAGACGACGAGAGCTATAAATAGATCGAGTTTGACAAGCGATTTTGTGCATGCTCAGAACAGGTTTTGCCCCTCTGAATGTCCCCGATGCGAAAATCTAAAGCTCCCTAATAAAAGACACTCGAGTACATGGCCTACTGCTGCACATACAGCAACTGAAAAGTGGAAATCCTTGAAATTCTTCAGCTGACATGCAAAAAATATATATTTACAAATGAGTGAGATTTTAAGACACTTTGGTTTATTCCAAAAATAGAAGCAAGAAACACTGAGATAGAAATCGTCATATCAAATCAAGGTGATTGACAAAAACTCATGAAAATCATACAGACATCAGATCAGCTGGTGGTTTAAAACGGAAGAAGGAAATTACTCTCACATTCATTCAAACGAATCATTCTTTTGTTTTCCAGACACATACAGAGATGAGAGAACACTGCAAACAGACGAGAGCTTTATCTATCAAGGTGATGAATGAAGATGGATACCTCAACAGGAATCACGTGATGAGGAAGTTTGATCTGAAAGTCATGGGGGACATTACCCGACTAGCAAACTACGCGGCAGACATGATAATCTTACCACATAAGTCAAGGGGCCAGATGACGTGGGAGGGCACCAATAGGGTGCCTAAAACACACCTGGGGTGTTTCATAAAACTTAAAGTTACAAATGACTTAAGAACGACTGCAACACGTTCTGATGTGCTATACTTATCAGAATTTCAATAATTCAGCACAATAACTGATCACCAGTCATTCTTAAGTCGTTTGTAACTTTAAGACCAGCTTTATGAAACACCTCCTGGTTTAGGTTGGTGAACCACATTGGTGAACATCCACATTAGTGACAGGGATCACTCATTGAGGATATGCCCCTAACAATATGGGCATCAAGAGGCTTCGTTTTGATGACTTTGAAATGTAAAATTCTAGTAACCACTTCCTTCAGAATAATCAATCATTTGTCCCCTAGCATACTATAGCATATCCTGTTACATTCTCAATCAATATCCTACTTCATATTTCTACATGGCTAGGGAATAAACAAAATAGTACTGAACATTAACTTTCCTTGAAGCCAAGAAAGAAAACATTCAATATCTGTGCAGGTGCTTGCTTGCCTTGCAAGATGTTCAGCGAAACATTTTCCTCATGAATACATCATTCAGTTACCCTGAGGGACTGCACGTGCTATAATGTTCTGAACTGTACAAGCTTTGTCAGAAACGCACTGAAACAATCTCTGCTCCAGTCCTGTAAATGGTTTACCGGTAATGTAAATTGATAAATCTCTTTTCTTTTTACATATAAATTTCTGACTATACACATGTATTCAAATCATATGCTACATAAACATCTTATCATAGTTAATGTCAATGCCATGAATCTAAGAGTAAACCACAAACACATCAAACAGACTAAAAAATAAATATAGATCTCTTTTCTGCATGACTATAAAACTTGTAGAAGCTAAGCTAGAATCTGCTTTTCTTGACATATGGTGAAGAAAAAAAAAACTGGTTACAGAGGTTTGAGACTGCTTTATCCAATGTCAATTCTAGGAATACATACAATAGAGAGAGAGAATTGCGGGCGTCACCATCCCCATGACAACTGACACATCTTGTAGTGACAAGTGAAAATGAACTTGAAATTGAAAAGTGAATCTGAAAAAGTGAGAGAAAAATTACGATGTGTTCCTGTATGTAACGAGTGATCAAACCACCATGGATCCCACAATAACAGGTAGATAAGAAGCAAAAATGGCTGTCTCAAGTTCACTATTCTTAATGACAAATAAATTTGTGAAATTGGGAGCAATGACAGCAGTGAAAAAATAGCAAGCTTTAGATCTGCAATGTGAATGCTAAGATGACACCTCCCCTTCCTGGGTTGGACTATGAATACAGCTGTATCGCACACAAGCAGAACATCACTTTTTGCCCAATAGCGTCGTCTTAGCTATTGGATCGCGGATCTAAAGCTCACCAACATTCTATCTGGAAAAAAAAAACAAAACCACACAACTTAAAAGGATTGACAGTCAGCAAATAACAAGGATAAGTACTGAAGAAATGTGGAACCAAAATGAACAGACAATAGCAAATAACAAGGATAAATACGGAAGAAATGTGGAACCAATATGAACAGATGATATGAAACGAGCACATGGACGTTACAGAATTGGTCATCACAAAATAGCACTAAAATGGACTTTGTGCCTAGAGACTACAATTGTTGCATACAACTATCAATATCAGGATTTCTCTCAGCTCTTACACCCAGATGTAACTAGAATTGGTCATCACAAAATAGCACTAACATGGACTTTGTGCCAAAAGACTGCCATTGTTGCATACAACACTATCACTATCAGGATTTCTCTCAGCTCTTACACCCAGATGTAACTTGATAGAAAACGTTTAAAATTTGAGTTTGCTAGTAATGTCCAGCCATTCAAATCCTTATCACTCTGTGTCCCTTAGAAAAGTGAAGATGGTTAATTCATTGAAAGGAAGCTGCTCACACATACAGAATAGATATCAGACTATGAAACTACCAACTAAACTTGTTCGCATAACATTACAACCTGAGTTAAGTTGTAACATTTACAATATATAGCACAGCGACTAGTTGGTTGCATTAAAAAAGAAAATGAGAACAATCTCCTTTTTTTTTTGGTGAAAATGCACAGAATGCTGGTGGTAGTAAATACAGATAAAAGACAGTTAAGATAGTAAAAGCTACAAACAAAGAACCATATGTCGGTTGGTTGCAGACATAGTGACACATACAATATTTATATAAACACTTGACTTCTATAAATTCTGCAAGAATTTGATGGCCGGATATTATAGAGAGAAAGACATTGTAAAGAGCAACACCATTAAATACACTTAGATGTGGTAGTACACTAGTAACACAATGAAATAGATTCTGACAATACTCAAACAACTATACACAGTCACCATAAAAAGTAATCCTAGAGACATCATAGCATCAAGGTGATTTAAGCAATTTCTAGAAATCATTTCTTTTACACCTTTTCCTCCTTTTTCTATAAATCATTTAGGCACATATTTTCAAGGTTGCTTTTATACCTCAATTTCATTGCATAAAATTACCATTTCATGATCACATTTTTTTTTTTTACAGTCAAACATAGATAAAGTCAGCTGATCTACATGGCTGAATTTACAGCAAAGCATTGCATAAGAATACAGAACGTGTTAATCAAGGTGATTCATAGCTATGTTTTGAAATACTATTAGATATTATACAAATTAGGCAGTATATGTCAATTCAATCAGTGAGCAATTGCTTGATTGTGACATAGACAGCTCTAAAACCACTACCAAAATATATCCCAAACCTACTCAAGGAAAAGAAACTGGTAAATCGTTCTTCACTACAGACAGTCTGATTGGACAGTGCCATCATTTCAAACAGCAGCGCCATAACAAGTGTGTACAACATTCTGAAGCACAAAAGAGCTACAGGTACTGCGTTTGATTTGCATGCACGCTATGGCATTTGCAGTAACAGCTACGTTTTACATAAATTCAGTCCACACAGATATTTGGTGCTTTAGAAGTAGACCTCACAATCACAAAAATGGTTTAACATGGACTGGAGTTTTCAGAGGGCAAGGAAAGACTTTGGGTGTCTTGTGTTGGTCCTGCAAAGTTACACTGCCATGCTTCAGGTTTGATTTAGTGTTAGCATACGTAACTTTCTCCAAGTAAACAGGTTAGTAATATGCATGAGAGGGCAAACTTACACATCACTTCAACACTGTTACAGTACTCAGTCACACTGTTTTTGTATACATGAAATTAGTTTCTAATAATATGTATCTAACCTGAAAAGGAATTATATCCCACGCACGCACTTAAAAAACAGACCAAAGTGGCTTGATTCTGGAAACATCTTTAAACAAGGAAGCAAATGTTGATCTACCTGGTTGCAGAGAAACTGTCAGATACCCCTTGAAGTGTACAAGATTAATTTAGCATTGTTATCTTTAATTGCAAACTTTAAGGAAAAAAAAACACCCAGTAATTGAAGAATAACTGGAATGACTGATTCGTCAAATATTACATAAATTTGAGGTCTGATATAGAACTCTATTATTTGCCTTCGATGAATGTAAATCTTGACTATTAATTACACAAACTGTAAGTTTTACCAGTATATCATATCATGATGAATGTTTAACCTTACGTCTGCTATAAAATTTAGTAATTCATTGTCAATTTTCACTCCACAACTCATTGGCCCGAATTCACGAAGGTGGTACAAATGAAACCATGGTTTAAACCATGGACAAAAACCATGGAGCGCCAAGTGTCGCACGGAATATTTCGTTACGAAATTGGTCATTTCGTCGACAAAATGACCGTTTCGTTAACGAAATGTTCATTTAGTTACAAAATGTTGTCATTTCGTTACAAAATAATCATTTCATCGACGAAATGACTGATTTCGTAACGAAATATTCTGTGCGACACTTGGCGCTCCATGGTTTTTGTCCATGGTTTAAACCATGGTTTCATTTGTACCACCTTCATGAATTCGAGCCATTAGCTTCAAGAAAATCTATTACTGTACAACATTGCTTAGAATGTTACCATGTATTGGAAACAACTTATATATTAAGCATTTATGCAAATTCTCACAAATACTGTCATCATCTCACAAAGGGCTTCAAAAACTGTTAATCTTTCCTCTCTCTATCTATCTATCTATCTATCTCTCTCAAGAAAAAAAAAATACAAGCTTTGATGTATGTACAAAATTTACAACTGAAATGTGAGATCTCTTAGATGTTAGTAATCACCAAGAATGTGACATTTAAATGAGAAAATGAATGGAATAGAAATAGCAGTCTGCAAAAGTGTTTCCTGACAGACTTGGATCATTTCAAAACTGTGCTGTCATAATGATTGTTTTGTTTCTCCCTGCTCCTACCCGTGATTGGCTGTGGGTTGAGACAAAAGATTCTACAACAGAGCATGTTACATCAATATGTCTCAATAAGTTTGAGACGCTTTCACAACTGTGCATCATACACTGCCTTCAATTATGTGGAATGGAAGTGTACTAACTTGTAACTCCAAGAACAAATGTCATCATTTGGGGACCGAGCCTTCACAGCTGCTGCCCAAATGTTTGTGGAATCAGCTTCATGGTCTTATCCGTTCTTTGCAAACAATAGATTCTTTCAAAGCTAACCTAAAAACAGCCCTCTTCACGTAAGCATATAGCACATAGCTGATATAAGTTTTTAATTGCCCGTAGTATATTATAATTCTTCTCTTTCTCTTCAAAATGCTCCCCAAAATGTCTCTACTGATAGATGGTGCAATATAAAATGTTATGCATCACAATTATTATCATTGTCACTTCACTGAAGGAATGGCAGATCAAATAACCCTAGTCTTGAACAATGTTTTCCGCTTCCAAATTGCATGAGCATCTATTATTGAGAATAAAAATGCTGTCCTATGGAAGCAGAATAAAAATTTTTGCAGCTGACAGCAAGCACACAGTGATAGCAAGGTGATATTTACTTTCAAATGAAAGAAACCTGGTTTGATGAAAAAGAGACTTGATTTGATGAAACATTTGTTCTGTCTAATGAGGCTTCATGAAATTTGATCCAAAATTATCCTCTGAAATGAAGATATTATTTGTGACCTGTCACATGAAAGTAAATGGATCACTTTTACATCAAGGTTTGTAAAACATCTTTTCATTTTCCAGATGCAGCGCTTTTAACTGATACATATGTTGTCTCACTCCAACAACCTACTGTAAAAATGGTATGAATGCTGACTACTTTAAAAGAAAAAAGAACAGTTTGATGATAATTGGCTTGGAATTTTAGTTACAGTCAAACTGTACTGGAGACATACAGGAGATTGGATAACACGTTACTCAAAACACCATAGCAACATACTTGACAAAATCCAAGTAAAACACATTTCCAGACTGTGAACTTGGTTGGAAGGTATTTAGATGTCAAACTCTTGGACAAATTTCAGCCAAATAAGCTTATCTAGCAGCTGAGCTAGCTCAATGTCTCTGATTTTATCGTGGTAACATGGTGACATATTGCATTTGTCTGTTTATAATGAGGCATCTGTAGTAAACTTGTATGAAATTGTAGTGTGCAAATGTGTACAAAACCTGCGTGCATATCTGCCGGGTGTAATTTATTAAAGCAATACTCTGAAGAACAGTTCCAAACTATGGGGCTAAAAGCACTATATTATCATGAACTCTGAGCAAGTGTGTTTCATCATAAATGTAAATCTAGACTGTAATATGAAAAGTTCAACCTAAAACTCACAATGAGAGTTTGTTTTCCTTGTGCCATGAGCCTCTGCAGTGTATTTACATGAAAAAGTTACCATATTCCCATACTGTTATGCGTAACTATGCTCTACTGGCCTATACGGCATTTCTTAAATGAATTCCTCTGTTTACTGTTGCATTTAGAAGAAACAGTCTTCTAATCATGCTCTCTTAATTTTCACAAAGCAATCTCAACTTCTGTATTTGCACAATGTGACCAGTTTACAAGGTATTGTCAGAGCACATGAAATTCCTGCGAAAGACTCATGGCTTCAGCAGCAGAGTGGTCAGCGGTCACTCTGTGGTCAGTTCTACTTTTTCTTTGGCCTCTTGGTCATCAGGGGTGAGGCTACCTTCTTCGAGGTCAGGATAGAGGCGGGTTTCTGGAGGACGTGACTGAGGACCTCGTCGATGACCTGCAGTGTCTGTCTTGTGATGGGATACGACGACGGCAGCTTCTTGATGATGTGGGGTGATTGCACGTAGTACCTGAAGTGGCAGAGATAGCGAAATAAACAAACACATCTCTCAACGTGGGATGAGACTAAACATCATGATGTAATAATACCCAGTAAAGAGGTTGATTTGCAGCAAAACAGGGAAAGAGTGATATACAGGTATTTCCAACTTCAACAACACAATTCATATACTCTATGAAGCAAATTTTAAGATTTTTAAGGTGGCTATTCTCACCATGGGAGTGTGGCATAGAATACTGATACCAATATTTTGTCTCCTCATTGACAATGTTTGCTGCCTAACAGAATACTATTGCATATCAGAACATGAAATATCACATTTTATCAGCAATACATCCAAGTTTTAATGCCACTCAATTCACAGGTGAGCTATGCAAACTTTGCATAGTTCACAACATAAACCTTACATTAATGCTGTATGAACTCCAACATATGGTGTGATAAAAAAACCCTCCTCCTGTCTAAGACTTCCACCGCTAGGCAAGATGCATGCTTTTAACAAATACTGCATCATCAAGTGACTGCATGCTGATTGAAGAAACTCCAGAATTATTCTCGGACTTGTGCAAATTTTGCTCAGCAAACCCACCTTCCGAGAGCAATTCATTAGCAAGGGTTACTAAAAGTCTTGTTTATACAATACAGTATTGGAAAGCTGAAGGCTTATAAAATATCTGTTCTGGACAGTTCCATAATTCAGTATCTTTAGGCACACTGATGTACCTTTCCTGTTTCAATACGCCACACCATCTAAACCCTACTGTGAGGGCCAAAAGCTTGCGAAGTGGAAGTGCAAATAAGGCGTTGGTACAACTTAATTATCATTAAGTGTGCAAGCATGCTGCTGTACTTTACCGTCAATATTATCATCTTCACATACGGCAAGACAAGCATTGTGCAAATTCCTGCGGCTTTCAGGCACGACACATCTGTTTGCATTGCCGACTCACACGATTCACTCTGCCCTAAGAATTCAGCAGTTTGCACTCTACTCCTGGATTTGTTGATGGAGCATGCTTGTCAGTTATGTTGCCATGGCAACCACAAACACAAGTGTGCGTGTGTGAATGAGCTGCCAGTGAGCAGAGCACGTAGATTGCCTTGTGCACTCTGCTCACTCTTCTCTTGGCAGGTGTGATTTCTTCCAATAATTTAGCAGAGATCTATGGAATTTGAAGACTTTACAAGAAAACAAACCCCACACATGATATGTGACTAACCCTAGGGAGTGACTCTAATGTAGAGGTCTAATTTTATCAGTAAAAAAAAAAATAAATGACTTTAATCAAACTCATGCCTTCTACGCAAGTCTTCAAACTGATTAAAATGCATCACCACATGGTGAAACTGAAGGTAGCAGTCTAGAGTGTAGAGGCTCATGTTTCTACTAATGGTAGTTGGATGCCGTGAGGTGCTTCTATAATCTGAACTCATACTGCAGATGAGTTTTGTGACATGGAGGATACCAGTTTCTCACATATTCTTATTGTCATCTAAATTTAATTTGTATCTTTTTCTTTGCAGACACCTTGTTACTGAAATTAATGTAAAGTCATGTGAGAATACCCAACAAGTGCACTAGAGAAGAGAAATTTTGATATCCATCATATTCATTCTCTCACAAGTATCTCTCCTCCCTCTCATATTATCGATTTCCCTCTCTCTCTCTCTCTCTCTCTTTTTCTCTATATATACAGTATGTCCCCCAAAAAAATTACAATCGAATTTTCGCATTGATAAAACCAGTATGATTAAAATATCTTAATGCTATTTCAGGGTCTCAAAATATAACATCATTCTTAGTTCTACTTTGCAGAAAACCCCATTCAATTTGGTTAAGCGGTCACAGAGAAATGTGGATTGTTGTAAAGCATGTCATGGCTCTGATTCTTCCAAGTTTAGCACTTGGATGCTCTTGGAACTGCTTTTTCATGTGTGAACACAATAGACAGAACTTGGAGGGAAGAGATTCCTGACATGCTCTACAAAATTCCTCATTTCTCTTTGACCACTGAAGCAAATTGATGGGGTTTTCTGTAAGATGTGGGCAATGAGATATAGTTTCATACCCTGAAATTGTGTTTGGATTGATTCACTATTTTTAAAGTTATCTTTGCGGAAGGTACCGTTGTAATTTTTTGGGGGGACATATGGTATATATCTCCCTCAGTTATCTCTTCACCCTTCTATCTCAGATCTCCCATCTCTCGTAGCAAGACAGGTCCCATTTGCCTTTCATCTCTTAGCAACATTCTCCTCCCTACAGATTTGAAATTCATCTCTCTCAGTTAAGCATCTGACTCTAAACCTTGCATGGACTCAATCTCTTCAATGTTAGCTCATTTCAGTTCATTTGGAATTGTGTAAAGGGTACCTCCACACCGTGTTCACATTAACTTTGATAAACATGGTTAAAATCAAATACACAGAATGGTACAGATTTCATAAAAACTGGACATAAGGTAGAAAAGTTATGGAATATCTAGTCTTAATAAACTTTCATGAAACAGCTAGATGACTGTGATTGAATAGTCAAATTTGAGGCAGTAATGGTTTATCACTTGGTCTGACAAGTTTCCCACCAACCTGCTGACAGAGGTTCTCTCAATATTTATTTTCTTACATGAAATCACAGAGGAAAAATTAAATTCTTCTCATCAATTGTTTTGTTGTAACCTAGCCACAATGACTTTTTGAGGCATAAGGGCTGAAGCTCCTAACTTAGCTGATACTGTACGAGCTGAAATTTTCGCGTACAGATATTTTCGCGAATTGCTACTAGGAGAACATTTTCACGTGTTGTTACTTTCGCGGTTGCGAGGTCTAACTGTGCTTATCTGTTCGCACGTTGTTATTTTTGCATGTTGTTATTTTCGCGGTTCAAAGGTGATTCGCAAAATTCGCGAAAATAAAACCATCGCGAAAATTTCAGCTCGTACAGTACATGATTTCATATTTTTGAGCACATTTTAGTGGTAGAGGTGTGCGTTGAGACAAGATCACCTCGGCCAATTTGAATAAGTAGTTGCCACAAACTTCATGGTTTCATGAAAACATGTAAAGCTCAAAGATTTCATGACACTCTCATTTATGTCTAAATCTGATTAGGTTATGACCAGTCAGTTCTGATTGCACTCTATTTGTCTCCAGTCACTTTGAATATGCCCTGATACTGCACTTAACAAACAATGCCTGCCCCATCCAAGAGTTGCTTTCATATCATTCATACTCCCCACAATGCTTCAATTTATAGCCCTCTAACAATGTGCTTCATTTATCAATTGCTACGCACTTTGAAGCGCTTTCTTTGCTGACTGGTACAGATACGTGGGTAATAATTGTCTATGAGTAGAGATTACCTATATAATATGTCTATTTCTATCGTGTTACCTTGAATAGGTGGCTTTCTGTTGGATTGAGGCACATTGTTATATATATCTGTGGGCTTGCGCTAACTTTTCAACTAGGTTAAATTTAGAGACAGTACCAAAATGGTGATGAAGGTAGGCTATAAAGTGCCTGGGAACATAAAGGCAATATCAGTAGGAACTTTGAGGAAAATCTGATGATATAAAGGAAATCATATAAAAAAATATTTTTTTTTGTAATGAAAAGTATGTATTCTCTAGTAGTGATATTGACATATAATTCTCCCTGTTTTCTAAAAGGGTAAGTAAAGTGCATTTTCATCATGCTACAAACATGAAATAGGTTGAATTCTCTATATAGTCTGTTGATATCATTGTCTATGCATGAAGTTAAAATATGTTGAAGTCTTCTCATCCAGTGATGGCTGCGCCAAAACTTAAAAAGTGATAACTTTTGAACAAATTGTCTGATTTTCCTCAAACTTCACTGATGTGTTCTACTAACACTGCTGCACTCACTTAATTTACATTTATATTGGGGTATTATTCTCCTTTAATGAGCACGAGACACCGTGCACCGTGCAGAAAGATATATCATCAATCATGAGGAGATAGAACTGTCTCTCTCTCACCTAAACTCCTCATTGTAGTTGGTTCTAACGTGGGCAGAGACAGAGGAGCTGTATTCCAGGAGTGTCTGAAGGACAAAGAACTGCTGGAAGAGGAGCACAGCGTCGCTAGGCATCAGCTTCTCATGTCGGGAAGGCATCAGTAGCTTCATGGCCTGGGCGAGGACTCGCTCCACGTAGTTGAACTGGAGAAAACAGAGCAGACATGGGAGGAATGGAGATGGAGAATCTATTCTAACTCTCTCACGACCACCAGGCTAAAATTCTATGGACTTTGTATGTAATCATGTTGCTAATGGGACTTAAAGATAATATAAAGTTTTGGTATTACCTCAAAAGTTTCCCTGAATTTCCTTGTCTTAGTTTGTGTTTCAGGTTAAAGTACCTTTCATATAACTAACACTGTGAGACTTACTCGCCCCAAAGTGCTCTCATGTCTTAGTAATCATGCGATAATGGTTTCGTACCAGAGCCGCCGCCGTACGGCGGCGAGGTAGTACACGTATTGTACGAAACCATTATTGCATGATATAACTGCGACCAGCAGCGTGCAGCCCCATACGCATACTGAGTAGCTAACTGCGACCAGCAGCCCTATACGCATAGCTAAATGGGGCTTCGCATTGTAGCTTACAGGATCATGACAGATGTAGTATCGCGGGTAAATATAAACTTAAAATCCAAAAATTTCTTCAATTTGAAGACTTACAGTTAAGTTGAAGTATTGAAAACAGGCTTCGGGCAACGTTTGGTTTTGCCAATAGTCCCTTTCTGTTCGAATCGATGACTGAATGTGACTCGGTCGAGAGGACCTTGGGAGAGCTACACTGAATTGACGGCCAGCGCATGCGCATACAAACATCTTATCAGTTCGTGGATTTGAAATTTGTTCGCATGTGATGTGTGCGTATGCGCTGGCCGTAGTATTAATCAGTGTACATGTAGCTCTCCCAAGGTCCTCTCGACAGAGTCACATTCAGTCATCAATTCGAACAGAAAGAGACTATTGGCAGAACCAAACGTTGCCCGAAGCCTGTTTTCAAGACTTCAACTTAACTGGTAAGTCTTCAAATTGAAGAATTTTTTGGATTTTAAGTTGATATTTACCCGCGATACTAAATCTGTCATGATCCTGAATGCACAATGCGAAGCCCCATTACGCTATGCGTATGGGGCTGCTGGTAGCAGTTAATTGCATGATTACTAAGAAATGAGAGCACTTTGGGGCGAGTAAGTCTCACAGTGTTAGTTATATGAAAGGTACTTTAACCTGAAACACGGAAATTCAGGGAAATTTTTGAGGTACCAAAACTTTTTATTACCTTTAAGGACTTTGACTGTGTCTGCAATTTCTATGCATACCGTTAAGCTGTATTTCATGTTCAGTGGGATTAACTGGCAAACAGAACAAGATATCCATGTGTTCTATACACTAGTATACTAAATGAATAAGGGTAAGATGTATGCAACATTTGATGACATACTCTTACAATATCATATCACATTTTACACACCAGTGAATTCACAACAGTGTTCGGCAAACTCAGAATTACATATTATTTTTAAAACATTAACAATCAGTCAGTGCTGCACTACTGAGTACATGCACTACATTATCGTCGTGAAAAAAAGAAAGAAAGAAAAAGAAATGGAGGGCTATGCAATGCCATGTACTACACAGAGTATCTATTGGACATAGGATCAAGTATTGAGATTCACTTTTATGAAATAGAGATGATAATCTGTTCTCTATAAAGTAAATTCCAGGCATGGCATGTATTTTAATACTTCAGCTGCAAAGTTTTGGATTATCAACCTTATGGTCATAGTCTTCAGAAACAACTGACCACAAAGCTATTGGTGTTGTGATTTGTGTATAAGATTCCAAAATGACTATATTGTACGGTGTATACAGATACCCATTATTATGTTATCATTACAACCACTGTTGTTCTGGTTCAGCTACACATACTGTAAAAGTGGAAATTTTCGCGGTGTTGAAATTTTCGCGCGTTTCGCGCAACCAGAAACTAGCGCGAAAATAAAAACACGCGAATATTTTTGCTTGCCATACGTTCCTGTGCGTGATGTCTTGATTCCGCGGAATTAAAAACATGCGAAACTCTTCTGACCTGGCCTAGCGCGAAAAATTAGTCGCGCGAAAATATCCACTTTTACAGTAGTTAAATATTGCAAAATTGTGGCACCCCTGTGTAGATGCTGCTGCTGCTCATAGTTTTTGAGAAGGAAATCATTGTAGGGGATTATTTCAGCAAAGCAAATCTCACAGCTCTACTAGCCTTTATTTGTTAGAGTCAAGGGGTGCACACATGACTTACCAGAGTAGCTTGGGTGGTTTCCAGGACCCTCACCAACCAACAAATGTTGAAGAACTTGCCCTCGTCATTCCCCCAGTTAGACTGGAGACAGATCAAGACGAACACAAAGATGTGAATTTTTCATATCAAAACTCCCAGGGGCATCTCATACTTTATTCAAACTTATTGATGATTTACTCAGGCAGCCCCAGTGACAAAATATTTCATACCCTGTGGCACATTACGATATTCCGCTTACCTTGTGCAATTTGAATGATCTTTTGCGGAGTGGAAAATCAAGTATTTCTACCAGGTCATTCACACTTATTGAATACTTCTAGGCAACACTCGTTAACAGAGAAGGATGAACCAAAATTTACTACATGTACGTACACTTATGTATCTCTTACTTTGCAGGCATATTCATAGTCTTTTCCTTAATTACAATTATACCAAACTGGGCTATGCCTAATATAATCGACCATGTTCCCTCAGATCTTCCATCCAGCTTTTCCTTCATGTTTAAAACATATACAATGTATTAAAGTCTAGAGCGAGAGAACTCTGGTGTAGGGGTACTCTCGTACCCCTACACCACCTCTTTTGAATTTTCTTCTTTTTACCCTTGGTTCCTAAAAAAATTGGGGCCCTGTTGTAAGAAGATCAAACACAAGTCAGGTATCAGCCAATCAGAATTGAGTATTCACAGACTTACGTTTAATTTTCTGATTTATGTTCGATCTCAACAGGGACCCAGGTTTGTCCAAGAAACACATCAAGCATTATCTTTTCTCTCAGTCCTAGTTGTAGCTTGTAATCAAATTGAGAGATAATTAGTACTTCTTTGTAGTAGTATACTTTGTGTGGCAATGTCTAAGTGAAGTGCATTGAGAACTGTGGCAGTTCTGGAATGTGCGTCATAAAAAAGGTTACTGTTGATATAACTAGTAAGTGTTCTCATGACTGCGCATCTTCTTCCATTTTCTAAATGAGCTTACAGAGTCTAAAGACCATTTGGTGTTATCAAATCCATCTTGCTGTAGGTATTGAAGCTACAATCTGGTTGTCAGGGAAATAATTTCCTTGCATCTCAGTACTGAAGAAGAAAAGGATTCTTGCCGTAGCCTGTGTGTACTTAGACAAGAAAGGGCGCACGACTTCCCCCATTCTCACCTGATGGGCGATGAGTATCAGCTCAAAGAGAACGATGGTTGATGCATTGGTCAGCTCCTGAACCAGCTTCGCCACCTATAGGGGGCAGCAGACAATACAAAGGAGATACTGTCACACAGAACGTCTAGACATGATACACTCTCCAATACTCTAGCAAATCAAACAAGCTGAAACATCCCATGGTACAATGCCTAAGTACTCTTTTCTTTTTTCAGCAACCTCTGTCCAATCAGTCACTCAAAAAAACTAAATGTCTCATTTGTCTCTGTATTCAATTTAGCTTTGCCAAAGTTTTATGACAGAATGTCTATTCTGTGTCTAAAAAACTTTACATCTCTGTACCATTGTACGAGGTATCTAATATCAGTGATTTTTAAAGTGACAATTTACTTCAATCTGTGAATGGTGCACAATCTCTTTACTTGACCTTGTTTTATAATTAATTGCCAAGAGACAAGACAAGGATGGAGGATTCCTGCAATATCCAAGCAGGAGATTAAAGCTGAAAGTTTGAGGATCAGGTGCTTGAGCCCTCTAGTGTTCAAAATAAACCAGTTTGCAGCAAACCCACATGAAAGCTGTACAATGTATGTTATATGCATACTCCTGGACTGGGAGATTTTTAGAGAAGTCATAAATGCTCACACTCTCCAGATCATCCTCCCCACTCCCCATCCCCATGACACATAGGTGAGGGGAAAGTCCCCTTTTCAATATACAAAGATCTTTTGACACTGTTTTTGTACTTTTATCCTCTCCTTTTTAAAACTATCTGATGAATTCTGAATGTCATAGAAACATAATTTGGATAAAAAGTCAGAACACACTACAAATCAATAATCTCTGAGTTACCAGGACCAACAATTGCACTAAAACATGCCAGTATAAAACCTTTTAATGCTGGATGGCTTTGCATCAAAGCAATAACACATGCATCATGAAAATGAGGATAAACCCCCTCAAAAAAAAAAAAAAAAAAAAGAGAGAAGAAAGTGAACAAAACAAAACAAACCAAAACCAAAATAAACAAGATGAACGCTGTGTATGAAATTGCAAAAACAAGGATACCAATGGATTGATAAAGATTACTAGAATGACATATAAGATCTTGCATGTTAACACTTAGCACATTCTTTTAGAGCGATAATTATAACCTTAAAAGGTTATGTCACTATCAGCTTCCTGCCATGTGGTACGCCAAACAAACACCGAATGTCCTTTCCATATACAGCGTTACACAGGCTCTTATTAGGGAAACAGGAAGGATGCATGCTACCACAAGCAGATAAGAAACTCTGCATTCAAAGTACACGAGGATAGGAGCACAGTCATAGCCTTGTAACTGACAATGACATATCCAGATCCTTCAGAGAATCATTATATGCCTTCAAAGAATCCAATGGATATTTTTTTTTTTTTTTTGATCTGTGGCAGAATAAGTTCATCGTCATTGAGCCCAGTCTCACTGTAAATACTGTGACATTAAATTCTATAATGTTTTACCCCTGTCCATTCACATTGGATGTTACTGTGGTTGAGAAAGCTGGTTAATTTTGAATTCTCAGTACAAAGTTCTCTCTTTCTACTATCCTGATACATTAATGTTGGTGTGAATAGTCTTGTTGAAAGACTGAATGACTGCAAATACTGTAAAACATGATATATTTGCAGCATGAAATTTTCGCGAATTGGAGCCGATGGCCTTTTTCGTGGCATGAAATTTTCGAAAATTGCCACTGGCGTAATTTGTAAAGGGCCTACCCAGTCCCGACGTTTCGGCAAGCATGTTCTCACCATTCTCAAGGGAATGAGTGTGGGTAGGCCCTTTCCAGGGTCACATACATATCCAAGAAAGAATGTGGTGCACCGTTAAGCCTTCTACCACCTAAATTGTTAAGTTTGCAAATTATCGTTAAGGGCCCCTTCTACATACAACCATCTTTGTTTTCATTGAAACATCTGCTTCAATTACACCTTACATGCAATTCTTATTTGCACTAATGGGGACTTTTGACCTTTGACTCCACTTTTTTCAAATAATTCTACTTTTGCAAGAAGCATCATAAAAATAATCTTTTTCTCCACTGCTGCTACATTAGTGTTGTCCTGCAAAATATCAGGTATTGTACCATGTATTTTTTCCTTTGTGTCTGCCTATTCTATTAAATGCCTTTTCAAATGTTACAGATAGAAGCCCAAGACAAAGTTTAAATGGTAAGGACTTATCTTCATAACCCATCAGAGGATATGATACTGCCTGTTTATTCCTACAAGGATATATGGATATTGATTTCAGTCATATGCGAGAGAATGAGAGCAAGACACATTCAGATGTTATAAACACCTCAAAAGAGGAAGTATTACGTACTGTTATCAGGCATGCATGGTATGCATGGACAGAAGTGCACACGACGACACAGTTTCCTACCACAAAGAAACGGATGATGAAAAGAGTTTGGAGGGAGGAGCTAACACAGCAACTAATGGTGAGTTTGCATGACTTGGACTACATGACCAATGTTGTTTGTGTGTGTGTGTGTGTGTGTGAGTGCGGATGTTGTGGTAGACCACAAGTGCCTTACATCTCACAGACATATATAGAACATGGTATTTGTGGTTTTTGACACGGAAGAAGCATTCTAAAACTGCTTCCTAACGTTTGAAACTAAATAGAGAAAGAGAAAGAGGAGTGAGAGTTAGGAGGCTGCTTGTGGAAAAGACCAGGAAAACCTGACGACAGGAAAATGAATGTTGTTTCTGCCTGAATCTCTACAAATCATTCATGATGACAGCACCTCAAGATGACATCACATAGTCACAAGATGGCATCACGCAGTCACATGACTAGATAATATATTACTGAAGGTAAAACATAATTTCCATATGCCTGCAGAAAACTGTTGATTTTTGCTGTAGAATGGAAACATTATGTATGTCAATATGTGTGAAATAACGCTGTGATAACACAATTTCAATTGGATAAAGATGACAATGAGAAATACTAGCCAAAAATGTTCGCCAGAAGTAGGCTACTACAGTCTCAGAGTATAACTGATCGTGGCTGCTGCAAAATCTTTTATAATTGACTATCAATAACTAACAACTCAGGCCACAGCAGTATCCACTAATCTTCTGTGCTAGAGTGAATCGCATGTAGCTACAACAGTTGGGAGATTGCTTGGGCACAACTGATCACCTATACCCACCGATACCCACTACTATACCCACCTATACCCACTACTAAACAGGGAGGGCTCTTCAGGAATAAAAGTCCAGTACACTGGCTTTGAACATTTTACTCTAATGATCTCTTGTAACACTCCAAAACAATTCAAGATCCTGGCAAATCGCCTCAGCCTGACAAGTTTCTTGGTAGACCCTTTTGCTGTACTACAAGCAAATTCCAAATGATGACAGATGAATTTTGATCCCTTCTGAGAACTATGTTTGCTGATCAAGTCTCCTAAATTTCTCCTTGCTTTGTAATTTGCATACAACAAAACAGACATGCTTTGGGTTTGTCTTGAATCTGTATGAGGTGACTAATTACTTCCGCCAAGGGAGGAGGTTATGTTTTCGTTACCGTTGGTTTGTGTGTTTGTCCTTGTGCAAAATAACTCAAAAAGTTGTAAACGGATTTGGATGAAACTTGCAGGAAAGGTTTAGAATGATAACAGATGATTCAATTTTGGTAGTGATCCGAGAATTTTGGGGGAATTTATGAAGGATTTTTGATATTTTGGCAGGTAGGGTCAATGAACTTGAGAGTTCAGGCTGCGTGTATTTGAGGTTTGCATGCGCGCACTAAAGTGCAAGCTCTAGTTTCTACTAGGGCGAGGCACGCCGTGCAGCTGAGGGTTTATGACGTAACAAAAGGTTTCTATATTGGGAAATCTGGCGACTTTCAGCACACAAGGCTATAAGTACATATGGGTGGTATCTCTATGAAAGAACAAGATCAGTGGTGGAAATGAGCTGCATGCTTGGCGGAGGTCTGCGCTTTGAGAGTGCTTCTCTAGTTTCTTCTGTCTTGATAAAGAGAAGGAACATTAGTGCTTTGTATTTTTTAATACATATTCCTGGAGACAATGTATATTTGAGGGAAACATTGCTACTTCGTAGCCCATCATATGAGCAAGAAAATTAATCCAGTTAGAGCTAGGATGGACTGATTTTGCCACAACACACATTTTCCATAGACACTTGCCCAAGTCTACTTGGGACTCAGGACTCGTCCTCAACAGGTAAACAAATAGGTACAATTTCAACGCTTTGTAGGATGGTATATACTGAAACTTATTTGCTCTTAACTTTCTATACATTTGGCAAGTGGGTTCAGAATTTGAATGTTTTGTCCTATTGTGTGGCTACTTTTATCAAAGTATTTTCGGTTTTCGGTTGATTTTCTTTTGACACTTGATGCATGCGTTGCTTTCATCAATAACTTTCAGTCTGTGTTACAGCTTAAGTTGTACTTCATAAGGAAGTCACTTCTATTGGCACTAACACTCCGGATAATTTTTCTTGGCATGTATTGACAAAAGAGCTGTCCTGAGCATGATATCGGTACAAGGGCTTGTTGATCTGAACATAAACACACAACTCCCACTCATTGGTTCGTAAGTACACATTGGTTCAAATCACAGCCACATATGTTACACACTGTATCATTCATCTAGTAACACAAACACACACATACACACACACACACACACACACACACACACACAAAGATGACTGGCATTTTGGTGATCAGTTTATCTCTATTACTAATGACTGATGTAGCAATTACCAAACACATATATTAAAGGGATGGTATAGTTGTGGTTAAGATGGGGGATTCAGATTTTAATTCTCTGCGAGATAATTAGAAACCGCTCATGGAATATTAATATAATATGGACTATCCTTGAGGGGGATATGACATTTATTGCCTGAATTAGAACTGTATTGCCCAAGGTAAAGACGAGGGCAATGCTATTCTAGTGACGGCAATCAATGTCATATCCCCCCGAAAGTAGACAGTCCATATCATTATTACTACCCATTTCAGGCATCTTGAGCAGCAAAATAAATCATTACAATGTAAACTTTTTACAACTTCCCAATTCACGGTAACAAGTTTCCACTCAGCGCTCAAGCTCTACACCACATTGCACGCTACATCCCTTTACACAGCTCAGGTACACAGCACACATATAATAGCCAACTCACACAGGCACAGGTATCGTCCTCTATTTTTATGTGTTAACCAATTAAAATTTACTCTTCGTAGCGAAACCACTCTGCGAGAAACTGTCATCAACAGCAAATTTTGGGCCTTACTAGGAGCTCAAGTGCCCGGATCCTATATTCCCCTCGTTTTAACACGCAAATACCATAGGCATTTGCCGAAGAAGGCAATATGAGAAATTTACCCCTCTTCTCCCTGCTTGTGCGCAATCCCATGTGTAAGATGAGGGGAATACAATTTTGAAGAACCACAGCTCAGATGCCTGATACAGGTAATAATAAAGAGCATAAAATTCTACGAAAAATTTTAAGTTAATTTGATGAAAATCGGATTTGAAATGGCTGAGAAATAAAAAAAAAAAAAAAACAAAGTAAAACAAAGTCATCCTAATCAAAGGTGGGTCCCATCTTTTATTATAGGACCTCTTTGTTTTGGGACATCTCAGCCATTTCAAAACCAATTTTCATCAAATGAACGTTGAATTCCTCTTAAAATTGTATGCTCTTCAATATTTCAAAAGATGTTTCTCCTTCTCTCTAAGAAAAGTTGGAAATTTGAGGAACCATCCCAACCAAAACTATACTTCCTCTTTAAGTAGTCCCTCTTTCAATAAAACTTTTGCACAGGTATGTCTTGTTTGTGTTTGATAAGCAACCTTCGTGTGACACGATGGCTGCCATGTTAGGTTTCTTGAATGTTTGCACGATAAGAACTTCTTGCTCTTGGGATTTCTGGTCCACCAAGTGGATTTCTTTCTCTTTAATTGAATGTTGGTCCTGGAATGAACAAAAGATCCTACATCATGGATCACTTATAATAGCTACATGGTGAAATTTTACTAGATTGCCTCTTGGACAAGGACAGTGAAGAATTCACTCTCTAATCTATTAAAAATGTTAGACAAACCAGATTGCAAGATGAAAACTTGTATAGATTTTTTTTTTTAAAGAAGTACTATAAGTTTATACTTCATGCTGAGCTAATGCACAAATAGATAAACATCAATGTTTACTTTATGCAGTATCATTTCTGAACTATTTGACTCACATGCTGAGGATTAAGCAGCATGAGACATGAATTGTGTGAAACAGCAATAATATCTTAGAAATTACACAGCAAATAAGCAAAGCCATGAAGAGTTTTTTGAAGAATCATAAAGCTAAAAAAAAAAAAAAGGCAAATGGCCTTGATAACACACACATGATGAATAAATGCTTTAAAAGAAAAAAAGGATCAATCAAATAGCATCATATCGTCAAACATAACTCTTTTGGTGGAAGAAATAAAAACTCTGAAAAACTAATAAAACAATGGTTTGAAAATATATCTTCAACCAAAACTCAGGCAAAGAAAAAAAAAAACATTAGAGATACTAAGATGATCAAAGAGACAATACTGAGAAAAGATAGTAGAAAGAACTTTAAGAAGCTTTATGAATTCATTCTCATCCAACCTAATATCAGGTAAAGGATACAGCTTTCAAGGAGTATTGTCATTTTTTTTACATTAAAATCACATAGCATTGATGTTTATAGGTCACTTGGACAAGTATTATTACAAATGTAAAGAATTATTTAAACACTTACACAGTTTCCTGTTGATATTCATGAAATACTGAGCAATATAAAATCTACCTTGGGAGAGTGTACATTGATGTATTTTTTGAGTCAATCTTCTATGATTGACAGAGAAATGAATGCACGATTAACAAGCAATAATGTAATTCATGGGAGGGATGAAATTTGGTTGTTTGATGATATGCCTTATTGAACAGACAGAGTTTTGATAGTCATGAATTTATTGCATCAGTAAGCAGCAGATAGAGTACAAAAACTCATTAAAATGGTTCCCATTTTATAATATTCACTAACTGGCTTTTTGGGTGAATAGTCAACACTTTCCCCTACAAAGTACTTCAGAAAAGAGAACTAATATACAAATGTGACTTAGGTAACCTTTATTCAGTAATGTAGGGAGGGGGAGGGGGGAGGGGTGGCAAGGAGAGACAATTTTCCAGAGATTTTGCTTTCTTGAATGTGTTGTTTACTCCAACTTCAATTAAATATGTATAAAGGGCAGTTCATGAATAGATGAGAATGGGTTTTCACTTCCACTACTCTTCTACACTGCTGATTTAAGGTAATTGTATGCTTTGGTGTAAAGGAAGAAATATGGAAATGTCACATTCATTATTACTCACAGAAAGCTGAGGGCCATGAGGTTACAAGATTATCAGACACTACCTCAAGTCATGCTGCATTGAAATGTTATCAAATCGTACCCTCATATCAAACAATTGGAACGTGGGTCTGAAGCAAAACATAGGTTTATCAACATACAAAGATCAAGAACAATTGACTGCTCACAATAAGTACGTGTTAAGTTGACTCTTAACTCAAACAGACTTAAAGGTGTCCAGTTAAATTGATTAAAAAAGAAAATAGAAATGGATACTACGTTGCATACTCATGTCACAGGAATGCCAACTCCTGCTAAACGAGGTACTTCTAAGAACGTCCTTCCTTGTATAACAAATATTATGCACAGATCAACACTGCCTAAGTTTTCAGCTTTGAATCACATTAAGGTACATTTTGTATAAGTGACTCTTTGCTCTCCACTTGTGTGTGTGTATGTGTGTGTGTGTGTGTGTGTGTGTGTGTGTGTAAGTGATGCTGAAGTGAATTTAGGCAATTAGGGCAGGGAGAGGGTTGAAAAATTGTGGCTGACTGCTCATACTAATACTATCAGACACTAGGGTGGTATGATCACAAACTAATAATTATAATGATAATTAGCATTAGCATTAGTGTTAATGTTCCTATGTGCTCAACCAGACCTTGAAACTTATACGGTTATTCAAAACAATAACAGGATACTGAAAGGAAGCCAGGTGGAAAAAAACAAACAAACCCAATATTACGATGTATTTCTCGTTTGCAATCATATTCATGAGAGAAAATATCACATTACATGCATGCAACCTTGTATATTAAGGTATAGAGAGAATATCAAAATAAACATAATCTCTGTGAAAAAAATATCTGATGTCACACCAATTCTCACAAACTTGTAACAAAAGTAGACCTAGGTAATCCTGTCTGTGTGGCCAGTTTTTGATAGTATTATGTCTTTCAATATTTTTTTTTAAACTGTTTATCCACATTATCCTGTATACATAGAAACTGTGTGATGAGCCAGCCACGCTAAATCCAGCACAATTCTCTCAACATACTTAATTACATTTACACAACCAACTGAAGAGCTGAAAGCAGGATCAATCTACTTGCAAAGTAAAGCACTTTCATTCCAAGATTTCAACACATTCTTTTATTCTACAATGTACTGTATAGAGAATCAATCCTGCACTCCCTTTCTCATTTTCTACATGAATTTCTTGAATGAAGACAATTCAAACAGGATATCCCTCAGAACATATACACTTTGTCTCCAGCCCTCATACAGTTGCTAACCACCAATATTTGCTAACTTCCCATAGTCCATTCCTTCCCTATCATCTCAAAGTACAGGGTACATACAGTACCATGTGTAATTTACTCTGAACAAACTGCTATTAAAGTCATTCACTGCAAGAGAGTACACCAACACCAAATGCCTTAATCACTTGTGAGTTGCAGACTTTTAGGATTTTATGTTCCTTTTCTGGGAGTGTACTGTGTATACATTGCATGTACCCAAAGGCCGAATACGGTATGGCATATGACCTTTGTGTTGCCATGGTGATATAAGGAAATGGCTAGATCAGTATAACATCTCTGTGTAGATTTTTTTTTTCTTTTCTGCTGGTCCTATGATGTATACACTTCATAAAATATTTATGAAGAAGAAGTTCAAATTCTGTCTGCATATATGTGCTACGTGTGAGTTTCTTTTATAGCTTTTAAGACAACAAGATTG
This sequence comes from Diadema setosum, assembly GCA_033980235.1. Taxonomy (NCBI): domain Eukaryota; kingdom Metazoa; phylum Echinodermata; class Echinoidea; order Diadematoida; family Diadematidae; genus Diadema; species Diadema setosum. The sequence goes on from CM067060.1 coordinate 48,512,289, forward strand.
CAAGGTCATAATGTTGACCATAATGTCTGACAAAGCCCCTGGCTTATAGCTTTAATACAATGCAGTTGAACTACTTTGACAGTCTGATTTTCATCTTCTGCAGCAAATTAAAACTACTTCATCATGTCCATCTTTAAATCGTCAAAGACGCTTGTAGGGCACTATGAACTTTTTATTCTTGTAATCATTATCACTATCATCATCATCACCACCACCACCACTACAAATGCCATCACTGTCACTGCCTTCCTCCTCCTCCTCCTCCTCCTCCTCCTCCTCATTATCATCATCATCATCACCATCATCATCATCATCATCACTAATATCATCATCATCATCATCACCATCATCACCATCATCACCATCATCATCATCATCATCATCATCATCATCATCATCATCATCATCATCATCATCATCACTGTGATTAACATCTTAGTTTGCCAACACTGGACAAGCGAAGAAAATGTTGCAGCATCTGTCCGCACAAAAAAACCTATACACATGTCATACATTCGGTGAGCACTCCACTGTATCAAAACCAGAGGCCGGTATCAAAGCATGCATCTCCTCTACAACCAGCTCATTGGTATTATCACAGCGAGAACAAATATTATCACTTTCTGAGAAGCCTTTGGCAGCTTGGTGACGGATATGATATGGAAAACATGATGCTGTCACCTACCAATTTTTGCTGCTAAAGGCACTATCATATTTTTTTTTTGTCAGTTTTGTAACAAACCTGTTTGGATGCATGGCTTCAATGCATTAAATACATGATACCACACAGCTAAAAACAAAAATGAAAAAGAAAAAAAAAAGAAAAGAAGACTTATATTGTTTCCACACTATGTCAAAAGCAAACCAACAAATTTACAGAGAAGAAAAAGACAGAATCATTTTAGAATTTAAAAGAGGGAGAAAAAAAAAGTATGAGAAAAAAGGTACAATGTAAATGCTGATGACTTGTGCAAGGTCTTCAAATTGCGTAGGGCTGATGAACAATGACATAGCACGCACACACATAATGATGGGGCACAGACAATTGTTCTTGATTAATGATGCAACACCAGCATGGACTCTACCCTGCATTCTGCTGTTATTTGATGAGATGGAAACACATTTCAACTACAGTGCAGCCTTTTTCCCCCGAGAGGTGGCAAAACACTCCAACAATATTCATTGAAATCATCACATAGTGGCTGAGTCATCTAGCAAAGCTCAAATAAATGAAAATGACAGCTTTTGGACGAGCTCTGTGTGGGTCAAGGCAATAAGAGATTAATTCAATACATCTGATGATGCGGTAATAATGTATGGGAGTGACGTGCTCACGCTATGATGAACACAGTCTAGCAGAAAATTAGCTTCCATAGGGGTGTGGAGATAAGATAAAATGGTGAGAGATATATGTAGATGGGCAGAATTGGCTGTGAACTAAGCCTAGTCTTTAAAGAGAAAGTGGTGTCTTTGGAAGTAAAGTAAGGGACGGACAAAATTTTTCTTATATATCATTCTATTCAATATGTCATTCACAGATGCCAACAATCACCATTTCATAAAGTCATTTCACTAAGAAATATTAGACATTCTAAATATGAGGTCCAAACAATTTTATTCCAGGTTTATAAATGTCTCTTTTGTAGCAATCAAAGTGCACCATAACTGCTTTCACCCCCTTTTTTCTACCACTTATATTTCATGAAGTGACAAAGTTTATCAAAATCACCTGGAACACATTGCTATTGTACCATATATTGGTAGCTTTCAAAATCAGATATCAAGATTGCAGGGCAGATGTAATTGCATTCGAATAACTTCCCTTTAACATGGTGCACAGTAAATGAACTATGGATCAGCAAATTCCCTGCCAGTTCTAATTTGCAGGACACAGACTATCTCTAGATCATCTTACTGTTCACTGAATATCATTTATTCGGTATAATCCACAGCATGGAGAGTCTCCCCTTCTGCTGCTCTGACAAATATGGATAACTAATTTGAGAGCCTATTCTGAAGTTAAAGCCCCGAACAAAGATAGGACGCACAAAATACATTCTTGATGGTTATGATACCTAGGCACTTTCATTTTTACACTCTGGGAAACACACATCAATACTATTCAGTAATGATACACCTGTCTCATACATTCCACTTTCTTCTCTCAACCTCACTGACTGAATTCTATGAGATGTTTCTAGACAGCATAAATTAGACCCCAACCTTCATCTAGGATGTAATTCAAGAACTGGCACATTTGTGCCTATGAGGTCACATCTTAACCAAATGATTTTTTTTCCCTAAAATTATACTCTGAATGTCACAGCTTGCTAATTCATTTGAATGGCAACCTGAGAAAGATTATGGCTACTTCTAGCAGCGAACAAGAAAAACTGATTTTTTTTATTTTTCCCATGGGACTACATGTATGCTAGATGCTTAATATTGGCTACAGTATATTCAACAGGGAACAGAATCTTGCTTGTTCAATTGTAGTCTATAAGTAACTATAAGCAGACTGTGATTTAAATTGAAATCACACTGCACTGATGAAAAATAGGCAAGAGACAACAGACTTTTTAGAAGGGCAAGCATGTATAGTGTATATGGCCTCTATCCGCTTTTGGTCACCGCAGCTTGCGATACCGATATTTGGTGTTTCACACACTAATTTGAATACTATAAAGATGTAAATTTTTGCAGCATTGAAATTCTTGCAACAATAGAAGCAAATATTTTTCTATTATAAGAACTGTTACTGTATCATATGTCTTGATTTCACAGAATTAAATACACGCAAAGTTTATATTACCCAGCAGGGCACAAAAACAACAAAAAAATACTTGTGCAAAAATATCCACTTTTACAGAAGTTTCTCATGCATGGTTGTGAGTTGCCGGCATGGTGACTGTCAAAGTGTGGCTTGAATGGCAGTGCAAAGATGGCAGCAATGTCACAGCTAATCGTACTCAACAGACCAACACCCAGTTTACCAGGACACTTTGAATACAAGACTAGTCTGGTTCTCACATCAGAACTGGGAATTATCCAAATTCAGACATTGCCATTGTGTGACAACATCGATCAAAACTTCTCTATGGAGACTAGTTTCTTGCAGATGACAAAGTTTTGTTTCCACAATACTTACAAATGATCATTGAAACCTTATCACTCCATCGATCTTTCTGCTTAAAGGGTTTGAGACTGATTTACTCTTCGGGATAACAGATGACGGAAGATGAGCAATATAGGCATCATGTACATCACTGTATCTTAACGTCCTTTGACTGTAAAGTCAACTACATTTGGTTTCTGCAACCTTTCATGCTCCATACCCAAAAAGAAAACTCATCAATGGTTTGTATAGTGTATTCACATCTTTGTAAAGCCAACTTAGGCTTCCGTTTGTGAGATCTTGTAATGGGTCCACGACGAAGGCATATTAGTTGCAATAAAAACAATTTGCCAGAGGAATTTTATTAATTTGACAAATCAGTTGCTTCCAAATATCAAAAATACTTCTAATATACTAGTAAGCCTCATCGTGACCATGTCTAAATATTGGAAGTTGACATTAAAAAAAAAAATGTTTGATTTAAGATTTTTATACATAAAGGCCCAATTTGGAAATTGTTTCAATGCTTTTAATATCTACAGAGACAGCACCTAGGTACTGAGAAAATGCACTCAAACTGATCTGCTTGCCTGTATGCACATTGAAGTACAAAAGTGTTTTAACCCATTGAGGAAGTGCTGATTTTGCTATAACATGCATCTGCCATAGACACCTGCCCAAGCAAATTTGGGACTAGTCCTCAACGAGTTAATGTGTAACTGTTCCTTCTGTCAATATAATAGAATATTTTACTTTGTTAATTTAGAAATTAATAATACATTCAAGTTTTGGATACTGAATTAAACTAGTCTCCATGAAAGCATATTATCTTCAAAAAGTTATATGGCCATCCGAACATAAATTCCAAATTTGGATGTGAGAATCAAATTCTGTGTCACATTTGCTTGTTTTTTTAACCAGGGGAAAAAAAAAAGTTGCATTTAAGACAACCTTTGCCCATTTCAATCAAAGAACATTACTCCACTACATGGGTGTTGGTCTGTTTCAACAATGGGTGAATGGCGGACTGTCATATAAGTGTGGCGTACTTTACCTCGACAGTCTAAGGGTTCGTATAAACGAAGGAATGGAGTTTAACACATAGGATTGAAAACAAACAAACAAAAGAGGAAGAGATTACTGCAAGCAAGGGTAAAGAAAACAAGTGTGTTAAATATGGTGAAATGTTATCTGCTTTTAGTATTGATCAAGGATTTGTGGGCAGAGTGGAAGGACTACAAGCAATCAGAAAGAAAATATCTAGGGAGCATAAGCACTCATGAAGGCTGTGATTATTTCACTGTGAATGCAGATCTAGTTATGGGATGTGTTACAAGAACTGCCCAGTGGCTCTCCGAAAGTCTAACTGGGTGTTGTCATCCTACTGTGCCATTTGCTTTACACAGTATCATTGGTTCATACTAAATCTATGCATTCCCTGACTTCTACAACATGAGGTACTCTGTGAAAGATGGGAGTTGACAGTAATAGCAATGTCCATTGTTTAATAACAGAATGCATCGCCTTTGTTCTTTACATGGGAATTTTCCAGCAAAGAGACTTTGGAACCAAAGGCTCTTAGAATCCATGATTGTGGGGACTGAAACTTCATTGCAAAGAAGAAAAAAAAAACTGTAACAGGAACCTGCAAATCTGCTCATGAAAGATTCTTTATATAAAGACAATCATGCCTCACACAGTAATCATAATTGTGATCCAGACGCTGATGAGGGCCTTTCATAATGTCTTATGCACACCAGAATGCTTCACTCCTGTATAGCTGCAATCCACTTTTGAATCCTTGTGCACTGCGTGGATTACATTTTACATATAAGTGGGCCGACTGAAGTGGTAAGAGAATCGCTTACGTACACTGTGATGGATTAACAATGGGCGGAACTTGTAACTGAACCCCCCTCCTTATGTCCCCTTTCAAGATGAAATAAGGAGATAAGCATCTAAGCAAAAGCCTTTGAAGCACTCTGGGTACATTAAGGGTTGAATATTCTGCTTCATTTTTCGTTTCTTTTCGCACGGAAAGAAACCAAGCCCTCGTCGAGCCATTTGTTATCAATTTCAAGAGGAGTGAGTTGCGCTATCTTTAAAAATTCCCATCAATCAACAGTTTTGGCACACTAGTATATGTGAGATGATAACTCGGTCTCGATTGCAGTTTTATGGGAGTCTCATTGGCTTGGATATGGATGATGCCCTTTAAGACTGAAACACATCATCAACCAGTAGAGATATTGAAGATGGTGTCACCTACCTCAGCATCGGCATAGGTCTGCCAGCTATCGGTATCGGTCTCTAGGAGGAGGGAGTGGGCCTTGGTCCTCGGTGGTCTCCATCTCTGGGGAATCTCTGGGAGACAGGTCAGGACCACAAGCAGGTCCAGGGCTGCCTTGCCGCTGAAATATCACACAGAAATGAGGGGTGGGTTACAGGTATGAGCCAGAGAATGTAACAATACATCATTAAAGGACAAGTTCACCTTCATAGACATATGGGTTGAGTGAATGCAGCAATACTAGTAGAACACATCAGTGAGAGTGTGAGGAAAATCGGACCATTCGTTCAAAAGTTATGAATTTTTGAAGTTTTTGCTCAGTCACGGCTGGATGAAAAGACTACTATAGCTTGTGATGTCACATGTGTACAACGATATAAAGAAAGAATAAAGAAAATTCAACATATTTCCATTTTTCTCTCATAACAAAAGAACACTTGACTTCTCTCTTTCAGAAGGCAGGGGGAATAATATTACCCTGAACATACGTCTGTAACAAGTTGAAGAAATGTGCACTTTATTAAAAAAGTAAAGTTTTGTGAAATTCTCTTTTCATTTTCCTTACATTGTTGTACGCATGTGACATCATACACTGTAGTAGTCTTCTCTTCCAGCAGTGACTGCACAGATACTTAAAAATAGTCATAACTTTCGAACGGATTGTCTGATTTTCCTCAAACTTTCACTGATGTGTTCTACTAATATTACTGCATTCTCTCAATCCTTACGTATATGAAGGTGGACTTGTCCATTAATGGCTATAACGGGCCTCAAAACCAGTTGTTGCCTGGTGGCCAGGGGAAGCTGGCAGCCACCATATTGCCTAATAGAGAAAATTATTGATAGCATAAAAATGTGCATAATTGTAGGTTTATAATAATAACAATTACCACCATCATCACCATCATCTTGATAATAATAATAAGAATAATGATAATATAATCATCATCATTTTTAATATGATTACATTATTAATATCATCATTATGGTTGTTCTTTTTTTATCATTGAGGGATAACAGGGGAAATGTTAGGCAGGCTTTTCCTACTTATATACTTGTAGCACTGTGACGGCATAAAAAGCTTGCCAAAGTTACAGGGTTTTGAGGAAATCCAGAGGAAGTGCACACACTTTCACTAGGGCATTAATGTATCAAATGAGGGGAAACTGACACTTAGAATTCTATTTTTGATAATAAACATAATTTGATTTCCAATTTATAAAGGAAAACACAAGATCCACTATTGAAAAGGATTTCACAGAGTTCTTTGTACATCAGTGCTACAAAGTCTTCTTGCATAAAGCCACCCCCCCCCCCCAAAAAAAAAAAAAAAAATTCCCCTCATTTTTTTTTTTTTTTGGGGGGGGGGGTGGGGGGGGGGGGGTTAACAAGGATACAGCCCTGAAAAAAAAAATAATTAATTCAACAAAACGGCAGATTTTTATTTGGTACCCCAGGGTGCCAAAAACCTGCTTCATATATTACAAGCTGTCTTCACAACTCCGAACTACCTCCGTGAGACCTCCTCATTACAGCTTCACACATTGGGAAGTGCTAATAAACTGCACTTGATGACTACAAGGTAGGAATTAGCTCTAATTAGCTCATAGCTCTAAGAGTTAAGTTGAATTCAGATATCAGTCATTAAAATAAGAGGTATAAACTTTGATGTTAATACTGTGAAGCAAGAAATTTTCATGGCATGAAATTTTTACGCATTGCAGCCTACGGCCTTTTTCAATGCAATGAAAATTTCACTAATTCCCTCTGACATCCGATGAATACAGTGTAGACAAGAACTTAAGCATGCATTTTAATTTTGCAAATCTCGGCTTGCGCGAAATTCACAACATGAAAATACAGTTTTACAGCAACTCCCCAAGAGGTTAAAACCATAGTACTGGCTCCCTGTGGCATGTACCTTATTCTAATTATTGCTCTCCCCATCTGATGTGTATGGCATACATATAAAATGTCCCCATCCATTTGTATAATGTCCGTTCACATCGGTTTTAAGGAAATATTTCGTAGTGTGTTTCTTCAAGCCATTCTTTTTTAATCAATAATTTTGTCATATGTAATTAATGACAAACTTGTTTGTGTTACATTTAGTCTTTCATATCATATCAGTCAAATGTCAGGGGTATCTCTATCTTACATTGCGTACAAGCTTCTGGCTTTCTTTAGAGTCATCTCCTCTATTTATTGGCTCATTATACTGTCTATATAAGTTATCCCCAGGTCAGTTTTGCTAAATACAGTGATTTAGTTTGAATTTGCAATCGGCGATCTCTAATGGTCTTTTACTTTGGGGTAAGTCACCAAGAAGTGCATGATTCAATTTTATGCTAAGCACATCTGCAAAATATAATAGAATTCATTTTGAATGAAAGTGCCTCAGTTTTTTATTGATTAGATTATGCAGATTCCCTTGGTGTATTCTTTATTGATATAAAACGCTGCAAACCATACACCAGTGACTGTGTCAACATACATGTAAATAAGGGGAAAATGAGCTTGTATAATCATTATTTAAATGGAAAGCACATTTTGATCCTTGTGTCACAAGTGTGTCCATACACATTATTCAAGGTGTCTTGAGACAAAATTCAGATAGTTGACTTCTGTTAGTGCTTTCAGGGTGATCTAAAAATAAGGGGGGAAGTATGGGTTTAAAGGACAAGTTCATCTTCATAGACATGTGGGTTGAGTGGATGCAGCAATATTAGCAGAACACATCAGTGAGAGTTTGAGGAAAATAGGACAATCCGTTCAAAAGTTATGAATTTTTGAAGTTTCTGCTCAGTCACAGATGGATTAGAAGACTACCATAGCTTGTGATGTCACGACGATATAAAGAAAGAATAAAGAAAATTCAACATATTTCCATTTTTCTCGCATAACAAAAGAACAATCGACTTCTCTCTTTCAGAAGGCATGGGGAATAATATTACTCTTAACAAGTTGAAGAAATATGCACTTTATTCAAAAAGTAAAGTTTTGTGAAATTCTCTTTTTATTTTCCTTATATTGTTGTACGCATGTGACATCACATACTGTAGTAGTCCAGCAGTAACTGTGCAGATACTTTAAAAATTCATAACTTTTGAACGGATTGTGCAATTTCCTCCAAACTTTCACTGATGTGTTCTACTAATATTGTTGCCTTCACTCAATCCACATGTATATGAAGGTGGACTTGTCCTTTAACTATGAGTTTAACTGACTATGCCCAGTATCACACTCTTGAAAGGGTACATTATGAAGCTAGAAACAGAAGTTTCATAATATCATGTGTTTGCATGAAAGGATACATTGAAAAGAAAAAACAAGGTAATAAAAGACTTATAATGCCCCTTGTAAACTACATCAAGACAACTGCGGTTTCCAGTTAATGGGGACATGTGAAATCAAAAGCATGTTCCCTTAAACTCCCAAGGGAACAGTTAACCTGTTGAGGATGGACTGATTTTGCTACAACACACATTTCCCGTAGACCCCTGCCCGAGTATACTCGGGACTCGTCCTCAGCGGGTTAAAGGAGACCTTAAAGCTCTCCACTACATATGATAAACAAAACTAGATTCGATTTCTATTACTTCAATATAATTACAATCTCTTTGAGAAGATGTCAGGAGATTTATCCGGCAACTTGATTTCATACTGTCACACACTGAAAGAGATGGAAAACATACTGGTGTGAGGAAAATACGCAAAGAGCAAAAAGTGTGACCGACATGTCTGCCATAAGCTTCAACTCCTGTATTTGAAAATTGTCCATGGTCAAGGACCAGTGAAATCGACAAATTGATTAAAGGAGGCATTAGTTTTATGTATACATAATTTAACATGGCACTATGATTCTGAATTTGATTTCTCCATGTCATTTGCAGGACTGTTTCAAAAGCTCCAGTTTGATATACTTTGCAGACGTATTGCATACACTTTCAAAAGATTCGGATGACTCGTCATATGGTAGAAGCCAATTTGATGACCATGTCACCTCCCATTCAAGCCTAAACGCACACTTGGGTGTTGTTTTGTTGTAGTTGTTGTTGTTTTTGCATCAAAATGAAATTGATACATTCCTTGTATGTTGTGAATGGCATGGCATGACTTTGTTTGAAATTTTTAATGTAACTTCATGCTTCCTCAAAACAAACAACTAAAGACCCACTACTGAATCATGAAAGAGTTCAAAAATTAATCCAAACAAACTTTCTCGTACATACATTTCTTTTTCTCATACTATACACTGGGGCTCGACTGAATGGTGAAATATCATATAACTACTCAACTTAAGCTTCTCAAATAATGGGTAACATTGACACTATCTTATCTGAGAATGGTTTGCAGAGTAGCCTCATATTCAATATTAGCATTGCTGTATCTGATAACTTTGATGACATTGAAATCTCAAAGAGCAGCTCAACAAGGTTATCATCATTATGCGCATCACATATGTCATTGAGTGCAAGGAAAAAGCGAAACACATGTAAGAGCGACGCCCAGGGAAATATGTACTGGCTGTCTGATGATCGCTGTGATTAGACCACAGGACTTGTTGACTCTTAAGGGCAGTATGGTGTCCCTTATGCATGCCATCATCCATTTGATGCAAAAGTGTCCCTAAAGTCTTCACACGATTTTCAAAACATACAGCCAGCAAATGCGAAGGAGCTATACAGAGTGCACTTATCCAACAAGCACCACACTTGAGTACAAAGTATACTAATAATTATATTCTGGCTGATTAGATGACAAGCTGAATTGTATCATGGCTTTTATCTTTCTCATGTACTACTGATAGGAGAACAAAAAATAATCACCAAATCTACATTCTTGTAATAGTGCTTGTACAATGAATTTTTTGAAGAGATAACTGGCTGAAAAGGCATTTGATATCAGGTCTAAAACCCATCTCATTGATTGCTATCTACAAAGTACCATTGAGACAGATAACCTGTAAAATGCCCAATTAACTTGAGTGCTATATAAGATGGCCTTCACTGATAGAGTGAACAACACTTTAATCTGAAGCGGAATCTACGTATACTCTTTCTCCCCAGCATGATATGAATTTCTCATCCACAGGATCCTGGGTCATATGGGTTGTAACTATCGCATGTATGTCAAGAAAAATGATGGCAATAACGAAACTACTACTACTACTACTTCTAGTACTACGACTACTAGTACTATTACTTATAATAATAATTATGATAATAACGATAATAATAATAATAATAATAATAATAATAATCATCATCATCATCATCATTATCATTATTATTATCATTATCATCATCATTCTTATTGTTATTATTATTATCATTATTATCATTATCATTATCATTATTATTATTATAATTATTATAATTATTATTATTATCATTATTATTATTATTGTTATTATTCTTATTATTATTATAATTATTATTATTATTATTATTATTATTATTATTATTATTATTATTATTATTATTATTATTATTATTATTATTATTATCATTATTATTATTATCATTATTATTATTATTATTATTATTAATATTAATATTATCATTATTATTATCATTATTATTATTATTAAAATAAAAACTGTAGCAACAGCATCAACCATAAAAAAAAATCACAATAACGCTAAACATCATCATCATATTCTTTATCATCATCATCATCTTCATCACCATTAGCATAATGAAAAGAACAAAAATGACAAGGATTAAAGGAAGATGTCAAACCTGTTGGCTTTCAAAACTTGTAGTCGGCCTGGAAACACCTCGGTTTCGTGGAACATCAGACCCAACGTTTCAATCAGCACAATGACCAGTCTGGCGAGATAACAAAACAAAGATGACATTGCCATGATTTCTCCACAAACCTGATATTTTTCACGCTGCTGGAATAGGATATTAGAACATAACCTGCATCAGCCAGACAGTGATCATTTCCTTTGTTCTAGCTCATTATCCACACAACCGCTTAAGTTAAAGGGATCGTATAGTTTTGGTTGAGACTTAACTTCAGGTTTTTATCATTTTTTGGTGAGATAGTGAGAAACTGCTTATGAAATATGAAAGAGCATGTAATTCCATGAGGGTTTAAACATTTATTTGATGAAAATTGATTTTGAAATAGCTGAGATATCCAAAACAGAGCGATCCTAATAAAGTGTGGGACCCACATTTTATTACGATTGTTTTGTTTTACTTTTTTTTTGGATGTTTCAGCTATTCCAAACCCGATTTTCATCAAATAAACTTTGAATTCCTCTTAAAATGGTATGCTCTGTACTATTTCATAAGTGTTTACTTGGTATCTTGCAAAAAAGTTAAAGCCCAATTTTCATCTCCACCAATACTATACCATCCCTTTAAAGCCCCTTCCCTTTCAGCATGATATGTACACTTTTCATAAAAATAACACATATATGAAAAATGTAAACTTTTAATGCCATAATGCTGATGTAAAAAGTTTAGTTTAATTTTATGTCGTTTCTTATTCAACATCCAACTCCCAAACAGCCTTGTGACTGCCATTTGATATTATCTGAAGTGAATACAATCATACTGAAACCACTGCCCACTTTAAAACACGATGCTATTAAACAAACGTGGATTTGATAAAACTTATATCTAAAACTAAAGGTTTCTCTAGTGAATATCTCCTTGTGACATTCAAAACTAGATTTCAAAAGAGCCATTGATTGTTATGACCATTTGCAGCACATACACACACACACACACACACACACAGAACAAATCCTGCTTCCTTAAAGGACAAGTTCACCTTCATTAACATAAGGATTGAGAGAATGTAGCAATATTAGTAGAACACATCATTGAAAGTTTGAGGAAAATCAGACAATCCGTTCAAAAGTTATGAATTTTTGAAGTTTTTGTGCAGTCACCGCTGGATGAGAAGACTACTGCAGTGTATGATGTCACATGCGTACAACAATATAAGGAAAATAGAAAGAGAATTTTACAAAATTTCATCTTTTGAAAAAAGTACACATTCCCTTGACTCGTTACTGACATATGTTATGGTTAATATTATTCCCATTGCCTTTAGAAAGAGGCAAGTCAAGTGCTCTTTTATTATGCGAAAAAAGTGAAAATATGTTGGAATTTTCTTTACATTTTCTTTATACTGTTGTACTCATATGACATCACGAGCCTTAGTAGTCTCCTCATCCAGCGGTTCCAACACAAAAATTTTAAAAATTCATAACTTTTGCATCGATTATCAAATTTTCCTCAAACTTTCACTGATGATATTTTCACTACTAATATTGCTACATTCTCTCAATCCTTATGTTTATGAAGGTGAACTTGTCCTTTAAGCTTTAAGAGAGGAAAACTTATTTTATTTCATTCCTGATATTTTGCAAAGAAAATTCCAAAGAAATGGTCCTCTTTTTTCTTTTTCTTTTTTAAAATCTGAATGTTTCTTACCAGTAAGTGAAAACAAGATACGAGCTCAGGTTTCCTCTATCTACACTCACATATAAAGTGACAATTCTGTACCAGGATGAGATAACTGCAATCTACATTATTTCAAAGCTTACTTCCTGAAACACTACAGAGGTATTTCCGCACAAAGAGCAACTTCTATAAACATGCCGAGTGGTGTGAGGTTAACCATAAAGAAGCAGACTGGTACAGTCAGCGTGGGTTGGAGGTTTGCCTTACTCGAGCTCGTCGGCACGGTGATGCCGTCCTCTCTCCGTGTGAACGTTGACAGAAGACTTGGGAAGATATCGCTGCAGCTGGAGAAGGATGAATGTGAACAGGTCCGGATCCTACCACAAGAAAAAGTTAGTTCAGCTAAGGTCAGCTTGGTGTTTTTCACTGTATTTCATAGGGCATTCTGTAAAATGCCTTCAGAAACACTCTAATGCTTGTACATCACGTAGTCAAGACCATTTTTCACAGCTCCTGGATCTGTTGAGTTCATACATGTACAAGACACTTGCTGTTTAGCTAAGACCTTTGCATGTTTGGGGTTGTTTCTGTCTGGTTTTGCTTTTGTTTGTTTGTTTGTTTGTTTGTTTGTTTGTTTGTTTGTTTGTCTTTTTAATGTGGTGGCTGAGATAGATAGTCTCTGTGGTCCAGAGGTGCTTCCTGTGCTCTCTGTGTGGCTCAACTCAAGCAATGGTAGTACATGCAGCTGCACGTGATTAATGGGTTGTTTCCTTCGTATATTTCCTTTCTGTTTTAACTAACAGGAATAGTGGGGTCCAGTATTTTGTGTGGTTACGATCTACTAAAGGATGGATTCAATTCACTAAACAAGCTTTAAATCACTACTAGCCCTTTCAGTTGCAAGACTGTGCATTGTGCACACACACAATTCTCAGTTTGAACCAAGGATCAATTTTGGGAGGATTTCAATTGAGGAAAAAAGATAAATGGACCTCTAATAACAAATTGATATTCAAATTCTCTGATTTTCAACATGTGGGCTTTGCAGACAGAGGTAGCAATCAATTTAAACGATATAAGTTTTCATGCACTGTGTGATTTATGTGCAATGATGTGATTTCATATATGGCAAAGAGTTGCGAGAGCAACTTCTTTGCTGTAATGGGAATGTGATCTCTGAAAACATCATTTCAATTAGCTTAAAGTGTATCTGTACACAGAAAATTAGTTTTCTGACATTGTAGGTTTTTGTACTGGTAATATCCCTATCAAATATGAGAATGCAATGTTACTCACATACAGAGATATAACAATATATAAAGAGACATAGAGCAATCTCTAAAATGCCAAAAATTACATACGCCTTGATCTAAGACAGGGCTCCACACTAACTTTTATTTTTGGTGGCCCAAAGGCAAACATCCGACCTTTTTTGGTGGCCCGATCAGACCACCAAATTCTTCATTTCTGAAATTTTGGTGACCTGACGTGCGTTTTTGGTAGCCCCGGGCCACCGTTAGTGTCGAGCCCTGTCTAAGAGTAGTAGTCTGGAGTTATCGACTGCATTTGATTGCATAGTTCGATAATTTTCTGTACGATAAGTTTACTACAAAACGCGCGCAAATGTCCATGTACCAGGGAGGTGGTCCTGCATGTACTCAGCTAGGTTGGTGCTGCCGCGCTGCACCGGGCCACTGACCAGGCAGCCGCGGCAGCATCTACTCATGCGGATGCATATGGCTCGATGAGGTGATACCGATAGACAGTATTCGATATAGCTGTGTGCAGACGGAGGCAAACGAAGGAAACGTGTACACACCGATGGTCTACGCGCGGCTACTATTTTCAGATCTGGCTACTATTGCAGCGCGCACTAGTGTGTGCTGCTTTGTTAAAATCAATATTTCACAGTTTTGGACATTTTTTGTGATGGGATAGAACTTTCTCTAGAGTTCTTAGGACATGCTCTCACACCTCTCAAATGTAAATTTTAGGGGAGAGATTCCCTTTAATATATTGCTTTAGTATGCCTGAAGAGCTGAATTTCTAATTTGATGCAAAATTCAAGAATCTATTTCAAATGGATTCTAAAAACCATTTCAACATAATAGACAAATTCATTTAAAATCTTGATACATTTACACATCATAGAGAGCAAAATAGCAATGATAAATGATGTGCACAAATTGAGAATCAAGTCAATACATTTCTAAGGTTGCTGACAGCAATCCTAGACATGAGAAGACTGCAGATATCAGTAACTTTACAGAAACACAGGGAATTAATGAGTGACAAAGAAGTGAAGTAAGAGAAGAAAAGCAGGGAAGCGGAAATGGGGCACTTGGGAAATCATAACACACATTTAAGGCAGACCTGTCTGCGTACAAAACCTTCATAATGATTTTGCCAAGGTCTCTATAAAAACAGCGAAATTGGAGAGTTGAAAAAGCCATATCCTGCACACGAAACTAAAAGCACATTAAGGTTATCACTTTAAACAAAGTATTTGAGACTACAGATGTTTTCTTTCAGGGGTGACATCTCCAGACTAAACACTCTATGTTGCTTTAAAAACGAAAAATTGCTAAGCGTCTCTTTGCACTTTACAGTCTTCAGTATGACGTCTATAGCTGATGAGATCTCCACGTTAATATCAAGATGAAACCTTTTCTATGAATACTTGCGTCTGGCCATGGTCCACTCTGTTTTCCTAAGTGTTTTCTGAAGTGTTTGAAGATCTTTTTTTCCTCTCTCAATACTGATTTTCCCTGAATTCTGATGCCTGAGTTTCCTGAAATATCAGCAAACACAGACCCTGACTTCTGTAAACAACTGTATACGCCAAATATTTCGCGAGGTTTTTATTTTCGCAAGTTTCGCGAGTCAGGTCCTATTCGCAAAGTTAAAGAAAAGTATTGACTCTGATCCCGATGTGAATGAAACGTACGCATGTACATTTCTCTGTTCAGTACAGGACTCCACGATCGTGAATTTAACCACTCGTGAAATCGTCACGAATTCCAGATTCATGAAAATTTAGACTCGCAACATTGGTGTATACAGAATATATTTCAGGGGAATTTTACTTCAGTTTGCACTGAATTCTCTGTTGTACATTTAAAGCAACATGAGTTGTTACCCTGACACTATTCATCTTTGGAGTTATCTGAAAGAAAAAGTATTCATCAATCAATCTTAAAATCTTAATAGTTGAATCAGGGCAGTAAACTTTGGCAAAGAATGATTGGCTAGTCGTCTTTCTTTCTGTCTTAGCATTGGATAGTTGTGTCAACTGCTGAGGGAGATTACCTTCCAAAAAAGTTTCTTGAGCACAAAGTACTTCTCTGCCGCTGTCAGAAGTTCCTGCACCAGGCTGAAGAGGTTTTCCATGGAGTCTGACGAGTTTATGATTTCTTGCTTCAGTTGAACAAACTTTCTTTCCAGCTGCAGGCTGTGTTTGAAATCAAACAAAAGAATAAAGTATATAATCCATCATTATCAGTACATTTATATGCTTCTAATATGATAAGTATTAATTTTCACTAATCAAAAAAACCTGATTTGCTTTGACTGACTGCAGACCTCACAGATCTAGAAATACATTGAAATCATGAGTGGATGATTCGTAACGTCACATAGTGTGATGGAGTTGATAAAAATGCAAGATACATGTAAATACTTTTCTGAAGAATAAGCCTCCTACATACAGTATGTATGAGCTGAGATACACTTCAAATTTTCTATATTCAGTCCTGATTCTGCAGCGCTATTGAAGAAATAAAAGTATTCACAGATTCTCTGTAGGTATGCATCAAAACTGAGAATGCTCATTCTCAGTACAATTTTCTGGTCTTAGTTGTCCTTGTGCATTGAAAAAAACGGTGTCAAAGTAAGGATTCCAGATACATGTATTTCTTTCACTTCACTCTCTTCCCTAAGATTTCTAACGACCTTTTCTGAGCCTTACTAAACATGCAACACTATTTGGTCCTCTCCTGCAAGCATGTGAGAGATTTCTGCCGGTATCCTGATAGTCTTTGTATTGTACATCATAACGAAGGCATATAGTGAAAAAAAAAAACAATCATACCATTGGTATCGATCAATGCAATTGATGTTATCAAATACCTTGAAGGGACTTTACTAGCCCCCGAACCAGGTTTGAGGCGTTCAGCAAGCTCTTGATCTGTCATCAAAGTTGATCTCTGTTCATGTGATACAAAAGAAGACAAAACAAAACATAGAATTGTTGAGGCACAGCTTGGTTGGCACTATCTTCTCTTAATCCCATTGACACAATACAATACATAAATTCTACCAAAAAGCCCTTCTACAATACTGATCAACATACATCAGTCATAGATGATATTATAAAGGAGCTATTCCACCGACATGTAGTATATGTGTATCACAGGTAACATTTGCCCCTACTGGTCTTGGGTTCATTTAATACCCAATATTCAAGTATCTGTAAAGGTATCTCTGTACATCATCCCCCATCTAGACATGTCCACTGATCACAAGACCCATTTCAAGCCCAACCATTGAGGTTCAGATGCTGTCATACTCACAATAATGTAATTATTCCATGAACTTCTGAGATGCATGAGTAATGGTGAGGACAATGAAATGATGTACAGATGTAGTTCCTCATCCTTTTTACGGGAAAGTTCTGCCAGAAAGTCTGGAGTGGCCTTGTTCTCTTTGCCATTGGAGTGACTACCCCTGGTGGGGTCATCAGAGTCCAGACTTCTGTGTCTAGTTAGGAGAAGCTGAGAAGTCTTCTTCTGATTCTCCTTCCCAGGAGGAAATTGGAACGGTTTCGACTTGAGTTTGTCCATCTCGGCGATTTCTGGGGAAGGGAGGTTCCGATATTGCGGTTTGGACTGCCCTGTCGTCGATGACGGCGGTTTGTTGGCTTCTCGGTTCACGAGAGTTGCAGCTATTTGTGAGGAGAAGCTGTCGGGATTATCCACGCTGCGGAGCTGCTGGGTCCTGTTCGCTGAGGGCCTCTGGGGGAGCGGTCGACACGTCTCCACGCCAGTGACCTTTCCCTTCCCTCGATCCCCGGTCAGCATCTCACCACTGCCCAGCGAGAGTGACTCCAGGCTGTGGATGGACATGCTCTCAAAGTCCCCCGATGGCATCGACCACGAGAGGCGATCTTCGCTGTCCGAGTCCGAGTCAATCGACGAGGACATGTCCCGCAGCGACCTGAGGTCACTCTCGTCCAGGCTGCGATTGAGCTTGAGGTTCCGCATGCTGCTGGAGCGAGGAGGAGGAACCTGGGAGGGATCCTGGGTGGAGCCATTGGGCTCTGTCAGGATGACCTCAGGCACAGGGCTGCTACCCCCACTACTGCTACCGTCATCATTCCCTAGACTTTTCTTGTCCCCAGTCTTCTTGCTAGGCTTGGTGGGATGTTGGTACTTGATGCAAATATGCTGTGTATTATCCCTCTCCTCTCCATTCAAAAAGTCAGGGAATTCATTCACCTGTAAGCGGCAATCACAAAAAGAGAAGAAAACACAATCAAGACAATTCATTTTATGCTACTTACAATTTAGGCCCCACATGTATGCTGCGAGTATGAAATGGCCAGTTCTTAATTTAATTCTTCATTTTTTTTTCCTAGCTACATCCTACACTTCTTCCTGAAATCATGTACATTGTACAGTACTGCAGTGAGATTGATGTGATTACTTTTTTTTAAAATCAATTTTTGCATAAATTACTTTAAACCCGTTAAGGACGGGCTGATTTTGCTACAACATGCATCTTTCATAGACCCCTGCCCGAGTATACCCAGGACTCGTCCTCAACGGGTTAATATCATCAAGTACAACTGTAGCTACATACATTCACATATCAAAAATCCATCATACTTTTAATAAAATTGTCGCAGAAGTCACTGTGTTTGAAATCAGTACTCGGGAAATCTGAAGACAATGATAAGGATAACAGCAAACTGTATACTAACAGACAGATGAGACAGACAGACAGACAGACAGACAGAAAAGGGTGGTGCAGAGGGAAGACAAAAACAACCAACTCTGTCTTGCAACATTTGGCTTACTAAATAATTGTATAGATGTGAACAGATATACACTGTACACATGCACTCTTCTGACGTGCTGTACGACTGACAATCTGGATTAACTACTAAATTTATTTTGCATGGACAAGCACACAGAAAAAGGTGAAATGAATAAAATAAATTGCACTGGAAGAACAAAAGAAAAACAAAAACTGTTACATGGGGAGATTTTTGTCATGTACAAAACTTTTGCCTCAACCCTATCTCATCCACATTTTGTATGTCATGCACAGTTCACAAAATATGCCTTGTGTGAATGTGTGTTGTTGTTGTTGTTGTTTTCTACAAAGTACTGTATACATTGTACACTGTTTGTTATCACACCAGAATATACTGTAATGATATTTAACACTACACAATGCACAGTGTGATATCACACCAGATATGACAGAGACAGATATTTACACTTTACGAGCACAATTTTCCACCACAGTAAATGGGGCATCCACCTTTCATTAAATTTCTGCAACAGCTTTGATATTTATGATAATGATAATTATTTTTCAATTGCTGCTCATACTCTGTGTATACAGTATTTTTAACACTGAATGTAATGGTCTACACGTATCATGCAGGCATGCAGTGCATTAGTTAAATAATTTGTCATTATAATACACTCATACTTGAATTAACATCCTGAAAGCACATATACATTTGATTTTGGTGGCTGAAAATGTTTCTTTTTCCATTCCCCTGCTTAACTATTAAGTTGTTGCTCTTTTTCTGATTTGCCATTTGCGCAGTTTTTTTTTTTTTCTTGCATCCATAACTTTGTCAACTATTATAGGCATTCACATAAATTATGCTTTGGTGTCATTCCTTACAGCAAACATCACATTCAATAGCCAGGAACTTACAAGAATACATGTATACAGCTGTACATGTAAATGACCAGGATGCACCTGCCTTGAGTTATTCCATCACAAATGAATTTAAGGCCATTCATTGTACTTTGCATACTCAAATTGAATTTCTTCGATCTGGATTCCCCCCCTCCCCCCCTCCCCCCTCCCCCACATAAGAACTGACTTTTAGCCTTCTCTACAGGAACAAATATTTCCTCAACTACATTGTTGTATTTCTATTAATCTTTAAATCAAAAAAAAAATAGATTACATTTTACATACTGTTCATTCCCTAAAACTTCCCTTCCTAAAACCAAGATTAGAAATTTACATTTCTGGCCAAAGTTCAGTGCTCATTGACCTTTAGACTCCTAAAATACCATGTGCTATACATGTTACATGCATGCAGTTTGACTGAACAGTTTTAGCCCAGTTTCTAAACTTGTACACATTACATTACCATTGGTGAGTAGCTGAAAATTTAGGGGAAATAGAGACAAGCTCTGAAATGAAGGAACAGAGAGCAAAAACTCCCTTGTAGTTTCACACTATTATTTTCCCTGCCAACTCTGTAGGCAGAGGCATAGGAATGAAATATTGTACTATTTTTTATTTAAAGGGATGGTATAGTATTGGTTGAGGCGAGGATTCAGCTCTTAACATATAACCATTCAAGAGCATACAATTCTAGGGGAAATTAAAAGTTTATTTGATGAAAATCAGTTATAAGATGACCGAGATATCCAAAAACAAGGCAAAACAAAGTGACCCTAATTGAAGTTGCGGCCGGTTGCATTTTAGACCAATTTTCAACATGTAAACTGTAAATTCTTCAAAGAATTGCATGTTCTTTCATATTTCATGATAGGTTTCTCAATATGAATCTCACAAACACACACAAAAAAGTTGGGTGCCCAAAGCCCTATAGATCTAAAACCAAAACTTTATCATCCCTTTAACTATAAAATCTATGTTTTTGGTACAAAAGGCTAAGCTTGAGAAAGCATCTACTGTACGTACAAGTGTACAAGTATGGTAACAATAAAGCAGTGACCACACACAAATATATTGTGTGAAGAACTAACTGGTCACCCATCTATCACATACATGTATGATGAGATAATATCTATTTCTTCATCTGATATGCAACAAATGACGAAGAAATCAATAAACGTGCCTCACTTATTCAGTCAGCAAGGCCACACAAACTGCAGTATATAATTGTGGAGTGCAAGTACATGAAATAAAAGATTTTTTTTTAAGTATCTCTACAGAGATATGCCTGTAGTTCATATCTCCTGTCAAATATCACTCAAAATCTTTCATTCATTGTGCAAAGGCATAGTGTTGTAGATAACAATCTGAAATATCAGCCCAACGCTTTTTGCTTCGATAAGTCCTCTTCATTTGCTCCCCCCCCCCCCCTCTTTTCTTTACACTGTCTCTTTTTCTCTCTCCCTCTGGTGCAATCAACAGTTGCCACGACTGCAGTTAATGAAACCAATGACACTTTTGTCATCAGGTTTTAAGAGAAACCTTTGGCAATGGCATGCTGCGTTGAGGCCTGCTCTACAAATTGTATGATTTGCTTGCTAGATAAACCTACTGTAAAATCTACACAATTAATCTCGAGCCTTTATAACAGCAGTAAAAAAGCTGTACTGTTAAGGTTGTATTTGGAACCTCATAGAACATAATTTATAATAGCTCTACATTCTCATTCTTACACTGTACAACATTTTCCTACATGTATTAATGGATCTGATCTGTACAGTGAATGTCTGCACTCTTTACAAGGAGGTTGTGGAAAAACATGTCATTTGCATTCTTCAGATTGAATAACTGATCAATATCATGTTACAGGTCTTTAAATACACCATGTACAGTTGTACATGTACACATACTGTTATGCACACAAAAGTTGGCACTTTTCATTTTGAATGAATAAATGCAGTACTCGCTGCATGCTACACGTACAATTTATTAAAGATTAGAATTAGGCTTTGCTCAGTGGCCTAGTGGATAAGATGCCCGTCCAGTGATCAGGAGATCATACGTGTACGATGTATGTTAGTTCAATTTTGCCCAAGTAGAAGTACAGTATGTGCCTTTATTTTTATCATGGCAAGTACTAGACACTGATTAATTTGTTGTTGTTAATTTTTTAAATCAATGTAGGGCAATTTGTTACTCAGTTGCAATAAAAGTTGGGACATTGGACACTTTGCATAGATTTGACTGCTGTACATTAATGTACGGTGTATACTACATGCATGTAATTTTTGTGTGTGTCACAGTTGTATTATGGGCAATTCCACGAGAAATGTTCACTATGGTGAAAAAATGAAGTTTTGAGTTTCACTTAATCTAAGAAAGAAACATATATATTTTCATTTTTCACTAGTCACATCTTTGTCATTACAAAATTTTGTATTTTTCTCAGGCAATGAAAATACTGTATGATGTGTTGCAATGACGCAAAAATTTGGCTATTTTTAAAGAGTTTAGTGTTCCTGTCTCTAAAGAAGGCCAGATATGTCCTAGAGGCCTTGTTCAGCTTTTAGATTATAGTCCAGTGTATATATCAACAGAAAATCACAACCAACTTCCTTAGCATTCATCAGTTTTTGACTCATTGATCCTCAAAGTTGTGTGATTTCTATAACATTTGAAGCGTCATGTCCGTTACGTTTTTTACTATAAGTTTTCATAACCAAGAGGAAATTAGTGTAAAGTTGCTGCCAATTCATTTTCTATGTTAGGATTGAATCCCCTTGCATGTGTGAAAACCACTTTTCTATACCTCTTCTAGTTTTCCTGTAAATGGCGTAACGGACATGACACTTTGCGTAACGGACATGACATCTCATATTGGACAAGTGGCAGAAATAACACTGTGGCCCAGTGAAACAGGGTGGTGATTAGTTTTAATTGCTTGAGCATAGTAGGACATTTCTATACTTAATAATTAAGTCTGCACATCACTCAAAAAAACAAAAACAAGCAGACTTTGCTTTCTGCCACTGGAAGACTGTTGATTTCAGATGATCTTGCTACCCTGTTTATACACCGGTTTGATCCATTCCAACCTCTTGTAATCCTGACTGATAAACAGCAGCTGTCATTCAAAAGAGTATTTAGACAATGGAGTTTTCACTGTTGGCCTTCCCTTCAATACTTAAAATGAGCACTTTCTACATATAAGTACATTGTAGACCACATTTAACACATATCCGCCATGGAGTCAACACAACAGCCAGGAACTCCTGCACAAATGGATCCTCGTGCATCCAATGAACATGATCACTAATGATACAACAACAAAGAATCCAGCATCAATGTCTTCAATGATGGTGTTGCCTCATAACTTAAAAAAAAAAAAAACTTTGTGCTGCATCCATACATACCTCTCTCATCTCTATGACTCTATAAATCCACACCTTCAGTGGCACGTTAATGAGATATCACTTGCCAAGAGGGCTGAGAATGGAATTGCTTGCTTTATTAAGCGTGTTGACAGTACATGTAGCTCTATCGTCAGAGAAAGTCGGTCTGAATGCTGCCTATCCATTTCATCGATACAACTAAACTAGATGTACCTCTATGCCAAGGGATATACCGGTATATATGACAGCGCACAGCATCGTACAAAAAGCACAATTTTGAGATGCTATGAGAAGATGTTTATCCACTGAAAGGTACACTGTACAACCAGTTGATACGGAAAGCATCCAGTATTTCAAAAAGTCCTACTCACAAGCTGGTGAGAATAATGTAACCAGTACACCACTCTGGCAAGCCTTAAGAAGTGCCTAAGCAAGCAATAAGTTGATTATACAATTTGAACGGGCTGAATTTGCCGTGAAGAAAACAAGAAATACCCGGTACTTCGTTGCCCAGGTGACCACTCTACATGGAAATGGATAATACGTTGTGAAAATTCTCAGAAAAAAAGGGGGCTTGATCATTCACTTCTAGCCAAGAAAAGAAAGCATTTGTTGACAATAATAAAGTACTGGTACTAGCAGTGGAAGTTTTTACAATAGTCTATCCAAGATTGGATAACAGAGGATGATTCTACTCCAAGGATGACATTAATGCCAAATGAAAGAACTTTGAAGAAATGAAATTTACCTACCTTATTTCTTTCAGATGATAACACTATTTTGATAATGGTACCAAACAGTTTTGTGGTCCTGTTTCATTGCGTAAAAGTTGATGCAATCCTGAGTGCATTTTAATGATGTTGTATTCAAACTTTTTATTTCATACAGATCTGGTTCGTTCTGTTTTCTTTGCCTATCCGCAGATATGGAGACATGGCCTTCTGTGTTGTACATGTATGCCATTGTGGTACTCTGGGCATTGTACTCCATGTGCTTTAGAGTAGCTGTTAGATCACTGAAGCCTGCAATAAAAGGACTTTTTGATGTTTTGTTCAAGAACATAATGTAGTTAGCAGTGTGCAGTTATTTTAATCTTTTTATTTTGAAACAAAGAAGTGAAAATATGGTTCACCTTACAAGGGTGTCATGTCCGTTACGCTAGTGTATAATACTAAGTATCAAATATTAGGCCACTAAGGAAAAAAATAACCATAGTATAAGATAGTAATATGTCCTATTTTGCTATGGTGGGTGGTAGTAACTGGAAATTTGTCACTAATTGTACAATAGCTAGCTGGTGCAGGAGCGAATTTCTTTTATATTTCTTTGTTTTGTAAATATATACAAAGACTAACCCCCCTAAAATTATGTAAATATAAGAAATATTACATGATTGCAGTTATGATGTGTGTCCCTATGTTCTAACCTTACTATGCCAACAATTGAATATCTGCTATACCTTGTAATAAAAAAATTCTCTTAGCTTACAAAAAGTGGACAAAACTGTCATGTCCGTTACACTCGAAGTGTCATGTCCGTTACGCAATATTGTAAACTATCAAAAAAGAATGAACAGTAAAACTACTCTAAATTAGGACTTTATGAGTAAAGCATGACCTAAAGGTTTAATCAAGACCAAAACCAGCTGCATCTTATCCAAAAATTCACAGGAATTTTCATAATGGTAAGTAGATCAAAATGCCTTGTCCATTTAGTGTCATGTCCGTTACGCTCGCTAAAAATGCAATTTCTCAACAACCACTTGATAAATTTCCATGAAATTTTCTGTGTACATTACATATACTTAAATGTGTCTGATAAACTCGATTAGAATCTTTTGGAGACTCCCAATTTCACTGTGTGATGGTTTGAATCACAAAAAAGTGGTCTGAATGTCATGTCCGTTACGCTGGAATTGACCAAATACAATTTCACATAATTACACACAATAAACATGGCCAGATTTGTTATCTAATGAGAATTTCAATGCCCGTCTATAGCCTTGGAACCTTTCATCAGATCATATTCTTCCATGGAATCATTGCAGGATGGGTAGTTACATGTACATTGTAGCATGCACAGACAGTATACTGGCTAACATAACAATCACATCAAAGTTCTCACTTTACAAAGTAGACATACAGATCTATACAAAGTGCAGACTTCTTAAAAAATAAGCTTTAGTGAAGGGAAGATCAAGAAAGCATCTTCGTTACATTCAACACTGACAACCTAGAGTAAAAAGAAACAAAATAACAAAAAATACATTTTTATGTTAAGCAAAGTTTTCACAAAAGCAGATGCATTGCATGTACAGTATAGTGTAATAATGAAATTTTCTTTCTTAGAGACTTTCTACATGATAATTACGCCAAGTAGGATATTGCTTTGAAATCTATTGTGTACCTGTACACACCCTTGGTACAATGTGTATTGTAAAAACACTAAGGTGCCTTGGAAACAAGGATATTCTTGGCGGGTTATTATGACAACTGTTGCCAAGCAAGTTTGTTTATAAATATCTCCCGCCACATCAAACAAAGCGTTTCTATGGAAATATGAACAGGATATTCACTAGTGCTTGAATGACTTTTTTTCCAAGGACGCATTCAATACATCGTACTTCTAGGCAAATTTGTTCAGTACGACTAGAAAAATGCCTACTTTGTAGATGGTGACTTACTATCCTATACATTTTGTATAATTCGTCTGTTGAGAATGAGAAGGGCGTTAAGTTGTCCCGAACACTATGGGTTTAGAGGCAACTTAACGCCCTTATCATTCTCAACCGACGAATATGGTAAAGACAGAAAATGAAGTATACCTAATGATGCATATCTGTTGCATAGTGAATGAAAAAAAAGAATGCTTTTCATTCCACCGCACTGCCTCCCAGATCTGGGGTAAGCACAAAGAGCATGGTGATGCCTTGGCCAGGTCAACGAACACAATGTCTTTCAGGAGTGGTTAGCCACCTTCATTGATTGCACTTTGTATTTGTCCTGTCCGATAAATTGGGTCCCACTGGCCACTGCAATCTGTCCATTCTTTTGTTCTCTGTATACATATGTAAAAATGAGTCAACCACTGCAACCTTGCCTGTACAGTCCTCAGCAGAAGCAGATTTGCATTTGCTTTGTTTTGCATTTCTTTCTAGTTGGCGGCATTAGTTTGTACTGAGCTGGATTGTTGAGAAGAGTGCTCCACAAACAAGAAAATCACAGGAGTTAACTTGCTTTTCAAAAGCAGACATATAACAGGGTAAAAAATAAGAATTTAAGCAACACATTGCACGTAGTGTACATTTCATTGTTAAATTCCCAACAGCTAAAAAAAAGAATCTGTTTAATTTTTTCCAGATGTACTGTAAACACACAAAATTTTTGTGGTGCATTGATTCTTCACATTTCATGCTGCTTTTTAGCAAGCTTGAATTCTAAAACCTGCAAGACTTCACAATTTGGAGAAAACTACAATGTAATGTCAAAGTGCATGTACACTGTAGGACAATATCCTAAACATCCATTAATATGTTCAACTATGGTGCATTCACTCAATCCAATTAATATATGATTTGGGGTCAATTCATCTTTAAATAATCATGGAGCATTTTCTTTGTACAATGTTCACATGTCACCTGCCAGAAGAAATTAAGTCACGAAATAGTCTGATGCTTTGTACTTTTATTAATGTGAATCCAACAGCACCATTCTGTCAATCTATCAGCTCAAACTTCTGGTTATTACTGTGTCTTGCAACTTTGTTGATGTCGATGGTTTCTTTAACATGGGCCACATGTAGTCATGGCAACTCACAGTAATTAATCAAGGACGACTGTGAAAAACAGTCTGGTAATGAGCAGCAATGCAGTCCCTGCACACTGCGATACCAGTGTAATGTGTTCAGTTTGTTACAAGTGTGTACAGCCTTGTAATTAGGCTGAGATGTTTCATAAACCAGTCAGTAGCATGACTGCTGTATAATCAACAGGTCTGAGTTTGAGGCCCAGTGGGACAATGTTGGGTGTTTCTGTACGATCCTGTTTGGGAAAAGGCAAAATACTCTGTTCACCGCCAGGAAGGTTTGGCAATGTAAAGTCTGCATTCAACCAATTCAAATTTTTGCTAATTTTGTAAGAAGCCAAGATTTGCAAAATTTTGCCAGTGGAAGCTCTTGTCTACACTCAATACATCAAATGACAATGCCAAACACACAAATTTCATGTCGCAAAAAGGCCATCAGCTCTAATCCATGAAAATTTCATGTCACTTATATTTCTGGTTTTACAGCACACATTGTACGAGGGCTCCCTGATCAACACACATAAAAAAATGGTCTTGATTCTTGTGAAAAGCCAGGTGCAAAACCCATCAAAGTGGTCTATCGTATGCAAATGTACAATGTGTAGTTCATAAAGTCAACAAATGATACTGTATATTGAAAGGCATACCATGTTAATGTAAAACTTAAAGGGTGTGTACAGTTCTGGTTGAGGTGAGGATTTAGCTTTTAACGTTTTGCGAGATATTCAGAAACCACTCTATGAGATGTCAAAGAGCATGCAATTCTAAGGAGTATCAAAAGTTTATTTGATGAAATTCGGTTTTGAAATGGCCGAAATATCCAAAAACAAGGTGAAACAAAGAGATCCTAATAAAAGTGTGGCCTGTCGCCTTTTATTATTATCATTTTTTGGGGTATCTCAGCCATTTGAAAACCAATTTTCATCAAATAAACATTGAATCCTTCTTAGAATTACATGCTTTTTCATATTCCATAAGAGGTTTCTTATTATCTCACTTCTGAATGTTCAAAACATGAATCCCCACCTCAACCAGTACTGTACAGTCCCTTTAACATACTGTAAAAGTGGATATTTTCGCATGACTAATTTTTGGCACTTGGAAGAGTAAGATGAGTTTTGGATTTCTGGTTGCACGAAATGCATTCCACGAATATTTCAACACTGAAAAAAATTCCCTTTTTTACAGTACTTAGTAAGAAAAAGAAAACTCACTTACTATTGTATTGTATAAAGTCAGCATCTGATGCAGTTCTTGACTCGTGTGATATGCAGTATACAATTATATTGTAATTACTCCCCACTTCTACTTTCTAAAAATCCTGCTCTTGACATGACTAGAGAAAACACTTAAAATATCCATGATGCACCATCTGAAGGCTTGCAAACATCACTCCCACATGAATAGATCTTCTAAATATGCATTTATCACCTAACCTGAATAATACCAAGGAGGTATACCTCCTTGATAATACCGATACCAAATTTTACCCCTGTAGTCAACTTCTTTTCCAAGGATGTACAATGTACAATGTACAAATTATATGCTGCGCATGACTGAACCCAGGATCTCTGATTTAGGGGTTCGTGGAGCTGTAACTACAAACACTTTGCTTAAATTGTTGCGAAGGCAGGTTTATAGAAGATATTCATGATATCATATACACGGTACAGGTGTGAGAGTTGGCATACATTTGCTTTTAATGATACTGTAAACATGGATATTTGTGCGTGACTAATTTTTCGCGCTCAGCCAGGTAAGAAGAGTTTCATGTGTTTTTAATTCCGTAGAATCAAAACCTCAACCAATGGAACATATACACGTATATGGCAGGCAAAAATATTCACGTGCTTTTCTTTTCGTGCTAGTTTCTGGTTGCGTGAAATCTGTGCAAATTTCAACACCAAGAAAATTTCCACTTTAGTTGTAAACTCGTATGCTGTATGTGGATGTTTTTACTACCCTGACAAGCTTGCACTGTATGAAATTAGCTGGCCTTTTAAAAGTAGTTTCCTTTGAAAGCCCTGCCTTCTCCATGTGATTTTGAATAATTCTAATTTAAAGCTTGTGAGAAGAACTTTGAACAACGTACAACATATTTGGTAGCTACATGTACATATTTGTATACAATCATTGTATAGTGGACATGCAAACAATTACAATGCATAGTGTACATCTGTACACCATGTACATTTACATGTAACTTTTGGGATTGGTAATTACCACAGTATTTTTTTTCTGCTTTAAAAAAAAAGACAAGGAAAAAAAGAGCTTTACAGTAAAGTACAAAGAAATCTCTGAATGTACTTCATCAAAAGAAGTATCCCACTGAGCTCACTGCCTTCCCTTTATAAATGTACAATGTAGATTGTGAGATGTTTTGGCAAGTTGTTGTAGTGTTTGTTTTTTTGTAGTATTTTATTATTTTCTTTGTAAATGTTAAATTCTGGGGTTAGGGATGGGTTAAAGAAGTATAGGATATTAAGAAATGATATTAATTTGTATGATTGTGTAATAGATTTGTAGGGTGTCGATTGTGTACTGTGCCTGTCACTGAGAACTGTGAATGCGAGATGTGTTTGTATTGTCATGAGTATTTTGGTATAGTGTTACGTTAATGGAAACAAAATTTCTATGTCTGACATAGACCAATAAAGATGAATGAATGAATGAATGAATGAATGAATGAATGAATGAATGAATGAAGGAATGAATGAATGAATGAATGAATGAATGAATGAATGAATGAATGAATGGATGGATGGATGAATGAATGAATGAATGAATGAATTGGTGCAATAACAAATACTGAAAATGCCTCTTTCTCATAAAAGTCATTAAACCATTGCTTTCAAGACTTCTTTCAGGTGACCATTCCAATGCCATTCTAATATATGTGAATTGAAAGATAGCAACTCTTTTGAGTGAAAAGATAGTGTAAAGCTATAGAAAGTAAACCCAGAAAGTGATGTGCTGACAAGACAACAACAAAAAAAGACAAACAAACAGCAAGTTACTTGATTTGTCACTTATACTATGGAAGATCTTATAGTCATCAAATTATACATTTCATTGAGGAATCTTTGTTGAGCATGTCATTTCAAATTTTAACAAACTTGTACATGTACTTTTATGTTTTCAACTGTGGGTTCTATGCTAGTCTGTTCTTGAATGAAATTCCAGATGCAATATATCTCTGCAGTCTGGTAGATAGCTGGTACTGTTTAAACTTGAGAACAAAGAATTTTATCATGAGCACAACAGAAAGAAGAGTGTACTGTAACTAGAACAGTGTCAGTGGATCAGAAGCTCAAATAGAGGTATAGGCATAGTTGGACTTGGAGCAGTTTTTTATCTGCACATGCTTTGACTAGCACTGTACATTACAGTTATTTATGAATTCACTTATTTATCCACATGAATTCAGTTATTCATTTATCGTTCTTCATCCAACGTAGCCCCAACAGTCGTTGCAATATACATTGTACAGTGAGGTGCCCGCACCTCGTCATGGGCCCGAATACCGTCACCCCGCTTAAAATTGTTTTGAGCGCACTAAACTAAAATGTATGCTCGGGACTGTGTTCAGTACGCTTGAAACTTGGCAGGGCTACCACAACCAAGCAAATTGTGGTGAAAACCGAACAGTTTTTCGCGAAAATCTGAAATTTTAACAGGGCTATACAGGAATACGTGTCATAACTTAACCCGCACGCATCTTTTACGTGTATGTCTATGGGAACATCACGGTCACCCGCACACGTCTTTTACGTGCTAAGTCTATGGGAGAGCGGGTGACGAGTTGCGGGCCCCTTCCTCAGCGCGCAACTTTTTCGCATCGTTCGCATTTGACGATAGCTGCAAATTTTCAATATCGATCAGTGAACTTGTGATTTCATTGGAATTTTCAGCATTTTTCCTGTATGTGAGTTGGATTTCAAAGAATTTCAGTGGCGAAATGTGATTGAAATATGGGCAAACATTAACTATGACGAGGTGCGGGTCACTCAAGTATTGTACAATGTTATTCTTGGCGGCCCTGCAACAAAATAACAAAGGAACAATTTCAAGATACACAAAGTCACAAATGAAGGCCATCCACAACATTGTAGTACTTGTACAAATGTACATATTTGTTCTCTCTTTTTTTCTTTTTTTTTTAAGATAGATTTGAACACAAGACCCTCTGCTATAGACCTTTGTTAACAATTATGCCCCAGGCAGGGGTGGGCATAAAGGTCTACAGGTATATACAAGTTGTAGCAGTGTAGGCTACATTTCTTTTTTGTTTCAAATGGCCAAGATGATGGTTTCACTCACCAATTCAACCGACGTCAGTTCCCCGAGATGAACACCATCTTCTGGCCGAATTGTCCTGGGCGGATTCTCTGTCAAATAGAGTCTTTCATCACTGAGGATCACATATTTATATGCTTTCTTCTCCTTGCGGTGATCAACAATACAGGGCTCATACGTGACTATACGCTCATACACACTTTCTGAGAGGTTAAGTTTAAGAAAGCTGTCGAGTTTGCTGTTCCGCTTAGTGGTGGACGCTGATGCATTTCGCGCCATAGACCAAGAGAACTGTACAAAAATAGTAATAGGTGGGACTACATTGATGCTATGCGCATCAAACGAGCAAGTAACCACGTAACCGCCGGTTTAGCGACATACCCCGTGAAATACCTTCAAATTCGCAAAATCATCACATGAAATTAAATTTCCAGGTGAAGATGGAGATGTCATTTCACATGTTTCACGTTTATAAATCAGAGAAAAACGAAGTTTCTGGCGCTGTGCCTTTGACGATGAGGTTTGGCATTTCCAACGAAGTAGCGTCCCTAGCAGCAGCAACGAGGCATCAAATTGTGTGTAGTAAAAATATACGGTGTCTGTGCAATTTATACAAATGTAGCTAGCTAGCTAGCTAGGCTAGTAGCTGAATCGCCCCGCGGATTCGATCGTCGGTACAAACCGGCCGCGGCCCAGCAGTGGATTGATCGGAATGTGACTGCAAATTCACTCCAATAGTACAGTACGTACAGTAAGCAAGTGATTAACGGGTACGAGTAAATGAATGACACAGCTGATGGTGTTTATATATGAATGACGTCTTTCGGGCTCAAATTTGGCAGGTGTTTTTGAAATATTAATCTGTTCATTTCTGGAGGCGCAAATTGTATGTTGTTAAATTTCGAGATTTACTTCCTGGCAGCACGTCATACATCTGCTGGAGATCACAAAGGATAGGAAAAACTAGCTTATTTGGAGACATAGTACACATTTATAAATCTAAAACTCACAAGAACAAACTCAGAAATCAAAACCAGAAAATAAGAAGACACATCAGTAAAAGCTTACACTTGTTTTCGTTTTGTAGGAGCCATGGGCGTAAATCCCGGGGGATGGGGGATATATTCCCCCCCCCCCCCCCTGAAATGGAGGAGGGGGGATGGCCTGTACAATCATCCCCCCCCCCCTGAATTTTGAGGAAAAAAATGGAGGAAGCAGAAATGTGATTGTAACAATTTTGACATAATTATTGCATGACGTTTGTACGCCGGCCTTCAGACAAGTAACATAGCTGAACAGTATTCTATCTTGTAGGAAAATGTATACATAATTTTCTCAAGCGCTCACTCGCTTCCCTCGCTCAAGAAGAAAGTAACATCGACATGTAAACAGTCACTGTAAGGTATGGCTCAGACGTTGACAACGTCAAATAGTATAGGCCTACATGTAAACATGCTATGACGCGAGTATCTGGGGACCGCGATCTGCAAAATATGTACGAAAACAAACAAACAAACAATAACAAAAACTATATCGTCATAATTGAACCCCCTCCATTTCATGAATCAATCCTGAGAAACGACAATGACTGATAACTCAGTCAGGATACATCTATGAGCATTCCCAGGGAAGATCAGGGGCGTCAAATCTATCTCGGGGGGGGGGGGCAAAGGGGCATTTGCCCCGCCCCTTTGGAAGTGTTTAGGCAGACAAATCATTTATCCCCCAAGCAATTCCCGAGATGAGGACAAATCTCGAACTTTCTTAATGGAAAATTGTCCAAATATCCCCAGAACTATACACAAGATCGTTATATTGCAATCATAAGCATGCAAAAGCTCCGCTATACAGGATCCCTTTCGATAAACTTTGTACACTTTTGACATTGACGTATATATCCCTAATTCATCAAAGAGTGTGCAGCAGATCTTTCACTTAACAAAAGCACCCTCATAATATGCAGAGGCGTCGATCGGGGGGGGGTGGTTCTCCCATAAAAGTGGGACAAACAAAAGTGAAAAATATAGCTACAAACGGCAGTTTTTGGAGTGTAAAATATCAAAATTTTAAAGCTCGCTCGCTCCGTTCGCTCGCATTCAACCATAATGCCATTCTCCTGATGTTGCTGCCAGTGACTGACAGCAGTTTTCGGCCGGTGCGCCCCCCTCAATTTCCAAAGCGAAAAATATAGCTACGAACGGCAGTTTTGGGACTGTAAAATGTGAAATTTTGAAGCTCGCTCGCATTCAATCATTATGCCATTCTCCTGATGTTGCTGCCAGTGATTGACAGCAGTTGCGCCCGGTGCGCCCCCCTTAATTTCCAAAGCGAAAAATATAGCTACGAACGGCAGTTTTGGGACTGTAAAATGTGAAATTTTGAAGCTCGCTCGCATTCAATCATTATGCCATTCTCCTGATGTTGCTGCCAGTGATTGACAGCAGTTGCGCCCGGTGCGCCCCCCTTAATTTCCAAAGCGAAAAATATAGCTTATACGAACGGTAGTTTTGGGACTGTAAATAATGTGAAAATTTTGAAGCTCGCTCGCTTCGCTCGCTCGCATTTAATCATTATGCCATTCTCCTGATGTTGCTGCCAGTAATTGCCAGCAGTTTTCGCCCGGTGCGCTCCCCTTTATTTCCAAAGTGAAATAATACAGCCACAAAAGGCAGTCTTTGGACTGTAAAATGTCAAAATTTTCAAGCTCGCTCGCATTTAACCGCTATGCCATTCTCCTGATGTTGCTGCCAGTGATTGCCAGCAGTTGCGCCCGGTGCGGCTGCCCTTAAAGCGAAAAAGTATAGCTACAAACGGCAGTTTGTAGACTCTAAAATGTCAGAATTTTCAAGCTCGCTCGCTCCGCTCGCTCGCATTTAACTGCTATGCCATTCTCCTGATGTTGCTGCCAGTGATTGACAGCAGTTGCGCCCGGTGCGGTCCCCCTTAATTTCCAAAGCGAAAAATATAACTACGAACGGTAGTTTTTTGGACTGTAAAATGTGAAAATTTTGAAGCTCGCTCGCTTCGCTCGCTCGCATTTATTCATTATGCCATTCTCCTGATGTTGCTGCCAGTAAATGCCAGCAGTTTTCGCCCGGTGCGCCCCCTTTATTTCCCAAGCGAAAAAATACAGCCACAAAGGACAATTTGGGGGACTGTAAAATATCAACATTTTCAAGCTCACTCGCTTCGCTCGCTCGCATTTATTCGTTATGCTATTCTCCTGATGTTGCTGCCAGTAATTGCCGGCAGTTTTGCCCGGTGTGTCCCCCTTAATTTCCAAAGCGAAAAAAATACAGCCACAAACGGCAGTCTTTGGACTGTAAAATGTCAAAACTTTCAAGCTTGCTCGCTCCGCTCGCTCGCATTTGACCGCTATGCCATTCTCTGTTGCTGCCAGTGATTGACAGCAGTTGCGCCCGGCGCGCCCCCCCCCCCCTTAATTTCCAAAGCGAAAAAGTATAGCGACAAACGTCAGTTTTTAGACTGTAGAATGTCAAAATTTTCAAGCTCGCTCGCATTTATTCGCTATCAAATAGCGGCCATTCTCCTGATGTTGCTGCCAGTGATTGACAGCAGTTGCACCCGGTGTAGCTACAAACGGCAGTTTTTGGACTGTAAAATGTCAAAATTTTCAATGCAAAAAGATTTATACCCCCCCCCCCCCGTTTACTTCGCTCCCTCACAACCGCTCCTCCTATAGGTCAAATCCTGTCTACGCCGGTGATAGGCCCCATTATTTAGTAGGCCTTCACAGTGATGTCGCACAGGCGGAGCAAGAGCTGAAATACCACGATTTAGTCTTTCAATAATATATTGTGAATATTTCATTTTCTTATTTTTCTGTTAAGAAAAGAAAATAAAATTTTCACCAAAAGTGTGCACCAGATCGCTGAATTTCAGGTCTGAAAATGCAAAATCTTCCTCGTGTGGGAGAGGGATACCCCCCTACACACCCTCCCCCCGTTCGGTCGCGCCGCTCCCTCTCACAGATATTTAAAAAACAAAAAAATGTCTTCATACTTTTAAGGTCCGATTTTCCGCCGAAAGTCATCTGACAAGCAAAAAAAAAAGCAACAAGAACAAAAAGTCTTCATATTTTTGCTGCCACTTTACTCCCACTTTATATTTCATGCAAAAGAGTGTAGTGGGACATCCGGTCCCTGTAAAGTGTGTGTGTGTGGGGGGGGGGGGGGGGGGGGGGCACCAAGCTTCTTCCCCCCCCCCCCCCCCCCCCGGTCCGGTTATGGGCTTGTAATCGTGGTGACCATCCCCCCCCCCCCCCCCCCCACTCCTCAGTACGGATTTACGCCGTTGGTATAGGAGCTAATGGCAAACTCGCTTTGGTGAAATGTTTGAATTAATGCAAGGTGGTCTTAGAATCAGCATAGCCGCTCTCTGGCATCATCTATTACACTGTTTCTTATACACTCTGTATTGGGACACCGAGGCTATACATTCTTCCTGCGACTTCTTTCCCTTTTCTTTATCTTCTTTCTTTATTTCTTTAATTGGATTTTCATGCCTTTTTTTTGTAACATCCCAGTTTCTTCCTTTCACCTACTGTCTGTCTGTCTGTCTCTCCCCATCTCTCTCTCTCTCCCTTTCTCTCCCTCAGTAGTGTCCCCCCCCCCCCTTATATTGCACAAGAGCGTTATGTACGTGCAGTCCATATTGTATATTCGCACATGACACATTAAAGGGCCTGTATAGTTTTGGTTGAGACCTAACTTAGGGTTTTTTTTTTTTTATTTTTGAGTGAAAATATGAAAGAGCACGTAATTCCAAGAGGAATTCAATGTTTTGATGAAAATTGGTAATGAAATGGCTGAGATACCCAAAAACAGAGCAATACGAAGAAAATGTGGGACCCACATTTCATTACGATTGCTATGTTTTACATTGTTTTTGGATGTCTCAACCATTCCTAAACCGATTTTCATCAAATAAACTTTGCATTCCTCATAGAATGGCATGCTCTTTACCATTTCATAAGTGATTTCTTGGTATCTCGCAAAAAGTTAAAAGCCAAATCCTCGGCTCCACCAATACTGTACCATCCCTTTAAACATTGGATGAAGATGGCCTTGTTTCTCTAACAATTACATTCATTCCACCTCCATCTCCCCTCCCCCCCCCCCCCCCCTTTGCCGGCATGAACACACTACAGGGAATCACTATACACACTTACACAAACAGTCACATTGTGTATCAAAACAAACAAACAGAATTTATCAAAGAACTATTCATAGGCCTATACAGATTCACTCATGAAAACCTGAAAACCCAGTAATTTCTTGAATTCAAAATGGTCGAATGTTCGGGGCGGGGGGGGGGGGATTTATGGGGAGTGTTGCCCCTTGACCCACTATACGATCAATATCATAGATCCCCCCCCCCTCACAACACACACTTATACACACTATTACACACCAACACTTAGCGATCCATCATGCATAAACAGAATCTAGAAAATAATAGATACCAATTTTATGGTTGAAAAATGGATGGATGGATGAATGAATGAATGAATGAATGAATGAATGAATGAATGAATGAATGAATGAATGAATGAATGAATGAATGAATGGATGGATGAATGAATGAATAACTGAATGAATGAATGAATGAGTGAGTGAATGAATGCATGGATGAGTGAATGAATGATTGAATGAATGAATGAGTGAGTGAATGAATGAATGAATGAATGAGATAGAATCGTCACATGGAAAGTTAAAATTGTACATGCAAATAGCACTGCATAACAAACAGAGAGGGAGAGATAAGTAGGGCCTACATTAACAGATCAAACAATAAACAGGTTGATAAAATAATGTATAAACAGAGTGGGGGAAATCCTCTGAACACTACGAGGTGTGAAGTTCCATAACTGTTATCATAGAAGATTTATTTCAAACCCAAACTTAAAACCAAGAGGTTTTACATTCAAAGTAATCTATCTTGAGTATGTGACTGTGATCTTAGTTCTCTACATCCATCAGGTTTGTTTGGTGTGTTTTTTTCTACACAATTTCATATACACATCCTCTCTTTCACGTCGTTCGGCAATGAGCACACTGACTGGAGCAACGAACAAACTTGAAGTTTCTGGTAGGGTTGAGGAACTCTGTCAGAAGCACTGAAAGTGCTGTAACAAGTCTACGGTGGTGATATGAAGTCATACACACGTGCTTTTGGGTGTTGCAAGAGGTTTAAAGAAGGATTAGAAGATGTGGAAGATGACCCCATAGGAGCGTGAGGCCCTTACCGACCAGGATTGAGGTCAACATTGAGCGCGTCAGACGGATGGTGCGTGGCAATCGTCGGATGACTGTTCGAATGATGGCAAATGAGGCATGAATCGGGACAGCGTCTAGAAGATTCTCTCTGAAGATCTAGACATGCGGAAAATCTGCGCAAAGATGGTGCCAAAACTCCTGAGTGATGACCAGAGGAATCGACGCATGCAACTTTGCAAGGACATCATTAAGGGTCTTAAAACATGAAAGAAAACCAGACTCGCTATGGATCTCGTCATTACCAGTCATCACCTCAGTCCTGATCATTGAGGGCCTTCTGCTACAGGGGTCATCTACCACGTCCTGCACCACTAAAAAAACACAACACACATACGTGCGTGACATCTTCTCATCTCCGTAAACTTGGTGCAGGACTTTTATTACTTCAGACGGAGTTTTCCCCCACCCTACCAGAAACTTCAAGTTTGTCCGTTGTTTGTGCTCATTACTGCGCGAAACAGAGGATATGTATATAAAATCATGTAGAAAAAATATGATGGCTGCAGAGAGGTAAGATCACAGTTACATACTCAAGATAGATTACTTTGAAGGTGAAACCTCTATTTAGTTGGTAGTTTGGGTATGAAATAAAAGTCTTTTATGACACCAGTCCTGGAACTTTTCTGACTCACTTTGTACATCGCCTGGTTGCAGAATGATTCCAATTTCCACTAATTTCGGTGATTTCATGACATATTTTGTTCCTGCGACAATTATTGTTCCCATTGAATATCTGCCCGCTAAGTCAAACATCCATTCTATACCCTCAGACATAACCCTAATCCCATTCATCATATTAAACTAATTCTAAAACCCTATCACAAAACTGACCCTAAAACCAAGTCCTTGGAAAAAATAAGACTGGAGCCATGTCCTGTCAACCATTTTGGCACCTTTGAAATAAGATGCAAAACCCTCATCTCGTAGACATAATAATGAAACTATTCATAGGATTTTAGCACGTCATGTGAGAATCTCATGGTACATTATTATTTTTTGTTTATTAAAAACAAACAGGTGACAAAGGCATGATCGTTTATCAATCTCTCCAACTCTATCTCTAACCACGGCATCATGCAATGAACATGATAATAGATGCAACGCAAGAGGGCGATGTTCATGAATTCTGTGACCCTCATTGTCACTCGCCAATGTGTCCAGTGTCTTGTCTTGACTTGTTAAATTCATAATTTATTCTGTTCACAATGATGCTGCTTATTATGGTAATGAAAACAATCATTATCATCATCATCATCATCATCATCATCGTCGTCGTCATCGTCGTCGTCGTCGTCCAGTGTTAGTACTGTTTAGCCTTCCGGAAGATCCATGCCATTATCAATACCCCAGCTTTGCTATAGGTTTCTTACCAAGATCCTCCGTTAGAAATCCCGAGCTATATTCATATACTTTTCTCATTTACACAAACTGAACACAGTGCAGTTTCAAACACAACTATAGCGATGAATAAAGAAATGCCATAATTGTAAATTGATTGATTCGTAGAGATTACCAGTTCGAAAATGTCAGTATATAAATTTAGATACTGTTCGTTTATATAAGTTTCTTGGAGGCTATTCCGAAGATTGTTCATAAAAGGACCTATCATTTTTGCACTACGGTGACATCGAATCTGTTGTGCAGCTTCCTCACTCAGTTATGATGCCCTATGCATGGTTTTAAACAAAAATTTGAATGTGTCATAACTTTTGAATTAGATGTCCGATTTTCTTTGACCCTTTATTGCGTAGAGATGCCAATGTCTTTGGACAGTTTTGGAATATAACGTTATCGGGTTTCTGTGCAGATTGACACCCAAAGCACATCCTGAGAGGGTTAAACGTGATTAAAGCGTTCTTTTGAAAGTAACTCACAGAATGTAATTCACACGTGTATGAATTCCTCTGAGACACTGTAGACTGTGTTACCGCATCTCAGCGATTCACTTCTTTGTATAATAATTATGATGATAATGACGATGATGATGACGATGATAATGATGATAATGAATAAATCAATCAATCAATGATAATAATGAAAATAATAATAATGATAATAATAATAACAATAATAATTACAATAATATGGACATTTTATAAAGACAAACATGTTTTGAAGTGCTTTACAATTATCAAAAGAAAACAAACAAATACATAAACTGCGAATACATATAATAAATTTTTCATCGGAACTGTTCTTGAAATAAATGGTTTCTTGAAATAAATGTATAATCAAAGAAATCGTTTTATACCCCCTTAAAATCACTCTCTTGTCACGAAAACCCTTGAAAGAAATATTTAATTTTCTTATTGTTCTTACAACGATTGGTTCAAGTTCAAGTTCATGTTGATTTACTTCATTTCCAACAAACAAAATACGTGTAATTAGAAATACAATGAAACACTCGTATACACAGATGTCAAGAAATTTACCACAATGTGATGAACAGAATAACATTGTAAAAGAGATACAATTGGTATTATGGTCTAGAATACAATATCCATTGAGTCTTGACGAACTATCCCCGGCCCCTTACAAAGGAAAAGAAAAAAGACACACACACACACACACACACACACACACACACACAACAATGCACAGTGCACTATTTGGCAAGTTTTGTATATAACCCTGTGGGAGAATGGGTGAAAGAGAGCATTGTTCAATAAAATATTTGCTTCTTCGCTTTCCAAACAATCATCGTGATGTCAGCAGACGTATTTTTTAATTTATTTATTTGATTGTTTGTTTGTTTGTTTGTTTTCGCTGAAAACATCCCCTTTATGCGCATGAAAGTAATCTCTACTTTTAGTACATGCATAATGAATCACAAGGGGAATTTTACAATATTTCCCATACTCCGTAATTATGGTCTCATATAGTACCGGTCCGTAAATGCTATGCATGTCATTGTACTCAATTGAGTATGCAGGCAGATTTACAACATCATCATGATCATGGCTTCGATTTTACACTTAAACACGTGATTGCTCATCATGCTAAATAAACTTCATAAGCGTTAACCATAATTCTGTAGGATTATGAGACCCATCTTTAAATGCAAATCACAATACTCCTATAAAATAATTGCTTTCATTTACGATACCAACAAGACTGAGCAGATACATAGCGTTTTGTTGATCAATCTTAAATAAAATATGTCAGAATTTGAAGCCTGTATTTAAACATGAGTGATTAAGATATACTTTCCTACGCTTTCTTTAAGTTGAATTAATAGAATTCATTATTTGGCAAATTTGTATTGAATTTCAAGTTTTTACTCATGTCTTGATTACCTTTCCAGAAAATCGAATTGTAAACCCCTTGTTTTTTTTTTTCTCTTCCTTTCTTTGTTATGCCTATCTTTAGTTTGTTTTCCTGCCTGTTCCGTTCCTGCTTTAGTTCTTGTCCTTGTCAGCCTTTCTTTCTGGTTGTTTCGCCTAACGTCATGATATCAAAATGTTCATACATGGAGTCCTTGACGGATCTTGAGATGCCCTCATCTCCCAGAGTTATTCACAAAATTCACAAGTTTAGCTTCTCTTGTGAATTCCTCTTTTCCATTAATAGAGTTACAAAATGAGATTGTATTCCTTACTTGTTTATCTATCTAAAAAAAAAAATTGATGTTATAACAATATTGTATTCATGCTTTGTTGAAACTTATGTGATTCAAAGATCCTTAAAATATCATGTACTCATAAGGTTTATGTATATTGCTTCGTACTAAACTTTATATGGTAATAAAATCATCAAAATGCATTTCCCTTATCCTAAAGAGGTCGAAATCATCAAGCGTTAATTGTAAAGCCTGGACCTACATGCTTTGCTTGATTACTAGCAGTATAAAGCCACATTCTTTGCGCTTCCATCTTGAAAGGTAAGTTTTAAAGACGTCGAACAAGGCATATGGTCATATCTATCAAAATGACGGTCTTAGTATTATAGTCTCTTCAGGGATATCACCACTCTTCCGGTATTTCAAAGTACCCATGCAGTTTAACACATGTAGGGTGGGGAGTTCTCATATAGGGGAGACGTCATTGGCGAACTGGTCAGGATTCAAACTCAGAGAATGTCCTTTTTAAATTCAAAGAGTCTAAATTAGTATTAAAAAGTGTAAGAATTAAAAGCACCAAAAAGTATAATGATTAAAATAACTGTTCGTAGCGGACTAGGTTAAGGAAATCTAAATCTGCTTCCGGGCTAAGCTTGGAAACAAGTCGAATGCGCGAGAACAAGAATTTGAACGCGTACCCCCCCCCCCCCGGAAGTTGTTAAGACAAGGTAGGATAGTTATTATTAGCATGTCCATGTAGTGATAAGGAGCAACAGTTCTTGCGAGAACACGGAAAGAATTTCTCTCTCCCCCCCCCCCCCCCCCCCTTCTCAGGATTACTGGGCCAGGCATCAAATTCAAAAGTCAAGATTCTTTATTGGCTGATGATGATACAGAAAATCGCCTTCCACTGGCAAAAGAAAGGAAAATCAGCACCATAGTGACAAAAACATTGTGCATCATCAATTACTGGTGACAATATAAGAAACTTCTGGTGAAATATACAAATTAATGTAACATAGTTATAACAGAGATACACAGAGATATAATATCTCTGTATATTGTTATATGAAAACATTTATACAGAGTGTACTAACAAAAGCCCTCATTAAATTTGAATCTAATATAAGAATTTCATTTTGAAATGTCCAAATTGCCAACTTGCCCTCGGTGCCTCCCCCCTCCCCCTCATTTCTCACCCAAGAAATGAAAGGGGGAAGTAAATAGTATAATCATACTAGTAAATGAAAGAGAGACGGCAAGGCTTTTTTTTGAGGAAAAGAAGAACTGATATGGGATAGTGACTATCGAGGTGAGGATAACTGGAAAAAGCATCCAGCCGAACCGTTGGAAATGATTGAATCAACATTTAACGAGTAAAATTTTGTTAATAGGCATAACAAATAATCCAAGACGCATATAGACTGTATTCCCACACTGAAGAAAAGTGTAAAGCTACTGCGGCAGTGCTCGCCATAGTAACGACTTTACACTACTGCAGAAGGCGGGCACATACGTGATATAGGGATTTCCCCAATTATTATCCGCCAGCGAACCTCGGGAGGCTACGTACATTACACATGCTTGTTGATGCAAGTACATCAGCAGGTACGAAGATAAGACACGCACGGGAATAGGAGAGTAAATACCGACAACTCTGTTCATAATTGGCATGTCATAACCGTCCCAAAAAATATTCTGTAGGTTACAGTTAAATTATACCGTTATTTTGGCTGAAAATCTAGCTGGGAAAGAGAATATCATAATTTTGCTGGTCCTAACTCTTGCTGCATGAAAAACATGTGTACCCTTGGCTATATTGGAATAATCCGCATGCGGAAGTAGCCCGAGCAAATTTCGGTCAACTTGTACAATAACATACACGCACTTCCATCAACTCGGTACATTACAGGCACGGGGTGTTACCTCCTTAACTTGTATTGGCATTGCACTTCACCACTTGCACGGCACGGCACCGAAGTAATTTTGTACAGTGTGGAAACAGAACGGGGAATCACTGGAATATGACACTTCTGACGTTATCGATGTGTACTGTAGTAAACTACTTCATCGCGAACTCATGATATTGCACTACTCCTGTAAACTAGAGGATTTAAACTTTGTCTTGGGCGTGAAGTCAATCTCACTGACACTGTTGTTCACAAATGAAAGGAATTGTGCGGTTGACTGTCTGTACACCGCAGCTTGCCTACTCAGCATACTGCCATCTACACACATTGACAGGTAAATATCAGTTAATAAATTATTGTCATCTATCGTGAGTATAACGATTGTGATTATAATGGAACAC
Source organism: Diadema setosum (assembly GCA_033980235.1). NCBI lineage: Eukaryota > Metazoa > Echinodermata > Echinoidea > Diadematoida > Diadematidae > Diadema > Diadema setosum. The sequence continues at coordinate 48,555,720 of CM067060.1, forward strand.
ATTAAGTTCACTGAGCTCTTGAATTACTTTAGAATTGCTGCAAACCAGGCAGAGTGTTGCTATGATGTTAGCGTGGATGTGTCTTCTTGCCTATCTTGGACATTTTGCTGACTATAAACCATAGGCCTACACGGTACAGATACAGTTCATGTAAAGCAAACATAGGCCTACTAGAAATGCTTGGAATTGACCCTCCCTAGTCTGCCAGAGTTTTTAGTCACTCCTTTCAGTTTATCCATTTACCTTTCAAAATGGCCTAGGGTAGATATATGTATATTTTCTTTGGCATGTAAACATATATTTTTGACTGACATCTGTGCACAACACAGTTATAGCACTGTTAGAAAATTGTAAGCATAGCACTGCATAGCAGTTCAACTGGGAGATCCTGATCCACAGCACAGCACAATCCTTCCCGCCTCCTGATGATGATGATGATGACCATGACGACGATGATGATGATGAGGAGGAGGAGGATGGTGATGATGATGATGATGGTAGTGGTGATGATGATGGTGATCAATGATGGTGGTGGTGGTGGTGATGATGATGATGGTAATGGTAGCGGTAGTGGTGATCGGGATAGTGGCGGTGATGATGGTTGGGGTGGTGATATGGCTCAGTCATTACTTGGATAGCACATCTCATCTGCCTTCAGACCCAAGGGTACTGGGTTTGATTCCTGAGTCTTACTGAGCACTGTTGTGTGTAAGTATTCTGTCCCCTCTAGCTAGTAAGAGGCAAAACTTTATTCCTTGGATAGGACATTGTCATTAACCCATTACCTCCAAGATTCTGAAATTCCCATGAAAATACAGGGTCTACCCAGTTCCCATATGCAACTGGTTAAATGAGGTCCTGTCCTGTGAATTAGCCATGACTCATGCTTGGAAAAGATCCCACTTCATTCATCGCAAAGAGGAGGGTGCTAACCCAGTGAAATTGTCTGCTATTCACCCACACAAAACTGGCGGATGAAACCGCCCCCATGTGGTTCATCCCAGGTGGCTAGCAATAGTTAGCAAATGGTATCAACCAAGCACATTGTGCCATATTCTTGAATGAATGAATGAATGAATGAATGAATTCATGAATGAATAAAGTGTGGTGGTGGTGATGATGACAGTATTAACAATGGAGGAACAAGTTCATCTTTTGTTTGTCAAAGTACGCTTTCTCTTCCCATACAATGAAATAAAAAATTGCACGGACCTCCCGAAGAACAGTCCCCAGACTGAAGTGTGTGCCATGCTTAAATAAAAGAATGATTGAAGGAAATGAAATGGAGGCATATTTACTATAATATATGTTTGATGGGTGATGGTGTATGTGGTTTTCCAATGGAAATGATAACAAAGTCGTAATAATGAAATCACTTGATTCAACGTATATTGAACGGTTTGTTGTGAATGTACACAGCAGGAGTGGCCCACTGGTTTCGGGGGTGGGGGGGGGGGGAGTGAGATCACAACAAGCAAGTCCTGTCAAGTGGGCAGAATTTGTAAGAGAGGAATTTTGAAAGATATGCATCAGCAAGATTTACACATTACAGAGAATTGATACCCGATTGCATGATCAGGGGATGTGATTTCTAACTGTGAGAACAAACTAGTTACATTCATATATTTTGTTAAATTGTAAATATTTAGTTAATAAGGTTCTTATCATTTATTTGTGAACATTTCTGTCTCTTATAATTTGTTGAAATTTATAAAGAAGAATATTTTAAAATTAATGGGAAATATCATGCTTTCAATATTAGTGCCATTTTGGAGATTTTTAAGAGGCAATCATAATTAATCATTGGCCATGTGCTAGTTTATGATTCATATTTTCAGGCCAGCCCAGGTTAGTATTATATACTGAACAGGTTTCTCAGCTAGGCCTAGGCCCCCTCAACATCAGCCAAGACAGTATGTCAGCTCAATGTGTTCTTTTCCAAAAACTAAGGTGGCAAGTTAGCATTAATCAGAGACTCCATTACCCCAGTAACTTCAGGAGAAAAGCAGCTGGGATTGGGAATGTGAGAGAGAATCAAACCACCAAGTTACAATATAATTATACTGTATATGTAATATATTTAGCGAGTCTAAATTTTCGTCAATTGACACTTCCCGGCAATTTCGCAAGTGTTTAAATTTGTGATTACCAAATCGAGAAATGTATACGTGTATGTCGCATATTCATATTGGGATCAAAGTCAATATTTTTGTGTCTTTATTTTTGCGAATAGCACCTGACTCACAAAATTCACGAAAATAAAAACCTTGCAAAATATTCGGCATATACATTCTTTAGTGCAAGGGCCTCTGAAAAAGGCTGAGGTCAAAGGGGCATAACCATCCCAGATTTTTAGCTCACCTGAGCCAAAGGCTCAAGTGAGCTATTGCGATCGCCCTTCGTCCGGCGTCCATCGTGCGTCGTCCGTCGTCCGTCGTGCGTAAACTTTTTACATTTTCATCTTCTTCTTGAAGACCCCAAGACCGATTTCCATCAAACTTGGCAGGTAGCATCCCTAGGGGGTTAGGAACTCAATTTGTTAAAATGGGCACCATGCCCCACCCAGGGGGCCCCCAGGGGGGCCCAAACCCCCCAAAATTAAGGAATCTTTAAAAATCTTCTTCTCTAGAACCAGAAGTGATAGAGCTAAGTTAATACTATGAGTTAGTACATTGATGACTGTAGTTTCAAGTTTGTTCATGGCAGAATCCGGGGTGCCCCCCTTGGGACCCAGGGGAGGGTGGTGGGGAGCGGTCCTAATGGGGCCTAAATTGTACATTTTCATCTTCTTCTTGAGAATTCCATGACCCATTTTCACCAAACTTGGCAGGTAGCATCCTTAGGGGGTTAGGATCTCAATTTAATAAAATGGGCACCATGCCCCACCCAGGGGGCCCCCAGGGGGCCCCAAACCCCCCAAAATGAAGAAATCTTTAAAAATCTTCTCTAAAATCAGAAGTTATAGAGCTAAGATAATACTATGAGAGAGTACATTAATGACTGTAGTTTCAAGTTTGTTCATAGCAGATCCAGGGGGTGCCCCTCTTGGGGGGGGGGGGGGGGGGCCTAAATTGTACGTTTTCATCTTCTTCTTGAGAATTCCATGACCCATTTTCACCAAACTTGGCAGGTAACATCCCTAGGGGGTCAGGATCTCAATTTATCAAAATGGGCACCATACCCCACCCAGAGGGCCCCAGGGGGCCCCAATCTCCCCAAATTAAGGAATTCCCATCTTAAAAAATTCGGGCCCTTTTTTTTTTTGTTGTGCATCTTCATCTTCTACTTGAGAATGCCTGGTCAAATTTTAGTAGAGCTGTGAATAATTTAGATCAGTGACTGCGTGAAAGGTGAACTTGCAATACTCAGGTGAGCGCTAGACCCGCGGGTCTCTTGTTTTTTTTTCAGTGGCCCCTTGAATACCACAGTCTAACCTGTCTTTAGCCGCTACCCATGGGAGACCTAAAAAAAGTGACCATTGTAGACAGGTGGACACTATAGACAGGTTTTCTAACATGCTTTTTCTCTTGGAGGGAATTGTTTTTAGTGGTCGCATACAACAGGTGGCTGCAAATCTGCAATAGACGGGTGGTCACTAAGACAGGTTTTACTGTTTGATTACATACAGTACCACCGATACCCGAGGATACTAGTGGTTGCCGGTCTTCAGTGCCCATCTATAGTGTACACAAATTAATGCAGTATTTAACCTTCACATGTAGATTATCTCCAAGTGACAGAGAAAGAGTGAAAGGCCCTGCATATTATGGTGGTCACAAAATTTGTATCCTGTGGGCACTATTTAACACCATAGATAGTGATCAGTAATGCCTTTTCAGGACAAGCCAGAAAAACAAATTAAAACAAAACAAGCCAAACATAACAAAACCCACAACCAAATTATAGAAATGTTGTAATTTTGTAATCATGTACAATGTACATAATGTAAAAGCAAAGTCCAAGCAAAAGAATATGGCCACCAGCCATTTTAGGCTAGTAACTGATCAGTGGGAATCAGTGGAAATGCTGGGAGATGATTGTTCCAATCCTTATGGGATTCATTCAAGAGTTCATTGTATATCTATTGTTGTGTGAAAATGATTTGCTTCAGAACTGTCTCATATTCAAGTAATGTGCAGATTAATGCTCCGTCACTGACCAGGGACGCTAACCTGGAAGCATTAAACTGCTCATTACTTGAATATGAGACCATTCTGAAGCAAATCATTTTCACACAACAATAGATATACAATGAACTCTTGAATGAATCCCATAAGGATTGGAACAATCATCTCCAAGCATTTCCACTGATTCCCACTGATCAGTTACTAGCCTTCCCCTTTAACTGTTTCCCTTGAGTGACTACCACTAGTCAAGGTGCTAATTCCTGTACGGGCCTTAATTAAGGAGTTCGTTCAACCCACCCCGCAGAAAAGGTTTGACCACACAGAGTGGTAGATGGGACCTCCAGGAACACCCCCAGGTAGTATGTGATTCGAAATTGTGGTATCAATAAAATTTTACAGGCCATTTTAGTTGCGACAAGAACTTATTGTTCGAAAAAGAGTCTGTGCACGCCAAGACTACTACACGCACCACTAGCACTGCTACAGGCGCCGGTGCCAGTGGTGCCTGTAGTAGTCTTAGCGGACGCAGACTTTTTCCTCGGCAAACGAGGGTTTTTGCCAGCAAACTCACTAGCTGAGGTCAGTGTAGTTTAGTTTCTAGCCGTTTTTATTTCGTGTATATTTTTTCCGAGTTGCAGCAAGCCGAGTGAGGTTGCATACCCAGTGATTTTGACCCCAAACCGTTCGGGCGTTGCAATCACTTGGTATGCGCCTTCGCTCGGCTTAGCACAATAAAGTGGGCTTCTACACATGCGCAAGCTGCAACTCGGAGAGATGAAAATGAAATAAAAACGACTAGAAACTAGACTGGGGTCGGTTACGGCTGGCACTGAAAATTACTACATAATCACAGTTTTTTGCAGTTATTTCATGAATAATTCCTCAAAACACCGTAAAACCATATATATATATATATATGTTGCTAGAGATGTCAGCAAAACAATGGGATACATTGTAAGTTAAAATATTGTGCATGGTTACCATGGTAACCAGATGTATACAGGTGATTGATAATCCAAAAAATGCCTCCAACTGCTGCAAACTTTGGTATTTTTTGTTCAGTTTTTTTTGTTTTTTTTTGTAGATAGGTGAATTAAAAACAAACGTTTCTATTGATTATTGTTCAAAAAAGTTTTTTTCCTGTTGCCATGGCAACCAGTAATATCCAATCAGGATTCAGCTGTCAATACTTAAGAACTAATGCCCATATTTTCAAAAAGCTCAATAAGCATGTCATTCTGCATAATTGTACCATTTACCGTACTTTTAACACATATTTGACTTCGAATTACAGGCAAATGTTGTTTCCAGCAATGTATGGACACAAAATTCCCTTCAAAATCTATGTTAATACAGAGAGCAAAGCCGATGATATTCTGATATTAGCTTTTTAGAGTATATATTTACAGAGAAATGGTTATTCGAAACAACCTTGGAAAAGAGCAGAAGAAAGCAATTGATTGTTCTTGTTCTTAAAGGAAATTTATTCAAGAATGCAGATAAATTCCTTTCTAAAGAAGGAATATACACGTACACTGCATTATCCATCAATGGAATTAAAAGCGTACTTTTTCGTTGGTGAGCTAGGGTTAAAAATAAAAAAAAATAAAATGAAAAGTCGTGACATGTAAATTTGTATTAAAACGTGCAGTAATGAATTAATGCTATTAAGGAGAGAATGAGGGAAAATCTTAGGGGTCCTATCCGTTTTATCCAGGTTAACTTTGTAGTGTTGAGGTGGGTAGTTTAACCCTATAAAGCCCAAGGGGGGGGGGGGGCACATTGTGCCCCCTACCATATCTTCATTTGCCGCTCCTAAACCCTTTACCCGATTTCAACCAAATTTGGTGGCTTTTCCTAAAATCTTATTACAAACATTTTGATGTACAGTTGAACCTCTATTATCCGGCCTCCCTTTATCCGGATCTCTCTATTAACCGGACGCAATCTCGCCGTGATTTTTTTATCTTTTTTAATAATTACGGGAGGAAAGGGGGATTCCCAACTCCATGAGAACTCCTACACAAACGCACATGAATTACATATACTTGATACATTTCTTAATAATTATTTAGGTAAATCATCCCAAGAATTTATAAAAGAAAATGATTTCATTCTTGCAAACACGAACCTCTATTTTGGGGTCTGTTACTGAGTGAAACAATGAAAAGGTTGCAGTATACACATTACTACATGTGGTACTACAATGGGCTACATCAGTACGTGTGTATGTATATGTACATGTATAAAGCATTGAGTCTCCCGTATCCGGCCAAATTCCTTATCCGGACGAGCCCCGGTCCCGACTTGTCCGGATACGAGAGGTTCAACTGTATAATTTAGGTATGTCCGATATTCCTGTTTGCTATGGCAACCGTAAACTGACAACCATGTTAGTCAGATTTTGTATGATTTTCTGTTTCAATTTCAGTTAACAATATAATTATGGATGAAATTGGGGTTTTCTTGGCTATAGTTTGCTAAAGGAAAGAAATGTGAAGTAATTATGGTTGAGAATTACCCTGAAATGGTCTTCTTATTATTTCCTTTATTTTCTATATAACATAGGCATCAAACAATAGATATAATAGAAATAATTGAAAATACAGCAAATTTTCAAAGATTACCTTTTTATTTTGTGTTATCTTCACACAAGCTTTGCCTGGAATATCATTTGTTTATCATGATATTAATCTGTAAACTTAAAATTTCAGTATTTTGGAAATATGAAATTTGATACAAATATATGCACCCATTCCAAGCAATACGTAATAGGTTTCATATATTTCTTTATATTGTAATGAATTATGCCCCCACATGTTGACCTTGAGAAATTTCAACCATAACAAATAGTGAACGTTGACTTGCTCTTCCTTTGTAGTAAATGTGAAAATGATTAATATAAAATAATAACATATTTACTGGGGATAAAGAAATAGAAAAAACATGATTTTAGCATATTTTTTATGTATTTTTTATATTTTGGGAAATAGTGCCCTCAGTGGGTAACCTTGAGAAATGTTGGGTCATGTAGAGCATGAGTTGCTCTACCCATGTGCCAAATATGACGGTCATACATCATATAATAAAGAAGTAATATAGGGGGCACAATGTGGCCCCCCCCCCCCCTTGGGCCTGGAAGGGGTCAAAATAGCTTGGGCTTTATAGGGTTAAGACCCGACCTACAATGGGTGATCATGAGCACGTAAGGCAAAATAAACAAACGCGTCTGGATTCCAGATATTTTTTTTTTCACTTTATCCTACTTTGTTGTGGCAAACTTGTAAATGACTGTGGAAAATAGAAAGTTATCTGAGCCTGAAACGTCCTTAAAATACCCTGATCCACAAATAAAATTGTTGAACAAAAAAGTTACAAAACTTGTACTGTAATGTATTAAAAAGTACTGAAAGTCAGTCACACAGCTGTAGTAACAGGCATAACAAGAAATTCATATCTAACAAAGAACTGACGATTCGAACTTGGTTATGAAATATCACCATAAGTTGTCCAAATAATGATACCCTATATCGACAGAATGAATCAAATTTCGTGCACTTGCAGTCCACGAAAAGCACAAAAAATGTATCTACACTATAGATATAGCCTATAACAAACAGAATGATTCAAATTTCGTGCACTTACAGTCCACGAAAAGCACGAAAAAGTATTTACACTCGAGATATTTTTTTTTTCACTTTTATCGCACGCTGGTGTGGTACAAACATAAATGCTGATGGTATATTTGAGACAGAAAGTTGTCTGATTGTCTGAATTGTCTGACCCTGAGACATTCTTAAAATACCCTGATTCACAAATACCTCGATCCACAAATAAACTTGTTGAAAATAAAGCTAAAATACTTGTGTATATATATATATATTATAAGTAACAAAGCTGCAACAAAGTTCATGCTGTATTCATCAACGGTTTATTTCTTCACACAAATTTTCGAGCGTCTCGCCGCCCTTTCTCAAGTGTTGACACACAAATTTTCGAGCGTCTTGCCGCCCTTTCTCAAGTGTTGAGTATCAACACTTGAGAAAGGGCGGCGAGACGCTCGAAAATTTGTGTGAAGAAATAAACCGTTATCAACACTTGAGAAAGGGCGGCGAGACGCTCGAAAATTTGTGTGAAGAAATAAACCGTTGGTGAATACAGCATGAACTTTGTTGCAGCTTTGTTACTTACATGTATCTTTTTATCTTGCCAACACGTGGACTACCTTATCAACATATATATATTATATATATATATAAGTAACAAAGCTGCAACAAAGTTCATGCTGTATTCACCAACGGTTTATTTCTTCACACAAATTTTCGAGCGTCTCGCCGCCCTTTCTCAAGTGTAACACTTGAGAAAGGGCGGCGAGACGCTCGAAAATTTGTGTGAAGAAAACACTTGAGAAAGGGCGGCGAGACGCTCGAAAATTTGTGTGAAGAAATAAACCGTTGGTGAATACAGCATGAACTTTGTTGCAGCTTTGTTACTTATCTTTTTATCTTGCCAACACGTGGACTACCTTATCAACACTTATATATATATATATATATATATATATAACGAAGTACTGAAAGTCAATCCATCACACTGTGAGCTCTAGTAACAGGCTTAACAAGAAATGAAAAATTGAAGTCATATTTAACAAAGAATTGGTAATTCGAACTTGATTATGAAATACCACCACAAGTTGTCCAAATATATATAGCTTACCAACGAAAAGTACGCTTTTAATTCCATTGATGGATAATGCAGTGTACGTGTCTATTCCTTCTTTAGAAAGGAATTTATCTGCATTCTTGAATAAATTTCCTTTTATAACAAGAACAATCAATTGCTTTCTTCTGCTCTTTTCCAAGGTTGTTTCGAATAACCATTTCTCTGTAAATATATACTCTAAAAAGCTAATATCAGAATATCGTCGGCTTTGCTCTCTGTATTAACATAGATTTTGAAGGGAATTTTGTGTCCATACATTGCTGGAAACAACATTTGCCTGTAATTTGAAGTCAAATATGTGTTAAAAGTACGGTAAATGGTACAATTATGCAGAATGACATGCTTATTGAGCTTTTTGAAAATATGGGCATTAGTTCTTAAGTATTGACAGCTGAATCCTGATTGGATATTACTGGTTGCCATGGCAACAGGAAAAAAACTTTTTTGAACAATAATCAATAGAAATGTTTGTTTTTAATTCACCTATCTACAAAAAAAAAACTGAACAAAAAATACCAAAGTTTGCAGCAGTTGGAGGCATTTTTTGGATTATCAATCACCTGTATACATCTGGTTACCATGGTAACCATGCACAATATTTTAACTTACAATGTATCCCATTGTTTTGCTGACATCTCTAGCAACATATACATATATGGTTTTACGGTGTTTTGAGGAATTATTCATGAAATAACTGCAAAAAACTGTGATTATGTTGTAATTTTCAGTGCCAGCTGTAACCGACCCCAGTCTAGTTTCGAGTCGTTTTTATTTCGTTTTCATCTCTCCGAGTTGCAGCTTGCGCATGTGTGGAAGCCCACTTTATTGTGCTAAACCGAGCGAAGGCGCATACCAAGTGATTGCGACGCCCGAACGGTTTGGGGTCACAATCACTGGGTATGCAACCTCACTCGGCTTGCTGCAACTCGGAAAAAATATACACAAAATAAAAACGGCTAGAAACTACAACATAAACTACACTGACCTCAGCTAGTGAGTTTGCTGGCAAAAACCCTTGTTTGCCGAGGAAAAAGTCTGCGTCTGCTAAGACTACTACAGGCACCACTGGCACTGGCGCCTGTAGCAGTGCTAGTGGTGCCTGTAGTAGTCTTGGCATGCGCAGACTCTTTTTCGAACAATAAGGTCTTGTCGCAACTAAAATGGCCTGTAAAATTTTATTGATACTACAATTTCGAATCACATACTACCTAGGGGTGTTCCAGAGAGTCCAACCGACCACCCTATGCAGTCAAACCTTTTCTGCGGGGTGGGTTGAACGAAGTCATTTTTTCTGGGTCCCTGCGCCTGGACTACACAGACAGGTTTGAAGCATTGACAGTTACAGTTATTTATAGAGTCCTCTATCAGACCTGTTCAATATGCAACTGATATTTTATAGTAGGCCTACCTGTAACCTAACTTTAATTACAAACAACTTCCTCTTTCAGATTGCTACTCATAATCTTTATGGACATTCATCTTTGAGAATGCTAGATAGTGAATTTCCCTATTTTGACTATTTTTACTCTATTTTCTGAGAAGGAAAGCAATTGAACAATGCCTCATCAGAAGTCCTCTTTTGTGTTTACTGGGCTGAGCTGTTGCACAGACTGGAATGTAAGTGCAGCCCTCGTAACTTTCATGGGTGTGTTTTGTTAATGCTATTTTTTGCAATTCATTATAAAACTAATGACAAAATACATCCGATCAATTCCCAGTGCATCTGTACCTTTCACTGGCTGATCCAATTGTTTTTGGTGTCCAGTCTAGATTTTGTCACAACTCTGAGACAGTATGGATATGACGTGAAAGGGTGATATTTTGTAACATTTTTATGCCTCCGCCACGAAGTGGTGCCGGAGGCATTATGTTTTCGGGTTGTCCGTCCGTCCGTCCGTCCATCCGTCCTTCCGTCCGTTCGTAATGAATTTTGTGAACAGGGTAACTATCAAAACCTTTCGAGGTATCCTAATGAAACTTGGCATGTATGTGTATTAGGGGGTGAAGTTGTGCCTATCAACTTTTGGGTGCATACTGTATACGCTATATATTTCGCGTGGGTTTTATTTTCGCGAATTTCGCGAGTCGGGAGCTATTCGCGAAATTAACAACACGCGAAAATATTACCTTCCAAAATGAATCCCTTGCCTGGATGATACGAACATTTCAGTACTAGTGTACCATGTCACGGCTTACCGAACAGACCATACTGGCTAAGCTTGTTTACGCACGTCCACGTCTACTTACGAATACTGTAGAGAGCCAATCCATTATCGCAAGGGGACCACTCGTCAGAAATCCAGCGCGATGGACTTAACCACTTCAAAAATATTGAATTCTAACTTACTAGTTCGCAGAGTTTGGTAAGTTTTTTTCATGCAGTGTATAACTAGTATCATTCTTATTTGCTAGTAAGTTGAAAATTCACACTTTCTTTGCCACTTCATATTTTCTCTGGTCCCCCAATCGCGAATTTAACCACTCGCGAAAATGTGTGACAGCGGCAATTCGCGAAAATTTATGTACGCAAAAATTATAGCGTATACAGTATGCTCAAGGTCAAAGGTCAGAAGGTCAAGGTCAAATACATAAAATTTCACTATTTCCACCATATCTATGCAATGCCTGAAGATATTTTCTTGAAACTTTGTGTATACATGTATTACCCAATTAAGATTCTCTGGTGAAAGTTTGGGTCGTGAGGTCAAAGGTCAAAGGTCAAAAGGTCAAGTACAAATATTAAAACTTCACCTTTTTTCTCTGTACCTTGGAAATTATTCAAGGTATCTTCATGGAACATAGTATATGTACATGTACTGACTGGCAGTGATTATCTAGAACATTTTGGGTTCATGGGGTCAGGGGTCAAAGGTCAAGGGAAACACTTCAAAATTTTACTATTTCCGTCATGTTTATGCAATGCTGGCAGGATTATTATATTTTTTACACTTGGTGTATGCATGCATAACCTAATAGAGATTCTTTGGAAAGTTTTTTTTTTTCTTTTGTTTTTGCCTCTAAGGTCAAAAGGTCAAAGATCGAGTGAAAGTGCTGAACTAAGTTTTCCTCCATATCTCGGAAGTGGCTCAAGTTATCTTGAAACGTACTACATATTTATGCATGTTCTGCCTGACAGTGATTATTTTATGAATTTTAGGGTCAAAGGCCAGATGAAAATGGTAACAATTTACTATTCAATGCAGAAATTACACTTTTTCTCCGTACTTTGAAAATAACTCAATGCATAAACATATGAATGGGTCAAAGTCAAGTTAAAGTCCTTAACTCCCAAATACATGCTCTCCTATTCATCCAATTGAACCCAGGTCAAGGAAGGTGAACATTTACATTGTAACACATTTGTGACAAACTTGTTTTAATATTTTGCCAATTTTGTGAAAATGTAATCACACATTATCCACATGTACTATCTGTACCTATTAGGAGAATCATGCATTATGGCGGAGGCATACCAGTCGCCATAGCGACATTTCTAGTTTTTGTCACATGTGTTTCCTCAAGCACATTAAGTGTTCCATCCAGTTGCTGGTACTGATGAAAGCAAAGATGGCAAGACACCAAACCAAATTCAATTTTTACAGATAACACTTTACCATTTAGCTAAACTGGTATACATGTAGTAGTTATTTGTATCTGATGCTCAACAATATATGCTTGGATAAAAATAGTAGATGCAAGAGATTTAGCACAGGGTTTCTTAATCATATTTTGTTGTTGTTCTTTTTCATTTAACATTCGCTCCATGATTTCTCAGGATTCGACACTCCCAGGATCAATACTAAATGAAAAAAAAAAGAAAGAAAAGAAAATAAAGTTGACACTTATGACATAGGTATGCTGGTGCCTCTGTCTAAAATGTCATAAATACTGTAGTGATGATCTACGCAAACAGTCAGGTTATCACTAGGTCATCTAAAGGCAGAATAAAACAGTTGAACTTCAGTTTCCCGTTACATAAATAGCTGTACCTAGGGATTTGCATGATTGTCAATTGGTGGATTTTTTTTCTTTGGTGATTGACTTTAGTCTGTCACAAGAGAGTTTTTCTTAATTTTGGAGCCCTTTTCAGGCAAGATCATTGAAATTGTTAAGATGCACAGTGTGCCATTTAACCTGTTGAAGTCAAGTCCGGAGAATACTCGTGCAGGTGTCTATGGGAAGTGCATGTTATAGCAAAATCAGTCCGTCCTCAACTGGTTAAGGTGCAGTTGTCCTTAGATGTGGATAACTTTTGTGCAATTGTGATAGAAGGAACAACTAGCTGATGAGGCAGCTTTCTCCTCTTATCATCCAAAACTATGGAACAGGCTCCTACATGTATCTCTGAAATCTTCACCAGTAAAACAAGTCATACGTGTACAATTGCTAGGATCTGTTCTTAAACCCTATGTACTCACTAGAAATTTTCGCGGTGGTTTTATTTTCGCAAATTTCGCGAATCGCCTTTGAACCGCGAAAATAACAACACGCATATAGTTACGTTCAGTTAGACCGTCGCAACCGCGAAATTAACAACACGTGCAAATGTCCTCCATGTAGCAATTCGCGAAAATATCTGTACGCGAAAATTTTAACTCGTACAGTACGTTAGTTAATACATGGTCAATTTAGTTTGTCTCCAATGCTTGTTGGGGATTATGTGCATCCAGGAGAAAAGGTGCTATACTATTAAAAAGATGAATATCAACTATTGGAAGTTTATGTAGTAGCATTTCATAGTTAATATAGGTAGCAAAGTTATGACCAGTTGAGTGCTTGGAAATGAGTGAGCATTGGATGTCAAGGGCTACTTTAAGAGTACGTGTAGCTGCCTTTCTTGATTGGCTGTAACATTTGTTACACAGTAAGAAAACCATTGCTTCAAGGGAGTATCCTTGAAGGATGTGCAAATTTAGTAAATGCAAGAAAAATCATAATGTGCATTGGTAAAATCTAAAAGGATATTTGGACAAGCTTTTCAACAGTTTTTGATGAGGATTGAAATCTGACAAGCTGGGAATGAAGTGTAGGATATTAAATGTTGATTGTGTTAATGACATGCCATCATCATTGGATGAGAAGAGTGCAACAATATTTTATATCAGAGTAGTGGAATGGGGTAGAGGTGTTAAAAGAAATACAAAGAGAACGTCACATTTAAAGTTTTTAGCAAAATGCTATTTTCTTTTTTTATGCCTCCGCGACGAAGTGGTGCCGGAGGCATTATGTTTTCGGGTTGTCTGTCCGTCCGTCCGTCCGTCCATCCGTCCGTCCGTCCTTCCGTCTGTCCATAATGAATTTTGTGGACAGGGTAACTATCAAAACCTTTTTAGGTATCCTAGTGAAACTTGGCATGTATGTGTATTAGGGGGTGAAGTTGTGCCTATCAACTTTTGGGTGCACATGCTCAAGGTCAAAGGTCAAAAGGTCAAGGTCAAATGCATAAAATTTCACTTTATCCAAATCTATGCAATGCCTGAAGATATTTTCTTGAAACTTAGTGTATACATGTATTACCCAATCAGGATTCTCTGGTGAAAGTTTGGGTCATGAGGTCAAAAGGTCAAAGGTCAAAAGGTCAAGTAAAATGTTGAAATTTCACTTTTTTCTCTGTAGATCTTGCAAATTGTTCCAGGTATCTTCATGGAACATAGAATATATGCATGTACTGACTGGCAGTGGTTATCTAGGGAATTGGGGTTCATGGGGTCAAAGGTCAGGGGTCAAAGGTCAAGAGCAATACTTCAAAATTTTACTATTTTCCTTATATTTATGCAATGCCAGCAGGATTATTTTTTTTTACTTGATGTATGCATGTACAGTCAACCTCGGATACCTCGACGTCGGATAAGCCGAATATCACTTACCTCGGATGCGAAATGAAAGTCCCGATTGTTCCTATGGAGTTTCCGTGTATTAAAATTCGCGTAGCTCGAAGAAAATAACTCGAAATTCGGTTACCTCGAAGTGGAATCTAATGTCCCGATCTTAATTAACTTATTGTTTTTCCCAGCATGTTGCTCGAATCGAAATTGCAACTTCACTCAGCATCTCCGATTAAGCGCGCGTGGAGAGCTGAGACATGTCACAAATCTTTTCACACTCGACTGTAGATATTCTTAACAATCACGCGCCCAAAGAAATACCCGGTAGGCCTACACAGCTAACAAGAAGAAACCCCAACACCTACCTACTACACACGTACACGATTTAATTATGCACATAGCACCCGTGCCAATGGAGTGCTTACGTTAACACTACGCTCTTTTCTTTAACCACTGTGTTCTGATTTTTGATCGTGATACGGAGTAGTCATACCGTGCACGTAGATTTCTTAACCGTCGTGGCGCACCTGCTTAGGTGTTGACAGTTATATCTTTGGCATTAATCACGGTCCACTGTTCTAACATCAATCTCCTGCGTAGTGCCTATATTTTGACTTTTTAGGCCTTTCACAAAGTTTGTTTCATTTATTCTTCCTCGAGAACGCAAGCACTGGATTTTAGTTTTTTCCAGCAATGCGATTATGAAAATAGTGTGGTATATGATCTGGAAGTATAGGCTGAGCATAATAAAGAATGGAATAGACAGGGCTCCACACTGACTTTATCGGGTCATTGATTTTTATTTTTTGGTGGTCGAAAGTAAAATCTGCTGACGCAAAAACAAAAAACAAAAACCAACGGGGAAAACATTAGAAAAACTAAATCGGTCCTACTAAACATAGACAAATTAATATTAAGCATTATTGAAGTGATACAGATGCCCATGTCTTAAACAAATGAATAGAAAATTCAATCATCTTATTCTGTGTTTTAAGATTTAGCAATTAGGCGTAGAGATTATTATAAAAGTTGATGCTTATACTAGGAGGTTAAAACTTACATTTGAAATGAGAAAGTGGGAGCATTTGCTGACATTTGTTAGCATCCGAAAGTTACCGTTATTATTTTCTTATTGTAAAAGCAATCATCCAACATATATTAGTATGTATTGTTAGCACCTTACGGAGCCGAATTTAACCGTTAATCATTTTTAAATGTAAAAGCAAACAACCGACATTCATTTTAGCATCATGGCGGAGCTGAATGCTATCCTTATCCATTTCCAAACGTGAAAGCAAACATCCGCTATATGTTTTAGCATCTAACTGAGTGGGTTAATACCGTTAATCATTTCTAAATGTAAAAGCAACAATCTGATATTTATTCTTGCATCGTAGGGAGCAGAATATTACGGTTATTCATTTCAAACATCCGACATTTATTTTATTATCGTATCCGGAGCCGAAAGGTGTTGCTGTCCACTTCCGAGAGTGAAATGAATCATCTGACAATTATTTTATCATTGTACGGAGCCGAATGTTACTGTTTTTCATTTTTGAACGTCAAGGCAGACATCAGACATTTATTTTACCATCAAACGTAGCTGTATTACCGTTATTCATTTCGAAATGTAATAGCAAATATCCAATATTTTTTTAACAACGTATGGGGCAGAATGTTACCGCCATTCATTTCAAAACATGCCAAACGTAAAAGCAATCATTCGACATGTATTTTGATAACTTCCGGAGCTGAATGGTATTGCCATTTACTTTCTAACGTAAAAGCAAACATACGGCATGTATCTTATCATCGTACGGAGTTTGATGTTATTGTTATTCATTTCAGAACATTAAAGCAAACATTCGACATTTATTTTAGCATCTTCCGGAGCTAAATTTTATCGCAATTTACTTTCAAATGTAAAAACAAACATCCAGCATTTATTCTATCATCGTTAGGAGTTGAATATTATTGTTACTCATTTACGAACGTCAAAGTAAACATCTAACATTAATTTTACCATTGAACGTAGTTGAATGTTGCTGTTATTCATTTCAAAATTTAAAAGCAAACATCAGAAAGTTATTTTAGCATCGTATGGAGCAGAATATTACTGCTATTCACTTCCGAACATAAAAGCGATCATCTGACATCTATTTTAGCATCTTCCGGAGCCGAATGTTATTGCTATTTCCTTTCGAAAGTATAAGGAAACACCCAACATTTATCAAACCATCGTATGGAGTTGAATATTAGTTTTTCATTTCCGAACGTCAAAGCAAATATTCGACATTTATTCCAGCGTCTTCCGGAGCCCAATGTTATCCTTGTTCATTTTCGAACGCAAAATCAAATATCTGACATTAGTTTTAGCAACATACGGAGCTGAGTCTTATGTTATTCATTTCCAAAAGTATTAGCAAACATCCGACATTTATTTTAGGATCATACCGAGTCAAATATTACCGTTATTCATTTCCAAAATTAAAAGCAAACATCTGACATTTATTTTAGCATCTTACGTAGCCGATTGTTACCGCTATTCATTTTCAAAAGTAAAGGCAAACATCCGAATTTTTTGGTGGCGCGATCGGGCCACCAAAATATTTCTTTCTGAAATTTTCATTTCAATTCCGATTTTCATTCAATTCATTCATATAAAAGTCGATTCAATTCCAATTGACAAGCATGCAAACAATCAGTAGGCACTACAACAGATACTATGTTTAACAACGATAAACTTCGGATAAGTCGAAGAAAATTCGACGTACGCGTACGTCGAAATTCGCGTACCTCGAACCATTTTCTTCAGTCCCAACGAATTTGAGGTATCCAAGTTTGACTGTATAACCCAATAGAGATTCTCTGGGATTTTTTTTTTTTTGCCAAGGTCAAAGGTCAAAGATCAAGTGAAAGTGCTGAACTTACTTCTTTCTCCATATCTCGGAAGTGGCTCAAGTTATCTTGAAACTTAGTACATATTTATGTGTGTTCTGCCTGACAGTGATTCTCTTATAAATCAAAGGCCAGATGAAAATGATAATTTACTGTTCAATACATAAATTGCACTTTTTCTCCATACCTTGAAAATTACTCAGTGCATAAACTTATGAAAGGGTCAGTCAAGTTAAAGTTCTTAAGTCCCCAAATACATACTCTCCTATTCATCCAATTAAACATAGGTCAAGGAAGGTGAACATTCGATACATTTGTGACAAACGTGTCATTTTAATATTTTGAAAATTTGGTGAAAATGTAATCACACTTTGTCCACATGTACTATAGACCTATTAGGAGAATCATGAATTATGGCGGAGGCATACCAGTCGCCATGGCGGAGGCATACCAGTCGCCATAGCGACATTTCTAGTTTATTCATGTGATTCCATGTTGTCTAGGTGTTCAGGCACATGGATTTGAACAAAACTTAATAACTTTAATAATCAGGCATGGGTTTCTGAGTTAAAATTCCATGGTAAGCCATGTTTACTAACATATATATATATATATATATATATATATATATATATATATATATATGTATGTATATATATATATATATATATATATATATATATATATATATAAATGCAGAATCATGTTTTTTTTTTCTTTCATTTAAAATGTTTACAAATCATTATTATAATCACTTTTCTTTCTATTTTTCATGCAGATTAATCCAATGCTTCATGCTGGTGACTCAGTGGATAGAGAATCTGCTTTGAACCAGGATTGTTCTGAGCTAAAATTGGCAACATGGAATGCAGTCAGGTGCTTCATACACACTGGAAACTGTCCAGTCTGGTGGTATTCACAGGCATACTGTCGCTGATTGGGGATTCAGCAGCAACACCGGTGTCAACATACCTCAGGGGAACTTTCCAGGGCGGGCCAGGCAGTGTCTTCAACCACTTCCTTGTTTATAGTAATGGAACTGGCGAAGAGTTTGTGTACGTGGGAGCGAGGTCCTGGATTTATCAGCTGGATATAAATCTACTCCACTTGAGAAATGACAGTACAGACCCTGACGGCTGTGGCATTGATTGCGAGGATAATGACAACACCATCCTTGCCATTGCACCTTCTCCTCGCAATCACCTTATTCTTTGCAGAACATATGATGGCAGGTGTGAATACAGAGACCTAACCACTTTAGTTTCATCTGGCTTTCATAACCAAATAGTAACGAAAAGGACACTGGGTTCATCCTTTGTTGGACTTGTAGGGCAGATTGTAGAGCAGCAAGGTAACATAGACACATTTGACTCGTATCTTTTTGTGGCTCCAACATCCAGAAATAATGACGATTTGAGGCCAGTAGGGATACGCAGACTGGATGATCAAGTGCCAGCCCTAACTCTCAATCTTGATTTTGCCACAGAAATTATAGAATCGCCCACGACCAATGATGTGAAACTTATTGATGGAATGGAGTGGAATGATTACATATTCTTCTTTTTAAATGTGCTCTCTGGGTCATCTTCAGTATCAAAACTGGGACGCGTCTGTACCCAAAATGATGACTTAGAAGAAGGATTTCCTTCCTATGTAGAAATTAAGCTTTCATGTGGAATCGATAGAATCGGTGCATTGATACAAGCTGCTCATATTGGTCCAGTCTCTCCCCAGCTTGCTCAGTCGCTTGGTATCAGCACAGATGATGATGCTCTGTTTACCATCTTCACCAGAAGTAATGTTGATGGTAGTGTGCAATCATGGCTCTGTATCTACCCAATGCCAGCTGTCCAAGAGAGGTTCATTGATGCTGTGTATGGCTGTGGGTCAAAGCCAAAACCGTTTCCAGCAGTAGGGGTTGAAATTACCTACATTAAAAACTCTATGTGTAATGGAGTAGCTAATCAGGTAAATTGTAGCTTTTTTCTTGTACTCCAATACAGCTACACATGTCTATTATATTGAAATTTGGCATGAAGTGCAAAATGACAAATACTAGTAAACTAAACATATCTTATTTTGCCTTAGTTTGACAGGCCTGTATGCCTGTTTATCTGTCCATCTGTCTTTTCACCAGGTGCTATTTCTACCACTCTAATGTGAAAAGTCATCTTACATTGTATGTCTGCATGCATATAAAACATTTTGGAAAAACTTTTCATGCATATTATGCAAGTCTGAATAAAATTTAGTACAATTTCTAGGTGAAATCTAAGTGAAAATTTTCACGAATCTCGCGTTATGTGAAACTAGCGCAAAAATGTAAGCTCACAAACTTTTTGCTGGTTGTACGATGTAATCCAAATCATTATCCTTGATTTCAAACTATGCATATTGTAGGAATAGGCCATTTACTATTACTAAGTACTCTGTAATTTTCCACTTGTTCAATGTTCCTGCAGGGTGAGTGATTTTGCTGTGGTACTAGGGACCTGTTACCTTGATTACTGCAGTATAATGCTGCCAAACCCCTTGATAGCCACTGTGGCAGCAGTGAGCTGTTTGAAGTCAATTGTCACAACTCTCTGGGAAATAAAAACCACACAAAATTCATCTTACCCGACTAAGCGAGAATAATGTGATAATCATTTCTTGTTTTATTTTTTCTTTCTTCTTTTTTCCTTTTTTCAAAGCAAGCTATGTAGTGTAAATCTCAGCTGACTCAGCTTGTAGCCATTTGAATACACTTGTAGTTTGAACAAAATTGTGAGTTCAGCCAAATTTTTGTGCCAGGTCTTCTATTGCAACAGATCATTAATTGTTGATGTATTTCAGATAAATTTTAAATCACCACAAATGTTGGTGAATTGATTAATGGGAATGCAAAATCTATAAAAATCAGATGAAATTTAACACCTCTTTTTAGCTCAGTGAGGTATTGCGATTGCTCTTCATCCAGCTTCTGTCGCGCGTCATCCGGCGTGCAGCGTGCATAAAATTTTTACATTTTCATCTTCTTCTTGAGAACCCCATGACCTATTTTTACCAAACTTGGCAGGTAGCATTCCTAGGGGGATAGGATCTCAATTTGTTCAAATGGGCACCATGCCCCACCTGGTGGGGGGGGGGGGGGGGGGGGGGGGAGGGGGCAGTGGGGCCCAAAACCCACTAAATTAAGGAATCTTAAAAAAAAAAAAAAAAACTTCTTCTCTAGAACCAGAAGTGATAGAAGTAAGTTAATGCTATGAGTTAGTACATTGATGACTGTTGTTTCAAGTTTGTTCATGGCAAAATCAGGTGCCCCCACTGGGACCCAGGAGGGGGGTGGGCCCCTGGGGAGGTATCCTAATTGGGCCTAAATTTTACGCATTCATCTTCTTGAAAACCCCATATGGGTGATGAATTTTCACCAAACACTGCAGGTAGCATCCCTAGGGGGATAGAATCTCAATTCTATCAAATGGGCACCATGCCCAACCGTGGGGCGTCCTGGAGGGCCCAACCCACCCCCTAGTAAGGAATCTTTAAAGATTTTCTCTAGAACCAGAATTGATTGAGCTAAGTTTTAGTAATACAATTATTCAGTATATTGATGACTGTTGTTTAAAGTTTGTTCATGACAGACTCAGGGGTGCCCCCCCCCCCCCTCCCCCAGGACCCATGGGATTGGGATGGGTTGGGTGCAAATGGGACGTAAATTTTACATGTTCATATTCTTGTTGAAAACCCCTTGATGAATATTCACCAAACTTAGCAGGTAGCATGCCAGGGGGTTAAAGACGAGTGGTCATCAATTTCAATGGGGATAAATCTCTTTTTGCTGATGCTGCAACACAGTTTACGCGAGTACGAAACTATGTCTTGTCGAAAGTATTTTGAGGATAAGCGAAATAGTCCTTCATAGAGGCCGAGGAGACAAGTCTTCGGTACAAGCTCGGATGTGGGTATGCGCTCCACTTCATACTCACGTCGTGATTATTCGCTTTTGCGTGTGCTGCTCATTAACTTGTATACATTTCGCGAGTACCGTAAGTTAGTTACAATCGATTCCAACTTGCCAGCTCTTCGCAGATATGCACAGTAGTTGCCAGTGACTGGATCCTCGTAATAATTAGACAATTTGTAATTGTGTTACAATTTTTCATTTTTGCAACGAAGTAGAATATCACGTCTGAGGGCCTATGGCTACAGCCTCAGATGGATATAGTGGACATATCATTCGCAGATTTGTCTATTGCTGACATTGAAGCGGTAGATCCCAAGAGCTGCAAATGCTCTGGTTCGTGCTGGTATAAGACAGGGTGAAATTGCTGCCCCTGCAAGAGCGGGGGGAAGAGCTGCACTGCACCTGTGGTAAACGGTGACCCTGTAGTACCAATAGGGAACCTGCTGTGTCAACATCAGTAAGTAGACCTTGGCTGTAGTATAGGCTATAGTCTAAACTTATTGATTCATTATTGTTCTACCAGTTACTAGACCCAGAATAGATTGTAAATCATATTTATATTTAGTAATTGGGCCTGGAAAATCCTTCAGTTTAGCGGGATATTATTTTTGGTTGCTTGTCTAACTTAGTCTGATCTAACTTCTATTTCTAAAGTTCTAAGTAGAACTTCAGGCTTTATTCCATGTATACATGGTTGACTGAAGTTAGCAACCAAAAAATAATGTTCTGCCGGATCAGAGCGCTGCCGAATTTTGCCTCGTTTTTACGGATCCTGCATCATCGCCTTCCTCGTCCATTTTGATCGTTTCTGGCCCAGTCCATTCTCACACACTGTGGCGATCGCGAATTACTGTGATGTTACCAAGTGTATGTAGTAGGCCTACATACAGTCAACATACATTGCTTTCTACTCTCGCATAAACATTAGGCACGATATCCACCAGTCAGTAGTCGGGCCAGCGTACGCGTAGGCGTGTACTCATTCGCTGAGATATGAGCAAGAGAAAGATCCCGAATGCTCCAAAACTGTGAGCCAAATGATTGAGAATGACGTCATTACGTGCATTCGGCTTAGGTATTCATAACCGGTCTAGTTCATACGTGATACTGGATCTCTCAATAAAACACAGGTGAATGGGAATTTTGCATGGAATGCGCGGCGTGCGCACGATTCAGAATTAACATTGCGAGCTTATTCTCATGACAACCGGGCGTCTTTAACATCTCAATTTATTCAACTGGGCATCACCCTCCCCTTGGGGGCCCTAGGGGGCCCAATTCCCCCCCCCCCCCCCACACACACACACTTTAAGGAATATTTACAAATCTTCTTTTCTAGAACTAGAAATGATGAAGTAAAGTAAATACCACGAGTATGTACATTGATGACTTTAGTTCCAAGTTTGTTTATTGCAGATCCGGGGCTGCCCACCCCCCCCCCCCTCCCCTTGGAGTCGTTTGGAGTCATCCTTGGGGGCTCCAGGGTCCCAAACCTCCTAAATTAAAGGAATATTCAATGATAATCTTCTCTAGAATCAGAAGTGGTAGAGCTTTAAGACTTTTTTTTTTGGTCAAACTGCATAGTCTATTAAACCTTCTATAAAGCACAATGTACTTGGCAGGTATTGTTACCAGTGTGATGAAATATATGCAAATGGATGCCATGCCCCTAGCTCTCAAAGCTACCCCCCCCCCCCCAAGTTTCCAATGTTCTTAGGTAAGAGTCTGCAAAAATGCATGGAAGGTGAACTTCTGATACTCAGGGGAGTGCGAGACCCCCTTGTCTCTTGTTTTTATGCCTCCGCCACAAAGTTTTGCCAGAGGCATCATGTTTTCAGGTTGTCCGTCCGTTCTTCCGTCCGTTATCAATTTTGTGGAGAGCGTATCCAAAAAACCGTTTGAGGTATCGTAATGAAACTTGGCATGTATATATATATATATATATATGAGTGGGCGAAGTTGTGCCTGTCAACTTTTGGGTGCACATGCTAAAGGTCTAAGGTCAATAGGTCAAGGTCAAATGCTCAAAATTTCACTGTTTTCCCCATATCTATGCATTGCATAGATATATTTTCTTGAAACTTAGAACTACCAAATAAAAATTTTAACTATATGTAGCATTGAAACCTTGAGTCTTATCATGAACATTATAAACTATTTTGTACATTCCATAGATTTTATTGTAATCTCGACATACTGAATTTCGCATGTGTTTTGTCATCTTTCTTATTTAGCATGTTGTACTAAAAGTTTATATTATTACTTTGGAACCTACGTCCTTAAAACATTGCTTTTTAATAGGTTCCTCATATTACCCATCATTATATTGTATGTCCTTTTACATTTGTGAAATTATGTTTAAAATTGACTGTTGTGTTAAAAAAAAATTATTTTGAAATCAAATGGAATATGAAACCTGAATATGAAATGTGGAATATGGAACATGAAACAAACAAACAAACAAAAATTCTCCAGAGAATTTTGGGTAGGGAGGCCACGGTCAAGTGAAAATGTTAAAATTTTACTTTTTTCTCCATATCTCACAAATGGCTCAAGGTGTCTTCATGGAGCTTAATACATATGCATGTACTGAGTGACAGTAATTATCTAGGTAATTTAGGGGTCATGGGTCAAAGGTCAGGGGGTCAAAGGTCAGGGTCAATTCCTCAAAATTTCACTATTTCCCTCGTATCTATGCAATGCCCAGCAGGATTTTTTCTTGAAACTTTTATTAGTGTATGCATGTATTACCCAACAGAGATTCTCTTGGAAGTTTCTTGCCAAAAGGTCAAAGGTCAAGTGAAAGTGCTACATTTCACTTCTTTCTTAAACATATAAAAGGGTTAGAAGTCAAGTTAAAATCCTCAAATGCCCAAATACCTGCACTCTTAGATAATATATCCGTTTATCCAATTCAACCTAGTTCAAGGAAAGTCAACATGCAACACATTGGTTACAAACCTGTCATTTTTATGTATCCGCCACAAAGTGTCACCGGAGCCATTATGTTTTTGGGTTGTCTGTCCTTACATCTGTCCATCCATAATGAATTTTGTGAATAGCGTAACTAAAAAAACCCTTTAAGGTATCCCAATGAGACTTGGTATGTATATGCATTCATGAGTGGACAAAGTTGTGCCTATCAACTTTTGGGTGCACATGAAAGATAGTAGAGAGTAGAGGAAGATAGGAAGGCGCGTGATAGTAATGGAAACAAAATGGCTACCCTACATGAGGATACAAAAGAGAGCTAAGTACAAACTCAGTACACCTAGAAACATCGTTCATTTCCAAAGGTAGTGGTATTTTTATGCCTCCGCAACGAAGTGGCCGGAGGCATTATGTTTACGGGTCGTCCGTCCGCCCGTCCGTCCGTCCGTCCCGTTTTGTTTTTGTCGATATCTCAAGAACCGTGTGGTGGTTTTACATCAAACTTGGTATGAGGGTATATCCTTGGGGGATAATACTTTGTGTGGATTTTAGGGTCACAGGGTCAAAGGTCAAAGGTCACAGGTTATTTTGTGAAAAAAAAAATTGAAATTTCATGTGTTTCTCCATATCTCGCAAATGGTTCAAGGTATCTTCATGGAACTTAGTATATATGCTTGTACTGATAGGCAGTGATTATCTAGGGAAGTTGGGGTCATGGGTCAAAGGTCAAGGTCAACTCCTCAAAATATCACTACTTTCCTTATATTTATGCAATGCCTGAAGGTTTGTTTTTTTTTTAACTTGATGTATGCATGTATTACCCAGTATATATTCTGTGGAAAGTTTCTTGCCAAAAGGTCAAAGGTCAAAAGGTCAAAAGTCAAGTGAAAGTGCTGAATTGCACTTTTTCCTCCATATCTCAAGGTATCATCATGAAACTTACATATTTATACATGTTCAACCTAACAGTGATTCTCTTTGGAACTGTGAGGTCAAAGGCCAGGTTTAGATAATGCTATTTTCCCATTTGATACTGAAATTATACTTTTTCTCAATACCTTGAAAATTACTCAATGCATAAACTTGTAAAAGGGTCAAAAGTCAAGTAAAAATCATCAGTTCCCCAAATACCTGCACTCTGACATTTTAATCATTCATCCAATTGAACCTAGTTCTAGGAAAGTGAACATTCAGCACATTTGTGGCAAACCTGTCATTTTAATATTTTGCCAATTGTGTGAAACTGTCATCACACATTGTCAAGACATTGTACTATAGACCTATTAGGAGAACCATGCATTATGGCGGAGGCATATCAGTCGCCGTAGCGATATATCTAGTTATTATCTTAAAGGTACTAGCCCACATTTGCAAACCCACGAAAATCAAAACTGCATAAAACAGGTCCAATATGACTTCTATAGCATTCGATAAAAGAGAGAAAATCATCGTTTTAAAATCAATTTTCAAACCGGGTCAGCCCGACCCAAAATCGAATTACGAGCGCGGGCTAGCTACGTACTAACTGCGACCAGCCCCAACGTGCAGCGTTGGGGCTGTGCCGTTTTCGCATTCAGATCGAGGAGTTGTACAAAACGGGTGCCGTTTCGGCGCTATACTTCCTTAATTTTTCAACAAAAACTACTAGGAATACTTACATGGGTCGATTAAACCTAAATGATTAATTTCGGCGACTGTTTGATGCATTTCATTGCTTATGATGCAGAAAATGTTGTCTTATAACGCGAATATCTTCAGCTCACCGATGCTCACTGAAACTCACAATCACTTGCACAGGCGCACAGCATGCATGCAGTGCAGTGCATTGAGAGCATGCGTAATGCGTACTAATGGATATAGCAGCAAGTCTCTCCACTGTTGCACTAGGGCAGGCCGCTTATTACTCCTAAAAAGATGTTGAAAATTTTGCAGTTTCTAGATAAATGGGTGAGAAAAACAAAGTCGAAAAGGTAATGTATTAATTGTCCCTGTGTTTATGATAGAAATTTAGCCGTGCTTTATTTGTGAAGTCGCTGTGAATGTGGCAGTGATTTTTGCTCCCGCTCAGCTGCGAGGTAGCCGCCAGGACCGCGCCTTGCGGCGCGGTCTCCGGGGCTAGCTACTAGTACGTACATGTAACTTACACATGTATCGCATGCAAGTAGTACGTACGTGGACCGGAGCTAGCGAGCGTTATACGCAGGCATACGGTGCATTTTCATTTATTTTTATGAAAGTAATGGACTAATTGGAACGAAATTTTGCACAGAGGACACTGCAATCATACCCAAACTCCATGCTAACTATGAGACCAATTGCTGCAGGTTTACAAATGTGGGCTAATACCTTTAATAAGATTTACAAATTATAGTCATAGCTTTTTTCGATAAAGGGGATTATTTTGAAGAACAAGATTTTAAAGTAATAAGGATTGTTTCGTGGATGTAAAAATTTGGCAACAACATGATCTAAAAACAATAAAAGACGGTTGATAAACAACAACATCAAAGACAGCGCATCTTGGGCAAAGACGCACATCACCTGAGACGCGTTGTCTTTGAAGTTGTTGTTGTTTTTTATCAAGCGTCTTTGAGTGGTCTCAGGTGATGTGTGTAATACGCTTGAGGACCGCACGCTGTCCATTTATTTTGTACAGGATTAGCGCACACTTTCCTGTCTTTTCAGTTAAGTGTCTTTGGTGCACATGCTCAAGGTCAAAGGTCAGAAGATCAAGGTCAAATACTCAAAATTTCACTATTTCCCCGATATCTAACCAACGCCTGAAGGTTTTTTTCTTGAAACTTAGTATATACATGTAATACCAAATAAAGATTCTCCAGAGAGAGTTTTGAGTCATGTGTTCAAGGGTCAGAAGTCAAGTGAAAATGTTAAAATTTCACTTTTATCTTCATATCTTGGAAATGGTGCAAGGTTTCTTCATGGAACTTAGAACATTTTGATTATCTAGAGAATGTGGGGCTTATGGGTCAAAGGTCAAGGTCAACTCCTCATGATTTCACTTTTTCCCTAATATTTGTGCAATACTTGCTGAGTTTTTTCTTGAAGATTGATATATACATGTATAACCCAATATAGAGATTATCTGGGAAGTTTCTTGCCCAAAGGTCAAAGGTCAAGTTAAAGTGCTAATTGTCATTTCCTCCATATCTCGAAAGTGACACAAGGTACAGTATTTATCGCATAATCGGGACAGGTTGGGAGTAGCAAACACGGCCCCTTTAAGCGGAGTGCCCGATTTCGCGATGAGCACTCACCATACACTAACGGCATATGACATGTACATGTAGTGCACACACACACACACACACACACACACACACACACACACACACACACATGCATACTGAGGTACTGTACATGTACATGAATACACAACCACGCTACCCCTCGGCGCGACCCTCTAGCTCTCCCTGCATTCTCGCAATACTGTAGAGTAATCGCAACCGGGTTCTTCTTCTGTCACCTCTCTTCGAACACAAAATATGTGGATTAAAAGCTAGCACTTTCTTAAACATTCTTAGAATTCTTGGACACGTAGGGCGTTCCGTATAAATACATATCCACAACCATGGGAAATGATTACCCAGAACTGATGTGAGAACGTCAATGAAAAGTCCTTCAGTCATTCAATCATCACGGCTTGATTGTTTACTTGCCGCGATCACTGCACTGTACATGTGTTGTCAATATGTAGCGATCTAGCTCGCCATATATACACATGTACAGAAAAGCGAAGGCGGGCAGCGAGCTGAAATGTATGTGTACTGGATGGATGGAGGTCAAAACACACCAGTCCGAAGCTTGCTTTGTAAGTTTGATGTAAACGACAACTGATAGAGAATCTTTGAAATATTGTTGTGGTATTTTGGTAGATTTTTTGTGTAAAATATCAACAAAATCAAAGATCGCTTGAAGAAAAATTGTCCCGTTTATCAGAGGTCCCCGCCCGATTATCCAGTGAAAATAACATGCATTGGAAATGTTTCTGGGAAGCGTATGTCATTTAAGCGAGGTTCCCGATTATCAGATGCCCGATTATGCGATGAATACTGTATCATCATGAAACTTAGTGCACATCCGCTATGCATGTTCTGCCTGACAGTGATTCTCATGGGAATTTGGGGGTTATAGGGTGAAAGGTCCAGGGTCAAAGGCCAAGTTAAAATGCAACAATTTTACTAATTTATACTTAAATTACACTTCTTCTCCACAACTTGAAGGTTACCCAATGCATAGACTTACTAAAAAGGGGTCAGAAGTCAAGTAAAAATCCTCAAATCCCAAAATACCTGTGCTCTTAGGCAGTATAGCGATCCATCCAATTAAACCTACATTTGTAGTTCAAGGAAAGTGAACATTCAATACATTTGTGACAAACCTGTCATTTTGATATTTTGCCAATTATGTGGAACTCATCACACATTGTCAAGACATTAACCTATAGACCTATTAGGAGAACCATGCATTATGGCAGAGGCATACCAGTCGCCATAGCAACATTTATAGTTCATATTTTGTAAATTATGTGAAACTGTCATCACACATTGTCAAGACATTGCACTACTAGACCTATTAGGAGAACCATGCATTATGGCGGAGGCATACCAGTCGCCATAGCGACATTTCTAGTTGTAGAAATGAAATTTAACTCACCCAGGCTTACCTGTATTTTATTTTTTTCTGGATTGTACTACAAATAACTAAGAATTGACTGCTGTCAGTTAAAAATCATCCTGATCTTCCATATGAATTCACATTTTTATTTTTTGTGGTAGAGTAACAGTGAGCATGGGACAAATTCTATTCATTACCAATGTTGCTAACAGTCAAATGTCAAATGGGGCAAAAGTTTTGCCAGAAGTATACAAAATCATCATAGCTTTAAGCAGCAGGAATGATCCTGAATGATAAACAGAACAGGTGCAAAACCTTTAAATTTCAGTTAAAGGGACTGTACAGTACTGGTTGAGGTGGGGATTCATGTTTTGAACATTCCTAAGTGAAATAATGAAAAGCCCCATATGAAATATGAAAGAGCATGTAATTTTAAGAAGGATTCAACGTTTATTTGATGAAAATTGTTTTTCAGATGGCTGAGATATCCCAAAAAGTGCTAATAATAAAAGGTGACATGCCACAACTTTATTAGGATCTCTTTGTTTCACCTTGTTTTTGGATATCTCAGCCATTTCAAAACCGATTTTCATCGAATTAACTGTTGATACCACTTAGAATTGCATGCTCTTTGACATCTCATAGAGTGATTTCTGAATATCTCGCAAAACTTTAAAAGCTAAATCCTCACCTCGACCAGAACTGTACACACCCTTTAAATGATGTATAGTAAATCTTTGTATTCTTTCTAACTATATTATTATTGTTATCCTTTTTCCTCACAAAAGAAAGAAAGAAAAAAGGGTATAGAGCATCAATGTTGTATTTCATTTATCTGTGCTCTTGGCAGCTTCAGAGGAGTGCTGTGACAGAGAATATGGCATGCCGGGGCAAGTCTGGTAGTGTAAAGCTCTATACGTATGCTGAGGCATCAAATGCATTAGAAGTATCTGGGATTCTGGAACTCCAGGGGGAGCAGGGTTCCATCATCACTCAAACAATGGAAAACCAAACGGTTGCATTCATTTCATCCTTAGCTGGAAACCTACAAAAGGTAAAGTGAACCATCCACATTGAGTGGTTTTTCTACATACAAAATACAAAGTTCCTAATAGTCAGTGATTGCTTTTCAGTAGGGGTCTTTTTCATTCAGCATCTGTGTTAGAGGTGTATCTCACTGGAAGAGACTTTACCGTGACTACTGCAACTCGTGCCTCTCGAGAGACCAAAAATGGCTTGTGCTCTCATCTAGAAGATGACTCCACTTTAACTTGAAAGATGTCTCCAAATTAGTGAATAATTTACACATCCAGATTTCATGGAGGCTGGAAAAAGTCTCTCAAAAAAACACACTTGTTTGATTCTCTTGCGACTCCCCTGAGACTCGCTATATTTCAGGAGATGCTACAGAGACATCGCAGAGATGTTCTTCGACTAGGGAGACTTGAGTCGCCACCAGGTCGCCAACTAATATCCAAACCTAATGAGATACCCACTTACCAGTAATGCTGATAGAAGGAACCATGATACCAAAGCTCTGTAAAAAGAATAATTCAGATGCACAAGACTATGAGATACAGAACCAAGGAAATATTCCACAGCAAGCAACCCCTTTGAAAGAGAAGAAAAATATGAACAATTTTTTGAGTGACCAAATCTTGTTTTACAAATACTTGCTTAATGTACGGCAGGACTGGACACAAAGTTTTTTGACTGGTGGCCAATTCATCCCATTAGGGCCACCAATATCATTAAATCTAACATTTTGATGGCCTGAAAGAGATATGTAGTGGCTGGAAATAAAAGCTATAGTAACAATCTAGTTTTTAATCTTAGTAGCTCGATTGGGCCATTAAAAGATAAATTGGTGGCCCGGCACCAATTTTTAGTGGCTCCAGGCCATCGAGCGACTGCTAATATCGAGCCCTGCTGGTAGTTAAAACTGCCTCCAATATTCTATTCCAACATATTTTGATCAATGTGACAACCAATAGCCCAAAGATGGCCTTATACTGTATGAGCTGTAATTTTCATGAGGGTTTAATGTTTGCAAGTTTTTTTAATCTCTTTTGGATCGTGAATTTGATAACGCACAAAAATATCTCCCTGTGCTAGGGTAATAATGCACTTACGATACCCTTGGTGTCAAGTCACGAAAACATCAAGTCAAGTCACATTAAATCATCCCACCAAAATGCCTGTGACCTCTTCCTTTGCGAAAATATCTGTACACAAAAATAATAAATTATAAAAAAAAAACATAATTTTAATGTGCAGTAAGCTGTTTATCCTTATAGAATTGCCGGGGTATGTGCACACTGCATGCATACAGTGACCCCAATTCATGAAAGGTGGTACAATCTTTGTCCATGGTTTAAATCATGGACAAATGTATGGTGTGCCAAGTGTCGCATGGCCTATTTCGTTGTGAAATGTTAACATTTTGTCGACGAAATGAACTGACTGATTTTTCTGAAGTTTCCTCCAAAAATCATATTGAATTCATCATTAAAGTGAGTACTGCTTTGCTAGAAAGATTACATGGGTTGACACAAAGATTAAACTTGGTGTCATGCAATTGTGGAGAGATACACGTACCTCAGAATTTAATCTCAACATGTTTTGATTTGTGACTTTATAGTGGGCAGGAGTTGGGGTTGGCGCAGGAAAGTAGATAATGAACAGGTGGATCGAGGCAGCTCCCACCAAATATGTGCAATGTAGTTCACATTTCAACATCAACAATACATTGTTCCTTGCACTATTAACAAATATCCCACTCAGATGCATGTAATATAAGTGAGAGTATGAATAATAGTCCAATATGCAGCACAGTCCTGCCTATTGACATGTACCATTGTACATACAGCTGTATGTATTGATTGGATGAGCTCAGAGTGCCTGGACACATGGATATAAACACACATAAATCCGTATCATAAGTACAGTATTAAATATCAGACAATATATTCACTCTAAAAGTCACATTTCGTAGAACAGAGCACAGCATGATAATTATTTGCGTAAATGGACAAATAGTTGTGGTCTTTCATAATTTGTTTCGTTTTGAGTGTTGAAGCTTCTTGTGATTGCTATGTGACAAGAATGTTACATGTTTGTGCTCACTTTTGAATAACATGTGCAATTGCATAAATCATCATACAAACTTCAAACTAACACTTTTTGATGATTTGTTTCAAACCCATTAGAAATTTACATGGCAAGGGATGCTATCTTGCAAAAAAAAAGAATTCCACCTCATTGGGAGTTATTTTGAATGAAACAGAAAGCTTGGAATGGCTCCATAAAAATGAGCTGAAATATGTAAACATTCAGAATACTATGAAACATAGTCAGCAGCTTCAACTTTAACTTGTTAGTCAACAATGCACAATAAGCACATTTCAGAACAGCTCCAAGTGTGTTCTTGTGTCTGACATTGCTTTGAATATTGTTCCTTATTTTGTCATATAAATGAAATGTCACTAATCTATTTTGTAAGTGAGGTGCCTTTGAATGCAGCATACATATCTCAAGGAAACCATTTCCCTATATGACCATGCTATAGATGTGTCACAACAGGCAGCCTTCGAAGATTGAGGAAGTTCACCCTTTATTGAATTTATGGCAATGTTGTGTGCAAAGTAAACGAGGAATATTGTAATGTTTAGCAGTAAAAATGGCTACACCCCTTGTGTACTCATTCAAAGGTGTGAACTCCATTTATAATGTAATAACCTTCCAACTATTACTGTTCCAATTTGCTCATATCTGCACTGGTCTGTTGCTGTTGTATGTCAACTGCAATACAAGCATTTTTTTCTAGTATTGTATTCTACCCCTATCTTAATTGCTCTTACAGAGTATTAACTTATTTTTTACTCCAATATGATCATCATATGAGATAAAATTTGCTGCATTCTAATTCTCTATTATCATTAGAAATATCATCACTCTCATGGAATGGTTTGATTGTATTGTGCTACAGGTGCACATAGAAGCGGTTGATAATGTAAGACTGTATGAAACTGTGGATCTGGAAGTGAGCAACGTTTTAAGAGATGTTCATCTTGATGAAGAAAGAGAGGAGCTGTTTATCTTGTCCGAAGAAGAGGTGAGTGGACTTTGTCTGGCTTTGTTGGAAGGAGTTAATTGTCATTCTATGTTTTAGTACAGCTAAAGAATGTTTCATTTTCAAGGGGCCACTCTTCATCTGACTTGCTGTGATCACTACTCACCCATGTTCACAAAAAGGATTTAAAAATTGTCTGAATTTTGATAGACATATACATACACTATCATCAGTATTTTTCTTTTTGACAAGAAAGGATGTTTTATATTGTTTTGTTTTTACTTTCCATTGCTGTTAGGTGTCATATATCACAAAACAGATTTTCAGCATTAAATACTGCATTTATAGTGGGGCAGATATGTGAAAAAGATGCTCACATCCGGCGGAAATTATGAAAGTTTGCATTTAGGGGTATTTTGAAGCGCTGATTTCAAAAATTGCCGGATTCAAGAGATCTGGCCACGGGGTCGGCGGCCATTTTGAATTCCAATATGGCCGCCATCAAAAATCCTATCTTCAGTTCTGAATGACATAAGCCATTGGAATTTGATACATAAAAACATGGTGATATGATGACTTCAATAACATACTTATTTGATATGTCTGACAAGCTGCAAGGCATCCAATTTGAATTTTTATACATAGTTGCCATGTTGGAGTGTTGAAAATCTCTATCTCGGGTTTGTAAATTAGGCTACCTGATTGAGTGCGCGTTTGTAACTGATTGAGTGCGCGCTGCTGTATTTACATTGTGACGTTAGTGAAAGGTGCATTATGCTTCCTTTTTGCTGCACTTTTTGACATGCCCGTGAATGTTAGTCGTGATGTCTGTCTTCATAGCCACATTGGAATTCAAAACAGCAGGCACTGCGTTTGTCAGACACATTACATTAGTTAATATTTTAACTCAGTATGTTAAAATACTTGTTTACACCAAATTTCAGCGTCACTCACCACTTAGAAATCGAGATAGGGATTTTGAATATTTCGTCAAAGCGGCCATATTGGAATTCAAAATGGCGGCCATTCGATGTTTGTCAGACACTTCAAATCAATCTGTCATCAAATTCAATATGCCAAAACACTCATGTGTACCAAATTTTGGTGCCACAGGTCAGTCCGAACTGAAGATAGGGATCTTTAAATTTGTTTTGTGATGGCGGCCATATTGGAATTCAAAATGGCCGCCGACCCCATGGTCAGATCTCTTGGATCCGGCAATATTTGAAATCAGCGCCCCAAAATACCCCTATATGCAAAATTTCATACTTTCCGCCGGATGTGAGTATCTCGACCAATTTTTGCTACATATCTGCCCTATTAGTGTTGCTGGTTATATAATCAATCTAATCTGACTTCTGTTTTTAAACTGAATTCCTTATTGTATGTTAAGAAAGTGTCATTTGTTATTTTCCTACTAATGTTTGAAAAATTTATTATTTGGGGGTATTGCACTTAGTGCAAAAATGAAGTGTATACATTATTCAGGGCCTTGTATGTGTTACCATGTTACAAAATATGCCATTTAGGGCATGTCTACACCCCTGGTGATGGCATGTAATTATGTAACTTTGAAAGTCTGCTAGTTTCCTGTTCTATACTTTAGTTTGAATGGAACAGTTCTACCACGTTGTGTTTGTTTGAATTTGCTCTCTCAATAAAGCCAGCTTGAACATACAATGTAGGGTCCTGTCATGTTTTAAATCAAACAAAATTTCAACAGCGTGATTTACTTTATTATGGTTCAATTTATTTATTTATTTATTCAGTTTTATTTAAAAAAGAACAGGGTAGTCACGTTCAGGGCCCAAGGGCCTGCTTTTCAAGTGAGCCCTGTTACAAATAATACATATTGCGAGTAAAAATCACATAATACACCAGCAACAAAAAAGAAAGCAAACGAACACATAGAAACAAGCAAGATGTGATATCTACATAAGTAAAAAAAAAAAAAGAAGATACAAAATTAGCAAATTAAAAGTAAAAACAGCAGGAGATTACCATATGCAAAAACAAAATAAGTTATGTTATACCAGAATGTTCAAATATAATGGGCAAAAAGTGATATGGCAACGAGTAAAAAGTACACTTTCACATTTTGTTCAGAATATCGAAATATTGCAGGTAGGTTTACACAGTGTAACGCAAACAAAAAGAAAAGAGAAAAGAAAAGTAGTCAAAACAAACATATTATGACAGGTAAAAGAAAAATGTGAGAAAACAGAGATGCGTTATCATACACAGATATAGATTCAAGGATTAAAAAAAAAAAATGTAGCGTATATAAAAATAGAACCAAAGGCAAGATTTCATTTCATTTCTGAAAGTGACTCATTTCTCAGTAGTTGTAGTCATATTCAGCTTTTCTTTTTATGCCTCTGCCAACGAAGTGGCCAGAGGCATTATGTTTTCGGGTCGTCCGTCCGTCCGTACGTCCGTCCATCCGTACGTCCGTCCCGTTTTGTTTTTGTCGATATCTCAAGAACCGTGAGGTGGTTTTGCATCAAACTTGGTATGAGGGTATATCCTGGGGGGATGATACTTTGTTTGGATTTTAGGGTCACGGGGTCAAAGGTCAAAGGTCACATGTTATTTTGTGAAAGAAAGGTTGAAATTTCATGTTTTTCTCCATATCTCGCAAATGGTTCAAGGTATCTTCATGGAACTTAGTATATATGCATGTACCGATGGGCAGTGATTATCTAGGGAAGTTGGGGGTCATGGGTCAAAGGTCAGGGGGCCAAAGGTCAAGGTCAACTCCTCAAAATATCACTACTTTCCTTATATTTATGCAATGCCTGAAGGATTTTTTTTTAACTTGATGTATGCATGTATAACCCAATATATATTCTGTGTGAAGTTTCTTGCCAAAAGGTCAAAGGTCAAAAGGTCAAAGGTCAAGTGAAAGTGCTAAATTGCACTTCTTCCTCCATATCTCAAAAGTAACTCAAGGTATTATCATGAAACTTACATATTTATGCATGTTCTACCTAACAGTGATTCTCTTTGGAACTGTGAGGTCAAAGGTCAAAGGCCAGGTTTAGATAATACTATTTTACCATTTGATACTGAAATTATACTTTTTCTCAATACCTTGAAAATTACTCAATGCATAAACTTGTAAAAGGGTCAAAAGTCAAGTAAAAATCATCAGTTCCCCCAAATACCTGCACTCTGACGTTTTAATCATTCATCCAATTGAACCTAGTTCTAGGAAAGTGAACATTCAGCACATTTGTGGCAAACCTGTCAATTTTAATATTTTGCCAATTGTGTGAAACTGTCATCACACATTGTCAAGACATTGTACTATAGACCTATTAGGAGAACCATGCATTATGGCGGAGGCATACACCAGTCGCCGTAGCGACATTTCTAGTTTAAGGCATATTCTCATGTTTGCAACATGGATGGATGAATGTAGCCAATATGTACAATTGTGTTAGAATTGGGAAAGTACCCTTATCAAGGAAACTGATTTGCTCATACAGAAATAAGTTCCTGGTTTACTGTTCCATGGCATTTTGGTGTGTGCTTATATTGGCAAAGTCATTTACTTTGCATGGTATACAACATACATTACTGTGGCTGTTTGGATCTTGTCCAAAATTGGATTGAAGTAACATTGAAGTCGTTTTCAGATGAAAGTATGCTGTAACACTGACAATGTCTATACTGTTAAAGTTAGGGAGTCAGCACTTTTGATAGAAATGAATTCCTATTTTGCTAGTCAGATATTACGGTGAGAGAGTCAAAGGAGTAAAATTGTCTCTAGATGAATATTTCACCAAGTCTACATTCACATAATATGTGACTTTAAAGGAAACCTCCGGATGATTTTCAGATTTTTACATTTGAACAACTATAAATTAGTTATACTGAGTACAGAGTTTCAGAATTTGTGATAATTGGGATGAAGAATAAGAATATTTTCAAAATTTAGAACAAATTGCAATGAACAAGGATGATGACATGGCAGAGTCACCATAAGAATGCATGAGTTGGGGCTCAAGGAAGCAGAACAAAAGAAGAAGGCATGCATAGATTATACACAGGTGAACTCGCAAGCAAGCTGTATTGTAATGAAATTACACTACTACATTTCTGAAATATGTGAACCTCCTATGTCATCATCCTTGTTCAGTGTAATTTGTTTAAGGTTTTTCAAAGTATTGTTTCTCTGCTCAAGAACCACAATAAATTCCAAAAATCTATACATGGAGTTGTCGATTTATGTACTACATGATGTGAAATTATGAAAATCGTCTGGAATGTCCCTTTAAGAGCTTGCTTCTGGACAAGTGTCAGCCACGGAATACAAGTCTGTGTATATCCTGTGATAATAGTGTTTAATCTTGATTGCCTTTAACTCAGAGATAGAGGAATGCATAAAAATAAAACCCATAAAAACTCTGATCTGTCAGTTTTGTTTTCTTGGCTTAAAATATGACATTTGAATGTGGAATAGAGTGAAGGGCTGCTTTGATTATCTATTATTATTATTATTTTTTTTTTGTACTGTTTGACTCACTAACTTTTTAGCTTTTGAAGTTGGACATCATCAACTGTGCCCAGTACACCACATGTGATGAATGCATCAGACCGAGTTCAAGGACAGGAGATCCGTTTTGTGGTTGGTGCACATTAGAGGCCAAGTGAGTTCTCTTTCTCTATAGTTTTGATTAAATCATAGATGGCATGTAAGCATGGAGAGGGAATAGTTTACTGGGGGGTGTTTCATAAAGCTGTTCGTAAAGTTACGAATGACTTACGAGCGACTGGTGATCAGTTCTTGTGCTGAATTATGGAAATTCTGATAAGTATAACACATCAGAACTGATCACCAGTCGCTCGTAAGTTGTTCGTAACTTTACGAACAGCTTTATGAAACAGGGCCCAGCTGGTATGTGATCATGAACCAATGACCATGAGTACAATAAATGCAGTGTACATGGTGCTAGCCAGGTAATAGCTTCAAAATAAAACTCAGTTGGGGCATCACTGTGTAAAGGCCCGGTCACACTGCCCAAAAGTTGCGTAAACGCATGAATCACGTAAGAAATTCGAGCCTTGAGTGATATAAGCGCGATTTGCGCATTTCATGAGTTTGTCTGACGTGGAACCTTGGTAGTTGTCCGCCGATGTGCGCCGGATCGGCGCTTTACACGATTCCAGGTTTTGAGTGGGTCAAAACTCGGCTTCGTGTAAAAGTTTACGCAGTATTGCGTTGTTTTACGAAATTTTTATGTAGTTTTCGTATTTCTTACATGAACAATGCACGAAATATCAGTGATCGTTCGAGAAAATGTTGACGCTATCGCGTTCATGCGCGAATCATGCATGATTCATACCCAGTTCATTAGTGATAATGCGCAGATTATGCGTGGTTTTCCACAGACCTTAGTCGTCGCGCACAACCACGAATTCGCCCTATTTGGGGCATTTGCGTACCTATGCGCTGAAAGTGTGTGGTTTGTTATTGATTTTTGTGTGATCTTTCCGTAGTTCCTGTGCAATTCATCGGTGATTTTCATTGCGTAAATCAGCGAAAATTCTCGACGGACAAGCACGCACAACCAAATTTCTTGCGTGATTCATGTGTTTTGGGACTTTTGGGCAGTGTAACCGGGCCTTTAGGATCACATAAATTTTTATGCCTTATCTCTGTTTTATGTTGCATCAT
Source organism: Diadema setosum (assembly GCA_033980235.1). Classification (NCBI taxonomy): domain Eukaryota; kingdom Metazoa; phylum Echinodermata; class Echinoidea; order Diadematoida; family Diadematidae; genus Diadema; species Diadema setosum. Next base: position 48,594,559 of record CM067060.1, read on the forward strand.
AAGTTGTGTACACTCTATTAATTTTTATTGCCAGGGAGGATTTGGTAGCTCAGTGTTGTTATATACTTATTTATTTATTTTTTGTGGTATATCTTGTTTTGTATGTCTTGTCAGTGACATAGCACAATAGCAAAATATATTTGACAAAATGTTCCTGATTGTCAATTTGACTTTAATGTGAATAGGGGGAAAAAAATCAAACAATCACAAAAGTGAACATTTCATTACAATCAATGATACAAATAAAAAAGCCACCAAATATGTAAATCTGTAAACTCTCATGAAACAGTGCTACAGGTCAGTGCTACTGAAGTCATAGAATGTGAAACATTTAACAGGAAGTGATTTTTATGTTTCAATGATAAACAAAGCAGTGGGAGGGTCATGAGACAATTACATCATCAGCTCTTCTCATTTGCATATGAGATTGACCAATTTCACAGTTTCTTGAAAATATAAGAGTTTACAGAATGAACTCTAACTTTTATGTTGTCATTAAATGCCATTGAAAGTCATTGGAAATGTCACAGTTCTGTTTATTTATATCTGTTGTAAGATTTACTTCAAAAATTAATAGAGTTCCCCTTAAAGTGCAGTCAGATTTTAATAGAGTTAAATCACTTATTTTCCATGATCACAGATGCAGCAGGTTCAGTAACTGCGAGGATTCGTCTGTGCCACTGAGGTGGCTGAGCTACAAGGATGAATGCCCCGCCATGAGGAACATCACGCCCTCTGCTCTGTATTACGAGGATGATCAGCCGGTGAGACACAGTATTAAAAAAGAGTCTTGTTGACTCAGTATTGAGTAGTATTGAAAAAGAATCGATTTTACTGAGAAGACAGGGAAATATTTTTTTTTTTAAATTTCATTTACAGCCTTTTCATGTATCTATTACTTTTGCAGTTATTACTTTCCGAAGCAGATGAGCAAAAATGCAATAAAGAATGACAGAGTGAATTACATATTTACTCAGCATACAGTAAAAATGTATGAGTGCCTTGTTCATGACCTTATTAAATTACTGACTTTTATTCAGATCAGGGCACTAAAAAAGATATGCTTTTGTTCCATTGTATAAAGGCTTATAGAAATGATGGAAGTGTGAATTGTATATATAAGTATTTGTCAATGACAGGTTTATTGGTCAAAGTTTCTCAAGATGTATCTTTCTTTGCATTGTTTTAAGTGTCTTAGGGTTAGCAGTTTTTGGAAAAGTTGTGACATGTAGTGCAGAAAAGGAACATAATTGTGTGTTGGTTTTTTTTTAAGTTTTTAGCTTTCCTTTTGCTACCCAATTGTTGCCTTCTACAATTAAAAAAGCAGGCACAATTTTCTTTTGAGCTTGACATTTGTGGGAAGACTGTCAAGTCTTACAGTCTCATGACCTGAAATCATTTGTAATGAATGCTGGTGGCAAGAAACCGGAGTCGATGAGACATCTTTCCACGTCTGCTGCTATGCAAATCATGTGCAAGGAGAGTGCCATTAGTACACCATTGACCAAGGAAGATCTCAACGTTAGGATTCTTTGTCTGAAGTGAGCACTGGTTGCATTTGAAGTAAACTTTTCTGGCTAGAAACATGGTCTCAAAACCATGGTATGCCGTTATCAATGGTGTTGTGATTACAAACACAGTTTTGAAGCATGGTTTTGAAACACACAGTGTAAAGGTGGGATTCAAAACTGTGTTTCACTGGAAATAAGGTTTCAAAAGTCTTGAAACTGCAACTACAATTAACATCAAAACAAAGTTTGAATCATATCACAGTTGTATGTGCTCTGTTTGACCCAATAAGCCAGTTCGTAATTAGCTCATGTACACCCGGGTACAAATGACCCTTCTTTTTTCTCAGTTGGTTAGGTACTTCACTCGTTTTCAAAGCGGCATAATGCATAAGCTTGCCCAACATAACAATTTATGGGACTCGTGTTCAAACAAAGTATGAACTTGCGTGTTTAGATCAGGTGACCAGAATAGTCCGTCAGTTGACACTTTAGCAGGTATCTAATTCATTGTTTCGTATTGAATGCAATAACAACCTTTTTCTTTTAATATTGCCAAATACCAGGCTTGCTGTCAGGTGGATGTGCTGGCAAGCACTATTTAGATAAGGATCACATGAATAATCATAACATCACAGATGCTTATCTAAGTGAATTAATAAACCAAAATGCCTGTTGGTACAAATGACCTTTTTTCTGCTCATGCGCAATTTGGAATTACGAACTGGTCTATTGCCGAGGGCCAAGTACAGCTTTTAATGGGATGCACAATGGCACAGTCCAAGTGAGCCTAGCCAGAATCATGCGTTGGAGAAACTCTTATAAGACCCTGTTTACAGTGCTGGGCTCGGCAGCGGCCAAGCCGCGGCCGAGCCGCGGCCGAGCCCGCCTTCATTTCAGTGTAAACGCGCAAAAGGCCAAATGCGGGGCCAACATTGTCAATTTAGGCTGGGCTCGGCCGCAGCTTGGCCCAGCCCCGCACTGTAAACGGGGTCTTTGTGCTTCTCTTTCAAACTAAGTGCTCCTGTTTCAAAATTGTGTTTCTGAATATGCAAAATCTTATAATTGCAGCGATAGAGCATTCTGCAGCATCTTGTAATTGTTGTTTTCTTATTGAGAACCAGGGCAGTAGTACACCTGCACTGAATTCATTATGGTTACACTCTCCTAGATAAATTTTGTTGTGGATGGCCTTCCAACCCTTCAAGTTGGCAATGAGTACACCTGTCGATTTAATGGAATGGAAGTGTCTACAACATACCAAGGAGATGATTTTACATGTGCATCACCATCAGTGACTAGCAGACCTGAAATTCCTGATGATGAAGGTAGGGCCAATTATTTTCGAATGAAGAAACATCTTAGCATTTTCATTGAAAATAATGAGAAACATTCTGGTATTTTAATTAGAAACACCCCATCTGTGAATATTTGAGACCAGATAGGAGGTGGATGACACAAGTTCATGTGGCTAAGTGATCCTGAGATGTGATGTCAAGGATGTGGTAAATGTTATTTCATTTGAACCCAAAGACAGATCAAGAAACAACATTGAGACTGCTTTTGTATGAATTAGGTACCGAAAAACTGGGACTATAATGACTAAAAAAAAAACTGGGTATTGTTCTATGTTTGTAAATGTGTTCCTGCTTAAGGTTTTTTTATACTCTTGAAATTCAAATAGGAAGTCTATCAAATCATTCTTGTAGGAGTGTTCTACAATTAGAGGCACTCTTGTATGCATTTGGCCTCTGTGAACATGTCTAATTTGGCAGAAGAATTTAAGAGACTGACTTTAATGTGTGAAAACTTCAGTCAAGACACTGCAGTTGGAGAAGGTGTTGCAGCATAATTGCTAAGACCACCATTTTTTGGTCTTGATGTCCAGTTCCAGTCTCTTGGAAGGCAGTGATAGCCTATGCCTAAATGCAAGGCTCTTAACCCTAATCAGGCTGGGCTTTTTTGGCTATGCTATATCTGGGGGGGGGATTCCGCCCCCCCTTCAGATCTCGCCTATGGAACGCGCGATTGCGCCGAAAATTGGCACACACGACGCCCGCGACGTATTCTATCAAAATATATGGTTGCTTTCTCTGAAAAATTTTTCTTATATTTTATATTAATTAATTATTGTAATTTATGCATAAAATCAGTTTTGGGCTCTAAATCACTTATTAATGCTCCAATTAAGCTAATTTCTTTTTTAAAATGTTTCTTGTATCATTCTTCTGAGACATAGGATAAAAACAAATCTGTATCGAAATTAATTTCTTATGTATTTTATTGTTTTTTTAATTTCTTATGTATTTCCTTGTTTTTTGACCTTTTGTTTTTGTTTGTTTTTTGGCCAAAATTTGTCACAGACATTTTTCGAAGCATTATTATGCTAAAATAAATTAATTTCGGCCATTCTAAGTGAAGATATGAATTTTTATGTGAATTAATTGAAAAAACACAATTTGCATTGGATTTGTACACAAAATCACATTTTGGAGCAATTTTGGGGTTGACAAATTTTTTTCGAACGGGCATCGCGTCAAAACGGTACGCGTGGGCGCAACAATTTGGGTCTCAAAAGTTGCGCGATACTTGAAAGAAAAAAGTCATGAAACATCGCGGCGGGAGCTTATCGCGTTACGAAGATATTGCGCGAAACATCGAGGGGGGGGCGGATTCCGCCCCCCCCCCCCCCCCCCCCCCAGCCTGATTAGGGTTAATCCTTATTGCCTAGCCCTTCATGCTTTCACCCAATGGTAACATTTGGTGCAACCATGTATGCCAATTAGTGGAAGAAATAATGTCAACAACTTGTTACTTTCTATGTTTGTGACTGGAAATATCATGAAAGTCTGTTTGTGTGGTTGTTGTTTTGAGTGTATGTTTGTTTTGGGGGAGGGGTTAATAATGAAGCAACTGCAATACTTTCCCTCTAAAAGTTCATTTCTAGGTTTTTGCAACATGATGAAAACTTTATTCAGGAAACTGCTAGTTGATTAAATTTGGAAAAAACAAAGAAATAAAGTAAAGGCCTGTGTGTAGGTCAGTGGAGGAGAGTGATGTTATGACACCATACATCGCCTAATTTGCATATGTGATTTCTAGTGATATCCCTCCCTTGTAAACCTTTTGAAACTGTAGTTCCATGTAAACTTTATTAATTTAGGTTGGTTGTGAAGAATTTCTACCATTCTGTGTGAATTCACCCTAATTTATGAAGACCAACCCAAACATTGAGCAGAATTGAACTTTCAAATTCTGGAAAGCAGTGATCCATTTTAACCAGTGTGAATAGACGATTGTAAAACTAACTGCATTGGAATTGAGGAGTCGGGTGACATCAAAATACCTTATTCCCTGCAACCTGATCTTTGTGGAGATCTTTTAGATGTTTTATTTTCCCTTCTTCTCCTGCAGATTCTGTTACCATGACCCTTGAGATTTTCACCGATCAAACATCAAAAGTTGTTGTGCAGGATGACTTTCCCTTCTACGACTGCAGCCACATTCACAGGTAGGGCCAGCCAATTATTCACTTCCACTGGTATGAGAGAGGTGAATATTAAGAATTATTACCTATACGAGGTAGTTTTGCGAGGCAATTGCAGTTGATATTTTGCAGGGTTAAAGGTCAGCAGGCAATATTCGTTTGCCTCTGCCGGTTTTCGTCACGTCGCTGCGTGTCGGTTACACACACCTTACCGTACACAAAACAATGTGTGCAAACAGTGGAATCTTCCGGTTTTCGCCATTTACTTTGCACAGGGAGGTGGGAAGAGAAAGAGTGGGATCTCTCTCCCCACCTCCCTGCTTTAAATGTAAACATTCCGATTGACCACGAAAAGAAAACATTCCAGGACGTCGCTGGGTGTCGGTTACACGCACCGCAGAAGAACGCTGATAAATCAACTCATTATACAAGGTCGACCACTTACAGCAGCACTACGCGTCAAACAATGACTAGTCCATTTGTGCTCAATAATTGCAGAGTGACCATCAGTTTTACAACTCTCCAAATTTAAACAGAAGTAAAAAATAAAGTGTAAAAGCGTTCAGATGTTTGAAGTTCGCCTGTTACAACTACACATGTAGTTGAATGATATACATTGATGAACAATTTTTCAATTATTCGACATGTTGATGATCTACAGGTAGTCAAATGTGGCTTGATCTATATCATAGTGTATAGCCGTATTCACATATTTTCTTAATTTACCTAGGGGATATAGGTAATAATTATGATATTGACTGGCCTTGAGGGAGATACCAGATAAATATTGCCCGCACTGAAAGAATATTGCCCTCGTCTTCAACTCGGGCAATATTCTTTCAGTTTGGGCAATATTTTCTGGTATCTCCCTCGAGGCCAGTCAATATTATATAATTATTACCTATACGAGGTAGTTTTGCGAGGCAATTGCAGTTGATATTTTGCAGGGTTAAAGGTCAGCAGTTCTTATTTTGCAGGGTTAAAGGTCAGCAGGCAATATTTGTTCGCCTCTGCCGGTTTTCGCCACGTCGCTGCGTGTCGGTTACACACACCTTACCGTACACAAAACAATGTGTGCAAACAGTGCAATCTTCCGGTTTTCGCCATTCACTTTACACAGGGAGGTGGGAAGAGAAAGAGTGGGATCTCTCTCCCTACCTCCCTGCTTTAAATGTGAACATTCCGATCGACCACGAAAAGAAAACATTCCAGGACGTCGCTGGGTGTTGGTTACACGCACCGCAGAAGAACGCTGATAAATCAACTCATACAAGGTCGACCACTTACAGCAGCACTACGCGTCAAGCAATGACTAGTCCATTTGTGCTCAATAATTGCAGAGTGACCATCAGTTTTACAACTCTCCAAATTTAAACAGAAGTAAAAAAAAAAGTGTAAAAGCGTTAAGATGTTTGAAGTTCGCCTGTTACAACTACATATGTAGTTGAATGATATACATTGATGAACAATTTTTCAATTCTTCAACATGTTGATGATCTACAGGTAGTCAAATGTGGATTGATCTATATCATAGTGTATAGCCGTATTCACATATTTTCTTAAATTACCTAGGGCAGGGCTCGACACTAACGGTGGCCCGGTGGCCCGGGGCCACCAAAAATGAAAGTCGGGCCACCAAATTTTTAAAAAGGGCAAATTTGGTGGCCCGCCTCGGGCCACCAAAATGTTTTGAAAAGTATGTCAATAAATTCATAACTTTTTGCGCCGGAAATTAGCAGTTAAATTTGTTTAAAGGATGGATGAAAAGAACTGAATGAATGCCTGAGAGTGAGTGTTGCAAGTTTGTTGAAGTTTATTTATGAGTAAATATGTCCAACTTCTAATTCTTACTATCATAAAACTTAAATACTTGACTCATTAAAAAAAGAACTTCTGATGTTTTTTATTGTTTTTTTTCGGGACACCAAATTTTTCTCTCGGGCCACCAAAAATTTGAAATTTAGGATTTTGGTGGCCCCATCGGGCTACCAAACAAAAAAGTTAGTGTCGAGCCATGCCTAGGGGATAGGTAATAATTACATTGACTGGCCTTGAGGGAGATACCAGATAAATATTGCTCGCACTGAAAGAATATTGCCCTCGTCTTCGACTCCGGCAATATTCTTTAAGTTTGGGCAATATTTTCTGGTAACTCCCTCGAGGCCAGTCAATATTATATAAATGTTTTCATGTGTAGTATTATGAAATTATGGTAAAAAAAAAAAAAGGTCAACTGGATTAATTGATTTTGTTCTCATTATTGTGTAATTCCAAATTTTATTACTTTATTTTTTTTTTGAAAAGAGAAATATTATGTTTATATGAACAACGTATATACCCAATTTGAAGTTGCAACAAAGGCAAATCTCGAACAGGCAAGTCAAGGCAGTAACAGCATTAAACCATGTCTATTATTGTTCCCTGATGTCAAACTTTCTGTGATGAAACGGTCGTTGGTTGCTATGACAATGCTATGTTAATTACCATCTTTATGCTGATGATATACAGTTATATATTTCTTATGACCCGAAGACTCCAGGAGCTTCTTTTAATGCCATCACTAAACTTCAAATGTGTATTTTAGATATTAAGAAATGGATGGTAGCAAATAAGTTGAAACTGAATGATTCGAAGACTGAGTTTTTTGTAGCAGCTTCAGCCCACAATCTGCGCGGTCTTTCAAACATTCAGCTCAATGTTGGTTGCACACTAATTAGCCCCTCAGAAACAATAAGAAATCTTGGTGTTATTTTTGATCGTCGAATGTCAATGTCTCAACATATTTCTCAAATTTGTAGTACTGTTACGTTTTATTTAAGAAATATTGCTAGGATTAGGAGATTTATTGATCAATCTGCATGTCATAACGCAGTGCGTTCTTTAGTTCTATCCCGTATAGATTATTGTAACGGGCTTCTCTCTTCCATTCCTTCAACTCAACTGGATCGTGTGCAGCGACTTCAAAATTAGGCAGCCCGATTAGTGTTTCAGGTTTCTAGGGACTACCCATCTCAGCCACTTCTGAAGTCGTTGCACTGGCTTCCTTTGAAGCAACGGATAATTTTCAAATTAGTTTTGTTTGTTTATAAAATCCTTAACGATCAAGCTCCGAAATATTTAGACACCTGTTTGACTTTATATACACCTACTAGAAATTTGAGGTCATCTAGTGATCCGCTTATTCTCACATACTCTGTTACTCGCACCTTAGCCGGTGATAGGACATTTACTGTGTCTGCTTCAAAGCACTGGAACAATTTACCACTTACCGTTAGACAGTCTCCATCAGTCAGTGTGTTCAAAAAAGCCTTGAAAACACATCTTTTCAGTAGCAACTAGTTCGTAGCTGTATATATAACATTTATCCAATTACACATACTGTCGTACATGTTTTGAATTGATTGTAAGCGCTTTGGGCCTTGTGGGAAAAGCGCATTATAAATAATAATAATAATAATAATAATAATGACAACAGTAGTCTTTTTCCTTGTTTACCTACCATTGTCTGCTATTTCCCCGTTAGTACACTGCACTGTTCAAAAATGGACTAATGAAGGATATGACAAATGATATGTCTAGTCTTATGGTGGACAGACACACTGTGGGAAAAATTACTGTGAAAAATCTTTTGCCTAAACCTAAGGGTTTAAAACAGATAATGTAATTCTTGCTACAGGTTGTGCAATGATTCAGAGTATTGCAATGTTGTCAACAGATGGAATAGTTAAGTGGGCGTATGAATCAGGAACTGTATAAATACAACGTAATAGGATTGTTATCGACCAGCAGTGCATGTGTATCTGATGATGTTCTTAATGATGTTTGAGAAGCATGGTTTTGGACTTTGACTGTCAGTATGGCTGTGATTAGAGCATTGTTAAATGTTTGCAAAACAACCTGCCAAGGTCAAATGCTATCACATCCCATCGACACTCATGTTTCATGATGTCTCTGTTACTTTATTGTTATGCTTTTCATCGATCAATCCTCTTCCTTGTATCACACTGACGATTGAATTAAGGCTATTTTGAGGGAAATACAGTCATTTCCTTTTCCATTTCTTTTCTTCTTCTTTTTTTTTTGGGGGGGGGGATACAGATGCTTCAAAATATTTGTCCATATGTGGTTGTACCCATTGATTGAAAGGAGGATAAAATCCAAATACACATAGTATTGCTGAATTTACTCAATTCATTCGACTTGAGTAAAAATCAATACACTGAAGAGTTTTCTCGACTCATTCTCTCATGTGTAATTTGTATTCATATTGTGTTTTCTCTGCCTACAGCTGCATTGGTTGTGTGAACAGCACATGGGGATGTCAGTGGTGTGTATATAATGGTATATGCACCCATGACAGCGACGCAAACTGCGGGAACGATTTCACAATTATCACTCCAGACAATGTGAGTCAAGCCAGGGATACACTTCTTTCCTTTTTGATTGAAGTGAAAACATATTTCCCATATGCCTGCAGAATTGTTGATTTTTGCTGCAAAATGTACACATATGCATAGGATATGTGTCAATGAGGCTTAAATAACCTACATGATTTCAGTTTTACGACGAAAATGTGACATGTTAGCCAAAAAAAAAAAAAAAAAAAAAAAGGTTTGCCAGAAGTATGAAAGTCTGAGAGCATACATGATCATGGTTTCTGCATAATTTTTCATAATTAATTATCGAAAATCTCCAAATTAGGCAACCTAGCAGTAGTCACAGATCTTTTGCACTACAGTGAATCACATGGAGCTTGCGGGAAGATAAGATTACTAAGGTGCACTTGATTGTCACGTAATGTTATACCTGATCACAATGCTGTACAGGGTGGGCCCTTCTTGATTAAAAGTTGTGTACTACAATTGAAATTATTCTACACTTTTGATCTCAAAATACTCCAAAACAACTCATCATCCTGGCAAATTGTGTCAGCCACATAAATTTCTTAGTAGAACCCTTCGATATATTGCAAGCAAATTCCAAATGGTGGAAGTTGAATTTTGAGCCCTTCAGTGAACCGTGTTTAGGCTTTAACCTGGTAAGTTTTTTCATCAACATTTTGTAATCAATTAAAACGTGACCTACAAAAATGTACCGGTAGTTGTAGATTAGCAACTGACTCCATTTTGCAATATGAATCAGTCTAGCAGGAACACCATGATGATTTAATGAGGATTAGGGGGATTAAGTAATCTCTATTCATTGATAATTTGTTTCCAGACATCCGTGCCACAGCATGCAGTAAAGGGTTGAATGCAAACTCTGATTTGTTTGTTCATTTGTTTCATTTCCATCTAAGAAGATGGCTTGATAGCCCATATTTAGCTGCAATAGCTGGTCTTCCTTGGGGTCCAGTTGGATGCTAGGTGGGACCACTGCACCGGGTTAAACACCCTGCTCTTTGTGATGAATAAATTAAGCAGGATCTTTTACATGCATGAGTTGTGACTCTCTCACACATGGGACACCCATTTTATTTCCTATCCAAGGGACAGAGTGTTTTGCCTATTACTAGAGAGAACAGTATGATTACAAACAATATTGCTCAGTGGTTCCAGGGAATCAAGCCCAGGTCCTTTGGATTGTAAGACAAATGCACTACTGACTGAGCTAACTCATCCACTTTTCAAGAACAGAATGTGTAACAAAATATGTGTAAAAAAGTGTTTTGAAAAGCAAGATGATACTCATCAATGTATTTAAAACTTTGTGAAAATTATTTCATAATAATAATAATAATAATAATAATAATAATAATAATAATAATAATAATAATAACAATAATAATAATAATGATAGTAATAATAATAATAATAATGATAATGATAATGATAATAATAATAATTATAATAATAATAATGATTATGATAACTCACTAGTCATCATTTCTGTCTACTATTAATATCCCCTGTCTTTGTCTGTGATGTCAAAATTTGTAGGGGCCCTCTGAATGTCCACAACTGGATGAGATAGAGGAGGAAATTCTACTTCCTGTGGGTGTGAACAGAGGCTTTACACTGAGGGGGCAAAACCTTCCTACCGAAAATAACCTTTTGGTGAGTTCTGATAACACACTGTCACTTCTGTCTGGAGGAATTTGTTGTTGCATCATTCTTGTAGCACAGGAACAATAAAATGCAATAGCTCATTAGCAAGAATCCCTAATGTGGAAATATACCTATTATGTGCCATGACAACATTAAACTTCTTTGAACTCAGCATTCTTACTTCTTCTTTTTTTGTGTGTGTGTGGCAATGTTAATGCATTTTGATAGAACTTGATGGTATAGTGTCCGTATGATTTTTGTGTTAATCACCAAATTGCATACAGTTTGAGGACTATGATGTGTAAATTTGGTAGACTGTGGGTGTCAACCAGCGGGAACAGGGAGGCAGCCTGCTCAGCCTCCATACTTGCTGAAAACAGTGCTCTCGCCATGCCGTACTAAATTGTTTACACCGATTGTTTACGTGCTCCTCCTTTTACATCCACTTTTCACCCTGATGCCGCTCCTACCTAATGACACAATGTCTAAATCAGTGACTCAGAGCAATAGCAGAGTGACCCATCCTTCAGGAACATCCCTGTTTGGCCAGCTGTTAACTCATCGACCAATGATTGTACTGCCTCCACTCCAGCAAAATGAAACAAGAACAATAAGTTACAATGAAAAGCTTTTACTAGTGAACTGAAAAAAATTGCTGCTGGCGAGCATATGTCGAGTGACCAAGCATTTTCTTAAAAACATACTTGTTTGCATAAAATGTAATGACATACGTCAAAGTGCAATTATCCTTCACAAGCACTGTAATACAGTGCATGCTTGCAGCAGTGCTCAGTCTACATTACTGGATGAAGACTGGCAGATCTTGTGGCCGAAAATGGTGTAGTGCTCATCTCGTCATCTCTCATATCTTTTGTGCTTTCAACAAATCATATTCGTTGGACTGCAATACAATTTACTTTAACAGACAATAAAACTTTGCTTCCTACAAGTGACCAATGAGCATATAGCTGAATGGAAGGGGATTATCCAACTATTTAATGATGCTCTTTGAAGGCAGGTTTGTTTCCATGTCGACCTGCATGCCTCGTTACCCTCTGGACTCCAGCTCCAGACATTGTAAGTTTTTGCTTAATACTCCAGCACCACAACTTTATGATTGTTTGTGTGTATTTCTCTCCCTCTCTTCATCTTCTCTGTCTGTCTGTCTGTCTGTCTGTCTGTCTCTTTGTCTGTCTCTTTCTTCCTCTCTTGTCTATATGTGATTAGACTAATGTTATATGTGAGCTTGACATTCAGGGAGAGGCAGTGTCAGTACCAGCCAGCTTCTTTAACAGCACCACTGTCATCTGTCAAGAAAGATTGGTCAGTATTCTGATTGAGTCTCCCATGTTTTTGTTGTATTCAAGCACATCATATCATATTGTAGCCTTGTTTACTATGGGTAATTTATTCAAATTCATGGACATGCATAGCCTAGATGTCTATGACAAATTTGACATACATTTTTGTATTTCCATAATTTTTTATATCTTAATATATGAATTGAATTTCTACAAAATTGTGCTCTTTCAAGGGGCAAAAAGAAGCATTTTCACTCAGACGTACATGTTGCCAAAGATTTTTACATGAAGGTATGCAAGAAATTTCTATCCATCAAAGAAGTGTTTAATTGTTTAGCCAAGCTTCTCATGTAGACTAATGAGCATCTTGACTATATATTGGAAATGTAATGATGCAGCTAAGTCATTTTGCACAGAGGATGAAATTTGTGTAATTAATTCCTTGTAGACATCACAAAGGAGGATTCTTGACAAATACAATGTCTTATATCTCTGACCGTATATTGGCAGTAAAGATATACTTTTGATTTAATTGTGCTTAAATTGAGATTGGGAGGCCTCTTATGTTTTCATCACAATACAAACATGGAGAACGGTAGATACTGTTTTTGATTGTAATTCCTTCAGTACTGATGATAAGATATGATCCTGACTGTGTTTGCATTGCAGTACACTTATGACACTACAGAGAATCCATCACTGGAGTTCCCTGTTGGTATCGCTGTGAAGTATGGCAGTGGCACCGGCACCATGATTGATGATGCGTATGGAAACAAGGGTAAGCCGCCATATAGCCATTTAGTGACATCACAGACATAACGATTATTAATTCTTGCATCGAGTTCTTTTATGCCTCCGCCACGAAGTGGTGCCGGAGGCATTATGTTTTCGGGTTGTCCGTCCTTCCGTCCGTCCGTAATGAATTTTGTGGACAAGGTAACTATCAGAACCTGTTGAGGTATCCTAATGAAACTTGGCATGTATGTGTATTAGGGGGTGAAGTTGTGCCTATCAACTTTTGGGTGCACATGCTCACGGTCAAAGGTCAAAAGGTCAAGGTCAAATACATAAAATTTCACTATTTCCACCATATCTATTGAATGCCTGAAGATATTTTCTTGAAACTTAGTGTATACATGTATTACCTAGTTAAGATTCTCTGGTGAAAGTTTGGGTCATGAGGTCAAAGGTCAAAGGTCAGAAGGTCAGGGTCAAATACATAAAATTTCACTATTTCCACCATATCTATTGAATGCCTGAAGATATTTTCTTAAAACTTAGTATATACATGTATTACCCAATTAAGATTCTCTGGTGAAAGTTTGGGTCATGATGTCAAAAGTTAAAAGGTCAAGTAAAAATATCAAAACTTTTTTTTTTTCTCCATACCTTGGAAAATTGTTCAAGGTATCTTCTTGGAACATAGTATATACTGACCGGAAGTGACTATCTAGAGAATTTAGGGTTCATGGGGTCAAAGGTCAAGTGCAACACTTCAAAATTTTACTATTTCCCTCCTATCATGCAATGCCAGCAGGGTTATTTTTTTTTTTACACTTGGTGTATGCATACATGTGTAACCTAATAGAAATTCTCTGGAAAGTTTTTTTTTTCTTCTTTTTTTGCCTCAAAGGTCAAAAGGTCAAAGATCAAGTGAAAGTGCTGAACTAACTTTTTCCTCCATATCTCGGAAGTGGCTCAAGTTATCTTGAAACTTGGTACATATTATGCATGTTTTACCTGAAAGTGATTATCTTATGAATTTTAGGGTCAAGGGCCAGATGAAAATGGTAACCATTTACTATTCAATTCAGAAATTGCACTTTTTCTCCACACCTGTACCTTGAAAATTACTCAATGCCTAAATGTATGAATGGGTCAAAGTCGAGTTAAAGTCCTTAAATCCCTAGATACATGCTCTCCTATTCATCCAATTAAACCTAGGTCAAGGAAGGTGAACATTCAACACATTTGTGACAAACTTGTCATTTCAATATTTTGCCAATTTTGTGAAAATGTAATCACACATTGTCCACATGTACTATCTAGACCTATTGGGAAAATCATGCATTATGGCGGAGGCATACCAGTCGCCAAAGCGACATTTCTAGTTTTTTTATGCCTCCGCCACGAATTGGTGCCGGAGGCATTATGTTTTCGGATTATCTGTCCATCTGTCTGTCCGTCCGTCCTTCCGTCTGTCCGTAATGAACTTTGTGGACAGGGTAACTATCAAAACCTTTTGAGGTATCCTAATGAAACTTGGCATGTATGTGTATTAGGGGATGAAGTTGTGCCTATCAACTTTTGGGTGCACATGCTCAAGGTCAAAGGTCAAAAGGTCAAGGTCAAATACATAAAATTTCTTTATTTCCATCATATCTATGCAATGCCTAAAGATATTTTCTTGAAACTTAGTGTATACATGTATTACCCAATTAAGATTCTCTGGTGAAAGTTTGGGTCATGAGGTTAAAGGTCAAAGGTCAAAATGTCAAGTAAAAATATTAAAACTTCACCTTTTTTCTTTGTACCTTGGAAATCGTTCAAGGTATCTTCATGGAACATAGTATATATACATGTACTGACTGGCAGTGATTATCTAGAGAATTTAGGGTTCATGGGGTCAAAGGTCAAGGGCAACACTTCAAAATTTTACTATTTCCCTCATGTTTATGCAATTCCCGCAGGATTATTATTTTTTTTCTACACTAGGTGTATGCATATAACCTAATAGAGATTCTCTGGAAAGTTTTTTTTCTTTTGTTTTTGCCTCAAAGGTCAAAAGGTCAAAGATCAAGCGAAAGTGCTAAACTAAGTTTTTCCTCCATATCTTGGAAGTGGCTCAAGTTATCTTGAAACATACTACAAATTTATGCATGTTCTGCCTGACAGCAATTATCTTATGAATTGTAGGGTCAAAGGCCGGATGAAAATGGTAACAATTTACTATTCAATACAGAAATTGCACTTTTTCTCCATAACTTGAAAATTACTCAATGCATAAACATATGAATGGATCAAAGTCAAGTCCGTAAATCCCAAATACATGCTCTCCTATTCATCCTATTCATCCAATTAAACCTAGATCAAGGAAGGTGAACATTCAACACATTTGTGACAAACTTGTCATTTTAACATTTTGCCAATTTTGTGAAAATGTAATCACACATTGTCTACATGCACTATTTAGACCTATTAGGAGAATCATGCACTATGGCGGAGGCACACCAGTCGCCATAGCAACATTTCTAGTTTTTATTGCAACCGATTGACAGGTTGCTCCTCATCAACATTTGTAGATACTGATCATTCAGTGTTTTGATTAAAGGTGTTGATAAAAAATGCGTGAGCCTAAATAGTCTGGCCAAATTTGAACCCACAACCTCTAGATTGCAAGACAGGTGTCATATCCACTAGACTACAAAGCTTCTGCCCAGTAGCCAGAGGTGGTTCTGATCCCTAGTGGTAGCGGGTACAGCGTATTTATTTTTTTTTTTACTCACAAAAATCTAAAAGCCCAATTCTCACCTCCACCAGTTCCTTACCATCCCTTTAAAAAGTATTCAGTAAAATTCAAGTGAACCTGTGACAGAAGGATGTAATGACATGACTGTCTGAAAAGATCAGATGAAGGTCAAATGTCAAGGTTGAAATTCCAAGCGTTATAATTCTGGCAATAACGAAGTGAAATGACATCGAGTAGTTTTCACTTGTAAATATGAAGTTCTCTAATGATATTCATTCACCGAAATAGAATTGAGAATGAGTTGTCTGAAGTTGGAAGTGAAAGGGCAAAAGAAAACAATATTCAGTGAACCTCATGACTTTTTCATAGCCTATATACATATTTGCTTTTGCCTGTAACAAAGAGAAATGAGTTATGTGTTAATAGATATGCAAAATCTTTATTTGGCCAAAAACTTTTCAAAGTGTGTACCTACTTCTCATTGACAGTGACCTTGTATGATTGCAATGTTATCGGAGGCAGCTGTACCACCTGTGTGTCTACTAGCGTGCGCCCCGTGCTGAATTGTGGCTGGTGTCAGCCAAATTGTCAGATAACTGAGGAAGACTGTACTGGCGACTTGATTCGTCATGGAGAGGCTAACCAGTGTCCAGCTGGTGAAATAAATAATGTATGTATTCCACAGTTGTATATGATAATGACATAGATCATGTAAATGATCTCAATAACTGTCAGGTTATATCAGAATTTCTTCACTTCATTTATGCTGACACATTTCACAGTCTGAGGCAGATTATGCTAATAATTAAGAAAAGAGGCAACTTCTGTATACACTATAAGATATTACGGTATTAAGCTTGTCTAATTTTTAACAAATAGAGACATCTAGACAATTTGTGATTCACAATTGAGGAGTACAGTAGTGAATGGAAAATGTGGGCGTAGATGTTGCATTAATATTCAAACATAAAATGTATGGCATCTTTGTTGAGAAAAAGAAAGTCTTCACTTGTGGAACCATTATCAGGGGCATTGGATTTGGTTGACATGCTCTGACACAGCATGCATCTTTTTCCGATGACTCTCTGGTCAGTAATTATGGTTCAAAGATTTTGTTGGTCATTTTCTCTTCTGCATCCAGATCATCCCCACATCTGGCCCAATCGAGGGCAACACCATACTGACCATTACTGGAACAAACCTTGGCCAAAATGTCAGTGATATTCTTAGCATTACTGTTGCCAATGTGGACTGCATAATAGACGTGGTAAATGACACCTATGTACCAGGGCTCAGGTAAGTGTCTTGTTTAGTATTGGAAGTGCTGTCCTTAAAGGACAAGTCCACCTTCATATACATAAGGATTGAGAGAATGCAGCAATATTAGCAGAACACATCAGTGAAAGTTTGAGGAAAATTGGACAATCCGTTCAAAAGTTACGAATATTTTAAGTATCTGCGCAGTCACTGCTGGAAGAGAAGACTACTACAGTGTGTGGTGTCACATGCGTACAACTATATAAGGAAAATAAAAAGAGAATCTTACAAAACTTTACTTTTTGAATAAACTACACATTTCTTCGACTTGCTACTGACCTATGTTAAGGGTAATATTATTCCCCCTCCCTTCTGAAAGAGAGAAGGCGAGTGTTCTTATGTTATGCGAGAAAAATGGAAATATGTTGAATTTACCTTATTCTTTCTTTATACCGTTGTACTCATGTGACATCACAAGCTATAGTAGTCTTTTCATCCAGCCGTGACTGAGCAGAAATTTCAAAAATTCATAACTTTTTAACGGATTGTCTGATTTTGCTCAAACTCTCACTGATGTGTTCTACTAATATTGCTGTATTCACTCAATCCACATATCTATGAAGGTGAACTTGTCCTTTAAGAGCTTTCTAGTATATTAGTTTTTGGTATTTCTTTCATTGCAAAGTCCATGTCAGCCTGATTGGTATTTCTTTTTCTGCCAATTGCAACTTGCTTGTGACTTGAATCATCTCAGGGTTGGTTTGAGTGTATGGAGAACGCAATCTTGAAGTGAAGTCAGTCTGATGTCCATCGTTGATGCTGCCTTTTCTCTATGTCCTTGTAATGTTGTGTAAGGATTGTTGTGTGAGATCCTGCACATGTATGTTAGTCAGCAGTAAGTTCTTGATTCCAGCCATTAGTGGGTTGTTTTATGGGTGTTAGTTGGGGAAAACAAGTGGTAATACCAGTTATTTAATTGTCAGAAAGTGGAAAGTTCTTATCTGGATATGTAATGTGCTATTTCTTACTTTTTCCATTGCAAAACCTGGAACCTTGCACTGTGGAAATATTTTGTGTAACCCTGTCATTAATTTGTTCTTTCTGTAGGGTGAACTGTCTGACGGGTAGAGTTTCCAGTGTCACTGCAGGCAGTGTCAGAGCTGAAATTCGAAGAGGAGGATTGGTGGACAATGCTACATATGATTCCTTCACCTACACGGTAATTCACTCTCCAGCGTGTATTTAGTTGGAGGTTTCATTTTTTATTGAATTGCTTTACATGACTGCTAAAGATACCGAAGTATTGAATGCTATACATGTATGAGCAAAATAACATGATGCTGACAGCGTGAAGTCCTCCCCAGTCTATGAAGATTTCACAATACTTTTCTTACAAGTAAATATGACACTTTGAGGATAAGATTTATGAAGGAAGTTCATGTTACACTACAACTGACCCAATATTTCAGGATGTGTCCCTTCACAGATAGTTTACTAGTCATATCATTTAGCTTACATCCATACACACATAATTTACTGGTCTAATGGCTTAGGCATGTATCCCAGTATGCCCCACAGAATGTACTAATCAAGTCTTTTAGAATACAGCACTTCACACAACAGGTACTGATCAAATCACGTAGGATAAAATCCTTACACACTGGATGTACTGACGTGCAATTGTTTTCCTGCTCAGGATCCATCAGTGAATGGCTTCAGCCCCCAGATTGGCATCGCGGCAGGCGGAACCATTGTGGAAGTCACTGGAACCGATCTGAACACGGGCAGAGACGCCCGGGTCACCATAGGAGGCGTGGACTGTGCGATTCAAGATGACAGGTACTAAAGCTGTTGATGCAGTCATTAGATAAAGCCTTGACCACCAAATGCAACAAGTACAATACAAACAGACTATTTCTTCTCTGTATTACACACACTGTCTCATTGGGTTGTAAGGAATAACTATTTTCCAATCTTCCAGGCTTTTTATTAATTGTGAATGAATCAGTAGTGAATAAGTCAGGTTTTTTTTTTTCTCTCTCTCTTTTGACTTGACAAAGGCTAGTACATAACCATGATTCATTTTTAGCCCTGCTTGTGGAATGTCAGGAAAGTGAATCAGTGAGACCATTGTAAGACTGGTTCATTATCACACAAAATTTGGCATATCATGTGAATGTAGTATTTATGTGCAGCAACTTTCTTCAACATTCCATTGAGGTTGACAATATTAAACTAAAGGCAAAACATTGTAGCTATAGCGAAGTAAATGTGATAAATAAATGTTAAAATGCTTACTTGGACTAATTGTGAATATTTGGAAGGCTTCTTCAAAACCTCTTACTAATAGCTATTTTACCGCCAAATTTGACTACCAACACACACACGTACATACATACATACAAACACACACACACACTCATACACAAACTTGCAGTAAAAAGCAAACGAGCGAACATCTTTCCAAGATAAACCCACAGTTGTTTAACCTATCAATGCCCAGGTTAAAGCAGTCCATTAGAAGCAGGTGCCATGATTTAATTTCTGTAATCCCTTTCCTTTTATTTTCATCTTGTCCTTCTTCTTTCCCACAACAGAAGTTCGTCATCACTCTCCTGTGAGACAGGTCGATTAAACATCAGCTCCCCAGAGGGAGAGGATGGGGATCTGATCCTGATAGTGGATGGGGCGGTGAGAAATGCTCCGGAGGGTGACAAGTACACCTACGTTGGGGACCCTGAGATAGTGGACTACTCCCCCAAAGGAGCTATTTCTGCGTGAGTGACCTTAGTAACCTAACTTTTAGGAGTCTTACAAGTGTAGGTGTGTCGTTTTCATGACAGTGGACCTTGCATCTCTCTCAACCTGTCAAATCACAGGGGACTTTAGCTGCAGGACCTTTCATCTTTCATTTTTGGATCGATACATCTGAAGTTTACACCACGTCTTATCATTGAGAAAGTTAGATTGGAGTAGTCCAATTCAATACATATGCACATCACCAGATTGAAATTTACTAAAATGTGCATAGATTTAAAAAAAAAACAGAAATATATTGCTTCTGCAACTTCACAAACAGAAGCCATTCCAGATGAATAAATTCATGTGAGATGTGACAAATATTCCACTACATAGTGTATTTACATGATTCCTGTGTAATCTGTGGGAAACAACAACATTTTGTTTCATGTTATTGAAATAAATAATTTCTCTTTGCTGACATTTCTGAATGCTGGAAACACTTTTTTTTTTCTGGTTTCATATCAAAGATACTCTTTGTAATTCAAATCCACACATATTAAAGGTTGAACTGTTTTTTTTTTTTCCATCTGACCCAGTAATAATTATTTACCAACTCTGCCTGCTATGTTCTTTATCTGTCAATTGTCTCCCCACACTGTCAATGATTTTTTTTTTTTTTTAAAGCCAAAGTTTTTACTCTCTTCAAGGATGAGGATAACAGCATGGTCTATTCTTATAGATCACTTGTCATATGGCCATCAATACCACTCATACGCTGTAGGTATTATCAGTTTTGGAAGTCGTAGATGAATGTATATTGTAGTAGTAAGCATTTTGCGCATTTGTTCATAATCATCAAGCATGGCTTGCGTACTGTCGTTCTTTTCTGATCTGTTCCAATCCAGGGGTGGCATTACTCAAGAGGTGACGGGCAGTGGATTTATATTTGTGCAGGAAGCAGAGATGGTTCTTGACATCGATGGCAAGACAGAAACTGTGGTAAATCATGTGGAATCCTGAATGTGTGTTTGTATGGTCAAATGAGGAAGCACTTCAATGATTGTGAACAAGCTACCCACAGGACAGAAAAGAGATTCATTTGGTTGGTAGTAAAAATAATGGGAATAATTCATTTTGTCTCAACCAAAATAAGATGGAAAAGACTTACCTCTAGAGACTTTCTGCTAGACTAGGCTTCCACAGTAGATAGAATGATGAAATGACTGACATGTGTAAATCCTTGGACTTGCGCACCGTGTGTGACTTGTCTACATTGTTGCACTGATGGTGCACTGTTACCATGGTCACTGTTACCATGGAGCTGTTGTGGCATTGGAGAGGATAGGAATGAGAATGTCTTAAATTTTGTTAGCAGTCACGATTTCAACTGCTTGCAAAATCATGGTACATGTCTCAATTTGCAAAATATCATTCTGGCAAAATGTATGGTGTGTACAATGGCAGTGTGATCAAGTCCATTCTGGTCTGTAGTCATTTTACCCACTGACTAGTCTGCCCATACACATGTTGCGGGATGAATATTGAATCTACATCCTTGCTTGCTGTTCACTTTGTATGGTAATCACACCATTTTATAACATGTTTGGCTAAATCAACTTGTAGATCTATCTACGTCATTTATGTCATGGACCTTTTATTGGCTAATATTACCATTTCACAAGAGCAATAGTTTGGTATATCAAATTCTGTCAATTTTGTCCAGTATTCATTTGTTCCAGCTATCCATGAACATGCATAGTGATAGCTTCTGAATGCAAAACCCTAAAGTTTTTCTGATGGGTCAGGGTTGGAAATGATTGTTATTATTAGAAAGTAAATTAGTTTCATACAGGAGATTACGATTGCCACCAAGGAGCTAAGCTGAAGTTGTAACAAATGAAAAGGAATGGATTACACCCCATCAATGTAATGTGTTTCCATTCCTGTGTTTGTTTTAGTAAAAGGAAATAGAAAAGATCAAAGATCAAAATGTGAAATAATAAATTATTTCATTCCCCTCCAATTAGTCAGTAAATCCAGTACTTATCAGATCACCTTGTAGATCAGCTGGCTAATGTGCTAGTAAAGTGAAGCTGACACTGGTCAGATATGGAGTGTACTGTTTGATTATAGATTGAGTGGGAAGTTTGCAAATTGATATCGAACAAACTTATAGATATACTGTCCTGAAGATCAATTTGTCATTCAGGAGGAGATAATCGTACATCAGACCACAATTGACTAAGTGACCATTCAGAATGATTAACTAAAAGGATGATTGCTTATGACCTATGAGATGAGTGACATGTGAATGGATTACCTCTATCATTTCATGGTAATCTCTCCTTCCCAGGTATGCACCAACAAGACTGATACGTCCTTCCAATGCCCGACTCCCGCATTCAACTCGTCGACATCCGGAAGGAGGAGGAGACAGACCCCAGAAGTCTCGGTCAGCTTTGCGCTGGATGGATACTCGTATACACCCCCTGAGGAGAATCAGTTTGCGTACTTCCCAAACCCAGACTACAACGAGGAAAACTACAACCTGGGCTCGTCTGAGGGTGGGCTGATAACAATAACTGTAAGTATTTCAAGTCACTCTGTGTCTAACTTTAAAACATCTATCTCACTGGGTCTTCTTGAGTATAGTACTTGTAAATGAGATGTGAAATGTAGATGTTTATTTATGTAAATGTATCAATATGTACACGTACATATACGTATCAAGAGTGTGCCAAAGAGCTGTGATGTTAGAAAGACATGTTTCTGTCATTGTTTGCAAAAAACCTACTCTTTTTTTTCTAATAAAATTCTAATTCTTTTTTTTTTTCATATCAGAAAGTGATAGAACCTCTGGTGAAAGCTGAAGCACTTCTAGAGAACAATGCATTATAGGCCCAGCTGGAGTTTATCGTAAGAAGCTGCAACCTGTAATAAGTATTTCCCAGTTTTGTTGATAATTTTCATCTTTGCCATCAGCTTTGCTGTTTGAAGGCAGTGTGATCAATACTGTTTGTCTTCTTCAAGACTTCCTTCCTAGGGAGACTTCTTAACAAGGTAAAATCATTATAGAGAGATATGGCACCCAATTAGAAAAGTAAGGTTTTGGGGACCTGTGAAAGAAGGAAAAGAGTCAAGGATTCATCAAATATGTCTGGTTTATGTACTCACTATAAACTTGATTTGAACCAAAGTCACTCTAATTCTGAAGTCTGGTATTAAAACTGGGGTCCTGTTTCAGGAAAGTCTTACAAGAGACTATTTGCTCATAAGGCACACGAGAGACTACATGAAATAAATTTGAAAGTAACCCATAGTTACGATTGGGCAGCTTTGGCCATTCTGAGATTTATGTAAAGACTTTTATGTGATGACTTCATGAAACAGACCCCTGGAGATCTGTCAGACTCCCTCCTGCTGCATGCTGTCATACCATCTTTCCACAGGGAACAAATTTGAATGCCTTGCCTGGTGCAGATGACTTTATCACTGTCTGCATCGGCCCCGGAGAATGCACACTCTCGGATGTACAAGCCAATTTTCTGACGTGCATCACACCGGACTCCTTCCCTGGCACTGGTGGCTGTAACGGAGAGGCGCTGGACAACCCTCAAGCCACATACGTAGTGGTCAGTATCCTTGGGCCCTGTTTTATGAAAAGATGTAATCAATAAAAACACTTTCCTTACCACACAGGCTGCCATATCCCTACGATAGAAATCAACAATATAATCAATAATATCTATTCATAAAATAGGGCCTTGAATGGGTCTCTTTTGTCTAAGTTTCTTTTTTTTTTTTGATTGATTGATTGATTTCAAACAAATATAACTGATTTACAATAACTGTTCCAATGTAATGACATTTCAGTTTTCATGATGTAAATGACAGTCCAAATAGATATTTGCAACAAATGGTAACATAAAGTGCTCACTGGGACAAAGCTTAAGAACCTGTTACAATTAAAAAGTCAGCATCTTTTATGTAGGCGTCCAAAAATTTGGTGTGTGACAAGGCAAATACAAAAATGGCTTACATTAGAAGCAGAAACTGAAGTTCTGCTTATGAGAAAGAGAAAGGAATAGGTGGTAAGAAACGATGAGATCAGCTGAGATGAGAGCGGAAGGAAGGGATAGAGAGGAGATTGAGGAGGAGAATTCATCATTTCAAACTGCCTAACTTGGTAGTAATTTATTCCTGAATTACTGTATACTCCGAATATTTCTTAACCCATTGAGGACGAGTCCCAAGTATACTCAGGCAGGTGTCTATGGGAAATGCGTGTTGTAGCAAAATCAGCCAGTCCTCAATGGGTTAATGTCTTTATGACTGAGGCACTAATGGTCATAGCTGTGATTCAGATAAGAGTTTCTTGCTCCCCTTTGAATTCTCTTGACCTTTGACCCAGGTGAGGCATGGAGAAAACCTGGAGTTTGTCATCGGCACCATCACCTACCCCGGAGAAGATTCAATCCTTTTCATCATCGTGGGAGTCGTTGCTGGCTTCGTCTTCCTCTGCATCATCGTGTTCGCTATCGTGTTCGCCATCGGCTACTCCAACTACCTGAGCCGCATTAAGGATACGGAGGTGGAGATGAAGAGATTGATGGATGATGCCAGGACACAGGTGGTGGAAGGTAAGTGTCATTATCCTCATCAAGTACTGTATACGCCATATATTTCGCGAGTCTAAATTTTCGCGAATCAGGAATTCCCAACAATTTCGCGAGTGGTTAAATTCGCAATAGTGGAGTCCTGTACTAAACGGAGAAATGTACGTGCATACGTCACATCTACATCGGGATAAGAGTCAATATTTTCGCGTGTCTTTAATTTCGCGAATAGCACCTGACTCACAAAATTCGCGAAAATAAAAACCTCGCAAAATATTCGGCGTATACAGTATCTCCCCCCCCCCCCCCATTCCAAATAGAGCAAGACCTCTTACAGACCACCGAAAGACTGTAAAGATTGTTGGATATCTTAACCCATATTGGGCCAATGCAACTGTGTAAACAAACACCCAAGTGGCCCAGCACCGTTCGCGCACACACGCCGACAAACAGACAACTCTCCAAACAATCGCTCTTCATTAGCAAGCAATGAAAAAGATAGACATGTTATATGTCATTTGAAAGAGGAAAAAAAAATCTCGTTAATATGATATTAATTTGCTGCCATTCAATGCACAGTACAGTCATGGTAATAAGCAGAAGTGAATGACGTCATTCATATGTAATTTATTCAGTACGGGATATTCCGTATGTGGCCCCTGCACCGTTCGCACGAACTACAGAATATCCCGTAGATGGCCCGATGAGGGTTAACAATCTTTGAGTATACTTTTACAAATTTTTATCCTGAGTATGGTAGGTTTCTGCATTAGCTCCCCTCCAACCATCAAATTCAATGCACCTGTTATGAAATGGTAGGTATCTCCTTTTGCTGGTCCTCCCCCTGATTCTATTTGTCTTCCATCTATGACAGGTTTCTTCATTCAGCAAGAGATGAGTGATATCCAGGAGCAGCTAAAGGGGCTGGGAATGCCATTTGTCAGCAACCAAGACTACATGAAAAGCATGCTGTTCTATGGAGCACCAGTCAAGCCGCTTGCATCAGACCCAGAGGTAGCCATTTTCAAGAGATCTTCAATCTAAGTTGCTGTTTATATTCTTAAAACACTTAAGAGCTATACATTTCTCTATCTACTTCACTAACATTTGTGACCCGCTACAACAAAAGGATCCTAAAGTCGCTGACTGAGCCGAGAAACTCGAGTTTGAAGTCACATCATCAATATTGGTCAAAACAATCAGATTTCTGTTTTTGGCATAATTTTGTAGTCTAATGTTTTGTCTATCATCTGCCGAAATTTCGAAGCTAAATGATCAAAGGAAAAGCAAGAAATCAGCATTTATATGGGTCATGATTTTCTGGCTTTCAACGTAACAGAAACGTGTCCGAAGATTTGGATTTAGCGCCGCAACTAGACTCTGCCCGTAGCAACGCAACGAGGGAATAACCTTATTGGTCAGTGCGTGGCATCCTGATTAC
This sequence comes from Diadema setosum, assembly GCA_033980235.1. Lineage (NCBI taxonomy): Eukaryota > Metazoa > Echinodermata > Echinoidea > Diadematoida > Diadematidae > Diadema > Diadema setosum. The sequence goes on from CM067060.1 coordinate 48,620,427, forward strand.
TGATTAGTAGTGCGTAGACCGCTGGTGCTAAGCTTGAATGAACATCGCGTAGGTCGTTAGGAGCATACTTTTATTGTCAAGCGGTGAAAACTGTCTTGCCTCTCCTTGATTATGATAGCGTCAGTAGGAAAACTTTGAAGGCGTTTTTCTCATAACTCTGATTTCCTCAACTACTTGACATGCGCTAATAAAATCATCGATATCTCCGCATCCGAGTACTTTTTTGAATTGTGCTATGTATATGAAATTAAAGTAGAAGAGTAAGGAAATAACGTCATGCCATTTTCAGAAAAATGTCCCTCCCCGACTTTCGGATTCTTTTGTTGTAGCGGGTGACATTTTTTTTTTTGGGGGGGGGGTTCGATTGGGATTCCTTGTCAAAGTCTTCTTAATTGGGGATCTTGATCTTGCGTAGAGCACATCGGTGGGAATTTTCCTGCTGCTGCAGGTTCTGCAGATACATAGTCCATGCTTTGCAGTCGGACTGAAGTGATGTGAGGAGGAGAGTCTGAGTGTACATTTGAGTTTTGTTGCCAGGGTTGTGTCATGTGGTTCTGTACTCTGTTGCAGAGATTATGATTTACGAGAAAGATGTTACCCTTTCAAACATCTGTTTGTTTTGTTTGTTTTTGTTTTATTCTTATTTTGCATAGCGTTTAGGCCCTATCTCTCATTGTATACTGTTGTGTCATGTAACACTTTAAGAACTCAGTGAAATCGAATGAGTTATGTTTAAAATAACCTCTTTTGGGGGTAACATTACACCTTTTCTATGTAGAACCCCAGCGAGATGGAAGAGCGTGCTATGATGGAATTTTCTAAGCTTCTCAGCAAGAAGGAATTCCTGAAAGTCTTAATCCAAACAGTTGATAACAGCAAGTCCAGTACCATTCAGAAGTAAGTTCCTAGTCCCGTGTCCTTCTGCACATCAACACCCAACCTACCAAAAAAAATAAAAAATAAAAAAAAAAATAAATCCAATAAATCCACATGTACAAGTAGTTGTACATATTTTATGAACTGTTTCCACATTTGGATATGAAAGAAACTAGATCATTGAAAATATATCATTTAATATCCTTCTCTCAGTATGTAAATGCATTGATAAATAGAACTCTTATGCGGTTCTGTGTTTGACAGTAAGGGGAACCATCTGGAATATTTGTGCAATTATGAATTCCAAGATATTGGACCAGGGCCCTGTTTCATAAAGCTGTTCGTAAAGTTACGAACAACTTACGAGCGACTGGTGATCAGTTCTGATGTGCTACACTTATAAGAATTTCCATAATTCAGCACAAGAACTGATCACCAGTCGCTCGTAAGTTGTTGGTAACTTTATGAACAGCTTTATGAAACACCCCCCTCGATGGTTTGTTGTCTGGTATCCTTGAATTGGAATACACTTTGAGCTGCAGACTCACAAAAGTGTCACAAAATATCCCTCCTATATCCTTTCTGTTACCTAACTCTTCATCAGTATATAGATGTGATTGGATGCTATTGTTAAAGGGATGGTACAGTATTGGTTGAGATCAAAATTTGCCTCTTAAGTTTTTGCGAGATACCAAGACAACACTTATGAAATAGTACAGAGCATACCATTTTAAGAGGAATTCAAAGTTTATTTGATGAAAATCGGATTTGGAATGACTGAAACATCCAAAAAACAAAGTAAAACAAAGCGATCATAACATAAAGTGTGGGTCCCACACTTTATCAGAATCGCTCTGTTTTCGATATCTCAGCCATTTCAAAACCAATTTTCATCAAATAAACGTTGAATTCCTCATGGAATTACATGCTCTTTCATATTTCCTAAGAGGTTTCTCATTATCTCACCAAAAAAAAAAATTTTAGAAACTTGAAATTTGGTCTCAACCAAAACTATACGATCCCTTTAATGTTGATCTAATTTGTGGAAAATCCTGCGAAAGAAAAACCAGTGAGGAATACATGGCTAAACAAATGGTACGAAATTTGTTTGAAACCCTCTTGATTAATGTCACAGGAATACTTGATTCAGTCAGGGCTTTTATGCAGGGATAATATTATATTATAATATATTTCTTTATACCCTACATTAAACTATGTTTTTTTTCTCAGCTGGTGTGATTACATTTGTATGTTAATGGTGTTAACTAACATTAATCTTGCCATGGACGCATGCTACGTGGGATATCAACATTCATCTTGAAATGCTCGATTCGCAGGTCCAACATTGCTTCCCTGCTCACTGTGATTCTGGTTATGGAGAGAAAGTTCAGATATTTCACATCGTAAGTCAAGCTGGCCAAAAGTAATGTGAAATTTGTTATTTATGATTAATTCTTGGAATGATTTCATGCTCACTCGAATCTGTCATCCCTGTTCTTTGTAGTCTTATTGAAAGTTTGTTGACCTTTGAAATAATCTTTTGCGAAGTGTCAGTACTTAGTAATGCTATGAAACCAAAAGAGAAATCCCTTAAGGTGACCTGAAATGGAAACTTACCAAAAAAAAAAAAAAAATAATAATAATAATATGAAATACTTATATAACGCTAACAATATGTTTCGAAGCGCTTTGCAATTATAATTAAAAAAGAAAGAAAGATAAGACTGATCTTTCATTTTATCCTTGTTACTTCACCATTTGCCTACAACTTGTCTGATAATGTCAAGAAATAAGTAGTGTGTCCAGACTACTAATTTCAACTTCAGTCGCAACCATTTTTAAAACTGATTTTAGAAGAGCAGTGTTGATACATTATATGGTATTCTTCTGTCAAGTCATTACAGATGATGGCAAGAAAATGAATGATATTCCATTTATAAGCTACATTTACATACAATGGATACATGAATCCTTTGTAAACACTGATGTTCAAAAAATGAAATCACTTCCCATACACCAAACAGTATTCAATCAAAGTATGTAATACTTGCTGTAAATAAGTTTGATGGGCAGTCCTGCTGTCATATAAAAAATCACACTGTGTCTGATGATTTGAAAGGTAATAGACAGAGTAGTTGTTTTCATGATTTTTGTCTTTCTTTTCTCCAGTGTACTCATGAGTCTAATGACCAATACAATTTGTGAAGCTGCAGATAAGAACCGACTGAAGAATCTCTTTAAACGGTATGTTTACATTTTAGCTAGTCTGATGTATGCCTTTACAGCAGTTAAACAATAGGGCTATTTGCACTTTATAATACCATGAAAGACTGCAGTATTTGAAATACTATCCAGTGGTTTTTAGGATGTTGATTCCAAGTATGTTCAAATTATGCATGCGACAGCTGATGCTTTTCATGAAACAGTGATGTTAGTAGCAACGGCATATTGTGCTAATTAGATGGGACTATGATGTCATGGTTCACAAGTCTCTCATTAACATAACATACAAATTTTCATGAATATTCATTTTTTTTTGACATTCAGTCAATTATTAAACAAATATTTTGTATCCATAACATACAAATCTTTGTGAATATTCATTTTTTGATATTCTAACAATTATCAAACAGATATTTTGTATCCATGACATCAAAGTTTTGTTTTGTTGCAATATTAAACATAGCAATAATTCTTCTGAGGACAGTTGGAAGGATTGTAAATGCTGAATTATAGACATGAGACATTTCATGATTGAGAGTTAAGAGTAGATGATATTGGCTCAGCTCATATGTATACACATGTGTTTGCAACTATGTCATCATGTTATGAAAATACATGACACTTTCATATTTAACAAATATCTTGTGCTGAGTCTGATTTTATGATAAAGTTCTTTCATTGTTTGTTTTAAATTAAGCTATTTTTGAAGATCAACTTGAACATAATGTATAATCAGGGAGGTGCTAGAGAAGGAGAGGCAACTACTGCTCTCCTTTGAAGTCATGCGCAGCGCCGCCGAGAAGTTATGCGTTCAACTACAGGTGTTACCCATGTGCTTTGACAAAAGAGAGCATCAATAATCGGGACTAGCGCTCTCACATCTAGAAATACTTGCCCTTACTGCAATTCGCTCTCTCTTTCAATGTGATGGCAACAATGAATTTGTGTAACTTGAATTGCAGCAGCGAACCAAAATGCAGTGTCAAACTAACAATTTTAACAGCAAATAGTTTAAAAGCACGCTGGAATACGCTTTAGCGGAGTACTGTATTTGAAAGATCAAAATATCCCAGATTAAAAGATTAAAAAACTAACATGCACAAATATGCGCATTATAGAAAAATATTAGGTTTTTAAGAGGGCCTAATTTTCATTTCATTTTGATTTGCGCATTACAAAGAAACTAGAAATACATGTTTATAATATTGAATTCTTTCCTAAACTATTCTAAATCAATTCGAGTAGACATTTCTGTTTCATTTAAAATTTTACGGTGAAATAGAACTTGTAATTCAACGAAAGGTGAAATGCGTTCTTCGTCTCCCAACTTCGTCTTGCAAACCAGAGCGGCGCCGAGCATGACTTCAAAGCGTAATGGAATGCTAGACATCCCATTGTAACGCCTTGAACCCAAACATGCGTTTGCATGAATTACGAAGAGTTGCCACTCCATCTCTGTAACACCTCCCTGGTATAATTGAATGATAAGTCAGGTCCAGAGGAAAAGTGAAATAACTTGTAATTGTTTGAAATTAGATACATGTATTGACATTTCGATGTTTCTTTCATCAATAGTTGTTAATGAGGCCAAAAGTAAAATTCTGTACATGCACTTCACCTTCAAAGTGCAGTGATTTAACCAGTTTTCTGCTTTTTCTTTGCCTTTTGATGATTATCCCTATAGCTTTTTAACAAGCAAACCTAGTTACTTCAGCTGTGCTTAAGTGAAGGAATACAAAATACCTTTTAATCTTCAAGAAGTGATGTCCGAATGTTGAATATTTTATAATATGCTCTTGCTGTTTATACACAGAATTTTGTTTTTGTTTTTGGAAATTACTGTTTTGTTCTGACAACAGTGGTGTGTTATCTCCCTCTCTCCTCTCATCTATGAATTGATCCATCTATCTGTCTGTCTTTTTACCTGTCTGTCTGTTTTTCTATCTGTCTGTATATCTGCATGTCTGTCTATCTATCAATCTATATTTGTATTTGTTTATCGGACTACTGTATCTATCTATCTGTCTAGCCATCAATCTTTCTATCTGTCTGTATATATCTTTATTTACATTGTATCTACCTATCTATCTATCTGTGTCTATCTTTCTAGCTATTTATTCATTCATCTATCTCTCTATCTATCTATCTGTCTGTCTTTCTCTATCTCTCTAGTGAATGGGAACTCAAATCATTAAGTTTCCCAATATTGATCATTTGAGACATCTCATCCTATTACATCTGACAGGATGTTATTTCATAATTGTGTTTGTTTCTAGAACGGAGACAGTGGAGGACAAACTGCTGACCAACTGGATTGCTCTTGCCATGTTCAAATTTGTGAAGGTAGAAGGATTATGATCTCACATATCTTTGATCATTGCAGAATAGCTCAAGTCCTATCTGATAATGATGAGTATAGATGTTTAAGTGTTGATATTAGATTGTTAGTAGAATTTGTCAAATTGTTTGATGTGAAGAAATGTTTGATTTAGATTTGCTGTGCATCAGTATTTTTAAAATGGAATGACAAACTTTTTTTTTTCATTTGAATATCTAATTACAGGTAATTTCACATTTAAAACATTATGTTTGTTTGTTTTGGTTTTTTTTTTTCAGAAATGGCAGCATTAGAATGTGGTATGCCGCAGCATGTTACTTTTTCCATTATGCTGCAAGCAATTGGACTGTATATTTTGCAAAAGGTTGTTCCCACAGTGTTTTATTGGGAATGACAGGATCCAGAATTATGACGTATTCATCTGTGAATCTGTCATCTGTCAGAATGGTGTTAACACTGAGTGAAGTGAACGGAGTTGTGCCCTTTTGCTTCTTTTCCTTTCAAATGTTTAAAGTGCACATACTGAGGCACTCATCATTGACCTCTGTTTACTTGAGTTTGTTTCTTTGTTTCTTCATTGTTTTATTGTTTTTCATCCTCTCTGTTCACATATTGGCGAGCTTTAGATCTGCAACACGAATGCTAAGACGATGCAGCCCACCGGAGTTGGACAATGAACTCAGCTATCTTGAACATATGCAGAACACCATGTTTCGCCTAATTAACGTCATTTTGGCGTTCACGTCGCAGATCTAAGCTAGCTATTATGTCTTTCTGGACATTAATGAATTATAATCAGAAGAACAAAAAATGAAGAGAGACATTTGGTGTTGCCTTGAACTGGCTTCAGATCAGGTTTAGGTGCCCCTACCAAGCATTAAGCATCTGTATTGTGCAGGTTCAAATTCTGTACTGGTTTCTTCCTTTTAATATTGTCAGTTATGAAGCTGATCAAGCATGTTGCATAACAACTTAATTAAAGAAATATACACTGAAGAAATCTCTGTCGTATGACCCATTTTCCAGGAGTCAGTAGGCCACCCACTCTACCTCCTCTACCAAGCCCTAAAGATCCAGTGTGAGAAGGGTCCGGTGGATGCCGTCACTGGCCAATCCTTCCTCTCACTCAGCTTCGACAATCTTCTGACAGAGAGCAAGGAGTTCACAGCGTTGGTACGTAGGCAGACATCTTTTTTATTCTTTGCCTCCCTCATTGGGCTTGTTAACGGGTTCCATGACATTTGCTCCTGCGACAATTGCTCCCGTGAAATATCTGCATGCTAAGCCAAACATAAATACTCCCCACAAGCATAACCCTAACCCCAATCCTAATTCTCTCATCAAAATAAACCGAAAACCCCATCTTAAACCCTAACTTAAAGTCCTTGGGGAAAATAAGACCGGAGCAATTGTTGCAGGAGCAAATTATGTGTTGACTAACCATATCTCCCTCTCTGTCTCTTTTTCTTGCTCTCACGTTTAGCAATTTCTTATCTGTGTCTTTGTATCCCCTCCCCTCCAGTTTGTGCATGACGTTAGGCAGATGTCCAGTGGGTCCATTGTTTTCCAAAATGGGTCCCACTGTTGCTTGTACCACGCCGAGTCTTCAAAACTTTCATCTGCGAATGGCAGTCCAAATTAGAGTAGGAAATGAACCTGATGAGATTGATTGAAAATCATTTGTCAAAATGATTAGAAACACATTTCATTCTAATTCAGTAATTTTTAAAGACATCTGAAAGCAAACTTTTCTAAAGTTTTCTTCCAAATGCATTTTGCTGAGCATTTATGTATGGTCAAATGTAGTCCAAAGATGTTTTGCTCTGTTCTTGGTTTGCACGTACAGTCTGTATGGTTTGACCTCTGGAACAGGAATGCGAAGGTGGAGCTTGCATTCATCATGTTACTGTGGTGACATGGTGCATGCGTATAAGACCCCGTTTACAGTGCGGGGCTGGGCTGAGCCCAGCCTCAATTGCGTGGCTGAGCCCCGCAATTTTGTCCGTTTACACTGCCGGGCTCGGCCGCGCTTTTAATTCAAATCTTTCAATACTTTGTCGTAGTGGCGCTCTGCTTGTAAACAAACGCAATGTGGTATAGTCTGATTTTCAGACCCTTTGCCTACTGGATTCCTTGACGACGAAGTCTCCGTTCGGACAAAGGCCTTTGCCGAAGGAAAAATACTTTGCAGGACAAAACCACCTTAAACTATATTAGTTTTCGACGTTGAAGGGGTTAATATCCTGAATAGCGAAATAGTACGGGCAGAGGGTCTGGAAGCCAGACTAAAATTGGCCACGTATTTGGCCCAATTTGCGTTTCACTGAGAAAAGGCCGGGCTCGGCCGTGGCCGGGCCGCGGCCGAGACCACCTCCAGAGCGTGGCCAAATGCGCGGCCAATTTTGGCCCCGCATTTGGCCTTTTGCGCGTTTACACCGAACTGAAAGAGGGCTCGGCCGCGGCCAAGCCGCGGCCCAGCCCCGCACTGTAAACGGGGTCTAGGTGTGTACGCTTGCATGTAAACCTATCAAGAATCGCTTGTTTTGATTGACGGGTCATGGTAGGGTGACACAGCTTTTGTGCTGGCAGTTTAAGGGCAGACATGTTCCAGTACCTGAAGACATTGTATTAAACATGCCGAGACATGCTTCTCAGAAATACGATTACAAATTAATTCTTTCAATATCTTGGATCCCTCTATGTCACAGATTTACTCAAACCTTGTCCCGTGCCAATGGGCATAAAGTAGACATGTTACTCAAGCCTCCATACGTTCCTGGTGACTTCCAGCCAGCTTGAAATTAAGACTGTAGACATTTCATATTATTATGGTGCTAGGGCTCTATGCCTCCCTCAAATGGTTGGTTTGTTGGTCACCACATGAGTATGACATCAATCTCATTAAGAGTTGATGGAGGCTCCTGGTAAATTGCTGAAGAGGATAACAACCTTTTTAAAGTCTGTAATGAAATGAAAATAGATATGACATAACCATGTCATCAGGAGAGAAGACACTATCTTTTTTTTCCACATGATCAGTCAGCATATAATCAAGAGTCACAGCCAGAAAAGGCACATGCAGTTTGGAGATTTGACCAGTTTCTCAGGATGACATGAACTCGACCTTTCTGCCATAGAAACTGAACGTGGAGAGCGAGATTGGCACGGTGGAGGTCATCGTGTTGGACGTGGACACCATCACTCAGGTCAAGGAGAAAATTCTGGATGCCATGTACCGCCAGAAACATACCAAGTTCCAACGAGCCGCTCAAGAGGTTGACCTAGGTCAGTTGAAAGGGCCCGATATGTCACATATCTTTGTTCCAATCATGCTGTGATGAAGTTTTGTACTTTGAAAGGAATTTACTTTGTTGTATGATGCATGCAACAAGCTCACATGATATCTGACCATGGAATTAGCTGTCCAGTGTTTTTTATTTATCTATTTATCAAAGAGTGCAAAAACATCTACATAATTGTAGGTACATAACATGAAAGTACACCTTCAGGTCATAGTACTAAGGCTGTTAGATATAACTGTCTTATGTTTAGGGTTCAATTATTAAAGATATGTCAATAAAATTTGTTACAGAGGTCATCAAAGACTTATTTTGCTTAAATGGTTGTTGTAGAGTGGACAGTCCAGAGTCGAATTTTGAGAATTGGTGCATTAAACCGTTGATGGGTGCAGACAAATTTTTGCTGATTGCCTATCAATTTTCTTTTGACAAATGTGTGTAGGTGAAAGATTTCCATTAGGAATGTCTTTTATGTCTCTCCACCCACAGTGATCAAATCTGGTATGTCAGGAGCACTGATCCTACGAGACAGGGACACCTCATCCCAGCCAAGCCTGGGATGGCTTCAACTCAACAGTCTCAGCCATTATGGGGTGAGCAAAACCTTAACTCTGGGAACCATCCCTTCCCCCAACAACCATCCATTACAATCACTAGAATCCACAGTTGCATCCCCCTACAACCAACCCTACAACCATTCCCTTTGACCACCACTTACAACCATCCCTATGACCACCTCTACAACCATCCCCAACAACCATTCCATACAACCATCATCTACAACCATCCTTACAATCATCCCTACAGCCACTCCCAAAACCACCCCTACAACCATACCCTGCAACCATTTCTACAACCACCCATATAACTACCCATACAACCAACACCTACAACCATCCCCTACAAACGCCCTTACAATCATCGGTACAATCACCCCTACAACTACCCCCACATCTACCCCTACATCCTTACCCTACAACCATCCCTACAACCACCCATATAACTACCCATACAACCACCACCTACAACCATCCCCTACAAGCGCCCTTACAATCATTGCTACGAGCACCCCTACAACCATTGCTACAACCATCCATACAACTTCCCATACAATCACCACCTACAACCATCCGCTACAAGTGCCTTTTACAATCATCACTACCAGCACCCATACAACCACCCATGCAACCATACCCTATAACCATTGCTACAACCACCCATACAACTACCACCTACAACCATCCCCTACAAGCACCCTTACAATCATTGTTACGAGCACCCCTACAACCATTGCTACAACCATCCATACCACTTCCCATACAATCACCACCTACAACCATTTCTAAACCACCCATACAACTACTCACACAATCACCACCTACAACCACCCCCTACAAGCACCCTTACAATCATCCCTACCAGCACCCATACAACCACCCAATCATCCATTCCCTATAACCACCCCTACAACCATTCTTCCAACAATCCCCTGTAACCACCCCAACAAGCACCCTCTATAATCACCCCTTCAACCAGCCCCTACCACCGTTCTCTCAGGATTACAGGATTATCCAATAACCATAGCCAAAATAGATAAAGAAATAGCATCCCATGTTGCCATGTCCATGAATCCAACAAGATCATGTCAAACCCATCACCAAATATTATCCTTCCACTGTCAACCTTGATGGATAGGTTTCCCACAGAAAACCAACCTCCAAGAAGTATCTTCGTAGAGTTGCTTTCCCAAAACCACCTTTAACCTGTCGAGAGTGGGCTGATTTTGCTGCCACATGATTTTCCCATAGACACTTGCCCGAGTATACTTGGTACTCGTCTTCAACGGGTTAAAGAACAAACTTCCTACAATCATCATCCAGTGACCATTTTCTGCAAACTTTCCTCTCCGTATCATCCTTCTGGAGGCAACTTTTCAAAACCACCTTCGGGAACCAACCTCAGAGAACCTTCCTCCCAGAACCTTCTTCCCATGACCATGACCAAGGACAACCCTCCTACAACTCTTTCCTCCTGTTACTGGTATCTGGAAGTTATTCCAAGACCAGTCATTGGCTGGACCCACATGAGATGGACTGGTCCCAAATTAGTGATGAATACAACTTGCAAAGCATTTAAAGAGCCTGTAACTTTACGATCTGTAACACAACCCTTCTGCGATCTTACATGATTTGCAGTCATATAGATTTCCATATTCACTATGCCCTGTATTTGACACTTCAGGATATTGTCGCATCCAAGTAAACACCTCCATATGCACGCTTATCTTCACACGTCTCATTTTATGGAGTGCGCATAAATGCAAGGACACCCTCTAGTGTCTGCTAGTGTACACACAGCTCACCACGAGTCATTGCACTGATTTTTACTAGATTAACGACGGCGCCACCGTGACCCTGGTTACGAAACAGGAGCAGCCCAATGCCGGGCCGATAGCGTACAATGGAGCAGCAGAGAATTTCTTCTGTGAGTATAATTCATATCACCTGCTATACCTTCTGCCAGTAGTCCCGAAGGCTCGTCTCAGTAATAGAGAAAAAAAAAAATCTGAAATGCATTGATGATATTTGGTCTGTTTAACAGAGATCTAAAAAATGCATAATCTGAGAATTTTTGTGTGAGAATTTTTTCTTTTTTTAGTTCGGGTAGAATTATTTCAATCAAAGGGATAAAATATTACTACATATTTCAAGCCAAAATAATTGCATGTTTTTATTGTGAAATGTGCATAAATTTCTAAACTGCATTTTTTTTTTTTTTTTTGAACAGTAATTATCATGAAGTGTAGACCAATGTGTTGACATTACTTAAAGCTGGTTCATCACCCACCATCCAATGTGTGACAGTCTGTAAGTGTAAGGGCACCTGATTTAGTGAATCCCTCTGTTAGCAAAAAAAAAAAAAAAAAACCCTTTGTGAGTTTGCTGCATGTCAGTAATGTGTGAGTCTTTTGTGGGAAGTTTGAATGAATTGTGCTTTCATTTCCCTTCAAAGTGTTAATGACTGTGTTAGTTTTGTGCTGCCTGCCTAATATTGCTGGCCTTTATTACTATTCATTCATTTGCAAGCAAATTGTATTTCTCAGATTTAAGAGTTGTTGGGGGAGGGGGGCAAGTCATACTCTGTTTTATTTCTTCTTCTTTTTACAACTTGGGCTCCTTTTTAATTGACAGCAAGTGACACTTAAGCACAAAACTTTGCAATTTATGTGATTGACAGATTACCAGGTTTCTTTTGTTTCTGTCTGATGACCAGTCATTCTTTGACATTTTTATTTGCTTGGAATGAATGAAATGATCATAATTGCATTGAATGTTCTGACGAATCACCTAGCCAAGTATTAAATGATGACAGTTAGTCCACCATCTCGCATCAACAGTTTAGAAGAGTGATACACTATTACAGAAATCACATATTTAAATATTCTCAATTCTGTGTGAGAGTATAGAAGAAACCTTACTTTGAATACTAACCCGAGGTATGGTGTGATCTGAAAACAGGTTGATTCTTTTGGAAGTTTGCTTTTGTTGATTTGTGTGCTGTTTTAGGGATGTATCGCTAAAGCACGATATCATTGCTCATGATGATTTGAGTCTAATTGCAATGATTCTTTATTTCTATTTAATGATGTGCATTGCTCTGTTTGATGTCATACTAAATCAGCATGTGCTCATATTATTTTTATTTTGTTTGCTGCAGCTCTGTTCCAAGAAAATAATCAAATAAAAGGTTCTATTTTTTTTTTGTGCTAATAATTTGTGGTGCATAGGCCTACTAATCCCAATCACATTTAAAAACATGTAGATATTGATTTTAGAGTACTGCCAATATTCTGGTGTTTGTTCTAATTCATGTCATTCATTACCATTTCTTTTTATCCATCATCACTGCATGCCTAAATTCAACACTCTGACCACATTAGGTGGTTGTAGCTTTTAGAAACCAGAGCACTAATCTAGTTTAATTCAATCATACTTAGCTCATTTGTTCATGAGATTTGTTCTTGATGTTAGTACTATGCCATTTATACTACATGATAGAAAAGAGACTCTAAATCCCTTGATGGTTACATTAAAAAGAAAAATAGCACAAACAATGAAAGTGATATCATAATCTCTAGTAAAGCTGACTAAACCCAGCTTTAATAATCGTCTGCTAAACTCCAGCAGTTTTGTGTTGGTGTCAAACTGGGGTCTGTAGGAATAAAGTTTGTTTTAACTTGTTCCATTTATATAAATGAAAATATTTGTCTTTGTACTTTCTTCTATTCTAAAAGGAAAAATCAATTGTACAAATTGCTACATCTCTGGCATTCCATAAAGTCAAAACGATGGAAATGGTGAAAAGTTCAACATATTTTGTATGCCCTTTTCTATGAAGTGTACATTACAGCAAATGGTATTCCTTTTGAGTATACACTTACATTGTTAATTGAATACAGTCATGTGCAAAATTTGTGATTACATACATCAAATTCATTTGTAAGAAGAAACATTTTTTAGTATGCGCATATACTTGCTTAATTACAAAACTGAAGAACACTGGTGTATCCTTTCTGTCACAGTTATTCTCAGTGGTACATATACAAAGCCTAGACATGATGCATATTACATAACCACATGCGTTATTGTTCTTGATGAATTTGTGAAAGGATTATTTTTTTAACAACCATATAATCAGTACTATTCATTCTGAACTACTCGTCTGTGTTGTTTAGTGTCAACAGCATTGTCCATAATCACTGTATTATGTTAGAGAATAGTTATCAATTTAATCTTACATCATGTACATGGTAGCAATAGTTTGTGTATCACTTGACAACAATCCTGTGATGATTTTTGTGCTATAGTGTTTCAATTAATGTGGTGTAGAAGAACAATAGAATGAGATACAGGAAGAGAATTTTTTTGAATGTCATATCCTGCTTATTTAATCTCATTGGTGCTATGGTTACCAATTTTTGTTCGGGGTAGTGAGGTCAAACTTTAATTATGTTTCTCCCTTTTATATGACATGTCATGTTTTTGTTACCCCCGCCAAGGGAGGAGGTTAAATGATCATCGGTGTTGGTTTGTCTGTTTGCAAAATAACTCAAAAAGTTGTGTACGGATTAAAATGAAACTTGCATGGAAAGTTTATTTGACAACAAGGAACATCTCATTCAATTTACAATTTGCATACTGTAGGTTTACATATGCACATTAAAGCGCGTACTCTCCTCGGGCAAGGCGCCATGCAATGATGTAAACAAACGGCTGCTATTTTAGGGAATAGATTGCATGCGTGTAGATAAGGGTGGAAATGAGTTGCTGGCTATTGGCAGAGGTCTGTGCTCTCCAAGTGCTTTTCTAGTCATTATAGCAAGACATTGGATGTGATTAAAAAAAAGAAGGAAGAGAATATTTGAGTTATATGATGTTGTGGCTTTTATTCAAAATCTTCAGGAAAGTCATCAGTTCTTGAATTCAGAACAGTCTTCAGGAAAATAGTGAAGGGATTTGAAATGGAACTCCACTTCATGTTGATGCTTATTGCTAAATCAAATTGTCTAAGATTTATTAAAATCAGGTCAAGAAAAGGAAAGCTACATAGACTATCCAACTTTCACGTACTGTATATGCCATATATTTAGCGAGTCTAAATTTGTACGAATCAGGACTTCCCGACGATTTTGCGAGTGGGTAATGTTGCGATCGTGGAGTACTATATACCGAATGGAGAAATGTATACATGTGAGTCACTTTCTTATCGGGACCAGAGTCATTATTTTTGTGTGTCTTTAATTTCGCGAATAGCACCTGACTCACGAAATTCCAAAAAATAACAACCTTGCGAAATATTTGGTGTATACAGTACCTTTTTGTTTGGCAAAACAATAATGACTCACAGTCACATGCAAATTCAGTGACTGGTGAGATCATATCCTCACAACTCCTTTGTTAGTCTGTACAGAGTGATATTACAAAATCATCACTTCCTTCAAAAAAAATGGCAGCTGTAGCCCTCTTCCCCTCTGAAAGTCATCATTATCTATAGTCTTTCAATTCTAGAAGAATTGGTGCAGAAGACATTGTTTCCATTGTAAATTCATTCCAGAAAAGGCAGTAACCAATGGGAGACTTGCGAGGCACTGACATCATCGCCTCATCTCAATTTCAATATGTGATTATACCCAATATTTCCTGTTACACAAAAATCATTTTGAACAACCGAGTGTCATAACTTTATCATTTCCAATCTGGTTTAAATTTTTACTACTACATGTGTTTGCTTTCTCTTTATTTATTGAAGTCAAACATAGAGTTGAATTAAATTCAATATACAAAATCGATGTTGGTGCTGAGTGATGCAGTCATATTTCTCAAAATCACCTTCCATGGGTGAGAGAACTGTAAATTTTGTGTCAAAAGTGTGCTTTCAGTGAACTTGGTTTTCTTTTTCCATCTCTCAAATTTTATGTACTGAATAATATACAATACTGATTTTGAACAGTTTTTTCATACTTTTAACCTGAAGTAGAGAAGAGATACGTTTTTAAGTTCAAGTTTTGCCAGGTGATTGCATTTATCATCGCACATGTAATGGGTTCCAGTGCTGCATGTACAATGTAGGTGAGTGAAAATGTATAATTATGTATGCATGTGGAAGGAGTATGAATATTCATGAGGTGTTTCATTTTACATAACAGCGTATAATACTCAAGAGTCCCAGCCACTGGCCAATAATCATGAGCCTGATGTGGAGCAGCAGGATGATGTGAAAACCTACCATCTGGTGAGTCATAACTCATTCATATTCATTTCCTATCAAATTAACATATTAACGTCAAACTTTCGTCCAATCAAATGAATTATTCTGTTACTGGCATATACAAGTGCACTCCTGTTATAATGAGCATGGTTATAACAAAACTCGAGTCAACAAAGAAAAAATATAGGCCTCAAAATTATTTTCTGCTTTAAAACCAGGAATGTTTGTGTGCATTTTAATTTCACGACTTTCGTTAGAGCTATGACTCATGAAATTAAAATGCACTCAAAAGTTCTTTTCTACACTATAAATGCCAGTGGCAATTCACAAAAAAATTTATGCTGAAAAATTGTCTTACTTTACAGTTTATATCTTTTTATGTACTTAATTGTTTGGCTATAACAAGATTTTGATATAATGAAGGAAAACTGCTGGTCCCAAGGACTTTATTATAACAGAAGTTGCCTGTATTACTGTAAAAGTGGAAATTTTCGTGCATTTCGCGCATCCAGAAACTAGCGCGAAAATAAAAGCAATAGTTCTAATAGTTGATGTTTTGATTCTGTGGGATTAAATTCACGCTAAACTCATCTTACCCGGCCAAGTGCGAAAATATCCACTTTTAAAATATAGGCCTTTAAAGCTGAGAGTGTCTATGTCATTTTTCTTAAACACTTGGCGTGTGAATTGGAATGTAAACTGTAATCATTACTTTGAACTTGTATGTTGTACAGTGCATGGATGATAATGACTGTATTAAGGCATTCACAAGTCTTGTTACATGTTGTGTCATTATGTGAGTAGCTTTCTAAATATGTTCTCCTCAAAATTTTGATATCATGTGACAATTGGACTGTGGTTTTCTTATCTTGACTCCACCCTTACTCTCGTTGATAAAGATAGATGCACTTGTTAGCTATCTCGTTGGTTCACTTTGAGCTGGAGCTGTTACATGTATTTCTGCGATCTTAAACTGGTGGCTAGAAAGCAACTTGTTGAAACACAGCTTGGTGCCTTGTTTAAGACAAGAAAGCGCATCAGTACCTTTGATAGCAACTTTAAAGGGTGTGTACAGTTCTGGTCAAGGTGAGGATTTAGCATTTAACGTTTTGCGAGATATTCAAAAACCACTCTATGAAATGTCAAAGAGCATGCAATTCTAAGGGGTATCAAAAGTTAATTTGTTGAAAATCGGTTTTGGAATGGCTGAGATATCCAAAAACAAGGTGAAACAAAGAGATCCTAATAAAAGGCGTGGCCTGTCGCCTTTTATTATTATCACTTTTTTGGATATCTCAGCCATTGGAAAACCAATTTTCATCAAATAAATGTTAAATCCTTCTTAAACTTACATGCTCTTTCATATTTCATAAGAGGTTTCTCATTATCTCACTTAGGAATGTTCAAACATGAATCCCCACCTCAACCAGTACTGTACAGTCCCTTTAAAGAGTTGCCTTCTTATCTTCTCATCCTGAACAGGGTGCCTGAGCAAGTGATAATGAGTTGCTTTCTCACATGTTTGTCCTGCACAAGCACCTAGGCAAACTTTAGCAAGTCTCCTTCTTGCCTTCTGGTCCTTAAAGCATAGTGTCTCTTGGAATGTTCTGACAAGTTGCCTTCTTGCGAGGAACACACTTCACTTCTCAAGTCAATGAAATCTTTATGTTGAGTTGTTTTTATTACAACTGATTGACAAATTGCCCGACATCGATGTAAATAAGCACCAAATTAATCAGTGTTTCAGTAGTAGCCATGATTTTTTTAAAAAGTTAATAAAGAAAAAAGTATGTGTGCCCATGATATTTTTCTCATGGCTACTACTGAAACACTGATTAATTTGGTACGTATTTACTTCGATGTAGGGCAATTTGTCAAGCAGTTGCAACGCCTTGTTACTACTTTTTAACACTTTAAGTGTCTAATACACTAGAGTAAAAACCAGACAACAAATCAAGAAGACCTGTGTAAGTTTTTTAAAAATGATATAATTTCTCTGTTCTACCATGGACGTCACTGCCTGCTGGTGATTGCAGATGCAGTAATCATCCTCCAGACCCATCTGTCATCACATAAGTGCAAATTCAGATGCAAAGATTACAAATGCGAAATTAAATTCTCATGAAATGCAACATTGATATACAATATAATGGAATATAACATTTAAGAGAGTTTGTTATTTTGCAATCAGTGCATGCCAAAAGTACTACATGTATATGACTTGTTTCTTTAAGCAGGTTAACTGAAAATGTTTTCACCCAAACTAATGTCAAAGTACAAAAATATGTACTGTTCCAAAAGGATATAAGCAACAAACAAGTAAAGGAAATGGTTCTTTGTGATACATTATGGTTTGATTGACATAAGCAAGTAAAGGGCTTTTGTAGATAATGGTCACTCATAGTCCTCTTATATGTATTGATTATTTCTGCGAGTACATTGTTTGAATTTCATCTCATCCACCAGGTCCAAAATGACCACTGGTCACATGCTGTAAGTTGTTTTACAATACAGCGTTAAATATGCAAAAGAAAGCAGCTAACATTGACAGCGTGAAAGAAGAATGCTGATGATGAATACAACATTTATCATTCATTCATTGAAGTCTACCTTATAGTCATATTCCTTGCTGTTTCTCCTGCTTAGTTTGGGCATCTTGAAATGGACTGCGTATGATTCACAACACTCACAAAGTTGTGACGTTGTGTTGTCGTTTTGAAATGACGAGCAGTCCACATCGTGAAAATGCTTGTGTGTGGACAAAATTCAGTATTTTGTCGACTTGAGCGTTTGCGAATTTAAGCACATGTAAAAGTTCAATATTTAGTGTGTGTTGTGGGTTTGCTTCCTGCAAATGAGTGTTTGGACCATTCATGCTCATCAGTTTATCCATGTCAGTGCAGTTTGCGGGATTACAAATGCTTTTGATAATGCTGAAGAGATGTCATCGCTGGTATGATGCTGATTGGTAGAGGTGAAGTCACATGACCACCATGATAGAAGATCATCCCCATTTAGAGCACCCATTGCAATACGGGAAAATCACTCCAGCAAAAGAGCAGCCATTACTATCTTTGAAGTTAATGCTCCTTAAACAAGTGGCAATAAAAGAATTTTCAAAATGAGTGAATGAATACATCTGAAAACACACATCTAAATTTAAAGGGGTGGATAAAATGCTCTGTAGAACCTCTGTAACCTATCAAGTATGTTATGAGTCATTGCATTATTTCATGGATGGAAACAGAGTTGAGTGGTAAACATGACATTATGGCATAAGCCATCTCATAAAGCTGATTTATTTCTTGTACATCTTAAAAGAAAAGTGGTTAATTGAAAGCACATGATTACATGAATATATGCTAAGCATACATTTGAAAAAAAAAAAGTATGACACCGTAGATACCCATTCACAACAAACAGACCTTATGCCCACTCATTCATACTTTTGCCTCATTTAAACAAAGTCAAAATATATCTCTTATAGATTAGTTGCTGAGGTATGACCCCATTTATGGCATTACCCATGCCAATTCCACCTGCACTGGTGGAAAAGAAAAACTCACAGAAAGCATAAAAGTGATTCTTTACATTTCATGTATTGCATTTAATTTATTCAATTTCATTTTTCAAACAAAATATAAATGTACAAAACATATGCCAATAAAAACAGTAAATATGTCAAAATATGATTTAGTCACAATATAAAAGCATGTAAAGCAAAGATGCAGGATGTTTATGTAATAATGTCGAAAATGGAGGGGAAGCTAAAATCAATACATGAACTTGTTGCTTTATCTTTTTATTATGTGGTTGCCATCCTTCCTTGCCTTCTTTCCCCATGGGTGTCTCATGTTTGCACTGTCTCACATTCTTTTCCATGGGAATGCTTCAACGTTTCTGGTTACTTTTAAACTGAATTGCTGTTTAGTGTGCCATTAGTGTGCAAATCATCTTCTTTAAAATCATGTCTTAGTCTATGAAAGGAAGCTGACATCTTGGTCATTTTAGTGAGTATTTTATTGGCTTCAAACCTCAAAATTATTATTATTTTTTTTTTTTTGGAGAATGTGCTCCTCTGATACATCTGTATTTGCCAGAAATGGTACTGTCCATAAATACAAATGTATTAATTGTCATCTTCATTTTTGCAGTTTAGCATGCAGATGACTTCATACAATATTTGTAGTTGAATTGCCCTTTGGTCGACTTGAACCACTCATCTTTTTAAATTTCTTTCAATTTATGACTCCGGCTAATTTTGAGAGTCTGGAGTTTAGACATCACACGAAGTATTTTAGTTGGAAAGTTAGGCACATATCAGTGGAAAAATCACACATTAGCGGTCACAGGATCCCTGGTTAACGTCCCCAGGCTCCAGTGTTTGTATACCCCAAGGCAAAGAACTTTATCCTCTTGGCCTAGGTCCTTGAAGGGGACTTAAAACTATAAGCCCAGTGGTTATTTGCAGTGAGGCACTCATTACTTTCCTAGCAGCCATGTAGAACAAATCATGGTACATGCTCTGTGACCATGCATCACACAACCAACAAAAAGTTGCATGCCCTGATTTTTCGTAAGGGCTCCAAGCAGGTGAAATGCCTCAATCTAGTCATTTAAGTTTTTTTCTAATTTTCTGAAAGATCAGTACTTTTAAATCATTCTAAAATTTGGGATCTAAATTATGTTTTTAGCAGCTTTTCTAGAACACTATTTTTGTACAATCTTGTGATTAGGCATGTCTTAATTCCCCTTTTCATTTCTTAAAAACCTTTTACACACGCTTCCTGTTCAACTCTGACAACTTTTGAAAAAAATACCTCTTCTGCTTTGAAAGTTGGTATTAGTCATGGGTAGAATGAGTTAATAGAGCATGCCAAATTTCAGCCTAATCTGATGATCCCTTCATTGTTGTTGCTTTGAAGTTTACATCCTGTTTTGGGATTTTATTTTTTTATTTTTTTTTTTTGTCCCATTCCCGTGTCCCATTCAATGCAAAGAGTACAGCAGGACGATTAAGTGCTAGAATAGACCTTATACATCAAAGCCTCTTTTCTCAGTATACATTTTTCCAGAGTTTGTTTTTTCTTTCAATTGTCTAGACTGGTTTTGAGAGTCCATTTGAATTGAGTCATACATCATTTTAAAGCTTAAAGTCTGCTCTTTTAGAATCCGCCCTAAACTTAAATTCCATGTCTGGCAACTTTTTGGTTTTGTGGTGCAGGGTCATATATGATTGAAGGTGGCCACGGTATTTGCATTTCACCCAAATGTGTCCTACTTCTCAAACTTGGGAGAAAGAGTATATCATAAATGGATCTTCATCAAATGATTGGCTGAGAGCTATCACATGACCAATCTTTTATTTTCCCTAAAGATCTAACTGTACTTTCCATGCTAAGCTGCATTGCTGGTGTATTACAAATGCATTGCAATTGTTTTTGTGTGCAGTTCAATTAGTGCTGGCCTGCGAATCTTGGAAAAAATCTTGCATAGACCACTTTATAAAGTAAATAGCGTATGTAACATGGTCAAGCATTAGTAAAATTATGTACCTTCTGTAACTTTTGAGCAGTTCAAAACAAACTCGGCTTTGACTCATGTTTCTGACTGCTCCACAGCTATTATTTGGTGGATAATTCTTACTGATGCTCTCTGCAATGCACATTTTTTTCTTTTGTACAGTGGACCCTAGAGTTAGCCTGTTGAGGACGGTTTGATTTTACTACAACACGCAGTTGCCATAGATGCTTGCCCAAGTATACTCGGGACTCGTCCTCAATGGGCTAAGAATGAGAGAACAAACTTGATGATGTCACATTGGTCTTTGTTAACAGGTGCAGAGTGCTGACCAGGAGGAGGAGGCTCAGAGTGGGGCGTGTTCAGACCTGAAGAGAGTGCTCTGTTTCCAGGGCAACCAGGAGAGACGCAAGATTCGGGAGATCTATCTGCAGCGCCTTGTCTCTGTCAAGGTAGGAGAGTCACTCTACGTGGACCTCAGACCACTGTATGGGGGGGGGGGGAGGGGGCTGGTTGATGGACATACACATGATATACTGTCAGCCTGCAAACAGGGAAAGAGCATCCACAGTACTAGTACATCACTTATCATTTCCTCTTCCAAGGGAGGAGGTTATGTTTTTGTTACTGTTTGTTTTTCTGTGTGCAAAATAACTCAAAAAGTTGGGAACGGATTTAGATGAAACTTGCAGGAAAGGTTGATAATGACACAAGGAACAGATGATTAAATTTTGGTTGTGATCTGGGAACTTTTACGGATTTTATGAAGGATTTTCGATAGTTTGGCAGGTAGGTTCGATGAACTAGGGAGTTCAAGCTGCGCATTTTTGAGGTTCTCATTCGCGCACTAAAGTGTGTGCTCTGACTGCGAGGTTGGGCACACAGCTGAGGGTTGATGATGTAAGAAAAGGCTTCTACATGTACATATGATTGGGAATTCGGGCAATTTTTAGCATGCATGCACATGGGTGGAAATCACATCTCTATGGAAGAGCAAGATCACTGGTGGAAATTGGCTGCTTGCCGAGCCCCGCAATTTTGTCCGTTTACACTACCGGCTCAGCCACGCTTTTAATTCAAACCTTTCAATATTTGGTTGCCAGGACTAAGCCAGACTAAAATTGGCCCCGCATTTGGCCTTTTGCGCATTTACACTGAAATGAAGGAGGGCTCGGCTGCGGCTCGGCCGCGGCGGAGCCTCACACTGTAAACAGGGTCTAGGAATGTTTGGGTTGGTAGTGAATGAAATGAGCCCACAGAGTTAAGACTGTTAGGCTCAAGGTGACCAAACTGTGAAAGGGCATTAAAGATTCTTCCTTCTAACTTCCATGTGATCATATCAAGAATCATAAGGGCCATATACTAAATTTTGTCTTTTGTCCGACAGTGCTATACAATATACTACTTGCCTCCCGACAGCCAAGAATACTGCATTGTAAGAGCAATTTTCTGGTTGTGTCCACCCAATACAGAATTCCATCCAGGACTTTGTTGAGGAGGCAATAAATGCCATGTTTACCATCAGGGAAGATGAGTATGTGAACACCATCAACAACGTCCCCTTTGCCCTTCGTTTCCTCTTCAAGTATTTTGATGAGGAGGCGAGTCGCTATGACAACAGTGCGGAGGTTGCGGGTACCTGGAAAAACAACAGGTTTGTGATCATTTGGCAAACAGAAACTCGATGTACGATGTCTAGATTTTTATATTTGTCTCTCACATCTTTTTATACGTCATAGTCTCTTTCAGGGTCTGTGATGAAATGAAATATGAACTAAATAACTGAAAAAGTATATCTTCTTGACATTATAGATGTGTTGTTCACTTACTGGAAAAGTGAAAATTTTCGCGGTGTGGAAATTTTCGCACATTTCATACAACCAGACGCTAGCGCGAAAACAAAAGCATGCGGATATTTTTGCATTCCATATGTTCCAATAGTTAATGTCCTGATTCCGCGGAATTAAAACTACATGAAATCCACCTTAACTGGCCGAGCGCGAAAAATTACCCCCGCGAAAATATCCACTTTTACAGTATATCCATTCTGAAATGTAGCTGCATGGAAGAAAAGTAGCCCAGTAAAACTCAAGAATTTCCTATGTGTGGTATAATGAAGATGTACATACGTCACTCACGTAGGGAGTAATCTCTGTAGAAATCTTAAGCCTTTATATGTTCGGTTATGAAATTATTTACTGGCAAATTTTGTTTTCATATCTCTATTTCTTCCCACCCAGCTTGCCACTGCGATTCTGGGCCACCATTCTATCGCACCCTTCGTTTATTTTCAACATGCGCCAGTCGCAGACTGCTGATGCCTGCGTCATTGTACTGAATCAGATGCTGGACAATGCCTGCAAGAGTGTGGTCCCAAAGTTGAAAGCGGTAAGTTCTAACTGGTCAGTTATTCACAGCCCCCCCCCCCCTCCAATCCACTTTCCTGGCTTAGCCTACACTCAACATTTCCTGAGCTATTCTATGCTTATCTTGCTTTCTATTGTGTGTTGTAGCTTTCTTCATTATTTGCATAATGTATTCAGTATCTGGTAGATCATGGTACAGTATTCATCGCATAATCGGGACAGGTTGGGAGTAGCAAACACGGCCCCTTTAAGTGGGGTGCCCGATTTCGCGATGAGCACTCACCATACACTAACAGCATACGACATGTACATGTGGTGCACACACACACACACACACATACACACACACACACACATACATACTGACGTACTGTACATGTACATGAATACACAACCACACGACCCTCTAGCTCTCCCTGCATTCTCGCAATGATGTACTGTAGAGTAATCGCAACCGGGTTCTTCTTCTGTCAACTCTCTGAGTAGGAATTGCAAGCGAGCACATGGCTTTGCTTATGTAGGGGAGAAGAATGTTCGCGAAAGCATGTGTTTCGCAATGGCATGGATACTTATACACGGCGCTTTCGTGGCTGTGCATGTACGTGTACTGGATGGACGGAGGTCAAAACACACCAGTCCGAAGCTTGCTCTGTAAGTTCGATGTAAACGACAACTGATAGGGAATCTTTGAAATGTTGTGGTATTTTGGTAGATTTTTTGTGTAAAATATCAACAAAATCAAAGATCGCTTGAAGAAAAATTGTCCCGTTTATCAGAGGTCCCCGCCCGATTATCCGGTGAAAATAACATGCATTGGAAATGTTTCTGGGAAGCGTATGTCATTTAAGCGAGGTTCCCGATTATCAGATGCCCGATTATGCGATGAATACTGTACTGGCATGTGACATTGTCAGTAGTTTTGTAGAAAACTGTCACATTTCCCAGAAGGCACCATGGGGATGAACTTTATTTGTCTCCATTGTAGTGGGGGTTTGGACTGTAGCCACACTAGGTAGGCAGGAGTTCATTAGTGCAGGTATTCATTAGCCATGCCCTTTTTTCAGCACAATGTTCCTATTACATAAACATCTGAAGATAGCTGACATGAAGAGTTCAATCACTTAAAAATTGCTGCAGTGCAGGTGTTTAGAACATCACTCTCTTCCCGTTGAAAGACAATACCCATGCATTCTGAAAGATATTTAACAGGGATGTTTTCCAAAGACCAAAGGATACACTATAAAACAAGCTTCAGGAATTGTCCAAATAGCAGCTACCAGTTTGAGTCTCACATCATCAGTTTACAAAAGGCATTGTCCCCCAAAATTTATATGCTTGTTGTGTGATACTTAAGCATCCTGCTGTTAGTAGATGATGTGTCGCAGAGGTAACATAAAGTCAGGGAAGGATTCTGTTTACTGTAAAAGTTGAAATTTTCGCCGGGTTGAAATTTTTGCACATTTCGCACAACCAGAAACTAGCGCAAAAATAAAAGCACACAAATATTTTTGCTTCCTGTATGTTCCAGTAGTTTATGTTTCGATTCTGCGGAATTAAAAAAATGCGAAATTCTTCTTACCCGGCCAAGCACACAAAAAATAAGTCACGGGGAGATATCCACTTTTACAGTACAATATTTTCCCAATTATTCCCAGGAATGTTGAGACTCTCATCTAACTTTTCAAAGGTATGGTACTCAGCAGGTCAAGCACAAATCCCCTGTTTATGTCTGCGTTATATCCTTGAAATACCTCCTTAAATCTTTTTCTCCATTATAGCAAAATCAAGATGGGGAGAATATAGAGATTTATGATTACTATCAAGTAGTGGTGAAGGTATAGTATGGAATACTCTTTTGAATATTTCAAGAAAAGCACAGTGTGAAACAATCACTTTTTGTTTATGGCAGCCACATAAATTTATTTTGCTGTCAGTATGGAATTACCATGCACAGAAGTCTTGTTTAGAGTTGCGGAAAATATTCAAGCTGTGATCTTACATGATAAACTGGTTACCAGTAACTACCTCTTCACGATGTTTCTTGCTGTTTTGTCCTGTCTGTATCTTTGTTTCTCTGATTGTTTGTGTGTCTGTGTCTGTGTGTCTGTGTCTGTTTGTCTGTGTGTGTTTATATATGTGTGTCCTTCTGTGTGCTTTCATTATTTTAGCTTTTTTCTTTTGTACTTTCAGTTAATTGAGGGACCCACATCTCTACGAGCTTGTCTTTAATGTGGGCCTCTCCTTTTCAATCACACATTGATTTTGAACAAGTACAGTGGACTCCCATTATAATGAAGTCCTCGGGACTGGCTGTTTTCTTTCGTTGGATAGAAATTTTATTATAACCGAACAAATTAACAATAAAGAAGCGCAGAGTGGATGACCTTGTGGCCCGAATTTTTACTTCGTTGTAACCAGAATTTCGTTATACCTGTGTTCATATAATGGGAGTACACCGTACAGTGCACTCCTGTTGTAACAAACATGGTTATAACAAAATTCTTTTTACAACAAGGTAAGAATTCATTACCCAAAATTATTGTATTGTGTATATCTTTACATCCTTTACTGTTCGGCTGTGACAAAATTTTGATGTAAAGAAAGAAAACTGATGGTCCTGACTTTGATATAACAGGAGTCGCCTGTAGTTTCATATAGGTTATGCACTACTAAGTAGCTGATTTTCTGTTCCACGTTCAAATGTATGTTTGTACATTTTGTATTACATGGATTTGTTGTAATTGTTTTATCTGAAGTAGAAATGAATTGAATTTGGATTAAATACATTCATGCTCGACATCTTAAAGTTGGGTCTTTGCTACAGTATATAACAGGCTTTCATTTGCTTTTGATGGCAAACCAAGTGATCCTAATTCTGAAGCATATTGTCCAGAAAGATTCAGGTATATAGAACAATAACATAGCTTGGCAATCTTCCATCATATGTAGGCAGAAATCAAGATAGTAACTGTCATTATCTTATTCCTTTTATTTGGGATTATGTCTTTGGAAAGCGTAGAAATATATCACACCATTTGCTTTCCTGTGCAAACTCGAAAAATAAGATATATATGATACATACAATGTTAATCTGAAATGGTACCTACTGAAAAAAAAAACAGATGAAAAAAAATGTCTTTAAAGTGATAAATTTTATGATAGTCGCACATGTATCTTTCTATTGATAGTCACACATATTTCTTTCTTATGATAGTCACATATTTCTATATACTGTAGCCATGCAATATTTCTTTCAAATGGTAGTAACACATATATCTTTGTAATGATAGTCACATATATTTCTTTCTATTGATAGTCACCATATTTCTGTCTACTGATAGCCATGCAATATTTCTTTCAAATGGTAGTAATACAATTTGTACATTTATCTTTGTAATGAGAGTCACACATATTTCTTTCTAATGATAGTCACATGTATTTAATTTTACATATAGTCACACTATTTCTTTACCTTGTCCCATGTGCTCGTAATGATGTCAGTGATTATGGTGTTCTTGGTTTTATCATCAAGTCTTTTTAATAGCCCTTCAAAACAAATCATATATTACTCCTTCAGGTTTATGTGAATCTGTATATTTCAGTGGAATATGAAAAAGAGGATCATTCAGTTTATTTCTTTTAAGATATTTCCTTTTATGTGTACAAATCAGCACTTATCAAGTATTTTTGTATATGCTTTTTTATTTGTTTGTATTTATTTTATTTAGGATTCAGAGTGTGCACATGTTGAAAATGATATTTCACTTGAACTGTACACAAACACCTATACCTTATAGAATTCACTGTTGCATCTATTGCAAAAGCAATCGTATTCTTGTGTGAAATTATTTTTCTTTCGTTTATATGCACTTACTGTACTCACAGTTGAGCACCACAGCATATTTTGACACCAAAAAGATATTTTAGATTCCTATTACATCACAACAGGCATTGTCTGATTTTAGAAACCACTTTTCACTTCTGCTAAAATGATGAAATTGATAAAAATGATACAAATGTTAAATTGATTTCTCTTCATGACTATATTACATGTGTAATGTTTGACAAATTTGTAAATGAAATGATATTTTCTCTTACATCTTTTTCACATGACTTTATCTATATGCTACTGCATGTAGTTGTTTTTAGGGAAATGGTCTACAGTAAACCGTATCTTGTTTGATCATGGTTGGTACACCAAATGTGAAGCAATGTGAGACTAATATTACAAATTAGAATATCATGCGTGTATGCGTTCACATATGCTTGTATGTTATGGGCAAGTTCCTCCTGTTTATTTCCATTATTTATTTATTTTTCTCTCGTTTGAGAGTACAGGTAAGTCTGACATTTTTACGCATTCTTTTTGTAATTCTTTATTGATGTAACCCTTGTGCAATTCACATGTGCAATGCAAATGTGTGGTGAAGACCAGTGTTCAGTTGACTTGGTTTCTGTAGCTTCACAGAGGCATTGAATAAAGAAACAGAGGTAGATATTACTCTAGTCTGTGAGAGTCAGTGATACCAACCTTTTCCAGTTTGTCTCAAAGAATAAGAAATGCAAAACCTGCACACCTGTTTATCAAATTTCCTGTTTTTATTTCTATAATTCTTCTTCTTCTGTCTGCTCATCTATCTATCCGTTCATTCATCCATCCTTCCATCTATCTCTCAACACATCCATCCATCCATTCATCTCTACTCATATACCTATCCATTCATCCATACATACATACGTAATCTCTTTACTCATCTACCTATCCAATCCACCCATCCATCCATCCATTAATATATCCATCCATCCACCCATTCATCTATCCATCCATCCATCTATCAATAAATTCGTCTATCCATCTATCCATCGAACCATCCATCCATCCACCTATCTATCTATCTATCCATCCTTCTGTCCATCCATCCATCCGTCCCTCCATCCCTCCATCCATCTATCCATCCATTCATCTATCCATCCATCTATCAATTAATTCATCTATCCATTGAACCATCCATCCATCCATCTATCTATCCATCCATCCTTCTGTCCATCCATCCGTCCCTCCATCCCTCCATCCATCTATCCATCCATTCATCTATCCATCCATCTATCAATTAATTCATCTATCCATTGAACCATCCATCCATCCATCTATCTATCCATCCATCCTTCTGTCCATCCATCCGTCCCTCCATCCCTCCATCCATCTATCCATCCATCTATCCATCCATCCATCCATTCATCTATCCATCCACCTATCTGTCTATCCATCCATCGAACCATCCATCTATCCATTCATCCTTCTCTCTATCTATCTATACATCCTTCCATCCGTCCCTCCATACCTCCATCCATCCATCCATCCATCCATTCATCTATCCATCCACCTATCTATCCATCCATCCATCCATCCATCTATCCATCCATACATCGAACCATTCATCTATCCATTCATCCATCTCTCTATCTATCCATCCATTCATCCATCCATTGAACCATCCATTCATCCATCCATTGAACCATCCATTTATCCATCTATCCATCCATCAAACCATCCTTCTATCCATCCATCTATCCATTCCTCCCTCCCTCCCTCCATCCATCCATCCATTTATCCATGTATCCATTCATCCATTCATCCATTTATCTATCTATCCATGTATCCATCCATCCATCTATCAATCTATCTATTATTCCATCCCTCCCTCCATCTATCCATCCATCCATCCATCCATCTATGTATCCCTCCATCCATCCATGATACCATCCATTCTATCCCTTTGTGTTCATCACCTGTCATGCGACGCTGCAGAACTCCTCCCCCAGCCGGCTGCTGTTTAACAAGGAGCTGCCTGGTTACATTGAGTTAATCAAGACCTACTACCACAACATTGCCCAAACACCAGCCCTGCAAGAGGATGAGCTGAAAATGGAGTGTGCGCGCATTGATGCCGTAAGTCACGACCCATTACCTCCTCCCCAATTAGAATCACTTGCAGATGGTTGGATGAAATTAATTCAGATGAATGTGTGGTGAAGAGATATTTAGCAGTACTTGTTAAAAGGTTAATTTCTGTGCAATGAATTGTTTCTGTAATTATCAAAACTCAACATAGCCTGATGGCTGGGGGTCTGTGTGGCATGAAGTAGATTACCTTTTCCTTGGTGTGGATCACTGGAGTTTGCTTTTGAGTAGATCGCTATAGCATTGAGAAAATTTTTCAATATGAACACATATCTTTTCCTTATAAATACTTCCATTTCAGAATGAATAAACAAATTCTACTTTTTCATTGTTGTTTTTGTTTTTTTGTAATCAAACGGCATGAATGTGAAGTTTTGCACTGACTAGATGGTTAGAAAAACAATTTTCTTACACACCTTTCTCGTGCAACCAACTGTTACACAGAGGCGATTACATGGCTATTATGGTGCTAGATGTGCCATATGTGTCTGCTCAGATAATAGATTTACCTTAATGCCATGCACTCAGTATGAAGTGAGTTGAAACAAACTGCAAA
The DNA here is from genome assembly GCA_033980235.1 of Diadema setosum. NCBI lineage: Eukaryota > Metazoa > Echinodermata > Echinoidea > Diadematoida > Diadematidae > Diadema > Diadema setosum. Next base: position 48,650,335 of record CM067060.1, read on the forward strand.
GTTCTTTTTTCTCAACAGTAAACTTCTCAGAGGTTAGAATTTCTGTCTCTTACTTCAGTGGGAGACAGAAATCCACTTTGGACAAGTTGCTGTCATGTCACCTTAAAACTGAGAATGTCTGACAATATTTGACCTAAACTTCAAAATCTGTCCAACTTCTTTTGTGTGTCTGTGATGCAGGGTCACATATTTTCATGCTGCAAAGATATCATGTGGCAGTTATGATGGTAGCATAATATATAATTCACTTATATCTGGTCGTGTTCCATTGCCTTGATGTGTGATACTGAAAAAGCGGAAATTTTTGCAGTGTGAAATTTTTCGTGTATGTGGTTTGATTTTAAACTAGTGCAAAAAAAAAAAAAAAACAAATTGTATTTTTTTTTATTTAAAGAAAGAGCAAAGATATGTGAAATACCTTTGCTTGTAACATGTGATAACACATTGATTCTATGGAATTAAAACACATGAAATTTATTAAAGCTGGGTTAGTGTTAATAATTACTCATGCAATAATGTCCACTTTTACAGTAATTGTAAGTACATGTACATGTAATGTGAGAAATGCATGGGGCCAGGAGACATGAGATAGAATCAACCCTGAAGTATACATTGAGGTTTCATTCAGAGATGGTACTGATGGTACCCTGTACTGATTTATTTCCTGCCCAGTACAAGTACTATAATGATTTCTCATCAATTTCCTCATTCCACAGGAGTTTGAGGGTCTCTTCAGCCGACTTGGCACACTCAAACAGCTTTATGAGTTAGTGCGCCCTTATGAGTCCACGGTAAGTCACCCATCTCAGATGCATCATGGCTTTGAAACCATCATAAGACTCAAACTTTGCCTCTGTTCTGTCTTTGCTTCAAGTTAAATATATGAAGGAATCAGAAGACTGTCTTTAACCTGTTGAGAACGGACTGATTTTGCTATAATATGCATTTCCCGTAGACACCTGCCCGAGTATTCTCGGGACTCATCTTCAGTGGTTTAATGTTAACATACAATCCACTGTGACCAAAACATCAAACACATGTGCGTGGAGCCACAAAAGTCTGATGGTACATCAAAATCCCTCAATCAACATACCTTCGTGCACTCAAATCCTAGGTCTGTATATTCTTACTACCCAGACTAATAGTGCTGAACATTTCCCATGATGCATCACATATTTTGGTGAGTCCATGGCTCACTGCAGGGCACCACAGAATGTGTTGATCTCACCAAATATTAATATGCAAACATCACAAACTTCTCAGCACTGAGCTGTGATAGTAACACGTGATGATGATATCCCACCTGATTCCCAACCTGCAGCTCATCAAGGCACTGGAAGAAGATGAGTTATGTCAGGCCGCCAACTTTGCCTCCAGTCTCCAGAGAGTCGGGAACACACTGGACAAGGCTACGGACTAGACCAGGAACTACTCACCTCCCTGGACCTCATCATGGTCTTGCTTCACTGAGACTAGTCCCAGACAAGCCAAGGGCTACTCACAGTTTAATCTGAGGTCAAGATGTTTTTTTACTTGGCCCAGAACTCACTTTTCAAACTTTTTGAAGTTTAAATGCATTGAAATGTTCATGTTTTAATGCACTTCAGATTTTTTTTTGAAGTTTCAGATTTTTCTGACTTTCTTGAGTAATTTCTGTCACACCCCTTGACATCATGCTTTTCTCAGAAACAGTGCTCATGAAATCAGAATCTCTCTCTTAAGACACAGTATAAACAATGTATATTTTGATATGAACAGGGACCAAGATTTACTAGAAGGAAATAGAAAATGATTGTGATTCATTATTGTGTATCAGATGTTCATGTAAGCTTTCATGTTTCAGATTAAATCATACCTACTGCATGTTATCTTAAGATCTCCGAAGAAGAATGCAAAATATTGTACAAATGGGCGTTTGTGTATTCAGAGGTAGATGAGTGGATGACACGCATAATAAAGCATTGGACTATGTAAATAGTAAAAGAGATTTTCGCTGGTAGCACCCACTATTCACTTCGTACTACTGACCAACACTTTTACATGGAAGTTGGCGATGCCAAATATTCCAGTTATACTGAATACTCTAAAGCTTGTCAAATCCACCAGTGTGCCCTCAAAACTGGGTGTATAAAGTAATTCCTTCAATGGTAAGACGGAATCCTGTACTTTAAAAAAAATGAATTTGTGAGACTTTAAAGGGATACCAGTATTTCTCTCAAGGTTCTAATACTTTGCCCAATGAAATGTTGTCTATGTACAACATGATGGGTTTTTTTTTTTTCTCTGAGTTATGCATGCAATAACCAGTAGTTCTTCCATTATCATCTATGTTTTTAATGGTTGCTTTCAAAGACTGTAATCAGAATTGTCTTTATGCATGTTTTATACTTCAGTCAAATTTATGCATTTTTTACCAAGAATAATTTTTCCCTGTGGAAATGGATCAACCATGTATCGCTTGAAATTTAGAATGCAGCGTATTTGAATATGCACTGTTCTTCATCAAATGCTGTATGCTTTGATGTGATTTTTCTCCTGTGGCTCATTTATATTTATATAGAGGTTTTGTTGTTGTTGTTTTGTTGTTTTTTTGTTATCCAGACCTTTACAAGCTACTTGTTTTTGTACATGCTTATCAATACCCAGTGTCCCTCACACATTAGATTCCTTGTTTATATTCCATTATACACAGACTAAACATATTATTTCCATTCCACTTTGTTAATACTATTTGTGAGGGAGGGGAAATACATGAAACTAATCAATGATATGTGATCTGTTGATGTAGAATAGACTTTAATCCTGTATTTGTGGGAATGTGTAAATTAATGCTCAAAAACTTTGTGAAGTGATATATTTTATATGAAACAGAAAATAAGGATATTTTCCAGATGTTCAATTTGCCCTTATGCTAGGGTGATAGTACTGTCATAGGCTACTCAACTGTAAATCATAAAAGGTCATTACAATTTTATCATGATTGTACCTATTAACAAAAAGTATATGCTAATTGTACTTGAGTTATGTATGTAAACTTCCAGTACTTCAATGTTATTGTATGTTACAGATTAATTGTGTGGTTTAATTTTTTTTTCTTTTGTTAGTACATTGGACCATTTTGCTGGATGTCATTTTGAGTCATAAAATGAACTATGCATGATGGAAGATTGTTGAACGTATGTACTGTATGCATTCTTTTGTTTCATATTAGCTGAAAAGGTAACTCAGTACCACAGATGGTAAAGCCATCTCATCATCATAAATGTTATAAAGATGCCTGCCTTATATTCTTAAATATCTGTTGCATTGTTATGGTACATGTCTTACATGATTGGTTTTACTGGTTTTGTATTTCATAACATGTATACATAAGTAAAAAGTACATGTATGCTGGTGAGAATTTTACACTTTGAATACAGAGGAACATGTGCACATTTCCATCGTTGTAAAAATTTGCTTGATAAACACACTGAAATATTTGTAATAAATATGAATAGAATGCAAAGATATGTAGTGATGAAAGTACTGATTTCACTAATACTTTTGTAATCAGCTCAAACCATCCAAGCAGAAGTCATGTCAAGATTCCACTCCATTCACTCCATTTCTTTTTATGGTCACATTGAATAATCTGCTGAAATATTCTTGGCACAGTTATATCTAGATGATTTCAGTTAAATAGAATTAGAATTTGACAGCTAAGATAGCCTGTCAAGCCTTTGACATACATTGTACCTATGAAGAAGCTCTGAAGCTTGATTTTGGCAGTGCAGTAATGTAGCTAAACAAGAAAATATGAAATAGCACACCTCAAATTATTTTACTTTTTCACCAGACATTTTAGAGATTGACAACACATGGACCTTGATTTATTCCTACTTCGTCTTTTAAATTGTGAATTTGTCCTTAGAAGGCAGAATGAATAAATCAGTGCTGAAAGTGGAGATAACACCAGTATGGATCATTATAGTATTAGTTGCAGTACTTGGGGTAGTAGTGATGATAATAACAATAATAACTGACAGTGTAACATTCATGCAGAATATGTTTTGAATCCAAGGTAGTGTCACTTGATGGTCAGTTACAAACTAAATAAAGAAGGCATTATGTGATATATTAAATGTTAATATCAATCCAGTTTCCATCAGCGCAGAAATTATGCAGTTTACTAACAGTGCATACACAATGTATAGTAGGAATGTTACAGTAGACTAGGCCTTTAATTAAGGGGTATAATCACATGAGTGAAAGGTTGGGACCAAAGTTTTTTCCTCCAATGAGACTTAAGTTTACCGCCCTGCTAAGCTACTTTCAAGGAATCATAACAATCTTCACCTCAAATATTATCAGTGAGATAGGTCTGATAACTGCAGCTATCCCAGTGTTCTCTCAATTATTCAATACTTATTAGTCATCCAGGAAAACAGGCCATAATTTATGCTGTATGCACCATAAGAGTGGCTGAATCATGAAAAACTGCAGAAATCATGGAAATTGTTCCAAGATGTGTGTTATTTTGTATAAATTCTGAAAGTACTGAGTACATGTTTATATGTCTATTTTATCTCAAACTGTCTTGGATTATTGACGGTGTGATTTATGGAGTTGGCATTTTCTTCTAGCATGCAATGAACGCTTTCCATATCTGTTTGTGTGAATATTGAGTGTGATATATCGTGAGAGATCATAATCATGACCTGTAATGATTACATTTTGTACATTCTTTTTTTTTGTCGGTTATAGTGGTGGCTGGTATTTCCTGATGGGATTTATTACCCTCTGAATCATCTGTTCATGATAAATTGTTCATGTAGCCGACATGATAGTTGCAAGTGATTTGCAATGATTTGTCTAATGAATTTGGAAGAGGTGACATTCAGATTTTGTTGTTATTTTGGTTTGAAAGCACTAGGTTTTAGTAAAGTTTGTGGATTGGACCTTTGCCGTGTTATAGTAACTGTTGGAATCATAAATAACCGTTTCACCAATACAAAGAGAAAAGGCCTCCGACGGGACTTTAATCATCAACGATATTGCAAATTTCTTAACTCATGACTTGTGGTGAGTTCTACAAATTTCTTGGTAGGAAAATTCATCCTTGTTATCGAGACAAACATAAGGTACACTTATTTGTGATGATGAGTGATTTCTTAGCCAGAAAAAAAAAAAAAAAAAATCTGTATTTTTAAATCATCGTGATCTTGTGTGCAAATTACAAAAACGTTCGTATAAATTGTTTTTCCTCTGTATCATATATTATGACTTGAATCTGCAGAAACAACTTGCCTGAGGTCTTACTGCAGTTTTTGCGGAAGTTATTAGATTATCTCCCTAGCAGTCTTTCTATGTGTACTTATTGGTCCATGATACAGTACGTGGCAGTGCTAGCTGATTGATTTGTTATTAGCAGTGATTGTATTGCAGAAATACATGTTAATTGTTTGCTATTTTTATTATTTCTCTGGATAAGATTTCACGTATGCAGCTGCTTGCCGTCACTGTGATGAAGATCGTTCTTCCAGTTTATAAGCAATTCCGAGATAACCTTTCACCCTTCGAGGTATTATAATATGTAATTCCATGCGTCATTAAATCTATAGGGAAATGCATACGTTGTGATCAAGGGGAGTGCACAAGCACACGAGGGTAAATAGAAACTTGGTCAAGCTTTGTACATTGATAAACTTGGTTGAGATGTCTGTACATTGTGCATTTGGTATGCCTTAATTTTCGAGAATCTTGTCTCTCATATTGCGTATGATTTTATCATAGTGTCTGCCAAAGAAACTTTTTTCCGACAAATTTGTTTCACTTGTAGTACACAGACACCATTTGTGTTCTTATGTTATTGGGGAGAGGATTCGAGTAGTACTAGTAAGCATTTGTAAACGCTGAGTAAAATTACTTTGCACATGAGGATAGATTTGGCGAAAGCTAGAATCGTTTGCTGATAGCTTTCAGTACTATGCGAGTTGTCACGTACTAAATGTGATTTTTTTCTAGTGGAAATTACCGACGTACTAACAATGAAAGATGTGACTTAAGTTTTTATTTTGAACAGTACTGTATTTTCTTTATAAAAATTGATTCTTATATATCAAGCGCTACCCAAACCAGTGATAATCGTTGAGATTATGACGTTAAGGAGGTGGTATGCAAACCAGTGGCTATGACTCCACTGCAGTCTCAGATTTATTGCGATTTACAATACACTGTACTCCAATCGCATGATCGACTCCCACAGCTTTCCTCGTGCTGGGATGATGTCAAGGTATACTACGTTTACACGAACATGTTGAGATTTCACGTATTGGCTCCATGAAGAAACAAACTGGTAATGCATTTTTGGCCAATAAAGAATGAGTTTATTCGACTCGAATTTTCGGCGTCCTACGCCTTCTTTAGGAGTCTTGACAATTACGGTATCCAAACAAATTTTTGTTTTGCTTTGTTTGGATACCGTCATTGTCAAGACTCCTGAAGAAGGCGTAGGACGCCGAAAATTCGAGTCGAATAAACTCATTCTATATTTGCCAAAAATGCATTACCAGTTTGTTTTTACGTTTACACAAATATATATATAGTACATGTGTGTATGTTGTCTGTCGGAAGTTTTGGTTTTTTAATTCTTCCAAATTAAAAATTAATTGTATACTTATGCATCAGAGTACAGATTTTGAATAAATGCATTGAAAGTACACACAACCTACAGGCGTGCCTTCTGTGCAATTGTTCTGGGACTTTTGTAATCATGGACGATGATTTGGTACGTGTGGAAGTTTCCTTGATATTTTGACGGATCACTCTTTCAAAAAAACGTATGGAATGTTATTTTTTCCATAACTTCCCCCTAGCATGACAATAGTAATTATTATTATAATTATGGTGATGATAAGAATAATAATGATAATGATAATGATAATGATAATTATATAATAATAATAATAATAATAATAATAATAATAATAATAATAATTATTATTATTATTATTATTATTGTTATTATTATTATTATTATTATTATTATTATTATTATTATTATTATTATTATTATTGGAGTTTTCAAATTTCATAACTTCCCCTTGTAACGATTCTTATTATACACTATAACAATAATGGTGTTAATAATAATAATAGTAATACAAAACATTGTAGCAGTAATACTACTGCTATATACTACATGTACTACTAATAATAATAAAGGTTTTCCCCAGCCAATTTCGCACTTTTGTCAGTAGACTGGATAGAAAATTCATTCAACATAGCAAACACCCTCGTTATCGCACAGTCTGTCTTTCTAAATTGCAACTTGTGCGTTCAATTTAACACTTCGATCAATGAAATTTGCACGTTATTTTGGCTTTCGAATTCGTAAAAAGGGCATTCAAATTGGCCGGTACTCTACGTTCATTCAAATTCGCCATCACTCGCCGAAAAGGGTTTTTTAGTCATTCAATTTCGCGAATGGGCAGTCGAATTCCAAACATTTTCATTCAAATTAATGTCATGTTATTTCTTTTTTGAAAAGGTGAGAACATTTAAACGTGTATTTCTATGTAACTTTTTGTTTCATCCACATACTTATGTTGTGGCCACATGCACTATCTTCAGACTGGGAAACTCGAGCACATGGGGCCATGGAAAAAAAAAAATGTTGCCAAAATCTCTAAAATGAATACGAAAATTATGAAATGTAATGATGCTTAGAAAGCAATAACTATGATGAAAAAAAAATAAAGAAAGAACCAAAACATGAACAAGTGTGCGAAATCGACTGCAGAAGATGTTAAATTGGATGCCCAAAAATGAATTAGAATGAAGAATGCAGCATATACGTTATTGTCGTGATCACGTGACTATATCATTTCCAAATTGAAAAAACGAATAACGAAATGGTGCTTGTCTTTCGAATTTCAGTTGAAAAAGTGTTAATTAGATTGAGGTTAAAGGTAATTTGAATGCTCCAAAATGAATTTGAATGAAGAGATCATAAAATTGAAATACTGAACATGTCGTATACGCTAAATTTTGCTAAATTGAATGCAGCAATAAGGAGTTTGACTGACAAAAGTACGAAATTGGCCGGGAAAACCTATATTTTTGAATATCAACAATGAACAGTAATGATAGCAGTCTCCTCCACGTTTGTGATTATATCATAAAAAAAAATGTCACGATATTTTGTTTACAGTCTACTCTGTATTATGATATAATGTGGAATGAGTGTGGAATGTGATTATATCATTAATTATTAAAAGTAGCAAAGAAAAGTAGTGCCAGAACATTATTTTACAGGAAGAGATGAAGCTTCTTACCCAGTCAGTACAGCACCTGGTTGGTACCTACTTATCGACTGCCTTATACTAAAATCTAAACAAGGAACACAATAATGCTTTGCATTTACACAGGGTCGTGTAGGCTTGATGCGACACATAATAAAAAACGGGCAAACTAAATGACTCTATAGTTGTAAACCTTTGCTGATGTTATCATCTTGGACATTAATGAGAGATTTCATTCCTATTTTGTTGTGATATACATTAATCACACATTTGTGAATTCAGGGCTTTCCTCCTAAACATCCCTATCCAAGCGCGCCGGAACACTTCTGGTTTTGGGGGGGGGGGGGGGGGCAAAATGTCAACGGGGGCACATTTATGTGCGATGTGAGATCCTCGGCGCGGGAGCGGAGCGAGCGAGCGGGGGGGGGGGGTGTGGAAAGGGGGATTTCCCCCCCCCCCACTGTAGGGAGCTTTTGTAAAACAGGGTACAAAAGTCGCGTTTATAGACCATTTAAAAGCAAATTTCTAAGGAATTAAACATAGTGAAAAATAATCAGTTCGAAGGACTATGATTATTACATACGGGAGTACATAATAATGTGATGGTGTGAGATCCTCGGCGAGGGAGCGAAGCGACCGAGGGGGGGGGGGGGGGGAGGGTGTGGGAGGGGGATACCCCCTCCCACGGTAGGGAATTTTTTGTAAAAACAGAGTATAAAAGTCGCGTTTATAGAGAATTTAAAGTAGATTTCTAGGGAATTAACATATTGAAAAAATCAGTTGGAAGGACTATGATCATAACATACGAGAGTACATTAATAATGTGATGGTGCGAGATCCTCGGCGAGGGAGCGAAGCGACCGAGCGGGGGGAGGGTGTGGGAGGGGGGAAACCCCCTCCCACGGTAGGGACTTTTTGTGAAAACAGAGTATAAAAGTCGCGTTTATAGAACATTTAAAAGCAAATTTCTAGGGAATTAACATATTGAAAAAAAATCAGTTGGAAGGACTATGATCTTAACATACGGGGGTATATTATGTGATGGTGTGAGATCCTCGTCGAGGGTGCGAAGCGACCGAGCGGGGGAGGGTTTGGGAGGAGGATACCCCCTCCCACGGCAGGGACTTTTTGTAAAAATAGAGTATAAAAGTCGCTTTTATAGAGCATTTTAAATTAAATTTCTGAGGAATTAAACATAGTAAAAGAAATCACTGCGAAGGACTATGATAATAACTTATGAATACTTTTCATTTTACTATAAGTACCTGCAGAACGAGCGAGCCACTTTCACTTTGCAATTTATCTGAAATGTACTCATTAAAAGCTTAAACGTGATCGCATCGTTCGAACAATGAAAAATATTCTTATACTGCTAGAAAACAAAGAAGAAAATGAAAAATGTAAGGTTTACTAAAGGTATGTTTCAGCGGGCACACTCGAGGACACGAGGCTAGTACCATCTATACACTAAATTTACTCATAAGTTCCTATTAGTGTATAGATACAACACTGTATGTTGTTAGTGTATTATAATTTTCGCCCCGTTAGGGGCGAAAATTTTTGCATTTTCAGTTATGAAATTACTACATTTAGACAAGAAATATGCCTTTATTGTTCATTTTGGTCTTTAAATCAGTGATTAATTATTTGTTACAGGGGGCACTTTGGGGGGGGGGCAAAAACTCGTTTTGCCCCCCCCCCCCCCCCCCCCCCCAACATTTTGTTTGGGGGGGCAAGTGCCACCCCTGCCCCCCCCCCCCCCCCCCTTCCGGCGCCCTTGTCCCTATCATTTAGGCAAGTTAAGAAGTGTCACCCTTCTGCGGCGCCATTTCCCCTCATTACTCGCTAACACGAATCTATTGTGTAAGGCCCGCTATACAGCGACGTGAAAAATCCTTCTGAGGGTATACACGGTCTAATCCTTTCTTCAGTTCAGCGAAGAGCTATGTTTGGAACAATACATGGAAGCGAAGGTGATCTGAATTATAGTGGAGGCGGAGGTAATCGTGTATGCACATGGACGGCAATAGTACATAACGAGTCTCAACACAAGTGAAATGGAGAAGTGAACGGAGGTGAAAGTGTGCATCAGGGAGGCTGTGCTGTTCGGTGTTGCTGATGGCTTTACATCCTAGCTTTCTTGGACCGTTCCTTTTGGCGTTGTTCGTCTCCTCCTTCCTCACACCAAAATGCTGGCTGCTGTCGCGAGAGATGAGCCGAATGCAGCTGGAGATCGACGAATTGCAAGCCCTGATCGACGAACTCCGGCAGATGAACTCTGATCTCATCGTGGAGAAACGCCGGCTGGCCGAGGCCAAGACAGCCTTCAAGTCGGAGCGTAATGTGCTGGAGAAGCGCTTGAAAAAACTGCAGAAGCGACTGAAAATCTCATCTCCGATGATGTTTGAAGATGAAAAGACAGAAGAGGAGAAGGAGGAAGAGGAGGAAGATGACTGGCTTGGGTGAAGAATGTCATGTCAGTACGTCACGTGTGCAATATACAAGTGAGTTTACTCGTCGAGTTAAATTCGTTGCTCATAATTCCACAACATGGACACCGCTAAATGACGATATCGTGTGTAGTTGTGAACTCTCTGCCGTGATCGTTGGCAGTCGTGTAATTTTCTACCTGTATTTTTCTTTTTCCTTTCTTTTATGTACATACGCCGCGATGGATGCGGCTCTTTTAGTATGTACAGAATTATATGTATACACAAACTGCTAGAAATAACTGTTTATTTTTACGCATTTTGCCTGTTTTTCTTGGCTTTCAAATCGTATTCGAATTGTATCAGGTATTGAACATTGAGACAGTCTTGTTTTTATTATTCTTTTGTTAAACTTCTTCTTTGTTTTAGATGTTTGCATTCCAAAGATACCCTAATTTTTTAGAGAAGAGATGATACACAACAGTCACCAAATGATGTACACGTGTATTTACCGGTGGATGTACACGTGTATTTACCGGTAGAAGTCAAATTCCATGGTTTTACATTTTTGTGACTATTGGAGATGTATTTGAGGGAATCCATTCACTCTTGGCAGGAGCAGTCCATCGAGCTTGTCCCCGAATATGTCTGATGTCAGAGGTTAAAAGTCACATTTAGAATGTAGTTATGTCATAGATCACTCCTGTGACGTTGGGTTGACATCGATGATCACGGTAAAGACATGAATAATGACAGTATCACCTTAAACCCTAGGTACGTAGTCTTAGAAATTTAAAATAAGGGGTTTCAGAATAAAGTGACGGACCTGTGCATTGAACTTGTTAAATTCTGATCATCCTCTTTTTTTTTTTCATTATCTTTCATTGCAAGCTATGGCCTCATTCATTTTGTTGTGTTAACGATCAGGATAAGGGGTATATTATTCGAAAGAAGCATATAACTGATGAGGCGGAGAATAATCAGGCTGGCACATCCAAGTGTGGTTTACAGGCACATTTCTTCACCTGCTGACTCAACCCGCTTGCAGAGGGACTTAGATGCAGTTCAAGAATGGGAAGCGAAATGGCTGATGCGATTTAATGCTACCAAGTGTCAGGTCTTGCAGGTCACCAACAAGAGGAATCCCGTTCCTGCCTCCTACACCATTCATGACCATGTACTACAAGTTGTCCGCTCAACCAAATACCTGGGTGTCCATATCGATTCAAGATTGAATTTCAACAATCATGTGGATACCGTCACCAAGAAAGCCAATGGTACTCGAGCCTCAACATCTACCAGAGGACACTGTTCCCGATTCACTATCCCCCACACCAGTACTACAGCGTATGCCAACTCATTCTTCCCACGCACCATCCGGGACTGGAACAGCCTGCCTGTTGATCCTGCCACATACCCATCCCTCATCGCCTTCAAAACTGCGCTGAGGGAACTCTGTAGGATGTAACTCTTCATCCAGAGATTTTTACTCGCACCTGTAAATATTTTTCACCTGATTTCAAATTTCTGTTGCCCCGGTGCGGCGTATGTGCATGTTCTCGCAGTGCGTTCATCCTCGACCATTTGAGGGCAGCACTTTATCGGAAGAAGAAGAAGAAGAAGTCTGACAAAATCTAGACGTTAATTGAAATGAAAGAGAACAGGTTCATAATCATATTTCGCCACCCTTCTTCTTCACTTGATCTTGTTCTTTATTATGTATGTATGCCGTGTTAACATTGGCTGATGGGATGGATTCGTCCAACGTGCATGAAGGTATGAGACCGTATACATACAATTTGTAGATATCGAACAATATGCTGGGTTGATATTTCGCCGTTTGCCGACGACTGTAAGATGATCGCCAAATGAACGATAACGTTACGAAACCATGTTCACCCTTCAGCTTATTTCGAGTGGAAACCAATTGTTGGTTTTAAAGTTTGTTTTCGCTGTCGGTTTCAAATCAAGAGTGGTCATTGCATGATCGACGTACATGTACAATGGCACAGAATCATCAGAAGTAAAACTTTATATTAAAACAAAGTCATACAAAATATATACTTTATTTTTTAGTGTATTATATCACGGCGACAAACATCATGTACATACAATACTCTACAAAGGACACGATGAAAGCCTGTGTACAAACCAAAAGTTTTCGTACAGTTGCAGTACTTGTACCTGCGTGTTTTCACCTCTCACAAAATTATCACTCTCTCTAGTTGTATAAAAGACATGCAACCCCAGGAACTTCTGCATTTCCATGCCGGCAACAGAATACCTGCTTATTCTGTGTGTATACACCGTATTAAGTTTACCTCGTCTTTAAGACATCGCTGCGTGTCTATTCAAGTCTTTGTGGAAACACCATAGATAATACAAGAGGATCGAAATCTCTGTGGAGCATTACACGTAAATATAGTCACCATGTCATTGTCTGTGTCATGGAGCACCAGTATAGCTCCATAGTCAGATACGTGAACTATACTTGAAAGACAGCGGACTAAATCAAATCGCCGTGCCATCGTACACGTCGTTGAGGAATGGACTTGTGTAAACCACACCTTGCATTTCGTGATCCGCATCTGATAATAAAAAGTACTGAAGTATCAAATTGTCATTTGCGTTACACAGCGAGCGCGGGTTTGTAAAACAAGATAATATTGAAAAGGTATATTTGGGCATAATGATGCCACAATTATGACATTAGATCATATTATAGGGCGGTAAAATCAGCTTTCATACCCTCAAATAATTATAGTGAACGTCAAAAAGAAGGTGAACGATAAACACTTCGAAGCTATAATCTGAGAGTCCACCGCTATAAGTACAGCTGTAGGTCTTGTACATGTAACACGCTGAAGAATGAAAGCAATCACGAACAAGAGAACATTGTTAAATGACATGTTTGGTGTACCAACGAAATAAAAAAAAACCTCTATATAGTTTACATGTGAATGAGAATAACGATAAAGAAGAACGAGACTGTAATTCCTTGGGGAGGTCATTCCGGTGTCTGGGTCCAGTAAACACTGTCGTTTTCTTTTCTACTCTGGCGAATAGGATAACATTGCTCCCTAGCTCTGTACATGGAAACGTGCGGCAAAGTGTGGCTGATAATTTATTCATGTAAAATCAAAGACCATGAAGACTGTATAACGTAGAACAGATCCGTGATTTTCAGGATTCTGTTTTAGTGGAAAAACGGTTTGTATGAGACAAAATTAAGTATGGTTGATAGTTCTAATGGGTACTTATTCTGAATGTGAAGAAAAATATTCTAATATTAGTAATAAGTTAGTTCTGCACTTCCCTACGCAAGGATCCCATAGTTGATGTGTGAAGATATTAAAGTAGAGTATATGAAATACTCTGCAACATGTAACTGGGGGGGGGGGGGATGTTTATTTTGAATTCCGGTGTTTCTAGACGAGATTTTGTTTAAAGAGTTCGTGTGGGTTTTCCAAGATAATTCCCTGTCATTGCTATCAATGTGAAGCCCTACATTGTACAGGAACTTCGAAGTATCAACCTGCCTTTTAACTTATCTATTTTAACATTATACCTAAGAGAACATTCAACAAATTACTGGAAGTCATATAGGGACGTTTATAACATATCTAAAGATAGTTCATTGTCATGAATTCAAGATTGCAGAAATTTAAGTTAACTGTTCACCATGTTAAGTACTATTAGGGTCATGTTTTGTAAGAAGCAAATTTGTGTCGTCAGCAAAACATTTTAAAAGGGAATTCCATTTAGTCCATAATCCAGGCCAGATATTGGTACCACCTGAGGTGGCAAATCCTTTGTGGTGTCATTTTGTTTGTTGGGCATAGATATGCTTATTAAGCTATGATAGCATTTCCAAATGAGTAGCTTAGTCATGATATAAGTACTTTTAACCAATTTAGTCTCGTTTTTATATCCCTATACTTCTGAATCGAGACTAATCGCCATACAACGAAGAGTCCTGTCTCCAGGTATTCTGTTGTTGTTGTTGTTTCCAAATGAGTAGCTTAGTCATGATATAAGTTCTTTTAACCAATTTAGTCTCGTTTTTATATCCCTATACTTCTGAATCGAGACTAATCGCCATACAACGAAGAGCCATGTCCCCAGGTATTCTGTTGTTGTTGTTGTTGTTGTTATTGTTTTGGTTTTAATGTCGTGTATCACTCAAGATTGAGTATTTACGCCAGATTCCTTTTTATTTCTTTTTTTTTTTCAAGTTGATATATTTCATCACTTTCCTCATAAAATTGAATTGAATTTGATGGCCTTTTCTTGGATGGCTATTTGGTCCACTCATTGTTTGCTGACAAGATACCTTCTGGCCAGTGACCGGCTCAGTGCGTCGAGCAGTCTTCTCAGCAGAAAAGTAATCTGCCTAGCCCCCCCCCCCCCCCCCCCCCCCCCGTACACAAACAAAGGGTCCAACGCTCTCAAAAGAAAGAAAGAAAGAAAAAAAAAGGCTTTACAAATTTATCCAAAAAAGTCAAAATATCATTACAAAATACATATAACCTGCAAACTTTCTGGGCATTTAAATGTGCTCATCATAGAAAAAAACAAAAAGAAAAGATAAATGCAGAGTGGTGCAATGTGCAATCAGCATGAGGTGTACTCTTTGGTACACTGGCCTTATAGACTTAGGGATGTGTACGTAAACCGAGAGACACGTGTATGCACGCACCCACACACACGCATACACTCAATCACTCACGTTCAAAGGGTGGGAAAAAATCTTTGTGATCTTGTGACAAAATTCACCAGTGCTTTTTGTTGAGATGAATCCGTTGACTTCAGAAGGCGAAGAACGTCTTCTGCCTTTTTTTTTTTTTTTTTTTTTTTGTTTCGGCTGCTAACATAGCTCTTGCTATTATAAACTTAGTGCAAACAAGTAAGAAATGTTCAACCGTCTCAGGAACAGCACAAACTTCACAAAATCCTGTGTCATGTCTGTTAAGTTTATGCAAATTATCATTTAGTCCCAGCTTGTTCATTCTTAGACAATGTAAAATTGATGCCAGTTTTGGCTTGCTTAGCAAACATCGATATGTATTTTTCACACTTTTTTTGGATGCTCTGGTGTAAACGCAGTGCGCTTAGACTTTATTCAAGACAGCGAAGGGAATATCCAAAGGTTAGGAAACAGATATCCCTGTCTCTTAAAGACAAAACAAAACAAAGAAAAATAAAACAGTTCCTCCAGGTGAAAATGTTACCGCATTTTGATATTTGTCAACTAGTCATTATTTTTCGGTGAAAACGCCAATTCCACGTTATTCAATTTCGCTTTATTTCCAACCAACAACGAAAGATAATGCAAATACAATGTACACTACAATTAGGCCTTACATTATGATAAGTAACTAGATAATAAATTATATAGTGACGTAAAAAGATTGATCTACTGAAAAACAAGGCTTGTGAAGGGTGGATCACTCAAAAAAAAAATATTACAACAATATCGTATCTATATTTAGCTATTTAGAATAAGAGTGGGTTTGTGTGTGTGTGTGTGTGTGTGTGTGTGTTTTATAATTGACGTTCATCATCATGAATTGTTACTCTAAACACCCAGAGTAAAACGGGGATGGGGTGATCGTGCTTTCTCTGTTATGGGACCAAAATTGTGGAATAAGTTACCAATTCAGTTAACGCAACTGTCATCTACAGAAACATTAAAATCCAAACTTAAAACGTATCTGTACAGTTCCTCTCACACTCCATGAGGACTATACTTGCTGTCTGTAATGTTCGGAACTATTGTATTCTTTATCTGAAATATGTACGTTTGTTTGTTGTTTGCCATTTTGTTCTCTGTTGTCATGTTTGAACATTGCATATGCATGTATATTTCTATATTTTCATTTTTGAAGCGCCATGAGCACTGAAAGATGGACCTGTGCGCTATATAGATATCCACTATTATTATTATCATCATCATTATTATCATTATTATTGTTATTATTATTATTATTATTATTGTTATTATTATTATTATTATTATTATTATTATTATTATTATTATTATAGTGATGTTTAGGGTAATATGAAAAACAGCATAGACTGTGCTTTTTTTTCTTTAATTCTGGGGACATCCAAACTTTAGATATGGTAAATGTGATGGCCCTATATTCTTTTGAGAAGTGTTTACCAGAATATCGTTGTTGATCAGGCAAAAAGAAGAAAAAAAAAACAGAAACAGAAAGAATTCATACATATCAAAAGACGCAGTATTGTATAGCCGAAATTGGGAACACAAGGAGAGTACAAAAATATGAAGGTCAGAGAAAAAGAAGGACCAGAAAAGCAAATAAGTGAGATCTGACGACAGGCAACTCCATCGCCAGCTATCTAGGACAAGTGGAAGTACGAGTGACACGTATAGGAGTCGTACCCGAGATAAAACGAGGTTGTTACATTTCACTGTGTGTTTGGTTCATATTATATGCCAAATATTATAATTCAATAATGTTTTTAGAAAAAAAGATTAAATGTTTACACCTAATTCGAGGACCACATTTGCTGTAAGTTAATGTCGAAGTTTATGTTAAACCTAATTCAGACTTCCTCGAGATTGGATAAGTGAAGTGATAGTAAATTTCCTTTATGATATACTTGTAGGTTTTTTTCGGCTAATTTCATTGTTTTGTCATTCAATTTCATAATTAGACTGAGCATTCAATGTTGCTCCATTTGCTTAACCGATTTGCGCACTCTAAATTATTGATGACAGAATGCTCGTACATTTTCGGCAAAGGTTATTCAACTCCTTCCGCACCTGTCCCCAATTCTTTCCGAGTATTCAATTTCGCTTATGAATAATAAAAAAAAAAGTTCATAAAAAGAGTATTCAAATTAAACCTGTCCATCAAAAAAGTACATTACTTGAACTTAAATTGAATGTTGAAAAGTCTACACGTGGATTACATAAGTATATGTTAGATGAATATCACAAATAGGGAATTCGATGATCCGGATCATACTGAAGATGTCAATTCAGATTATAAACACAATAAATGAAATTCATAATGCTATTACAGATGACTATAGAGATAAAGAAATCTATGAATAACATATAATGGGGATTATTTAATACTGTAGTCTACATGACATGTTTAGCAAAAGAAAAAATGGATGTTCAAAACAACTATTGCTGATCATGATGATGATGAAATCTAAGATGAAAAGTAAAAGATACAGTCAATAATTACTTGGACATAGTCACTCTTGCTTATTGATATGTAATTAGATATCTTGTACTACGACAGTCGCTTGCTCAAAAGCGAAATCAAAAGAACTTTTAAACGCTTATCGAGCCAATGACACTGTGAAGTCAGGGGCTCCCTTTCAACCATACGTCCTTTGCTAAGTTTCTTGTCCGATGACCTCCAAATATGATGAGTTTCCTAAGAAAATTATTTCAAACAAAATATGTTTTATTCATCTTTACAAAAGCAAGTTGTCAATAACTGTAAAGTGCTTTCCCAATGATGTATGGTTGGGAAAAATCATTAGCATGGCTCGACATAATTTCTTCACGTGAGGTAAGAAACATGATTTGATAAGTTTTATGCATTTGTTTTACATTTTTGAAGTGATTTTTTTGCCTAATTAAAACGATTTTTGGTAGCTTCTCCATAAAAGTTGCGGTAACACCTGCTAATCTGCTTCAGAACAATACATAATGTACAGTCATATACCGTAATAAAGGTTGTTTTAAGGAAATATTCATTTATTGTTAAAACTGTTGTAGCGCCCTCTTGATTTTTGTCTTTATTTTTAATGTGGTAAGCGCTGTTTTCTTGTAAGCTGTGGACCTTTAAATGCACTAAATTTGTCAAAACAAGGCTTCAAATATGTTCCTTTGTCTTTGTAGATTTGAAATAACAGCACACTTTGATTATTTTTTACTCCACATGTCCAATTCATAATTTAGAACAAATCAGTTGAATATTATTTCAAAAATTTTTCTTTGTTTTCAGGGTATTTTGACTGAGTGCACCCCCATCATGTATTTTAGTGAAATTTTGATGGTGTTATTTTGTAGAGCATCATATACTGTACATATTATGTGCCAAATTTCAGAGGAATTGGTTGAAAAATCTGGAAATTATCAAGGGGCAAATTGTGCCTGTCTTTGGTCACGGACCGTCAAAAAATATTGGTATATTGTTCGGGTTAATGGCTGAAATCTATGACTAAGCTACTACTCTGGAAATGCTATCATATCAACAAATAATCCTAAAATATATGCCATTTCAAAATGCACTACTAGAACTTACCACCTCAGGTGGTACCAATAACCCATTTTTAGGTCTTGGCCCATGGACTAATTGCAGTTAATAGTTAGTCTGAAAAGATGGAGCAAAAATTGTCTTAGCACAACAGCGAATATTTGATTAAAGTCGGATGCAAAATAAGAATTTTCAAGAAACACGTCTTGAACAGTCAATATGAAGTACAAATAGTGAAGATTGGAGATGGTGTCATTCCCTCATAACTTGCCATATAGTTTGTACATAAAATTTTGAAATTTCCATTTTTTAAATCAAATGCAATTACGCCCATTGCAGTCTAAAATCCTGATAAATCTAACTGATTATAATGCTGAATTTGTTCAATCGTGAATAAGATCCTGTTTTACACTTTCATTAAAGAGACATTGAATTTTCGTCATTTTTTTGTAAACAATCAATGGAAAATTCATCAGCTCACTCATTTACATATTCATTTCATGTCAACTGTACGAGAACTGCTCTGCAGAAATTAACGAAACTTTACATCTTCATAAAAATAATTTCCGTACTTTTCATCTGATTTTGATGAAATTGTCGCCGTTGTACTCATAAAATTTTTACTCTTCTAACTGGACTGGAACTCCTCTTTAATGAATGATAAGATCGGCAATGGTGTTTAGGAAGTTGTTCATATAATTATTACATCGCACAAAATCAACAAATGTGGGCCCAAGATGAAGCCCTTTTGGTCACCACACGAAATAAATTTTAGCTGAGAATCGTGTTTGTTGATGTTAACAAATTATTTTCAGTCTTTTAAGTCATTTTAAACCATTCTAAGAAAGCCCTCTTATTACTTTTATTGTGACTCAGCTTATAACGTAAAATCTCGAAAAGTCTCGATAAACTCCTATTGTATATAATGTTTAGAATTGTCTATAGTGTGAGCTATTTTCTGTAAAAGTAGAGCATGAGTTACGCTGCAATACTTTTACTATCACAGCTAGAACCGGTCGCACATCTCACGGAATGAGTTATTATTTAGTATAGTCGCAACTATTAGGCCTATATGTCTTACATTGTATATCAAGGTATTCATACAATGAAGTTTCTATATGGTTTAAGCTTTACGTCGTGTACATACCACATCAGCAGCACAAGGTAATGTTGTTTGCACACACACACACACATACACACACACAAACACAAACACACACAAACACCTACAAAGTCATATTTATAATGAGATTCATAATCATTTGCATATTTCTTTTGAGTAAGAAAAACTCCTTCTATTCTGGTTGTGTTTCAAATTGTGAGTGCATAAAACAACATTCACCATGACATAAAAATAATCATGATATAAATCCAGCGTAAAATGTATAAAAATGGCAATTATGTATCCAATTAACCGGTTACGAAAGGCGCATTCAAGTATGATGATAAACAAAATGGTATTGATAATTATTAATGTGTAAGAAGAAGAATGTAAGAAAGTATTTTGCATGACAAACTGTATTCAACATACACTGGAAAAAAATACCAAGAAACGGCTGCGTCTGCGGACATATACTGAAAGTGTCATCGCATGGTAAAGGGACCTCAAGGAAGGCGCCAAAATTAAAAAAAAAAAAAAAAAAAAGTAATCTGAAGCATATAGCCTTGTATAGTCAGACCGCTCTTGGAATATTGCTCTTTGCATCTGAAATGAACGTACAAGGAATGATGGGAAAAAAAGAAAAGCTTGAATTGGTTCAGACGAGAGCGGCCCAGTTGGTATCTGAAGTTAAATCATTGTCATAATAATTCCGAGAAACTCAAGTCTTTGAGAATTCCATCCCAAGAACGTATCATGACGTGAATGTGCAGATGTGATTCGAGTTTCCAAGATTTTGCATGATACGGAAGAATAATATCCTGCTATTCTCTCTGTTATCAGTGATCAAGTTACAGGCGGTCATAAATTTAAGTTGTATAAAGGAAGGTGTCGCACTGAATAGAGGTTAAAGGGGTGGTACAGTATTGGTGGAGATGAGAATTGGGCTTTTAACTTTTTGCGAGATACCAATAAAACACTTATAATATAGTACAAAGCATACCATTTTAAGAGGAATTCAAAATTTATTTGATGAAAATCGGATTTGGAATGACTGAAACATCCAAAAACAAAGTAAAACAAAAGGATCGTAATAAAGTGTGGGTCCCACACTTTATTAGAATTGCTCTTTTTTGGATATCTCAGGCATTTCAAAACCAATTTTCATCAAATAAACGTTGAATTCCTCATAGAATTACATGCTCTTTCATATTTCATAAGAGATTTCTCATTATGTCGCCAAAAAATGTTAGAAACCTGAAATTAGGTCTCAACCAAAACTGTACGATCCCTTTAAACTCTTTCAGCCTGAGAGCAGTGACTGTCAAGGCACAATCAGTTAACGCTTTCAATTATAAGTTTAAACTCAATAATCGCTGGAGACAGAAACATTATAAATCTAATCCAGATTGCATAAATTGACCACCTCTTGGATACATCACACTGAAATCTTTAGGCTCAGGATTGGATCTGTTCAATGCAACGGCGTAAATCCGTACTGAGGAGTGGGGGGGGGGGGATGGTCACCATCACCACGATTACAAGCCCATAACCGGACCGGCGCAGCCTTGCGGGGGTGGGGGGGGAGGGAAGCTTGGTGAACCCCCCCCCCCCCCCCCCCCACACACACACACACACACACTTTACAGGGATCGGATGTCCCACTCTTTTGCATGGAATAAGTTATAGTGGGAGGAAAGTGGCAGCAAAAATATGAAGACGTTTTGTTCTTGTTGCTTTTTTTTTTTGCTTTTCAGATGACTTTCGGCGGAAAATTAGACCTTAAAAGTATGAAAACATTTTTCTTTTTGTTTTTGAAATATCTATGAGAGGGAGCGGAACGACCGAACGGGGGGAGGGTATGTATCCCTCTCCCACACGAGGAAGATTTTGCATTTTCAGACCTGAAATTCAGCGATCTGGTGCACACTTTTGGTGAAATTTTGTTTTCTTTTCTTTAAAAAACAATAAGAAAATGAAATATTCACAATATATTATTGAATGACTAAATCGTGGTATTTCAGCTCTTGCTCCGCCTGTGCGACATCACTGTGAAGGCCTACTAAATAATGGGGCCTATCACCGGCGTAGACAGGATTTGATCTTAGGAGGAGCGGTTATGTGCCACGGAGGGAGCGAAGCAAGCGAGGGGGGGGGGGGGAGGGTATGGTAGGGAGGTTTCCCCCTCCCACGATGAAATCTTTTTGCATTAATAATTTAGACATTTTACAGTCCCAAAACTGCCGTTTGTAGCTATATTTTTCGCTTTGGAAACTAAGGAGGGCCGCACCGGGCGCAACTGCTGTCAATCACTGGCAGCAACATCGGGAGAATGACATAGTGGTTAAATGCGAGCGAGCGGAGCGAGCGAGCTTGAAAATTTTTGACATTTTACAGTCCAAAGACTGCCGTTTGTGGCTGTATTTTTTCGCTTTGGAAATTAAGGGGGGGGGGGGGGGGCACACCGGGCGCAACTCCTGGCAATTACTGGCAGCAACATCATGAGAATGGCATAATGATTAAATGCGAGGGAGCGAAGCGAGTAAGCTTGAAAATTTTGACATTTTACAGTCTAAAAAAACTGTCGTTTGTGGCTGTATTTTTTCGCTTTGGAAATTAAGGGGGCGCACCGGGCGAAAACTACTGGCAATTACTGGCAGCAGCATCAGGAAGATGGCATGATGGTTAAATGCGAGCGAGCGAAGCGATCGAGCTTCAAAATTTTGACATTTTGCAGTCCCAAAACAGCCGCTTGTAGTTATATTTTTCGCTTTGGAAATTAAAGGGAGGGGGGGGGGCGCACCGGGCGAAAACTGCAGGCAATTACTGGCAGCAACTCAAGGAGAATGGAATAATGATTAGTAATGCGAGCGAGCGAAGCGAGAGAGCTTCAAAATGTTGACATTTCACAGTCCCAAAACTGCCGTTTGTAGCTATATTTTTCGCTTTGGCAATTAAGGGGGCGCACCGGGCGCAACTGCTGTCAGTCACTGGCAGCAACATCAGGAGAATGGCATAGCGGTTAAATGCGAGCGAGCGGAGCGAGCGAGCTTTAAAATTTTGACATTTTACACTCCAAAAACTGCCGTTTGTAGCTATATTTTTCGCTTTTGTTTGTCACACTTTTATGGGGGAACCACCCCCCCCCCCCCATCGACGCCTCTTCATAAAAAACTGCTGTCAGTCACTGGCAGCAACATCAGGAGAATGGCATAGCGGTTAAATGCGAGCGTGCGGAGGGAGCGAGCTTTAAAATTTTGACATTTTACACTCCAAAAACTGCCGTTTGTAGCTATATTTTTCGCTTTTGTTTGTCCCACTTTTATGGGGGAACCACCCCCTCCCCCCATCGACGCCTCTTCATAAAAAACTGCTGTCAGTCACTGGCAGCAACATCAGGAGAATGGCATAGCGGTTAAATGCGAGCGTGCGGAGGGGAGCGAGCTTTAAAATTTTGACATTTTACACTCCAAAAACTGCCGTTTGTAGCTATATTTTTCGCTTTTGTTTGTCCCACTTTTATGGGGGAACCACCCCCCCCCCCCCCCCCCCATCGACGCCTCTTCATAAAAAACTGCTGTCAGTCACTGGCAGCAACATCAGGAGAATGGCATAGCGGTTAAAGCAACATCAGGAGAATGGCATAGCGGTTAAATGCGAGCGTGCGGAGGGAGCGAGCTTTAAAATTTGACATTTTACACTCCAAAAACTGCCGTTTGTAGCTATATTTTTCGCTTTTGTTTGTCCCACTTTTATGGGGGAACACCACCCCCCCCCCCCCCCATCGACGCCTCTTCATAAAAAACTGCTGTCAGTCACTGGCAGCAACATCAGGAGAATGGCATAGCGGTTAAATGCGAGCGAGCGGAGCGAGCGAGCTTTAAAATTTTGACATTTTACACTCCAAAAACTGCCGTTTGTAGCTATATTTTTCGCTTTTGTTTGTCCCACTTTTATGGGGGAACCACCCCCCCCCCCCCCCCCCATCGACGCCTCTTCATAAAAAACTGCTGTCAGTCACTGGCAGCAACATCAGGAGAATGGCATAGCGGTTAAATGCGAGCGAGCGGAGCGAGCGAGCTTTAAAATTTTGACATTTTACACTCCAAAAACTGCCGTTTGTAGCTATATTTTTCGCTTTTGTTTGTCCCACTTTTATGGGGGAACCACCCCCTCCCCCCATCGACGCCTCTTCATAAAAAACTGCTGTCAGTCACTGGCAGCAACATCAGGAGAATGGCATAGCGGTTAAATGCGAGCGAGCGGAGCGAGCGAGCTTTAAAAAATTTTGACATTTTACACTCGAAAAACTGCTGTTTGTAGCTATATTTTTCGCTTTTGTTTGTCCCACTTTTATGGGGGAACCACCCCCCCCCCCCCATCGACGCCTCTTCATAAAAAACTGCTGTCAGTCACTGGCAGCAACATCAGGAGAATGGCATAGCGGTTAAATGCGAGCGAGCGGAGCGAGCGAGCTTTAAAATTTTGACATTTTACACTCCAAAAACTGCCGTTTGTAGCTATATTTTTCGCTTTTGTTTGTCCCACTTTTATGGGGGAACCACCCCCCCCCCCCCCATCGACGCCTCTTCATAAAAAACTGCTGTCAGTCACTGGCAGCAACATCAGGAGAATGGCATAGCGGTTAAATGCGAGCGAGCGGAGCGAGCGAGCTTTAAAATTTTGACATTTTACACTCCAAAAACTGCCGTTTGTAGCTATATTTTTCGCTTTTGTTTGTCCCACTTTTATGGGGGAACCACCCCCTCCCCCCATCGACGCCTCTTCATAAAAAACTGCTGTCAGTCACTGGCAGCAACATCAGGAGAATGGCATAGCGGTTAAATGCGAGCGAGCGGAGCGAGCGAGCTTTAAAATTTTGACATTTTACACTCGAAAAACTGCTGTTTGTAGCTATATTTTTCGCTTTTGTTTGTCCCACTTTTATGGGGGAACCACCCCCTCCCCCCATCGACGCCTCTTCATAAAAAACTGCTGTCAGTCACTGGCAGCAACATCAGGAGAATGGCATAGCGGTTAAATGCGAGCGAGCGGAGCGAGCGAGCTTTAAAATTTTGACATTTTACACTCCAAAAACTGCCGTTTGTAGCTATATTTTTCGCTTTTGTTTGTCCCACTTTTATGGGGGAACCACTCCCCCCCATCGACGCCTCTTCATAATATAAGATCTGCTCCACACTCTTTGATAAATTAGGGAAATATACGTCAATATCAAAAGTGTACAAAGTTTATCTAAAGGGATCCTGTATAGCAGAGCATTTGCATGTTTATGATTGCAATACAACGATCTGGTATCTGGCGATATTTGGACAATATTTTCCATTAAGAAAGTTCGAGATTTGTCCTCATCTCGGGAATTGCTTGGGGGATAAATGATTTGTCTGCCTAAACACATCCGTATAGGGGCGGGGCAAATGCCCCTTTGCCCCCCCCCCCCCCCCCAATAGATTCGACGCCCCTGATCTCTCGATAATGATTCAGGAAATGGAGGGGGTTCAATTATGGCGATATATTTTTTGTTATTGTTTGTTTGTTTGTTTTCGTACATATTTTGCAGATGGTCCCCAGTTACTCGCGTCATAGGATGTTTACATGTAGGCCTATACTATTTGACGTTGTCAACGTCTGAGCCATACCTCGCAGTGTATGTCGATGTTACTTTCTTCGCGAGCGAGCGAAGCGAGCGAGCGCCTGAGAAAATTGTTTATACATTTTCCTACAAGATAGCATATATTGTTCAGCTCTGTTACCTGTCTGAAGGCCGGCGTACAAACGTCATGCAATATGCCAAAATTGATACATATCACATTAAATTTGTGCTTCCTCCATTTTTTTCCTAAAAATTCATGGGGGGATGATCGTACAGGCCATCCCCCCGTCCTCCATTTCAGGGAGGGATATATCCCCCCACCCCCCCCCCCCCCCGGATTTACGCCCATGGTTCAATGGCCCTCTACAAGTCTCTGACTTACATACACGGGCGTCATCATAGGTTATTCAGGTAATTCAGATAAAGGGCAAAGTATATTGTGTCATCTTACCGCCTTTAAAAAAAAATCGTATTTCAAGGGTCTATGTAAGTGGGATATGAAACTCTATAGCATGGACATCGAACTTCAACCTATATACTATTTAGAATCTGTACTCCGAAGAAAGAGATATCTTCAGTGAGTTTAGAGAGAGCAAACACCATGAAGGCCATAATAACGGGAGAAATAAAAGCAAAGAATGCTTCCTTGTTTTCATCGTGAAGGATAGCCACAAGATTAAGAATCTCTGTGAGAATTATATATGCCCGTGGTAGCCAGGGTCTGGGCATCCATTTTGCATTTCTGTTTCTGCGATCAGCAAGACAGAAGAAAGAAGTTCACGTATTCTATCTTTCCTATCTGTGGCGATCTACAGAGTATTAGCCTTATCTTTAAAAATAATAAAAGATACTCAAGAACCATCGTTCAGGGGCGGGTCTTTTTTTTTCGTTTTGTTGTTAATCAAATTTTGTTTACTTTGTTTTGATTTGTTCTGTTTGTTTGTTTGTTTGTCTGTTTGGGGGGACTTCAAACACATGGGTATAGTGCTCGTGGTTAGGTGGATTAAGTGGGCATGATTTTCACAATCAGTAACTTATATTATTGGGAGATTATCACAAAGCTGAACTGCATCCATATCGAAATAAGACTATACGTAAGTTCTTTCATTTCCTCGTTCCTCGTCCGTACATTATCAATGGTGAACATTCGGACGCGGGAGGGGATGGTATTTTGAAGGGAGGGGTATAAACGATACCTGACCCCACCCCTTCCTCTTTCATACAATCTCGTGGGAAACAAGCAAATAAATGAATTAAAAAAAAACGGTGGCAAACCAAAATAATTACGTCTAGAGTTATGGGACTTCCAACTGAAATTCAGAGCTGTTTTCTAGAAATGCATTTTATACTATTTCATCTCATTAAAAAATAGAGCTTTGCGTGTACAGTGTTGGGGATAGACGCTCAGTTGAATAGAGAAGCAGTGTAAAATCCTCATACTTGATCGGTAACTGACTGAACAGTTAGAAAAAATAGATCATTCTACATAATAAAGCAGTACACCTATCATTGCCAATGATAATCTTTGTTTAAGAATTAAATTGCGACAGGCAATTTTCGAAACTGTGATATATCCCTGACAAACTATCGTACACGAAGCCCGTTTTATAATATAATGCAATCAAAATTATTCACGATTTGAATAACAAAGAACTTATGTTTTACTTTTGTTTTGTTTTTTGAAAACTATCGGAAAGTTTAACCACTACACTTTACTGTTTGATTGATAAACGTCACACTCTTTTGCGTAACACCTATACGCTTGTATGCTTTTCAAAATACACGTATGCATTATTTTTGACAGTTTTGCCAATTTTCACGTATCTATTTTAACAAATACTAGTACATTAATTTTGTTTCATGTTTTTCCTGTTTCATAATTATTGTAGTTCATGTCTTATCCAACTTCGTATTTTCAATTACTCTATGTGTATCAAACATTAATTTTGAATTAGTAGGCCTACTTCACATTATTGTACATGCACGGCCTTGCTGAAAAGCTGCTATTTAGCTGATAGCAAGGCTTTTACCGCGTTGAAATAGTGAGATTTAATCTGATTAAAATGCAAAGACTTTTGGAAAAGATGTGAGAGGGGGAAAAATAGAGAGGAAAAGGAGGGGAAAAGGGAACATTGCGAAATCAAGAATAATGCTTCCGAGAACGTTGCATAATGTTGTGCCTAGATAATGTAGGGTCCCATTGCACACTATTGGATGAGAAGATTCATGTACTGTGGTAAGAAAGAAAGAAAGATGAAATTACCATGAATACACGTCGCATGTACTTCTGATAATCAAATTACCCACGCTGTCAAACACACTATATAAACTTAAGCAATGTAGTATAAATGGCTTCTCCACTGGCCTACAGCGTTGAGTAAAAATAGACCACTGGTCATAGGAATAGATGAAGCCTCTTACCGCATGTCCTTTCTTATTCCCTGGTTATTCTTAACTAATGCATGCATTCACGCATACACGAACAAATTGTACAGTGGTGAACTAGAAAATACACGAATGACACACAAATAGCAAGCCATATAAAAGATGCAAAACGATGTTTTGACAGTGATTCTACCTTTGGAGAGATTACCATAGCCTTGGTTCAAGAACATGGCTTGTACCAATTCGTAGTCTGAGCGCGCGTATAGCGGTAGGGTCTACAAGTCTCACGAACCAAGAACAAACATCTTGAAGACAGGCTAGAATGTTTCCCTTTCTGCAAGTCTTGCACGTCTTTTTTTTTTTTTTTTTTTTAGCAATGAGGTACAATCACCTTGTTCTTGGTCTTTAGCCAAAATAAATACGCTATACTTCGCAAAGATATATGGCCAGTTTGCACGTGAGAAACGACAGCGTAAATTTATGACCGTATACAATGCATTTTGACTGTCTCCTGTTTGTTATTTCTACAACGTCTGTATCATTCGCAATGCAGCGGGTGTGGGTTATAGCAATGACAGACCCTCCTTCCATATTTCCAGAGTTTTCTCTTCATGATAATGTATTACCTATACTTTTGTTACTAATACACTTGATGTTACCTTTACCATTACAACAAATATGTCAAACATAGAAATAGAAAAACAAATAATATTTTTTATTCTGTGCTTTGACCGAGGAAGGGTAAAACTGATACTTTGGGTCACACTGGGTATGGCGAATAGGCCGACTTGCCAGCACCTGAAAAATTGAAATAAATGACGCAAAATTGAAGCAAATTACTGGCGTGTAGAACGGCAAAATGAGATGCACTTGCACTTTCCCTATATTTCGGCCATCGAAGACACTTCATTAAGTTCAATTAAAACCCGGGCCAATGGAAAATGCTTTTGGGTGAAAGTTTGTGAAGATAATGGTTTTAACAAACAGACATCACATGTTTTGATTTGATGCTGTCAGGATACACTCAAAGCATTTATCAAGGACTCAGTTAGTAATACCTCTATGCAATGATATTGTCCAGTGTGCCAGTGACCAGTACTTCCATACGTAGCACGTGTCTATATTATAGCAATGAGGAAACGTTGTCTGAAAAGTGCGTCGATTAATTCTACATTTCCGTGAAAATGTCCATACCGTACACTTTCTATCATGTCTATACCCTAATATCCTACTGCTATGCGGAACATGTTTTCTCGTGTAGACAATATAATATATATTATATATATTATATGTTATATATTATAGGTTATATATATTTATATTATATATTATATATCATATATATTATATATTATGTATTATATATCATATTGTACAACAGGCCTTTTGGATTATATTTACACCAAAGCCTCTTTCAAATATATAACCACTAATGGAAGAATAAGTTAGGAAACTGAAAGTGCCACTCACGGGTTTGTGTGCATATAATTATGACTGTGTGTATGTGTATGTATACCGATTTGTTTCTTCTCATGTCATCTGCATGATGGGTATATATTTTTAGGCCTATAGCTAAGAAAACAAAATAGAATGTTGGATAGACTGCAAGATACCGTGGTATAGTACACGGATTGAGCATGCAGTACGATTTAAAACGAGGAAATTCATGGTTCAAGCCTTTGAGGGATACACCGCACCCATAGCGCTCCTCTATACCACCATGTACTGACCAGGGAGGTTGGAGAGCTTCCCTTATAGCTCCACATGTTTAACCGATGAGGTGCTTTCCTTATACCTCCGAGATAGAACGACAGTTGGTATTCTGGGAGACAAGTGTGTGGGCCATGAGGTGTCAAGCTTCCGGGTTGGAAAGCTGCCCGGAAACGGGCCCGGAAAGTCCTGTAAACTCATTATAATTGTGAATCTTATGATAATAATGACAAAATAAACGTTTGTTACTGCAATTACTTTTTAATTTTTTGTTTTGTTTTGTTTTGCTTTGTTTTTAGCCCAATGTGCGTTCCCTGACACATGCCTCGGTGATCATTCAATATTATTGTTGTCCATCTATTAATGTTTTATTAGCACTCCAGTGTGGATTAAAACACTGCAAAAGCGTTATCATTAATCATCAGTACTCTGTCTTTACACGTGGCAACTGCAGTCACCGAGTCAGGGACAATACTTCGTTTGCTCGATTCTGCCAGAATAATGCAGCTGTCATTTGTATGACGCACCTCTTGACCCCCGGGAAAGGTGCGTCATGGTCGCGTCAAGTACCACCAATTTGATGACGCGTGGTACCGTCACGGGAGCAAAATGTCCGTCACAACTTGACCCATTATGTGCGTCATAGTCGGTCATTTAACCAGAGTGTGTCAAAAGGTTCGTTAATAGGACCGTCATGTAATTTTACGAGGCTTCTTGCATGGTATCCCTCCGTAACAGAATAAAATAAACTCGCGATCGCGAGCCGGCCGAATTCACCGGCTCCTGAAAACGCGAAAATGACACAATTTTCATTCAGTTTTATTATAACATACTGATACTCACTTCATTCTCGTATGTCTTCTTTTTCTATCTGATGTCAGACTAAAGGTCTTTTCAGAAAGTTTGAGCACAAATTTGCTCCAAAACCACACTACCCAAACACGATTTGTGATTAAAATCACATACAGCCCGCGGCATCGCGAAGCTCGCTATCCTTCAATCGCATTCACTGTAGTGTAGTAGCATCGACCGTCGACCGTGGAATCTGCAGCAAAACCTCGTGCGTGATGTGGACCATGTGGTACACGTATACAAGCGTACATACAGAAGACGAGGCATGACAGAGGCCAGGCCGCAAAACACATACAAACGATTATGAAACTACTGAGAGTCTATTAAAACCTATATTAACTTAAAATAGTAAATTTTATTTAAACACTAGCCATATAAACCATGTACCTAACTTGGGGTTTAATAAGGTTCGTGTTTAAATAGGCAGGGGCTTCAATCAAGCTGTTTTCGAATCGGGGAAGGGGAGGCGGGAGGGTTAATACGGAAAAAAATTACTGTGGCCATCAGGCCGTAGTTTCGCGAAGCTATAGATAGTTCGAGGACATGCCATAGCAATGTGTATATCAAAACACGCGTTTCTATGGGATGTCCATGAACTAGGGAACGGTTTTGAGAAATTCGAAGTCATTCGAAGTTCTTCTTCTTCTTCTTCTGGTTAAGTCTGCCTCCTTCAATAGCCTGAAGATTCTTGCAGACTGGTGCTATTTACATTATAATACAATTTATTTACAGATATTTACAAGCACATAGAAAATTTGACGAAAACAACTAGCCACTGTGATCAACCGTTAGACGGTTTCGAAATGATCCCACAGATGGCGCAGAAACAATGTCTGACGACAGGGAATTCCAGTTCCTTACAGTTCTTGGGAAGAACGAATGGCGATGCGATTCAGTTCTCGAATATGGTACCTGATAGGAGTGTGGTTGCGAGGCTCTCGTTAACTGAGTAGCCTGTTTGATAATATAGTCCTGTGCTGAAATAGGAGTAAGATTATTGTGTATTTTGTACATCATAATTAGCCTGTCATTTTCTCTGCGCTGTTCCAGAGTGGTCCAATCAAGTTCTTGTAGCATTTTGGTGACACTTGAGGTGTTATGGTAGCGATTTAAAGTGAATCGCGCAGCTCTTCTCTGGACCATTTCCACTTGGTGGATTAGGTTCTTGGTGGATGGGTCCCAAACTGTAGAAGCATAGTCAACAATTGGTCGAACCAACGTTTTGTAAGCTGTGGCTTTAACATCAGAAGATTTTATGCGAAGATTGCGTTTTAGAAATGCAAGCACGTTATTGGCTTTATTGACAGTATTATTGATGTGTTGGGTCCACTTTAAATCAGAAGTAATGGTTACACCTAAGTACTTCACGGATTCAACAGATTCAAGAGGGGCGTTATTTAGATGATACACGTGTTGTACCTTACTTCTTTTCCTGGATGCAAAACAAGTTGAAGTGGTTTTTTTTTCCAAGTTGAAGTGGTTTTTTCCTACGCATTTTTATTTATTTATTTTTTTTTTGTTGTTGCTGTTCATATCTCAAAAATTCGATTTCTTAATTTTTTCAACTGGTATTTGGGAGTCTTGTTATATATTAAAAATGTTGATAGAAATTTCTGAATATATTCAGAAAGTACGCCTATAGGCGCCTACTGTTTGGATAAACGGTAAACATGCAGTCTACGTTCGATACGAAGAAATCATTACGTCTTTCACGAGGAAAAACATACAAACAAAAAACACCTACGAACGAATGTTGATAGCCAAAACTTTGATAAAGTAATAAGCAGTAATATGATGAGCGTGAACTGAAATTAATTGTCATGATTTTGCTGTCTAACCAGGTGATGACTGCATCTCATTGAACCTACTCGTAGTGAATTTCTCTGGGCATACGAGACCTTTTAAGTATTTCTGTGATTGCATTTTTAATTGACTGATTAATCGATCTTTTTTTATTGTTCAGGGAACATAAGATATTCGATCAAGTACACTATATTCGACTGTTTGATGTTATACAAATGATGCACAGGATAGAGTGCATTAGTGTAGGCGTAGTGCACTCGAGGGTATTTACAATTGTGAAACATGCACGAGGCGAAGCCGAGTGCATGTTGCACTACATTGTAAATACCCGAGAGTGAGCTACGCCTACACTAACGCCACGAAATAATCCTGTGCATCATTTGTTTTATAAAATGGGTCGAAAATTCGAAAACTAACATCATTTTTCAGCGTTTTTCACGTACCTTTGTGGGTCAAGACGTCCGAAGATGTTCGTCCCAAACTTTTACGCACGTCGCACTCGCGGAAGTCCCGCACATACAGTATAAGTAAAATGGGGGGTTGGGTTTCCGGACACCCGCATGAAAACTTACTTATTTTACATAGAATATACACCCTTTACCTTAAAGACTTGATATAGACTCCTCATATAGGCCTACTAGACAACATACTCTGAAAACGGCGTGAGAATTAACCTGCTAAATCGTTGGATTTGCTCTTCAAAGTGACTCCATGTACGCGTCCGGTCCCATAACGCTTGGTCTACTGTACTGTACAAAGTGTACGTATATGTATAGTATAGTACAGTTGGACGTACGTACGCCACATATGTTATGCACAAGGGAAGACAGGCCGGCCGGCCGGCAGCCCGAACTAGAAGTTGTTTACAGGATTGACAGCGCGTACGCGTATGCATGCAATTCATCAAAGGAGCCGCCGCGCGCACAGACGATCGGCAATCTACCATAGGATTACAGGCAGTGCAATAGTACTGAAGTAAAGGAAGGAGGTGTGTCTCATTTCAGAGCTTCCTATTGGCTACATTCTTGAACCCATTTTATAATTCCTACTATGCGCCAAAAGAAAGGCTATAGAATCACGATATCTTTGCAATGATTCCTTTAATTCAACTAATGAGCTGGTTCTTCGATCGATATTTCCAGGATATTTACACGCTGTTTATTCCAGTGCGCGCATTCTTTCGTCTGGCACGCACCTGGGTGTGGCACCTGCTTTTGTGGAAATTTCCACAAGGGGAGAGGGGTGGGGTGTCAAGTTTCTTCGAGCCGAAGAGACTGCATGTAAAACAATCTCTTCGCTCTAATTTGTTGTCATTCGTGCTTTCCCCTTCTTCTTTGCTGATATTGAACATTTAGATTTAACTTTACGAAGGTTGGTAGCACGTGGTTCTATTTTGTTGTGAGGTGTATGTAATTTCTTTTTTTATCATTCTTGGGAAGGAAAAGAAGAATAAGGGGGGAAGAAGAATAAGAGGGAAAGTGAAATGAAACCAACGGCACGTACGCTCAGCATTCACAGTAAGCCGTCTTTTTACACCAGCATAGTTATCATCATCACCATCAGACATCACTCAGACCATTTTAGCCTTTTCCTATCAACATTAAGAAACACGCATAGTCCCTCGAGATAAACACCTAGGAAAATAAATAACAAATACAAAGTATCAACACCTCCCAACAACACAAATATTTAGAAAAGACAACACACGGCACACTAAAGCGGCTGGTATCAAACTTCGTCGCTTCGATTCGAAAAAGTATTGCAGCAAAGCGGAGAAATCGCCGTTACGAAAATAGCAGTGCGAGACACTTGAAAAAATTACGTCAAATACTTCAGAGTATAAAGGGAACGGATAAAGTGATATAAAATGGAAGAAATCGTACCAAACGAGGTGTGAGAAACGACAGTGGTGGAGAACGGTAAGTTTAGTAGTAGGCTTAGGCCCTAGCAAAGTTTACAGCACCGAAAGCTACGCGAAAATAAATACACATTGGAAACTCGTTATTGCGACGAGATCTTTAGGATCAAGTCAATAAACGATACAAAACAAAGGAAATCAATTCATTTTGACCGGAAAATAGTTTGTTTTAAGTATTCTGTTATATGAGATCTCCTTTGATAGGCCTAGAAATAGATCTACATCGAGTTTCCACGATACTCGGGGGAAAGAAAGTTCGAACGCTTTTCACCTGCACATCTACTGCAGACTCAGTGCACATCAATACACGAACAGAAACTCACCTCTTCCTTGCAGAAAAATAATGCAATAACGTTACAAAAACACACACAGCACTCTAAAAATCATTTCGTACTTGGGAGGCAAGGGACAAGCGGATAAAGAAAAAGAGAAAAAGAAGCAGACATTGCACAACGGAACGCTTCAACCCCAACTCAAATCGAAACAGGGTACTGTAGTGTAGTGGCAGCTGGCTACAGTGTGCAGCCAAGTTCCGTTCGGTGTATAGTCCGCAGGCAGCGAATTGCGTGAGCGCACACTTTTCTATGATCATTCAGAGCTCTGCAGCATTCCAGTCTGGTACGTACCGCGAATAACATGTGCGTAAAGGGTCAGTCATTTTCACGAAGAGGTGCGTCACCATTTTGACTGGTTAATGCGTCAATGTCTCATAGAGGTGTGTCACTTTTTGTGACGAAGGGTACGTCATGGTACCTAAAAGGTATGACGCACATTGGTACTTTGACGCACCTATCCCGGGGGTCAAGAGGTGCGTCATACAAATGACAGCTGCATAATAGGCATAAGAAAGCCAACGCCGACCAAACGCAGACAAAAAAAAAAAAAAAAAAAGGTCTGCGTGGTACATGCTGGTCAAAAAGTAATAATGATAATAGCACACATCGTAGTCCCCACATGAGTTTCACTACACCGATCAGGTACGGCAGATCGTGAACTCTGAGAATTGTTCTTGACAAATCTATAACGAGACCAACATTGAGGCAGAGTTGTGATCAAAGTCCAGACCATATGAAATGACGCTCTGTAAAAATGTGATGTAGCACATGCATACTAGGGTGGGGTGTCATCGGGATCTATTCATTCATTGCCGCGCGAATCGGCAGCAACGAATCGTGTCAGATCCGCTGCGTGAGTTCAGGCAAATCACACATTCGCAGGCTAGACCTCATACGTGCGTTGCAAACCAATACTTATTGAGAAGCATTCGTGTACTGTACCATTTCTGGTAATGTATCAGCGTTGTATGTTTTATCTGCCCTGTTATTGACATAGGTACTGGAAAAAGGTGTATAGGAGTCACACATTCCACCACGACGCAAGGAGCCTACAGAGCATAATTATATGCGCAAGACATCGCTACGGTAGACGCAACTCGCACACGTTGTATTGTGCAAATCCGGGTGTTGCCAACGGAGTCGGATTAGTCGTGGATGTATGCTTGTATAGTTGGCCATCATGTCGCAGGTTGGATCGAGATATGCGATCTGGTTCTTCGTGAGTCTGCTCTTGATCTCCTTTCTAGTGCCCAAGTGCTGGATCTTGATGAGGGACAACACGTACCTCTTGAACGAGCACGATAGGCTGTACAACGAGAACCAGGATTTGTCGAACGATCTGCAGCTCGTTCGCGAGGAGAACACCAAAGCCAAAGAAGGTGAAGAGAAGGCTCTTAAAGAAGGCCGAACTAAGATAGATGAGGCAAACGCGGCCAAGACCAAGGCCGAAGAGGAGCTAAAAAAAGTAAAAGCTGAGAAGGACAAGGTAACCGCAGAAAAGGATAAGTTAGCCAAGGAGAAGGAGGAGGCTGTTAGTAAACAGAAGGAAGCAGAAGAAAAAGGAGCGGCACTACAGGTAGGCTAGATCGATCAGGCGCCAAAACACCACACCACACCACACACAACAGACCACACATACAACACACACACACACACACACACACACACACATACACAACATAGACAACGCAATACATACAAACATAATTATACTTGTAGTCTTGTACACACAGACAGGACCTATTATATAGGATAGGACACACAACAATTAGATGAAGAAGCACTGAATAAAAAGTGAACCTAATCTCCATCGTAAAAGTTACTAACACAAATTTACTCAGTAGGCGTTTTCACATCAGCCCGATAAAAATCCAAGCTCGAAATATTTTCCGCGATTGCGAATTACTTAGAGCGCTATTTCATTTCTTATTCACATCAGCCCGAAGAGGGGGTAGCCCGAATAGTTAAAAATTTTAAAATAGCTAATTCGACAGCTGAGTACACTGTATGTGCAAACAGCATCAGTAATGTGTGTGCCCTCTCAAAAATTCCTCGTGATTTGTGTGCAGTTTGCCTCGATCAATCGGGTCACACACGCTAGGCATGATGGGATTCATCGCGCTAATTTCTCGAGTCGTTTTCACATTATCAAATAGCGCGCTACTATCCCGCTATTTCAGAAATTTCCCTAGTTGGAGTCGATAAATTTTCTCGATCAGAGCAATACAATTAGCGCGCTAATTTGTGTTCACATTATCAAATAGCGCGCTATTTCGCTATCGGGAAAATTTCCCAAGTCAGAAAATGGCGCGCTATTTCGAAACATCGGACTGATGTGAAAACGCCTAATGTTCCCTTCTGTAGTGTGGCTACCTCCAGTCCAAACGCGTATAAAATTCTGCACTGATTTTACTTACTTTATTGTCAAATTACAATTACTGTAAGTTATACTGATTCTTTCACTAGTATATTTAAATTCCAGGTCATACTGGCATCTCAAGATTTATATCACTGGACTAGAGTTCACAAATCTGTGTATCTCCGTTGTTTGCACATCATCACTGGATATCCTACCATCAACCACAGACGCAATGTAATACATTTGGACGGTTAGGATATTTTTCTACAGCTTTTTAATTGTATCTGCTTCCGCATCTATAAGCCCCGGCTAAAAAGAGGACCTTGCAACATGCTTGCAACGTGGCACGAAAGCGGTTCCATTATCTACTGCTTTTTGGGGGGCGTGTTCCATGGTACTGGTAACAATAGTGACTGCGGCAATGAATCGAAAACAACCGCTTCAGTGCTCTGTGGTCCCGTCGAGTAGAAGCTTGCAGCAAGCGGAGCTTGCCACTACTTTGAAAGGAAAGTAAATATGCAATATAGAGTGTGTATACAGTAATCCACTGAAGTACTGTATACCCATACTCGTCATTTCATTCTAGTGTACATACGCGAGATTAAATACGTGCGTGTATTTAAACCAACACCAGAATTCCTGTAATGTTGCATTATTTTCATGTATACCAATTAAGCGTGATTGGAATAATATGATAGCAGATAATCATTAAAACTTTCCGGCAAGCAATTATGTTAACTTGTATCCTGAACATCGAAAATGTTACACACGGAACATTATCATATTCCATAAAAGCAATACTTCAACACATTGATAATGCTTTCACGTTGATAAGCAATAATTAACGTGCGATGTACTGTATCAGCCAACAATGTGACAGCTTCAATCGCTTTTAATGAAAAAAAAAAAAAAACTAACAAGCGGAATGTCTAAAGGACTATATAAAATAGCATACATACTTATGATACAGGCCGGCAGTGCATGACAAAAGTTATAGTGCACGCAAAATATAACGATTGCCAACGATAAGCCACTATCGATTTGATATCGGTTTTTTCTCCCTCATTTTAATCATCGAGTACTGAATCCCGCACCTTATCGACGCGATTGTGCCACAACCGCGATATGCTTTGCTCGATATCATCGTTATTCTCAATTCTCGCTGGCTATGCCAGCAACTTATCTGTGTGGGACTAGACTTTCAGCGGTAGATTTAAACATGGAAGCTGAAATGAACAGGTTCGCTACTTTTACTGAGACTGATCTATATAAACAGTATCTTAGACAATAAGGACACAAAGGATGTCATCAAATACGCCCTACGAATTTTGGACTCCTACTGTTTTGAAAAAGGAATCAATCCGACAGATATTGAGCAAGTCAACCCAAGATTTGTGCCGCTTTCTCCGTACACTCTACGCGGAAGTGCGCCGTGGAAATGGGCAGCGTGTGTACGGTATACGCTAAGCGCTCTTTGATCACTCTACGGCCTACGCTATGAACTTTTAATACGACATTTACAACACACTCTCGGAATCCACATGTGCAGCAATTGTGACTTCAATGATGCCTGGCACGAGCCTTGTGCTTAAATCCAGGAGTTCCCTAATCCTACAAAACATCATCTAGTCCTGGTCCTGGACTCACAGTGCAGTAAGTAGGGCGTCTAACGTGTTACTGTTAGATCCATGGTAGACCTATTGTAGGGTCAAGTGCTAACTAACGTTAGCTCTGTCGCTCGTAAGTGACGTAGATCTAGTATAACGTTAGGCCAGGGCCCCTAGACCTAACCTATCGTAGGGCCTAGAAAACGTTAGATATTAAACCACGTAGACCCTAGACTTTATAGTTGAATTTGGATCTTCAGGATTTTGTCTACACAAGTTCAAAGAAACTGGTATTATTGCTTGTCTAGACTTGTGTAGAGTCTTGATCTAGGCTTTCGTATTTTTTCAATTTATCTTGTCTGGGTATGTATGCTATTTTATATAACACATAGTGCATGACATCTTATTGCACTATAACAAGTACCAAGCACCTCCAAATTCTGAATTTGCCCTCAGGCAATTATATTCAATTCGGCCTGCGGCCTCATTGAATATAACTGGCCTTCGGGGCAAATTCAGAATTTGTCGGTGCTTATATTGTTATAGTGCATTCAGCCTCATGCACTATATATATAATATAACATGATG
Organism: Diadema setosum; assembly: GCA_033980235.1. NCBI lineage: Eukaryota > Metazoa > Echinodermata > Echinoidea > Diadematoida > Diadematidae > Diadema > Diadema setosum. The sequence continues at coordinate 48,689,562 of CM067060.1, forward strand.
TACTAGAGTGAAAACACATTCGATATTATATATTTTTTCCCGATTAAAAACCGTATTATCTCAGTACGGTCAATTAATGTTCCGTCCTCATTTTCGCTGACATGACCCCCAACCCAACCCGGCACCTTTGTATACAGACTGTATCCCTATGTGAACAGGATGTACGAAAAACAAGAAAAGAACTCCAAGAAGAAGAAGAAGAAAATGGATGCCTCTTCTTTCGAACTGAAGAGGGACGAATTGCAGTTGATAATAATCTTGTCCTATTAACCCTTTGTATACCAACAACACTGGACATTGCTGGATATTGTGTACAACGTTGTGAGATTTTCTGAAAACTGAAAACAAACAAGCGGTTAATAATCGAGACAGCGTTCACCCATCTTTTTCGACGATTGGGTCTGGATGAAGAGCTTGCGTAAAAGATGCAGACTCTCTCGAATAGAATGTGTTCTCAAACGATTACAAAATAGTCGATTTTAATCATGGTTCGGGATTTGTCAAGCGACGAAACACCCACGACAGATTTTGATCCAATATTAAATCATAAACAACGGCATGGCGATGATATTTCATCTCTGACATTTTGATTCAGCTTCTTAATGGTGTGATTTAAGAAGCAATTCCCACCTTTTTAACATCCCATAAATTGCACGAAAACATAAATTATGCATATCAGACAGCGCATGAACTTTGGACATGTGTACAGACACATGATTTTTTCCCCCAATGAACATGGTATTACATGCTTATATACGTGAAAACACAGCGCATTGTGCAAAGGCTTCTGCGTTGGAAATGTAGAATTCTGTTTGTTTTTTTTTTTAAAGTAAATCTTCCACAGTTTGCATGTATAGTTAGGAATTATAACTGCTTGAGTGGTTTGTATATATACAAATGTACAAAATTTGTGAACATTGATGGTACCTACTGCGTACATTTTGATTACAAGTACTGTTCAGCCATATTATACAATCACATTCACCATTCACCATTTGTACATCGTCATGGATCACTGGAGATGCCAAAGGGACAAAGGCACTGGAATGATTGTTTTCAGACCTTGGTGTTTTTGAAGCGTTTGCGGGCTTGAAATCCTCTCTGTAACAGAAATTGTATGCCTTGGTTTCAAGGTCCCGTGAGCTCGCCCATCAAACTGACGAATACTAGTGATATCCATCGCAATTAGCGAAATTGTAACGCACGAATGAAACGTTGCAGCTACAGTTCGCATTACCGAGGCACCACGTTCCGTCATTAGTTGTGCTATCTTGATTCGAACTCATTCTCATGGTCGCAAATTATATGAATCCGTTCAGAACAGTATATTGATTAGTGATGTTGATCAATATTCGTTTATAAGAGTTATCATTGCAATGACTGCTGCATCAAATGTTGATGAAATCTCCTTCACCGTTCTCATTTTATTTCTTTTCCCTATATATATATATATATATATATATATGAATATATATATATGTATATATATATATATATATATATATATATATTATAGATATATATTTCCCACTATAAAAGTCTACACTACATAGTATATGTATTGATATTTGATTGATTGATTAATATTTGACAGTTCGTGTGTGATATGAAATGTATATTTTGTGTTGCGGTAATGTAAAACTTCAGTATTGTTTTTTGTACCCCATGTACATGTCTTAACCTGCCATTCGTTTTGAATGAAACGGTGGACCAGTTTTTTGTTTTGTTTTTTTTTTTTTTACATGTCATTCTAACACTTCTTTGAACTTGAATAAAGTCATGATTAAACAACAACTGTCACCTTTCTACATTTCAACTCTCCTATAACTCTGTATGCAGAAACAACTTGACGAAGCCAAGGCTGCTCTAGAAAAACAGGAAGAAACAAAGAAGGAGGAGAAAAAGGAGAAAGAGGAGAAACCAGCGGAAGAGGCCAAGAAGGAGGAGGAGAAGAAAAGTAAACGTCGTCTTCTTTGGGTACTCTCAAGAACTTCATAACGCAAGTTGTATAAACCAGACGACCCATACTGTGTTATGGCCTTTCGGTACCCGGCTTCGGTACAAACAACATCACGTGACCAGCAATAAGGAGCAACGGGAGCGCCGTTTACAGGCATATACAAGTCAAGATATTGTCGGGTTGAATTTTCGCCTTAAATAATAATGTTTTACTACTTTTTTGTAAGTTCGAGTGTCTTTGGTCGGCCTGAAATGAATTGAGAGGAATACACCTTGTAATAACTAAGAAAGACTAAAAGTCTACACTAATTATCGATTATCACAGCCATGGGTTTGGTCCAATCATTATGAACTATGGGTTCGTTGAGTGACATGGCGATAGTTTACTACTCTGTTTATATATTGCTGTGAAGAATGTGGTCTTACCAATCTGTCTTTCATCATTCTGACCTTTTACACGCCTGATTACACTCAGTAATGAATGGAGGAACCAACATTTATGGATGGCAATCTTTTTGAAGAAAATGAAATAATGATTACCGACGCCCTACTGACTGCGAAGTGCATATCCGTGGGTTGACTTGTTAGAGGTACATGTATGTTTTTTGCTTTTGCTTGTTTGGTGTTTTTTTCGGTTACGTGGGTGAGAATACCTAGATAGATTTAGAACTTGGACACATCATAGAAGTGGAGTCATATGTTTTCTCTCTTTCTAGATCTCTATTTTTCTGTCTCTCTGTTTCTCGAATGTTACAATACGAGAAATGTTCATTCATCCTTCACACCCGTTTTGGTTGAATATTCCAGCGCTAGCTAGTTTTCTATATTGCCTTTTAGCAATTCTCTGTTTCAGCTTTCACAGTCATGGGCCCTCTTGCTTGGCAATGTTCAAATTTAAACCAGACATCAGTACAGCCAGCTAAAACTTACAGTAGGTAGATTTACTACACGTCTACATCGCAAGTATTACACTTGATCACTTGATCCAAGTTGGATTTATAAACTAATATTGGGTTGGTCATACCAGGAAACTATACAGCTGTATACATGAAACATACCCAGACCGACTACGCACCCTGAAATTTTATATGATTCTTCGACCTAAAGGTGTTGTTCAAATGAAACAGTATACATCAGATGCATATGGTAATGATGGATGAATCTACAGTACTATCATCCGATCGAAAGACGAGTACTAGTATAAGCTCAGTTTACTTTCTGACGAATGCGGAAAAAAACACCTAAATACACCAATACTTCATACAGTCATGTCTGTATATTTACCTAGACAGAACGTGATGCGAATGCTTCATATTATGGTTCTCATTTAAACACAAGTGCCCAGCATAATGTGCCTGTTGACTTTATCTCAGCGATGTGAGTTCATCTCATTTCACCATGTTTAAACAGCTGAGTAAGCTCATGCTTGATTATAGTGTCCTACACCTGTTAAAATGTCCCACTTTCTTCGATGAGCTTCGATGATTAGTTTGTTGAACCGAACTGATATACAAGTGTATTTCAATATCTGAGAGCGTGCTCAATTATTGTTCTACCTGATAAGAGCTCAAGACTTTGATCAAAGTAGTCTGGTTATAAGGTACTGTGTAATAAGACATTTTTTGGGGGGGAGAAAGAATGATGAAAATGATAAAAATTATGAGGATAATATTGTGATGATGAAGATGATATAAATGATAATAATAGCATAATAATGGTTGAATGAATTATAGGTAAGAGAAATTGTATTTACTTTACGTCGTTCCGTCATGTCCAGCTGAAAGCTTAACCTTGATCGGGTCGTACATGCTGCAGACCCTTATTCTGAGTTTATATCATGTCTGACTTTATATCATGCATGTATTTTTGTACAGTATATACTGTTAATTAAGGCTAGTTTCTAGCGTGACTATTATAGTATTCAGTTCCATTGATATATTCACATAACTCCCCTCATAAAAATACAATTGTAGCTTGTAATCCTGACGTCACAGAGTCTAAGCGCCATGATTATACTCTCGATAACCTCCTGTTCTCGCATCACTAACATTTTAATTACAATATCGCTAGAATGACTTTATGGTTTAATATTTCGAAATATTTGTACAAATGGCAAGGCTTCCTTGGTTCCTATAGTTTCGTGCAGCGGTTCATTTTGTGGTCACTGCTTCAGCGATATTCGAATGTTTGCTATTTATACTCACTGTCGTTGTAGGAGATCCTTGAATTGTTACGGTTTCGTCTTTAGGTTATGCATGGGTTTCGCAACTGCACAATGCAGCCATTTTCAATAGCGCCCTTTTATCACGCCAAATAAACATGCACCGTCTTAAAGATTGTGAATCCAAGATATCGTAGCGGGTTTATAGTGCACGCTTTGTTTCAAGAACAGAAAGTATACTGATGTACTATAAATCCGCAACAAATACAGAAAGATAAGTCTTTCTTTCATGCGCTTTATGCTTTTAGAGCACATATCTATCTGGTTGATGGTAAATAAACTTCGAAATACACGTAAAGCAGTGAATATAGTACAGTGTATGTCGTGGGCGTTCATCACAACAGCTATGGCCAAGACGTAGTTTGTTAGGATGCTTCATTCTCGCTTTATTGCAGTTAGAATAGAACCAGGTAGGTCTATATTCTAAAATCCTTGATTTAAGAACCTGTTGTCTTTCATATCGAATGAAATATTATATTTAGCTTGAGGTAGCCGATATTCTAAGATGCCTTTATTTCATGATTTCATGAAGTCGCTTTCATTCCACGAAATCTCGCAAACACGATGACTGTTATAGTTGATGTACTTAGAACCATAATAATATTCTTGCTGTGATCCTGATGCTTTAGTTCCAATCTTTGATTTTAGAGCTTTTGTATCTCGTTAAGATGTTGTTATGGGCAGGCCCGCAGCTGGGTTAATTATGTTTTATGTGTTGGATTGGGGAATGGGGGGGGGGGGGGGATGGTAAGAATGTACCTTGTGGGCCTTCGCTGTGTGTACTGAGTGGAAGGCTGTTTATCAATACACAGTCTATTTCCGACTGTCCGTGGTCATCATGTGCGTGTGTGTTTTTGTGTGTTTATGTTGTTTTGTGTGTAATAGACACATGTATACCGTAACGTCAGCCAATAGTGGGCCTGCCTCGATGTTATGTTCTGATTTTTTACAAAGAAAGCTGAACATAGAGTGATATTGTACTAATTAATGTAAAACAGAGTAATGTTTGATGCAGGGCTCCCTTGTAAAAAAAGGCCTTTGCAACTCCGAATGGGATCACCCTGCTTATAAAGACGACGGAATGAATAAATGAATCAGAAGTTCACAAAAAAAAAATATGATCTATACAGGGCGTATAGATCTGTGCACATGCGTGCATATTGACCAATCAGAAACCCCCGCTGAAAAACTCCAGATTCTGGGCTTGATAGGCGCCAGTGTGTTTGTCGGCCTGACTTGTGCATCTTAAGGTGCAAAATGTATTTAATTGATACTTTGCACGCAAACACAAATGTGCTGCCATACAGTGTGTGTGTTTAATGTGTATATCAAAACAGAATGTTGTGGTAATCCATTTTCGGATAATTGCAATATCATGTTATTTTCTGCTACTTTGCGCAACCTTTATGAATATCAAGCTGAATGCTGTGGACACCGTAACGGCCCCAGCTCATGATGCTAGGTACACAAGCTCTTCTTCTTTCATTCTCATTCATACATTGACGCAAGTATACGTACGTTCATAATGTACTCAGATTACGACTCTGTATTCTTAGTCAGTTTGTCAAAGCAAAACAATGTTTAGAACTCTTGTCATTGGAAGACAGAATAGGTCACTTTTCCGAGATTTGTGGCAATGATGATGCACAATATCCGGACATCTGCCAATGAGAGTCTTAAGCCGTATCGCTTTTTGTAATGCTAGGTGTAAGTGTATCTATATTTATGTGTATATGACTTGTGTAAGCATGAAAGTCGGTCGTTTTAAACCGGACTTCCTACTTTTTTACAACCTATTCTATGTGTCTTGAAATTTTATAGAAGTAAATATATGAAATGAATTAAAATCAGTCAAAATTGTTTTACAATGTTCTGTTCATTCTCTATAAGAGCTGTGTATTATTTTGCTCTGTCGAAAAGTGTACTATATATATATATATATATATATATATATATATATATATATATATATATATATATAATGTGGGTGTGTGTTTGTATGTGTGAGGTGTGTTGATTTGTGTAAAGTATGAATACACATACTATAATGCAGTGGAAAAGTGTATGAATTGCTGAATGGATCCTACAACTTAAACCAGAGTATACGAATTTAAATATCTGAAAAAACTGCCCTCATCTGCATGACAATGAAAAAAAGAAACAACAGAAAAACAAGAGAACAGACACGTGGCGAGGAATGCGTTTATGGGTCACGGTTGCTTCGTTGCGGAGTGCATTGCTGCGTATGTGTGTCGTCTGTCAGTGTGTATACGAGTGGGGAGATGTTTGCGGCCCTATTTTTTTTTTCTAAAACCGTACAACTATCACTTATTTTATTAATTTGAATGATAGAAAATGCAATTGCAATACATGTAATTGGTTTTATTTTTTGGCAACTGTGCTATATTAGGATATCTTCTTTTGCAAAATCACAAAAAAGAGCAAATGGTCAATTCATTTCGTAATTAATACACGTTCTCTCATCCTCTTTTGTGAACATTTCTTAAGGGACACTGAGGTTTTCCCTTCTAAAGACGAATAAAAGTATGATAATAATATGCAAGCCATATAGCATCCAGGATACACAGAGATACATACACATTACATAATATATGATATACAGGTTATATATCTATTTGTATATATATATATATATATATATATATATATATATGTAATACAGTATATATATTTAGATGAAGAGTTCCATACTAAAATAAGTCAATTCTATTCTTGTCAAGCTGAGATGTTTGCGATAAAAGGTGCTTAAATACAAATAGAATAACAAGAACATAAAATTGTGGGATACTTATAACTATAACTCCAAGAATATTCCTTGTTATCTTACAAGTGAGTTATCACTGGCAAGGTGTCATTTTGCTCTATTTCATGATCGACTTACATGTATACTTCAAAATGTTTTAAAAATGACGCTTAGTTCATTTTGCGATAAACATATTATATGTATATATATATGTATATATATCTGTGTGTGTGCGTGTGTGTGTGTACATGTGTATATTATGCATGTTATACATTTTGCTACATTCAGTTGTTCTGATGCTTGTTTACGTTCTACCCTTATCAACAACAAAACAAACTTTGACATCGGTTGTTGAAACATGACTTTGTTTCTTTATTTGGTTTCATAATGGACAATAAAGAGCTGGCGTAAGAATAGATAATGTCAAATTAAAACGATGCTATTTCAACAAGTCAAAAAAGGGAAAACCAATAAAGAATGATTAGAGGTGAAGAGCTACCGTGTAACTTTTTTTCCAGTAGCTGCCAGCGTCAGTTGTATATAAGATATCAATGAAATAAATTATTAGCTATAAATCAATGCAGACAATGACAGGTCATTCAATTAAATTTGTTAAGATCGCAAATGTTGATCTGTAAATTAACAAACATGTCGGAAAAATGAACTAGTGGGACTCGAACCTGTCATCTACTGCTTTCCGGGCAGCGACACTACCACCAGGCTGTCCCTGGTTGCTGGCAGTGACACGATGAACATGGAACAAAATAAAATACACGAGCTCCGAAATTTCGACATTGTTATGTTAAGTAGTCCAGGGCGGACAAGGCATATTAAATGAAAGAAAGATATTATTCAGAGGGGTGAAGGTTCAGGTGTTAATTTACAGATCAGCACTTGCGATCTTAACAAATTTCAAGAAACTTACACCTGAACTTTAACCAATCTGAATAATATCTTCTTTTTTTTTATTTCATGACAGGTCATATTGTTTCGTTTATCCAGGATAAGCAAGTGACTACATTCCAAAGACAGAAATGTTCATGACATTGTGATTTAACATTCAAAGTTTCATGTTCAAATTTGTTAAGTGGATACGATGCATTAATTATTTATGGTCGTGTTTCAAAATTTACCAAAAGTTACCCATTATCATTATACATAAAAACAATGAGAATCAGATCAAATGAAAAAGATGAATTGCATGGTCTTTCAGTCTACAGATCTTGGGAAAACACATCGAAATTCAGCGGGATAGAAAATCCGTCGAACAAGATTTTAGAGTAACAGTGGGAACATAATTCTTTAGCTTTGTCTCATGACGACTATTTCAATATTCCGTGTTAGCATAAAATTTCAGTGAACTGTCAGGCCAGAAATACTAGGTCACAAAATCTGGCAAATACATCTAAAAGACTTTCTTTGGACTTTAGAAATACCTGTGGCTCTGTTGGGTGTGAAAGAAAGACACATATCTATTACAGAAATGACGATAAGAGAAACTTGAGTATGGCCAGTTACGTATAAAGTCTGTTCGCCCCTTGGGCCGACACGAGGGGCATACCTACGTACATGGCGTATTTCGAAAGCCCGGCATTACCTTGGAGTGTACTGGTGGGATTGTTCGAAGCCAAGGACACCTGTGGGATGTGACTTAATCCGCTGGTGGCAGTATAATGTGACAAGGTGGTAGGCATCTGGCTGAAACCTCGCTCCTTATCAGACAGGGCGTGGTAGTTGAAACGGTACTGATGAATATGCGGTGTTGGTGGAACGTAGCAGCACAGTTTCTGTAAATGAGGTTCCTGAAATGGGGACTGCTCGTCTCTACTACTCTTCGCCAAGAACTCGACAGACATAAATTTAGATTTCAGTTGTGGTCTCTCACTCTCTTCGCCAACAAACCGCTTAGATGACTGTACTTTTGATTTGGGCTGCTCTGAAAAGTTCTTGTCGACGATGGTGACCGCAGACGGATTGGATTCCGACATGACCGCAATTGGTGGTTGGCAAACCGGATTCTCGAGAACTTCCGTCTTGCCACTGTACGTTCTTTCGACACGACGTTCTCTTGCTCGGCGATTTTGAAACCAAACCTGCAAAAATAATCATGGCATTGCACATTTAATTTTGTATTATAAATTTTCAAGGATAAGTTAAGATTGGTCGGTCATGCTAGTGCAACGCCAAGTAGAAAAATACGGACAAAATACCACGATGTAACAACAAATATTGCATCTTTGACAGTTGCAGTTGCATTAACATATTTGTGGTGAATATCAGTGTCATAAAGTCTGAGGGACTTAAGATTTTTTTCAAAGAGCCTAAAATGTCGCACGTGATCTTCATTTATATTTGATGACTTTACGAATAAGTTAATGTCTTTCGGAAAACTAGAAACATTATTATCTCACTGGTGCGTTATATAAAAGCAAGAACTGAATAATTCTATACCATTTATTGTCACACAAATGAAATTGATAGATATTTGTTTGTTCGTTTCAAAAGGTATTTCTATTAGACTGAATTTTAACTTTTAAAACAAAACTAGGAAAAAAGGCCATAACAAATGCTAGTATGCAAACTCCATCTGTCAAACTCTTTTTGTCGATCTGAATAGGCCGACTATAGCTGTTATGTTGTTAATGAGAGGTGGATTGTGGAGAAGTTTCTTTTTGTGCAATGATTATCACATGACGCAAAAGTAAGCTCTGATGACAAAAGCTACTCCCAATTTTCAAAGCACACAAACAAATCCAATGAAAAAAAAAATAAGTACGTTACATATCTTCCATCTCAAAATGTATATATAGAATAACCCCAAATGGAGTTTACATCAAAAATTGTTATAAACATGGATGTCCTTCAAAGCCTTATTTATTGATAGTAGCTTATTATTTTATGTGGCGACTTTTTAATATAAAAAAAGATGGCCTGTCTGTTCCAAGACACATGTGAGTAAATGTGTAGTGAGGTTGTATAAATATGGTTAGTAAAGTCACCTGTACTCGGGCCTCGGTGAGGTCAATGGCATTGGCCAGTGACTCCCTGGAGTTAATGTCGGGGTACTTGTTGGTGCTAAACACCCTCTCCAGGCTCTCAAGCTGTAGTCGCGTATAGATCGTTCGGCTGCGGCGCCGCCGGTGTCGAAGCGGACCCATTTCCTGTGGCGCCGCGGCTCCCAAAGCCCCTGTGGCAAGCATTGTCACGTGATCTGACGCCATCTCCTCATTGGTCGATGGGGAGAAGCAGATTGTGCTGGTGGAGTCCGCGGGGTGGTATACGTCTTTGGCGTTCGAGGTGTTACCTGTGTTTGATAAGTGATTTAGCTTGCTATCAAAACCTATACACGTCATGAGAGGCCTATTATAACATCACCGGTGCGATACCGAGAAAAAGTGGTGTCCATGTTTGGAAATTTCATTAGCGCCCGCATTTTCCAGTTACTAGTAATGCTCATAACAGCTCTTGTTTCCTGGTATGCAGCAGTACAGACAACGCCGTTGGTGGGTCGCATTGCTCAAACATTTCTACTTTCCTCATTCACAGAGGCTTTTCTTTAAAAACCAGATTAAAGTCGTATGCATAGTTACAGTAAGAACAGATTTTTCACCAGGCACTGTAAACTGAAATTCATAAGAAGAGGTTTTTTGTTTTTGTTTGTTGTTTTTTCCGAATCTCACTATTGCATTTTGACACACACTGTTGAGACTGCCCGGTCATTTTTTCATTAGAAGTAAATGTTAAAATCTGCTTGACGTATGCTAGTCAGAGTAAACTCAAGCAAATAAAACAAAAGAAGCGTTCTTGCAATTGAAAAATAAAGAAGTTATGGCAATGAAAAGTGTTGCATGGTTTCTCGCAGACAAGGCTATCATGCACCTTGTTACACCATCCCATCAGCTTGTACATAGCAAACTAAGGCCAAGTGAAATAATTCCTTTACATAATGTTGTTATTACTCATCTAGTAGAACTTACATTGCAAAGTCATCATTGCTAAATCGTCATAATTCTAGAATAACCTTTTGAAATTATGATAAGAAGAATTATTTTCTTAAATTTCTATAAAAGTAAACTGATTGTGATTATGACTTCTAGTACTTAGTTTTGTTCTGATTTGATGAAACTTCTATTTTGTTTGTTTGATTTTACTGTGATTATTATATTCACTAAATTCACCTTTAACAAACACAAAGTGGATTTTTCGCTGTTATGCAAGAGATTATAGTGTTGTACACTGTAACTTGTTTAGGAACCAGCTTACCTTGTTCCCACTTCTTCTCCAAATCATACGTGTAGAGCATGCTTCAATTTAGTAGAGGTCTTTAATGAGTTTTCCTTAAGTATTACAAGTCTCCAAGTAAATCGCACCGATGACGCGCACTAGAGGAATAAATCATGGCTAGTCTCCCTACGCTCCCCCCCCCCCCCACACACACACACATGTTTCTTTCGTAGTGATTCTGTTTTGGTGGGGTATTGCTCTCCCAAGCTGAAATTATAATTGCGATCGAAATGGTTGACAAACTTGTGATATACAGTTATATGTTACAGACATATCGAAACAGCATCTAAGCATGTTATAGGCCTATACAGAAAAATATTTTTGCTGTTTCTTTAATTACTACCACAAAAAGTGAGTACACTCCCCACTCCACCACTATCGTATGTACCGAACACAAACTACATGCATATTCCACAGCGTTAATATGATTATATTTACTGAGGATTACAAGAAAGCAAAGTGGTTGAAACGATTTCCTTACCTTCTCGAATTTCGCTTTGGAAACTTGTGACTGCGGAGCGATGCCTTTCTTCGTTCAGTGGATGCATGGTATCGTGGACGCCTTGCGTAGTGAGGATCGAGAGGAGAATGGCGAACTTTGGTCCTCCTTGCACGCTCAAATCGTAGAAGAGAATGAACCACGCCGGTTGATACCAGCCCAATTTACCGCATCCTCCGCAGGAACCATCCCCGCCCGGTGGCCTTTGAGGCTTTTGGTCCTTGCCGCTCCTGGAAGGGCATAATTGGATCATCCCTACCACCTTGTATAGGTGGACAAACAGGTGGACAAAAGAAAGTTGGTGACGCAGTTAATGATTATCGGACGGGAAGAATGGAATCTTTTGTGGCGGCTGGTTCCACAATCGAGCGGCCGGTGACTTTGACCATGCCCTGGCCGACACGCGCTCCCTTTGTCCATGTACATGTATTCTTGGTAGCGATTAACCCTCAGTGTGTACAGTGATTCACCCTGTCTCCCTCACCGTTTTTTTTTTTTTTCCCACGGGGAGCTGATAACTTCGTTAATTGTCGTGTAATCCTCTATAACCGCTCACTTTGATTACATTCTTCCCCTAGCAAAGCTGAAAATGATACCAATGAAATATGCAGGTAGGCCATAAATTTGGTTACGACTGAACATCAATGGTAGCGCAGTGGTCTCGTTTCTGAGGCAGCTAACAGCTCGCGGTTAATCATCTTGGGAAAACTCGTGTTCCGCAACCAGTTTAAATTCAGTTATGGTGCCATTATTGGTTCCTAATCAATGCATTACTAAAGTTAGATAAACAGTCAAAATCTTCAAAGGGTATCACTGGGGCCCGTGAGAATTAACATTAACCTCTGTCTTGGGGTTGTAGAGTGTCATTGGTCAGTATTTTCTGGCATGTTAGAGTTTTGCGTCGATGTAGAAATGATGGTTTTCTCTCAACCATGGACTATTTATTCGTCATCGTCTGAATAATTATTATCATAGTATATAACACGTCATTGCAAAACTGCAATGGGTAATCTCAGATTATATGGGATATTACTCTTTCAGGCCGACAACCATACACACATTTTTTGTTTGTTTTCTTGATCTTTATGCAATTAATTCTGAAATCATACATAAATAAACATTCCATTCTGGATTCAAAGTAAAACATTTGGCCTACATATTTTACTTCAATTAGTAAACATACAACTCATGTTCCATCTTTAAGTATTTAGTTACGCAAAAAAAAAAGTATATTATACAACTCGAAAATAAAACAATGTATACACATAGAGATACACTATTCACACATTCTCAAGCAAACGCCACACTCACACACTTAAGTCGTGTTTGTCCAGTAGTCATCTTTAAAACAAAGACTCACATCTATGGAACCTCCATTCTTCCAAACTCAATTACAGCAGGTAATTAACTGTTTTCCTGGAACGTTTCGCAATACAGACATGGCAGGATATCTAGGCAGGAAGTTAATTGTTCCATAATTCTCAGCACTCCTCTTGTTTGACTTTGAATTGAACTTCGTGCACTATGGACATCATGATGTCGTCATGCCAACCCCGGAATTCCTGATTTGGGACATTCTTCTCTCATAAGGACTGCCGAGGTATATACAGCGGATAAGGTTTTTGGTTTGTAAACACTAGATCTGAGGTTTGAATCCTATAGCTGACCGGTGTGTTCATCCCGGGACAAAATGTTTTACCTACAATATCCTTCATGACCTAATATGATTATGTAAAATCATGATTACTTGGTTAGGCTATAGAGTAACAATAATAATGCCAGGACCCTATGGAAAATCAGTCTGAACACTGAATAGACTACCCAGTGAAAATAAGACCAACTTGTATTGTCATTAGTAATCATAATCATCATATCAATTAAGATTTCAAGTGACGCTTTAACGCAGGATGAATTTATATAGTAATATTTACCAGGCTAAAAAAAAAAAAAAAAAAAAAAACTACAGCTTCAACTTATTTGATTGGTTACATTATTCCCCATTATATTATTAAGATTTAACAAGTAAGATGGCAAAGAACAGTTTGCCTGAGAGTAACATATCACAACAGATTTAGCTGCACTCCCCTTTTACTGAATACCACATTCGCTGATTTGCCATTGATAATAAAATGAATCCCTTTCGTTATTCTCCCTATTACCTGCTGCCTGCTGAGTAGTGGTACACCGCATGAACTTCACATTTCATACTTCAATGAGCGAGGAATTCTTTTCCATAATGACGAAAGGATTGTGTGCATTAAGCTCTAACTTAATTCAATAGCATCACAGAATATTCTTCGAATGTCGTTGCATATCATGATTCGCGCTCTGACTGCAAGTGGAGGGAAATGTCATGTACGTTTATTTTCACTGAGACATAATGTTTACGTTGCGATTTTTCGTTAACGCCCATATAAAATTCCACATTGCAATATTTACAGTCCAAGCTGAGAGGTAATAAATCTCTGGAAAGCATTTACGAGAGAGTGCATCTGTGTCAACATTTGAAAACGATTGTAAAAGAATATTATTTAGAGTCTGTGGTAAGAGTGATGATAAGACTTCATTCAAGGAGGTCAAATACCAGACATTTCTCACTTCACACCTTCCTCCCCCCCCCCCTCTCTCTCTCTCTTTGTTTCATTTCCCATCTTTTCTTCTCTTACCCCTTCTCTTCCTTCTTGCCGCTGCAGCCCATAGTGCTGTATGACCGTGCATTTGTGTGTCTTCGTTAGTTTGTATAGGAAGGAATAAAAAACAACAAGCAGGACCTCATTGTCAAACTATTTTGTGTCGTGCATTCCGTTCCTATTTTTAGCCAAAGTTATAACACCTGCTTCTCAGGATATTACAATCAATAATTAAAATTAGCCAAGTGTGCATTGTATATATGCGCGTTTGTGAGTTGTTTTTAACTGCTCGTTTAGAAATCAATACATTTGAATACAAATCGAGTGTAACGAGACTCAGTGATAACGTTGAGACAAATAGATACAATTAGTTAGAACAGACAGAAATGTATTACAATTGTACTAAATTCTAACATCTCATATATTTACATATAATTTGTTTGTTTGTTTGTTTGTTTAATTAAAAACATAAAATCATTTCATTGAGATATTTGTTTATCACAAGAACAAGAACAACAACAACAACAAAATAATAGAAAAGAATTATGATGCGTGTACTCACAAAACGTATTAAAAAAGATTAAATTTCTAGTTTCATGCAAATGTTTAATGGGCAAAATTTTGAAGGGTAAATTGAATTATTCATTCTATTCTATCCATTTTCTCAAATCAACTCAAAGCTGTTGTTTCTTTTTTTATACTAAATATATCAAATCTTTATATTAAGTTACCAGTTCTCATTTGGAGTTACTGCAAGACCGGACATGACGCTTGCAATTACTTGTGGATAGTTTTTCTCTTTTCCCGTGGTTAAATTTTCATGCTCGTTCCTTATAGGTTACCTCTATCATTTCTCATGATAAACATCTACACCCACGCTTTTTTTTATTCGTCTGTCTGATTTTTTTTTCTTTGCTAAAACACGACAACAAAGGAGTCATGTCGTTGCTAGGGATCGCATGCAAGTTTCCGTTGTACCTCGAACAAACGCTGATATCGCTTGTGTTCTGGTTCAGAGATTCCATTGTCACCCATACCGGTACACCACACCGACCCAATAGTGCCACGCAGCCAATGGTGGTACTATTGTGCAGAAGAGGTGGTAAACGTGGGGGCAGAAATGCATGCTTCAAGTTTCTCACAGCGTTTATCATAAAAACGAGATGACTCATGACTAACCGTTCATAGCCACCCGCGGAACAACATTCTTTTACCTTTTTATTCTCCACCATTCTCCTTGACGCTACCTTGAAAGTAACATGGTAAACATTATTACAATATTTCGTATTGATTTTAGCAATACATTTTGAGCAAATGTACTGCTCTGATTTATTCCCCTATAATTTATTTATTTATTCATTCAAGATTTCATGCGTGTTCACAAAATAGGAATGCATACAAATGTATGCAAGTACATCTCATATAGCCAAGACAGAATATATACAATAAGTATACATTGATAAAACACCACTAAGAGAGCTACATTATTCAAGGTAACGAACACGCAAAGGAATTGCAACATAAGCTTAAAGCTTAAAAATCGTTGCAACCCCCGTGAACACAATTTTGATATGCTTGCAAATACTTTAAATGATACTTGATAGGAGTTGGGGGGGGGGGGGGGGTATTTACAAAGAGAGCATGGGAACATGATGGGGAAAGAAGAAATGCATGTGTGGTGCCTATTTGTCCTGTCGGACATTGACAAGAGAGAGCAAGAAAAAGTTTAAAGTGTCAAGTCATTATAAGCAAATTATTCTGATTAAATTGATTAAATTTCTCATAAATCCCATTCAAATGTCGATTTCAGGGGAAATATATGATCACAGCAAGTTTAATAGTTAATAGTATCCAGGAGTTCAGCGTGAAGCTGATAATAGAATATGTTTGATCGATCTTTTAAAAGTAACTATTTTTTGTAAATTGCGAACATGCTGAGGTAGCGCATTCCAGACATCAGGACCGCTATGTCTGACTGATTTATAGGCTAGTGCAGTACCACGGTTCACTAAATGTATATCTGATGCTTGTCTCGTGGGATACGAGTGAACTGCACTGTTAAGTTGAAACATTGTCGAAAAAGAGACAAGTAATAGGTCTTGCTTAGAACGAAACATGAAGAGGGCAGTCTGTAGGAAATGTATATCATCTACTTTTAAACATTTTAATTTCAAGAACAATGGGTCTGCATGTTCTAGGAAACCAGACCCTGTACTATGCGAACAGCTTTCTTTTGCAACAAAAGGATATTATCTGTCAAACTCTTTGACGTTGCCCACATAATATTACAATACGAAATATGAGGTAAGCTAAGCAGTGGCGTATCTAGGGGGGGGGGGGCAAGGGGGGCACGTGCCCCGGGCGCCACTCCTTGGGGGCGCAAAAAACGAAAAAAAAAAAAAACGAAGAAGAAGAAGAAAAAAAAAGAAAAGAAAAGAAGAAAAAGAAAGAAAGAAAAAAAAAAACTCGCAAGGAAGGGGGAGGGAGAATGCTGGGGAGGGGGGCAGAAAACCAAATCAAACAAGGTAAAAACAAAACATGATGATGACGCGGACAAAATGACAATGTTTATTTTGTTCACACAAAAATTCCATGTTCTGTGAGCTGAAATACAACAATTTTCGGCTCGCTCGCTGCGCTCGCTCGCCAAAATTTATATAAAAAAGAAGGTAAGAACAAAACGTGATGATGACAAAATGACAGTGTCTATTGTGTTCACACATGTCATTTTATACTTAGCAGGCAAAATGTTTCACGGAGCAGCGGCTGCAATTTCATTTGTTCTGAAGCGATCGCCAATTGGATCAAAAGAGGGCGTCAATGGTTTCGAACATACTGGGGGGGGGGGGGGGGCGCAAAAAACAACAAATCAAACAAGATAAGAACAAAACGCAATGATGACGCGGAAATATACAAATTTCGGCTCACTCGCTCGTACTAATTTAGAGTATTTTTTCAAGTCCTCAGTTTGTTGGTATAAATCGTTATCTATAAGGCCGTCGCTATATCTTGATTAGAATTGTAAGATTTAATAAGCAAAAAATGACAAGAGTTTCATGATTCGTAAGCTGAAATACAACAATTTTCGGCTCGCTCGCCAAAATTTGTATAAAAAAAGAGAAGAAGATAAGAACAAAACGTGACGATGACGCGGACAAAATGATAATGTCTATTGTGTTCACTCATGTCATTTTATGTTTAGCAGGAAAAAATTTTACACGGAGCAGCGACTGCAATTTCATTCGTTCTGAAGCGATCGCCGATTGGATCAAAAGAGGACGCCAACGGTTTCGGGGGAGGGGGGCGCAAAAGAAAAATAAAAAAAGATTAAAAAAAACGTAATGATGACGCAGAAATATACAAATTTAGGCTCACTCGCTCGTTCTAATTTAGAGTATTTTTTCAAGTCCTCAGTTTGTTGGTATAAATCGTTATCTATAAGGTCGTCACTCTAATTGTGAGATTTAATAAGCAAAAATGACAAGAATTCCATGTTTTGTAAGCTGAAATACAAAAATTTTCGGCTCGCTCGCTGCGCTCGCTCGCCAAAATTTATATATAAAAAAAGATAAGAACAATACGTGATGATGACGAGGACATTTACAAATTTCAGCTCACTCGCGCTCACTAATCTAGAGTATTTTTTAAAGTCCTCAGTTTTTTTGGTATAAATCGATATCTATAAGGCTGTCACTATATCTTGATTAAAATTGTAAGATTTGGTAAGCAAAAAATAACAAGAATTCCATGTTTTGTAAGCTGAAATACAAAAATTTTCGGCTCGCTCGCTGCGCTCGCTCGCCAAAATCTATCACAATTCATTACATTTAAATCACCCTCAAAAGATCCCTTTTAAGTGCTTGAAAAAGCATCATGTGGACTTTGTTTAAAGTCCCTACCGGGATGGGGTTGAGGTTGAACACTTTTTTCAGAAATTAGGGGCGCAATTTTCGTGCTTGCCCCGGGCGCCGTTTTCCCTAGATACGCCACTGAAGCTAAGAGTGTTGTAATAAGCAGATCATTCGTATAAAAGCCGCGGTCACACTGGCAAGATATCGCGAAATTTAAAATCTCGAAGTTTTACCAGTGTCACTGCAAACTTCCTCAAAACTTCTCGCGAAACTTCTCGCGAAGCTATACGTTCAAACTAAGAAAATTTCCCTGACCACGGCAAATAATTGTGTACAATGGTTCCCGCGGATGGGTTCAGCTAAACGTGGCCTGTGCGAGAAAAGGAACCAAACAGTTACAACGACAGTGCACATATTATACTTCATATTGGTCACAATCACAGAAAATGCGGACAGGGCATTTATTGTGTTCAGCACAGAATAATCATAATGGACTGGTAATCGTCTCGTGCATGCCCCAAGGTTAGCATTGACCCACATCTAAGATGTCATCAAATATATCTTTTTAACAAAGTAATTAATAGTAGCATTCTCATCAAATTATTGCAGGGATGTAAAAAAAAAAAGAAAAAAGAAGGCTAACGTTTAATGGGCAGAGGACGTGTATAGTGGCTGCAATCATAGACGAAAAACATGAGTTCATCATTTTTCTTTATAAACCAATCTGACAGACGATTGACGTTCGTTATTCCGCAGGTTACGTCTTTCCGAAACACAACTCCCTATATGCCTTCATTCGTTAAGCCGAACATTATGCCTTAGTTCGCGAAGCCGAACATTACGTACATTATAGTGGCGTTATTCTGAAGTTTTGTTACTCCGAAAATGAAATAAGGTTCGTTAATGCAAAACTGAAATAAAAAAGGGTAGACTGTAACGTCAATGCCTCATCTGCTTTGCATATCATGGATGGCATTAATGAAATTCTGTTTGATGAAATCATGTGAGAAATCCATAATTTTGTCATGCCGATAACCGATTGTAACGAACACTTTTTATTTTGTACGTTTGAAACGTTTTCTAAATGCTTAAAGTCGATGTGAAACATAGAGAGGTCATTCACTTTAAGTTATGAAGTACTGGCCACAGAGAGAGAGAGAGAGAGAGAGAGAGGGAGAGAGAGAGATTTGATGTTATTGATTGTTTCTAGCATAAGTTTACTTGCAATGTTGTGACAGTGGGATATATTTTTCTTTAGTCAGTTTTTTTTTTTGCTGTTTGAGTTATGTCTATTATTTTGTTAAAGTAGTAGTGAATATCATGCACAGAAACGTTGCTTGTATTAAACAGGGATTCGTTTTACAGCTGTTGTGTTATTACTAAAAAATCATTTTTAGACAAGTTCGTCAGTTTTATTGAACTTCATTCCTCCCCCCCCCCTCCCCCCTTTCGTCGGCTTTGCTGTAAATTAAAGGACAAGTCCACCTTCATAGACATGTGGATAGAGTGAATGCAGAAATATTAGTAGAACACATTAGTGAGGGTTTGAGGAAAATAGGACAACCCGTTAAAAAGTTATGAATTTTTGAAGTTTCGGCTAAGTCACTGCTGGATGAGAAGACTACTAACAGCCTGTGATGTTAATGTGTACAACGATATAAAGAAAATATAGAAAAAAAAATCAACATATTTTCACTTTTCTCTCATAATAAAAGAACGCTTGACTTGCCTCTTTCAGAAGGCAGGGGGGGGGGGGAATAATATTACCCTTAACATACGTCAGCGACAAGTCGAGGAAATGTGCACTTTTTTTTCAAAAAATAAAAATTCGTGAAATTCTCTTTACATTTTCCTAATATCGTTGTAGGCCTACGCATGTGACATCATACACTGTAGTAGTGTTCTCATCCAGCAGTGACTGCACAGAAACTTAAAAAAAAAATTAATAACTTGTGAATGGATTGTCCGATTTTCCCCAAACTTTCACGAAGTGCTCTACTAATATTGCTGGATTCATTCATTCCATGCATTTATGAGGGTGAACTTGTCACTAAAATGCTATCTTGAATAGCCACTCATTTTGTTATAGGCTCGTTTAGCAAGGCTGTTTTTTTTTTTTTTTTTTTTTTTTTTTTTTTTTATAAAGAAAACGGTCTGCACAGTTTTGTTTCACTGGAAATTGACCACCAGTAACACAATTCACTTTCTACAGCACACGTTGCCCCATGCAATGATCAATACATGATCATAATTTGATGCACGGAAATGACCTCGGGTTGGTATAACACAATGGCCTTTCTCACATACAGGTCTGGCCTTTCTCCCATACAGGTCAGCTCGCCATTGTCAGAGCCCCGACCATCGAAGCGAAGCGACCCGAAACCAAGAGGCTTGCAGGGCTATATATGCCTTCCTCTCTCGTTATGCTCTCACCAAAAGGGTTGTTGTTGTTGTTGTTGTTTTGGTTTTAATGGCGTGTATCACTCAAGATTGAGTATTTACACCAGACTTCGACAAAGTATAGCCTTGAATCAGTGTGTGCTCAGCTACACACTTAATACTAATAAGTTCGTTCATTTAATTTTCCATCTGACAAGATGGCTGGATATACAAAGCCCACATTCAGCTGCATCAGCTGGTCTTCCATGGGGTCCACTTTTATGTATTTGGGACCGACTCCTTAACAGCTGGTTTGTTTATTCGTTTGTTTGTTTGTCTTTATCTTCACTTATGTCCTGTTCATGTTAAGACGAACAGACTTAGGCCTACATGGTATCTCAATATGCTGTTCATCTGTGTCTCTCCCTTTTCATTAATCCTTCTCAGCCATTGTAATTTGGGTTACGTAATTTATACGGACGAGTGGTGCATACACCGGTAATCGTTGCAAGGGAGGAGACAGGGTGCTAGGGGTCAGAACGATTTCATTTCCGTTTCATCCATTTTCCGTTGCCCCCCCCCCCCCAAAAAAAAAGAAAGAAATAAAACAAAACAAACTAAACAAACACACACGTGCACACGCACACACACACACACACACATCAACAGACACCGACTCATTACATAGTGAGATTTTTTTTTTATCTAACTATGTGATGCTGATAAAAAAAGGTTTTATCTAACTATGTGATGCTGATATCGCCGTAGAACATAATGACCACAATAACAACGACTACAATGATACAAAGCACACATAGGACAAATCAATACCATGAACAATATTATAGAAACATGAATGCTAATAAAAACATACAAAAATGATAAGAAAATTTTAAAAGAAGACCAAAAAAAACAAAACACAAAAAACGAATCTTTTCATCACTAGTCATCTACCTTTAGCAGAAATAATTTTGGCCTGATTTGTAAGGAGTGCTCCGGACCCAGACCCCGTCCTCTTCCAACTTTTGTAGATGGACTGCAGATCTGGGAGGGGAAAATAAATGATACGCTGTAGTAATAAAACAAACAAACAAACAAACAAACAAGCATGTGTTTGGCCACACCCAGGGTTACGGAGCAGATTTAATCGGGGGGGGGGGGTGCTAATGAATATTGGCCTACCGATGTGTTTCAGCTTGCACATTTTGTTTGTACATATATGATTATAAGTCAAAACGGAAGTCAAATCTGGGATAAACTATCATGACGTGTGGGCGTCTAATCATACACTGTTCAAAAAAAATTTTTTTTGAATTACATTTTATATAATATGAACAATATTCAGAGCAAAATGAATTTGTTGGTTTGTTTGCATTAATTTTTTACAGATAGTTTCGTTATCTTAACTCTTCTATACAAAGATCATTCAAACAGATCTATGAATTAATCACATGCTGGCAATTAATGACCACTGGCAAATGAAATTATATGATTTTCATATCATATGAGCATCCCCAACACTCAACAATATCTATCTACTCTGCTTGGGAGTTCTTATCACTTTCTAAATTTCACCTATCATTCTTACGTTATCAAAATTATTTGGCAGCTGCATCACATATAGGTGTATACATTGTATTTCAGACCTCCTTCAAAGTTTGATACTGTAACAAAAGATATGGACAAAATCGAGCAGTGGGCGATCTATCACTGCACCTCAGTGGTTGTAGAATGGCGCCATCTTGCGGTAGGGAGGAACCGGAGTGTTGAGAATAAATGGCGACTGTTTACCTTTGCTGGGAGTAGGAAGGCGATGCCAGTGGTATGTTGTCTCAGTTTCTGTACCTAAGTTTCTCATTACTGCCCCCCTTTCGTTGAGAACATTTAACGATAAACGTTATAGCCTCGTTATGTATGCCTAAATATTGATTTTCAATAACGAGACTCTTGGGTAGGTCTTGTTAGCTTAAGTGTTGCTTGAACGTCTATCCTAAATATGTGTAGCTTCTGTTCTGGACCGTCTCTTGCCAGCCTTGAGTTGTGAATAACGTGTAACGTTAGAATGCTACGGCATCATCTAGCTAGTCTGCCTTGTTGAACGTATGCACGGGAAGACGGGTGACACAGTCAATGCAATAACTACCCGGTAATTTTATATCATGCATTTCATGGCAGGAATTCTCTGTAGAAGCTTGGATTATTAATTTTGTGAAGAATATTCGGAGTGAAGCAGCCGCCGTTTTATTGATTTCATGAAAAATGTTAGAACTCTGTCTACACTAAACAGTGAGTTACTATTTAGATCAATAATGATTCTCATATTTTATCCCTCTATTCTCGACACATTCTAATGTTACTGTTAGATATCTAGCATTCGTGTTGTTGTCTTCTGAAAGATGTGATTCTCATAATGTTTGATTGTTAGATTCTGAACCTCTAATCATTCCAGTTTGTGACAGGGTACCTATCTGCAGCAAGGCTAACAAGGCCAAGCAAGGGCCATGTCGTTCATTGATGAAAAGGCCCAATCAGGTGCAAGCAAGCTTAAGAGTAGGCCTAATGTTCTAATTTTCCTAATGTTAAAGTCTACTAGAAATAGTCTGCTCATCGACCACCCTGGCTTTCTCACATATAAAATCAAAAGTACAATTGGGACGGGGCACAATATGCTGGAACGTTCGAACATGAATACATTGGGATACAGGTAAATAACCTGAGGAAACAGGAGGAAAAAGAATTGAAGAAAATCCTCATTTGTATTAGTAATACACAAGATTATTGTTAACATGTCTTTGCCATTCAGTAGATTTACGTGTTCTATCAATGGGAGAACGGGCGGTTGATTAAGATGAGCTTGCACTAGTGCACAGTATAAAATGTTACTTGCATTTGTCGCCAAGAATTCCGCGTGTGCAATATGAGTCAGCATTCTGAGCTGGGGATATGAATCTCTCTTTTTTTCTTTTTTTTTTTTTTTTTACCTTGAGTGATATGAAATTAAGATGAAACTGAGGGATATTTTCCAAGATACAAGGCATTTAATCAAAGAGCGGTGATTGAGTAGTAGGTATTGAAACTTCAAGCATGAATGTACTTCATTAGGACACCGCTTTTATGTTTGTCCCCTTCTACTCACTCTCTTTCTATGTCACTGCACCTCACTATCGCAGCATTGTCTGTCGTTAATGTCGCTTTTTAACACTGTCCAAGATTATTTCAAGATGCTAGGAGTGTTGCCATTACCAAAGTGGGATGTGATGTTCACCCAACTGAAATATTCATTTTCACCTGAATACTTTAGAGAAAAAATTCTCTAATACTGTAAAACATGATATATTCGCGGCATGAATTTTTTCGCGAATTGGAGTGGATGGCCTTTTTTGCGGCATGAAAATTTCGCGAACTGCCACTGGCATTCAATGCACATAGTGTAGAAACAAACTTTTGCGTGCATTTTAATTTCGCGAATTTCCGCGCTCGTGAAATTGAAATGCACGCGAACATTCCTCGTTTTACAGTATTACAATTTATGTCAAATTAGTACTGAAAGGAAAGATTTGATTTTTTAGTATCATTTATGAATATCGGAAGTCTACATAAAAACAGAAAAATTATGCAATTTTAATAACTTAATTTGTAGTTAATTTTGGCTTAATTTTATGCTCTTGATCATGATGTATTGCAAAGTTTATTCATGACAAATATTAAATACATACCAAAAGGTCCACAACTTGATTCTTGAATGAGTTGTGTAAAAAGAAAAAAAAATCTTGATATTGTGCATTAATCACACATTACAGGTGTAGAGTTCCTTGAAGCAGGGGTTTACTCACAGGCCTTGGAAGCTCTAGGGGTGAAGATTCTCTCATACGATCTGGTAGCCCAACCAGACACTGTTACGCTATGCGAAAACAGCGTCTGACGAGCACGGCATGCAGCCTCGAAGTGAGGAACCTCAACACAGCTACAAAACTTAAGAACATGTATACTTTTCTCCTTTAAACAGAATACTTTACTCACGTTAAATGCATGTTTCTATTAGAGAAGAATAGTTCGCCACACTGGGTCCATGGAGACCACTTGCGATAAGTCCGTGGAACAAATAAATGACACTTTCTGGCGCAATTCCTGACCGTCGGGCTTCGTCGTTGCAGAATTCAAAATGGCGCCTTGACTTATGCGCATGCGTGACCGGATGTGCTCCAGAGCGAGCGCGTGTGCGTTGAAAGTGTCGAACAAACCTTGGCGTCTGCTACACAATAACCGTGGTATGGAGCTCAATGTTACTCGCCCGACCAGACGCCAGCCGCCGCCAAGCCCAGTACAGTTTATAGCTGTATACTAGTAACCGTGCGTACGCTGCTTGAGTGTAGCAGCACGGTCGACAGCGCGACCTTTTGAAAGGGCATTCACATCACGTGACCACCCGATATCTAAACTTGGCCTGGCGTGAAAGATTGTGTACCGTGTGGACATGCTGGATATGATGATCAATTTCGGTAAGTTTCATTGCGTACATTTGAATACTAATATCATCAGATGTAGAGTAAATATTGAAGAGTATACTCGATGAGTTTGAGGTGACAAAAATGATCGTAAGTATCAAAAGTCAAAGCTATTGTGATACGATTACGTCGCTCTCCTAGTGGTTGGTGGTCGTGCGAGTACAGCCCTGTCGCGACGTACCATGTACACAGCGACTGGGCTGTGTATAGTTAACGATCTGGCAACCTTACATATATGTCTGAACTCTTACCCACATAACATGAGCTGTAATCCAAGAATAAACATTACCCTGTGCATTTTTTAGTTTCTTTATCGGTGCATTCAATCCATTAACAAGCTTTTTATTACCTCCGCCAAGGGAGGAGGTTATGTTTTCGTTACCGTTGGTTTGTTTATTCGTTCGTTTGTTCGTTTGTCCGTCCGTGTGCAAAATAACTCAAAAAGTAGTTAACGGATTGGGATGAAACTTGCAGGAAAGGTTGAGAATGACACGAGTAACAAACGATTAACTTTTGGTAGTGATCCGAGAATTTTTTGGGAATTTATGAAGGATTTGGATATTTTGGCAGGTAGGGTCAATGAACTTGGGAGTTCAGGCTGCGCATATTTGAGGTTTGCATACGCGCACTAAAGTGCGTGCTCTAGTTTCTGCTGGGGAGAGGCACAACGCGCATCTGAGGGTTTATGACGTAACAAAGGCTTCTATATTTTGAAATCGGGCGATTTTTCAGTGGGTGAAAATCACTTATCTCTGTGGAAGAGCAAGATCATTAGTGGAAAGTACTACAGTAACTGCTTAGCGGAGGTCTGCGCTCTTGGAGTGCTTTTCTAGTTTTCAGCATGTCATCAAGTTAATGCACTAAGATGAAATGCATTATATTTTACCTGCAGTTTATAGTTAATTTATTATTATCATTTTTAACTCCATATCTTCAATTACCATAAAGCAATGCATGGGTGTGGTTTTGTTCCCTTTCTTCACTTCTGTAATTCAATTCAATCAACTGAACTCTTAACAACTTGTTCAGAGTTAACTTAACTGTATCCATACACTTACAAATTTGTATTAGGGTTTATATTTTCATGTACATGTACTTGGTACTTTTTTCAGTTGATGGTGAAATGACATCACAGTCTCTCTCCTAGACCATGAACATTCCAAAAACCTTTGTGATATTTCTAGGGCACAGATGCCACTTTTGTTTAGACATTGTCCTTTGCTGTGATATAAACACGAGTTTGCTTTCACCCGGAATCTAAATCTTTGATTTTCTCAAACAAATTCAACATAATTTTGACCATGGAGACCTTTCAGTCAAGAATTTAAAAAAATAAGTAAATAAATGCACATAATACAAAACAAACTCCCAAATATTTGGTGATTAAGATGCAACCTTGGTGTGAAAACATGACCTTTGAACTTCTTATCCCAATGCACAACCATGCCAGGTTTACTGCATGTTGAAACATAGATGGATGCACACAAAGATTGTGTTTGCATGGTGAGATTAAAGTTTGAAAAAGTTGTTAACAAATATACACAAACATGCCAGCATGCCTCTACCTTATACTGTAAAGCAGGAAGTAATTGTGGCATGACATTTTAGCAAATTGCCAGTGGCATCCACTGCATTTCACTTTGTAGGGACAAGAACTTTTGTGTGCATTTAAATTGTGTGAATCTTGGCTTTTGCAAAATTTGCAAAATTAAAATGCATGGAAACATTTTTGGTTTTACAGTAATTACCCTACTGCTCTCTCTGGACAGCGTTCACTGCTGTCCATTGCTGCATTGGGCATACTTTGTATTTGATGGCCCTCGGTAAGCACTTAATGATGAAAACTCTTTTTCTCACATTTGTGTTTCCTGGGCAAATTTTGTGTTATAAATTAAGGGGGAGCCATGTACATATTGCCAGTGATTTTGGTAGTGACGTCAAGATATGTTTCTGTATACATCAAAATTTAACATGTGATATGTATGAAGATAGAGAAAGAGATAAATGGAGAGAGAATGGTATAAAATTCTAATGCTAACAATGCTAATCAATGGCGATTAATGCTAATGGATGACTCTAAGGGTCATTTTATGTGTAGGTTTCAAACAAAAATACTGTTACTATCACTTATACCTAACCTTGTATTTTTTTTAAAAAGATGTCTGAAATGTTAGTCAGTCATTGAAGAGGAAAGTAAGAGATACATTTTCGTGGGTAGAAGATGCAATCCTAGGTCATTTGTTGTAAACCTTCCAAAGGTGAGATTGATCAATACGTGCTGTACTTTTATAGCAGAGTACATAAGATTATGGACTGAAATTTGACTCATGTTCTTTGGTACTGTAGATCTATTGAAAGAATCATAACTTTCAGTTTAACTTGGATGACATAACTTAGACAGTGACATCTACTTGCCTATAGATGTGGAATTGTTTTCTAATGACTGTGCAGTGTAGAACAAAGCACACTAAAGATCTACAAATGTTATGGGGTTGTGGGTTGTCGTTTTTGATACGTACCTTACGGCTTTGTTCTCTTGGAGGTGCGTGAGATTTTGACAATGGAATCTTGAGTGAAACTTGGATTCATTGCTTCAGAGCCAATAAGGAATTCATCACATTAAAGGTCCAGTTTACCTTTGCGAGGAGTGATTTTAAGAATATTCAAGATATCACATTTGATGCATTTCACAAAACATCCTACCATATAACATTTTCGCAATAAAGCTTAAAATATAAGGAGATATCAGTATTTTTCTCAATAAACCATAACTCTAGACGGTTTAATCTGGAAGCATTCATATTATACCTATTGTTCACATTTTGTGTATTCAACAATACTTAACATTGATTATACGGATTCAAATTTTTACAGTGGTTGTTTCTATCCCTAACTCACATTTTAGAGCTATTCTGAAGTACTAATACTGGGCTTTTGTTTCATCTGAAAATTGTAAATTATGCCTTTAATGGCACTCGTGAGCGTGTCTTACCCAAGATAAATTTGTTATATATTGATCACAGAGTGATTGGCACTGATTATATTCATTGTTATTGATTGCAGTTTGGCACATTTTTATGAGCCTGTATTGATATGTACACATGTTGTATCATGTGTTTGTGAGAGCGAAAAGAGTGATAGGTAGACTAGTGTAAAGCGATTGAGACCAAACTCACTGGTCAGTGACTCTTACTTTATTTATTTTATTTTATTTATTTATTTCACATATTTTGAAAGGGTTGCTTGTTCAGCAAGGTCTGGTTTTCAGCAAGGCCCTTTAAAAAAAAAAAAACAACACATAAAATATACAATACAGAACATTAAAATTCGCAAAATTGCATTAATAATATACACATTTAGCTGTAAAATGTCGTATCCGGGCAATTACCCCCAGAGGGCAATTACCCCTCGGCCAAATACTGGTTAGTGGTAAGGTTAGAGTAAAGATTAGGGTTAGGGTTAGGTTTAGGGTTAGGAGTTTGGGTTAGGGTTAGGGTTAGGTTCAGGATTAGGATTAGGATTAGGGCCAGGGGAAGGGTGCGGGGTAATTGCCCAGGGGGTAATTGCCCTAGACCTGTAAAATGTTGCAGAATTTCAGAATTTTTACCAATTTATCATCGGGGCTAGTGGCCTTCTGTACAGACAATCCATCAATTTCTCTAACTGCAAATCAAGTGTCACACTGGGTAATTCAAAAATTTGATTAGGCTCAAAACGATGATTGTCACTGGCTTCATCATATGAGCCATTACTTCCAATCAACGTCTCATTTCCCCCAGGCTTGATCTACATCATTTTCGGAACATATTTTCAGCAAAAGGCAATCGTAGGAGATTATTTACAAAATTTTCTTCAATAAAGTTTTTGAAAGTTCTAAACTGCACAGTATTTGTTTGGATGTCAATAGATTTGTTACCAATGATGGTAAAAGTTAAAAAGTGATCGCTAATGTGGGTTTTCACAACACCAGACACAGAGTGATCGTCTGGGCAAGTAGTATACATATGATCAATAAGAGTATTGGTGTTCGGGGGTTACACGAGTAGGAGAAGTTATACATGTAAGCTGCGTTAAAAGTGCCCCTTGCATAACTGACAATAATGTTTGCGTGTTACAGTCAAGATTCTCAGAAAGCAGATCACAGTTAAGATCTCCCATAATTAATGTTTCACCATCATAATCTATTGCCTTATCAAACATAACGCCCAGAGTATCAAAAAGTCAACTGAACAATTGGGCGGGCGATAGACAACACATATGAGTAACGATTTGAAGTGTCGCAGTTTAACTTTGATCCATAAAGCCTCTAAGTCACATTCAATGTCAAGTAACCGATGGTAAACAATGATCTTCCTTACGTATCATAACAACACTCCCATGCCGGGTTCTGTCTTTCCTGATAAGATCAAATTTGTCTAGTTGTAGTTCACGAACACTCACAGTATCGTCACGAGTTTCGCTGAATTTTTGAACAAGTACTTATTCCATTTAACTTGCATGGAATTGAGTTAATATTTAAATGACAAATACGAAGACCATATTTTGATATGATCAGTATACTTCCTTCCTCATCGAGATCAATGTACGGAAATGCAGCTAGTGATTCCTCGGATTCAGAACCATTCGCGCCATTGCTAGTGAGTCCATCCAGTCCCGAGGGAAGACTCGTCCTCTGGGTCTCCGACGTCGATGATTGGACAATCAGTGATCCTGAAAAGGCTCGTCGTCGGTGATACTTCAAGAATCGCAACATAGATGGCGTATGATGTTTTGTGCGAAGACGATTACGCTGCTGTCATTCAAGTGAACACTGTCCATGGCGAGGTGAACATTAGGATCAATGCAGCTGTTGTCAATCACATTCTAACCGCGATCATTGGCTAGCAGTTTGTTGTGGGCGTTGACGTTATCAACTTTCATGCGCTCAGAACGAGATTCGCCACGTCGATGTATGATTGTTGACAATGTTACTGTATTCACGTTCGTTTTGGTAACGATCTCCTTGGACAAAGACGATAGTTTGGCGACTATTTCATCCTCGCCATCGCTCTTCATGTTGTTTGTTCC
This sequence comes from Diadema setosum, assembly GCA_033980235.1. NCBI lineage: Eukaryota > Metazoa > Echinodermata > Echinoidea > Diadematoida > Diadematidae > Diadema > Diadema setosum. The sequence continues at coordinate 48,719,721 of CM067060.1, forward strand.
GAGGTGACGAATAGTTTCTGAGGGTTCAGCATTCATAGCCAGCTCATGAATGGCTTCACACGCATCCTCTATTTTGGCACCTCGGAGTGTTTGACACTTGACTTTCACTCGTCTCGACAGTTTGTTAGGTTGAATGTGCTTTACCATGGAGTCGCCTTTCAAAAGGACATCGGCTTTGTTTGGTCCAACGGCGTTTATAGTTTGTGGGCACTCTTGCACAGTAGCATTTGAATGAGCTGCGAATAATTCCCGTTGCTTTCTACGATAGTCGTTAATCTGGTGCGTCAGATTATCAATAGTCGGGCACGCTGCAGCATCATTATCAACATTCTGGTTTGTAGCTTGACTCGATGACACATTTTCTTCCTTGACCGAGTTTACAGGGTCCACGGTTGCAATAAGAGAGTCGAAAGCCCCAGCTGTTGATGCAACCTGCTTCTTCAAAAGAGCAAGTTGGGGGCCAATAGCACCACATTTACATATGTTTGCTACCTTTTGTTGTGGAGTACTTTCGCTTTGTTCGCTCTTGTCGTTGTTGCTGATTAAGATAAAAAGGCGGCATATATCTTCCTTCAACGAGGGATACATTGTACAAAGTTTACTGGTTAATGTATCACAGTCTTCTCCCTCTGATCCAATTGTAGCATTTTTGGTGGCAGTAACGAGGCTGTTTTTTGTCTCGTATTTTGGTAGTTTGTATTTAAATGTGTCTGTTCCAGGTTCTCCAACACAGCCATTGGTTTTCATGGTAGCCGTTCTTGTGGCAATGGTACAGAAGTAAGTTAAAACACAAAGTGAAAGGGAATTCAGGGAGAATTCCAAAGTGCAATGTCAACACAATATATTACGATGTACACACATAGTCAGAAGTAGTTCGATGAAAAATACGATACTTGTCTTGTTGGATTACTTGAAAAGTACATGGAATAATCTGATGCATTGAATGCCTACTCTGGTGTCGCTATATACCCCACATGGTTACACAGCCGGGACGAGTCCGTGCGTTGACTGGACAACCGCGAAACGACTGAATCGCACATTTTCCATCACAGATTGGAAAACATGGTGTAAATTCTGCAAAACCAGAAGGGTTTTCATTCCAATGTGTATAGTCAGCAACACATACGTATGTATATGCAGCTTTCCAGTCATTTTCAAGTCCAGATCCTGGTTAGGTTTTCACGATTTGATTGCATACGAAGATTACCGAAGTTGAGCTGTCATTTCGTTGTGTGTAATGTTCATCACAAGAGCTTTAAATCTTTACAATGTACATGTATGTCAAATTCTGATGAAACTTGCTAACCTTTTGTTTGCTAGCTTATGTGTAGATCAACTTCATTATAGAGTGAAATTTACTTTGTTGACTCTGAAATTATTACCTTGATGTTATTAGCTCTTATTTATTTATTTATTTTTTTTTTTGCAAGAAGGAAATACTTAAGAGAAAAATACTGAAGGGAAATTTACAGTTTTGTACTAAATATTTTGTTGCTTTTCAGAAACTGATACTCAAACCATCTTTTTGTATGAATATAAATGTTGCACCAATGTGAAGCTGTCTATGTAGAGAGGGAAATGTACAAGCTGTTGTTTTCTTGAGAGTTTAAATTTTGCAAATTTAACAACACAAAAAAATGTCTCCATATGCTAGGGTAACAATGCTTTTACTATTGCCTTAGTGTCAACTTGCAAAAACATCTGGCAGGAAATGTCTCTGACATCATTCATGAAAATATCTGTACGCAAAAATAATGGCTTATACAAGTTGTACAGTACTTAGCAAGAACTTTGAAAATGAGCTAAAAACTTATTCTCAAAGACCTGTAAACAGAATCCAAGTGATCACTGACTCTGTCATATTTTGAAATCATGATGTGATTCATGCAAGTTCATAATCAGTAAATAGCAGCATCACAGTGAGTGTGAATATAGCTCAGTGATATATTTGTTATTTTATAGGTCATACAGCTTCTAAAGATTAAAAAAGACCTTATGATCATGTGTTTTGAATGTTGATTGTGGACACGTTCATTCTGATGTAGGAAGCTTTAACCAAGTGAATTGAGGAGTGTGAAGGATGAAAAACTGCTGAGTGATATTATACTCTGTAAAATATTACTGAAATTTCTTGTTTTTTTCTCTGTCAAAGTATCTATGACAATTTACAGGTTAGATTTATAGTAATTGCAATTACTATGACAATAGGTCAGCAACAGTCTTGTCGGCTGTATACTTTGTCTCTTGCATACAGTTGAGAAACTTATTTACCATTGAGTCACTTGTTTTGCTGTGGCCATGGTGTCTTCAGTGGGATCTGCATACCATAGTGATACAGAACACCTTTCCTGGTTACGGGGGTAGCTCTTTGATCTCTTAGTGTTGTGTCCATTCCCGCTAAATCACAGGGGGGAAAAGGAAGAGAATGGTGAAAACAAAAACAATAAAAAAGGAGTGAAATTTCACAGCGAAATGATAGATGATTACAGCGTACCAGTAACCTATGTTATACTAGTATGTTTGCTACATTTGTAGAATATACTTAATTAAGACATGCCCTTTGCAAAATATTAGAGAGTTTTTGACACATTGATTTTCATTTATTAGGGTTTAAATGTAATCTTTAAAGAGTATACAAAAACAAAAATGACTTGAAATAGACTAGTTGATCACTCAATTCTTTCAATCATATGACTGCATTATTAATATTTTTTCCCAAATATGTCTTGAATGATAGTGATAAGCAGTGTGTGCGTGTGATCAGCCAATCGATCGACATAGAATCTCCATATTATTTGTAAAAACGTACGCACGTACACCATAGATAGACGGTGCACACATCAGTACCAGTGCTTACGGAGCAGTTCTTGAAGGCGGGGAGCACAAGTGCCAAATTGTTGTAGAGATATGATCTGATTTAGCAAAATACTTTCGGGGGCTGTCTCAGGTGAATTGTGGCTGGTTTTTTTTTTTTTTGTTTTGTTGTTTTTTTTTTTGTGTGTGTATTCTAGCTTCATACAAATTTGATTACCAGGGAATTGGAGCACTTACAGGCATAATTTACCATTTGCAGATGAAATAAAAAGCCAGCATTAGTGCTTTAAAATAGTTCCAGAATGTGAGTTTGGGATAGAAACAACAACTGTAAAAATTTGAATCTGTATGATCAATGGTAAGTATTGTTAAGTAGACAAAATATGAACAATGGTTGTAATAAACATGTTGCCAGACAATAAAACCATCTACAGTTATGATTTAATAAGAAATATAGTGATATCTCCTTATATTTTGGGCTTTATTGCAAAAATCGTATATATGGTAGGATGTTTTGTGATATAAAAAACCTATACATGTACATATGCATCAAACATGATATCTTGAATATTTTTTTAATCCCTTTTACCAAAGGTAAACAGGACCTTTAAAAACTTGCGGAAGGAAAGAATAAAATAGGTACAGCTGTAAGAGTGAGAGCAGGACTAGAACTAGCAGGTTCCTAAAGGAGTTTGAGGGAGCTGGGAAATATCCATTTCAAGGCGTTCATCTTCCTTGTTTAATTAATTGGTAACATGTACAGGATCCAACATATCTAAGAGATCCACCAAGCTCCTCTTGCAGCACTTCGGGGATATTCTCTAATCTGGTATTAACTCATGTCTCATGTTAGCGCAAGACTGTCATTCAAATTCATGATTTTCGAATCCTGCTCGAGTATGTACGCCCATGATTTTTTTATCATGGCTACTACTAAAACACTGATCAATTCAGTGCTTATTTACGTCGATGTAGGGCAATTTGTCAATCAGTTGCAATGAAAACATCTCGACGGAAGAAAATCATGAATTTGAATAACAAAAGCAGTACCCGCTGCATGCTATAAGGATTAGAACCAACACTTGCTTTCGGGCGAAAGCTCGGTGGTCTAGTGGAGATGACGCCTGTCCGGTTATCAGGAAGTCGTAGGTTCGAATCCTGCTCGAGTATGTACGCCCATGATTTTTTTATCATGGCTACTACTAAAACACTGATCAATTCAGTGCTTATTTACGTCGATGTAGGGCAATTTGTCAATCAGTTGCAATGAAAACATCTCGACGGAAGAAAATCATGAATTTGAATAACAAAAGCAGTACCCGCTGCATGCTATAAGGATTAGAACCAACACTTGCTTTCGGGCGAAAGCTCGGTGGTCTAGTGGAGATGACGCCTGTCCGGTTATCAGGAAGTCGTAGGTTCGAATCCTGCTCGAGTATGTACGCCCATGATTTTTTTATCATGGCTACTACTAAAACACTGATCAATTCAGTGCTTATTTACGTCGATGTAGGGCAATTTGTCAATCAGTTGCAATGAAAACATCTCGACGGAAGAAAATCATGAATTTGAATAACAAAAGCAGTACCCGCTGCATGCTATAAGGATTAGAACCAACACTTGCTTTCGGGCGAAAGCTCGGTGGTCTAGTGGAGATGACGCCTGTCCGGTTATCAGGAAGTCGTAGGTTCGAATCCTGCTCGAGTATGTACGCCCATGATTTTTTTTATCATGGCTACTACTAAAACACTGATCAATTCAGTGCTTATTTACGTCGATGTAGGGCAATTTGTCAATCAGTTGCAAAGACTGTCATTGCCTTAATCCTTCATCATCATGCCAAATGGATTTGGATTTCTGGCACTCAAGGTCTCTGAACCCAGACAAGGAAGATGTAGCCTGGATAACGGGGTCACCTCTTTCCTCTGCTTGCTTACATATTTCAAACTTTAGAAGTGTAGCTTGTGTCAGGATATCTGATGACTTTAGGTCGAATTTACCCCTGTTGGAGATTGTTCAGGTTTATAAAAGCAGCGAATCAGTAAATATCTGAGCATTGGATATATGACCCCGTTTACAGTGCGGGGCCGGGCTCGGCCGCGACCGAGCCCGGCCTCAGATTGCGCGGCCGAGCTTCGCAATTTTGTCCGTTTACACTGCTGGGCTCGGCCGCGCTTTTGATTCAAACCTTTCAATGTTTTGTCGTAGTGGCGCTCTGCTTGTAAACAAATGCAATTTGGTATTGTCTGGTTTTCAGACCCTTTGCCAAATGAATTCTGTGGCGACGAAGTCGCCGTTCGGGCAAAGGCCTTTGCCGAAGGAAAGAATCCTTTGCAGGACAAAACCACCTTAAACTATACTGGTTTTCGACGTTGAGGGGGTTAATATCCTGAATAGCGAAAGATACAGGCAGAGGGTTTGGAAGCCAGACTAAAATTGGCCGCGCAATTGGCCCAGTTTGCGTTTACACTGAGAAAAGGCCGGGCTCGGCCGCGGCTCGGCCGCGGCCGAGACCACCTCCAGAGGCCTCGCATTTGGCCTTTTGCGCGTTTACACTGAAGCGAGGCTGGACTCGGCCGCGGCCGAGCCTCGCACTGTAAACGGGGTCTATGTTGCATCTAGAAAAAGGGTAAGAGGATTGACCTTTGGAATTTGTGTATCCATTATGCTATATTTGAGACTTTATTTTTGCAACCTGGGTCTCCCGAACAATTTTGTCTAGATATTCTTGTCATTTTTTATACTGTACATGTATTTCACAAAGTCTTACTGTTTAATCCCCCTCGAAATTCATAAAAGTTTTGAACCCGATGCTTTTTGGGATTTGTAAAGAGCATCACATAGGCTGCTTTTATCATCTTTCCCATATTTGAACATGTTTCAGTACCACCCACAATCAAAATGACAAGGCCTTCCTCTCAATTTGAGATAGAGATGGTAAATGCAACAACTTGAGAATCGCAAACTGAAAGGCCTTTGCATCCACTGCGTAGCGCGCTGTTTGACACGATTAGCTGAGATTATGTAGTTGGTGTGTGTAGGTCCAAGCTATAAACGTGTTCAAAATAACTTAGGATTTATCATCTGTGCAGAAACGCATTTCTTGTGCAAACATGTTTGAGATCACTCTTTTTTTTTTTTTTGCGCTTTAAGCCCATTATCAAAATAGCTTTGAGTTTATCATCAATTCAATTCCAGGTTTTATTTTTACATCTGCTCAAACCTCCCTGAAAGTTGTTTGGAAACCTTAATTCTATGCCAGAAGTGAGTTTGGTGATAAACACTATCTCAGGATTATAGAAATCACTATTTTTTATATCTGGTGTTTTGTATTTTCATTTGAAGTATTTGAAGTAAAATGTAAATGATTTGGATTGTAACGTTAAGGTAGGGAATCCCATTTGCAGGCCTTAAATGAAGAGTTGTATAAATACAGTGGTATGTTGAAGAGAGTATCATTTTGGAAACTCCCATAAAGTATTGAAAGTGGAAAGTAACATTTAGTACATTTTTATTGACCGTTAGATTTTGAATTGAATTTTTTTCGGGGCTCACCGTAAATTCCAGTACATTACTAGGCTACCTTTGCAGACCCATGCACTGCATGCGTGTCCATCATGTATATTTTGTGAAGAAAGTTCATCAAAACTTACAAACATTTCTATATACATTCTTGCCACACACTCTATATGTTATTACATCAGCTCTTATACTTTTAGATTTGTGTTTATAGATAAAAAAAAATACAGAAGACTGCAACAAAAAGGCTTAAGTGTGGCTGACACACAGAACTACTGAGTAGTTGAGTTTTGTGCATTATTCAAATTGTAGATAACTGTTGACTTCCAAATTTCTCAGCAGTGGCCTAAACAAGTCCCCTGAGGTTCATATCTAATGTTTTGCTGCATTTTGGGAGTTCTGTAAAAGGTATCCCCTACCTTTAAGGAGTGCTGTGCTGTAAACTCCCTTGAACCCCTGCAAACAAATGACATGATTGGCCTGGGCATCTTGCCATACCGATTTATTCATCAGTGTGTTTTAGAAACATTACACCATTTTGTGACACAAAGTCATGCAGACATTTCCTAAAAAAAGAACAGCACATTGCACAATACAAGCAGAATATCTCATTACCTGTTTTTTTGTTAGACTACACACTTCACTGCACACACTTTACCCACACTCTGGAATGCCGTGTATTTTAGAGCCGGACGAGGAATGTTGAAATTCCTCAATTGTAAAAGCATGCTACCTACACGCTTATCACATCATGTTTTCTGTGAGTCATTTGGGATAAAATAACATCTGCCCTGTCTATGTGCAATGTAGTGGGCTTGGAACTTGGCACTGTTTGGGATAGATATTACACCACACATGGACGTGTGTCATGGTGTGTGTATACTTGCATACAATGTAGACATGTTGTCGGTGCCTGTCACTTTGTAGTATGATCATGGTGGTATGCAAATTTTATGCAAATGAGCTGCTTCAGTTATAGAACAGTTGAATTGAGAAGCATTGAGTGACAGACTAGGCTTTGTGTCCGACTGAAATATGAGCGGAGAGGAGAAAAATTGTGTTTTGTATAACAACGACAAAAACAACAACAGCAAAGACTCTGGGGTCTATACTTCAATCAGTCAAAATTTAGTGTGTAGCATAAAGCTCATTGAATCTGGATGTGTTTGACTTTTTATGACTTGAAAATTTTGATAGTTAACTTTAATGCTGTAGTTACCAAGCATTTGTCCTCTTAAATTCTGATCTGATGTGACAATTTTTTAATTCTCTACTTAGTGCTGCTATCGTACTGAATGTCTGTCTTTGTTGAATAATGATACCATAATACTGGCTTGTGTAACAAGTCTAGGCTATTTACCATCTTTAGCACAATATGGTAACAACCCTGGACAATTGTGAATAACATACATTGTTTATAGTCAATTACTTTTGATCTCTGGGAATGATTTGTGTAGTTAGGCATACCAACAACAATAACAGCAGTATAATTACAGTGATGATGATATCCTGGTATCTTTGTGTATAGACCTGTATTGAATGAACACTGCCAAGGGTATTATTGTGTTCACTGTTTAACACCTGTGTGTCTTTACATCCTGAGAGCCATGACTAAAGGGAGTGTGAAAAAAAAACCCTCAAACAGACACTGTTATTATGCACTGTAGGTCAAGGTAGATCAACTGCATGTACAGGGCCTGCATAATTACTCAGTACTGTCGTGTGTGCACCTACCTCATGCCTTCATTCCACTATCCAAACCAGGGGTCTGTTCGCTATTGCTGCAATCACCTGTGTGTGACAGTTTAATTCTATAGGATCCATTTTCTCCCATTCTTAATTGGCATCCAGCTTAATATTGCAGAGGGAACTTAATCATTTCAGCCAATTTGTGTCATATTAGTAGCCGGCATGGTTCTATGTGCTGAATTGCTGTTTAGATTTCGCTTAGAATGTACTTGTATGAAACCAGAAGACACCACACTGTTGTAGATTCACGAATGTATACAGTATGCTTGATTTTGGAGTCAGGGTGATCATTTTGTACTCTGTATTGGGTTGCTTTTATCATGCTTCATGCAAGATTTGTCAGTGGTTATTTTGTAGATAGCTCTAATCAAAAGGGGTAAAATTTTAGCAGCTACAAACGTGTAGGGATCAATTTGCAACTATAAACCAAAATATGCATCAGACTGATGTCAAAATCGTCAAACTGATATCAAAATCTTCGGACTGAATGAGAGGTGTTGGTGAACAATGAAGACTGGTGAATCACCCTATATTGTAGGAATATGTTGTAAGTAATGAATAGAGGGCACATCGAGCAGAGAGGAAAAACCTGTCTCAGGCTGTACAGAGTCACCTGTTCTCGTGAGGAAATACAATATTGATTCCAAGGAGCTGGGTTCTGTGTGTGGTTCACCTGCTCTTTAATAATTACAGAAGTAACCAGTGCAACAGAGTTGTGTGTCTCTCTCTCATTACACTACACTGTACATTGCACTGTGGAAATCCTAAGTGTGCAAGCTGTGTGTGTTTCCAACACTTCAGATACAAAATTACAAGCACCACATTCTCTAACACGAATTGGGAGGGGGGGGGGGGGAGAAGAGAGAAATTCCAAGAAATTTGGCTACACCGCAAGTGAGGAGTTCTATGCAAGTGATATTGTAGTCACATTCACAGGCCTGCCAAATTTGAGATTCCAATGGGGTGACATAATTGATTCACTGATATTTACAAGGTACTTTGGTAAAAACAATCAAACAAAAATAAAGCAAAAACAGACAAAAACAAAAACCAAAAGGTACACCTCTTGTGTTGTCTTGCTGTAGTTATTATGACAGTTATGTTCAAAATGCAACATGTTGTATATAACATAATCTTTTCAATATATGAATGCCACTTGAGTCTTTTTTGTTGCTGAAGGCAGGGGCATTCATATGAATGAATGTGGAGGACATCGGCTCAAGGGCCATGTTTCCTTAAAGTTTGAAGGTTAGGGACTCAATAACACTGAGCACAAGTGTCGAGAGTAAATACAACAGGTTCCCACTTGTCTTCACAAGGGACAGTATGGAATTGACACGCACGCAACTGCTGCTCTGTAGGAAATGAAGCCTGTTTGGATGTGTGTACAAATAGTAACATGCCCAGGGTAACCTGACCGTATGAGTCACGTATTTAAAAGTGCGTATGTCGATCTGGCCGCTTTCAGACGTGGTTTGTATTCGTATTCATTCTTGTAGCATGTGGATTGTACACATGATGTAGAAGATTTTAATATTCTCTCAGCATACAGATAGCACGTATGGGAGCGTTCAGACTGTGCCCCTGGTTTACGATAAGTGCGGAGTGCAATGGAAGCTAATTGATATGCATGAGTGGTGTGTGGTTGGACCTGTGGAAAGCTTTAATAGCACACTGTGTTGATGACATTGGCATGTTGTCATGACTTTTTTTTTTTTTTTTGGATAAATTGTAGTCATATCAACCCATCATCACAAGCTGAGAATAAGCCCAATATCTTGCTTTATGTATAGTATCAATGTAAGACCATTGGGACATTCGTTATGAATATGAATGTACTATTATTGTATCAATGATGCCCAGACTATATTATACAGCATTACAGTGAAAGAACATTCAGATACACCAAAATAAATATGAGTGAATTCTCATCAAAAGAAAACCGTGCAATCTTGGATCCTTGCGATTTGCTCTGTTTGAACGCACAACGAGAGCCCGGTGCACTACGTACAGCTGTACGTACAAAATGCTTGCATTTGCAGTGTGCATGTGATCAAGCATATTGACTGACAGCGTGCTAGCATGTAGCGCTCAGCACTCTTTGCATCTCTCCATCTCAGATTTTGCACATTCTCTCGTTTTGAAATTCATAAAACGTCAAATGACAGTGATCTATTTTTAGGTATCATATAAAACAAATAATAATTCTTTTTTTTATTCATGCAATGGACAGAATATTTCATTTGGTGAAAGATGAAATCATTGATCTATTCAACTCAGCTGCACCTCATTGAATGGATCATTTCATCTTTCACCACATCAAACATTCTGTCAATTGCACTCATTTTTGTTGTTGTTGCTTACTGATAGACTATGAATGGTTAATTCTGCATTTTTGTAATCAATAGGCCTTGTCCCTATGCTCCTGTGTATTTGTGAATATGTACCACAAAGATCAGTAGAGCAAACTGTGCTCCATGAAAATGAAGCTGATGATTACAGCAAGAGAAATCATAGAGATCTGGCATCTTCAGTTCCAATTTGAATCTTACTGTGGTGTACTTGTAGCAAACTTGTCATACAAAGTGTTGTCTACCATGTGAGTTTAATACAGTATGTATGTACATTATGTATCAGAAAATACATCTCAAGGAAAAGGTAGCTGCTCAGGAATGTAGCGAAGCCTAAAAAAGCATACTTTGCTTTGTGAAAATTTTATCGAAAGTTGACAAAACTGAAGAAGGAAATGGGTACTTGAATATCAGGGAGTCTCCTGTGATGGTACAGTACACTTGTAGAGGGCATATTATCAAACCAGCCAATTGTATGGTTGTGCCGTTGTTTGTGTAGAAATCCTTAGATTGCATGGATACATGAAATGCTTTCACTTTTAGCTTTTATATTCTTTTCCTAATAACATTACTTGTATTTCCATGTACAACTGTACTCCAGAGCGAGATTTCCATGACACTACTCAAGGCATAACATCTTAGTTTTGATACAGCTGCCAAGACAAAGTCAATATTTGTATGCAAATTCTTCAAAATACTATAATTCCTTGACTTACTTTGACCAGGGCAGCCTTCCAGAGCTGCTTCTGTGCATACGAGTATCAGTCTAAAGTTAATGTTTGTTTTCTGACAAACTCCTGTAATTTGTTGGTCAGATAGGGTGTTCAGATGAAAAAAAAAAAAAAAATACTAGGATGGTACAGCTATACCAAAATGGTATAGCTATACGATGAATCTATACGTCTGAATGCTGACTACCAAAATGATGTATACCGAAACGATGGTCAGGGCATTGTTTTGAACTAGAACTCGATAACGAGTCAGCATTCCATCATGTCCGTCAAATGCGTCTGAATGTATGGCAACCATAGAATGGTATAACTGGGCGGGGCTTAATTGGAGCACGCACGAAAGGTGACCCCATGGCTGTCACTCATGACCATAACAGCATTTGCAGTGGGAAACTGCACATCTATATGTTTTCTAGAATGGTCGAGATTAGCATCGGAACGGTCTGTCAGCTATACGATGATTCTGTAAACGTTGTTTCTTTATTGAGTTTTGGTATAAACTGGCTTGGGTCTGAACAGGGGGTTTATGACGACTTTTTTTTTTACCAACAAAGAAGTCGATATACATATAATGTGACAGTTTAGTCATTATATCCAAAGTTGTATGTCATTTCTACTACACATGTACATATTTTTCTTTGCTGTTGATAATTGATGTTATTAGCATGTACATGGTCTATTTTCTATTTTGTTAAGGCATGGATATGTGTAAAATCAAATTATAAATTATCCATGAAACTGAAAGAGACAAAAAAGTAAGAATGAAAAAAGGCAAACGAGCACAACAAAGGGGTCAAATTATGGAGAAGCTTAAACCTCTGTAGTGTTATGTGTATCTGTATTTACTTCAGCTTTTGTCCCCAAAAATCCAAATTAGACAAACCAGCTTCTCATGAAGATTACATGGGTACAAGAATTGTATTAAGTAGCAAAATGGGAACTTGATATTTGACATACAATCTCACTGGTGCGCTCATTGGATTGCATCACCATGATCTAATGTAGGGCTTTTTACACTTGTAAATTTTTACTTAGCCCCGGACCAACGGTGGGGCTAAGGGGGGGCCTTAGCCCCACCGTTGGTACGGGACTATCCTTAGCCCACTTTCTGTTTACACTCGTTTTTGCCAAAGTGGGCTAGCCCCACCGATAGTACAGTACTATCTGGCCCTGCAAAATAGCAGGGGTTAGCACCGCAATTGTGGTGCTAGCACCGCAATTGCGGTGCCAAGCAAGTGAGTGTAAACAGAACGAAAAAATAATCCTGGGCTAAGCGACGGAGACGAAGTCCGACCCTCACTGACCAATCAGAAACGAGGTAATCAAGTGCTGCCGGTGCGTGCGTGTACGTGTACAGTACACAGCGTAATTATGAATATTCATGTGGTTTGGAAAGTCCGGGGCTAAGAAATATGAGTGTAAAAAGGTCAGTTTTCTCCTTAGCCCCGGACAAGAGATAGGACGGGACTAATTGGCGAGTGTAAAAAGCTGAAAAAATTGGTACGGGACTAACGATAGTCCTGGGTCAGAGAAAGTCCAGGGTTAAGAAACGCAAGTGTAAAAAGCCCTTGTGTGCGTAGCTTCTTTCCTCCACTCTCATATCGTGTATGTCCTGATTTTCATGTGAGTAAAATTTCTTGCTGAGGGGCTAAACACATATTCGTAGGTTGTTTAAAGGACAAGTTCACCTTCATAGACATGTGGGTTGAGTGAATGCAGCAATATTAGTAGAGCACATCACTGAGAGTTTGAGGAAAATTGGACAATCTGTTCAAAAGTTACGGCTGGATGAGAATGACTACTATAGCTTGTGATGTCACATGAGTACAACGATATAAAGAAACTATAAGAAAATTCAACATATTTTCACTTTTCTCGCATAACAAAAGAACACTCGACTTCTCTCTTTCAGAAGGCAAGGGGAATAATATTTCCCTTAAACGAGACGAAGAAATGTGCACTTTATTCAAAAAACAAAGTTCCTTATACCGTTGTACGCATGTGACATCACACACTGTAGTAGTCTCCTCATTCAGCAGTGATTGCACAGATGCTTTAAAAATTCATAACTTCTGAACGGATTGTCAGATTTTCCCCAAACTTTCACTAATGAGTTCTACTAATATTGCTGCATTCACTCAATCCACATGTACATGTATATGAAGGTGGACTTGTCCTTTAATTTGTCCTGTGCAATAACTTATCCGTATGTTTTCATCCTGCTCACAACACCCCCCCCCCCCCCCCGAATTTGATAATCATGTGACATCTCAATGCGTGAAAATCGATATACAACTGTAGTACACGCAAACAATCATACGACCTGCACAGAAAGCTACTAGCTTACGAGTGTACACGCATGCACTCAAATGAATACTAGGACACACATGTACCAAGGTATTATAGAGTGGTATTTGTCAGTTGATGAAGCACAGTTGATGGTTCAACCCGTTCAAAATGCAAGCTTTGCAGACTTTAGAATTTGTGCTAGCCAAAAGTAGCACTGAAAAGGTGAACATTAATGTACAGTGAATATTTTTGCATTACAGTATAAGAAAATGGAAATAGTATACTAATTAAAGTAAGGGCAGTAACTGAGGAAAACCTGGAGAAAATACAAGTGAAAAGCTAGCAGCATCTGTTTCTTCCCCTGTGTGGATATTGCATTATTAGTATTCCTTGGGAAGGTCAGCATTTTTCAGAACATCAAGCATTGTGGCAGGACTAAAGTCTCTTTCAGCAAGACACAGAAAAACGGTGTCATGGCACCATAAATTTGCAAGGTATCATCCATCGATATTCCTTGCCCTGGAATTTCATTTGTCTCAGTTTTGGGACAAATGTAACTTAGGTTTTTATCTTCTTTATTTATCACATCTATTTTCTTCAGGGGTTATGCATACAACTGTATATCTCCTAGATTTAAGTTCACTGTCCTCGGAAATACAAAGCATGCAGGTTTAGAACCCTAGATTACTGCAAAATGGGAGAGAATTTCACATTTTATCTGACCTCTAAAAAGCTTATAAATTTTTTTATGACTTCTTATATCGATGTAGATTTTGATTCATCCAGGTAGTATGTTAAAAGCGTGCAAATTTAATTTTTTCGACTGGACTGACTGTTCGACTGGACTTGTGAAAATCACAAGTCATGAAACTGTTCTCTCCGTGATTTTCACAAGTAAGTCCAGTCGAACAGATTTGATTTGCATGCTTTCATATGACTTCTTTTTTATAACTCAAGAAATTTGTATGCAGAGTGAAAAAAGACAGAGAAGAATAAATTATATCTTGATATCATGGTACATTGTATAATCTGGATACCTTTTTGAGTGAGCTGATTCATCAACTTCAAGGCAGAGTAAAGCAGATTCTATCATTTATCTATCTATTTAACTAGTTTAAATACAAATGGGACTCAGGAAGCTGCAATTAGGTACTGTAAACCATGTTATGTGCACTCAAATCTTGTTATAGATGAATATGACACTAGCATGTGATAGAAACACTTTTGATGCCATATATTTCATGCACTTTAACAGTATCATCATGGCAGTGCACAATGCTATGACCCGTAATTTACCCAACGTTTGAAAAGCTGTAGTTTTGGTATCAGAGTGTTTTTATGTCATCTCAGTTCGGTTTTTGTAATGTGCTGTGAATTACATTACATAGAAACGACAAGTTGTAGTAATTCATAATAGGGTTTAAGCCTGGTCCAGAGACTATCTACTTCCCCATAAATTGCTTCATTTTTGCCTGTGTGTTAATTATACTGCAATTCGTCCATAATGCAGGCATTTATAGGCAACTCTACATTGTAACCTATGCTCCGTGTCGACTCAACTTCGTATGTTCTGATAAGCGTTGGGAGTAGATACCAGTACTAATGCAAACAGCATCTTGCATTATCAAGAAAATTTCTTGCTGCTGCACTTCCCATTTACATTGCTGTGGACAGAAATATCCATAACTGCATATGTGCAACCTGATCTACGAATCCTGCAGAAATAGACAATTCCTGTCTTTGTGGCACCCCGTAAGTGGAAGGAAATCGAATGTATTTTATGAGTTCAAAGAGCAGTGTTATCCTTGTTCCTGTAAATTTACAGCATACATGTAGTATGATGTATTAAATATTATGGAAAGGAAGTTATGTTCTACTCTTCCACAGCTATTCTATGGCAATATAGTAGCAATTATTTGTCGGATCATGCATTGCTTTCTTGTGTAGGCTGTAAAGCAAAATGAAATTGAATATCAAAATTGATTGGCTAACTTCATTCTTTGTCAACATTTTTTACGGTCAACAGAAAGGTTTGTCATGCAGGGCCAGGTACATTGTAGGGTACAACATATCCTCTTGCCTATCTGCCCTGAGCAAGTAAAAGTCACAGTTGGGCAGGTAAAATGGAATGCGACTTGCCTATTAAAAGTGTGGGGCCCTGACCTCAATATATATTAGAGCAAGTACATGTAGAAGATATACTTTGAACACAGAAATACCATATTATATTCACAGTACATTAATTTTAATGGATTTCACGCTGCCTTTGGCTACATTATAGCATGAAATCTTAAACCAGCAAAAATATTTTCTTTATGCACATATTCGTCAGCTGATAAATACTGCTACAGTAGTTGTGTGTGTATGAGTGTATGTATGTGTGTGTGTGTGTGTTCAAGTATTCATGTCAGTGTGTGTATAATGCTACTGAGCAGGCTATTCTTTTGAAGTGATCATCTGTGTATATATGTACTGGTACATAAATTTTCATGCATGGAAATGTCAAATCACATTCTGTCTTTGTTGTTAATCGCATGAAAGATTATGAGTAAGCAATTGTGCAGTGCTCATGAAAATTTAATTGTGCAAGTATTAAGTCATTAACAACTAGAGAAGCACTCTGAGAGCGCAGACCTCCACCAAGTATGCAGCTCATTTCCACCACTGATCTTGTTCTTCCATCGAGATTTCCACCCATACGTACTTACAGCATTGTGTGCCGAGAGTCGCCCGATTTCCCAATATAGAAGCCTTTGTTACGTCATAAACCCTCAGCTGCACGCCGCGCCTCGCCCTAGCAGAAACTAGAGCACGCACCTTAGTGCGCTCATGCAAACGTCCAATACGTGCAGCCTGAACTCCCAAGTTCATTGACCCTACCTGCCAAAATATCAAAAATCCTTCGTAAATTCCCCCAAAATTCTCAGATCACTACCAAAAGTTAATCATTTGTTACTTGTGTCATTCTCAACCTTTCCTGCAAGTTTCATCCCAATCCGTTAACTACTTTTTGAGTTATTTTGCACACGGACAAACTAAAACTAACAAACAAACAAACCAATGGTAACGAAAACATAATCTCCTCCCTTGGCGGAGGTAATTAGCATGCAACAGTCAAGTGTAATTACATGTATATGTGCAAATGATGAGCATTGCATTCCAGACTGGTGTAAAATAATGATGTTTTGTCAATCAAAGGGTTGATACATGTTGTAAGTATTACTATTCAAAATGTGATATTTTACTTACAATATTTGACATACCCCGGTAGTTTTGGCCCTTAATAAGAGGCAAGGATATTATGTTTGTTCTTCTTTTGCAGAAATGAAAAGCTTCAATGCCGAGTTCTTCAGAACAGTCCCCTGAAGAGGAATCCACCATGAGGAAAGATTATCCGTCTCAGTGAAAAGTCAGTCATTATTCAAGAAAAAGGGCAAATTTCAGCTTCAGGCTCACGCAGTCGGTCAGCAAGGTAACACGGCCAAAGAAGAATTAGCATGCAGCCAACAGGCAGATAAAACTTTCTGTGTTGTCCAGCTTTGTCAGTTTGCAAGATGTGTGTCGACTAGCTGGTCCTCCAAGAACCTCAGCCCAGAGTTGGATTTTTTGCCATTCGCACCCAGAGTTCGTCCACTATCCCGTCCAGCAGTAGCCATCACTTGTAATCGATGGTCACTATGACGGCGAAAGCTGTCTTCAAGTGTCACCCAAGCTCCCACCACTTTGACGAGAGGCACATACGGCTGAGCGAGCCCGTCAAGATCGGGCGATCTGTTGCCAAGGCCCGCCCCGCCCTTGACAATGGGATTTTTGACTGCAAGGTCCTTTCACGGAACCACGCCCTTATTTGGTATGACAGCGACTCTTCAAAGGTGAGTTTTGCAGGTAGACATGCTACATGTACATAAACACTATCACAGTCCCTAGGTGCTGAAGGTTGCGCTTATCACATTAGAGTTACCGGTATGTTGAATTCTTGACTTCATCGCAGCTGGATGAGGAGTATGTAAAGAATTCTAAAGAATTCTAAAAATGGTTACAAGCAAATGCTCTATCTCTTCTTGCCCGCAGAAGGAGTACATTTACAAACAATTTTCTTGTAATCCTATATGGTCAAATACCTTGTACCATGATGCGCTTTGCTATTTTTAGTTAAAATTGAAAAATGATAATCACAATAACCAACTGTCTGAGCAGTATTTTCAGGAATATAAAAAGCCAAGCATGATTTTGATGGTAAAGAAATATTTGTGGTCAAAAGAGATTTATGTTGGGCATTATTAAAATTCTGAAACTGAGGCTGTGTGGGTCATTTATGGTAGAGCTCTGTATTGCATTCGAAGTTTGCAGGATAATGTTGAGTTATGAGCACCATATGGCCCTTGCAAATCACAAACTGAATTCATTTATCACTTCAATAATAAGAGTGAATATGGTTGTCGTCTGTTAATCAGTACATTGTACAATCATACTTACATTTCACATGGAAACAAATGAAATATTTGTTTAATGTCTGTTGTACAAAAATGGAAAGAAGTTTACCATAATGCAGAACTTATGAAGCCTCTATACAGCACCTACCTGTACATGTGTATCTTTTAAGATGCTAACTTCATTTTTAAAGATTAAAGAAATAGCATCAAGGGTACTCTGTGGAGCTTTGATCCGTGTTTCAGAAATCCTTTGTATTGAGTTGCAAAGGTAAGGTATGTTTTGGATGAATGAGATTCATGCAGTAATATTGATATAATCTTGAGCTTGGAAGTTCTTTGGATGTTGTTTCTGCTTACACAGAGGGTTATGTTGGTAAAAACAATGCATCAGCAAAATGGATGTTGCAGGTCAAGAAAATGTACTACTCTTCATTAGGGTGTGGTATTAATACCAGGGGGGAGTTTCATAAAGCTGTTTGTTAAGTTACGAACAACTTACGAGCGATTGGTGATCAGTTCTGATGTGCTATACTTAACAGAATTTCCATAATTCAGCACAAGAACTGATTACCAGTCGTTTGTAAGTCACATTGTGTTCACATTGTATAGATATCTATGAAGTCCAGTGCAAATAGCTGACATGTGTAACTCATTCAAAAGCAGTATAAAGGTTGCTTCCATTCTCTTTCCTGGCTGGCTGAAAACAATGCAGTTCTACCTGCAAGACACCAAGAGTAGCAATGGCACATTCGTCAATAGCAACCGCCTCAGCCGAGGGTCCGAGGAGAGCCCCGCCCAGGAGATTTGCTCCGGAGACATCGTCCAGTTTGGAGTGGACGTCATGGAGAATTCGAGGAGAGGGGTCGGTGAGTTTTTTCCCCTTTTATTTGCTCTAATGTCACTGGAAGCCGTTGTTCTGTAGCAAACCACTGGAAATTCTGCAATCTTCTAGAGTTGTAGACAAGTTGCAAAAATGCATTACAGCAAGAAGAAAGCACATGGCAAGAGCTTACTCCTTTGAAGATAGGTTGTGTCAGCATTTCTGATCTCTACCTTTAACTCAAGCACTCTCACTTGTTCTGGGTGAGAGTTTTCAAAGGTTATGATACCTGCTGTGTTCCTGTCTGTAAAATGTTAATGTGATAGATCTGCTCTAAAGTGCAGTCTCACAAACTTCAAAGTTAGTTACTCATCATCAGCCCATGCCTAGGTAGAATGTCACAGAAATGGCAGAGGTATTTTGTCAAATTTTGCGACACTGAAAATGACCCTGTCAAAATTCTGGAACATAGACTGTGTGAAGTTTAAATGCCCTTTCTCAGCTGGTTATTGCTATTACAGTACCAGTATCACAAGTTTAGCCCCCAAGCATTTTGCCTCTTTAATGAAGGCTGCCTTGAATTAGGGTGAGCATGCAACATGCTTGCTATTACAGCTCTAATATGTATGGATCATTGGCATATATCCTTGCAAAGATTAGGAGGGGATTCTGCCCTCCTTTCCTTGTGTATGACTAGAGAATGGTTTGATAAACTTTTTTCATTATTTTTTTTATATAGTCAAAACATTCACAGAGCGAGAGGGATGCAAAATTCGAAACGAATGCGATTTCTGTTCATGTCATTCTTACTTTAGAAATGTTATGTAGAACCATTGAATAAAATCTGTTCCCTTGCTCTAATTTGTGCAGAGGTTCAGAATCTGGCATTTCTATGTTTGATGGATTTATTCTCTTAGGCAATGATTCAAATGGTACACTTGTAGTTGTACACATGGTATTCTTGTTAAAGTTCTACTGTACTTTACAATGAGAAGTAACCATAACTTGGTTGCATTTAAATGTCTTTGATTAACCTTACTGCCATCTAGCACAAATCAACAATGTTTGTGGATTTAAAAAAAAAAAAAATCTATAATATTGTCTCTACATGCTGTAAATAATGTATCATTACAGTTTTGCAGCCACTTCATGGTTTAAATAGTGACTAGAGCAGTCTCCTGAGATAAGCTGAAATACAGGTTGCATTGATTGTGAAATTCCCACCAAAAGTGATAGAATCCTGCCCACTATCGAAACGTAACAGTCAGTCCGCAGCACCCGATAATTCGCTCGTATTTATTCAACTTGTATGCAAGCCAGCTCTAGGCTTGCATACGTAATGAGCTGCGTAAGGGGATTTTGTCCTTGGGCTTTCGGCAACAAAAATACACCTTATGTTCACAAATTTGGTATCAAATTCAAGGAAAATATGCAAACTATCGTCACATGTTACTCAAATTATTGTAAAGGAAAAATATCATAGCGTAATTTGAGCTTGAAAAATGATGAAAAAAGTAATTTGTGCAGTACATGTTCAAGACGTTCAAAAAATACCAAAGTCACCTTGCATCTCAATGAAAATGCTTTATTTGGTAGTCCATCTCCAAATCTTTATATCCATGTAAATATCTTGACAATTTGTTGCTTAATCCGGTCAGGAACCAGTAAAATATACATCGATGTCAGTGCTGATCAGCTTGAAACCGTGCAATCTCAAGAGTAAGCTCTCTCATTGGACAGCACTTGCATTCAGCGCTTGCATTACGTTATTACGCTGCTACATAACGGTTTCATGCCACTTGCGGTTTCTTGGCACGGGTGTAGTTCAAGCCAAGTTCAAGTGCTGGATGCAAGCGCTGTCCAATGAGAGAGCTCTCTCGCGCCACATGTACACTTTGTGTGGAGCATATTTCCGGCTTAGGAGTGAATTTTACGGACATTTCAAAACGGAAAAACTAGTATAAATCATGATTGCGTCTCCTTGACTCCAATATATGATGAGCATCTAAGTTTCCTCTCTACGAAAAAGCCAAAATCAGAAACAACAGTTTCTTAATCCGGTCAGGAACCAAAAAAGAACTTTAGACGACAAAATCTTCCGTGAAAAGCAGGTAAAATTTACGCAAATTCAACTGATTATGTAGTCATGATAAGATCCGATGTTATACGCAAATTTAGTATCAAAATAAAGATCAAAGTCTGGAGAACAGTTTACCGTGACTTGTAGCCATGACGAATGTATGTACAAGTCGCTACACTGTGAAAACCATAGCCCTATCAAAGTCTCGCAAAATCTCGCACGACGAGACACCTTTCGAACGCAAAGATCGTCAACGAGAGTGCTGAATAGATCTTGCCGGATCGGCTCATTAGCATATGTGCTGCGGACTGACTGCTAAGGTCTTGTCAAAACTTTCAGTCGTCTAAAGATAATGTACATTTCATCTGTTAAATCAGTAATATGTTCAAATTAATGGATATCCTTCACCTACGTACACATTGCTGGCAGAATTTTCAAGATTTTGAAAGGAGTCTTTAACAAGTATTAGCACCAGTATGAGTAGTTCAACAAGTGTATTGTCACCATGATGGGACAAATTCATCCTAAAATTTCCTAGTGGACAAAACTTCAAAGTTTTTCGTGTGGGACAAGAGTTATGAGTGATTGGATTTAGTGTACAACACACAAGAATTACTTTATTGATTCCATGAGTAGGATTCTGAGCATAGTAGTTCTGCATCTTAGAAACACTTTAAATGGTCTGTCACCTTTGTCATTGCTGCACTCTGAGAAACAGATTAGTATCATTGAATGTTGTATCAAATGAGGAACTTCATGTAGATACTTGTTATTTTGGTCAGTGCTTTTGGATATGAGAGTTTGTAGTCAGATTTAAAAAAAAAAAAAAAAATATGAGCAGAACCAGTATTAACAGTCCAAATCAACATACCAGTTTGCTGAATCTGCAGGTGTTAATTTCCCCCTCAACTTCCAGCCATGAACTATTTCTTTCACTAATGCCTTTTGCAACTTTATTTGTCTGTGTGGAAGAATTGGTTTTGACCATGCCCATTACTGTTTATAGTCAAACCACAAATGAGTCATTTTGATTATCATGGACAGCCTGTGTTTTTTGCAAGTGAACTAGAAAAGCTAATATGAATACAGGTGTATACATGCCAGACATTTTAGGAGAATATAGGATTTTTGAATCTTACTTGTATAGCTGTATACCGGTATTACCATGTGATATCTATAACTCAGTCTGTAAATAGTGAATTTCATCATTCATCTGTTGCCATTCTGTTTATTTCAGCTGTACATGTATGAAATGAAGATCAGAAGTGTCCTCACATTTTCATACTGCCCCATATTGAGTTTTTTCACCTACATGGCTGTATAGGCATATTAGGGAGCTTTAGATTTTGACGCGCGGACGTTTGAGCCGACGCTTGTGCTGGACGTTCTCCTCTCCCTGCGTCGTGTGGAAAAGTAGCTTTAGATTACGCTGGGACGCAACATATAAAAAATACAATCGCGCCCCCATAAAATCAGTGCATGAAGAAGCTCTCTACGTCTCAAACTGTGCGGACGTGAAAATAGCCCAGTACGCCCAGGCGACGCAAGCTAAAAATAGATTGACTTTACGCCCGCTACTG
This sequence comes from Diadema setosum, assembly GCA_033980235.1. Classification (NCBI taxonomy): domain Eukaryota; kingdom Metazoa; phylum Echinodermata; class Echinoidea; order Diadematoida; family Diadematidae; genus Diadema; species Diadema setosum. The sequence goes on from CM067060.1 coordinate 48,742,087, forward strand.
CGCACGCTCAGAACATGTTTTTTTTCCTTTGAACGTCCGCGCGTCTAAAATCTAAAGCTCCCTAATATTACAAATTGCTCCTTTGACTTGTCTACACCACAGTGTAGTTCGCTACAGTGTGGAGTGCATAGAGTGTAGTGCATGTACAAATGTACCAGTGTTTTGTTGTGAGATTCAGTAGTGCTGGAACCATTTACAATATGTGCTGTGCAAGGTCAATCAGATACCAGTTGATGTACATGGCATGTGTCTCCAGTTGTCCCTAATGGCAAGTCATTATTTACTCATAACATGAATTATAATCAATGTTGTTTGGTTTGCAGTACCTTTGCTGATTTGATGCAGGTTGGAAAAACACTAATGCAGCTACTGTCTATGTCTACATGTAGCAAGCATCCCATTAGTGCACAGAATACTACTCTTGAAAGTTGTGATTTCTAGTTTTGGTTTGTAGAAATTTCTTCTGTACATACAGTTGTGATTACTGACGACATCCAATATTATTTCTTCTGCCTGGTTACTTGTTCATCACAATTATAGTACAGTACTATGTACTATCTATACATGTGACAGAAGTTGTTTGAGGGAAAAATATTATTGAAACGTGTATTTAATACTTGATAGTACAATGTATATTATCCATGGAAGATCAGAATTTTGGATGGAGTCATTTACATTCTTGTCATACTGACAGCTGAAGTATTATTAAGAATTTTCCAGAGAAGGTTAGCATCTCACACTGAGATACACATTTAGATAGTGAAAGCAGTTGTACATAATGTCTTCATGACATCAAGGTATTGGTATTCACAGGTATTCACTGCTACATGACATTTCACATGGTTTGGCAAGCTGATATGCAATGTGGCAAGTTTGCCAAATTAACGCGACTTTAAATCGCACTTGTGCGGCACACGTGCACACCCTCAACTGAGAGGTCGACACTCGAGATGTGTCCGTGACCTCAGCATGTCGTCATCCCAAAATGTGACGCTTCGATGATGCCATCCTGCATCAGTGAATGCCCCAGGAGTGTGTCAGCGAATGATGTACCGAGAGTCTTTGAGAGCATTGGTCAACATGGGTTAGGGTGACGGGGAAGAGTGTGCATGCTACACACTCGACTCAGGTTGACATTTCAGGAAGTCATATGATCTATGATTTCAAGCACTAGCCTGCAGATATGTAATGAAGCAAACCACTGGTTTTAATTTTCATTTTTATTAGTCTCTTTGTATTATTACAGGAGAAGGCAAAAAGCAAGATAGGGAGAGATAGAGGGAAAAAACAATTCACATTTCATTGAATCTATCGGAGAGGACACATGATTACTGCTGCGATGTAAATTAGTCACCATTGTTGCAGTGACATGGGTTTGATGTTATCACAAATAACTCAATATGGCCTGACCTACATTGTATGTTTATCGTAGTCTTGTAGTCATGTCTGTAAGGAAAATGTTACTGATTTAATCTCTCAGTGTTGTTGTGATTTGACCCGATAGTGAGTATCTGTAGACATGCATTATGATGAAATGATAGAATTAGAGATCAGGGAATTGTGTTTCTTACCAGCATCGCACTCAACACAATTCCAATGCTCGCAGGGCCCAGAGGTATTTGTACTGCACAGCAATGCAGGAATGTGTCAGAGCCTGTAAAAGCCCAAAGCTCTGTGTTTGTCATCAAAGCCTTTAGCCTTGGTCCTGCAGTAGGGATGCCCTATCACCATTCATTCATCGTATTAGTGAGCAGAGAGTTTTTGTGGAGCTAGTCTTCTCAATAATTCAGTAACATATCATGTCAGCAGCAGTGGCACAGTTTCCTTTTTTTACCAGGGTTCTACAATATGTGACTTTTATTGAAGGAGGGCACATGATCCAATGAAGATTTCGTTTCGTACACAGTGCTGTTTCTATGTTCTTGTGTGTTTATAATTATATGTACATATAATTTACATACCTTACATATACTTGATTCTACTACCCGTACTACTGTTCAGGATATGGCAATGAAAGCGCTGTCCTTCTTCTTTCCTCGGGTTTTGTATTCAATCACCTGAAAAGCAACAAATATCAAGTATTGGCCATGGTAGTTTTCTATGCCTCTTTATTAACTTATTGATAACATAGAACACTAAAGTAAAGAGAAAAGAATCTACAACATACGGCATAAATCTACATGTAGAAACATGGATCAATTTTGGGTACACTGCACTCCTGTTATAATGAATATGGTTATAACAAAATTTTGTGAAATCAAAGTAAAAATTTAGGTCCCACAATTTTTATCTATCTATCTTGATTATATGGTGGCATTGTTAGGCTGTCACGAAATTTAAATATAACAGAAGAAAAGTACTTGTCCTGAAGCTCATAATTTAGCAGGAGTCTCATGTATTCCACATGAAGAATATTTTGTGTTCGCCTGCCATAATCATAACATTGAAAATACTGGTAACAATAATGCCTTCATAATAATGAAATATGATTTTCATGATCATGCATGCATGAAATTAATGTTCCTTATGTTCATGGACGATGTATTTTCTACCTCTGTTGGTTACCATATAGGGGCAGAATTATACATTGCAGATCCAAAATCTTTTTTTTTTTTTTTAAAGGTCATCGTAGAAGAGTTTTAGTATCAAATTGAGCACAATACCTAACAAAGTTCTCTTGAGGTCACTCCAATCTGTGAATATTTGTTTTTTTTTTTTTGCGTAGCAAATGGCTTTGCACGCAATTCTGCTGACCCTGTACAGCAACATTCTGTGTGTAGTGAATGTCATACATTGTACGTGCCACAGTTTATCACGCCGCCAATGCAAGAAATGTTTTGGGCATACATTGATTTTGAGACAGAGTGTAGTTTTGTTGCGAATGAACTTTACTGTCAAACCAGTTTCTTGAAGAGATTAATTCAGCGTCTCTGTTCTTTATTCAGATATATTTTGCTCACCTCGTGTTCAGTTGTAAAGGTATTGTTTCTGAGCAGGTTAAAACCAAAATATCAAAGTTCAGTTCTGATTTCTAAGATGTTATGCTTCTCACCATTTTTACTCTGCAGTCACTCATGGGTGTATTGTAGCAGAGCTCTCATTATTCCACCAGGATGGCACAGAAGCAACAAGAAGGTTAGTCATGTAACACTGGTCATAGAGACCATTTTCCTCCCTTTTCTATTTTTATGCCTCCGCCACGAAGTGGTGCCGGAGGCATTATGTTTTCGGGTTGTCCGTCCGTCCGTCCGTCCGTACGTCCGTACGTACGTCCGTCCGCTTTCGTTTACGCGATAACTTGAGTAATATTTAATGGAATTTTACCAAACTTGGTCCAAGTATGAAGTATGATGGGGCAATGATTTGATTAGATTTTGGGTGAAATCGGCTAAAGGTCAAAGGTCAAAGGTCAAGGTCAAATCATGAAATTGTATCCGTTTACGCGATAACTCAAGACTTGATGGAGCAAATTTCCCCAAACTTTCTTGGAGGATGATGTATGATGGGACAATTACTTGATTAGTTTTTCAGTGAAATTGGACAGAGGTCAAAGGTCAAAGATCAAGGTCAAATCCTAAAATTTATCTGTTTACGTGATAACTCAAAACTGGATGAAGCAGCTTTCACCAAACTTGGTCCAAGGATGATGTATGATGGGACAATTAGTTGAGTAGATTTTAGTGACATTGGCAAGAGGTCAAAGGTCAAAAGGTCAAGGTCAAATGCTAAAAATGTTGCTATTTCCCCCATATCTGTGCAATGCCCGCAGTTATTTTCTTGAAACTTTGTGTAGACATGTACTACTGCGTAAAGATTATCCAGAGAGAGTTTCATGTCATAACGTCAAAGGTCAAAAGGTCAAAGGTTAGGTGAAAATGTTGCAATATCACTTTTCTCGCAAATAGTTCAATGTATCTTCATGGAACTTGGTATATATGCATGTACTGACTGGCAGGGATTATCTAGGGAATTTAGGGGTCATGGGTCAATAGTCAGGGGTCAAAGGTCAAGTTCAACTCCTCAAAATGTTACTATTTTCCTCATATACTAGTATATGCAATGATTGCATAATTGGTTTTAAAATTTAATATAAATGTACATGTATTCTTTAATGGAGATTCTCTTGAAAATTTCTAGCCAGAAGGTCAAAGGTAAAATGTTAAGGGTCAAAGGTCAGGTTTAAATGCAAAAAAAAAAAGAAGATATATTTTGTACTGTAATTACACTCTTTCTTCATACCTTGAAAATTATACTCAATGCATAAACTTATAATAAGATCGGTCAGAAGTCAAGTAAAAATTTTCAGTTCCCCAAATATGCGTACCTGCACTCTTTAATAGACAATTATAGCAAACCCAGTTCGTGGAAAGTGAACATTCCAGATATTTCTGCCAGTTATGTGAAACTGTCATTACACATTGTGAAGACATTGTACTATACACCTATTGGGAGAATAATGCATTATGGCGGAGGCATCAGTCGCCATAGCGACATTTCTAGTTTTTTCTTTTTTTTTTTTTACTAAGCTCTTTTCTTTTTCTCTGTTGAGGCTAGTGTAACCATCAAACTTGTGGTTTTTAAGTATAAGCCCTTTCTGCTTGCGAGTTGTCATTGTTGAACACTTGATCAGTGCTTATGATAGCTTGACATGTTTTCTTGCTCTTACTTACACTAAGTGCTTAACAAGATGAAGTACATGCTATTTATGGCTCATGACATAAAGATAGGAAGTATTATGCCTTTTTTAAAAATGTAGTATGGTATATTATATTCTTTGAAATGTGTTATTTCATTCTTGAGATGAATATTATATATCTATTCAGTCTATTCAGCTTTGTTCCAGGTGTATATCTGTGAAATCCAGCACATACAGGATCAGTTTAGCATCATTTCCTTATATGAAGCAACCAATGGACTGAACAAAATGGCATTGAATATCATCTTTCCATAGAGTTGCATTGCAGTCATGTGGTGTTATGTACCTTGTTTGTGGCAGTTATCCAGCTTGACAGAAGCGCAGTGTATATAGAGAATCTGCAATGTGTCATGTGCAGTTCATGTGCTAACTCAAGGTTGAAGGAAAAAACAACAGCAAAATATACACATCTACATACATATGAATAGGTATTTTATTTCAATTATTGAATTAAACATATACCACCTAGTTTTGAAATGTCTTCTATCAAGTCATCTTTCCTCCTTCAATCAACAGTAATTATTCTATAAACATACAGAGCTGCTAATTCTCACTGATTCTGCAGGCAGCTATTTGAGAATGTAAAAATCTCTTCATGTCTAAACAAAAATATGTTAACATCTGTCTGATTCAGGAATTATTTTTGCCCACTGACAGGCATGTAACACACAAGTATGTCCCTGATGACTCTGTAGAATATCCCTTATTTGAATACATGTGTGAATGTTGGCAGCTCTGAACATGTCATGTGGCAGTTTAAGTGCCACATATGGTATTTATGTTTTTGCTCATTAGTCTTTTACTCTTTGCTTCTACGGAAGCTCCGATTGGATCATTTAAGATGATTTAGGGTCTTGTCTGAACAATAGAATTGATGCTTGCACATGCTTGCACTAAAAGTGACAGTGCTAGTCCTTAGATGTTTTCAAAGCTGGTTATTCTCCTGCCTTGAAGAACTAGGAAGAACACAAATCAAAATCCTAGATAACAAACTAGTCCACTGGCCTTGACAAAATATGGGGATTAACTTTTAATCAAACTTGAGTTAAAACATTGGATTGTTGTGAACATCCATTCTGCTTGTGTTTCTGTAGTCATGATGTATTGTAAACTGCTGATATAAATTGTGTCACTCCTTTGAGTGTAGTACTGTACTTGTCTGTTTTGTACTCCATATAGAATTGTCATGACAGGCAAAGATATTGCTTAATTATGTTTTATCGACTACACATTTTGAGCACAGTGCTGTTTTTGTCTAAATATGACACAAGTTTTCAGGACTTTGCTATCATTTTGCACCCTCTAGAGGAAAAAGAAGAATATGCACCAAAAATTGCCTCACAATAAATGTGTATTAAAGTACACTGATTTTGTATTCTAAACATTGGCAAGTGAACTGTAGTTCACTGGCAAGCCAGATGGGCTAGTCACTTTAAAATTAGCTTACCTTCATCAAATTTAGATGGTAGTGAGAGGTTTGCTGGTTGCTGTTCATAGAAAAAACCCTGTTTTATGTACTTCTGTAATCTGACTTTCATTGCCTAGTAATTAATGATATAATGCTGATTGGTAATTTGTTTGTTGTGTTGTTTGTTCTCTTTGCAGCGATTCTAGTCTGTCTGTAGGTTCAGGGTTCAATGCCCAGTCTGTCACAGGAAACAACAATGTCCCATCCCAGGAGCTTTATCAGCTATCACACTACCTCAAGGTGGGTACACCATTGCGTTTATAACTCGGCTTAGATTTATGATATGCCTCACTTCAAATGTAGCATGCCCATGCATTCTTGCCATGACTTGTGGAACTGTTTGTCAGCATTTCATACCCGCCTCCCTTTCCAACACTGTCGCCAGTCTTCCTGTTAGATATCTAACCTTTATATTCTCCTGTGACAGTTCATCAGTCCCACAAAAAGGCCATTACAATACAATAGTGATTGATTACATAATCCCTTCTCATACATAGTTTCAAGATATCTTGACTGATCAGTAAACAAAGTGCAATGGAATGATAAGTAAGGTAATAGACATCATTTGCAGAGCACAGAGATGGGTCTTGACAATAACTAGGTTCAATTAAGCATTGTGGATAACTTATTACCATGTAAACATTCTTGTGACAATAGCATCTAATAGTTGTACTGCTGCAATACCAAGTTAGTCAGGGGACACCTTAGTATCATTTTGATTTTTTCCTTATTAGATAAAAGCAAGTTATATGAACCAGGACCATTCAGAATCCAGGGCTCACTGTTGTTGTATACTTGGTCCATGTGTATTGACCCCATTGGTCAAAGAACATTCCTGATAACTAGATGATTTTTGTTCTATTTACCTCCTAAATCATCTACCCCAGCCTTATTTCTCACTTAGCTGTGTTTCTGTGTCATCTGTGTTTTAAATGTCAATATTGTGGAGGTTAATCAATACAAGCTTCAATAAGTACAACATTGACTGTCCTCATTCGTTACATGCACATTTCTGTAGAATCTGTGCCTGGAAGCAATCTCGTAGAACTTTGAAGACTTTTTGAACAATATTTCATCCCAAATAACCTGAAAGAATACTGTACATGCCATATATTTTGTGAGGATCTTATTTTCATGAATTGTGTGAGTTACCTGCTATTCACAAAGTTAACAACACATGAAAATATTAACTCTGATCCTGACATAAACGTGATGTGCATGCATGTATGCATTTCTTTATTCATAATACTTGTACTTCAAGATTGTGAATTTGACCACATGTGAATTTGCCAGGAGATTGCAATTCACAACAACAAAAAAAAATTTGACCCACTGAATATATGGTATACCTACAGTGTAATGACTAATGCTTGCTCAAAGCTCATATTGAGATGTTTATCTCCATGGTAACCGACCAGAATATTTGCTGTTACTTCCCTGTCTTCTGCCATGACAGGAAGCACTCCACCGAGAGCAGATGCTGGAGCAGAAGCTGGTGGCGCTGCAGCGACTGGTGTCCTCCACCCAGGAGGCTACGGAGAGCAGCTGGCAGGCTCTCATCGACGAGGACCGCTTGCTGTCCAGACTAGAGGTGGTGGAGAATCAACTCAGGGCTTACTCCAAGGTGGGTTTAGACAGTTGGATGCTGCTTCTCTGGTCTAAGAGTCCAGGGCCCGGTTTTATCAAAAGATATAAAGGATTGTAAATTCCCTTACAACACAGGCTGCCATTGGCTTACCTTAGAAATCATTCTATATAATCAATTATAACTCCTCATAAAAAAGGGCCCTGGTTGTTTCCATCATTGCTAGTGTTTCTGATTTCTAATTTAAAGATTTTATTAAGGAATGCTCCTGTAGGCATGTTAGCTATTAAGCTTTCAGGTGTTTGTCTGTAGTCTGGATATATTAGTAATTTGCTAAAAATTCAGGGGATTCCCAACAGTTTGTTCTGGTTAGTAAGTTATTAACATCCGGAAGCAAACCTAGGATGAGTCAATTTAAGAATGTAGTCATAAAAATCAGACAAATCTTGAATGAGACAGATGGAGGAGGAGCTTGGGCTGGTTTGAGGAAGGAGGACGCCCCAAATTGTGTGAGATGGTTGAAAAGGTGTGAGAGTGATTGATGTTGGAGTGAAGTAAATCCAGCCATCCCTGTTATTGGGGACATCTCCAAATCAAAACTGGATGATGATGATGATGAGATCAACGTAAATGTCAGCATTGTTAGCATTCAAATCTAACACATGGCTAGTACTGTATGGCAGTGTAAAGCCCTACAGGATTTTATGCCTGTCAACCCACTTCATGCTGGTTTAATTCCTGCTATCATTTAATTTGGCTTCTCGGCTATTTCTTTCAATTTTCTTTTATTTCCCTTTTGAATTTCCAGCTTCTAATCAAGCATGTTATTTGAAGTGATCATAATTGCTCATCACACCTTGCCTTCTAATAAATGATAGGCCGAAAAGAGAACTGTGTAAGGTACAAATTGTATGATGCTTTGAATACATCAAACGAATATGCAATATGTGCAGTGTCTTCAGTGTACTCCTGTAAAAAATGGATCCATAGGCTTCACAGTGAAGGAGGAATGATATATGTGCTATAGATGATGTGGGGCTCAGTGTGAGGCAGCAGTTTTGGCAAACTAGGGGAATGCTTTTTTTCTCTTATGTAGTGTTATTGTCATGAAACAGATGGGGAATCCCTGAATGTAATGTTGATTGCTCAATGTGTCAGCATACGTTGCCAAGTCATGGGTTGATGATTGTGAAATAAACCTTCCTTGACCATGGTGATTAGTTGATTTTATTGAGACCCTGTGAGTGAAGGGAATGATGCTTTTGATAAGACCATGCTCTCTCATATATATTCTCAAGTTTTTAGTGTAGTCTATAGGATTTGTGATTTGATGCCAACTTGGATTATTTCGCTGATTTCTATTTCCATGTTTTTGTCAGATGATTCTGCCAGTCACCCTAGACAAGTGCCAAGCCCTGATCTATCTATCTATCTCTCTACCTATCTGTCTATCTATCTATCTATCTATCCATCATTCTATTTATCAATCTATCTATCATTCTATCTATTTGTATCTATCTATCTACATATCTATCAAGCTATCTATCTATCTATCCATCTACATTGTACCTATCTATACACATATACACACACATACTCACACACATCTGCTTTGACAATGCCATTGTTTGTTGTTGACTGACTTTTTAGGCGAATACTGAAGAGAGCATACGAAAAGAACTAATAGCACTTCAGGAGGACAAGTCAACGTATGAGAAGACTGTGAAGGAATCTCTGAAGAAGGCCTTGGAGGAGAAGCTGGAGGCGTGTAGAAAGGTTGCGGACACAGAGGTAGGCCACATTGACATTTCTATAAAGGCGCATAGTCCCGGTAGTGTAGAGGGCGCTGTTGAATGATAGTGCCGATCAACGTTAGCATTGATATGAAGATTGCCGAAAATGAGCCGTCATCAAGAGCAAAGTGTGTAGGTGTTGCTAGGTAACGTTGCCTTCATTGTCTTCTGTGCGCATCACGCAGTCTGTAGTAATGCCAGGGTGCGTGCGTCATCCCCCCCAGCCAAATCACGAGCGGAACTGTGATCGGTCCACTGACTACAGTGAATCGGACTTCTTCGGACTCGGGGATATGGGTCAAAGCATAAGCACTAAAGAGGAGTCGATAGCATAGGTCTCTATAGGAAACTTGTGCCGTGCACCCCTGTTCACATTCGACTAAACCACCGGGACCATGTGCCTTTAAAGCTAAAACATAGTTCTCAGAAGTGCTCAACAATTCATCTTCCACCATTTTGAATTTGCTTGAAATACATCAAACGGGTCTAAGAAGATGTTTACCTGGCTGATAAATTTGCTAGAATGATGAATTGTTTGGGAGTATTTGGAGATTGAAAATGGAGAATAATTTTGATCATTGTACTCAACTTTTATTCCAGAAAAGCCCTCCCAGTTCAGCAATGTAGGATTGTAGATTGTGTCTTTGCAATTGTATTTTCCAACAAGCTGCATACGATTGATTCCTTTAATAGCACAGAAGATTGCTGTGGTACAATATGTTGATTATTGACAATTGCCTATTCTTACGTTTACAAGAAGCTATTCCAAACGTATTTACCGATAAAGTTCTGTATCTTCAAACTACCATGGGACTTTATGAGTTAAAGGAACTGTTTTATGTAGTCTTGGTCCAGTTTGTTGTCATTTAATCAATGGGTGTCAGATATATATGTCAAGTATCTATCTCTCTCTGTTCAGAGAAACAGGGTCATGACACAAGTACTCCTGAGGGAAATATTTAGGAACATCATCCGATTTTCTTTCTATTCTTTGACGAGAATCCAACACTCTGTCTGAAGATTGCACTGTCATAGAAATTTGGCGTATTAGCACATGCTATTGGAGGTCATTGCTTTTCCAACTTGAAGTACTAGTATGTCTGCTTGAAGAAATACCAAAAGAGGAAGGAGAAAAAAAAATCTACAGGGACACAAGAATCTCCCAAATAGCTCATTTTTCAAAAGTTGGGTTTACAATGTTGTAAAATGTTGAAATGTAATACAACACATCTGACTACAAGGAAGAAAAGATTGGTTTTATTTATATTTTAGTTAGTTTATTTTCATATATTTCTTTATTCTCATATGTGGCTCTGGGGGTAAAATACCTTGGCATAGGTGAGGGAGTGTATGTTTGGCAAAGAGTTTTATGACTACATGTGGGTGTGAGCCAAAAGCTACCAAGGATTCCAAAATGAAAGTGAAACTCGAGAAGTCAGGATTTTTATATGAGACATCGAAGCACGGAAAGTGATTTTAGAAAGAAGTGTGATATGAGTAGCAGGATGTGATCACAGACTAGGTCATTCTTGCGCAACCAAGGCTTGTCTGTTATAGGCAGTATGATTCTTGCTTGTTGCAAGTTGTCTGTGGAACATTCATTCCGTGGTCTACCCATGTGGCTGATAAGACTTTGCCTATTTTCATTTTTTTTTATGTCTTCTTGACAATATGAAATAATAAATATACTTGTGCTTGACAAAATGAAATAATGGCTGAATATGTCCTATGTCAGACATACAGGGATGTGGACAGATCACTGTGGATTTATTATTATTATTATTGGTCAGGTATGGTCAAACATGTCCGTAATAGGGACGTCATGCAAACAGTGAATGACAACGACAAAATGATCAGCTCATCCACATGGCTACAATGGACAGCTTGTTCTTAAATTAAACTGTTATCTGTTCATGAAATCTTAGTAACTGTACACATATGGCTGTACACATGTGGCTGCCAACAATATTGGTTGTTGGGGCAAGTTTGACTGTATCTGATGATCAGAGCAGGAAATTGCAGTGCGGGGCTGACTATTGAAAAATGTGTAATGTGCGACAAGACATCCCACATGTGTGTGTGTGTGTGTGTGTTTTTGTGGTCTTCTCTTGACGTGTTACACACCTTTTCATTTCCTCATCATTTCATTCTCCAGCACAGGCAAGATTCACAAATGCTAAAATACATACAGCTTATAGAATGATCCCAATCTGCAGAAGCAAGAGTGAGTCTTCAATGTATTCATTTCTTTTCATCCCAACAGTCAAATAAAAACTTTTGCTTCATTAATATGTAGCCATATTGACTCTCATGTTTCCAAATTTCTTTCTGTGCCAACCCCCATACAGCAAATGCTGAGTAACTCAGAAGACGAGTGCGCCCATGCGCGGGAAGAGCTGGAGAACCTGAGGCAGGAGCAGGACCTGTTACTGGAGAAGTACTCCCAGCTAGAGAAGGACAGCCAGGAGCTGCTCGTCAAGATGGGCGATGCGGACAAACAGCACCAGGAGGAGTTGGAGAGACTTCGCGGAGAGCAGCGAGAGCTGGAGGAGAGAATCAGCACCCTGCAGAAGGCTGAGAGCTCCCTGGGAGCGAGGGCTGAGGAGCTCCAGGCAGAAAATGACATCATCAAGAAACAACTAGCAGCTACCAAAGGTAGGCATGCATGCAGGCCAAGACGTGAAAAAATGAGATTGCAAATCTTCAGACTCACGGTGTGCCCTATCCTTTCATTATTCTTTGTTTACTTTGCTACCAAGTACTGGTGTTTATTCATGGGAAAGATAGATGCATAGATCATAAACAGATAGACAGGGTTCCCACAGTCATGGAAAATCCTGGAAAATCCTGGAAAAATTTGTGGTCATGGAAAGTCAGGGAAAAGTCAGGAAATTTGGAAAATTTGTGAAAAGTCATGGTAAAGTCATGGAATTGCATTTACCTCTTGGCTATGGCAGCTTTCCAGTTTGTCGTGTCTCGCAACTCTCATACTCTGTGATCATACTCTGCTATTATAATTGGTGTTCATGTTTTCCATTTTTCCCAGTTTTGTGACATCTCAAATTCTACATAACTCCCGGGACATATACTATTGATAATAGATGTACATGTCATGAGTAAGATAGTGGGTGGAACGGATGGCTGTGAGGGGAGGTGGAGGCCATCATAACGTGTCTGATTTTGGAAACCGTGCCAGAAAGGAAGTCATGGAAAGCAGCAATTTAGTCATGGAAAAGTCATGGAAAAGTCATGGAATTCTGTTTTCAAATTTCTGTGGGAACCCTGGATAGATGACTTGATACATTGTAGAAAAATTGATAAATCGATGGATTTATAGCTAAATATGAGTAGCTCAAAAAAGAGAGAGGGGGATGGATTATATCATGTACAGAGCAAATATCACCTGATGCTTTTTTTTGATGTGAAGCAATCTTGTAAAGGTTCAGATATTGAGACAGTCAACAAATTAAGCAGATTTTCTTTGATTAAAATGTGAAAATTATATGTCCCATGTATTTCATATACTTTCTCTCCATTATTAAACTCGTACTGATGATATATTCTTCTCTGTGTTTAAAGAACGGCTGGAAGAAACGCAAGAAGCCTTGAAGCTGGCAGGAAGCGCAGCAGGTCACGTGACCAGCCAAGACGCTGACCAGGTCAATGATTCGGGCGAGATTGTACCTTCATCAAATGTTGGCAGTGAAGACCAAAGCGGCAAGGAGAGAATTGCAGGTTGGTCTAGAGCAAGTGGAGAAAAAAAAATCCAATATTTCTTTCAAATGATCAGAAGAGAATGGGTAACTTTTGTGTTTTTTTGTCCATTGCCTCTAGTGCCAGAACTTTGATATTCAAATGTTTCAACAAGTTGTGTCAAAGAAAGAGAAGGGCTGATGCAATGACACTTTTATTGTTAAGTACATTTGACTCCTCAAGCAGCAATGTCCCAGTTTATCTTCTGATTAGTCAGTGCTTTGCAGATGTTGTTTGTCAGTCTTTTGTCATTATTACCCATTAAATTGTATATCCACATGGCATAATGCTTATGACCCCATGAGGTATATGTAGCATAGTAAATGTGCGTGAAAAGTGCCTCTCCACTTTTCCTGTCTTGTGCCCATTCTATCAGAACCTATGAAAGTGAAATTGATATTCCTGAAACTGCTTCCTATCATAGGTTTCCAAGAAGTTAATACAGTGCACTCCCGTTATAACGAACACGGTTATAACAAAATTCCAGTTGCTGTGAAGTAATAAGTCAGTCCTCAACATTATTTGCTTTATGTTTTTTTATTGATTATTTGTTTGGTTATAATGAAAATTTAACAAAAGAAAGCTGCCAGTCCTGAGGACTTCGTTGTAATGGGAGTCCACTGTACCCAGGTAAACAAATGCAAATTTAAGCATTTATTTTCAGAAAGTATGCTGTAAGAATTATGGAGAGTAGATGACATGACTATAAAGCAAACATTTTGTGGGAACTGTGAAGGAGTTCGCAGAGATTAAAATGTAATCACACATACTGCATCCTGTGTTTCTAGGGGCAGTAGATGACGACATCACAAGCCATCATGCAGCACTCATCACCAACGGAGACGATAGGACACCCACCAGGGAGTCTGGTGTCCAGGTAGAGTCCCTGTGGAGGGAGGCTGTCGGCAAGGAGCTCAATGGCAGGGTCAGGGAGAGAAGTGGTAAGTCACCAGTCTCTTTTTTAGCCAAACATCCTCACCTGGTCACCACTCTGCTGAAAGAGGCCTCCCGAAATTCAAGAAATGTATAAAGTCATACCAGCTGTATACATAACATGTAGAGGTTATTGGATGTCCAGTCTTCCCCACTAATGAAATTGAGATAGATTTAAATGACCTTAATATATTATGACAGGAATATCATGCCGAGATGATGCCAGAGAAGCAAAACAAAGCTTGGATCCTCTAGGAAGACAAAAAGAAAATATCATCTTGGTTTACTAGTATTGGCCAGATAACATCTGCAAACCATATGCCATAAGGATCTGTGATGTCATATCCTTTAGTGCCTACCAGGGAAAGTCTTTTGGTAAATAATGACTTCCTGACCCGTAAGTCACCTTCAGTATAGGCTCTCGGCAAGTACACTGTCCAAGAGCAAGCATTGTCATATAGCATTGTCATAGTTTCCAAATATATGCAGCTGTAATAGTTATGAAACCTGCTGTAGCAAGTAATTTTTTGCACTCGACCAGGGGCCTGTTTCATAAAACTTGTCTTCAATGACAAGTTGTCATAGATGTGACAAGCTACTGAAATCCTTGCATCTGATTGGCTGAGAGCAAATTTGTCATAGAAATGTGGCAGTTGTCACTGATGACAAGTTTTATGAAACGGGCCCCAGGAGAGATGAATTTTGCATGTTTTTAATTCTACGGAATCAAGACAGTAATCACTGGAACACATGACCAGCACAAATATTTGGGTGTCTTTATTTTCGCGTTGGTTTCTCTTCGCTCAAAATGTGAGAAAATTTCCTCACCACGAAAATTTCCACTTTTACAGTATACCATTCATTGTATTCAAATCATAAGTGTGTTGTAAGAGTTCACCATTCTTCTTTCTATGTGTGTTTAGATGGTGCTAAAGTGCAACCTGTCAAGTCTTTGAAGAATTCTGCAGAAGAGATGGTTTTCAGAGAAGTGAAGAAATACAAACGTGAGTATTTCAGTGAAATGGGAATACCCACAATGTCTTCTTACGCGTGTGAAAACCAGAAACTCTGCATGTGTAGGAGAGCATCCCGTGGTGTGGATACAATAAATTTGTGGTGACAAATAAACCAGGAACAACGCGACTAGTGGTTACTAGGATACCAACTGTTTCAGCGAGGATGATTTTGCAGACTCACTGCGAGGACCTGATGAGGACAAAGTCATTGTATGCACAAGACAGATGAAAACAGAGAGAAAAAACAGAATGCCTCATCAATTTGTAAAAAGAAGAATTTTTGACAGTGTCATCACTGAGAGATAGTTATTTAGAGGTAACCATAGTATTCACATGCAGTTAGTCATCCCAGTGGTCAGATTCCAACTCTGGCATTAACATGTGATCTGTCCTCTGAAATATTTACAGGCTGTGTCTTAAAGATGATTAACAAGATATTGTTATATTTTTATATCCAAAGTACTTATTTCGTATTGTTTTCTTGATTTTACCCGAGCTGTCATTAATTATCATTGCTGATATTTGAATTGATGTAGTGATCACTATTAGATTGAATTGAATATCTTACATTTTAGATTTTAATTTGTGTTTCAGTGGAGCTGGAGGATGCTCAGATCAGACAGGTGGAGAGTGATCGTTTGATAGGGAGCCTACGGAGCAAAGTGGATGATGCTCACCGGGAGATGGACCAGCACCGGAGGGAGATCGCATCCCTGGAGCAGCGGCTGCAGGAGGCCGAAGAGACCACCAGGGCAGCCGTGGCGAGAGCAGTCAGTGAGCTGCAGGAGCGGTTATCAGGGAGCGGGGAGAACAGTGGTAGGGGTGGTGGGGACTTTGGACAGGATGATACGGATTCAATCAATGTACAGACTCTGGTCGACGAGCCCCTGGTGGTCTCCCAACAAGAGGAGCGGCAGCAGCAGTCCGTGGTCATGAGCCAGGAGTTCTCGTCAACGTTAAAACCCTCGTCATTTTCAGGGTCATCTTTGTCATCGTCATCGCCGCCAAGATTAGGGGCCAAGAGGGATTCTGATCTCCATAATCATGTTCACGGTACCAACTCTTGTAAGTAGTTTACTGAGTGCTGCATTATTGAATGACCCATTGGAGCACACCAATGCACGTCATCTTGTCATTGGTGCTCATATTGCTTTAGTTTTCGGTTACCATTTTCCAAACATTGCCCGTACCCTGCCTTATTTGTCAGTTCTTTATTGTTACCCATTTTATCGTGATGCATTACTAAAGATTTTTGTTATTGTCTTGGTCTACCCCCCCCCCCCATGTTTCGTATAATATGTATGATTCATTCAATGTTGAAGCAAATGTTAGTGATGTAGAATGAAAAATCATGGAAATTCCATATCTGTCATATTGTAGATTGCACCGGTCTGACTAAGTTTGTTCTCTTTCCTACAGAGGCAAATATTCAGTGAGGTGAAAGGTTATTAGTGTTGGGATGAAGGTACTGCTTTCAGGGTCCCAGACACAGAGTCTCAAATCCTGAAGTACCAAAATGTCACAATCTTTTGTTACAGCTTGGGTTGGAACTAGATGGGAGCATGGTTATCAACAAGTCAGGTGATGTTGTTTAGGACCAGTTTCCATGGCATTGAATGGCTATAACATCACACTTTGGTGCTATACTAGCCTGTGTTTCAAGATTCGCTGACACCCAAAACTGCGGGAGCAAAGTTTGCAAAACATTTCTGTTCCCTGATACGTGAAGAATAAGAGGTGTCCATGGGCAGCGCCAATTTTCCGTCATTAGTCACAGGGTCAGGTACCTGTGGAAAATTCTTTCAAATTGTACAAGAGAATGAAGAAGTATCAAACTTATGTAATTATTCTCTATATGTTTTACTTTGATAGTATTCAGATTTAGCATACTACAGTATGTGGTTAGTTTGGTGAGGAAAAGTAAATATTTGCTCGACATTTTGAAGTTCTTGTATTTTTTTCTTCAGCACACTCTGAAGACTTGGATGCAACTCTTCTAGAAATAGACACCTTGAAAGGTAAGACACTCAATTCATTCTGGACATTAACCTTTTACCTGAAGGAAAAGTGAGTTTGTAGTAAATAACTCTTTTTATGACTCCTCCCTGAAGAGTGTTTGAGGCATCTTGTTTTTGGGTCATCCATCAGTCATTCGGTCGGTCCGTTTGTCTGTCCATCCCACCCAGATTTCATTATCAAGATTTAAGAAGACAAGTTCAGTGGATTTTCTTAGAACCAGTACTTGGCTCAGGTATGCTTTGTGAGGTGTGGATGCACTGATTAGATTTTTGGCGAAAATCCCTCGGACTTTGAGGGATTCTGACATTCCTGAATCAGACTGAAGAATTGAATGATGTTGCTATGTGTTTCATGACTCTTTTTCTACTTGTCATTGTTACATCAATATACAGTTTTTGATCTAGGTTTTGTGTGCAGGATGGATGGCTTCTGTCATGTTCCCCATTCCCTTCCAAAACTAGAAAACAGAAAACAGTAAGAAAGTCGAATGATAGAAAAATAACACAGAAAAAATATAAAAATACAGATACATGTAGATATGCAGTAAAAAGTGCGTCTTATGTTTGATTATGTCAGTTTCCATTCTGAAATTTGTATTCTCAAATATCTTACCTTTATTCCATTTTGTCGTCAAGATGAATTGCACACACTACGGTCCAAATACAGCCAGCTAACGTCAGAGAAGGAATCGATCAGCAAAGAACTCAGCTCAGCACAGAATGAAGCCAGAATAGCACATGACAAGGCTGTCAGTTTACAAGGTATCTATCTTAACCCTGTGATATCACACAAATAAGGCTAGGTAACAAAGCATACTGAGAAACCTGTTGTTCCCTGCTGTTGGATATTCATAGTTTCATTTCAAAACTTACATCTGAAACAAATATTATGACTTTGTCAGATACAGTAATTACTTCACAGTAAGTTGTTTATTGAAAGAACAATGTTGTTGTGAACATGTTTTTGCATTTTATATTAGTAGCTATTGACAAAGAGTGTTTGCCTGTTACCACATGCTCCAAGAGGGTTATAGCTATCTATGTATCAATATAGATATAAACTTATTAATTTATCCATTCATTGGCATTCACAAATTGAAGGTCAAGAAAAATATACAATCAATGCATTTTTGTCAGTGATGTTATTTTCATTGCTGAATTTTGGAGGGGTCTCCTCCTTCTTTAAGGCTGATTACAGTACAGATACAGGTGTATACTTAGATAGGTGGATAGATATGCAAAAAATCTAGTATGTGTCTCTGCTACTAAAGAGTGATATAAGTAGTTTGTTCATTAGTGTTCCTTACACAGATATTTTGAAAGAGATGAAAATAAACCTGGAGGAGGAATTTGACCCAACTTGACCAGATAATTGCTGGGATTGTTGTTCCTAAAGTGTGAATGGTTGTGTTGGCTTCCAGAACTTCAGACATGCACTACCTTGACTTACAAGCTTACATTATGAGCCTATATGTAACTTCACTTAGCTAGGAAGTTACTTTCCAGGAATATGTTCATGCCTTCTTTGTTTCTAAACAGTGTGAATCTCATTCAAATCATTTGTTTCTACAGGTCAACTTGATGCAACGGAGTTATCATCGAGAGAAACAAAAGCTTTATTACCACCTCTTACAGGTTAGACTTTCCTTTTGTAGGCAAGATATGCAGTAACTAATAATTCTGCACGTATTGTCTTTTGAAGTTTCCTTTCTTTTATTTTCTTTTTTTTATGCTATCATTTTAACACATTTGTTTCAGAACAGCTAGTTTCCGTCTAGTCAGAGATCTGTTCATGTTTGAACATGATCTCTCTTTTACACTATTTGTATCTGTCAAATCGATTACGGTGGTCCCTAATGTCAAAACAGGGTTCAGTGTCTGCCCTGAATGAAACTTAAGTAAGCAAACACTGCAAGTTTGGTATGGCCAGAAATGCTAAGATGTACTGATTTGGCTCAGTTATTGAAAGTGATTTGTACAAGTGACAACAGACTTATCAGGAAAATATACTCAAGATTCAGAAACATTCGCAGCATGAAACTTTCGTGAATAGCCTTTTTTTGCGGCATGAAACTTTCGTTAGTCATTGACCATGGAAAAATTACAAGTGTCCTACATGCTCTGGTAATACAAGGATTTGTTGAACACACACTGTTGGTAGATATACATGTAGTACACACAACAAAACGTAATGCATACTACTGAACACGCATAGTTAATAACAAGCAAAAAGCTGAATGTGCACTACTAGTACGCATGTTAGTACAAATGCTTGTACAGTGAAAAGCACCGTATTGCTGGTACAAATACACATACTTAAACAGTGTATGTCATTATACTGGCATTCAATGCATTGAGTAGACAAAAACTTTCATCAGAATTTTACTTTTGCAAATCTTGGCTCCTTGCAAAGTTTCAAACATGCAAAAATGTATGGTCTTACAGTATATCAAAATACTCAGCACAAAGGTGTATACTAAAGACAAGTTCTTTTGGTTGCATGTGTAGTACACTCCACTTATTATTTATACCAAGTGCTCATCTAAAGTCCAATAGATTTCACATATAATCATATGTTGTGTTTGCAGTTCTTAATCAGTGTGTGATGGATGATTGTGACTATCACTAGTCTCACCACCATATTCTATGGCCCAATTCACAGAGGTAGTTTAAATCAAGTCCTCATTTAAAGTTAGTCTGTGGACAAAAACAAGTGTGAAATGCGTGTACATTCCTCATATATGTGTTAGCATGCATTCATTGGATGTCTTTTTCCATACACAATGCGTTATGCCCATTAAAGGGACTGTACAGTACTGGTTGAGGTGGGGATTCATGTTTTGAACATTCCTAAGTGAGATAATGAAAAGTCTCTCATGAAATATTAAAGAGCGTGTAATTTTAAGAAGGATTCAACGTTTATTTGATGAAAATTGGTTTTCAAATGGCTGAGATATCCAAAAAAGAGCTAATAATAAAAGGCGACATGCCACAACTTTATTAGGATCTCTTTGTTTCACCTTGTTTTTGGGTATTTGGCCATTTCAAAACCGATTTTCATCGAATAAACTTTTGATACCCCTTAGAACTGCATGCTCTTTGACATCTCATAGAGTGATTTCTGAATATCTCGCAAAACGTTAAAAGCTAAATCCTCACCTCGACCAGAACTGTAAACACCCTTTAAAGGTCCTATTTACCTTTGGTAGCAGTGATTTAAAAAATGTTCAAGATATCACTTTTGATGCATATGTGTAGGTAAGTTGTATCACAAAACATCCTACCATATAAAATTTTTGCAGTAAAGCCTCAAATATAAGGAGATGTCACTGTTTTTCTCATTAAACCATAACTGTATACGGTTTAGTTTAGAAACATTCTAATTATAACTATTGTTCACATTTTGTATATTTAACAATGCTTAACATCGATTATACTGGTTCAAATTTTTACATTGGTTGTTTCTATCCCAAACTCGTATTTAAGAACTATTTTGAAGCACTAATGCCGGGTTTTTGTTTCATCTGCAAATGGTAAATTATGCCTTTAATGCAATCAAAATTTGCATTCTCAATGGACTAGATCCAAACTACCTTTGCAAATCCGGGCCCAGGAGTCTCTAACATATTTTGACTTTGTTATAAAAGATATGTGCTGCATCTCACATTTATGACACTAATATGTTTCTATATATGATATTAATATATATGATTTTAATTTTATTGCTGTATATATAGCACTGTATATCTAACCATGTTTCACTCCGGTTTTGTGCACCATTATAATTTTTTATGCAACAAGATGTTCTAACATCTTCTAATCCATGTCTGCATTTCACTTTGAACTGACGCACAGAGCAACTAAAACAGGAATCTGAGCTTGTCAAAAAGCAAAGTCTCGACATAGAAAGCTTGCAAAGTAAGTCTATATTCAACAAATGGCTTCATGATTTCTTAAGTGTCTTGTCTCATTATGAGGATTTATTCAAAAGCAGGTTTAGAAAAAACAAATTCTTTAATTCAAAGTTTTGAACCTTGAGCACATTAGTCATGTGGAATTGGCACATTATAAGTACCCTGTATTATTATTATCAATATTATTAAAGTTCCAATTTTCCCTGAATGAGGAACAGGCTCGACTTTTTGATGTCACTCATTAGTAGACTTACAACAGTAATCAGATATTTTGTTGACGAAATACACAAAGAAGATGTATCGTTAGCATAAACTTCAAAGGCTGTTACATAATTACATGGTAATGTAATTTTAACTTCGTCTGAGTGTTTGTGGCAATCAAATGAATACAACATTTGAATAACTCAGAGTACCTTGTCTGTTAAATTGTCCCTAGAATTTGGTTTCTGTCATGATCCCCTCAATATTAAGGAATTGCAGATCCCAAAGTGGTGATGTCAAGAAAGGAAAATTAAAACTGAACATTAGTTCCACTGGTATTTGCATTGTAAGATTGTTACAACAATTGAAAGTTTTGCATAAGAAATCATAAAGAGCATATCACACTTGATGGAATTTATTTATATGGCACTCTTATTGTATGTCATACTTTTTATCCCCCTCTGCCCCCCCCCCCCATCCTTTATTTGATACATATATGGGATTAATTATTTAATTATTGTTTGTTTGAGCTTATCATGATTTATTATTGTGATTTGTTTAGATTGAATGATCCTCAAACCATTGTCTTTTTGTTCTTTTCTTGGTACCAGGAAAACTAGTAGAAACGAGTGGAACAGCAAGCAACACACAGAATGAACTAGAAACATGTAAAGGTAAATACTACAGATACTTTAAGTAATTCATGATGAAGGAAGTCATTATCATGTACATTTTTAGTGTGTCTTCTTTTGTTATCATGTATTTTTAGTTTCCCACAGCTGAAAGTTTGTCTGTAAGTATTTGCTTTGTTTTGTTTTTGTTTTGTTTTTTGCATACAGTGCACAATGCAGAAGCCTTTCTCACATTTCAATTGAATAGAGCCATCATAGGGTTCTTCTTAAGTATGATAGTTTGAGGTTTTGTGATCCCTTGACCAGGGTAAACAATTATCTTTTAGAAAATGTTAGAGTTGTACCAATTTTGTAACTTTCTGTGATTGTGCCTCAAAGGGGAAACTAATGTGATAAGTGAGAATGGGTACTGCGTGGGGTTTATCTTATTCTCCTTACAGCAGTCCATGTTGTCGACTGTAGAAACAATGTTCAAGATTCTTTACGGCCCAGTTTCATATCTTTCACTTCAGATTAAGTCATTACCGTAAAACCACTGATGAAATAAAAGTCTAATCAAGGTACCATAGTCCCAAATAATTTTTTAACATCAATGCAATTTGAAGATGCATGGATGTTATTTCAGGGAAGATACATCTTTGGTACTAAATTGATAAGCAGTGGAATAGTATATGTGACCCGCTACAACAAAATGATCCTAAAGTCGGGCGAGGTCGATTATTTGAAAATTGCATGACACAATTCCCTAATCTTTCTGCTTTAAATTGATATATTACACGTCTTATAAAAATAATCGGCTGGGAGATATCGATGTTTAAAAGGGAGCATGTCAAGACGTCTGGGAAATCACTGTTTCGAGAAAAGCGCCCTAAAAGTTCTCCTTGCGACGCAATCACAATCAAGAGACACGCAAGTCAGTATTCACCTCTGGACAATAGAAGTTAAGCCCTAGCAACCCCCGAAATGCTCATTCAAACACAGCGTCGGCGGTCTCCTCACCGACCAATCAGTGACCAGGATGTCAGGAGAAGCGACTAGGCATAGCGCAACCCGCCCGCACGCACCAGTCGACTGGGCGGTGTGCGAGCTTCAAGCTTCGGTTAGCGGCAAGCAGCAAACTGACCAATGAGATCACTCTGGTCGTTGTTAGGGGCGGAGCCTATGTGTGGCGCTCAATCGAAATGTTCGAACCAGTTTCTGCTTCGTTGAAACGCCAAAAAAACATGGCCAAAAAAAACTGCTATTTATTGGTCTTTCCTTTCATCATTTTGCTTCAAAATTTCGACAGATGATAGAAGACATGTCAGACTCTAATAATATGTCAAATTCAGAAAATCGTAAGTTTTGACCAATTTTGATGCTCTAACTTCAATCACGATTTTCACGGCTTCGACCGTGCGCGACTTTAGGACCATTTTGTTGTAGCGGGTCACATATTTGAGAGAACTATCAAATGAATGACTGAAGATTTTTTAGTTATATTCAAGGGAAACTAGGTAAATGTTTTAAATGTTGATGATTATGTAGTGATATGAAGTGATGTCATGTTAATATACTAGATTAGATAGAGGTACTCTAAAACAAGACATTTTTATGCCTCCGCCACGAAGTGGTGCCGGAGGCATTATGTTTTCGGGTTGTCCGTCCGTCTGTGCGTCCGTCCGTACGTCTGTACGTCCGTCCGCATTCGTTTACGCGATAACTTGAGAAATATTGACTGGAATTTTACCAAACGTCCAAGTATAAAGTATGATGAGGCAATTACTTGATTAGATTTTGGGTGAAATCAGCCAAAGGTCAAAGGTCAAGGTCAAATCATGAAATTGTATCCGTTTACGCGATAACCCAAGATTTGATTGAGCAAATTTCACCAAACTTTGTCTGAGGATGATGTATGTTGGGACAATTACATGTTAGTTTTTTAGTGAAATCGGACAGAGGTCAAAGGTCAAAGATCAAGGTCAAATCCTAAAATTTATCTGTTTACGTGATAACTCAAAACTGGATGAAGTAGCTTTCACCAAACTTGGTCCAAGGATGATGTATGATGGGGCAATTAGTTGAGGAGATTTTAGTGACATTGGCAAGAGGTCAAAGGTCAAAAGGTCAAGGTCAAATGCTAAAAATGTTGCTATTTCCCCCATATCTATGCAATGCCCAAAGGTATTTTATTGAAACTTAGTGTAGACATGTACTACTGCGTAAAGATTCTCCAGAGAGATTTTCATGTCATAAGGTCAAAGGTCAAAAGATCAAAGGTTAGGTGAAAATGTTGCAATTTCACTTTTCTCGCAAATGGTTTAATGTATCTTCATAGAACTTGGTACATATGCATGTACTGACTGGCAGGGATTATCTAGGGAATTTAGGGGTCATGGGTCAGTATGTAGTCAGGGGTCAAAGGTCAAGGTCAACTCCTCAAAATTTTACTGTTTCCCTCATATACTAGAGTGTATATTCAATGCTTGCATTATTAGTTTTAAAACTTAATATATACATGTTGTATTACCTAATGGAGATTCTCAGGGAAATTTCCAGATGTCAAAGGTTAAGGATCAAAGGTCAGGTTTAAATGAAAAAAAAAAAATCTATTTTGTACTGTAATTACACTCTTTCTTCATACCTTGAAAAGTACTCAATGCATAAACTTATAACAGGGTCGGTCAGAAGTCAAGTAAAAATCCTCAATCCCCCAAATATGTGTACCTGCACTCTTAGACAATTATAGCAAACCCAGTTTGAGGAAAGTGAACATTCAATACATTTCTGACAAACCTGTCATATCAGTATTTTGCCAGTTATGTGAAACTGTCATCACACATTGTGAAGACATTGTACTATACACCTATTGGGAGAATCATGCATTATGGTGGAGGTATCAGTAGCCATAGTGACATTTCTAGTTTAAAATGTGATTTTCAGGGTATTGGTACACTTTAACATAAATGCACAGGAAGGATAGTACACTGTTAGCACAATTCCCGCCATGGTGTCAATCTTATGGTAGTGCTCTGATCCAGCACCTTACAATGCAGCACATCTATATGAAGGTCTTGGTTTCACTTTATTCAGACTTCGGGAATTTGTGATGATGTGTGCAAAGGAAACAAGCCAAATAGCTCTAACACACACACACACAAATCCAACTCAATAAATTGTTGATGGTTTTGCAAGCTCTGTTTGATAGCCAACTGTATGTTTTCCATCTGAAGAGGGCTGCATACCTCTACAGAGTTCATAATAACAAGCAATGAGTCATTGAACTGTACATGTCTTTCAAGTATTGTTCAATGGTGTGATCTTTCTCCATTGGCTGGTTCAATCAAGTAGCATACTGTACACATGAATGTATGCCATTTATACATGCATAAAATTTGCTATATATGAATGACCGCAGATCTGACACGGTAACAGAATGCCTGATCACATTTATATATTCATATATAATAATATATATTCACATACATTGTATATATTCATATATTCATATATAATAATATATATTCACATACATTGTATATATTCATATATTCATATATTCATATAGTCCTATATGTAGTATGGACCTGTTGATCATTTGTGATTATTTGTAATTATTTGTAAATATACAGTTACAGACAATCCTGATTTCACATAGACCATGTACAAAGTACAGCCGGGCCAAAGGCGGGGCCTAAGGCCGGACCCAAGGCCATGGGCCGTGGCCCGGAACCAGGGGCCCAGGCCCAGGGGCCCATAGCCCAAGTGGGCCCAGGCCCAGTGGCCCAGGGGCCCACGGGCCCACGGGGCTCACGGGGGCCCAAGGCCGGGCCGAGGCCAGGAGCCTAAGTGCTGGCCCAAGGCAGGGGCCCCAGCCAGGGGCCACCAGACTGAGACCACTAAGAGTACCAGTCATGACTTGCTGTGATAATGATGTGACAGGCCTGTGCATACATATAGTATGTAAATACACTGTACAGGGCTGTGCATATTATGTACACTGTACACTAACTATACACAGTCATGACTTGCTGTGATAATGATGTGACAGGCCTGTGCATACACATATTATGTAAATACACTGTACAGGGCTGTGCATATTATGTAAATACAGTACTGTACACTAACTATACACAGCCCAGTCGCTGTATAAATCGCGACAGGGCTGCACCCGAGCAGCCCACAACACAGAGCAAACACAAAGCAAATTTTACGATTGCATTTAGTTTTGATACTTGACATCATTTTTTGTCACCTCAAATGCATCAAAGACAATCTTTATTAATGAGACTTCATACCGTACCTTTTTTCCTGGGGTTATTTGTGGGAATTCTCCAATCTGGGTACTATTCGCAAATCTAACAACATGTGAGAATATCAACTCCAGATCATGTAACATGCATGTGTACATTTCTGTGTTCACTGCTGTATTCCATGAACATGAATTCAACAACTACTGTTATATCCTGTAATGTGAGCTGCCAGGACAAAACTCACATACGCTCTGATTCTGTATAGCAATCACTTTCAAAGCAATGTATTGATACATTTCTGCCAGCTAAAAATTCTTAAATGTCGGTTCACCCATGTGAACGGGTACAGAAACTGAAGCCTAGGTGGTGGGTTAAGCAGAATTGCTGCTGTCCTCACAGTCCCACTCATATGTTTTCATGTTAGTCTAATGCTAGTTTGTGGCAATAAGAGAGTGTGCCAAGCAGTTTGCCAAGCAGGGATTCAGCTGGATGTCGAAAGTGATTAGCCATTCTGATACTTGAATTTAACAATACCATTTAACAATTCCATACCACCTAAAACCCCAACCCTATCAAATTCTTTAGAATTTCTGCTATCAAAACAATGATAGGATAATCTGCAGATAAAGTAGATTTTTTCTGTCACAAATCTGCTGTTACTGTGTTATTACCTCCGCCCAGGGGGAAGGTTATGTTTTCGTTACTGTTGGTTTGTTTTTTTGTTTGTTTGTTTGTTTGTTTGTCTGTGTGCAAAATAACTCAAAAAGTAGGTAACGAATTTGGATGAAACTTGCAGGAAAGGTTTAGATTGATACAAGTAACAGATGATCAAATTTTGGCAGTGATCTGAGAATTTTGGAGGAATTTATGAAGGATTTTTGATATTTTGGCAGGTAGGGTCAATGAACTTGGGAGTTCAGGCTGCGCGTATTTGAGGTTTGCATGCGCGCACTAGTGCGTGCTCTAGTTTCTGCTAGGGCGAGGCGCGCCGTGCAGCTGAGGGTTTATGACGTAACAAAGGCTTCTATATTGGGAAATTGGGTGACTTTCAGCGCACAATGCTATAAGTATGTATGGGTGGAAATCACTTCTATGGAAGAACAAGATCAATGGTGGAAATGAGCTGCATGCTTGGCGGAGGTCTGCGCTCTCAGAGTGCTTCTGTAGTTTTGAATGTCTTCCTCTGTGAAAAATGTGAAATCAATGAAAGGAAAAAATATGGTACTTGGTAAATATTAATAGCTGTGCACATTATTCACACATGTACTATACAATGTATGAGAGTAGCATATATTCACTCACAAAAAAACACTGATACATGTAAAGGAGTTAAAGAATCAGCAGACATAGTTTTACAAGATGTATTGCAGAGTTCAATTAGTATTATTATTATTATTATTATTATTATTAGTAGTAGTAGTAGTAGTAGTAGTAGTAATAGTAGTAGAAGTAGCAATGATAATAATAATGATGATAGTGGCTACTTGTATAGCGCACAGGTCCGCTTTTTAGTGCTCATGGCGCTTCATAAATGAAAAGATAGATATAACACATGTTCAAGCATGACAACAGAGAAGAAAATGGCAAACAACAACAAACACATACCAGATAAAGAATACAATTGATACGAACATTATAGACTGCAATTATAGTCCTCAGTGTGAGAGGAATAGGTAACGTTTTGAAGTTTGGATTTGAATGTTTCTGTAGATGACAATTATAGCTGTACACACAGAGAAAATGTTCCAGTTAAAGAGGAACATAGTCATACAAAGTGTATGTATTTCACATTTTTCAGTATTTTCAATCTTTCATATCCATATGCAATGGGCATAATGGACTCATTTGCATATCATTTGCATAGTATGCTATCATGGGGTGTGAAAGTATGCTGAGTGTTGACATATAGGTCATCCACTCATTGTATCCCCCGAACAGAGTTCGGAGGATACTATGGATTTGGCCTCGTTGCGCCGCGTCCGCCGCAGAGATTTTCTTGTGAGCACTCTACTGGCTGCAGTTCTTCTTAGATCATCTTCAAATTTGGCATGAAGGTGTGTTATGGTAAAACGAAGACGCCTATTGTTTTTGGTGATGGTGCCCTCGCTTGTTCCGTCTTTATACATGAAAAAGTAAATTTAACAGGGTCTGTTTGTGTGTGCGATGCTGGCCTTGCTTCGTGACCAATTTTTTTTATGCCTCCGCCAACGAAGTGGCCGGAGGCATTATGTTTTCGGGGCGTCCATCCGTCCGTACGTACGTCCCATTTTGTTTTTGTCGATATCTCAAAAACCATGAGGTGGTTATACATCAAACTTGGTATGAGGGTATATCCTGGGGGGATAATACTTTGTTTGGATTTTAGGGTCACGGGGTCAAAGGTCAAAGGTCACAGGTTATTTTGTGAAAAAAAAGGTTGAAAATTAATGTTTTTCTCCATATCTCGCAAATGGTTCAAGGTATCTTCATGGAACTTAGTATATATGCTTGTTCCAATGGGCAGTGATTATCTAGGGAAGTTGGGGGTCATGGTTCAAAGGTCAGGGGGGTCAAAGGTCAAGGTCAACTCCTCAAAATATCACTACTTTCCTTATGGTTATGCAATGCCTGATGGGTTTTTTTTTTTTTTAACTTGATGTATGCATGTATTACCCGATATATATTCTGTGGGAAGTTTCTTGCCAAAAGGTCAAAGGTCAAGTGAAAGTGTTGAATTGCACTTTTTCCTCCTTATCTCAAAAGTAACTCAAGGTATCATCATGAAACTTACATATTTATGCATGTTCAACCTAACAGTGATTCTATTTGGAACTGTGAGGTCAAAGGTCAGGTTTAGATAATGCTATTTTCCCATTTGATTCTGAAATTATACTTTTTCTCAATACCTTGAAAATTACTCAATGCATCTATAAACTTATAAAAGGGTCAAAAGTCAAGTAAAAATCATCAGTTCCCCAAATACCTGCACTCTGACATTTTTAATCATTCATCCAATTGAACCTAGTTCTAGGAAAGTGAACATTCAGCACATTTGTGGCAAACCTGTCATTTTAATATTTTGCCAATTGTGTGAAACTGTCATCACACATTGTCAAGACATTGTACTATAGACCTATTATGAGAACCATGCATTATGGCGGAGGCATATCAGTCGCCATAGCGATATATCTAGTTTATGTATGAAACTTTCACAAATTTCGCTAAGAGCCATTATTTGTGGAAGCTTTTGCCATGCAATCTAGTACATGCAGTATACTCATGATTTTTTCATGGGGGGCAATTAGTGATATTCTCATGTTGCGAAAAAGGCCATTGGCTCCAATTCACAAAAGTTTCATACCACGAATGTCTCTGATATTACAGTTGTTATGTATTCGTAATAGACAGCGGCTTGGCACCTGAGAACTGTTTGCAAGAAACCTTTAACTCACTGTTGTATCTTCCTGCTTCAGTCCGCATCCGAGCCCTGTCCGATGACCTGGAGCGAGAAAGGCAGTCTCGGCAGAAGCTGGAGAAAGAGGTGGCCCTGGTGAGCTCCTTACAGCAGGAGCTGGCTGGGGAGAGGAGGGAGAAGGAGAGACTAGAGGCAGAAACCAGGCAGCTGCAGCTAAAAGTGACCCAGCTAGAGAAACAGCAGGAAAGCAGGAATGTACTAGGTAAATCTTTTTTCTCTATAAATCCTGTTTGTGTCCTGATGCCCAGTCAGCATTTCCTTTGGTTTGCTTTCTTCATCAGTTGGCTCAAATATATGTACACTAAAAATGTATTAGATATTTGATTATATCATTAAAGATGTTACAATAGGACCGTTGTGTTGTGACACTAGAGGTGAGTGGGTTTGTTAAACTCATTGCAACCAAGAAGAGTGGAAGTTACAAGTGCCACCAAAGGACCGTGGCCAGTTATGATTATGGGCATGGGCATGTACAGGTTTAAGGAGTGGCTAGATTCCGACAGTGGTAGACTGGTGGTATCTCTGCAATAAACTATCGCAGAAGGACTCATTTGCAGGTGTCAAGAAAGTTTTTACACTGATGTGAAACATGTCAAACAAGGTTTTGCTCTGACCTTCATCTAATTGAGATTACATTCTGATCTGGCAGTTGACCAGTTTGTGACATCTTGTGTACATGCCTGTCTTTCTCCATCTAGATGAGAAGAAGACATCTGAAGATGAGGACCTGAAGTCCAAGATGGCAGCCTTAGAGACAGATCTCAAGAGGTGAGAAAGAGACAAGTCGTGTCTTACATCGTATCCCCTGCTTTGTCAGACATGTAAAGAGAAAGACATTGCTCTCTGGAGTCCATTCTCCATCATTTCATTCTTTGACATGGCCCTTGTCCCTATTCTTGTACATATAGCTATCCCCTTGGAAAAAGCCCTCCAAAAACTAATGAAAGAATGTGGCCTAAACACATCAAAGGTCATTATTTCTCCTCAAGAGTGCAGTCAATACCAAATGGAGTGGGTGTATGAGAAAACTAGCATATAGTTGAAATATTTTGATGAAATACCTTGTTTTTTGCCCTTCTCTGCATTCAAAGTAGGCCTGAAATGACTGTGATATCTGTGCATTCTTACAATGACTTTTTTGAACATCTATTTTTAAGTCTGTGATATCTGTATCATTCAAGAATATGATCTTTATCATCACTATCTTGAAATTTTTTGCTCGAGATATTTAAACATGTGTTTGTGTGTCTATCAAACCTGCGAATTTCTTCGGTTGTTAGCAGTGGTCAGTGTCCTCTTATTGAATCTTTTACTGCATGTGCTAAATGAAGATTCAATTTGAATTTGATGTTTTGATTGTGCACCGTTCTCCGCTTCTCCCCTGGCAGCTCTCAGCAGGAGAGGAGTCAGATGAGTAGGGAGGTGGAGAGACTGGAGCTCCTCCTCAAAGAGGCGGAGTTTGAGAGAGGGAGGTTGGCAGACTCCAGGAGAGGAACAGACAGACAGGTGGAAGACCTTAGGACGGAGAGAGATGACCTCCAGAAACGGGTATGTGACTGACCTTCACTGCCCAACCCTCTTTGGTCTGGGACATTAAAGGACCTATGCAATGCAAATGCACATTGATTTGTGTTGATTTATAATATCCTGATCATCAGTTATGGGGCTAAGAGAATATCTAAATATGTGCCATGTATTTTATAATAATTTTTTTTTCTATTTCTTTTTTTTTTTAGATAGATTACTTGCATACATCTTTCAACAAAAAAAAAAACCAACTTCCAAACCAATATTCTGTTATTATCTGCCAATAGCTGCTTAAATACTTATATGATTAACGAAAGACATTGCATGGAAACATACAGGTTATGCTCATTCATGGGAAAAACGCATTCCAATGTCTCTTTCCGATCATGGTGTTGACCTCATGGCCACCAACATTGTGGCCAGTCACAAGCAGGGACTGGGTATGAATAAGTGTCCAGCCATCAGCTGGAAGAATCATAACATACCCTTAGATTTTTTTTGATGGCTATTTTCATATGCATTAGTGTGACTGATTTAGTTTGATGACTATTTCCTGATCACAGCTGACTAAAGCAGAGGAGGCATTAGAGAGGCTACGGGCCGGACCACAGGATGACCGCTCGGAAGTGGACGGCCTGAGGCAACGTCTGGAAAATGTTACCATGGAGCTGACCAAGGCAAAGGCAAATAATGCAGTAAGTTGCCCTGTTTGTACTGGTATCCGCCGGTATTACGGCTTTCTTGGAACAAGATAGGAGAAGAATCAAAGCAGGAAATCATTAGAATCTCAGAACTCTCATCAAGTAAATTCTCATATTGCAAGTTTAGCCTTTCTGATTGTGAATTAAACTTAACCCAGCTGGTAATTGTTCTAGTGTTGGTATTTGCAAAGTTTGTCTAGATTTAAACTATGGTCTTAACTTGTGTAAATCTTGCTCTAGATTTATACTTTCTCTATCAAGCTTGGTTGATTGGTAGCTAAGAATACAAGGCATGGTATCATAAAAGTCATAGTGTAAGTTAAAACTGGTTTGAATTAATGTTAAAGTCGGGAGTATAGGATACCATGTCAGAAAATATTTACGAGACTGTCATGACAACACAATGGTAGTGGTTTGGTTCTAACAAATTCACCTGCTGCAGAAAGCATTGCTACATACTATGGCAGCAGCAAGAAAGTTATGTTTGAGGCTAAAATTTGATGATCTGTTCTCTCAATCTTTTTCATCTAATACACAGTAATTATTCTATCCGCAAAGGTACATGGAAGTGTCTTTCAATGAAAACCGTCAGTTGAAAGGTCTTGATGAGGTATCTCTGTTTGTGATCTGTTGGATCCAGTTAATCTTAGCCATGCTGTTTAGATGCTGCAACCGTGATTTGTGATGTTTGCACCGTCATCATTGCAATGTATTAACATCCTTGATTCTGTCTCTGTACTCCCCACCAGATGGCGCAGATGAGGTGGTTGCCTGTCTCAGTCATCATCATAGCCATCATAGCAGCTGTCTCCCAGAGTATCCTCGCCATGTGGATGGAAGTATGACCTCGTCTGAAACATCGGCAGTGAGGCGAGAAAGTGCGACAGAGACACGTTATCACACATCGCCATCCTCCCCTCATAGTCCATCCTCCTCGATTGACCTATCGGTCAAGAGGAGAGACTGAACGAGGACGAAGACAAGAATTTTATTCTCAGTGAGAAGAGGGGTGCCTGATGCTGTGTGAAATGGTCACTTGTGAATATCTAAGCGTGTCAGATGAAATAGTAAATATGATGTACAGAAATCTTTTATGATTGAATGTGAATGCAGACCCTTTTGGTCGTGACGTCTCTTTGTGTAGATTCATGCATCACCAGAGGATGGCAAGATTGGTCTATTTAATAGTGGCCACTTGAGAAATCAGATATGTTTTTATACAGGTGGTATATAGGGCAGGTATTACTGTACGCTGTAATGGGTAAAATACTATATTGCATTGTTATGTGGCAGTGCATTCATATGTTATCTTGAGTCACCTTCACCCTTCTATGTCCCATGAGATTACGCAATGTGCAAATTCTGCAAATACTTGATCGTGGTTTTGTGTGTGTTCTCTCCGATATGTTGAAGTGTTGGCCCTGATGTGTGAGCATATGTCTGACATTTCAAGTTGTTTTGTTAATGTCAAAATCTTGGAACAGACAGAATGGAAGCATTTGACCATTTCATCTGGGAAATTTATCCGAGGTGATCTGCTTTTGTTGTGAGTGGAAGAGTGGTAGTTTACCCCTTCCAACAACCCTCCTCCCCAACCCCCGCCCT
Source organism: Diadema setosum (assembly GCA_033980235.1). Classification (NCBI taxonomy): domain Eukaryota; kingdom Metazoa; phylum Echinodermata; class Echinoidea; order Diadematoida; family Diadematidae; genus Diadema; species Diadema setosum. The sequence goes on from CM067060.1 coordinate 48,775,615, forward strand.
CAGCCCCCGTGTACTGTGATTAATACGGGTGGAAGTCATTGGTGGCAAAACTTTATCCAGCTGGACAGAAAGTGATATCCTCTTCGCTTTCTTCTTGCTGTGCTTTCAGTACTACATCAAACTTTGACTTTAATGTCAATACCAGTTCGTCCATGGCATCCTTTGTAGCCGTATAGTAAGTCTTCAAGTCCATAAAATAATTTATTTCCCTAGGGGGCTTTGGCAGTGGTATCCCTCCCCCTCCCCTCCCCCACGTGAGTCCTCTGTCACATTTAACCCCCCACCAAAAGGGTGGATTCTATGTCAAGGCTGTGATGAGAAGCGTATGAACAATTGGAGAGACATGTGCTTCAGTCAGTGTGACAAGGGAGAGATATATTTGTGAATCTGGCTGCGTAGAGAGCTATGGCAGACAGCTATTGTCTGTTGCATCCCCAAACTTTGCAAAGTAGAAACCATGTTTTGGGTGATGAGCACTGCTAGGTGTACCCACTCAGTTCACTGTGATGTATGGTAAGCTTTACTTCCTTGTTGTTAAGTCAGAGCTGTGTTTTCTTTTGTCTTTTGATGCTTGTTATCATCCGTAGATATTTTGAATTAGGTCAATGCTTCTTGTGCCGTTGTATTTGTGTGTTTTGATTTGCTGCATCTACCATGTTGGCCAACAAGCTACAAATCAGGTAAAACTCATCCAGTATAGACTGGTGAATGTATGTTCAGTATAAGTTTGCATGGTGCAGTTGTGTGTGTGTGATTTTTTTTTTCCATGAAGAAAAAGGCCTAAGACAGGATGTAAGGAAACTAAAAATTTAACATTTCAAGACAACAATTGTATACTGGTATCACCTGTATTCTTTGCTTTAGCTCTTTAGCGATTTCTAATAGGAATCTTATAAAGTGCAGCTGATGATCAACATTTATTGAATCAAAATGTAATTTAGCCTCCCTGATTTTCCATGTGAAATGAGAAAAGATTTTCTTGAATTATGATCTGATTGTTTTGGAATTCCCCTCCCCTTGTTCTCTCCCGCCCCTTCCCCACCCCCTTCTCCCGATTCCAGTTACCCTGGTACTTGCATATCTGCATGCATCCAGGGACTTTGTAATATGTGCATAATAATTGTTCAAATGTGGTTCTCAAAGTTGAACCCAGTAGGCAGTCAGCAACATGTATCAATGCAATTTACACTTTAGCTCCTTCGCAGGGTTGCATTGTCACCGTCACCCCCCCCCCCCCCCCCCCCCCCCACAATTCCCGGGAAGGTTTGCTTCCTGCTCGGATGGGCCTTGTGAAGATATATACCTGGTATATATATATATAGATATATAGGACACACACAGGTGGCATGCTTCCATGTCCAATGGCTGAAACCACAGCTTAGATATAGGGTTACCATTTTAACAAGAATATGACCGTTAAATGGATTCAGAAGTAGTTGATTATTATTGCCAGCTGTACTACAATTACTTGGTATTGTCACTCATGATGCAAAGTGATATAATATGATTTTAATTAACAATTTTTTTTTTTTTGGCATAGGATGGCAGAAGTGTCTGTATGTCACCAATAACTCCCTCAAAAAGTTAAGAAAGAGTGAAGAAAGAAAATGGGATTGTATATCTTGTGATCTTCATTTATGTTGATAAGTCAAGAATCTTCAATCCATTCCAGAGCAGATGTTCTCACTATCTCAAACTCATATGATTGTTGTGTGTGTCGGACACCTTGCACTGAATAGTAGACATGTACATGAAATACACATGTGGCAGGTGTCTAGTCTTGTGAGGTTTGACTGTAGCAATACAACATATATTTTATATACTTCTCCAGTCGTATACTACACCTATCAATTATGCGGTTTCCCAGCGAAGGGGGCCAGATCAGACCATACAGTATAGGAGCCATATGTCAGCATCAAAAAGTGCTGCGTTTTAGTCTTTTGGGATGAAGCCCATGCTAGTTTGAAGAGAATAAAGGCAGTTACTGTACATGTAAAGTAAACTGAAGAAGGAATGAAACAAGTTTCAGGGAGATTCTTGAGCTGCAAGTAGATTTTTTGGTAGTGTTTAGAGGCAAGTTGTTTGGCGAGTGGAGTTTACCACTCGCTTTATGAAATCATTCAGAGATGACAGTGTCATATCTGTGATGATTGAGAGTGAGGTATGCAGTTTGGATTTATGGAAACATAAGAATGCCATTTAAGAATTGCCGACTGAAGGATAGGACCAACAAACTGTTGAGAGGGGAAAGCATTTCAGATCCCATCATTACTCAAGATCAAATTATTTTTATGAAATCTTTGTGAAAGCTGATTTCATAACATGGCCCTCAAATAGGCAACTTACTGTGTCTCTGAGTTTATGTCATCTTTTTTTTTTTTGTCAAGCTGACATTAACTTTTCCAGCTCAGTGAGGAAAGCCTCAAGATATCCTGTCCGCCATGTGATGTGTATCCTAAGATGATTGCAGCCTGCAGATGTTGGATCTACCAGTATTTAAAACTATTTTGACACCTTGCAGGTGCAATGGTGTTGACCAATCAGACTGCTCTTAACGAGTCTGTAAATAATCCAGGTCTTTGTGTAGTTTTGGAGCATATTGTTCTTGAAATTTATTTGGTGCAAACTATGTGCATAACGAGACGGTAAATATACTTTTCATGGAATCAAAGGTGGTATCTAGTCTTGTTTTAACATCTGGTGTTAAGTAATATCTCAACAAGATATTACAGATAATTGTATATTTGTTCAGAGTTTCAAGAAACCTAAAGTACTGATATTTGCAATGTTATCCAAATTAATATATATTTTGAATATGTCTGTGTCATCTCAACTATTTTAAATATGATATAGCGAAATAATAGCAGATCTGAACATATGAGGAAGGTGAATAGGACAATGGATGATAGTATGCAAGATGTTGTAGATCAGGTATCAAGGTAAATATTTCATTTGTAATCCTTGACCGGGAAATTCTCTTCGCGTGTATGCAGTATGACAAATTAAAGAGAGTGAGAGAAAGAGAGACAGAGAGAGAGAGAGAGAGATGATTCCAGTAACATAAAAAATAAAAATTACTACTGTGAATTCTGTTTTTGTGTTTCCATGGTAACTGGACTGTGTTGGAGGAGTCAGCAGAGTTAGATTAAGGTTGTGCTACATGAGGAAAACAATGGACAGATTATGTTTGTGTCATCAGTCTATCATCTATGATAACATCAATGAGCGCCTCTATACCTGGTATGCAATTAAATTCTTTTCGTCACCCTTGCTTAATTCATGATGAAGGAAAGCTTTGTGTTTCGTAGTTAAGCAAGGAAATACGTTATGCAAATGGTGTTCATGTACATTTCTAACAAATCTAGGTAGAAATATTGAAATTCCACCTTGTAAGTAGGAATATCATTTTATATTGTTTGTGCCATCCAGAATACATACAATAGATGGCTGTTCTCATCCAAATAGCCACATAGGATCATGTTTTCATGTCAGTATGATGTACAAATATCTCTGCATATTGCACTGAATCTGTTTTTTTTTTCTGTTTCATATGCTGATCTTTTTGTCAAAAAAAAAGCTATTGTTTTTAATAGGAAAGCTGTGTTTGTATTTATTGTTTATGCCGTTTTAAGTGTGTTATGTTATGATATGTAAAAAACTCAGCAAGCAAGCAAAACATCGACTGATCAATCAGAAATTAATAGAAGAATGTCATGCCAGGAATTCTATCAGTGGTTTCCTGTCAAAGTTTACCAAGTTTTCAAACACATACTGCAGTATCAACATCATGAGAATTTTTCAAATGGCAAGTGGTTTTGTTTTGGTTAGTTTTATTTTGTTTGTTTTTAACATAGAAAATTTAAAAATGAATATATGAGATCCAAAATCCCTGGGGTATATTAACAAGCAGGTGTATGTATTGAACAACTTTCATAGTTTTGTTTCAAGTGCTGAACGTGCAGCATATGTAAAAGAAACAAAGAGTATTACTGTGGCAATGTGTATCAAGAAATTGCAGTATCTTTACCTCTAAGTTCTCTTTGGGCCAGTTTGAATTCAATAACGTGCAGATTTACTTCTGATGATTACAAAAAGAATAGAAAACCTCATGCAGTAAGAATTTTGTATTGTGTTTTTGAAGTTTTTCATATATTAGAAAGCTGACAAAGTTATTTAGAAGTCTTAAGTACTAGCGGACCTAGGGGGATATATACATATACATATACATACACTTTAAAGGCACGTCTCATGATAGATACAGTGATTCATGACATTACAGGGTTTGTTGCCAAATTCACTCGAAAAATCATTTTCTTCAGGGTAAAAGCTCACTGTGGAAAATCACTTCAAATGCAAAACAAGTTTTACCTCAGTGTAGATTTAAAGAAATGGCACATGTATCTTCATTTATCAATTTGATTGATTTACCATCAAAAAGAGGCTTTTTTTTTCAAATTAATTTGCTAATCATAACTTCAGTTGCTTTTTTTTCAGTTGTCATGAATTTATTGAAGCTGTTTGGAAGAAAAAGACATAAGTATACTTCTCTTTAAATGTACTAGATGTAACATCAGAACTTGTTATGAAGCTAAGATTAAGCAGGAATCTATTGGTATTCAGAGGTATTTATCTCGTGATACGGTTGGTATATATCCCAACAAGCTCCCACTAGCACTCGACTCTCACTCTCATCCGTTTTCAGTAGTTCATAACTCGTTTAGTCTTCCAATGTTGATTCGGTATAAAAAGGAGAAGAACTTGTGTACACAGAGACCACAATTTGTTTCTAGTGCAGTGCGGAAGAAAAATGTTTCATTCGTTATCAATAACCATTAAATATTTTCTACAAAATATCCCGAGTGCTGATGTTATCTTTTGTAGTTGATGATGCCGATGTTGATGTCGCCAATGATGACGATGATTGTGATTGAAAGTTGATGACAGCAGTAATGATAGTGACAATGTGACAGTTATATATTTTGGCACTGTAATACTGATACAGAGTCATTACATACTTTGTATTGGGTAATACATATTTCTTTGAAGATGCTCGGGTCATAGAGATCCTTATGCTTATTATCTTCATGACATCTTCTCTGTACAACTTTTGCATGAAGATAGTTAAGATTACAGATTGCATATATGGTAACAGAAAGATGTCATCGTTATACTTCAGAAGAAAAAAACGACATTTGCTTGAAATGAACAAATCCTCGATTATTATCTGAGATAAGTTCGGAGATAAGTTCATTCACTTTTTGCAAGTGATAAAAGTTTATTTGGGGTTTTTGTGTCATTTTTTCCCCTTCCTTTTTATGAACATGGTACAATACAGCATATTCTCAATCATACCATTTTGTACACAGTGCTTCAGAAATCTTGCCAAGATTCAAATATTAAGCTGTACCTGGTTAATTCACACTGATGACATTCTATGTTTGATATGTATGATGTACAAGTGAACGAGTGGTGAACTTGCATCATACAATGTAGCTGGCTAAGGTATGATGTGTGTGTGGATATGTGCTGATTATTACATGCGGGGGCAAAATTCCAGACAGTTGTGGGTCAAAGTTCATTGCTCATTTTTAACCATAATTTGTCGGCTGAGAATGATAAGGGCATTAAGTTGCTACTACAGAGTTTGAAGCACCATAATGCCCTTCTCATTCTCAGCCAACAAATTTTACTCACTAATATGCAGCAGCAATATGCTTTTGGAGCAAGGACTAAAGTGAAAGGACAATCACATGATGAAAGTACAGGGTCTGGTGTCATTTTCAAGCCACAACTTCAGCTAAGAATGTTGGTTACATGTAGAAATTTTTATAGGAAGGATGGAAATATGTGTATGTACACAATTATATTAACTGATAAAGATTCAATGTATATCCACAAAATCAATGGTCAACGTCGAATGAACTTAAAGTGTTCATGAAAGATCACACCTGTGCTTCAATAGTGATCCCGTGAGGAGGGGCGTCACCAGCTTTTTTCAAGGGGGTGCGCTTATATTTCTGGTTCCACTTCCAGGTTTCATCAGCTGACAAAAAAAAAAAAAAAAAAAAAAAAAAAAAAATTGAGCGAGCGGGGAGGGTCTGGACTGGGGTGTCCCACCTCCGGGACCCAAGGAGATTTAAATTGTGCATGCATACATGATAAGTAAAACTTTTTTTAAAGGTCTGAAGGAGGGCGTGTTCGCACCAACGCACGCCCCCCTTTTTTTCCCCGATGACGCCCATGCGTGAGAAATGTGAGGCATCCCAGGTCAATGTTGAGTGGAATCTACCGCAATTCATAGAATAAGCCAGTTCGGGGTTAGCTCATGGGCACATCGGTACAAATGACCTTTCTTCTTTCTCAGTTGATTAGGCACTCCACAAGTTTTCAAGCGAGAGAAGGTATTTTAGCTTACCCCACGCAACAATTTATGGAATTCATCAGTCATGTTCAAACAAAGAATGAACTTGCGCAGACCAGGTGACCAGAATGATCCATCAATTAGCACTTTGGAAAGCATCCATTTCATTATTTTGCATTGAATGCATCAACAATCTTTTTCTATTGACATTGTCAAATACCACTTTTGCTGTCAGGTGGATGTGCTGGCAAGCACCACTCATAATGATCACTTGAATAATCATTACATCACAGATGCTTATCTCGGTGAATAAAAAACCAACATGCTCTGCCGGTACAGATGACCTTTTTCTGCTCATGCTCAAAGTGGAACCCCGAACTGGCTTATTACTTTGTGAAGAATACGAAATTCGAGAAAATATCGAAGCCGTATGCGATTTCCTGTCGGCTCTTTACGGCTACCGTAGCAGCCCGTTGGTGTGTTATGGCTCTTTGAAAGTTCAGCACCTCTGGGGTTGCTACATTTTCCTCTGAATGAACATTGCACCTGCCATCGCCAGCGCGCGCGACCGTCTACCCGCCGCAGCCGGTATAACGTGATCGTGAACACACAGCATGCATGCAGGTAGAGTAGCAGGACGCCGCTGCTGTGTGCAGACCTGACATATATCGACTTCATGTGTGGCGATGGTAAACAACTCGTTGCACGTAGGTTGTACACCACTACTCTGAAAAAGGACCGGCCTCTTCTGCAAGATTTTTCATCCACAAATTAGAAGAGTATCTATAATCATTTGACTTATTGCGTATCGTATGAGGATTCGCATGATTACTCCACTGGATTTGTGTTCCTGCAGCGCCGAGGGTCCGCGGCAGTACACTAATTGAAGATTCGCTCGGTGGTGCCTCCCTAACGTACGAATCAGGTGGCAGCTCTTTCGGGGATCCTCCCACCACGAGCCGACAGACCTCACACTCCCAGCCCGTAGCAAGACTCCGCTGCATCTATCTGGTAAACTACAACTATTAGTACTGGTATTATGCTCGAAGACCTGGCTACGTCGAGCTCAGTCGATTTTTGTTGCACATGCTTCCACTCAAATTCCTTCACGACTGTTACCATATCGTTTTCACTTTTGACATGATAAATTTAGTTTAGCTTCTACGACTGTGGAGTGTGGTCTATGGACTATGATTATGAATGATGACAAGCAACTGTAACAAATTGAATTTACTCAATCCGGAAAAGACTGTCGCCACAATTGCAATTGCAATTGCAATTGTTTCTAGATCCAGATCTGTCTAGATACTGTATGTAGCATATTATTAATTAACCCAATGAAGACTCACAGGGCTGCCAACTCTCACGCATTGAGAGTGAGACTCACGCAATTCAACCAATTTTGACTGTCTCACTCTGATTACGTGATAAACAAAATCTCACGCTAAACCCCCAAAATGGAATGTACATGACTATAAAAATAAATATATCTCTAAATTCTCTGATATTCCGAATATCAATATCAGTTCGGGAAACCCACTCACAAGGGGGGCCCCTCCTTATAAATAACCCGTCCCCCTAATAAGTAACCCCGTCCCCCTTATAAGTAACCCCCGGGGCACCCCTTATAAGGAGTCTCCACGCTTTTTTGCAATGCGACGCGAAAATGAAAGGACTGCGGCAATTCGCTTGATTATGTCCATAAAGCTTCACAAGTTTCCTAGTTACTCACGAAATTTGAGCAAAATCGGTTTGAGGCATCATATCTAAAATCATGGATTTAAATGCGATGTCAAACGACCCATGCGAATGCTGAAATGCGAGCGATTACTGGCGTGAGTGTCGCCAGGCGCGGAGGCGCGGCAATGCTTGAGTGCAGACGTGGCGACTGAGTACCCTCAGTACTGAGTACCCTCAGTCGCCACGTCTGCATTGCATTGCCGCGCCGCCGCGCCTGGCGACACTCACGCCAGTAATCGCTCGCATTTCAGCATTCGCATGGGTCGTTTGACTTAAATCCATGATTTTAGATATGATGCCTCAAACCGATTTTGCTCAAATTTCGTGAGTAACTAGGAAACTTGTGAAGCTTTATGGACATAATCAAGCGAATTGCCGCAGTCCTTTCATTTTCGCGTCGCATTGCAAAAAAGCGTGGAGACTCCTTATAAGGGGTGCCCCGGGGGTTACTTATAAGGGGGACGGGTTACTTATAAGGAGGGGCCCCCCTTGTGAGTGGGTTTCCCGAACTGATATGCCCAAGCCCAAAATTTCGAGATTTTCCCGCGCGGGTGTAAAGCTTAACCAATACCAGTAACACTTTATGTTAGAATCGTTTTCGGTTCGCGCGCAAAGACAAGCTATTGGATTATGATTGGTTTCTACCTAGTGAGCGTAGCTTGTACTTTTGGCAAATTAAGTACATGTATGGCTATGACGTGTGCTTTACATCGCTTTACATACACTGACTGTGTAGGTAGTACGTACGTACGTACGGCCGCACAGCAGGCCGCCAGGTGCTAGCCAGGAGGTCGCTCCGCTCCCTCGCAGTGTCTCACACCAAACTCTCACTCAAGGTTGGCAGCCCTGGACTCAACCTAGTTCCGAGTATACTCGGACAGGTGTCTTGGAAATGCGTGTTATAGCAAAATCAGCCCATCCTCAAAGGGTTAAAGATTAGATAGGTTTGTACATCCTACCCACCGTCACCTCAATTCAATGATAATATAATTTTCTAGACCTCTAGAGGATCTTTGGGAGAGATTGGTTGAAAGATCAGTTTGTATCTGGTCGTCGGGGATATGTTTCATGGAGACTGTGTCTGGCTTCACGGATTTCCCTCCTTGGCTAGAGGAGAGCCAATAAAAAATAATGTATCAAAATGCTAAAAGAGTCCTGCGGACAGACAGATTTTTCTATCTAACTATTAATGTTAGGGCCCTAGGGGAGAGGTAACTAGAACTATACGCTGATACACAGCCCTGTGGCTGTACACAAGTTGCTTCGCATGGCGTCTGGTCGGGCTAGGGGAGAGGTAAATTTAAATTATTAACCAGCACTTCAAACTGTCTCTACTTTCGTAATTTCAAAATTGAAAGATGGTGGAAATCATGTGAAGAAGGATTTGGTCAGTGGTCACTGTTCACATTTTTACAAATGCAATAATTTGACTTTGCTGATTTAATTACTGTAGCAAGTCGCAATTGACTCACAGTATGCAATTTACAACTTGCAATTACTGATAAATCATGTTTTCATATTTCAAATTCAAGACATATCAGATTTACTTGTATGTTGACTGAATGAAGTGAATCAGGAAGATGATATCATTGGGAAACAAGATTAACAAAAGTCAGTGTTGATCAAATGTAAGTCACAAGATGGAAACTACATTGTACCCATTTATCTGAAATGTGGATTATCTTGTCAGCGGTCTCGCTTCAAACAAAGTTAAGATCAAGCAATGTGTTAAACAACCTGGCAACTGTGACCGATTAGATGAGTAGAAAGAATCACCCAGAGAAGTAATATCATTCATGAGGATTGTTCTATTTTTCAGATTCTGATTTTACATTTCTAATTTCTATTTATTTAAATTCAATAAACTACTTGTCTCTTTATATACAGAGCAATCACAGCACTCCGAATCAAGAGCATCATACGAATGTACAATTGACTGGAAAGAAGCAAGTTGTGTACTGATGCATGTATTTTGAACTACATGTACACCGTCCCTGTGTTTCACCTTCGTGTCCTGCACTGCTCATCAGATGACACAAACAAGACTGGGAAATAGGCTGATTCTTTGCCAGGTGTTGTGTGTGAATGGACCTTTGTGGACCACCCCACGTTAGAACCAATCTTTGCGACAGATGATCGAAGAACACTCATTTGTCCTTGGTGTAGATGGTTGCCAGTGAACTGCCGTCATCATGGCTGTGTTTGAAAACAAGAAGACGTCCAAGCTAACTCTGGATGATACAATACCCCTCACATGTACCATCGAAGCAGCTCAGAATGTAGAGAGCCACATAGTAAGTACAAATTATTATAAATTCCACCTGGTATTATCAGTATTTTTTGCTTCATGGATTCTTTCTTGAGGGAGAAAGCCTTCAAGCAACACATGATTTAAATTTTCTTTGAACATTTTTGCAATCCATTTTTTTTTTTTAAATCTGAGATACCTATACTGCTTTTAACCTTTAAGAGGGGGAAGGGGGAGATGCTTGTATGTAGAGAGCAAAGGGATAATGATAGCTGTCAAAAAGGAGATTCACAGTAGATTGAATTCTTGAAAGAGATTTGAATTTCTGATTCAGAATTTATTAAATTTTTCTTGGTATCTCCTACCTTTCTATAAGCAACCAAAATGTTTGATAATTGGGGTGGGAGACTTTGCATGGAATAATTTTGTGTCTTCCTCCAATGGTTTATAATAAGCATAGAAAGTTCATTAAATTCATCATTAATCATTGATTTAATGTAGTTCTAACAATGACAATTCAGATTGTTAGTTGTAGAGCACATACACTGTAGTACCGGTACTGACTATGCTATCTCACTTGAACATACATGTACTTATTTTGTTCCAGTAACCTGTAAACATGACGGGGTCTTATCATGTAGGCAGTGACAGTTGTAGTTGTTGCTTTTTTATTTTGCATTTTGTGACTTTAACAAAATTATATAAAAGACTAACCTGAGAACCAGTGTAGCTGTGGAAAAATGGGTTATCAATGAATATTTCATTGCTCTAGAAATAAGACTGCAACTGAATTCTGAATGATCTCACTCTGTAGATTTTGTAAAGTGATGCAGGCATGTTGTATTAAAAACTAGATTTAGTAACAAATGCAAACAGAAAAAAACAAAACCAGTACGAAAACTGACCAGAAAAACTAATAGTCTATACAAAGAACAAGGGCCTCTAGAAATATATCATCAGTGCCTGTATCATAAAACTGACAGAACCTCTGAACCTCATGGCATACCAATATCAGGAGTAGGAACAAAAGATCCTGCTACATCAACCACAACTTTTATTTTGCCTATTCCTCAGACCATGGAGCTAGTAGTGTCATGCTCAGACAGAGCAAGATGCTTTTGATACTTTAAATCTGTCCTAGTACATTGTCTGTACTTTGTAGTCAATCTAAGTGATGCTGAACTGTACTTGTTCACTTAAAATTCGTTAAGTCATCCTTGATATACACAAAGTTAGCTCTTCCAGGGTCATCTGAAATGATATTGCTGTGCTCCAAACATGTTAATCAGTGTGTCTGTTGAAACTCACTGTGCCCCATGTGACACTGCATGCACCGCACCCTCACTACATGTACATACATGTCATCCAACATAAGTTATTGATTGAATCACAAATGCTATTAATCAAACAAGGCTGCACAGAATTAAAATTACATAGAGTGTCCCAGAGAATGAAATCATATGTGTTTGAATACTTTTTTTTTTTTTCAGCAAAGTACAGGTGAACTCACTACGTATGTGAGGAAGATTTGCTATACATTAATAAGGCCAAATTTGTTTTGCTATGCAAGTGCTGACAAAATACTGCTATCAGAATTTTACCAAGAGGACAAAAAAAAAAAAAAAAAAAAGAAAGAAAAGAAAGATCTTGCTGGAGAGTGTAATGAAATCGATATTCAGGATAAAGGTATTACATAATAATGGTTTGGATATAATCCAGACAAAGATGAGAAAGATGGTTCACATTAAATATTGTGCCTTTGACCACTGACAGTTATATGAAATTGATAGCTTGGAAAACTATGCTGTACAAGAAAATCTTCATAAGTAGGCACAAATGACTGGAGCTTACTGTAAAATGAGGAATGTTTGCCTGCATTTTAATTTCGCGAATTTGGCGAGCGCTAAGATTCACGAAATTAAAATGCACGCAAAAATTCTTGTCTACACTACTGTAAAAGTGGATATTTTCGCGTGAGTAATTTTTCGCGCTTGGCTGGGTCAGAAGAGTTTCGCGTGTTTTTAATTCCGCGGAATCAAGACATTACGCACAGGCACATACAATGTATGGCAAGCAAAAATATTCGTGTGCTTTTATTTTCGCGCTAGTTTCTGGCTGCGCGAAATGCGTGAAAATTTGAACACCGCGAAAATTTTCACTTTTACAGTATTATGCATTGAACGCCAGTGGCAATATGTGAAAATTTCATGCCATGAAAAAGGCTGTCAGCTCCAATTCGTGAAAATTTCATGCTGCGAAAATATCATGTTTTACAGTAACTCTAACTTAGGACAGATAAGTGTTGTATTATGAAGTTTAGACAAGGCAATATTTGTTAACTATTTTTTGTCTACAGAAGTACTATACATAGGCCTACAATATACCTATATTTTCTACACATCATTTCAATCTAGTCCCATTTGCAGTGAATCAAATTGAAGAACAAAATTACCTGATCTAATGTGATATTGATCATTGTTTACAATATAACAGTTTTGGTCATTACTGCATTGGTCATAACATGTGATTGTATTATGATTAGTGATAAAAAGTATAAAAAATGTAAACCACTGATAGGGCCTCAAGCTGCTCAACCAGTGAAATTATTATGTATCATGACATCATCATGCAAAGCATTCAAATTCCCTTGGAGACATGGCACCATTTTAAGAGGAGATTTTTGTTGTTGTTCAGTTTTAATTATCATCAATGACAAAGGAAACACTTAATCCATTGAGGACATTTCTAATAGACGCTTGCCCGAGTATACTCGGGACTCATCCTCTACGGGTTAAAGGCGAACCTGTGTACTGTATGTTCTGTACATCACAGATTTGAGAATATTATCATGAAATGTTTTCTGGATACTTTGACCTAGAGGTAACATGCATGGCTGCACAAGATTCCAATTCCAAGCCCTTTAAAAAGACTACAATTACCAGAAAGATTGGAATTATCTTTTCAATTAAAATGATGAAATTGAAAATTTTAAAGTGCAAGGTAAACATCACATTCTATTTCTACACATGTACTGATAACCCATATTGACCCACAATCATGTACAATGCAATATATGCATAAATTTGTATACTTGATGCTCAGATGACAATAATGTGTGCTTATTTTAAATTTCCTTAGATCTTGTTCTATATCTTATTTTCTTTCCTGTTCTTTTTCCCAAAGGATTATGTAATCAGAGTTCAGAGGGGTCCCAATCCAGAACACAGCTGGCAGGTAAGTTGTGTGGCTTACATCATCTCCTATCAACAGCTCCCTTCAGCACTCATTCATTAGGTTCACTTGACATTTCTAATCTTTAAGATTGTCCTAAGTTTTAAAATGTGATGATTAGCTTATAGTTTTAAACTGTGGGTACTAATGCATATTCACATGACACCTATACTTTAGGGTTAAATTTTTGAGCAAGATTCCCAAACAATAAGAGGACTGGAAGAAGATTATGATATGCTAAATTACAGGCTTATCATTGAAGTTTAAACTTCAAGTTAATCTTTAAAGGACATGTTCAGCTTCATAAACATAAGGATTGAGAGAATGTTGCAATATTAGTATAACACATCATTGAAAGTTTGAGGAAAATCGGACAATCCGTTCAAAAGTTATGAATTTTTGAAGTTTTTGTGCAGTAACCGCTGGATGAGAAGACTACTGCAGTGTGTGAATAACTTAGATGTCACATGCGTACAACAATATAAGGAAAATATAAAGAGAATTTCACAAAATTTCATCTTTTGAAAAAAGTACACATTCCCCCGACTCATTACCGACAAATGTTATGGGTAATATTATTCCCCCTGCCTTTAGAAAGAGGCAAGTCAAGTGCTCTTTTATTATGCGAAAAAAAGTGAAAATATGTTGAATTTTCTTCACATTTTCTTTATACTGTTGTACGCATATGATTCACAAACTGTAGTAGTCTCCTCATCCAGCGGTTCCAACACAAAAATTTTGAAAATTCATAACTTTTGCATCGATTGTCCAATTTTCCTCAAACTTTCACTGATGTGTTCTACTAATATTGTTGCATTCTCTCAATCCTTATGTTTATGAAGGTGAACTTGTCCTTTAAAATTAGAAATGTCAGAAACTAACTGCTGGCTTTTAGCGGCACAAAATTTTCTTGAATTGGAGTCTGCAGCATTTTTTCAGGTCATGAAATTTTTGCGAAGTGCCTCTGGCATTCAATGCATATGGTGTAGACAAGAGCCTTCGCATGCATTTTAATTTCGTGAATCTTGTCTCTTGCGAAATTAAAATGCATGCAAACATTCCTCGCTTTACAGGTTAAAGAAGAAATTTATAGGAAATAATATCATATAAATTGACTGTTTTCCATCATTTAATGTTATTTTGATTAATTTCTAACATAAATCATGCAATAAAGTTGTCTCTGCTTTGAATATAAGAATCTTTATTTTTGCCAAATTTGAGCACTGGAAAAAGTTCGATGCGGCTACGAAAAGTGCCAAATCTGTGACGTCACCACGTGTGTATGCAACCCAGTGGGATTTACGTATCTATAGGCAAACTGTGCGCACTTTTCAGGAAATTGGTGTGTAATTTGTTGTTAATCTAGGATAAATCGTCCACCAAAACTATATATTCACGTCGTGAAATTTTTTGTTTGTTTGTGTTCATTGGAATCATATTTTACACCCATAGATTTACGGAAAACGAAGTTTTAAAAGCACAAAACCTATCATCAGCTCAAGATTCACGATTGCCGTGATCAGCTGTTCCTTTGTACAGCAACAATTTGCTGTTATTATGACACAACAAATCGATCATTGTGGGGGAATTGCGTATAGCTGAGGTATACATACTCATGAAGGATGATAACTAAGTCAAAGGGCTGTAATTGATTGGAAATCGTTTTTACACCCATAAATTTACGGAAATACGACCTTTGAAAAGCACAAAACCTACCGTAATCAGCTCAAGATTCGCGATTGCCGTGATCATGTGTACGCACAACAGTACCAGCAGAATTGGCAGTGAAGAGGTATTCCTTGATGCCGTGATTTCAGCTTGATTCTTCTTCGAAATGGCATGATAAAGGTTTGTTAGATAAATGTGACCTTCTTTTTCTCTTGTGTGTTGGTTTAAATTCTAATTTCTACCTCAACTTGCTAAAAAAAACCAGTCTAACAAAGCGGGAAACTGCAACATTTCCGTGCTGCATGAGCAGCAGTCACGATACACTGCAAGCATGCATCGCTGCTGCAGCGATCCCTAGCTACACGCAGCCGCTGTAGAGACAGCGGCTGCACCTCTATTTCTTCGCAGACGTTGTCATTTTTCAGTGTGGT
Organism: Diadema setosum; assembly: GCA_033980235.1. Classification (NCBI taxonomy): domain Eukaryota; kingdom Metazoa; phylum Echinodermata; class Echinoidea; order Diadematoida; family Diadematidae; genus Diadema; species Diadema setosum. Next base: position 48,791,294 of record CM067060.1, read on the forward strand.
TGTGCAACTCCTTCATGAATATCTTTATTAATCGTGGAAAACTAAAATACAAGGAATTATCGTAATCTATGATAATCATTCAATAATCGGTATGCGATTTTTTGTTTAATTACGTCAAAAACTCACCGAAGTCTGTGGCTGAAATCAGGTCTGTAAACGTCCTTATTGCTTCACTCCTCATCTGCGTGTTATTTGAATGGCATTCACTCTCGTATACTACAACGTACAACGTAGGTAGTCGGAGAGTCGTAGTATACGAGAGTGAATGCCATTCATAATAACACGCAGATGAGGAGTGAAGCAATAAAGACGTTTACAGACCTGATTTCAGCCACAGATTTCGGTGAGTTTTTGACGTAATTAAACAAAAAATCGCATACCGATTATTGAATGATTATCATAGATTACGATAATTCCTTGTATTTTAGTTTTTCATGATTAATAAAGATATTCATGAAGGAGTCGCACAACCACACTGAAAAATGACAACATCTGCGAAGGAATACAGGTGCAGCCGCGTCGCTTCGCGACAGCGGCTGTGTGTAGTTACAGCGATCCCCATAGTATAACACGTAGGTTGCTTGTAAACAAGGGGGTCCTCGGCGCAGTTGACCAATCGTGAACACGTATTTCGATCACTTGTCTTGGTAAGCAACAAGGCTGTTTACGCGATGTTTCAGACGAATTTACGAATGAAAGTGAGTAGCATGACATCATGCCATGACCATACTTGGAATAAGAAGAGGTAGAGCTTTCTGTAGGTACCAAATGTGTCAGGGTTCAACGCAGAATATCTAAGACACGATCGCCAAAAGAACCGTCATTTTCGCCGTAAGCGAAGGCGATTTGGTCTTTAGACGTAAGATTTTGGCCAACATTTGAGATTGACATCCCACTTTTCTCTTCAAAATTCCACATTTTGTAGGTTGTATTTTGAAATGTTGTTGATATCAGTCAGAAACTAGAAAATTTCCCCTACAACGTGATACCAAAATGTCAATTTGGTCCCTGAGGTAGGTCATTTTTTGACCTTCTTCGGGCTGTAGCGCGAAATCACATTTGCCGAGAAGTTTCGGGTTTTGCCAGAGCGGGTCTCATATAGACGTACGGCAAATCAGCTCGTACACATTAGGTGACGTCACTCAAATCCGATGTTTCTTGTAGCGATCGGAGCTACGTGGTCATGGAAATTTGGGTGTTTTTCAATCTCAAAAACAGTTTGGGGGTAAAGTTACATCGTCTAAAAGATATCCAGTTTTGTTAACTAGCTTCTTAGCTTTCCGTAGATATCAAACTTGTCATATTTCTAGATTCTCTATAAATTTCTGCTTTAAGCACTTATCAAGTGCTCTCTTTAACACAGCATTGCTTCTTGTCATTGGAGTCTGCATGGGGAAGGCGGGTATAAATGGCATGTTTGAAGCCACTAGTGTATCAATAGCACCAGTGTCTGGTTTTCAATTTGTGTCTAACTGGGCCCCCTTCAATATTCTCATTTTGTATTACACGCAATGCAGAGAGATAGATTGTGCATTGCTTGCAGGTGTCTGAACTCACAACCTTTTGAACATAAGTGGGGCGCTCTGTTCCAAAGCCAGAAACATATTGGCATAATTGCAAAATTGTTTGGTGAATTTTGCTTCGAGGGATACAGTATACAAGTAGATAGGGGGAACAGACAGACTATCTGAGTGTATTGAGTCATTCTCTGTGAGTCATGGATGTGAAATCAATGCCTGAGTGTGACATTCATGCTTTTATAGGTCTTTATTATAAAAATGTAATAGTCAAGGCTTTTATCATATAATTGAGTGTAAGGACAATGCATATCTATGACCAGCCATGTTACAACATTGTTTAGTTTTATATGAACAGTTTATGAGGAAAAAAAAATAGAATATAGACATAAAAATTGTATTAATCTTGTGAAAAGATCATGTTTCCCATATAAAAAAGAGTTGCATTATTTAAAGCAAATGCGTGTATTGCATTTTAAAGAGTTTTGGCAATGTTTAAGAAGATTTATTTCCTGCTATTAAATATGTTTGGGGTGGGGGGTTAAAATTTTCAAACCATGATGGAAATTTTGAATCAGATGTTGCAAAGAAGAGTATGACTTTCTGTTACACGTATTACTCAGTGACATTGTTATACCTCAGACAACTTGTAAAATTTTGCATCATCTTGCCTACATGGTCTTTCCGTGCATTACATTTGTTCTCCTCATTAATTGACACTGAAAATAATAATAGGTGGGCTGTGTTTTCATATAAGGCTTTCTTCAGTAAGTTTTGTTATGGTTTCTTTTTTTTCACATTACAGTAAGATCATCAAGTCATTTGGGATGTGATGTCTTGAAATGCTTTTCTTCAATTTGCTGAAAGTCATAGTGCAGGAAGGTCATGTTTAACATATGATTGCAATACTAGTTATGTTGGCACCATCCTACATGTATGTCTTTCATACACATTTCCCACATCTGCAAATAAAACTTGCCAGGCCCTGAATCCTTTGATTTGAGAAGCTTACTCACAGACTTAGCGCATGGGTGTTTAACCTCAGTCTGTCTGGAGAATCATTTCCTATTTGAGTTCCCAGATTTACAGGACATGATATGGTCTGGCTTAGCACCAGGAAAAGAGAGAAAAGGTCGACAGAATACACCTCATTCATGGTAGAGACGATCTTATGTGTCCTTCTCAATGTGCTATGGACAAGGAAGTATCAAAGAAACATTTGATTGAGACTGAAATTCTACAAATCAAATTTCAAAACATATATATTTTCTAGTTTAAAAAACAAACAAACGACAATTTATCATTATAGCAGCTTGACCCATCTACTGCATGAGCTGAAATTTTTGCATTGGTTTCATTTTTGAGAATTTCGGGAATCACCTCTGAACTTTGAAAATGACAAGTTAATATAGAAACATGTGAAAACAACAATGTGGGAAAATATCATTTTGCAACAACAACAACAAAAGCAAAACAAAATCACACTATGCCATCTCAGGATTCACACATCTAGTATGTACACTGTAAATGTAGGTTTATCACACTGCTTGGTCCATGATGTAACAATAACTGAGGCATAACAACACGCTAGTCCAGTACTTTGAATGCAAAACATGGAATTGGCAAATAAACACATTCAGTAAGCCTTCTAGCAGGGCTCGACACTAACGGTGGCCCAGTGGCCCGGGGCCACCAAAAACGCACGTCGGGCCACCAAATTTCAGAAATGAAGATTTTGGTGGCCCCATCGGGCCACCAAAAAAAGTCGGATGTTTGCCTTTACTTTTGGAAATGAACAGCAGTAACAATCGGCTCCGTAAGATGCTAGAATAAATGTCAAATGTTTGCTTTTAAGTTTGGAAATGAATAACTGTAAGATTCAGCTCCGTACAGTGCTAAAATTAATGTCAGATACCGGTATTTGATTTTGCGTTCGGAAATGAATAAGGATAACATTCGGCTCCGGAAGATGCTGAAATAAATGTCGAATGTTTGCTTCGACATACGGAAATAAAAAATGAATAACGGTAACTTTCGGCTCTTTACAATGCTAAAACAAATGTCGGATGTTTCCAAATGTCTGCAAAATATGCTCACACTTTCTCATTTCAAACGTAAGTTTTGACCACCTAAATAGGCATCAACTTTTATAATAATATATAAGCCTATTTGCAAAATCTTAGAACTCAGAATGACGGTATATGATGATGGAATTTTCTATTCATTTATTCTAGACATGGGTACCTGCATCACTTCAGTAATACTTAATATTTATATTTCTATGTTTAGTAGGACCAATTTAGTTTTTCTTATACATGTATGTTTTTCTTGATTTTTTTCTGGCCACCAGATTTTACTTTCGGGCCACCAAAAAATAAAAATCAATGATTTTGGTGGCCCGATCAGACCACCAAAAATAAAAGTTAGTGTGGAGCCCTGCTACTAGTATTGCTGCTCGCCACTCATTCTTATTCATTTTATGAAAGGTGAAGTAAAGATTACTAGACCTCTCCCAACTGGGAAATTACAAACAAACAAAAAGGTCAAACAAGTAGTTATTTACAAAAATATCTGTATGTGAAAATTTCAGCTCATGCAGTGGCAACCATATTTTTTTTTTTTAGGGGAGGGGGATGGGTTGTTTGTCATGTTCGTTGTCCTCTGTAAGTTTGTAGCTCACCTGAGCTGAGGACTCAGCTCGTGGGGCTTTTTTGATACTTTATGTCTGTCATATGATGTGCATTGTGTGTTATCTGTAAACTAGCCATAATTTTCATCATTTCCTATAAGACCTGTGGTCCAACACATACACACACACAACAACAACAAAAAACTACCACAGTAATAAAAGGGCATAAATGTGAAGAAGTGATCAAAGTGCATATTATATGCACCCTGCTGAATTTTTTAAAATATCAATTACGTACCACATTATTGTACAACATTGTCATGGTAGGGATAAGTTCTTTCTATCAAATTTATAGCATGTGATTAATTTCATTTAAGTTTCATCATGCTTTTTGTTGATCTCATGTGGACAGTTCCTGAGATGTATGCGAGGAATGGCTGTTATAAAATACCCCTAAGTCCTTCGCCCTTTCGACCCTCACAATGATTAAAATACATGAGATCACATGATATCTCCTAGCTCTCTGGCTGATAGTGCTAATTAAAACTTGGATACCAGAACGAGGGAAGAGTCCCTCTCTTTACAATTTCCTGTCAAATGCCTTCACAAATGATCAGTGATCACCCTATGTGTAAAGTGACATCGTACCATGTTGTCATGTGATTTAGACTGTAGACTGCCAAATTGTAGCTTCTCTATCATAAGTTGTCGAGGTTGATATTTATTGTCGCTCGCACAGCCAGCTGAATGTTGTCATTTCAAACAAGGCAGTATTAACGCATGTCACAGTATCCTCCCTACGGTAGCCAGTTTTGATCACAATGACCAGGAGCTAAACTCTGCTGCAGAAATAAGCATCTTGCCATCATTAAATTTGGCAACTCTGAATTTCACTGCATACATGTAGATGACATCTAGTGTCCATTAATTAGTGAAAATATATAACATTTATTATATAATCATTTTGCATAGAATCAGAAAGAAATTAACGAAAATTGCCAATTTGAGAGAGAAACAGGAACTTTAAACTTCTTCAATGTTGCCAACAGAACATGTTTAAAATTAGGAGTTACAAGGCTTTATGAAAATTCTGCAATGAAAACAAATTTTTATGTGATGAACAACAGAGGGCTCTATGAAAGAGAAGTATTCACTTCTAATTAGTCAGATTTATAACAAAAAGATACAGGACCAAACCACAGAAATGTGTTTTCTGTGACTTAGTGAGCGAATGCAATTTTGTGTTACTGCCTTCAAGTGTAGGGAGAAAAATTAATAAGCATTATATATAGTATATCATCTCATTAAGTTGCCAATAAAAGCTAATACAGCAGACAGGACTGGGGTATCAGTGGTAATATCTTTTGACAACATACCTGGTAATCCATTAAAACTCATGGCACTTATCGACCGCACTGTGTGGAGTATGATTTTGTACTCAACATCCGACTGTATGTCTAAGCCAAGCCCTGTTGATGTTTCAAGCTTTGGTATACTGTAGAAAATTGTAGCACAATGTAGAAAAGCTTGTCCATGTTGTATTGTAATACTGTGTGTGATTAAAGTTAAAATGCTGAGAATTTATAGGAAGTTTTATTTCCTGTGGGCAAGCAGAGGCATACTTTTGACTGTTTACACTCAGAGTAAAAACATTTCCTTAACAAGGATTATGGCACTCGCGTCCTTAAGCTGTAGGATAGAGAGGCTTACCTCACTTGGCAGCATCTACTACATGCTGCATTTGTAGGTGTGCTCTAAGAAGACCCCCCCCCCCCCCAAAAAAAAAAAAAAAAGGAAAATGGGAACTAGATAAACTGATAGACATAGTATATATATGCAGGGCTCCACACTAACTTTTTTGTTTGGTGGCCCAATGGGGCCACCAAAATCCTCAATTTCATATTTTTGGTGGCCCGAGAGAAAAATTTGATGGCCCCAAAAAACAAAACAATAAAAAACATTAAAAGTCCTTTTCTTAAAAAAATGAGTTGAATATTTAAGTTTTATCGTAGTAAGAATTGTAAGTTGGACATATCTACTCATAAATAAACCTCAACAAACTCGCAACACTCACTCTCAGGCACTCATTCAGTCCTTTTCATCCATCCTTTAAACAAATTTGACTGCTAATTTCCGGCGCAAAAAGCTACGAATTTATTGACATACTTTTCAAAAAATTTTGTCGGCCCAAGGCGGGTCACCAAATTTGCCCTTTTTTAAAATTTGGTGGCCCGACTTTCTTTTTTGGTGGCCCTGGGCCACCGGGCCACCGTTAGTGTCGAGCCCTGATATATGATGCATTAAATAGTTGCCATGATCCTGTTTGAATGAAGTGTAGAATGTCATCGAAGAAACACATATCTAGTCCATGATGTTGGTGAAAAGAATATTCATTCACGCATACTGTGTATCAGGCTTAGTTTCAGTGTGTTGTACTGGTGCCACATTTTAGATACTGAATGACAGCCCTTCCATATATGACAAAACTCACATAGTCCTTGGAGATTTACAAAATTGTACCGTGGGAATATCCACTTCTATGATCATGCTTAATATGGAGCATGGAATACTGATTGCAAGAAAAGCAATTGATTTCTGAATGTTTGATTAAATGTGCACAGTGGGATTATGACAATGCACAAATCAATCAACCTGCCACATCACCACCTTTCATGTGCAAATTCTCCTAGGCGTCATGAACACTGTGCCATAGCGTGGATCAATTGGTTAAATTCACATTTTGCAGTGTTTTGATGTAGTATTTTTGTAAATCCTAGTTTTATTAATCCTTGCTAGTATTCTGTAAAGTAAAATACAGGGGTCTCTTTTTCATTTTAACCTTATTTTTATAAAGATCTGTGTTTACTTTGATTTTAGAATTGTCCAAATCCTCCATATCAGTAGTGTATAAACACTGATTCCTAAATTGGCAACACAATATAAAGGTGTGGTTTTCGTAAAGGGGATTTCCCCAGTAAAATCGGTACTTTCAGGGATGTCTCTTAATCTAATGCTTCTATTGTGCATTACCCCAGGTAGTACAATAGAATCTTTTAGAATCATTCTAGTGAGAGATAACTCGGCCCCATTTTTTTTTTCCAGGGGGGGGGGGGAGTTTACATTGCATGTTCCACTGGACAGAAATCTATATGTTAGTAATATATGAAGGTCAAATGATAAATACATTGTATTCATTTAAAATTTGTTGTTTTTCAACTGAATAGCCTGACATTAGAAAAGGTAATAACATCCCTAAATTCCAGTGAACGCTGCTTTATACCACTTCTGAACGTTGTGGGAAATGTAAAATTGTATGTAACATGGACAGACAAAAGTGTGGCAGTTTAATCTGTTTGATTTATTCATGTTCTGTCTAGCATATTATTCCCCCAAATTTTCATTTCAATGGCAAAGTTCTAATAGATTGCTTGTTTGAAACAGTTTTGGGGCAAAGTTATCACTCATTAAAGACCTAATAAAATGCTTGCAAAATTTTTTAATATGCAAAAGAAATGTAAAATATATGTCATGATTATCAATGTAAATATGTTGTCAGTGTCGTTCCGGTTTTTATCGCTTCTAGAAACTCCCCCAAATATCACATTTTTGGAGGACCCCGTTGCAGCTTTTGCGAAAAAGATAGTCACGTGACCAACACCCCTGAACCGATTGATGACGTATAAGCACGGAGTTGTGCTCAGTTAGCAGACGCCGCTCAGCACAAGCACTCAGATTACTAGCTTGTTACACGCGCGTACACGATAGCTAGCCCGGCCAGGCCCGGGCCCGCGGGATGTGCGCTCCCGGTCGACACACTGACTGTCGACATGTACGCATTACCACGTACATTATCACTAAGTTAGCTTGCACAGATACCTGGTACCTCGAGCATAATGTCTTCCCCTATATGGGTAAACTTCGACATTGATGATGATGATGAAGACTGCAGCTCTGACGATAGCGGAGAGGAAGAGGAGGCACATGAAGTTGAAGGGGAAGATGGGGAGGGAGAGGCAGCCGATGAACCAGAACGTTATCGTCGGGCTGCACCTTACCGATATGAACCAGCTGCATCTCCCCCGCTGCCAGTGCAAGAGCGTATGAACATGGCACCAAGCCCGAGAATAGACCTCACGGAAACGATCGCCTGGGAAATACAGAGTGGTATGTCTGTTGTATGCCCCCATATAGTTTAACGTTAGAAAGGATACACTGTATTCTACATGACTGACATTGTAAGTTGTAACTGTCTAGTAAGTAGATTAGAAGAACAGGCCCAGCTCGCTCACAAAGTGAGCGGCTACTCCGGCCGCAGCAAGCAAGCGGTAGCGTCCCGGCCGTGGCCTGGCCCGTCGGCCGGCGCTTACAAGTTAAACTACCAGTAGTAGTCTAGTAGTAGATCTAGTAGCAGTCTACTAGTAGTTATAATAGTCAACTAGTAGTAGTAGTCTACCAGTACTACTACTAGTAGTGTACTATTACCACTACGGCACTAGGTCTAGTAGACTAGTAAGTAGTAATAGCAGAATCTTTGGTAGTAGTACAGAGGCTACACTCTAACGCCTAACGGTTAGGGGGATGTGTTGTTACAGGGTGGGTCGTGGCTAAAAAAAAAAGCCTAGGCCTAACCAGTTTCCCATAGTCAGTTTCTGCAATTTGATCAGTAATTTAGATGCGTCATTTTCTAAGAAAAATGGTACCAAGAATGATCGTCAATTTTGGTCGAGTAGTTTTCGTTTTATGCTAAAAATCATACTGTGGAAGGAAGCCCAAACGCCGTGCTTATCTACCGATGAATGCCACGGTGGGGCTGGATTCACGAGTAGGTCTAGGCCTATAAAGCAGGCGAGTCGCCGTAGTATACAGACACGCAGTGGTGGTGGGGCTATTGTGAAATAGGCCCCACCGCAGTCACGCGTGCACCGTACCCGTGCGTTTATAGCAAGCAAGGGTAGGTCCTCCTAGGGTTTAGGGTTAGGTAGGGTTGTATTTATGGTTAAATTGGCCGTTAAATTAGTCGAGCCGAGGGCCATATTATGAAGTCATTTCGCCGCATTCACGAGTATTCACTGTGGAAGGCAGCCCCACCGCCGTGCTTACCTACCGAGATGAACGCCACACGGTGGGGCTGAATCAGGCGAGTCGCCGTAGTATTACTATTAGTACAGACACGCAGTGGTGGGGCCTATTTCACGAGTTCGCCGAAAATAATGGATATCCAAGCGTACCACAGTTGTAATCTGTATTATTGGCAGTATTAAATCCGATACAGTTCATTAAATATTCTTTTGTCTAAAGGCTTAGCCAATGACAATAGTGCAGCGCAGCACCTGCTATGCGCTCGCTAGCTCGCTCCCCCGCCAGCGCTAGCCAGTGCCGCCGGCCGCGCCCCGGCTAGCTGTCGCTGCGCTGCGCTAGCATAGCCTTGCCAGCTCGCTGGCTACGGCTAGACTGGTCGTGAACGACTCCGTTCTTAGACGTCATCACAATTTAGAAGTGATAGTGCGCCGCATGCGGTGAAAGTATAGCAAGTTTTCCAAAACCGAGGAAATTGTATCCATTATGTTAACAAATATAGAACAAAATTCAGAACAGTAAAAAAACCCGCACAACCATAGAATTACTTAGAATTTAACATTTAATATTATTACATCATTGAGAAAAAAATGCCTAAACCATTTTATTAGGTCTTTAAACCGTTCGGGAAGATTGTTTTGTATCGGGGGTAATGCACATTGGAAACATGATATTACTCAACATCCCTGAAAAGTACCTTTTGTGGAAGTACCCGTCTGTTAACCTTATCCCTGTAAGTTGGCCTTTAGTTTGTTTTCTTGTTTGATTTTCAACAAACTCAAATAATGTCACACAAATTGAAACATGATCTGTTGAAACTTACCTCTAATATCTGCTTTGCCATGATGATACAGACTTTAATGATATTAGATCTACACATGACAGACTTGTTCATGTCACCCTTAAGTAGTTTGCAGTATTTAATAATGTGCATAGGTGCTTGTGTCGTGATCTCAAAAGATGGTACTGCTCACTGTTCTTTACTCACTTGAGCCCAGCCAGAGTTGCTCCATATCTACAGATCTTATCAACAGATTACCTTCTTCAACCATGACAATGTGCTCGCTAGTTTGATAAACTTGTGTCAGACATTTTGTAAGTCATTCCATTTAAACAGTTACTGAAGAAGGAAAAAAACACCCTTTTGCAATAGACTATGACCTTTGCCCTTTTAAACTTTGAAAGAATTTTCACCAGCATCTTATCAGATAATTAGATCATTGACCCGTAGTATTTATCTTTTTTTTTGTGGCTAGGTGTGGAAGTCATGTGAATATGAATCAAGACTGCTGCATATTGCATGCATGGACTGAAAAGGCAAACACACATGTGGAAATGTAGTTGAGCTTACAGACCAAAATTGAAAATATTCTGGCACTCTTGAGGCAACAGTCTACATATTTTCTGTCTGCTGGGGGAATTTATTGTTTCTCTGTGTGTCCAAACATTCATATACATAGAGCTACATTGCAATCAACCTCAGAAAAGCTCAAGGGTGTCACAACACCACTTATGTGTGGTTGCCATAAGCTATTAAACAAAAAGTTCTGATCAAAGTTTCCAAGATGACACCAGCCAGGAAAATTAATTTCCAACGAGACTGAGTCAGGCTAATTTGAATAACTGTTGGGTCAAGAGGATGGCATCAACATGCCGGTATCACACACTGTTGTCATGTATGCAGTGCTGGGTAATTTAAATGTGATGCCTAGGGCACCCTAGGTGTGCGTATAGAATTAGAATAGGAAATTGCTCTTCTTTATACAATAAAGTAAGGGAGGTGGGGGAGGATGAAAGAGTGTGCATCCATCCCTCCATCAGCTAATGAAACATTTTGATTGTAAAGAAATTATTCTTTTTAACCATGTAATGAAGATCATTGCCTATGCAATGTGTAGTAAGAATAAAACCCTGAAACCAAAAATGTATCTTTTGGGCAATTCCACGGTAACTAGGACACAGGTGCCAAAAATTCAAAATGATATTTGTTTCAAACACCATACATTTTCAGACAGTACTTGAGTTGAAGTTTTAAGAATCATTATGTTTTTCAATAAAAGCGGCCATTTTGATTTTCAAAATGGCTGCCAAAATATGCCTATAACTCAATGGTGAAAAGAGTGTATTGTTGCATAACTTACTCTCTGTATATCCACTTTATTAGTACTCTAAACAACAATCTTTCACATGTATGCAGTTACCAGAGAAGTCTTTTACCACACGATAGAAAAAAAAGCTGGTAGCTTTAAAGAATTTGATAAAAACTGTTAATTACTTTGATAATGATGGATGTAACGTCAGTTACCAAAAACAAGGAATTTTTAAGTTTATTCATCAAAGGAAGTGAGCTGTATGATGTAACTTGGGATTTCTAATGTATGCCCATATGCCTTTATTTTAATACCAGAAATAAGGATACTTGGCATACAGGAGAGTCAAAGTGAACACTACAAAATGTGTAACGTCAGTTACCGAAACGTCATACACGAGTATGTAACGTCAGTTACCATGACAGTAATTATAACTGAGGCAAATTTTTTGACTTTTGGCCATTTCAATACATCTGGGAAGTCAACTTACAACAAAGAGCAGCAATCCCTTTCATAGGAAATGATGTCATTACCATGGTATGTCCATGGATATTTTTTTTACAATTTTATTTCATTTCTAAATTCATTTATTCATTCATTTACCATGATTATCTTTTTTTTTTTTGGGGGGGGGAAGCTTGAGCTTTCGATTTTTGATTCAGCACAAGTTTAAGGTTAAATCATCTGGAAGTTTAGTTTGCCACATGCAGTATATATGCACTCAAATTAGTACATTCCTAGTCCTACAGGATGATAAAGCTACCAAAGTTTGTAGGCCTAATCAGTGACATGATTGCATGTCAACCACATTTTCTACAAAAAAACAAAACAAAAAAACAAAAAAACAAACAAACTTCTGCTCAGCTGTATACCAACAGTTTAACAATCTTCACCAATGTTTGCTTTTGCTGGCATTTTTCTTTTTTTTTCAGGAAGCTTAGTCAAGTTTCTACCTCAAGGCAAATGCACAAACAGATATTTCTTCTCTTGCACTTAAATGTGTGGTGTAGTTAACATGGCTCATCTTGTATTATGGTACGTACGGCATGTACTCATTATTGTTTGAAACTTAACACTGATGTTGCTCAAAGTGAGAGAGGATTCTATAGGGTTTTAAAAAAAAATGTTCATACAGTGTGTATTTGTTGATTACTTTATTCTATTCATGCAGGGACATTTTGTAATACAACACATGATAATTATGAACAGGAAGAATTTTTTATATTGATTTTAGTATTCTTTCGTTGCAAAGTCCGATTTTTTGGTATCTCGAATGGATTTGCAAGCCGTGATATATCAGTGAAAAGGAAAAGAAAAACAGTTAAATTACTTCAAGCTAGGAATAAAATAATGCTCTTTTGACCAAAAAAGCATTTATTTTTCTTCCTCACAGAGAAATATTAAAAGTGCGACACTTTTCATTTAAATCAATTGATGATGGAAATCATCAGGAGTAAAATCAAGAAAAGAAGGAGAAATATATCACAACAGATTTCATACATATTTATGCATATTTATGAGTTGATACATGTTTTTTTCCCCATGACCTGGAAGATATTTTGATATTTTTTTCAAGCACAAAAATATCCATGTTTGGTGTAGTACTACAAGGTATTATGGGTGGAGCACTCTATGTAGATAAAAACTTTCCTGTTCATTAAAAAACAAACAAACAAACAAACAAACAAAAAAGCCCTTAGCCATGTCAATATATTCATACTTGGAACTGCTTAATCTATTAATGGCTCTGTGTAATCATAAATGTTGAATAAAAATTAAATCTTCAGACAAATGTCAAGAAATATCCTCTTGTGCATTTACATTATTTTTGCCCAACTGTGCTATGGCATGGGGGGGGGGGGGTGCCCCCTAAGGGCCCACCCAATATTATTTGTGTCTTTAGATTTTGTTTTAATTTGTTGCTGTAGTTGCCTGGGATTGTCACTGGTACATTGCAGCAGTATAATAACCTGTTAAATAAAGTAGTTCTCTGTAAACCACACGGTAAAGTATGTGTAACGTCAGTTACGTAACGTCAGTTACTGACATGTTTACCTTTAAGTTTCCATAGAATACAAAGAAAATGGACTACTGTTTCATTTCATTGTGTATTTATGACTGATGAACCAAGGTATGACTCCATATCAACCAAATCATTCTGAATGGTCAGAATTATGAAATATCACATAGCTATTCCCAATCATGATTTTGCATGCGTAAACCCTATGGCAAATGTAAGCGTAACGTCAGTTACGTAACGTCAGTTACCATCATGCCTTCACTGAAATTGGCATGGTGGTAAAAGGAGAAAACTAAATTGCACATTATTTTGCACACCTGTTCCTAAGAACCTAGGTGTATTGCCACATTAAACACATAAAGGCTAAAAGTCAGGGACATGAGATATTTCCATTTACATCTAGACCATAATATCCCATGTCCTTTTTCCGTAACGTCAGTTACCGACACATTTTCACTTGCTATGTGATAAGAAAGGCAGTTTGAGAGAAAAACTTTCCACCTATTTCTTCATTCTCATGAACTTATTCATCAATGCTAATTGCAAGCCCAAGGTGCTTTCATTCACAAAACTACAAGGTAAACAATTTCATGAAAATCCTTACGTGTAACGTCAGTTACCGTGGAATTGCCCTTTTGTAATACTATAATCCATACTTTGAAATATCTTGCATGGATATTGTGAATTGTTAGAGTCATGTTGTTGATTAGGTGGCATCTATTTATGTTATCGTGTCCTGACAATGTTACACAGATCAACAGAAGGTTCAGTGACTTCGTCAGCCTCCACGAATCCTTGAAGATCTGCGGGATGGAGCTCCTCCTCCCTCCAAAGAGAGTCTTCGGCAACATGGAGCGGGAGTTCATTGCTGAGAGACAGCAGGCTCTGCAGGCATATCTCAACCGACTTCTAAGCCATCATATTCTCTCGTCTTGCTATGTCGTCAAGAGATTTCTCGATCCCACGCACTATCCAGCTAACTCTGTTGGTAAGATTCTCTTTAAGCCTCTGCTTGCTGCATGATATTCCCAGAGGTGTACTGCCTTGGTTCAATCACTCATACTTTGTTACCATGCCGGTTTCAGGACATTTGCTCCTGCGACGATTGCTCCCATGAAATATCTGCACGCTAAAGCCAAACATAAATTCTACCCACAAACATAACCCTAACCCTAATAATCCTAATCCTCACATCAAACTAAACCTAAAACCCTATCACAGCCCTATCCCTAACCCTAAGTCCTTGGAGAAAATGAGACTGGAGCAGTTGTCGCAGGAGCAAATGTTGTGTCACCATCATGCTAGATATGATATTTCTAGTACAGTTTTGAAATACAGTTGAACCTCTCTTATCCGGCCTCCTTTTATCTGGATCTCTCTATTATACGGACGCAATCTCGCCGTGATTTTTTTTTTTTTTTTTTAAATAATTACGGGAGGAAAGGGGGATTCCCAACTCCTTGAGAACTCCTACACAAACACACATGAATTACACATTACTTCCAACATTAACATACACCTCTATTTTGGGGTCTGTTACTGAGTGTAACAATGAAAAGGTTGCAGTGCACACATTACCGTACTACATGTGGTACTACAATGGGCTGCATCAGTACATGTGTATGTATATGTAAATGTATACAGCATTGAGTCTCCCGTATGCGGCCAAATCCCTTATCCGGATGAGCCCCGGTCCCGACTTGTCCGGATACGAGAGGTTCAACTGTAGTACTAGTAACGACATTTGTGGTATAATTCTCTATTATTTTTTTTTTTTTTTTGCCAACTAGCAGAAAATGTTGCATGCTTTTATGTTTCTAGGCATGTTTATGTGTCTGTGTTTGTGGATGAATGTGTCTGTTTTAAGGGTAGATTTAACAGAAATGTCTTGTCTTCTTGATGCTGAAAATGATGTTAACCAGTTTGTGAAATGATGTTGACGGGGATTCTGCAGTCTATGCATGTTTGTGTGATGTCAAGTCAGCCTTTAACTGAATGCCAGGAAGACCCCAAGGTACCAGAAAATGTGAAAAAATAAATATCCTGTGGATTTTGCAGAATTTTCTCACATGAATTGACTTTTACTTCTGTTATTTGGTACTGGTAGTTTCCAAAGTATTTTCAGGGGATCATACACAGAAGCCAGCAGTTTAGAGTTTTGTAAAGAGGACCACTTTGCTTGCTGCTTTGAGATGCAACCACCTTTGCACACCCTCTCTCTCAGTGGTACAGGCCTTGCAGACTGCCTTGAATGAGAACAATTTATGCACCAGCTTTGGCTGTATTTGTTTGATGTGTGGATTCCATGTGTCATTCTGGCAGCCATAATGAAATGAATTCATCCATTATGTGCCGAACCGAACACACCACTTCATGAACACGCAATTATGTCGTATGTGAACTGATGCTTGCATTTTCATTCAAATTTGTGGACATTTTTTTTTTAATTTACACAAACACAGTCGATGTCATTATTACATTCTATATGGACTGCCAGTAAATGTTGTTATGCCTGTCGTTGTTCGTAATGAGGTGGCTCAGTCAGAAGTGGGTCTGCCTTGCAATTAAATGGCTAGAGTTGGAGTCCCAGCAAGCCTACGTGTAGCTGAGCAATGTTGTGTGTAATCATGCAGTCCCCTTTATAGTAAGAGGCAAAAACAGTATGTCCTCGTATAGGATCTTCAATAGAGGTCCTGTTTGAGGGAGGCATGACTCACTCATGTAAAGATCCAACTTCATTCATTCATCTTAAAGACCAGGATGTAGACCTGGGCCCTTTTTCATAAAACTTGTTATCAGTGACAAGTTGTCATAGTTGTTATAAGCCACTGAAATCCTTGCACCTGATTGGCTAAGAGCAAATTTGTCATAGAAATGTGGCAGTTGTCACTGATAACAAGTTTTATGAAATGGGATCTTGGTAAAGTGGTCCATCATGTACACACACCAAAAAATGGATGAAATGAATGATGTCGACACTTTATGGTTTGTCCCAGGTGACTAGCAATAATCAGTATATGGTATCAGCCTGGCATGTTGTGCCACACAAATAAATGAATGAACTTTTTTGAAGGTGATCCTGAACACCTTCGTTGGTCTACTGTGAATGAAAGACAAGGCTTTGATTACAATATGGCACTGGTCAGTCTTTTTCTGGTGCCTATGTCCTGTTTGCCTACTCCTCAGTTTGTAACCTCTTCTCCCTTTCCCCTCCTCCCCTCATTACCACCCCCAGAGGAAGCCCTGCAGAATGTGTCCATGTTTTTCCGCTCCGAGCCATACTGGGATGTCGTGGAACCTCTCCGAGACATTGGGTGGAGGTTGAGGAAGACCTACTTCATGGTCAGACCTAAAGGTCAACCGAAGGTCAGGCAGGCCTTGGCATGGGTGAGCAAAATTAAGCATCATTTAGTAGAAAATGTTGGGAATAATTTCTTAATTCATGGCAGTGTTCGTTAACTTAGATGATAATGTCTATCAAGAACTTTATTGTCAGGTCATATATCTTCTTCCAAACTAGACTTTGGCCATTGTTCCATCGTATTATATCACAGAAAGAATTTTTATTGCAGTAAGAATTGTTTGAGGTAGCCTGTAGCCTGGTCTTGTATTTGATGTGTAATTCTATGCCTGTTCAAATAAGCTTTGTGCATATCATAGATGTTCTAAAACAGTCAGAATTTTCTGGTTTTGATGTTATGATTAGTAGGTTTTCGTGGAAAGAATGAGTGAAGCTGTGTATGTGCATATCCTTGCTGTACATGTGTATACCATGCTTTCTTTCAAGATCTTCTCTGTTGCCCTTTTGCAGAGAATTGAGCAGTAAATACTCATCTTTTAAAGATTAGATATCAATAAACAACAAAGATGAATCAGCTTTACTGATAAATTAAAATAGAAAAAAATTATGTTAATGACTGAAAGTTTTTTTCCTTTTTTAAAACTTTAAGTGTTTTAAATGTCATATTTGTATAGTTGGGAAATACTGCATGCTCTGTCATCGTGGACAGTCTGTTACCTTGAGTCCCCAATTCATACTTTATATACCGGTAAACCACTTCAAAGCCAGAGTTTCAGCAGTAAAGAGCTGTCTTGACGACCGGTATTCATAATGATTCTTTTTATGGGCAACTAACATGCTCTACACACACTATTTATAGAGTTACTATGGTCCTGACAAGTTTATGGAATACAAAGACCTGATGGCCATTCTGAAGCTCCTGCCCACTATCCAACACCCATACATCTACCCGGTCACCTATGTCTCAGCCAGTGACTCAGGTGGACTGGCCATTCGCACATTCCACGGCACAGGGACCTTGAAGGACTTCATCTGTAAGGTAACACCAGTGGTGTTGGATGCAGTGTTGAGTGTCTGTCAACACGTGTGTTACGATGAAAGTGTCAAGCAACTGCAGTGTTACATGCCAGCGGTCTATAAATGCCATGGCAAAGCAACTGAGAGAGTCTTCAATGTGCAGTGTAGACACCTGTGGTGTAGAATGTAGTGCTAAGTGTACATCACCTCATGTTGCTTTAGTAAAGGGACGTGATGCAAGTTTAGCAGTGAATACAGACAGTGTATGAAGATATGAGATATTACTGCTGGGTGTCGAACACAGGTGTGCAAGCTGAAACATGTTGTACAGATGGCATTAATGTGAAGAAACTGAGAATACATTGTGTTGGGGGTTATGTTGCAACTTACTGAAATTTGTGCTAGGAGTTTGTGTGATATTGCTAGTTTGTTGTAATTTTAGTGTCAATAAGTCTGCCATAGAGGCACTGAATGAGCCAGTTCTGTAGTAAGGTGTTATGTTCGGGTGTTTTCTGGCTGTAACGCCTTATGATATTCTGCTTGCTTTGTCTACCAGTAAGTGTGACTCCTTTTCTGTCATAGGTCTCTTTTTTCTTTTCTTTTTTTTCTCTTTTTGCACGTGAGAAGTTGCTGCTGGCTTAGCAAGCCTTGGGTTGATCCTTGTGAAATTTCAAAGCATAGAATAAAGGTACACTGTATATTTGAAACTGAAACTGATGTATTTATTTCTCCTTTCCGGAGTTTGCTTAGGTATCATCTTCCATAAATGCCTTTCTTTCGATAAGATAAGAAATATCATAGATTGAAAATGTCTGTCACTTTTATAAGGAAGTTTTGTATGAAGTATCGCCTTCTTTCTACTGCATGGTGATGATTCTGTAATGTTACATTGTTATTGTTGTTGTTTTTTTCATCTTCCTTCCTCATGAAGGCAAAACCAAAGACACACTATCTAAAGAAGTACTGCAGTCCTAAATCATACACAGCTTTCAACATGATGAACATCAAGACCTTTGGCAGAATGATTCTTGAGGTGAGTTTGTGATAAAATCAGAATAAATGACCAAAAAAAAGAAAGAAAGAATGTTTGCTCCTATCCCTGCTTATTTAGGAATTATAATTCATCAAGTTTGTTTTGTTTTGTTTTTTATTTTGTCTTTCAGTTGACATTATAAATACTTGTGACTAATGAGCTTATATGAAAATGTGCCAATGTCATTCATACCAATGCTTTCTTTGAAATTATTTATGAAGTAAGATAAAAAAGTCACAGTTTTGATCAGCTCAAACTGCTCAGTGTCCACTTCTAGAGAGGTAAAAAGATACATAGCCATTAGTAGGCATTGTTGCACTCAAAAGGCAAGGGTTTATAAATGAAGGCATGTCTGTTGCATGGAAGTTTAGATTTAAGTCAGTAGCAAATATGCATTTTTTTGTTTTGTGATAAAGAGTTGCATTTTTTTTTTTTTGTCCATACATTCATCAAGTATTCTGTGTTTGCATTTTTGATATATGGTTAGTTATAGCAAGGGGGAAAAAATGTTCCAATGCACAGCCTTTCCAACAAGTGTAATCACCCGTTCCTTGGACATTACTCAGTCCTAAAAATGGCTCCATTCAATTGGTTAATTCTACAGAGATTATTGACTGATCCAATGTATGCCCCACCCCCATGATCATTGGCCATGGGTGAGCAACGTGAGTGATCAGGGTTAGATAGAGGCTTTTGTATCAGGGTACCATTTTAAGTGTGTGTGTGTGTGTGTGTGTGTGTGTGTGTGTGTGTGTGTGTGTGAAGCAGCACTACTTTGAAGGACAAATTCACCTTGATATACATGTGGATTGAATGAATGTAGCATTATCAGTAGAACACATTAGTAAACTTCTGAGAAAAAGCGTACCATCTGTTCAAAAGTTGTGAATTTTTAAAGTTTCTGTGCATATACTTCTGTATGAGAAGACTACTGTAAAAGCGGATATTTTCGCTCGACTGTGTTTTTAATTCCGCGGAATCAAGACATCAACTACTGGAACATATGGCAAGCAAAAATATTCGCGTGCTTTTATTTTTGCGCTAGTTGTGCGAAATGCGCGAAAATTTCCACTTTTACAGTACGGTATTACAGTTTGTGATGCCACATGCTTAGAAAAATATAAAAGAGAATTCCACAAGATGTCATTTTTTTGAGAAAAAAAAAATGCACATTCCCTCAACTTGTTAGTGACATGTTAAAGGTAATACTGTTCCCCCAGCCTTCTGAAATAGGCAAGTCAAGTTCTCTTTAGTTATGCAAGAAAAGTAAACATATATTGAATTTCCTTCATATTTTCTTTCATCACTCTACTCATATGACATCACAAATTGTAGTAGTCTTCTCATCCAGAGATGGCAGCAGTGAAACTTTTTGAACTTTTGATTGGATTGTTTAAGTTTCCCAAAACTTCCATTGATGTGTTCTACTAAAGATATTCCATTCACTCAATCCACATGTATTGAAGTGAACTTGTCCTTTGGAGCCCTATGTACCCTTAGCTTACACAACTTGGCTGTAGGTGGTGTTAGCAATACCTTGGGGCACTGTACTGTGAAAAATATGGGATACTCTAATACACACCAAATATACCATGTGGGATGAATGGAAATGTGGTGGGATAATATTTTGATGTTTCAGTGCTGAACCAAAATACAACCTCTGTTATGAACTGAGTCAGCCAAAATTTGACTTAGAAGGCTTTCCTGTTTCATTGGCATATCAAAAGGTCTGCAACAAGGAAAGAACACAGCCGCAAAGTGGAATAGAATAAATTTAGTGAAGAATAAAACATAGGAAATGTAAATAAATTTGGGATTTGGTGGCTGTTCAAGGAGACTGTTTAAGAGGAATGCATGTACACAGTTTGTGCATGCATACACAGACACATAGCATGTATCAGTAAAAACTTTGAGAGCAAGTGCAAATGTGTTAAATCAATATTTGTAATGATACTCTGTGTACATGCAACTTTTGACCAAAGTACTTCATTACTTTTTGTCCTTTTTATAGTGTGAACATTTGCATATCAGCGGGAGTGGATTTTGGATGGGGACAAATATTTTTGATACACTTTATTTTAGGAGACTTTCTATGTATCCATTGCCCTGGTTTTGCCCTGGGAATAGTAGGTCATTATTCATTGGTGCACCCATTATTGATCTGATGCATTTCCTGTCCCCCTGCATTGGGTTGAAATTGATGTCAATATAAAGCTTACAATCAAATATTTTAAGTCCCTTTTATTCTTGGAGGTGCAAGAACACACCGAGTAAGTTTCCTGTCCAAAAGGAGAGGGAAAAAAATCTGGTGTGATACGGTGTCCAGGAAGTCTGCCTGGGTAAAGGCAATTTCCCTTTTCCCTAGAGACATGCAGAGATGAGCCCAAAGGGAGCAAATTTGGACATAAGTCCCTAAGGTACTCTTTTGAGATACCAACCTTGATGTTCAACAAGTCACTCTACTTCATTTCATTGACATTTTGATTTTATCTCTTTATCTAGAATAAAGGGACTTGTATATGAACCTCAATTTTAGGACATCAGAATAAGGTTATTAGTAAACTACATCCATATGAATTGCAGAATGTGAGGAAAATTTATTTCAAGAAAATGCTTTTGCAATCTGACATTCTTTGCATGTATTCGAGGCTAGTTGTAGATAGAGACTAGAGAAAGAGGCTGGGATGCTTTACTGGATGCTTTACCATTATAAACAAACAAACAAACAAAACCAAAAACATGGTATGAAGTCTTCAAATGAGAATGAAGGGGAAAAATAACTATGTGCGACCGTAGGGAGCAGAAGTGCTTAGATGTAGTCATAAATCCCTAATACATATATCATTATTGGGGTGAAAAATCATAGTTTGTTTGTTTGTTTTTTTTTCTTAATTGTCAGATGATCAGTGAAGTGATGTCCTGTTTAAAGACCTAATAAAATGCTTGCAAAAATTTTTAATATGCAAAAAAAATGTAAAATATATGTCATGATTATCAATGTAAATATGTTGTCAGTGTCGTTCCGGTTTTTATCGCTTCTAGAAACTCCCCCAAATATCACATTTTTGGAGGACCCCGTTGCAGCTTTTGCGAAAAAGATAGTCACGTGACCAACACCCCTGAACCGATTTATGACGTATAAGCACGGAGTTGTGCTCAGTTAGCAGACGCCGCTCAGCACAAGCACTCAGATTACTAGCTTGGTACACGCGCGTACACGATAGCTAGCCCGGCCAGGCCCGGGCCCGCGGGATGTGCGCTCCCGGTCGACACACTGACTGTCGACATGTACGCATTACCACGTACATTATCACTAAGTTAGCTTGCATAGATACCTGGTACCTTGAGCATAATGTCTTCCCCTATATGGGTAAACTTCGACATTGATGATGATGATGAAGACTGCAGCTCTGACGATAGCGGAGAGGAAGAGGAGGCACATGAAGTTGAAGGGGAAGATGGGGAGGGAGAGGCAGCCGATGAACCAGAACGTTATCGTGGGGCTGCACCTTACCGATATGAACCAGCTGCATCTCCCCCGCTGCCAGTGCAAGAGCGTATGAACATGGCACCAAGCCCGAGAATAGACCTCACGGAAACGATCGCCTGGGAAATACAGAGTGGTATGTCTGGTATGCCCTCATATAACGTTAGAAAGGATACACTGTATTCTACATGACTGACATAGTAAGTTGTAACTGTCTAGTAAGTAGATTAGAAGAACAGGCCCAGCTCGCTCACAAAGTGAGCGGCTACTCTGGCCGCAGCAAGCAAGTGGGAGCGTCCCGGCCGTGGCCTGGCCCGTCGGCCGGCGCTTACAAGTTAAACTACCCGGTCTAGTAGTAGATCTAGTAGCAGTCTACTAGTAGTTATAATAGTCAACTAGTAGTAGTAGTCTACTAGTACTACTACTAGTAGTGTACTATTACCACTGCGGCACTAGGTCTAGTAGACTAGTAAGTAGTAATAGCAGAATCTTTGGTAGTAGTACAGAGGCTACACTCTAACGCCTAACGGTTAGGGGGATATGTTGTTACAGGGTGGGTCGTGGCTAAAAAAAAAAAAAAAAAAGCCTAACCAGTTTCCCATAGTCAGTTTCTGCAATTTGATCAGTAATTTAGATGCGTCATTTTCTAAGAAAAACGCTACCAAGAATGATCGTCAATTTTGGTCGAGTAGTTTTTGTTTTATGCTAAAAATCATACTGTGGAAGGAAGCCCAAACGCCGTGCTTATCTACCGATGAATGCCACGGTGGGGCTGGATTCACGAGTAGGTCTAGGCCTATAAAGCAGGCGAGTCGCCGTAGTATACAGACACGCAGTGGTGGTGGGGCTATCGTGAAATAGGCCCCACCGCAGTCACGCGTGCACCGTACCTGTGCGTTTATAGCAAGCAAGGGTAAGTCCTAGGGTTTAGGGTTAGGTAGGGTTGTATTTATGGTTAAATTGGCCGTTAAATTAGTCGAGCCGAGGGCCATATTTATGCAGTCATTTCGCCGCATTCACGAGTATTCACTGTGGAAGGCAGCCCCACCGCAGTGCTTACCTACCGAGATGAACGCCACACGGTGGGGCTGAATCAGGCGAGTCGCCGTAGTATTACTATTAGTACAGACACGCGGTGGGGCCTATTTGACGAGTTCGCCGAAAATAATGGATATCCAAGCGACCACAGTTGTAATCTGTATTATTGGCAGTATTAAATCCGATACAGTTCATTAAATATTCTTTTGTCTAAAGGCTTAGCCAATGACAATAGTGCAGCGCAGCACCTGCTATGCGCTCGCTAGCTCGCTCCCCCGCCGGCCGCGCCCCGGCTGTCGCTGCGCTAGCATAGCCTTGCCAGCTCGCTGGCTACGGCTAGACTGGTCGTGAACGACTCCGTTCTTAGACGTCATCACAATTTAGAAGTGATAGTGCGCCGCACGCGGTGAAAGTATAGCAAGTTTTTCAAAACCGAGGAAATTGTATCCATTATGTTAACAAATATAGAACAAAATTCAGAACAGTAAAAAACCCCGCACAACCATAGAATTACTTAGAATTTAACATTTAATATTATTACATCATTGAGAAAAAAATGCCTAAACCATTTTATTAGGTCTTTAAATCTGAGCTGTCTTATCTCCACAATGAAGCCACTTCATCATGTCAAAGGAAAGGCAATATAATTTCATGCAAGTGGTGCTTTGGCTACCATTTTTTATGCCTCCGCCACGAAGTGGTGCCGGAGGCATTATGTTTTCGGGTTGTCCGTCCGTCCGTCCGTCCGTCCGTCCGTCCGTCCTTCCGTCCGTCCGTCCTTCCGTCCGTCCGTCCTTCCGTCCGTCCGTAATGAATTTTGTGGACAAGGTAACTATCGAAACCTGTTGAGGTATCCTAATGAAACTTGGCATGTATGTGTATTAGGGGGTGAAGTTGTGCCTATCAACTTTTGGGTGCACATGCTCAAGGTCAAAGGTCAAAAGGTCAAGGTCAAATACATAAAATGTCACTATTTCCAACATATCTATTGAATGCCTGAAGATATTTTCTTGAAACTTAGTGTATACATGTATTACCCAATTAAGATTCTCTGGTGAAAGTTTGGGTCATGAGGTCAAAGGTCAAAGGTCAAAAGGTCAGGGTCAAATACATAAAATTTCACTATTTCCACCATATCTATTGAATGCCTGAAGAGATTTTCTTGAAACTTAGTGTATACATGTATTACCCAATTAAGATTCTCTGGTGAAAGTTTGGATCATGAGGTCAAAGGTCAAAGGTCAAAAGGTCAGGGTCAAATACATAAAATTTCACTATTTCCACCATATCTATTGAATGCCTGAAGATATTTTCTTGAAACTTAGTGTATACATGTATTACCCAATTAAGATTCTCTGGTGAAAGTTTGGGTCATGAGGTCAAAGTTCAAAGGTCAAAAGGTCAAGTAAAAATATTAAAACTTCTTTTTTTTTTCTCCGTACCTTGGAAAATTGTTCAAGGTATCTTCATGGAACATAGTATATACATGTACTGACTGGAAGTGATTATCTAGAGAATGTAGGGTTTATGGGGTCAAAGGTCAGGGGTCAAAGGTCAAGTGCAAGACTTCAAAATTTTACTATTACCCTCATATTTATGCAATGCCAGCAGGGTTATTTTTTTACACTTGGTGTATGCATGTGTAACCTAATAGAAATTCTCTGGAAAGTTTTTTTTTTTTCTCTTTTTGCCTCAAAGGTCAAAAGGTCAAAGATCAAGTGAAAGTGCTGAACTATCTTTTTCCTCCATATCTCGGAAGTGGCTCAAGTTACCTTGAAACTTAGTACATATTATGCATGTTCTACCTGAAAGTAATTATCTTATGAATTTTAGGGTCAAGGGCCAGATGAAAATGGTAACAATTTCCTATTCAATTCAGAAATTGCACTTTTTCTCCACACCTGTACCTTGAAAATTACTCAATGCCTAAATGTATGAATGGGTCAAAGTCAAGTTAAAGTCCTTAAATCCCTAGATACATGCTCTCTTATTCATCCAATTAAACCTACGTCAAGGAAGGTGAACATTCAACACATTTGTGACAAACTTGTCATTCCAATATTTTGCCAATTTTGTGGAAATGTAATCACACAGTGTCCACATGTACTATCTAGACCTATTGGGAAAATCATGCATTATGGCGGAGGCATACCAGTCGCCAAAGCGACATTTCTAGTTTTTTTTTTTTTCGCTTTCCTGAACAATTGACATTTTTGAGATATGATGTTTTGTCGCCCCAACAGCAATGTGTCCTTGACTATGAGCTAGCTCATGACCTACCATCACTTCCTGTCATGTGATTAGACAACTACTCATGCATGAAAGCACGATGCTGTGGGCGGTAAATCAAAACAGACTCCATGTTAAAGAGATTAGTCAGCCTAACACTTAAAATTTTTAAAGAATATACCTGGTAATACAGGAAAGGATGAAAAGTGCATTTGTTATTCCAGTAGCAAAATTGACAGTGGTGGAATTTTCAATTTGATGAATTTCATGCAAGTGATGGCAGATAGGAATTGATTGCCCTTACAGAATGCTATCAGTTACCAAAAGGCTTTGCATATGATGCACATAACACTCTGATTGTGATTTCCAGAAGTGCCCTGAAAATCAGATGAATGGTCATCATAGAGTGACAATCCAAGAATGTCCTCAGTATGTCCAAATAATCATGAAGTTTTAAATCCATAGTTCCTCTTCTTTGAGGCACCATTGCTGTTTGAAGTCTCATGCTTTCTTTAAATAGAAATCTGCAAAGTGATATCAGCACATTCCAGTTTGTGTGTGTGTAGTGTTTAAGTCCAGTGTTGCCCATTACCGCTATAGCCTCCTCCATCATGGATGCTAGTGTCAGTTATATTTTGAGTTCTCACAAAGTTTGACCCCAATCCCAAATCTGATTTGTGTTTATAATCGCTCACTGACGACCTTAGTGCAAGTGCCTTCAAAATATTCAAGAAAAGTAAGGGAAATGTCTCATCAATGGGGTCTTCTGTAACCATTCCATGTTTTCTTCTTGTAGGCACTCAAGTTTCTGCATGAGAAGGGTCTACCGTACGGCCACCTGCACACAGGTAACGTGATGTTAGAAGGCAATGCTTGTCGACTCCTGGACATTGAGAACACCCTCCTAGGATTACCCTTCTTCTACAGGGAGTACCTACTTCAGTTCAGAAAGATAAATGTAAGTACACACTTCTCTCCCGTGCTATTTATTTTCTCAATCTTGATGTCTGTATTAAGGGATATCTTAGCCAAGAACCTGTTGCATAAAACTGTACAATTAATGGTAACTCTGCAAACAGTGGTAACCATCGGTGATTTCTTGCATTGCTTTGATTAGCCGTAGAAAATGGAATAGTGTTGCTATAGAGTATTTTCCCCCCAAAAAAAAATACTATCAGATTTTTGCATTGAAAAATTCCAATATGATTAGATTGTCTAAATGCTACTTCAGGGTCTTAGAATATAACATCTGAGCTATATTTTGCAGAAAACCCAATTCAATTTGGTTAAATTGTCACAGAAAAATGTGGATCTTTGTAAAACATGTCTTGGGTCTGATTCTTCCAAATTTAGCACTCATGGATGCCCTTTGTAGTGCATAATGTGTGAACACAATGGACAGAACTTGGAGGGAAGGGATTCCTGACATGCTCTACAAAACTCCTCATTTCTCTTTGACCACTGAAGCAAATCGGATGGGGTTTTCAGAAAGATGTTTTTTTTTTTTTTTTTTTTTTTTTTTTTTTGTTGTTGATGGTAATAAGTTATAGTTTCATACCCGAAAATTCTGTTTAGATTGTTTCACTATTTCTGAAGTTACCATTGCGGAGGGTCCCTATGTAATTTTTTTTTGACATATGGTCATAGTTGATTAATTGTAAAGTTACAATAGTTGTATGCAACGAGGCTCTGATATGAGAGTAGCATAAATGCTGTAAGAACATGTAAAGTATCCCACATGAATATCAGAAAGTTTGTTACAATTATTATGGTTTTCTTCTTGCAGACTACCGAGGCAGTTGACGTGTATTCCTTTGGCCACGTCCTGTTTGAGATGACATTTGGGGCACCACTGAATGCAGCATTCAAAGACGACTTCCCACACACCATTCCTCCGCCCATCAGTAAGTATAAACATCACTTGCAAATATAAACAGGATTAACCCAGTCGTTCCAGAGAACAAAGCGATCATGTGCAAAAGCTAAGGGATTGTTAGGCAGTGGTGGTATATGGGTCAAATCCTGTCAAAACACTTGAAAATGTTTGCAATACACAGGGAAATCATCATGTTTTTATTTCTGAAGTGCATGGCATAGGAGATAGAAATTACATCAAGTGGTGTGAAGTTGATGTACAGTGTATCTACT
The DNA here is from genome assembly GCA_033980235.1 of Diadema setosum. Taxonomy (NCBI): domain Eukaryota; kingdom Metazoa; phylum Echinodermata; class Echinoidea; order Diadematoida; family Diadematidae; genus Diadema; species Diadema setosum. Next base: position 48,818,879 of record CM067060.1, read on the forward strand.
TTGCACGATTATTTCCTCCTTCAACACTTCATAATTGACATCATGTTGACTTAACTGTATATTGCCGACATTATTAGGTGTTCACAGATACATTTTCATAAATGCATTTTTTTTTTTGGAGAATTAAAGTGACTAAGAGGAGAGAGAAAGACATAGAGAGAGAGGTAATATGAACATTGGCTTCACACTTAACACAAGACTTTGTTCTGTTATCGGCATGCAGAATCTGTCCTAGAGTCTATCCTCACGACGGAGTCCTGCAAGAGTAAGCTGCCCTCTGTTGATGACCTCTTAGCAGACCCGTGAGTATGACAGTGTGCAGGTTATGTGGTGACATCAGTTTCTCATGCATCGTTTGAATTTGTCTGATGCATTCTTATGATATTGAATTCCACTTGTACGTCAGTAGGAAAGAACAAGTTAGAATGTCCTGATTCCACTCTGTCACATCAGTGATAAGTTCATGAATGATAGTATGAATTTTTCCAAGGATGGAATTTTAATTGAAATTGTCCACTTTAAAGAGCTGTCTCCGAAGTGAATCTGTTACAATTGTTATCAGTGTGTCTGACATATGCAGTTTTCTTAACTCTGTAGGGAAGATTTGATATGTGCTGATATGGGAAAGACCAGAGAAATGCCTTTACCAAACCGGCAAGCCTCGTTCCACCTGCAACCTCACTGTCAGTACATTGGCGAGATAACTAAGGAAACATGTTGTACACCAGACAATAAATGTCTCCATGTTTTCTTCTGCTGCCCTCGATAGTCTCTTTTCAGACGTGACGTTCCCTGAGCGGGACCGCCCCCAGTTCAGAGTTCCCAGCAAACTGAAGGAGCCACTGAAGGCAGCCAAGACGGAGGTGGAGAAGCGTTTACACGAGGACGCCAGAACAGTAAGATTAGCTGTGTAGCTATCACTGGATGAACCACATCACTAGCTCTTCCTTATTCCTTTCTATGTATGTAGTGTATTTCTATCTCTTCTTAGTGGAAAAATGAGCAAAGGAAATGGGATTCCATAGAGATCCCGATGAAATCCCATTTTCTTTGCTCATTTTCCACTAATAAATTATATTAATTTCTGGTCAGTTTTCTTCTGTTCGCATTTTTTCTATCTCTTCTGGTTGCACACACTTTTTGCAATCAATCTTTTATGGCTTGTGTTTCCCAAAATAGTTTGGATCTAGTTCATGGATTATCCAAATTCTGATGGCCTATATGCATTGAATATATCCTGTACCACCACCAGACATCCAATCATGATGACACACACTGACATGTGCATGTGCAAGGAATGGAATAGATTCAAACCATGGATTTGATTTAAACTACCTTTATAGATTTAGCCTATGTGTCCAGACACTTGAATATATGAGTAGTGACAACTTTCCAAACTGAATTGTTCCCTCAGTTTGCCTCCCTCTGCTAGTTAAACAGGCTCTCTTTCCTGATACAGTATCCCTCAAAGGGGCCATTGTGATACAATCAAGGTTGATAGGATTACAAAATTCCTCTTCACTGGGAATTAGTTTTGAAGACCTATTTCTGTAATAGTTTGCTAACATAGAATGGTAGGGTTCAACCTTGACAGTGTCCATCAATCAATCTCAGTGTCATGATTTGTTGGTAGTGAGGTGTGTGGTCTTAAAGTACTTTAAGATAAAAGGAAGTACTTCTTTTTAATAAGTGAACAAGCAAGTTACAAAACAAAGGTAACGAGGTAATTACTTGATTCATTGACAAGTGTTACATTTCAATTGGTCATAAAAACCTCATTGCAGCATATCGAAGTTGCTCGTAATGAATTTCCATTTCGTGGGTATATAGCTGTTTCGAAAAGCATTTGACATAAAGTTGCATGTCAAACAAGGTCAAAGGTCAAAACTTAATGAACTTTTCCTGATAAGCATGTACTCCTGGTATTGTGTACTCTCAATAACTTTCCACAGCTTTGAGCTATGTCCACCAAATTCACACTATTTGTACATCATGTAAAGATGCCGATCAAGTTTGAATATTTGTGGAGTCAGACCAGATGAAAGGCTAAAAGGTCAATGTACTTTGCCTTATAAGCACCATACTTGCAATATTGTGGTGTACTCAATAATTTTCTGCAGCATTGAGCTGTGACCACAATACTTACACCACAGCTGCAATTGAGCTGAACATCTCCTAAAGATGCCAGTCAAGTTTGAATAGTGGTGAAGTCTGGCAAGTTCAAAGGTCAAAAGGTCAATGAACTTTCATTGAGAAACACTATACTCACAATTTGCGATATGCAAGCTAGACATCGTTTGCAGTTTGCCCTATTCATCTATAATGTTTTCAAATTCTGTTAGAAATGATATGAGATTCATTCATATTATGGACATACAAGCAAATGCATACAGTGTATGTTGTTTGCATTTTTCCAAGAATCTGAGTAATAGTGATTAATATTAATGTATTTGTGATTGTAGCTGTCATCTTTCCGGCGGCTGTCGAAGGCCCACGCACACCACAACTCAGACGAGGAGAGGAGAAAGAGGAAGAAGGCCAACCTGAAGAAGCGGCTATCGGAGCAGAGCATGATGGAGACGGAGAAAGTGGCTCAGTCTAACGGTAGCCAACCTAGCAACGGTGAGAACTCCTCTTCAGAACCACTTACAAATTGTACTCTCACCTCACTACACCTGTGAGCAGAGAAAAGAGAACTGTTTTCATATCAACATGATATGGTGATGTGGAGGAGGCAAGATGTGGGAAAATGGGACAAAACTTGCTCAATTTTCTCTCAATTACAGTATATTACCACAGATTATTCTTTTCACAAGATTGAAATGATCAAAACATTAGCTTGATGAGGACTTTCAGGTTGTTGTTGTTTTTTGTCTTTTCTGCTGTTGTCATTTGTTGTTGCTGTTGTTGTTGTAGTAGTGGTGGTGGTACAACGAACACACATAAAATGTACATACAAATGCAGGTCCTCACATTATCACATACTCTGTTTGTTCAGTTATAACGAAGTCTCGATATAGTATACAAACTGTGTAAGGTGTAGTGATAGAAAACTTCCAGCCCTGAGGACTTTGTTAAAATGTGAGTCACCTGTAGCAGTATATCAAAGTGTGAACAGATGTCTTACCTAATGATTTTCTCGCATTATTATAGGTGAAGTACCAGTGGCTTCAGCTGCACAACCACCAGGTGAGTTCACATCTGATCTTAACTTCAACACTTTCAGTTTGTTTCGTATGCACAGAATTCCACTTTAGCTGCTCACGATGTTTGCCTCACAGTTTGATATTCTCATAGAGCAACATGTGTGGAGACTCGACTGTGTTTCTGCAGTGATTTATTTTGCAATTCAGAAATGTCTTGTTTCTGGCCGTGATGCTTTTTCTCTTGACCTCTATGCAGTATTGGTAGGCAACATGTGTCCTTGATTATTAAAATGAAGAGATAATGTTTGCTGTATGCCACACACTGGATTCATTTTGTGATAGCAGTAACCCATCTGGTCTTTGAGTAATAGCACTGCTAAAAGATCATCTGACCCTTAACAAATTGGCAACTTAATGGTGCAGATTCAATTTTGGAGAAAAATTACATGGATTGGTTGTATTCATTAAATCTTCATGTGATCGGAAAGAGAGAGAAACAGGAACTTTCATCTTTTAATGGGAGAGTATAGTTTTGGTTGAGATGGGGGATTCAGATTTCACTTTCACAAGATGATTATGAACCACTAGTGAAATATAAAAGAGTATACAATTCTAAGAGGAATTCAAGGTTAATTTAATGAAAATCAGTTTTTAAATGGCTAAGATTAAAAAAAAAACAAAATGGTCTTAACAAAAGGTGGGTCCCATTTCTTGTTAGGACCTCTTTGTTTTTAGATGTCTCAGCCATGTCAAAAACCAATTCTCATCAAATAAACTTTGAATTCTCTTAGAATCGTATGCTCTTTAAAACTTCATAAGTGGTTTCTACTTATCTCACAAAAAGTTGGAAACCTGAAGCCTCATTTCAACCAAAACTAAACCATCCTTTCAAGATGTATTGCCAATATAAGAATTATACGTAAATCTTCACAACATCGTTTACTTCTGTGACCAAAACACACTAATATATGAACAATGAAGTGCTCGTATGAAGGAAAATATTTTAAGTCTTCCTACTGAAACAACGACATTAAGTAGTAATAATGCTAATAAAAGATACAGCACCAAACCACAGATTTTTTTGTTTTTGTCTTGATGGGTTGAAGCTCATTTAAATTTGATTTCTTTGTTTCCTTCTTGTGCCAGATTAAGCATTCTGTCATAGTACTTCAAAACTTTTGATGGCATTTATCACTTGAAAGTACTGTTGACCTGTTTTTAGATTGCTGTTGAATTTTTGAAGAGTATGCATTGTGTATTCATTTTTCCACTTACAGTGTCTCTTTTGTGGGCAGTGTTTACATGAAAAGTTATCTTGACATGATTTCTGTGTGAAGAACAAGAAGAACATCTTTCATTTCATTTATTCTCGCAAATGCCAACAATCTCTCTCCATTCCTCTCAATTTTGTGGCTGTTTTGTGCTTGCAGTCTTCTCTATCATCACTCCTGTGTAGATTATTGTAAATTTTGTAAGTGCTGAGTTGGAGAGATGTTTCGAGATGTTTTCTAAAGTATGTTCTCCCACGTCACAGATGCAAATTGGAGAGATGTTTCAAGATGTTTGCTAAAGTATGTTCTTCCGCACCAATGATGCAAATTGGAGAGATGTTTCAAGATGTTTGCTAAAGTATGTTCTTCCGCACCAATGATGCAAATGGGAGAGACTTTGTACACTTTGAAGTCTGTTGAAGATCCTTGTTACAATCAGGCACGAACCAAATGGGAAAGATACATCTGCCAGTGTATACAGGGCACATTTTATGATACGAGGACCTCAAAACTGTGGCAATTAGGTTGCCCTTTCAGGATTCTTATAATATCATGGTGCAAAAACAAAGAAATATAAAAAAGAAAAATGGTTCTGCAAAATCTCCTTGTTGTTCCCCTTAAAGAGGGAGTTGCTGCCTCTGACCTCTTTATAACAGAGTTCCACCGTATGTGGAAGCGTTGCCACCATTACTAATTTAGTGAAGAATCTGTGATTGAGACATTCATTGAAAGTAATGTACCATAATCCTGATTTCTTTGAATGCAGATGTCATTAATGGACTGCAGTACATTCTCTCCCAAGAGATTTGGGTTTCTTCCTGACGGAAAAAAAAAGGAAAGAAAAGAAGGGAAATAAAAAATTAACAGATGCTAAGAAATTTTAGACTTATTCATAGCTCATGAAGTCAGTATCAACCATTTACCTCAAGTTGATATTTAAACAAGAAATAATGTACTACCTGAATGACATAAAGCAGTGGTTTCAGTACATTTAATATCAAAAGTCAAACTATCTATCTGGAACCCACCACATAATTGATTGAAATGATGTATATTTCATTCATCTTATCACTTCTTGCATGGTTTTCACCAGCTATTTTGATACAGATTCCGCCAAATACAAATTTGTCTGCTGTATAAGTTTGTCATTAACTGTATGAAATAGAAATAGAAGATTTGTACAGAAACCTTTTCAGACAAATTTCCACATAATTACCCCAGCTTGCAGGGAATTAAACAAGTGATTTACTAATCCAAGTTCATTGTTAAGAACTGTGACAAACAACCTCAAATAATCTTAGCCCTTAAAGGGATGGTATAGTATTGGTGGAGATGAGAATTGGGCTTTTAACTTTTTGCGAGATACCAAGAAAACACTTATGAAATAGTACAGAGCATACCATTTTAAGAGGAATTCAAAGTTTATTTGATGAATATCGGGTTTGGAATGACTGAAACATCCAAAAACAGAGTAAAACAAAGCAATCGTAATAAAGTGTGGGTCCCACACTTATTAGAATCGCTCTGTTTTGGATATCTCAGCCATTTCAAAACCAATTTTCATCAAATAAACATTGAATTCCTCGTGGAATTACATGCTCATTCATATTTCATGCTCATTCATATTTCATAAGAGGTTTCTCATTATCTCACCAAAAAATGTTAGAAACCTGAAATTAGGTCTTAACCAAAACTATACGATCCCTTTAAAGCACTGATGGGTTCCAGTAGCTCTGTCATATTCAGATGATATATTCCAAGCTATACACTCAGATGGTCCTAAAGTTCTCAGGAAGGAAAAATTTCCTCTTTCCCTTTAATACCAGTGTTGCATGCACAGATATTGATCAGAGCACTTTCTAATACAAAATTAATTAGCAAATGAGTGGTATTTCTGAAATAACTCATCAATTTTGTATACTTAATCCCAGTTAACTTGATGAAGTAGAAACATAATCTGCCGGCTTGAAGTGGTTTATTTATTGATTTGACAATTGACTGAGTAGTATTTATGATTTCTAACAGTCATATTGAATCAAAGGGGGTAATAAGGCAATAGATTATCTAAGGCAAACAAAGTATGACTGGCTTGGAGATTGTTAAATAAGAGTACTTGTTCTCTAAAACCTTGGAACGGAACCAACATAGTTTGTTTGTGAGCTTGTCGTGGGTATGGCATTCAAGGACTGATGTTATCATCATGAAAACTGATAGATGATTCATGTAGAAAGGATGGTAAGCTCTCAAATTCACATTCATTCACAAAATAATTACAGCACTTGAGATCTGAAAGTGATGTTCTTGTGTGTTGATGATATGCATTTCACACTGCACATTCAGATGGCAAACCTAAACAGCACAGAAAGAAAGGTCATAGGTCACGTGCTGAGAGGTGAGAGTGAGCCTACAAAGCATGTTGCAAGTGTCCTGAGGCCCCTCCCCCTGCCCGTTTGACCTTTCTTATGATTTTTGAGTGGACGGAGCATGAACTATCAGTTTAAACACCCTCCCCTGGCTGTGGAAAACATTATGTGCATGAAAATGCTGATTGTTTTCTATGAGACAGAAAAAACAGAGAAAAATAAACATTTTAATGGGAAAAAAAAATTTCATTCTTTAGTTTATAGCTGAAATGGCAGCACATCACGAATAAGGCAGTAATATTTGACTTTGTGTTTCCTAGTTTTATACCAATGCAGCACATATTTTGAACATTATCATGTGATATTTTACCCACGTGTGTCAAAATCAATATTCAGTTGATGTAGATGACTTTTCTGATGTTGCAAACATAATCACTGGTACACACAGGATATAGAATTGACAGAAAATATCATGGGTTGATGCAATGTCCATGATACATGGAGTAATAGTAATGATGAAAATGATAATGTATTTTTTTCTTCTTCTTAAAAAGTAATGTTCTGCAATGTTTTGATACTCAAAGCGCTGGACAGCATATTACTGTCGAGTCACAGGAATAAAAATTAGATATTAATTACCAAAATCAAATGGCAGTCTTCGTTGTCATATGCATCAGTGCAAATGTAATTTCATTTGTGTTTTTATTTGCAAACAATTATGTATTCATTTTATTTCTTGGTGTATTTATTCATTTTGTAATTTATTCAATATCATTTTTTGGGGTTATTTTTGTGTTTATCTAATTATATATTTATCTATTTATTTATTTATTATTCAGTAATTATTGATATGTGAGTGTGGTTAGGGGGTGGGAAAATAGTGATATCTACACAACAGCTGGAGTTTGATACATGTGACAGTCCTAATGAGAAGCATCCTCTCTGCTTCTAATTTTATTGGGAGGGCCTGGGGCTAAGAAGAGATAATGAAATTATAGCTGACTAAGCCATGCTGTTTATCAAGGTGTAGTACAGGAGGCTAGAGCATTCAGGCAGGGTAGAAAATTCCCAAGTGTTGATACATTTCGTGGTGTGTCATTTCCAAGTATAGAACAAATATGATATCTCAGTTTATATTGAACATTAAGCTGAAGAGGAATGCATTTCCCCAGTGATGTCACACAGATGTTATATACTTTTGTTTCCATGGCAACAATGCATTTGACCATAAATAAGACATATTCAGACAGACCTAAAGGGATCTGTTACTGAGTTGAATTTGCAAGGTGAGGTTAGGTACTCCTGAACACAAATTGGCTATGAAGCGTGTAGAGATAGGTGGCAGGAGAAATATGACATTGAGGGAAATCAAAGTAGGGGGGAAAAATCTTTGAAAAATCTTCATTGCCACACATCACATATTTGAGCTATATGGAACAATTTGATAATGTGATTTATATACGTCATAGTCAAATGGATGGAGCAATGTTATGTTATTGAGCAATATTGAGCAATGTTCATACTACAAGAAACATGGTTACAAGAATTTAGTGATATGGATAGTATATGTGACCCGCGACAACGGTTTCAGGCAAAAGTCGCAAGAGCAAATTCCCTCCTAGTCGGGGTACAAAGATTTTGACCATTATTTTTGTCGATTTAGGTTTTTTGCAGATATCGAATCTTTGATATGTTTTCTACATCTACACTAAATTTCATAGCATAAGACTAAGTTTTTCCTATCGAAAATGGAATTTTAAGCACCCTATGTTGGATCGCACTCGTCAGTTTCGAGCTTCTTTCGAACGTCGCGCCAATATCCCCAGTGTTGCTATGGCGCAGGGTCTCGCATGCGATTGGCTGGTGCGTCGCATTCATTTACATAAGTCGGCTTTCGGAGACACCAGTTGCAGCGTTCGGGGGAATGCTTTGTTCACGCGTGCACGATTACATGCTCCATTGTTCTTGCTGTCGTGGTTTATATACGCTCGCGCTGTAGTGCGTGGTCTTCGTTTGGCTTTCTATCCAAACTATTCTACCGCAATGTTCGACAACGGAAGTGAAACAAAAATCATGTAGCATGACATAATAGTGTGAAAAGAAAACTAGATACTCTCAAATTTGTCTACTTGTACATGTAAAAATTATGACAGCAGACTGACTCAATGGGAGGTAGATGAGAGGAAAGGAGCGGTCACATATTGTGACTTATTATATTTAAATACTACATGTCAAGATCGCACCAAACTAACGAGTCGTGTTTGTCTGTTTGTTTGTTTTGATTTAATTAGCACCACCGAACAAATCAACATAATGCATTACGCATGTCTTGTAAAAGCAAAACAAACTGGAAGCGTGACCCTTGCCAGCACTAGCAATTTTCTGTCTTCAAAAGGGTCGCCAATGATAAAGACAAATCAACCACAATGAAAACGCGATTTGTAAATGTGTGGATTCGCCACCGCTCCTGTTACATGCACACGGTCATGGCGTGTGGATGCCATTGCGTAATGCGTGCACCATACACATGAGTACATGTACACCATACGTGCAATTATCGTATTCGCCATCTTGAAAGACGTACTGTAAACAAACCTGAGCGGAACGCATTGTTTTTCGGCTCCATACGCTGAGCTCCGAGGAAGGTGCCCGGGAAATTTGACTCTCTCAGTGAGCTAATCAGAAGGCGATGTGGTTGCTAAAGGCGGAGCTTAACATCGATTGGCACCATCGTACGGATGGGTGATTCTCCCCTCGCATCGCCGCTCGGACATTGTCTTTGAAAAAGAGGTGAATCTTCAAAGCCTGTTTTCTCGCAATTTTGTCATGCTAACAAGTTAAAAAGTGCATTTTATTTCTCTTCCTATGCCCACTTATGGTGCCGAAGTATACGAGTGTTTTATATCAATGAAAAGCTTAGGAAATGGGCAATGTGATTAAGTGAAAAAATGAATTTTCAAAATTCCCGACTTTTGCCTGAAACCGTTGTCGCGGGTCACATATTGCCTAGTGCTACCCCATCGTTTCTCGAGACGAATGGATGTCAACATTGTACATGAGCTTGCTTTGAAGGAATTAAGGTGATCCTGTGTACAAGAAATGCAGCTATCCACATTTATTGACATATCCCGATAAGCCTTGGTTTCATTGTATGGTGAACTTTGGGAGGGAAGAGAGTGTATATGCTCCATCCAGATAGAACTCTCAGACACTCAATACACCATGTAGCCTTGACATTTCAGCTTATATTGCCAAGTGTCTGAGATGTCCATTGACTCCGTAGGTCTTCTCTGTGGCTATCCCCTGGGTGGAAGGATGATGACTGAAGAATCTGCAGGTGACAGGGAAATTTAGGAAGCTATGAATTAGAAGACAGGTTGCAGTTTAAAGAACTCCTCTGCCTCCCCCCCCCCCCCCATTAAAAAAAAAAGAAACAAATATGCTGTAGAGAGTCAAGAACCACAGTAAATCTTTCATGTTGGTAGAAAGTCATTGCATTTTGAAATATCATTTACTGAAAGGACAATGTCCCTTCAGATAATCTTTAACTGGCATTTGTGTGGTGAAAAAAGAGCAACATCTTAACTAAAGTTTTAAAAAAGAACATGAAATCAATATCAAAAAATGTTGGTAGGTTACCTAACAAACCATTCAGAGAGCATCTGGAATTTTCTTAATACTTAGTTTATGCACTTCTTTACATAATTGATTGTGTGGAGCCAAAAATCACCTCCGTCAATCAAATTAAAGATCTGTCAAGTTTATATGATTATAAAGACATAATCTCTCTCATCTGGGTCACATTTTGATAATTTCTCACCTCAAATTTCTTACCTCCCAGACATTAAATATTTGCTAAACTGTCACTGAAAATAAACCAAAGTTAAGGAGCATTCACAACTTCGATTTTCATGCAAGAATGCTGCTTAATTGATTTTTATCCCCAAAAATGAATTTCAAAGTGCCTCGTAGGAGGGATCTTCTTTCTGGCCTTGGATCAAATTTGATGAAACTGCTGCTTGTGTCGTATTATGTATAATATGCAGTATGTGATCACCAAGAGAAAACCTGTTCAATAATGTTTATGGGCTTTCCATAGGTTGCAATATATATATAGCAACCTTGGTGTGTACAGCTTCGTGCCAAATTCCCAGGGACCTGTGTGTGTGTGTTCGCATTTGAGGATGATGACCCTGAAGTTAGTAATACAACAACAGATGGGGTAGTTTTGTATGGGGGAGAATCAGTGTTGTCCTACTCGGCAGCAAGAGGCCAAATGAGACTGAAGCCAAGTCATAGGACCTTGATCATTGAGAAGGGGGTTCCTGCTTGGGAGGCTTTTCCTCATTTTCGTTTTCCCTCTTTCCAATCCTATTGGAAGTTTTCGTTTGCAGGCTTATAGTCAACTAATGCACCTCAAAAGAATGCTGTGTAATCGCATGCTTATAAGTTTACATTGGCACTGGTCAATTGAGGTAATGAAACTGTTTCATGCCCTTTTTTTCTGAACTCAGTCATCAAATTCTGCTGAAGTGGAGCTGTTGTTTATATTTTGTCAAAATGATGTCAATCAACAAGGCATGAATCAGGACCCCTGGTGAATCATTGCCTACTAATACCAGCTTGCTTTTCAATCAGCTGTCAAGATTTTGCTGCCATTAAAAATGAATCTGAATTGATGCATCTGTCTTTAGAGCTATATATAAATGAGTCTACCTAAACTTCCTTGTTGGTTTGATACCCTAAAGCAAGTCTTTCATGGAATATATAGACACTGTTTTCATTTTGTCTCTGTTTGCAAAACCACCAGACCACAGACGAGTTGATGACATGTTACAGAGCTGTAGGAGAAAATCATGCGATTAAATGACATGAAAAGATTGGAATGACCCTTCTCACTTTTCATATTACCACAGTGCAATGTGTGCTGACGTCACTAAGGTGTGATAAGAAAAAAAAAAAAAAACAACTCTCTTTGTGGTGTAAACTGAAGCTGCTGGTGTCTTATTGGTCACTGTAAGGGAATAGTGGACTCAATATTTGCTTTAGATATGTTACAAAATATCTGTAATCAATTCTATTAATACCAGATGCAATGTATCTCTGAATGGCAAAGAGTAAATCATTCATGTGCACATGGTAAGGAGATAGACTTTACCCATAAATGCATAGTTTATCAATGAACACTGATGCCAGGTAATGATACTTTACTCAATTTCACAAAGTGTACAATCTTAGTGTCCATCCTGGTCATCATGGTTGGTCAGCCAAAGGTATTGTCAGTGGCCAGCAGGGTGTGCTTAATCAGGGAAGGGGCAGCAAAATACTAGTCACAATAGTGCTTCCATTCATGTATACCTGGTACTCCTCACACCAACTGGCAGGATTCAGTCACATGAGGGCAGTTGTCTTATATGCTGGCCAGGTCAGGACCCCAGTGAAAGGACAGGATGCTGAAGTCAGTAGTACTTGCAGTGTTCATTGTTACATACCTGAGGCTTACTGTAAAACATGTTCCATTATGAGGTACATGTAAAGAGGACCATAGTAGTGGACTGGAGAGCATTGTATCTGTACTGTATATTTAATGTTTTTAATTCATTTAAATTTTGTGAGTCAACTGATATTCACAAAATTTACAACTAGTGAAAGTATTGCCTCACACAACATGATATCCAAGGTGCAATATTGCAAATTCTTCTCTTCAGAAGTGATTCACACTTACCAGTCAAGGTAACTTGTGATCCCAATTTCAACCACTTGCAAAAGTGCCTTTCAAGTCCCAGTTCACTAAATATAACACATGCAAAGTATAATAGCCAGATATGATATCAGAATACTCACTTACATGCATATGAAGGGAGAAGTATTCCTGCCTGACTCAAAACCTACAAACTGTCATGCAATGGTTGAGAGAATGCCCTTTGATTAGTTGCACACTGAATTCCTTAAATATGAAACCCAAAATACACATTTGGATTTAATGAATGCAGAAATATTAATAGAACATACTAATGAAAGTTTGAGGAAAATCAGACATTTCCTTGATGATTTATTAATTTTTTAGAGTTTCGGTGCAGCCATTGCTGAATGATAGACTGTGGCATTTTATGAAGTGATGTATGGAAAACGATGTTAAGAAAATATAAAGAGAATTCCACAAAAGTACACATTCCCTTGACTTATTACTGGCATATATGTTAAGGGTAATATTATTCCCCCCATTTTTTGAAAGAAGTATTAGAAAGTCAAGTGCTCTTTTATCATGCTTGAAAAGTAGAAATATGTTGGAATTTTCATTAAATTTTTTATATCCTTTTCCATATGTGGCAACACAAAATATTATAGTCTCCTCATCCAGCGATGACAGCATCAAAACTTTAAAAATGTCTAACATTTGAGAGGATTATAAGATTTTTCTCAAACTTTCATTGATGTGTTCTACTATTATTTCTACATTCATTCGACCCACATGTATATTTTGGTTTCATTCCCGTTTAAGACACTCTTACCATTTACTTTGTAGTGGCACTCTTGAGTTACTGACCTGTATTGGTGATTACTTGTGTTAATATTTTCAGTCTCAACTTTCATTTGAATGCCTGTCAGTTGCAATGCTGTGCAGTGTGGTATTTCTTTCTCCAACTGTCTGCCTGTGTATGGTTTGCCGTCAATCTGTAATGCTATTTTCATTTGTACAGAGGACCATCAGGATAAGGCATGAATACAGAGAGTGAACTCGTCTCTTTTTATTCACCATGCCATAGGTTTGTCTGTCTCTGCCTTTTAAGTTACCACTCTTTCTTCCCCCTTCACTCAATGTCATGTTTTGATTTGTCAGCACTAACCGTGTGTGGTTCGTCACCTTTCGTTGGTAGAAGCAACCCTAATCTGTTCATGGAGAGATATTCGGTGCTTTTAATCCTTTCCTTTGTGTTTGCGAGACAAGTTATGCTTTTTTGGTTTGTCTAATTTGCGTTATAACTTATAGGTGAAGTACGGAAATGGTCAGCCCTCTGAAGAAGCAGCTGGTGGTCTGAATCTAGGCAAATATCCAAAACAGGAACGACAAATGATGAATAACTTCACATGTTTTTTGTGTTTTTAAGCCTATTTTCTCTTCAAATGCATTTAATGATAAATTTGAATAGTATTTCTTTCACAACATAAATACAAGTCTTGAAGAGAAGTGATTTCTATGAAAAATTCATTTTATGTAGTGGTTTGATATCCTTAGACCTTTAGTACATTTTAAAATCAGAATAAAACCTGCAAATTATTATAGTTATTGTTATCAACCAACCCAGGAGGGCAGATTTAAGTCGTACAAAGCCTTGATAATAGCTAAAGACACCTGCACTTTGGCTTCACAGCAATATCCATCAAAAACTGATTACCTGGGGTCCGTTTCATAAAACTTGTTACCAGTGACAACTGCCACATATCTATGACAAATTTGCTCTCAGCCAATCAGATGCAAGGATTTCAGTAGCTTATGACAACTTGTATCTGATGACAAGTTTTATGAAATGGGGCCCAGGTATTTGTTTTGAAGCGCGCATTGACAGGGAAGGTTAACCCATATCTTGGAATTTTTTTAAAAAGGGAAGCAATGCTGGCACTGCATGCACATTGCAAGATACCTCTTGGTTTCATCTTTGTGCACCATAAATGAACATCTATGCAAATGCTGCTCTTAGCTGCACATTGGATGGTGTGCAGATAAGCTGCAAAAGGCTGTAAGTGTAAAGAAAGAAGAGAAAGCAAGATATGATGTATATGTACGTAGAATCAGCTTCTTCATTATTATGTCATTAGTAATTTGTCTGGTTTTATGTGCAAAAAGGCACCTGTATCTTGTCAGTCAATTCTTGTCATGCACAGTATTGTTAAAAGTTTTGTAGACCAACAAACCTCATCCTGATCTCAGCACCCATACACACTGTACATACATTTTGCAGATGATGAAAATATGAAATGGGGATGTGTCTTGCCTCACCTAGCACTGTGTTACTTCAGGCACATCGGGTGGAAACATAACTCAGCCAATGTTAATGCAAATAAGTCTTCTTCTAAGGGCTTTTCAGAATTCTCAAAACTTGGAGATGAAATGGGTTATCTTTGGTTGACACATGACAAGCAAAGCCACTGGATATATAATACATGTCTAGGTTTTTGCTTTTGTATTTTTTTCTTTTCGCTTGGTAGTGGTTGCTTTTATATTACTGCAAGTAAAGCATTCTATTTATTTTAGTAGTAACAATAGTAGGAGCAGTGATGATCTGTATTTATGAAATATAATCCTCATTTGTTGCAAGTTGACCTATATATGATGTACAGACTCAGCAAAATTACATTCAAACAAAATAAGGTACAGAGACTGTCAGTGTACATGTCAAGCTTACCACTACTCTCAGTGATGCATTAACAAACAAAGTGTTAAGATTACAAGTACCAGTATGTATGTATTTATATTTATATATATATATATATATATATATATATATATATATATATATATATATATATATATATACACACACACATTTTTGTTGTTGTTGTTGAAAGAAATAATACATTGTTATAACATCTTTGCTTGTATACAGCATAGATATGGGAGGGGAAAAGGCCTAAAAAAAAATGACTAAAACAAAGAGAGGCACCAACCACCAGTTGGTCAGTGCTATTGTCATATTGCACCTGGTCTAGAAAATTATGTCCAGTTTGCAAAGCAGTAGTCAAATGCGCAGCATTTTTGTTGGACAGTGCTCACCAAGCAACGCCATCATGTACACATACCGTGGTACCCATATACACCTGCAAAACAACAATGTGAAACATGTATACATGCTGAAATAACTCACTTTATTATCTGTAAATGACATAAAGATGCTGAAATGCTTTGTTATTCAACTTGTTAATACACTGTCTTATATATATGTACAAAATAGTAGTCACATTAGTAGTTGCCGTTGTAGTAGTAGTAATGCTAATAGTAGTGATAATAATGACAAAAGAAAAATTATAATTATCAGGATTCATGTTGCGTTTGATATAGATATTTCGAAGTGCCTAGCATAGATGCATTGATAACATTTTGCACTGTGTTGTTATTCAGAGGACTAAAATATGAGACATGTATGTAGATAGTACAAACTGTATATATACTCTCATATCCAGACTCTGTCATTAATGAGAACAAATATTTATTCTTTTGACAATCTATTTTGCTGTAGCATTTCAATATAAAGCTGTGTATTTGCTGCATAAAGATAGATTATAGATGTGCCACTTTCTAAATAACAAAATTCATATTGTATGAAGTTCTCATATGATTTCATTATCAATCCATTTCAATTTATACGTGATTTTCTAAACTCCGATTTTTTTTTTCTTCCAGTGCTTAAAGCCAAAAAGTACACCTTAAAACATTTCCCTGAAGCTCGCTACAAACTCTGTCAAAGTATGTATGTAGAATGGCAATATACATTTTTTAAATGTAATTAGCTGTGTAGGATATTGGAGCTTTGAAGGATATTGATATTTGATCCAGAACAAAGAGATGATTTAGATGCTCTTTGTGGAGAATTCACCATCAAGAGAGAGGGAAAAAATATTTACTAATCTTTATGGTATTTAGCATTAGATCAATCAGCCTTGGGCAGCATGAAAGAGGATATAAAGCTGACCCTGTTGAATGAGAGTTAAGACTTGTGCCACAGTTTATAGACATGACGTGAAAGCCATCATGTTCACTTAGCAATTATTTCTCCTTTAAAGTTCACTTACAGATAAAAAGGCTGTGGGGTATGGACTTCTTTGTTTATTACATCACATATTTTGTTACATCAGTAACAAAAAAAAAAGCAAAGGGTTACTCAGAACAAAAGAAGATAGCTTTTTTTTATATCAGATACTTAATTATATCAGATATCTCTTTACTGGATTTCTATTGTGGCCCTTATTTGTTTTATGAACAAAAATACACAGGTAGTAAGATTTGCAAGTTTGGATGAAATGAAGTAATTTCCTCTCTGTAAACATTTGCATTATTCAAATTGAAACAATCTTCTGGTGTAGTCTTGTTGCCTGATTGAAAACAATTAACATCCAGATGAATTATCTGTACGGCTGTTAATCCTACCCGATTATACCTATTTGCAAAATGGTAGTGCTTATTGTTTGAATTCCAGTAAACTACATCAACTTTTAAAGTTGATTTATGATATTTCTCTGTCTATATTTGCTTTCTTCAACTTATTATTGATATGCATAATCTAGAATCTTATATTTATCATAAATGTCATAAATTGCACTGATATTACAATAATAAAATCCTGCCAACTAGTCATCATGCAGTATTATATTATACATTATTCTGGACTCGAAATCACTTCTGTGCTCTTCCCACTAAGTCTTAAATGTCAGATTTTGATTGATGTTGGGTTGTTACAAGATGAAGATGAAATGTTATGAGTGCTTCATTAGTGGGAAGATATTAGTAGCATATATAGATCTTGTGTGCTTAACAAAGTGGCTGCCACAAACTAAAGTGTGGGGTGAGAAAAAACAACCTTTCCTTTACTTTTTCTGAACCTTGAGCTGTGAGGTCTATTAGTCTTTGCCCCAGACACTTCCCATGTATGTACCCATATTTGTATAACCCCTGTTTTCCTGTAGTGCAGGTTTTTGGGTGAATGCACATGTATTGATTTGTCTGTTTTTCATGGTTATAAACTCTTGGTTTGTATGGTTATCTAAAACCCATGCTTGAAGTACTTGACTCACCCCTCTTATAAGTCACTTCTGTTAACCAGTATTAGTTTGATGTCTTTTATTTACCCCTATTTTTCCTGCTTGCTCTAAAGCATATAGTCCCCAGGTATGAAATGTCTGGAATTGTTTGTGAGATCTGGGCTCTGTTGCATTAAAAGTGGCATAAGAAATTGAACACTGAATTCCAACAAAAAGGTCCAAGAAGCTCGAGTTTGATTGTTGAAAGAAAAAGTTAATGTGGCACTGTGTTTAATTTTTGGTGTGATTTCGAAGGCAACAGAGTCTAGATGACATAACAGATTTTTAAAAAAAGAGAGCATACTAAATATTATGATGTGACATGAAGGTAAAATTTTGTGGTTTGAAAAGAAATTAGCTCTTTTGTTTATTTCACATTTTGTTTGTTTGTTTGTTTTTTTCCTTTTTGAAAGGATGAAGGATTTATGTTCATTACAGGGAAACACTTTATCCCCCAAATACTGTAGGTGATTGGGTTTATTTGGGTGAATTTGTAGAGGTTTTTGTGTAAATTTTGTGTAAATTTGTAAAGGTGTATATTCCCATGATTCTATGAGATTGAGTCTGTTTTTGGAATATTCTCTCATAGTTTTGATGAGAATCTCATTTTGTGTCGTCAGGCTGCTGTGGATAAAATTGCACTTGCGCCATCAAAATGTCACCCAGGTTCTATCACTGTTTTGTTTTCATCCGTGAATCCATGCATGGGGGATCATTTTTCTTTCCAGTTGTCTCTTTACTGAGGAGACGGGTGCTCCGTTTCCCCTTTTACCATCTTAACAGAAAATTCCACCAGCGTGGGAATAGTGTAACAACTCATTCATGGCATGATCAATTATTGTTTGTCTCTATCTAGTGAGACATGTGCATGCAAAGGTCTTTCTTTGGCTTCTGTTGTTCATGCTGTAGATCAGTCCTTTTGCACTTTGTTTCTTGTTTCACCAAGAAATGCACTGCTCTTGGAAGGTAGTCAATTTCTCACACTAGCAATCAAAAGAAGTTAGTATAGTAATTGTATATTGCAGTATCTGTCCAGTTGTAGTTTTTATTGACATTAATCTGTTTTCCTTGTTGTGTTTGCCCTTGTACATAATATGACAGAAAATATTTTTTTCCACTCTTGATACATAGGAAAACTGAAAAAATGAAAGCAGAACTTGCATATATTATGTCTTTTATGTGTTTTTAAAAATTTATTCTTTTGGTATGCAGAATTGTATGTTGGAAAACAAAAGTGATGTTTTCTCTTCAGCTTCCATTGACAGATTTAAGCTGCCCATGTGTATTCCTAATGCTGCAGCTAGAAAATGTGGGAAGTAAATAAAGCCATAGCAAGTTGTTGTGGCTATCTGTGAAGCAGTCCACTAGGCATGATAATACTTAAAATCTCACATAAAATAGGAAGGCTTTGTTGCCATACTCAATCAAAACAATATCTGCTTTCTGTGATGTAAACTTAAAATCATTACAATGAAGTTCTCCATGTTGAAAGCATGACATTGACTCCTCTTTCTCCCAAATCCCTCTCTCTCTCTCCATCTCCCATCATTCCATCTATCACTTTCCTCTTCCATCTCTTTTTTCCTTTCATCTTTTTCTCCCCTCCTCTTTCTTAATTTCTTCTCTCCTTCTCTCCATCTTCCCTCTCTCTCTCCCTGCCCTCTTCTTTCTACTTTTCTTCCTCTCCCATCTTTCATTATTCTGTCTCTCCCCTTCCTTTCCCTCTCCCTTCTTCCTTCTATCTCTCGCTCTCCCCTTTCCCATTCCATTTTTCTTCTCTCTCTCCCCTCTGTCCCTTATCTCATCGTTCCATCCCTCACTCCATCTCATCTCCCTCTTCTCACCCCCTGTTTTTCTTTCTTCCATCTCCCCCTCCTCCATCTCCTTCCTTCCTTCCATCTCTCTCTCCTCCCCTCTACCTTCCACATGTCGTCCCCTCCATTTTCCCCTCTCTCTCCTCCTCCCATTCTCTCATCTTTCCATCTCCCTCCCTCCTCTTTCTCCTCCTCCCTCTCTTCCTTCCCTCTTTCTCAAAGTAGCACCCAGTGCTCCAGCCCCTCCTCCGCCCCCATCTCAAGCCCCCCAGTCGGCTCCCAGCTCCAATCAGTCCAGTGAGAGGGGTGCCCTCCTCTCCTCCATCACATCATTCAGCAAGAACTCCCTCAAGAAGGCTGATACCAAGGACTGCAGCGCCCCCAAGATCTGAGCAACTGGTCTTCGTATATTCAAGCAGGTTGGAGGTAGAGAGGTTCCAAAGAAATGCTGTATAAGCCATATATTTCGTGAGTCTAAATTTTCGCGAATCCCAACGATTTCACAAGTGTTTAAATTCGTGTTCGTGGAGTCCTGTACCAAATGGAGAAACGTATATGCCTAAGTCACACTCATAAAGCTTGATCAGAGTCAATATTTTTGTGTGTCTTTAATTTCATGAATAGCACCTGACTAGCGAAATTTGCGAAAATAAAAACCTTGCAAGATATTTGGCGTATACAGTACTCTACCTGCCAGTGTGAACACAGCCTTTTCAGATTTACTAACTAAATATACAATATCGCAACAGAACATTTTCAATTATACTACAATTTTGATTGACAACTCAGTAATGAAAGAGAATATATTTATCATAGTAAGATGATGATTTCTACAAGATGAGTGTTGGCATAGCAACTGTAAGAGGCCCTTCCTCATAGTAAAATCCAGACTGATGCACTATGAGTGAAATCGTGAGGAAAAAGAGGGGGTGATTATCGTGGTTTCAGAATGATGATTTCCATGCTTGGGCTATCATCAATATGTATACATCATGTTATTCATACAACAAAGATGTTAATGATTGATGGCAGTTGAAAGATTTTCTCTGAATTTGATATATACTTCATAGGCCCTAATGTGTCATTTTTTTTTTTTTTTTTGTTATTGAAAGCTTTCATTTTCTTTGTCAAGATGCATTTAAAGGGATGGCACAGTATTGGTGGAGATGAGAATTTGGCTTTTAACTTTTTTGCGAGATACCAAGAAAACACTTATGAAATAGTACAGAGCATACCATTTTAAGAGGAATTCAAAGTTTATTTTATGAAAATCGGGTCTGGAATGACTGAAACATCCAAAAACAAAGTAAAACAAAGCGATCGTAATAAAGTGTGGGTCCCACACTTATTAGAATGGCTGTTTTGGATATCTCAGCCATTTCAAAACCAATTTTCATCAAGTAAGCATTGAATTCCTCATGGAATTACATGCTCTTTCATGTTTCATAAGAGGTTTCGCATTATCTCACCAAAAAAAAAAAAAAATGTTAGAAACCTGAAATTAGGTCTCGACCAAAACTATACGATCCCTTCAACTATTTCAGGTTGAAGTCCAAGAAGAGAAAATAACTAAACAACATTCAGGACGTATTCTGCTGCACAAATGTTATCTTAAACCTGTGTGTGCTTTGAGTGCTGATTGGCACAGAAAACTGTTTCCATGACATTTTCTCCTGCAACAATCGCTCCCACTAAATATTTGCATGTTAAGCTGAACATAGATTCTACCTGCAAACATAAACCTAACCCTAATCCTAATCCTCACATCAAATGAAATCTGAAACCCTATCACAACCCTAACCCTAAGCGTAAGTCCTTGGAGAAAATGAGACCAGAGCAATTTGCACTGAGCAAATGTTGTGTCACCCAGAAAACCGTATAGTGTTGTACACACTGTCCAGATCCCCTGCCAGAGCTACGGTTAATTCCAAAATCATTACAGGGAGTAATTGCTGTGTAAAATGATTATCATGCATGAATTTTGAGAGAAATGGCCAGACTGAAATGGATGTCAGTCTGCTGGAAAGTTTAGAAAAATTGACAGTGGATTGGATTCAAAATGTCCAAGTATGTGAAGTGATGCCCAACCTAATGAGTGGATTGTCCCTCGTCAGGAATAAACACTCTCATAGTCTCCTAAAAATGATGGAAGTCACCCACTGGTCACTGATTTGATCATGTGAGTCATGGTTACAGCTAGTACCTCCTGGTAATTGTCTGATTTTGTTTGTTTACACTTCATGATCATTTCTTTTTGTGTTTATTGTAGACTGTAAAGCATGTATGATTTCAAACATGCATTTGTACAGATTTCTTTGTTATGAGCTCAAAGTTCTTTATTATCCCAGATCAGTTCTGGATTGTAGGACAGAACTTGGACAGAAATGTATTCCCTTGTTGCCAAAGTACCTCTGACATGTCTATTCTCCTAGCTCTTGTCATAGAGCATGCTTATTTCCTTATATCGCTTAACTATTTAGGCTTCATACACATGATACTTCACAGAGTTTTACCATTTGCTGCTATCCACAGAGCTTGTTGTTGCCATGGTAGCAGAAGTTTCTAAATGTGTGCAGTTCTACGTGAAGTAAGATCCAGGTAGATGTAATATCTGCCTTTCTTGGGCTGTGTCTTCTGTCTCTTCATGGCATATGTTACGACAGTGTGGTCAAATTAAAGTCTTGTCTTTCTGACCCTATGTTTCACTGAACACTCATAGTGGTGTGTGGAACAAGTATGGCCATGCTCACATGTGAATAACCCAATACAGTATTTGTATTTTGTATCTCATCTTTAACCCATTAAAAGTAATATGCAGGAGTTTGGTAGTGTAGTAATGTTTATGTTCTCTGGAGTGCACTTGCCAGATTCAGTGATTCATTCAATGATATTCAGCATTCATTCATAAAGTTGATTTCTTGCCATTCCCCCGTATGTTATATTCAAAATTGACAATCCATATTTTTGTGATGTATTTTTTGTGATCTTTTTATGCCTCCGCCAACGAAGTGGCCGGAGGCATTATGTTTTCGGGTCGTACGTCCATCCGTACATGTACGTCCGTACGTACATCCGTCCCGTTTTGTTTTTGTCGATATCTCAAGAACCGTGTGGTGGTTTTACATCAAACTTGGTATGAGGGTATATCCTGGGGGGATAATACTTTGTTTGGATTTTAGGGTCACGGGGTCAAAGGTCACAGGTCACAGGTTATTTTGTGAAAAAAAAGCTTGAAAATTCATGTTTTTCTCCATATCTCGCAAATGGTTCAAGGTATCTTCATGGAACTTAGTATATATGCTTGTTCCAATGGGCAGTGATTATCTAGGGAAGTTGGGGGTCAGGGTTCAAAGGTCAGGGGGTCAAAGGTCAAGCTCAACTCCTCAAAATATCACTACTTTCCTTATATTTATGCAATGCCTGAAGGTTTTTGTTTTTGTTTTAACTTGATGTATGCATGTATTACCCAATACATATTCTGTGGGAAGTTTCTTGCCAAAAGGTCAAAGGTCAAGAGGTCAAAGGTCAAGTGAAAGTGCTGAATTGCACTTTTTCCTCCATATCTCAAAAGTAACTCAAGGTATCATCATGAAACTTACATATTTATGCATGTTCAACCTAACAGTGATTCTCTTTGGAACTCTGAGGTCAAAGGTCAAAGGCCAGGTTTAGATAATGCTATTTTCCCATTTGATACTGAAATTATACTTTTTCTCAATACCTTGAAAATTACTCAATGCATAAACTTATAAAAGGGTCAAAAGTCAAGTAAAAATCATCAGTTCCCCAAATACCTGCACTCTGACATTTTAATCATTCATCCAATTGAACCTAGTTCTAGGAAAGTGAACATTCAGCACATTTGTTGCAAACCTGTCATTTTAATATTTTGCCAATTGTGTGAAACTGTCATCACACATTGTCAAGACATTGTACTATAGACCTATTCGGAGAACCACGCATTATGGCGGAGGCATATCAGTCGCCGTAGCGATATATCTAGTTTCTTCTTATCTTGTTTTTTTTTTTCTTGGTAATTGATAAAGAACAATTTGTAAACAGGTGAAATCATACCTCATCTGCTGTCAGTCAAAGTGAGCACTAGCATTATTCAAATTGCATGCAAACCCTTAAAATAACAACTTATTCCTTATACCCTTTAAGGGTGCACTGCAGCCTGCCCGACATAGCAGCAATGAACGCACGCAAACTGGACTCCATGTATTGCAACCCATTCATTGTGTGCAGGTTGATTGAATAGCTTGATACAAGGTACTCAGGGGGGAAATACAGATTCTGATTACATTAGTAGACTGCCCTGTTGAAATTGCTTGCTCTCAATACTTTGTGATGCATGTTCCAAGATTTGACAGACCTGTCGCAAACTTGTGGCTAATTTTGAGGTAGTGGAGAATTACAGTCAACCTTGCCTAAGTCGAATCTATTTGAACTAAGAAATAGCTTCAACTTGGAGAAAATTGCATTTATGAAGGATTATTAAAAATCAGTGACCATAAAGAGAAGAGGACTTGAAAGACCTTAGACTTAGGTGATTATTCGACTTAGGTGATTATTCAACTTATGTGAGGTTGATTTAAGTAAGGTTGACTGTATGTCAGAATTTCAGATGCCTGGAAGTTGACCTTTTCATCAAAGTCAAACCTGTGCCACAGGCCATGATTCAGAAATATTGTGTCAAGTGAACACACCTCAAGTCCGTGGTATGCAACTTTATGGATACATATTACTAGTATTCATTTGGTTGTGGACAATTTCTAGACTTCAGTTATATTATATGATTTCCTGTATGTTTCACTATGATGTAATATCACTCTGCGGTTATCAAAAGTTGTCATGAGACATGTTTTATACATATCTCAACACCTGTCATAGATACCAAATTATTACTGGAACTGAAAGTATGCTATGATAATAATAACAACCCTTGACTGCATAGCTGTTATTCAGATTTTGCCCATGCACGTGTTAGTTACTTTCTTATCACTGTATTAAAAGCTCTGTGGTATTAGAGAGTTCTTACCTGATGCATTTCTGTCAGTATTTTCATGTTGTGATCATTTAGGATTATATAGAGAATGAGTGTTATATCCATATGGTTTTTAGATTTCTCTACCTTTCACATGACATATACCAGAGTGCCTAAGAATGGATAGATTGTCATGTAAAAATGTAACTGTGAAATATTCTCAGAATTTATGCAATTAAGATATCTCTGCATTCTAAATGTCTTAGCCTGTTAGTACCTCTACTTTTCACAAATTATGCTTGCAGTGTAGATGCCAAAGAGGCGTTTACTTTGAGCATATGGCACAAATCCTTAAAAAGAGGTGAATGATAGACTAAATAGAGTATTTTCATGTAAATCAAGTGTGTGAGTTTATGCTTTTTCCACTGGGAGTTTAATCTGTGCAAGCTCAATTAAGTTTTATCTGTGATTTCTTTACTGGATGTAGCAGTCGGTCTACCCATATTTCCTGTTGCAGATTTTGCTTGATAATTCAGTTCAGACACAAGGTGTTTACTGTAGAGAGGATATTTAAGAACTTGTAAGTTTGCATGAAGCTGTACTTGCAATTTACAATCATTCATGACGGGACTGTGCTTACAACATTCATTGCATAATTAGAGAGCAGCTTAAGCTATGATTGAGAAATTATGAATGTCAATGTACCAAGCTGTAACTTTTAGTCATAGTTAATCTACAAATACATGTATATGAATGTTATCTACAAGAGTTGTATCATTTACAGCTTCAGTTCTTTGGCATATAATGAGGTTGCAGGATTGAAAATGTACTTAGTGTTGCATTACTACTTTTTAACATTATGCTAATGCTTTGATATACTTAAAAGGGTTAGGCAGGGCACTAGAAATGTGTATAGCTCTCTGTCTTGCATCATGCCCAAAGATGATTTAAACTCCATGTGTGATACATTTATGGTCATATAGATAGCACTGGTTTACCAATTCCAGCTAGAAATAATCTTTAAAAAAAAATATTGGCTATCTTTGATTGGGTTTTCTGAATGTAGAGATGCGTATATGACACAATATGAATTTTCAGTTCCATTTTATGGATTAAAAGAATTGGGATGATTTTCTTATGTCAGCTGAAAGCAAAATGTACATGACTTTTATCTTATTTGAATATGATGATATACTGCATACATAAATTGTTGCTTGTGTATGTTTTACTTGCTTGAATTATTGCAGTTATGTGAGTCTATCTGTGTTGAGCATTTGATTTTGTGTAAGGGCAAGAAGTGTATGAATTTGTTGGACAGATTTCATTTGGAGAAATGAGCTAACATGAACATCCCCATCATTTATATTTAAGATAACACAAGAGGTAGTTAAATTAGAGAGCATGAAATATGAAAGCAAGACAAAATTTAGAGACAAATACACTACATTTCAAGTAATGTTAATCTTGAAACCCTAGTTATAAGCTTTTGACATTTTGTGCGAAGTTAAAGAGTGATGCTATGTGAGAGAATAGTCTTGATTTTAAGGTTACTACATTTTTTTATTAAATTTGTTCTATGATTGACAGTT
The DNA here is from genome assembly GCA_033980235.1 of Diadema setosum. NCBI lineage: Eukaryota > Metazoa > Echinodermata > Echinoidea > Diadematoida > Diadematidae > Diadema > Diadema setosum. Next base: position 48,844,843 of record CM067060.1, read on the forward strand.
GGCAATGAGTATTGAAAGTTTTATAACTTAAATTGCAGCTGTTTTGTAGTGAGAATCATGAGACTAATTACAAGAATTGCTTTCTTGCCCAATGAATTCATTTGACAAAATTGCTAACATCATAGTATAGAGACATTGAATGTCTCTTTTAATTGATCCTTGGAGATGCTTGCAACATATATTTTATGTCAAATTCATGTAGTTAGTTGCATTTTTTTTTTTATGTTCCAACCAACTGTCAGAACCTTTCTTGTTGTAATCAGCCGGAAATGTCTAGTATGTTGCCTGCAATAATTGATGCTTTCAGAGACTGCCGCAGACCAATCATAGGCAACCCTGATACAGGGTAGTGATCTGGTGAGATATATGAGCAACATTGTTATACCGTCTACATTTCATGTACATATACTTTGAGTGCAAACAAGTTTTTAGAAATATTTTTGTATAATGAATTTCATTTACCAGAGTGTCATGAGAGTAGACTTGTGCCATGGAGCAGAGAAATCCAATTGTTTATATGAATTTATAAATAAAACTATCCAGAATTCTTTATCACCACAAAGAAGATGCACATTGACCTTTTATTTCATCTGTGTATGATGCATTGTCTTGAATATTGTTATGTCATACTGTACTTTGGAAAATAGGAGGATATAACCAATAAAATTTCGCTTTAAAATCTCTGCGGTCAGCATGAGGCTGAAATGATAGGGGATTTGCTGTTTGATGACTTTAAGTTAGTAAGATTCTCAATGACCTCACCACATGTCTGTTACAGAGATACTTGTATACAATCAGAAGATATAGATTACATGTATACAATTGTACTTCCAAAAAAAGAAAAAGAAAAAGAAAATTAGAAAGTCCAAATCAAGTTAAGTCATTGTGTGCTTTGAGTACTGATTGACAGAGAAACTGAATAGCCTTGTACACAGGCTTTCAGTGTGGTGGAGCAGCAGCTGTGGGGGGGGGGGGGGGACCCAGGGTCAATACTGTAGTACCAAGTGCAGGTGGTTTTAACAACATACATGTACTATGGAACTAATATGATTGGGTCTAATGCATATTTTCATTTTAATACAATTTTTAAAGCCTTTTATTCATATCAAGTGATTGAATTTCAAACCTCTGATTTTTTTTTTTTACATTTCTCAATAAGTTATTACTAAATTAGCAACACAATTTAGAAGATTGTCTCTCAAATTACCAAATATTTGTAAATTTCTTCTCAATTCGTGCAGATTCCCTTAAAACTAACCAGTTCTAGCTCATTTTCTCCATTATAAGATACGGTGTACAATGAATTCAGAGCTGCCAACTTAATGACAAGATGACAATTTTCGACAGCAAACTCCCCCCACCCCAGGGACAGTTTGATGGGTTAAATCATCAATATTACATGCAGGAGGTCACATACACACCTCTCTGTTAAAGGGGGATTATTCACCTTTTAAAAGTTAAGTCTGATATTAAAGAAAGTTTGCACACAAAATCTTGACATTTACAGTTTTGTTTTTGTTTGTGTTTAAATGCATTTTAATATGCCCCTATCTCAAAATCTTATGTATCTCACTGATCATTATTCTGACGTTAATCAGACAGGGACAATAGAGTGTTTCACATCTACAGTAGAAAATAGAATTTTCGTCATTGTGAGAAAAATCTCTTAGGTTTAGAGGCACATCTTAATGAGGGCGCTGTTCACGCGAGCGAGATAGACACGCATACACCATTGACATGCTGAAGTCCTATCAATCACTCAATACACTCATTTCACTCAATGGAATGGGTTTATTGTATCCATCAGGGCCCATGGTGTTAGGCGCGGAATTTTCCCTCGCAGCCGTCAGAAGCGGTCATCCACTATCGTAATTTATCATATCCAGCCACCGTAGGCTACATGTACCGGGTAATCTCTACTCCAGCCACCCGGCCACCTTCATCCGAAACATCCACCACACCCACAAAATCAACATCACAATTCACACAGACCGCCATCACCCAAATAATGCATGAAATAATCGTATCGACATACACATCACACCTAGCATGCTAAAAATCTGACACACACCACCACCACCAGACCACCATCAGACTGAAATACATGCAATCCGATGTACATTTTGTATTGTTGAATTTGATTAATATCCGTTTGGTGGTGGCGGCTGTACACTTACACCCATCAAACGTACCCAGTCGATGAACAACACACAAATCATGCGATCAAATTCAACAAGCTCCATCAATCATGACATTGTCAGCAAGCTGAAAAGCTTACAGAACAACGCATACTTGGTATTCTATTCACACACCCAATCATCCATACGAGATCGACACGCACCAGTCCGGACATCAAACTCAACAATACTTTCATCCGCATCAGCGAGATGAAAAGCCGACAGACGGCATATAATTATCATGGTGTATAAAGGTGTCAAAGTAAGATTTTGTTTTTTATCGTCCGCCCGATGCTTTGCGATGGTTGAACCCTATTTCGAGAGTGCTGAAACCGAATCTGGATTATGCAATTGAACACTTGCATCCTTGAAGATTTTGAAATATTCTTTAAAGATGTCCGCCAAAATTTGAACATCTAATTATAATTTCCCTATAGATGATGAAAACCTGGGGGGGGGGGGAATGGTTGATCCCTATTTCGAGGGTGCTGAATCCGAATCTGGACTATGCAACGTGTGTACCCTTGAAGGTTTTGAGATATTTAACACACAAACGAACACACACACACACACACACACACAAAGAAGACGGTTTTTAAAATGGCCGCCAATAAGTACACAAAAACCCCGCATCACTCGATCCTTCACGTTTCGTCTTCTCCATATAGTACTCAATACACTAACTCACTGTTGCCTATCACTACCCGGCCACGACCATTAGCCTAAACAAAACCATGTCGACAACGAAACGTGTACCATCTACATTAAGAATTTCTTGTCTTTATTCTGCAAAGACAATTTTAAGCAAAACACGCAAGAGTCGCACAGTCTGCTCTGTCTTCAGACGGAGTCCACTTTGCAGAGCCAACCATGCCTGCCTAATCACTGCCGCCACCACAACCTCCATTATCCTCGACACAACCGACGCAATGTTGTTCTCAGATGGAAATGAACAAATAAACTAACAAACAACCATTAGGCAGTCCGACAACGGAATATGTACCCCTCGATCATTTTTATCACTGCTCATTTTTGTCTAGCTGTAATGGTAAAACATGCCTACCGAGTAATAAATGACAAAACCTCTTTAAAAAACAAAAATAAACAGAAAATCTTACCACGACTGTCCTGCTATCTAAGCCCACATGGGCATTTCCATAGCTACATAGTTTTTTATGCTTGGTGACATGCTTAAGAGAGACACTGGTCTAGACACCAACGAGATAAAAACCGCAATACTGGACAGACAAACTTGGAGTGCCATTGTGGATCGAGAACACCACTCGAATTAAGCAAGCAAGAAAACAAATTACATTCTACTATAAAAACTACTGTCCGTATAGTTCCTTTACTCGCAAAGTGATTTTTTTTCAATGAAAATGGTGTATCAAGGAGTTTAATGGAAAATGGGCGGTCCGGAAAAGGAAAAATATGTCTAATATTCAGGCATGAAGAGTTTATTCAAATGAACAAAAATTAATGAATGTGAGCACATCTTGTTAGCTGTTGTGATGTGAAGACTAGTGTATATATCTCAAACTACAACTTGAGCCATGCTTTGTATGCGTTTGGTGTGTAAATGGATGGGACATGACACGGTCTTGTGTTCTTACATATTACATCTATGCCAGAAAAGCCTTGACACTAAACCGTGGTATTATTACGCAATCCGTACAGAAAACACGGCTTGCATCATTTTATCCATTATATCTACTCCAATCTTTTGAACTTCAATCCTCAACCATGCTTATGAATGCTTAGTGTCCACAGTTCCTTTTCAGTGACGATTAAGGTCTACCACCAGGTGTATTGAAACCGTCATCACTATTCACAACCTGTTGTATAGGCCCTATATAGAATCACTTGAACTGTGGGATTGTGGTTTCGAGGGGGGCTAATTCTTTGTTTCACTGCTATGATACATTGTTAGCACTTAATCAGGACAATACAGGATTTGGTCTCCACAGGAAAGTCTTTTTTTTTTCAAATCATCCAACATCATGTGGTTGTGGCTAAATAATGTGCTATTTCAGACGCTGTCCGCTCTAGATTTTAGAGAAAGCGGCTGGCAAGAAAAGACTAGGTTACTCTGAGATCATTCATGCAGAACACCAAGAGTCAATAAAAGAGATGCAACCCCCGGATGGTTGGGCGGAATGGAAAATGGGCGGTCCGGAAAAGGAAAAATATGTCTAATATTCAGGCATGAAGAGTTTATTCAAATGAACAAAAATTAATGAATGTGAGCACATCTTGTTAGCTGTTGTGATGTGAAGACTAGTGTATATATCTCAAACTACAACTTGAGCCATGCTTTGTATGCGTTTGGTGTGTAAATGGATGGGACATGACACGGTCTTGTGTTCTTACATATTACATCTATGCCAGAAAAGCCTTGACACTAAACCGTGGTATTATTACGCAATCCGTACAGAAAACACGGCTTGCATCATTTTATCCATTATATCTACTCCAATCTTTTGAACTTCAATCCTCAACCATGCTTATGAATGCTTAGTGTCCACAGTTCCTTTTCAGTGACGATTAAGGTCTACCACCAGGTGTATTGAAACCGTCATCACTATTCACAACCTGTTGTATAGGCCCTATATAGAATCACTTGAACTGTGGGATTGTGGTTTCGAGGGGGGCTAATTCTTTGTTTCACTGCTATGATACATTGTTAGCACTTAATCAGGACAATACAGGATTTGGTCTCCACAGGAAAGTCTTTTTTTTTTTTCAAATCATCCAACATCATGTGGTTGTGGCTAAATAATGTGCTATTTCAGACGCTGTCCGCTCTAGATTTTAGAGAAAGCGGCTGGCAAGAAAAGACTAGGTTACTCTGAGATCATTCATGCAGAACACCAAGAGTCAATAAAAGAGATGCAACCCCCGGATGGTTGGGCGGAATGGAAAATGGGCGGTCCGGAAAAGGAAAAATATGTCTAATATTCAGGCATGAAGAGTTTATTCAAATGAACAAAAATTAATGAATGTGAGCACATCTTGTTAGCTGTTGTGATGTGAAGACTAGTGTATATATCTCAAACTACAACTTGAGCCATGCTTTGTATGCGTTTGGTGTGTAAATGGATGGGACATGACACGGTCTTGTGTTCTTACATATTACATCTATGCCAGAAAAGCCTTGACACTAAACCGTGGTATTATTACGCAATCCGTACAGAAAACACGGCTTGCATCATTTTATCCATTATATCTACTCCAATCTTTTGAACTTCAATCCTCAACCATGCTTATGAATGCTTAATGTCCACAGTTCCTTTTCAGTGACGATTAAGGTCTACCACCAGGTGTATTGAAACCGTCATCACTATTCACAACCTGTTGTATAGGCCCTATATAGAATCACTTGAACTGTGGGATTGTGGTTTCGAGGGGGGCTAATTCTTTGTTTCACTGCTATGATACATTGTTAGCACTTAATCAGGACAATACAGGATTTGGTCTCCACAGGAAAGTCTTTTTTTTTTTCAAATCATCCAACATCATGTGGTTGTGGCTAAATAATGCGCTATTTCAGACGCTGTCCGCTCTAGATTTTAGAGAAAGCGGCTGGCAAGAAAAGACTAGGTTACTCTGAGATCATTCATGCAGAACACCAGAGTCAATAAAAGAGATGCAACCCCCGGATGGTTGGGCGGAATAATTCTCCCTGGCTGCCGCCATGAGCGGACGCGCAAAGCAAGAACCCCCGACGCGCCCATCACAAGAACAAGCACACACAACACATCGGACGCAGGCACAACACCACCGCCACCACCACCACCACCAGCCAGCCACACACCACCACTACCACCACCACCAAAATGCAGAACAAACCCAACAGTGAACCGCTGATGTGATACGCAAAGCCCCGACAAGTACTAGTACACCAGACAGCACAACAAAATCATCACAAAAATTTACGGTGCTATAAAGCCTAACCCTTATTTGGCGGAGATAACATCCGCCATGGTATCTCAATGGGCTTCCTTCTAGTGATGTTATCAGAATGTAGCAGTTTCATAATAACAGGAGAGGAGCTTCATTAAAACAAAAAGTCACACAATAATTGACATTTCCTAACCAGACACTTTTCCATCCGCCATGGTATCTGGGGGCTTCCGGACTGGTTGCCTTCTTATGATGTTATCAGAATACAGTGTATATATCAGTTTCATAAAAACAGGAGAGGAGTTTCAGGATTTATTTTAAAACAAAAAGTAACACAACTATTATAGCCGAAAAAAAATACTAACCTCATTCTTTATTCATGAATCGTTCTGATTTTATGTGCAGTTCAGAGGTTCTATTGTGTTGGGATGAGGAGGCGAGGTGTTGTGGTTAGTTCTACTTGTAAAGGGATGGGTAACGATGTTTATGTGAGTTCGTTGGGCAAGATCTGAGGAAGTGGTGACAGAGAGTGGAATGAGTGTTAACGTGAGAATGATGAAGAGAGAGAGGGAGGAAAGATCGGCTTAAAGGACAAGTTCATCTTCATAAACATGAGGATTGAGAAAATGCAGCAACATTAGTAGAACACATCAGTGAAAGTTTGAGGAAAATTGGACAATCGATGCAAAAGTTATGAATTTTTAACATTTTTGTTTTGGAACTGCTGGACGAGGAGACTACTACAGCTTGTGATGTCATATGAGTACAACAGTATAAAGAAAATGTAAAGAAAATTCAACATATTTTCATTTTTTTCTCATATTAAAAAAGAGCATTTCACTTGCCTCTTTCTAAAGATAGGGGGAATAATATTACCCATGACATATGTCGGTAACGAGTCAAGGGAATGTATACTTTTTACAAAAGATGAAATTTTGTGAAATTCTCTTTATATTTTCCTTATGTAGTTGTACGCATGTGACATCGTACACTGCAGTAGTCTTCTCATCCAGCCGTTACTGCACAAAAACTTCAAAAATTCATAACTTTTGAACGGATTGTCCGATTTTCCTCAAACTTTCAATGATGTGTTCTAGTAATATTGCTACATTTTCTCAATTCTTATGTTGATGAAGGTGAACTTGTCCTTTAAGGTGGGGTGATGATGATAGAATCATAACATTCAATGATTTGTGGATACTACCTGCCAAAATAACTTTAGAGCACATTTCTTTCACCATTGATAAATAACCGAATTTGTGAATTTGTTGGCAGCCATCTTGAATATCTCAAAACCTGCAAAGATACAGGAGTTGCATCTTCCAGATTCGGATTCAACTAATTTGTTTCATTTTGTTGTTACTACACTCTAAATCCCTTATAGATTTAAATAGATTGTAGTCATGGGGACCAATCCAAAAGTTGGATTGAAGTTTTCAATATAATAGAGTTAGAATTCAATCTTATTCGATTGAAACTTTCAATCCAATTTTGGATTGGTCCCTGACTACAATAACTTCGAATCTACGGAATTTGAGAGTATGTTTTTGGATATCTCAGCAGCCATTTCAAAACCGATTTTCATCAAATAAACTTTGCATTCCTCTTAGAATTGTATAATTTGCTCTTTAACATTAGTGGTTTTTGGTTAAAATCTGAATCCCCCTCTCAACAAAAACTATACCATCCCTTTGTAGGTGCAAAAAAGGAGAGTACAACTTAAGAATGAAATATTTACATCAACCCCCTTCTAACCGAAACAAAATGAAACATTATCTATCATATCCCGAATGATTAATCAAATCCTAATCCAACCACCCTCACAAAAAACAAACACCGACACATGCTCATACACACAAACACATACAAATACACACACACACACACACACACACACACACACACACACACACACACACATACATACATACACTCGCCCGATACCATCAACCTTCAATCCTGATGATTATCAGTTACCAATTTAGGCCCTATTGAATTAATCAAAGAAAACATAGCTACACACCATAATACATAACATAGGTAATAATCATGTAAAAAAGAACTTAGATCTTTGTTCCAAAAATAACCCTCTCCCATTTAACCAAATGCAACTGTAACTCATTTCTTTTTAAAAGCAATTTCTATTTCTCTTATAATCCCGATTTCCTATCATCTTATGAATCTTCTCAAAAGTTGAACAACACCTTCCGAGCTAAATCGAAATATATTTCAAAATATAGAGACTATTGTATTACAACATTTCATAATAATATGGGTCCTATATCCCATCATCCGGATATGGATATCTTTTCGCTCTGCATTTCGAATATCTTCTAACTTCAAAGTGTATATGGTTTTCTGCCACATAATATTGTTTCCGGAATAACTATGCAAATGTTTCTACACCATTTTCTTAAAAAAGAAACACCGCCATCCTGCAAAATAAGCAAACAATTTCCGCCAACGTCATAATCTCCTCCTCTTCCTTCTCCATCTCTTCCACCTTGAGATCTGTTTCTTCTTTTCCACCTCCCTTCCCTCGTCTGAATTCTTAGTTTCTCTTATTCGGCTCCCTCTCCTCCTCCTCCTCCTCCTCCTCCTCCTCCTCTCCCTCCTCCTCCTCTCCCTCCTCCTCCGGCGTCCGCCTGCCCCTCCTCCTTTCTCCTCATCTTCCTCTTAGTGCATTTTCTCCTCCTCTTTCTCCTCTATCTCTTCCTCCAGTGTGATTTTGTTTCTCTGTGCCTCCCTTCCCCGGTCTAAATTCTTCTTTTTCTCTTTATTCTTCGTCCTCCTCCTTCAATTTAAAGCGTCCTATTCGTTTAGCTCCTCCTGCTCCTCCTTCTCCTCCATTAATCTCTTCCTCCTCACGACCTTTCTTCTTCTCCGCCTCTCTCCCCGTCTTCTTTTCCCCGGTCGTCGTCGTCCTCCTCCTCCTCCTCCATTTATCTTCCTCCTTGCGAACTCCTTCTTCTTCTCCGCCTCCCATCCCCGTCTTCCTTTTTCTGTTTACTTTTTTATTTTCTACTTTCTTTTTCTGCTCCTGCCCAAATTACTACGTGTACAATCATAGTTTTGTATTTGACGAATGAAATGAGCATTCTATTTCTCAGATTTTTTTTTATTTAACAAATTAGGGCCTAATTGTTACAACAATGACAAGGAAATCAACGATTCTTTCGTATCACAGACGATATACTCTGTAATAGACTGGTCAGCGAGTTATCACCATTGCGTCAGTCGATCGTGCTTATAACGATTATAGGAGCTCTTTTGAGGCGAGCTCATCTGGAAAGCCATTGATTAAGACCATAGACGTATTAGTCATAGTATTGTACTCTATTATTAAAACATATGATTTCAGTATACTGTACTTTCACGAGAGACTTTTTTTAATGTCCTTGTACGCTCAAAATTTTGATGGTTTACTGCCTCTGTTTCACTTTAAAAGTCCCCGGTAAATATTTCATTGGCGCTTTAATTATTTTCATCGCGCGGGCCCATGGCTTTTGGTCATAAAGCCAACATAAGCAAACTCTACCTAAAAGTTTTCGGCCAATCACCGCCTTTACCTCGCGTGCAGTCACGTCGTCAATATGCAAAATAAAATTCGCTCAAAAATGCACGCGAATTGTTTCTGTATTTGCGTATAGGGACAAACGATGTTACAGGAAGTCAATTCCTTATTCACCATAATACCGTCTGAGTATGTGCATAAACGCGTGTAGGGCCTACAGGGAGGTGCGAGACAACTGTATGTCTCGCCCGTATGCTGCTGAAGGTAATTGCAGTGTAGACCTTTTGGGAACTTTTCTTGAAATCGACTTGTGAAAACTTTGACAAACATGGATAGCATACAGTTACTGTTCATGAAAACTATGTTATGAACGTTCATGAACATAATAATGAATATCGGAATGTGCAGGTGAATGTGTATCCATTCGTTAATTAGCAAAAGCAATTCGTGCAGCACATGCCTGTTAAAATTACTACTTTTCGGCTGTTTTCAGCTTCTGTAATTACTGTTTCGAAAGCATGTGGTTCACGGGAAGGTCATTGCATTTAAGGAACCGCTGTGTTGATACCGTGATAAAAGTGTGTGCGGGAGCGCGTGTAGATCCAGAGGACTATAGACTTTCGTTTTTGTACTGATAGTATATCAATATAAAGCACAGCTTTATATCGTTCTCTTGGAAAAAAAAATGACTAAAATCTATAAATACACTTAAAAAATACAATGGGTACCGGTTTAATCTCCTCATACGTCCTTTAAACACTTTCAATTATATTCAAATGATTTTATTTCCATATAAAGTAATACAGAGCAATATACATAACGCTTACATATTGCATACCGGTAATAATTTAAGGAACTTTGAATCACAACATAAGTTTCAACAAAACATGGATATTATGATATCAACTTTGGTTTTTAGATAAATAAACAAGTAAGCAATACAATTTTATATTGTAGCTCTATATGAAAAAGATGAGTTCACAAGAGAAGAATAGCTTGTAAAATTTGTTAATTTATAGATGAGGATCGAGGGCATCTCAAGATCCATCAAAGTTGATATTATTATGATATTGTATCCATGTTTTGTTGAGTGATTCAAAGTTCCTTAAAATGATATGCACTCATGTATAATGTTATGTATATTGCTTTGGATTACTTTCAATTATGGAAATAAAATCATTCGAATCGAATTCACTTGAGGGTATGGAGATTGTTTAAAATGCTCTTCCTCATCAGTTGTCACCCCAAGATCATAGAATTCACTGCTTACAAATATCCGTCAGTCCTTTACATGGGTTTCATTCGAATTCTCTGTGAAGACTTGAGTCCAGTAGTGTGTAAAGGAAACACTTGTTTTCTTGTGTAAGTTACATATATTAATGCGCAGAGCTTGATTATGTTTAGTTTTTTTTCTTACTTTTACTTTGGATGTAATTAATTTTGTCAATATGATTTTGTGATGTGTGTAAAATTATAGGTAAGATATTATGTAAAGTGCATTAGATAGGGAGCATTGATTTGTCATACACAAATGTATGCGCAATATCATCATTCTATTAAAAAAAAAAAACAGTTTATGCTACAATTTACACCTATATTGACCGGAGTATGAGTTGCACGCTTTCATTCGCCAAACTTTTGACCGCTGTATTCGTTCTTCCACTTCATGATCCAAACATTTTCTTGTTATGGATCATATACCATACACAACACACACGCACAGACTAATTTTCAGTCGTTGGATCAGCAGGCTATCCACTACACCTGTAGAACAAGCCCACATTTTAGGGCCGAGATGAAACGGCGAAATGTGGCCGCATATATTTATGCCGATACTGAAAAGGCGACGCGCGAGCACGAACGGGAAGGGTGCACCATGTACTTTACCTACCATGCATGCATCATGCGATCGATCCTAGGAGCATGCACGCAAGAAACATTTTGTGCGAGTCGGAGAACGACACATAAGAGAAGGTGCTGTGTTTTGACCTGCGCGGAAAGTACCGCTAATTTTTCAAAATTGTGTACATACGTTCTGCATGACTTAAAGTGTCGGAGTTTTTCCTGTATCTCATATTAATCTGTGACCAATGGGCAACAGATGGAGGTCTCTTAGCTTTCTGTCATTTGTAAGCGCTTCGGAAACCAACATCAATTCTGCCATTTCATTTGACTCTTCAACGCAGCTTGCCTGCTGCAGCACGTAACACATCGTCGTATGTAGACGTTCGTTCCCGACCGACGAGACGACACAGAGCTGCACTGCATCCCCTCTAACAAATGTTAGAGTCTTGGCTCTGCCCATGTGTATGTTGTGATAAGTTCACGTGCATTCACAACAATCATGGTGGGGGCGAATAAAGAAGCTGGAGTCAACAAACATTCCTCCAAAACCACAGAAGCGAAACCTGCAAAGCCAAAGAAGAGTGGATCTCTGTCGGGCAGAACGTCGCCTGGTCTCAATGTCAAACGATTTACCATTCCCAAGAAACAGAAAGGTAAGTTTGTTGATGACATCAATGATGTCTCTAACGTTAGGCCTAAATTACCTAAATTTAACTTGAGTGAATTTAAGACTGAGTCACTGAACAGAAGAAGCTTGCCTTGAGTCTGCAAATGGAGCTCAGAGCTTGGACCTACATGTAGAAGAAATTCCTTTGCTTTCTGCAACATGGATTGGCCCAAACGTTACAGCTATACTGCCACCGGTGTGTCCTTTGTGACGATGGCCGAAAAGATTTGAATTTCAAGAGAAATAATGGGGCTACAATTGTCAACATAAGATGGATCAATATCATTGAATATATGTTCATTTATACTTTAGAAGGTAGTTTACAGTAGATCTGTCATGGATTCATGGTTTTTGTTGCCACTCCATTCACTTGCTGTTCATATTGTTGGTGCCTGTACGTACAAATGTAGTGTGCAGTGTGACATTCCCAGCTAGCAGTTCATACAGTGGAGAGACATCCTTGAGCTTGGAAAGAGATGACATATTTCACAATAAGGCCTTTTTTGACAAATATTTGTTGTTGTGAAAAATACCCAATGGCTGGGGCAGTGGGCCATGTCTGGTATACACGTGTAGATTTTCTAACTGACTGAGTGGCAGTGCCTTGCCTTCTTTTGAACTGACGATAAAGTGTAGATGAGGATAGACCTGGAAGCTCGACTGCTGCTACACAGCAATCTTCCAGTATCTTCGGTAAAGGTAAAAGGTAAAGTACATGATTTGTGTGAGCACCTCGCTGACTATAGCTGCAAGAAAATAAGAGAAGAATGCAATTACCAAATTCTTGAAATTCTCGCATCAAGATGCTTTCATTGCCATTGATTGACAAATTGCCCTACATCGACGTAAATAAGCACTGAATTGATCAGTGTTTATGTACTAGCCATGATTTAAAAAAAAAAGCTACTAAATTTTACTTAAACACTGATCAAATCAGTGCTTATTTATGTTGATGTAGGGCAATTTGTCAATCAGTTGCAATTACCAATGCCATTGTCTATTCATCATTTGATAATTAGAGGATATTGCTGCTGGAGTTTAAGGGAATTGAATGACTAAATGAGTATAAATAATTCTAGGCCCTTTTGGCAAATCTTTTTTTTTTTTTTTTTTTTGCTTCATTTGAATCACTAGCAGAAAGAAAAAGGTTAATATATGCATTTTCTTTGTTGTCTTTTTTTTTTTGCTGACAGCACTAGTAAATCAAAATTCAATAACTTTACACTTAATTTTACACAAATCAAAATGTGCTGTCATATTTTTGTCACAGGAGTTTCAGCACTACATTCATGCATGTTTCACATTGGAGATCAAGCCCTTAGCCTAGGGTATAGTCAGAGTTTCAAAGTACCCCTTCACACTGGGCTTGAGAGTCAGTTACTACACATGTATATTGAATGTGGAGCCATCAGCAAAACAGCCGATACACAATTGACTTACTATACCCTACTGTATATTTAAATGCGCTAACATACATGTACAATAATTTCCTTTGCAGACCTCCTGAATGAAGTAGAGCTAGACTCCAGTGAGTATCTAAGAGAGGTGCTCCCAATCATCCAACAGGGTTATCGCGACTCGAACTCAAAGAACAAGTTCAGTTACGTGAAGGCTCAACTTGTCCACAATGCCACCATCAAGAGAGAGGTACAGTCCAGCATGTCTTAAGTTGAAATCCTGTAAACTTGGAGACACTTGAACTTAAGCCAATATGTGTCCCCAGTTCAATGACCAGTCTCCCTTGACTCCACTTTACCCCCATCCCTGAAATAAGGTAAAAGGTATTGGTGATACTTCTTCATCAAAGACAGAGAATGACCCTATTCTATGTTGCTATTTTTTTTTTTTACCATCTAGAACTCCCTTTGGACATCAGCCACTCTGAGGTCACAGAGGTTGGTCAGTTACCCAGCAATCCTCAACATAAATCAGTCAACACCTCAGTGTTTCCAAAGCATAGGTACACCCATATGGACACATGTCTATTTCAAGTCCAACTCATAGCCCTTGTTGGTTACCAATTATTCTTGCCAATGCCTTGTTGTTTATTTGCTGCTGTAATAGTGCATGCATGGGAGAAGATCTGTTGACTTCCAAGTTGTTGTATAAAACGAATAGTGTATAGTCTTTACTCGTACCATGAAACAAGATTTCACATTTGATGAAAGATGAGGCACACTATTACATTCCACTTCGCCTCGTTGAATAGAGTGCTTCCGTCTTTCACCTCAAGCAAAATCTTGTACCATCGCACATGTGACCATTCACTATTATGTATAATGTCCATTGTCTGTCGTCTGTTGCCCGTAAACCTTTTGCATTTTCATCTTTTTCTTTGAAAACCCAATAATGGATTTTCACCAAACTTGGCAGGAAGCATCCTTAGGGGTATTATAATAGCATCTCAACTTATTCAAATGAGCACCATGATGTGATGTCTAGAGCAAAATTAAATTGTGAATTAGTAAGTTGATGACTGCAGTTTCAAGTTTGTTCATGGTGGATCCGTAGGTGCCCCCCCCCCAAAAAAAAAAAAAAAAAAAATAGGGTCTGAATTGTACATTTTCATCTTCATCTTGAGAATGCATGGTCAAATGTTCACCAAACTTGGCAGGTATTATCCTTTGGTGAAAGAATATAATTTTTACAAATTGGCACCAATCCCCACTTGGAAGGCCCTTACTGCACAATGCCCGAGGTGTGTTTGTGTGTGTTTGTGTGTGTGTTGGGGGGGGGGGGGTGGGGGGGGGGGGGCGACAAAACCCCCAAATTAAGGAATTTTTTATGCCTCCACCACAAACTGTTGCCAGAGGCATTACATTTTGGAGTTGACCGTCCGTCCTTCTGTCCATAATCAATTTTGTGGACAGTGTAACTAAAAAACTGTTTGAAGTATCGTAATCAAAACTTGGCATGCACATGCTCAAGGTCAAATGCTCAAAATTTTGCTATATCCCCCATGTCTATGCAATGCCTCAAGGTATTTTCTTGAAACTTAGTATATACACTTTGTACATATGTACTACCAAATAAAGATTCTTCAGAGAGAGTTTTGGATCATGAGGTCAAAGGTCAAGTGAAAATGTTGAAATCTCACTTTTTTCCTCCATATTTCGCAAATGGTTCAAGGTATCTTCATGGAACGTAGGACAATTCATGTACTGACTGGCAGTGATTATCTAGGGAATTTTGGGGTCATGATTCAAAGTACAGGGGGTCAAATGTCAAGGTCAACTCCTCAAATTTTTACTATTTCCCTCATATTTATGCAGTATCTGCAGGATTTTTCTTGAAACTTTTCATATAGGCCTATACGTATTACCCAATAGAGCTTCTCTGGGAAGTTTCTTACCAAAAGGTCAAAGGTCAAAGGTCTAGTGAAAGTGCTAAATTTCACTTCTTCCATATCTTGAATTCAAGGTATCATCATGAAATATAGGCATGTTCTACCTGACAGTGATTCTCTTGGGAATTTTGAGGTCATAGGGTCAAAAGGCAAGGGTCAGAGGCTGGGTTAAAATGCTAAAATTTTACTATTTAATACTGAAATTATACTTTTTCTCCATACCTTGAAATTGCTCAAGATGCATAAACTTATAAAAGGGTCAAAAGTCAAGTAAAAATCCTCGAATCCCCAAATACCTGCAGACAATATAGCCATTCATCCAATCATACCTAGTTCAAGGAAAGTGAAAATACAACACATTTGCGACAAACCTGTCATTTTAATATTTTGCCAATTATGTGAAACTGTCATCACACATTGTCAAGACATTGTACAATAGACCTACTAAGAGAACCATACATTATGTCGGAGGCATGCCATTTGCCATAGCGACATAGTTGCAAATGCTTCTCTCAAACTGTAGGAGATAAGCTAAGGTAGTGCTGCATTTAATTTACATAAGTGACAGCAGTTTTGAGTTTGTTTAAGGCAGATGAAGGGATGAGCTGGAGGGGAGGGAAGGGAGACAAAATTTGGGCCAATCTTCACATTTTCATCTTCTTCATGGACATGGTCAGATTTTTTACCAGATTTGATATGGATTACATCCAGGGTGATAGAATATGTATTGGTGCAAATGAGCACCATTCCCCACCTGGGGGCTCGAATAAAATTATTGTTATCACTTTTTACAATGTGTGTGTGTGTGTGTGCAGGTGCAAACATGTACAAAACATGAGTTTGCTAAAGGAAACCCAAACCCAAAGAGAAATGTGGATTGAGTGAAAGCAGCAACATACGTATCAGTGAAAGTTTGAGGAAAATTGGACAATCGATACAAAAGTTATGAATTTTTAAAGTTTGGTGTTGGAACTGCTGGATGAGGAAACTAGTACTAGAGGTTATGGCGCCATGTGTGGACAACAATATAAAGAAAATATAAAGGGAATTCCACAAAAATAATTTTTCATGAAAATTACATATTCAATTAACTTGATACTGACATATGTTAGGGTAGTAATTATTTCCCCTGCTTTCTGAAAGCGGTTAGTCAAGTGTTCTTTTATTATACTAGAAAAGTGAATTTTTGTGAAATTTTCTGTATATTGTTGTCCACACATTTGTACATGGGTCAATCCACGTCAAATCATCCAATTTTCAGAAAAGTTGTCACCCGACCCCCTCCGATTTTCTTTAAAATCGCACCAAATGTTCCCCAAAGTGTCTGACGGAAAATCCCAAAATATTTTGCCCCAAGGTCAATTGGTTGCTAAGATACAGCCTCACATAGCAACCGGTGCGCATTCCAAAAAATTAGTTAAAAGAAAATTAGGCATTTTTGATTGACTGTTTTAGCTTGGATATTTATGCAAAAGTGTTCATTATCTGGAAATTGAGAGAACTTTATAGTCTTTGCAAGAAAAACTGACTGTGACGCGAAATTGACTTTTCGTTAACGTGCACGAGGTCACCGAAAATGGTGCTAAATGTTAATTTTGATAATTTTAATGCATATTTAGAAGCTAATATCTTCCACATTTCATCACCTTAGGTTCTAAAATATTATGCTGTTGAAGGCTTTGACTTGCTCAGTAATATTGAAAAAAATCGGCGCATTCATTATCACCGTTTTCACGGAGAGCGCCCTCAAAGTTGACAAAAATGAAAAATGTGCCCAATTCAAGGTCACGGATCACCCTTCGTCCCACCTAGGAATAGCATAAATTTTTGTATATTGATAGACATTTACCTCTATTATCTTGGGTTACCAAAGAAATTTTGCTCCCGAAATGTTCAATGGCAAATTTACCCCACCGAAAATGGTCGTAAACGGCCAAATTCCCACGTAATATCACATATTGGGTTTAGAGGACATTTCAAATGTCCACGCTTTCAAGATGAAAAGCACTAGCCCTGTGATATTTGCAGTAGGGATAGTCTGTTATACATATTTTAATAATATATACCACAAAACACTTTTATTACATAATAATGACCTTGAAATTTAATCCAAAATTTGATATAAAACAATAAATCACTCCATTTTCCTCATTGCACTGAATGTAAATGTGTTTTGAAAGACTTTTCACAGAGCAATATTTCAAGTATTATGAAAGCTGACAGTCTACCATATTAGGGTGCTAAACTATTTCTGCTCATCTTTCAGATTTAGTGTCAATTTGATCATGAACATTATATCTTTGACCTTGAAGTGCTTCTAAAAATAGCTGGAAATTTGTTAACTGCAAATTACACACACAACAGGACCGTGTTTTATGGCATGATATACTTGTGATTCTTCCACAAACACAGAAGCTTTTTATGATGTAAATGTTATATACTGGAATTAATCTATTCGTGTTTGCAAGATATGTGACAATTAATTAATCTGTTCTGACAATGACCCTCAATTTCAATCAAAAAAGGGGACGGTAATATTTTGTGATTTTGTGTGCATTTCCTATGGAAAACAGTGCTTTGTGGTGAAACTCATAAAAACTTGACCATTTTTACTATCTATCACTTTGATTGGTTAATTCTATTCTAGTTATGGTAGAAAAGTGAGCTGTGACAATTTCCAATAAAATAAAAAACAGAAAATAAAAAACAAAGAAATACATAAGAAATTCCAAAAACAAGAAAATACATAAGAATTGAAATGATTTTGAAAGTTTTCATTAGGTACAGAACAAATTCCCCGAAAAAGAAGACTCTCAGTCCTTTTAAACAATAATGTGCGTTTCACCGGCTAGAATAAGAATTTTTTAATGTTCATACGTACTTTAATACAGGTCTTTATGGAGAGGAATAGGCATTTCTCATGATTTTGAAGGTCATAAATTGAGGGTCATTGTCGGAACAAAGCAATTTATTGTAACATATCTTGCAAGCATGTATAGATTAATTCCAGTATATAACATTTACACTATAAAAAGCTTTTGTGTTTGTGGAAGAATCACAAGTATACCATGCCATAAAACACCTGTTGTGTGTGTACTTTGTAGTTTACAAAATTACAGCTATTTTTAGAAGTACTTCAAGGTCAAGGGTATAACATTCAAGATCAAATTGACACAAAATCTGAAAGAAGAGCACAAATACTTTAGAACCTTAATATGGTAGGCTGTCAGCTTTCATAATTCTTGAAATATTGCTCTGTGAAAAGTCTTTCAAAACACATATTTATATGCAGTGCAATGAGGAAAATGAAGCGATTTATTGTTTTTTATCAAATTTTGGATTAAATTTCAAGGTCATTATTATGTAATAAAAGTCTTTTGTGGTATATGTTACTAAAATATGTATAACAGACTATCCCTACTGCAAATATCACAGGGCCAGTGCTTTTCATCTTGAAAGCGTGGACATTTGAAATGTCCTCTAAACCCAATATGTGATATTACATGGGAATTTGGCCGTTACGACCATTTTCGGTGGGGTAAATTTGCCATTGAACATTTCGGGAGCAAAATTTCTTTGGTAACCCAAGATAGGTAAATGTCTATCAATATACAAAACTTTATGCTATTCCTAGGTGGGACGAAGGGTGATCCGTGACCTTGAATTGGGCACATTTTTCATTTTTGTCAACTTTGAGGGCGCTCTCCGTAAAAACGGTGATCATGAATGCGCCGATTTTTTTCAAAATTACTGAGCAAGTCAAAGCCTTCAACAGCATAATATTTTAGAACCTAATGTGATGAAATGTGGAAGATATTAGCTTCTAAATATGCATTAAAATTTTCAAAATTAACATTTAGCACCATTTTCGGTGACCTCGTGCACGTTAACGAAAAGTCAATTTCGCGTCACAGTCAGTTTTTCTTGCAAAGACTATAAAGTTCTCTCAATTTCCAGATAATGAACACTTTTGCATAAATATCCAAGCTAAAACAGTCAATCAAAAATGCCTAATTTTCTTTTAACTAATTTTTTGGAATGCGCACCGGTTGCTATGTGAGGCTGTATCTTAGCAACCAATTGACCTTCGGGCAAAATATTTTGGGATTTTCCGTCAGACACTTTGGGGAACATTTGGTGCGATTTTAAAGAAAATCGGAGGGGGTCGGGTGACAAGCACTGGATGATTTGACATGGATTGACCCACATCATAATAACCTCTAGTACATGTATGTAGTCTCCTCATCCAACGGTCCCAACACCAAAACTTTAGAAATTCATAACTTTTGCATCGATTGTCCGATTTTCCTCAAACTTTCACTGGTGTGTTCTGATACTAATGTTGCTGCTTTCACTCAATCCACATTCAGGGTTCGAAATTGGCGATGGTCCGCTGGCCATTGGCCACCCAAAATCACGTCAGACTAGCTAAAAATCATAAAATTCTGAAGTTACTAGTCCGTCTGGCTAGCCAAAATATTGCTTCAGTGTTAAAATTGATTCTAAGTAGTCCGCCTGGCTAGTTAAAAAAAAAAGTTAAGTGTGACCCCTGTTCATTGCTCTGGGTTTGGATTTCCTTTAATGATGTAAAGACCCAGTTTATAAAAATTTGTTTTGAGTTTACAGGTGACTCAATTTCTGACCTGTATACGTACTTGAGACACTCATGTAATCAGGAGAAAGGTCCTAATAATACATTGTAAGTTATCATCTCTGTTGAGTGGTGGCAACTGTGTTGATTATAGCACCATGTATACCTCCATGCATGTTTTCCTGTTTAAATTAATATCCATTCTGTAGCAGGTAGCCTGTTAAACAGAAAGATTTACATCATTTACATGTATTCAGCATTGACTTTACCATGTGCAATCTATACTCGGTATAATTATGTTATTGAAATTGAAATTCAGATTCAAGTTCAAATTCAAAACACCCCGGTCGATATTTGAAAGCAAGTCTGTTTTTTTTGTGGTTTGTGTCATTTGAAATTGTGGCACATTACTCTTCATTGAATTTGGCTAACCAAGTGAAAGCCAACATTCATTTCCTAACTATCAGCCTTTGACTTGTCTTATGAATACAACGCATCATGCCAATTAAATTTATGACATAGAGAAGTGTGCATGGGGCATGATCTTTGTCGTCACTGCACATGCATACAGTAATGGACATGATGTGTACAGTATATTGTGTTGTTGTTTTAAAGTTTGTAAAACAAGGTAGGATGTCGTGAATAATTTACTGGTAAAAGTAATTAATCACTTTGCATTTAGCATGTTGCTTTCAAATGGCATACTGGTGGTACACCGTTTCAGTGTACACTATACTTTATTAATTTGCATTTTATAGGAGGCTCTCAAAATTAAAAGTATAAAATGTAATGCCTAGCTATTTTGTGAATTATGTGGTGGCCAGGAACCCCCTCCTCCCCCCCCCCCCCAAAAAAAATGCATTGAAAATAGTGCTCTGTAATTAAATAATCACCAAATACAGACAAAATTAAGATATGCTTATAATAATCATTGAAGGAAAAGAGCAAAGTATCATGGTATTGTATCAACCAGATGATCTTGTCACATACCTTTTTCACCGATTTTTTTTCTACTTTTTTTTTTTTGATGATTAAGTACACCCTGTCTACTTGTGTTCAGTTTACCAAATTAATTAATTGACAGCAAATGCATACAATTGAATATATGGGCAATTCCATGGGAATGTGGACATGGCACTAAAATTTCAAGTTTATTATATTGCAAAAGAATTACTCATTATGTATTACCCATATATTGAAGTTGAAGAAACTCAAAGAATTATATCAATCGGTCAAATATTTCCTGAGAAACAGCTACAAATGTTCAAGACAATTTTTCAGTCATGCAAATTGCTAAAATGCATGCTTAACTTGATATACATTTTTTTTAAAGAAAAATCCTGCTAGCACTTCAGTTAAATCATTTGAAAGAAGCAAATTGGTTCTACTTCAGTCTCCCATGAGAAAATTTCTATGCCACCTTCAAAAAATTTTTATCACCACCTGAAAGTTCAGCCCTTGAGCCATGTAACGCGAGTTACCGAAACAAAAAATATTTTTCATTCTGAAGGAAGCAGTGGAGGTAATTTGTTGGGAATCATAATTTTCTAAATTCATCACACCCTGATACTGTACACAGGATGTTGACTTGAATAAACACTGTCATCACATTAAAAAATGTCAATGAAAAGTGTAACGCGAGTTACCATGTAACGCGAGTTACCGGTATGTAACGCGAGTTACCGACTATAAACACAAGTTTCCACCAACGTAAGCAAATTTTAACACTTAATTGAGCTATATCATGGTGAAAACAATCAAATCTAGTGTTATACATACTATGCTGGACTGAAACAAAGGAGAGTAGCCTAATAAACTGTGATTGTATAATACTAGCACCAAGGCCACTGATCACATGCCACATTGAGGAGTCTAGCCAGGCTTACTGCATGTGTACATAGTCTGTACATGTACATCCAGCAGTGAACGAGGTTAACCTAAAATTTATCTTCTGAAATTCCTGCATTAGTATTACAGAATTTTTATTACAGTAGACCTATAAAGCAGCAAGTGTTGGTTCTAATACTTATTCGGTGGTCTAGTGAAAATGACGCCTGTCCGGAGATCAGGAGGTTGTGGGTTCGAATCCGGCCTGCTCAAGTACCCATGTGTGCCCATGATTTTTTATCATGGCTACTAATAAAACACTGATCAATTCAGTTTTTATTATGTTGATGTAGGGCAATTTGTCAATTAGTTGCAATAATAACATCTCAACGAAAGAATTTCATGAATTTGAATAATTATGCAGTACCCGCTGCATGATATAAGGATTAGAACCAACACTTCTAGTCGGGCGGAAGTTCGGTGGTCTAGTTGCGAGATGATGCCTGTCCGGAGATCAGGAGGTCTTAGTTCGAATACTGCTCGAGTATGCACGCCCATGACTTTTTTAATCATGGCTACTACAAAAACACTGATCAATTGAGTGCTTATTTAAGTTGATGTAGGGTAATAAGCCAGTTCGTAATTACACTGTAGTTCATGTACACATTGGTACAAATGACCTTTCTTTTCTCTCAGTTGGTTCGGCACTTCACTCTTTTTCAAAGTGGCATAATGCATAAAACTTGCCTGACATAACAATTTATGGAATTCATGTTCAAAAAAAGAATGAACTTTCATTTCGATCAGGGGATCAGAATACTCCCATCACTATCAGTTTATAATTTAGCAAGCATCCATTTCATTGTTTTGTATTGAATGCAGTAACAGCTTATTTCCTTTTATATTGCAAAATACCATTCTTGCTGTCAGGTGGATGTGCTGGCAAGCATCATTTAGATAAGGATCACATGAATAATCATCACATCACAGATGCTTATATCAGTGAATTTACAAACCAAAATGCCTGTTGGGACAAATGAACTTTTTCTGCTCATGCGCAAAGTGGAATTACGAACTGGTCTATTTGTAAGTTAGTTGCAAAGAAATTAGAGTTTTCAAAAAGACAGGATTTTAATTTTTGAAAGATTGTAGGCTTTTTTGTAAACTTGTCAATAGGGTTTGATACTTTTATGTTTTGTTTTTAAAAGAATTTCAACATCTTTCATTTTTACACTCTGAAAATTATGTACTTATACACCTAAATCATCTGGGTATATATTGAAACATATTCAGGGTCTCTTTGAGGAGTGAAGCTCTTTTTAGTCTTAAAAACATTCTTCTCTATCAATTGGGTTGATTAGTAAAATATTTGTTTAACATTTATTCATTTTACTATGTACTAAGCATCTCTCAAAATATTCAACACAAGATTCAGTGCCATCAGAACAGTTGTATGTCATCAATTTGTGTCACCCTGTGTTAGTGGACATAATGTAACGCGAGTTACCGTAACGCGAGTTACCGATAAAAAGGCTCCCTACATTTTACCAGGTCATTGTTACTCAACTTTGATAGTGTTAATTCATGAGTCCTAACCCACTATCAATTCAAGGTAGGAAAACTTTTATCAGGATTGTCTAGTATGAGGAGACTTTCCAAAAAGAGGCCTTTATAGAATTGACCATGTCCTTTTTGTGTAACGCGAGTTACCAAAATTAAATGATTCAAGAATCCCAACATGTTTGTCCTTTATTTTTCTTTTTGGATTCATTTAGTTGGTGTATGTCTACTTAACCAATGATGAAAAAAGGAACTTGTGGATCCTTCCAATTACAAAGATATTGGCACACTATCCCATAAATGTACCCATTATTTGTAACGCGAGTTACCGTGGAATTGCCCATATACTAAATATGACTATATTTTTGTTTTTCTCTCTACATCTATATGTAGTTTATGGAGAAGAAACGGGAGATGAAGGATGAAGGAAGAAATGAGAAAGAGTTAACAGAAAGCTTTGCTTTCCTCTTTGTTGACAAGGAAGAAAAGGTATGTCAATCTTTATTTGTTTTGTCATACGCTGTATCGCAAATGTTGTAGAGATATGATGATCCTCACCTTAAAGTATTCTGAAAATATTGATGTAGCTGTAATTCATAGTAGCCATGTAAAACTCAAGAGAGAAGATTTGCAAAATTTATATCATAGTTTCAGTTTATTCAAGATTCAAGCTTCAAATAGCACTAATCTAAAAACATTTACATTAAATAAAGAAGCCGTTTTGAAATATTTCAAGAAACTTTGGCATATTTGTTCTCTGATTCTCGAGCAGATCTAATGAAGCTTTGAAGTGACGTGATATAATGATAAAACAAAAGTATGATCCCAAAGAGCAGACAAAAACAAAACAAAATGAAACAAAATGTCATGAGTGTTACTCCACAGTGATTGTAGCTTTAATGGAAAGATTTTAGTCAAACTTACTTAACTGTGTAAGTTTCATCAGAGTTGTACAAATATATTTGTTGTGTAGCTAAATAAATTCATGTCTTAACTTAAGTCATTGCATTTTTTAGAATTAGATTTTCATGATTTTTTTCCTCACCTTTTATGGAATTGAGTGCTTGAATTGTTTTTTTATAAGTTAACCCTTTGAGGACAGTTTGATTTTGCTACAACAGCATTTCCTACAGACACCTGCCCGAGTATACTCTGGACTCGTCCTCAACGGGTTAACATTTTAATTAGATTTACCTGCACTACTAACATAGATGGCTGCATCTATTCTACAGCCTCAGTTAAATACTTCTGCAGACTTCCAGAGAGGATATGAGGATGATGATTTTTAATTTTAATAGCAAAGTGGTTTAAAATACAACAGTTTTGTGGGACAATGAGGGAGCCTTACGTGTTTGTTGCATATCAGTTTAAAAATTAATGAAGGGAGCCGGTAGAATTTTTTTTTTTTTCATTAAATGTCAGTTACAGTTTTAGCTCGTCAAAATGAAAAGTATTCTATACAATGTCTTAGTTACGTGTTGTGAGCTTTGTTGAAAATTATTATGTGATAAGTGTAACATGGTTGTTTATGACGTGCTGGGAGCATGATAAAACAAATTTAAATTTCTATAACATCTCTACGTAGCTGCTGTCTCTAGCATGCCAACATAACTATTTTTTATTGATCTTGTTTCCATGGAATAGAGGCAACAAACTTTGTGCCGTAGCTAGATACAGGACTCTAATGAATGTTTCTTCTAGATAGCAAGCCTGTACAGAAGTCACATACTGACAGCGTATGTCTACCGTATGATTCTATCTTCTTGTAGGTCAGGCTTTTCCTTAGTCACATTTTGCCTAAGACATGACCAAAATGTGGAGTTGGGTTTGTTGTCATTCCTTTTACAGGTGAAGGAGCTTTGTCGTGATTCTCTCTCTGTCAGATATCGGGACAAATCTGGTATTCACTGCCTTGGGAAACCTACCATGGGTAAGTTTTTTTTATTTCAGCTGCCATTTTTCATATAAAGGTATCAATGACTTGTTTTCCTTTTTTTTTAAAGTAAAATAAAGACAGACATTAGTGACTAATAGAGTACTTGGCAAAACAATTGTCCTCAAGTGTTGATAGACATACCAAGTGTCTTTTCAGATGGACTGTGGATTGATTGTCCATGAGACATACAGCATTATTGTTTGATGCAAGTTAAAAGCACAGAAGAAATGTTTGTATGCTGATTGACAGACACCTCATTATTCATGTGCAATGCCAAATGTAGTAAGAAATTATGAAAAATTTTAAAAATAGAAATAATAAATCAATAGCCTAATTCATATTTACTGTCATATCTAAGTCAGTCCATAAAGGAAGTACCCACTGGTTTTAATGAGAGTGAAAGTTTAGGTACAGTTGTACTACAGTGCACTCCTCTTGTAGCGAACATGGTTACTAGTAAATAAACAAAATTCTTGTTACAACGGAATCAAAATTCAGGTTCCAAAATTGTCATCTATATATCTTAATACACTACACTGACCGACTGCCAAAATTTCGATATGACAAAAGAAAACTGCTGGTCCCGTGGACTTCGTTATAATGGGAATGCACTGTAGTATTTTCTATGAGGCACTGTATAGTACGTGTATACTGGGATTGTATATGAAAGACACAGGACATGTCATTGGGCCATCCAACAGTGTGTTGTTTATCAATCCATATTTCCTTTTTCATGCAGCTGATTTGGGATGGTTTCTCAATTACACATATTATGTACTGCATGCCACACATCAGAAGTACAGAACAATTGCATTTGTTTATTTCACATTTGAATGATTTCTGCCACATTCATGTAATTTCCATCATTTCATGCAGCTGATTTGGGATGGTTTCTCAATTACACATATTATGTACTGCATGCCACACATCAGAAGTACAGAACAATTGCATTTGTTTATTTCACATTTGAATGATTTCTGCCACATTCATGTAATTTCCATCACACACTGAGTGTGAAGTAGATGCATGACAAATATTCCCAAGCAGTTTTCCATCCTGCCCCCCATGACAATCACCGTAGGACTATTGTTCTCAACAAGGACTTCACTAATGTAAATACAACTACATCCTTTAGATTACAAGCCACCAACAGCTTTAGTCACAGTTCTGGGCTCGAGTGACATGTAAGTATGACATTAAATTGTTTAACCTACTAGTTATAAAGTACATTGTCTGGTCTTGACAACAGTAACAGAGTATGTTTCACTTTATTGTCTTACAGGTGTACATTTGTGTCGCTATTCTGACATGTTGCAGCGAAGTGGAGTCTGTAAGAATGGAATGCTGCTCATCTTCAAGATCCTCAAGGTAGTTTGTTGCACAGCTTCAGGTGCTTTGTGAATCAATGACACTATCTTTGTGATGATAAGTTGTCAATATGTAAATTGTGGCATCACGATCTGGACGAGCTTGATGTATGTATATGTATAATTTGCGCCTTATCGTTTTGTTTTTTTTTTAAAGCTTTTTGGTGCCTAATTAAGAGCTCAAAGGGCAGTCTTAAAAGCTATCACTTTAAAGAACTAGAGAAGCACTCTCAGAGCACAGACCTCTGCCAAGCATGCAGCGAGAGGTCTTACTGAGAGCAGTAGTGCATGATGTGTTTTGCTAGTATGCATTGGTTCATGAAACTTAGTAAATTACCCTCTGCAAACTACCCTTTATATATGAAGGGAAAAGTAGTCTTTACCAAACTTACGAGTAGGTATCCTGTTGGTATTATTGCCCAAGTAAGTGTGGCAAGAACTTCAATTTTGTAAAGTACTACTTAAATGGTCTTTGGAAGGATTCAAGAAATGAGTCATGCAGGAGTGTATAACTTACTGACCCATGCACAGGGCAAAGTGAAAGCCATACCCCTGGCGTACGGAAGGGATTTACTGGAGCCTACCCCAAACTTTGACTGCCATGTAGCCAAGAACTCTGGGGAGGAGCAACCTGGCACTGCTGTCATCAGACTCTTTGACTCATCTCAGGTGAGGCATGGGTCAAGCCACACCCCATGGACAGGTGGGGTCAGGCTTGGCAGCAAACATTTTATGCAGGGCTGCACACTAACCCATTTTCCTTACTGGTCCGAAATTTAATGATCCTGTACTTTTTTTCAACTGGCCCCGACAATGTTATTTTTTGTCATTTTACCTGTCATGTTTGGCCAGTAAATTCAGCAATCCCTGAAAAAGTTACTGGTCTGACAGTGATTTTTGCTGGTCTGGGACCGTCCGGCCAGTGCCAGTGTTCAGCGTTGGTTTATGACCTCCCAGGGAGGGCATTTTGATCTTGGGTGTCTGATAGCAATTCATGAACACCTTGGTCACAACTTGTACCCCATTCCGAAAGCCCCAAGCTCTTTGTGTGCCACATTATTCTGAAACCGCAACACATGAATACTCTTGAAAAACATGTATTTCAAAGCTGTATATAACTTTATTGTATAGAGTCATTTATGCTGGAAATACACTACAAAAACATTGTAGAGAAAATCACAAGCTTTGCGGTGATGAAGATTTTATTAACAAACTGTTTTAAATGTTTATTCTGAGGCTATTGTGATTCATTTTGGATCCAAAGTCGAGTCAGTCATGCAACCTAAAGTCGTATAGTGTGCAACGGCCCTTACACTGTGTAGACTTACTTTTACATTCCTTTGTCCTAAAACATCCAAAATTCCAGTAGATGAGAAGAATATTACATGTTAATAATTTCAGGAATGTTTTCCTGTAGTAGTATTTTGCCTTGGGTGCAAAATATTGCAATTTTTGACCAACCATGAATATACTTGTTGATACTTGCTTCACCAGATCTTCATCTATGACTTTGATACCGATGAGGTGGAGTTTCGTCCCAGACCAAGGAATGTCTGCCCATTTGCTGTAGTGCATTTTACGTACTCAGACAGTGGCAGTGCGTCGTCTGCAACCACTACAGCCAGCTTCAATAGGTAAAGCATGACACCTTGTGCTTTGGGTCAGACGGGAAGGGGTTTGCTCCATTTTCATCTAAAACAAGACAAATACTAAACAAACAGAACAACACTGCATTCATCAGTAACCATGATGTATGACTCGCCGGAAGTCAGTCCGTGTTTTAGATATGATTGTCAGAATTAATTCAAGCTTTAGCTGATTTTCATTTTTTATTTTTTTTGCATTGTAAGATTATGAAATGGAATGAATCAAGAAATCAACCAAAGGCAGTACTTTATGTTTCCTTTTGGATGGTGTGAGATGCTCCTCACATCCATCACATTTTCAGAACTGTTTCCCTAATCAAAGAACGGTTTTACCTAATGAAATTGTGTTCAAACTTCTGTGTGGTAATTAATGCCTAGTATATTTTGACCCAGTGATTTACCTAATTTGCTGAAAAATAATTGACCTAAACACTTTTATGACTTGATGTAAATCACCACCCTTCACGAAAAAAAAACCCCAAACAAACAAACATATTTGACTTCAGTCTGTATGAATTGTGCAAGTGCCGTAATGTAAACCTTGTGAAAATTCTTTTTATGCCTCCGCCACGAAGTGGTGCCGGAGGCATTATGTTTTCGGGTTGTCCGTCCGTCCGTCCGTCCGTCCGTCCGTCCTTCCGTCCGTCCGTAATGAATTTTGTGGACAAGGTAACTATCAAAACCTGTTGAGGTATCCTAATGAAACTTGGCATGTATGTGTATTAGGGGGTGAAGTTGTGCCTATCAACTTTTGGGTGCACATGCTCAAGGTCAAAGGTCAAAAGGTCAAGGTCAAATACATAAAATTTCACTATTTCCACCAGATCTATTGAATGCCTGAAGATATTTTTCTTGAAACTTAGTGTATACATGTATTACCCAATTAAGATTCTCTGGTGAAAGTTTGGGTCATGAGGTCAAAGGTCAAAAGGTCAAGTAAAAATATTAAAACTTCTTTTTTTTTTCTCCATACCTTGGAAAATTGTTCAAGTATCTTCATGGAACATAGTATATACATATACTGACTGGAAGTGATTATCTAGAGAATGTAGGGTTCATGGGGTCAAATGTCAGGGGTCAAAGTTCAAGTGCAACACTTCAAAATTTTACTATTTCCCTCCTATCATGCAATGCCAGCAGGGTTATTTTTTTTTTACACTTGGTGTATGCATACATGTGTAACCTAATAGAAATTCTCTGGAAAGTTTTTTTTTCTTCTTTTTTTGCCTCAAAGGTCAAAAGGTCAAAGATCAAGTGAAAGTGCTGAACTAACTTTTTCCTCCATATCTCGGAAGTGGCTCAAGTTATCTTGAAACTTAGTACATATTATGCATGTTCTACCTGAAAGTGATTATCTTATGAATTTTAAGGTCAAGGGCCAGATGAAAATGGTAAAAATTTACTATTCAATTCAGAAATTGCACTTTTTCTCCACACCTGTACCTTAATTACTCGATGCCTAAATGTTTGACTGGGTCAAAGTCGAGTTTAAGTCCTTAACCCTAACTTACCTGGGCTATTTAGCAAGCTTGAATTCCTGGGGGGGGGGGCCATTATGGCCCCCCCTTCAGATCTCGGCCGTTGATCGCGCGATCGCCGCAAAATTTTGCATGAACATAAAGCCGGATGTAATCTACAAGACTGTTAAGTTCAATTTTCAAAAAATTTGCAGTTTTTATTTTAAATTAATTAATTATGCAAATATATGCAAAAAAACTCATTTTCGTCTATAATTGGCTTATAAAAGCTTATGGAATGCTGATTTTTGTTTTAAATTTTCCTAGTGACATTCCGAACATTTGTACGTAAAAAGAAAATCAGTATCAAAATTAATTTCCTATGTTTTCTATTGTTTTATCATTTTTTAATGTATTTCTTTGTTTTTTCGAACTTTTGTTTTTGTTGTTTTTTTCAGCAGAATTTGTCATACACATCTTTAGAAGCATAGCTATACTAAAATACATTTATTTCAGCCATTAAAATTAAAAATATGAATCTTTATATGAATTAATTGAAAAAACACAATTTGTATTGACTTTGTACACAAAATCACGTTTTTGAGCAATTTTGGGGTGGACATTTTTTGAAGGGGCGTGGCTTCGGAACGGTATGCCCGGTCGCGACAAATTTGGTCTCAAAAGTTGCGCGAGACTTGAAAGTAAAAAGTCAGTGAGCGGCGCGGTCAAAAAATTTTGCGCGGCGGAATGGTCGCGGAATTTGTCGAGGGGGGGGCCATTATGGCCCCCCCCCAGGTAAGTTAGGGTTAAATCCCTAGATACATGCTCTCCTATTCATCCAATTAAACCTAGGTCAAGGAAGGTGAACATTCAACACATTTGTGACAAACTTGTCATTTCAATATTTTGCCAATTTTGTGAAAATGTAATCACACATTGTCCACATGTACTATCTAGACCTATTGGGAAAATCATGCATTATGGCGGAGGCATACCAGTCGCCAAAGCGACATTTCTAGTTTAAGTTTATTGTCTTGTCTTGTATTTGCAGGAAAATGCCTTCTACATCCAGTGAGAGTACTCCAGCAAGGAGTGTGTCCGTCCCGGAGACGATGAGCCAAGCAGTGGTGGCGCCCTGCTTCCCTAGGGACGACATCATGAGAGAACGCCCCAAAGGAGACAAGGATAAGCCGTTCTGTAAGTCAAACCTACCATCTTCGATGATAACTGACCAGTAACTTTACTCTTTGAAATTAAATCAAGGCCCTGGTGCATAAAAAGGTACAATCAGAGTGTCACAGAATTTGCCCGATTTCCATCCTTATATATGGAAATAAACGGAACAAAGAAATTTTCATAACCTCTGAGAACTGTTGGCAGGCTGTAACTCATACAAGATGAAACGGAGGAAACAATGTGCATTCAGTTAACTCAAATATTTTAATTGTCTATAACTGTGAATCTTGGTTTTACAGCAAATTATAAAAAGAGAAAAAACGAACATGAATTATTCCTGCTCAGTGGGTTTCTGGCTCTTAGGGCTTTATTATGTTTAACTTAAATTGGACTTATTTCACCTCGAATGGCTGTCACGGGTGTACGTTGCGTGACGATGGCTTATGACGACGATGTATGACGACGACAATGCAGGTCGATGACGATGTCGGTCGACGACGGGGCCCCGTTACGCTGGTGCTGGTATGGACTGTCGCGTGGTCTGTCGTAGCAACTCTTCGCGATTGCCGTTGGCGTGGTCGCTCTCCCGACGGACGTCTAAGCGGTGTCTCTTCAGCATCCAGGAATGAAGTTCAGTCGACAGTCTATGCTCCCTTACTGCCTCGGAGCTGGTCGACAGTCTACGACGCCTTTATGCACATGCCTCTTGCAGTGTCAGTGGGCCCTTGACCCTTCGGGAAACCCGGAAACCCTTCAAATATTAAAATACTCAGATCACTTACAGCCAGAGCACTTGAGCACATTCATATTATCCTAATCAACGTTCAAATTACCTCATTATAAATATACAAATGTATCTCAGCTCATGCAACCATAAATAACAACCATTCTATATTCTATATCACATATTAACTGGAGCGTTTAACAATAACCATTATATCTACATCACATTAACTGAAACCTTTATCACAATTCACTCTCAATTCGGATATCCGTTACACAAACGAATTATGCCAATTGAATACATGAACATTTCAGAATTAATGCACTTACCACTATCTGTGGGTATCTCTAGTTAATACTGACTGGGGTGGCGGCCCCTGTCACCGTTACCGAGTGGCCATTCTCATACAGTGTGTCACGGAGACGGCACCACAGCGTGATGTCCCCTTCAAGGCCTGATGTCATACTGCCGCTCCTTGCCACACATAGCACTATCGTGGCTCTACCGAGAGCGGTCTGGAATGTCTTCTATTGACATGTTAAACAATTTGCATCAATTTACATGCTTAAGTGCTTATTTACAAATTCCATGCAAATTGACCTCAGTGGAGGAGAGCGTCTGTCACTCCACTCGTGACAAATAACCCCCCATTTAAGATGACAGTCGCTCTGAAACAATAGCCTCATCTGTCTAATTAAAATCCAATGTCTGTAACAGGTAAGTACTTTCTCACCATTACTCTTCTAATCAAAAGCGTATACTACTAATAACAATTCACTGCTTCATAACTTCACTCGTCGTGATACATGACAGACTACTGTTCCAAATGTCGGCTGCTGTCCATGGAGACAGTTTATATGGGTATTCTATCAAACCAACAAACGCCACAGTATACTATACAATCTGATTTACTCAGTCAATTGGATAACATTATAAACTTCATCATATCTCTTTTAACACTCTTTTGCGTTATTATACCAGCCACAGTTCAATACTAAAATTACCTTTTTTGCACCGCACAATACAAAATTGACACTTTCGGCACAATTTCAACAGACCCTTCTTGTTGGCCAGTATAACATTGGAGAATATTATGATACCTGTGCTAATCGCATATTATGTGCATTAGCTGTTGCTACAAAATAAAATGTGATGTGCAAAACCTTCTTATGCACGGTATTATACCGGGGTGACTGATTCAGAGCAGTCCAATAATTTAAGAGATGTATGAGTCAACTGCTTATCTTACCTCAAACTCAGCTTACATAATGTGTGTAATACTATAGCTTTCCAATATACCTCTAGCATACAATGTATATAACGATAAATTCATCGCAAAGTTACATTCTGATTAACTCCCATCATTATATAATAATAGAAATAACATGGGCTGTTTACACCTCTATTTCTACTCAGTAGGGCATCTGCTGAGGTAATCAGCCCCAACATTCTCTGAGCCCTTGATTACCTGTACACGATACTGGTATGCCTGCAGTGCAAGCGCCCAGCGCATGACTCTTGGATTTTGCATTCGCGCGTGTGTTAGATGAGCAAGTGGGTAGTGGTCAGTTTGCAGCTGGAATGCTCGGCCATACAAAAAGTACGAGAACTTTTTGACCGCCCACGCAAGAGCTAGACACTCGCGCTCTACAATTGGGTACACGCGCTCGCGTTTCAGCAGTTTTCGAGAAGCGTAGCTGATGGGGAAGTATTTCCCCTCGCTTTCCTGCATCAGCACAGCGCCGAGTCCCACATCGGATGCATCGGTCCGTAGAACGAACTCCTTGTCGTCATCTGGTAGTCTTAGAATTGGGAAGTCGACTAGTCTGTCTCGTAGTGTGCAGAATGCTTGCTCGTGGGATTCGTCCCATCTTATCTTGTCAGGCTCATTCTTCTTCGTCGCGTCTGTGAGGGGAGCGGCGATCGTGGACATGTTCGGGATAAACTTCCGGTAATATCCTACGAGCCCCAAGAATGCTCTCACCTCCTTCTTGGTTGTCGGTCGCGTTGTCGCCATCACCTTCTGGATCTGTTCTGGGGTAGGTTTCATCTTTCCTTGTCCTACGATGTGTCCTAAGAACTCCACGGACTTACACGCGACATGACACTTTGTCGGTCTCGCTGTAAGGTGAGCCTGTCGTAGTCGGAGGCAGACTTGTCGGATGTCATTCAGGTGCTCCTCCCATGAGGAACTGTAAATCAGAATGTCGTCGATGTAATGGACGACATGGGGCAGGCCTTCCAGCAGAGCTCTCATCATACGAGTGAACACTGCTGGGGCATTTACTAGCCCGAATGGTAGTACCTTGAACTCGTACTGGCCGTCTGGCGTGACAAACGCGGTCTTCTTCCGGTCTTCTTCGACCACGGGTATCTGCCAATAGCCTTTGGCCAAATCGATCTTGGTGAAGAACTTTGCATTTCCTATCTCTGCCATCAGTTCTTCGATGTTTGGGATTGGTTCGTTGTCGACAACTGTCTTGGCGTTCAACTTCCTATAGTCGACGCAGAAGCGATTCTTCCCGTCCTTTTTCTTTACAAGGACCACGGGTGATGCGTATGGCGATGTCGACCTTTCGATCACTCCCATCCTCAACATGGTGTTGACCTCCTCTCTGATGGTCTCCTTCAGTGACCGGGGGACTGGGTATGGGCGAGAACGTATCGGCTCGTTCGTTTTCAGTTCGATGGCGTGCTCGATGATGTCGGTCCGTCCTGGGACATCGGTCATGACATCCGAGAACTCCAGCAAGAGGGATTTTACCTCCTTCATCTTCTCCTCGTCTAGCTCGTCACTGCACTTTACGTCATGCACGCTTTCCGACGCTTCGATGGAGGGAAATGAGAGGGGCACCGATCCGTCATCATCTACCTGGTCGTCCACGACACTGACGTAGTTCGCCTCTAGTTGTCCCTGGTTTTCGTTCTCGAGGTCGTCGACTTTCTCGTCTTCTCTCCCAATGTACCGCTTCATGAGATTGGCGTGGTAGGTCCTTTCCTTACCATTCACAAGCAGTCGGTAATCGTCTCTGGCGATTCGCTGCACGACCTCGAATGGACCTCGCCATTGCATTTGCAGTTTATTCCTCGTCGTTGGTAACAGGAGTAGCACTTTGTCGCCGCACTCGAAGCGTCTCTCCTTCGCCTTCACGTCGAAGTGTTTTTTGTACTTCCTTGATG
This sequence comes from Diadema setosum, assembly GCA_033980235.1. Lineage (NCBI taxonomy): Eukaryota > Metazoa > Echinodermata > Echinoidea > Diadematoida > Diadematidae > Diadema > Diadema setosum. The sequence continues at coordinate 48,879,759 of CM067060.1, forward strand.
CTTTGGACAGCTCCTCTTTGGCGAGTTCACACGTCTGTTCGAGTCGGTTTTGGAGATCGATGACATACTGGTACGTAGTCTTCGTTTCCTCCTCAGGGATCTCCTTAGTCCACAGTTCCTTTAGTACAGTCATGGGTCCTCTCACCACTCGGCCGTACATGAGTTCGAAAGGAGAAAAGCCAAGGCTTTCGTGAGGCACCTCTCGATAAGCGAAGAGAAGAGCTGGCAGGAAGCGGTCCCAGTCGCTAGGTCGCTCCTGGCACATCCTCCTCAGCATCTGTTTCAACGTGCCGTTGAATCTCTCGCAGGCGCCGTTCGCCATCGGGTGGTATGGTGTCGTGTGAAATTGCGTCACTCCCAGAAGTTGAGCTGCTTCTTTCATCACACCTGAAACGAATTGAGTGCCGTTATCAGAGAGTATCTCATTAGGAATGCCTAACCTCGAGAATACTTCAACTAACGCCTCTGCTACCCGTTCTGCTTCGATTTGTGGTAGCGCTACCGCCTCTGGGTATCTCGTAGCAAGATCGATTATCGTCAGGATATATCGATTCCCTCTTTCGGTGATCGGTTCAAGTGGTCCGATCAAATCGACCGCCACTCTACGAAAACATGTATCAATCAAAGGGGGGATGGTCAGGGGTACTTTCCCTATCTTACCCTTTGGCGTGGTGCGTTGACATGAATCGCATGATGTACAGTAACGCTTGACATCGGCTTGAATTCCTGGCCAATAGAAGTGGGCGAGAATCCGGTCAGCTGTCTTCTTCGTCTGTAGGTGACCTGCTAGAGGGGAGTCGTGAGCTAGTCGGAGTACTTCACTGCGATACGGTTGGGGCACCACTAGCTGCGTGAATATCTTTCCTCTCTCGACGTAGGGAGACCTGTATTCACGGAAGAGAAGATTGTCACGACAAAAATATCTGACCTCACTTCCTTTCCCTACAGCCTTAGCCTCACCTTTCTCCGCCAACTTTCGAAGTTTCTCCAACGTAGCATCTCGTGCCTGCTCTCTGATCATCTCCTCCCTGGTTGCAGTGATCGTCGGCGGGTCTGCCGAGCCTAGTCTCTTCCATGGCCGTTCCTTGGATTTTCTCATGCCTCTTGTCTCTACTGCTGCACTTTCGTTGGTTGTAGGTAGGGGTGTCTGTGGCTGCTTCACACTCTCGTCAGTGTGGGGACGATCACGACAGTCGGAGGTCGTCGTGATGCCGTTCTGCGTTGTCCCTTTCGAAGACTCTGCTTCCGCGGACTCTGCCTCTGAACTGGAGGTCGTCATCTCGTCAGGTGACGGCTTCTCCCTAGCATCCTCTCCGCTCCATCCGATGTCCTCGTCACCAGGCTGCCTAGCACCACTAACATTACCTATGATTAGATCGTAGATAGGATTCGTCATACATAAAGCACGTGTTGTTCCAACAAAGTATGGTGAATCGATTCCAACTTTTGCTAGTGGCACTTTTCTCACAGTACCATCTATGAGCACACAAGTTTGAATCTCACCAGTCAGCTGTGATTCCTCTATCAGTTGACGTTTCACCACTACGGTGTTGCAACCAGTGTCTCTCAGCACCTTAACTCTTTTACCATTCAACATACCTTCACATGTCGGCATGTCTGTGCCTACGTTACACCCACCGCTAAGAAGGGGTAACTCGTGACCACACATCAGTTTAACAGAAGGTGTGCCACTAACATTCCCTCTCTCGTGAGCATCATGAGTAGGGCATACTCCTACCACACATGTTGCCCCCTTCTGTTTTGACTTTGGCACATGCTGCTTGTTAGTAACTTTCGACTGGTCAGTTTTACGGTCTGGACACTTAGAAGCAAAATGTCCTTGCTTACCACAGACAAAGCAACCCTGGTTGTCACGTGACGTAGTGCCCCCTTTCTTTGCTTGGCTTGCTTCGTTGCCCTGGTTACGAGACTTATCATCGTCGCGTGCGCGTTTACCGGAGCCGCCATGCCCGTGTGCGTCCCGATACCGATCTGCGATATCTGCCATCTCTTTCACCGATCGTGGGTTTCTTTCACGAATGAAAACAGATAATCCACGATCACAACATTCGAGCAGCTGTTCACGCACCGTTAGCTCTAGTAGCCCTTCATAGGACTTACTTGTACCCGACATCTCTACCCATCTAGTAGCATATCCGGTTATGCGCGTTGCAAATTGCCCAAATGATTCGCCCATTTTCTGCCGCGCCTCTCGAAAACGTTTGCGAAAGCCCTCTTCGGTTAGCGCAAACTGCCGCAAGAGTGTATCTTTCAGACTTTCATAGTCGTCGGCTTCATTTGCCGGTAAGAGAGAATAAACTTCTAAAGCGCGCCCGGTCAAAAGGTTCCCCAATGCAGGAGCCCAGCATTCTTCTGGCCACTGACTTTGTTTTGCATATCTCTCAAAGCGCAACAGATAAGCGTCCAAATCGTCAGAGTCAGCGCGAAACGCCGGCAAGCTTGGTAAGCTACTCCTTACACTATTTGTTGCCTTCACATTGACACTCTTATATTGAGCTATTTCTAACTCAATCATCTTTTGCTTGGTTATTTCTTCCCTCTGTACCTGTCTTTCATCTCTTTCTAACTTTTCATCTCGTCTCTTTTCTTCGAGATACTTGTCTCTTTCAGTGCGGGCAAACTCCACTAGTTCTGCACCTTGCAGTCCACAATCTTTACCTAACTGTATGTACTTCTCTAATTCCATTGTGATATCTTATACCCACAATATGAGGTTACACAAATCACGTCTCAAATTCTTGTATGAATAAACCCTGCCAAGTTCTCTCCAGCGGACGAGCCCCCAATTGTCACAGAATTTGCCCGATTTCCATCCTTATATATGGAAATAAACGGAACAAAGAAATTTTCATAACCTCTGAGAACTGTTGGCAGGCTGTAACTCATACAAGATGAAACGGAGGAAACAATGTGCATTCAGTTAACTCAAATATTTTAATTGTCTATAACTGTGAATCTTGGTTTTACAGCAAATTATAAAAAGAGAAAAAACGAACATGAATTATTCCTGCTCAGTGGGTTTCTGGCTCTTAGGGCTTTATTATGTTTAACTTAAATTGGACTTATTTCACCTCGAATGGCTGTCACGGGTGTACGTTGCGTGACGATGGCTTATGACGACGATGTATGACGACGACAATGCAGGTCGATGACGATGTCGGTCGACGACGGGGCCCCGTTACGCTGGTGCTGGTATGGACTGTCGCGTGGTCTGTCGTAGCAACTCTTCGCGATTGCCGTTGGCGTGGTCGCTCTCCCGACGGACGTCTTAGCGGTGTCTCTTCAGCATCCAGGAATGAAGTTCAGTCGACAGTCTATGCTCCCTTACTGCCTCGGAGCTGGTCGACAGTCTACGACGCCTTTATGCACATGCCTCTTGCAGTGTCAGTGGGCCCTTGACCCTTCGGGAAACCCGGAAACCCTTCAAATATTAAAATACTCAGATCACTTACAGCCAGAGCACTTGAGCACATTCATATTATCCTAATCAACGTTCAAATTACCTCATTATAAATATACAAATGTATCTCAGCTCATGCAACCATAAATAACAACCATTCTATATTCTATATCACATATTAACTGGAGCGTTTAACAATAACCATTATATCTACATCACATTAACTGAAACCTTTATCACAATTCACTCTCAATTCGGATATCCGTTACACAAACGAATTATGCCAATTGAATACATGAACATTTCAGAATTAATGCACTTACCACTATCTGTGGGTATCTCTAGTTAATACTGACTGGGGTGGCGGCCCCTGTCACCGTTACCGAGTGGCCATTCTCATACAGTGTGTCACGGAGACGGCACCACAGCGTGATGTCCCCTTCAAGGCCTGATGTCATACTGCCGCTCCTTGCCACACATAGCACTATCGTGGCTCTACCGAGAGCGGTCTGGAATGTCTTCTATTGACATGTTAAACAATTTGCATCAATTTACATGCTTAAGTGCTTATTTACAAATTCCATGCAAATTGACCTCAGTGGAGGAGAGCGTCTGTCACTCCACTCGTGACACAGAGTAAGAAAATCCAACGTACAAATGTAATTCAGGTATCAGCCAATCAGACTTGAGTATTCAGAGACTTATTTAATTTTCTGACTTCATTTTGCACTCAAGTTTTATGAAACAGGGCCCTGGTCTTTGTAAATTTGTCTAGGGTATGGCAAAAGATATTTCTTCCACTTTCCCAGCTATGCACTCATGTTGCATTTATACCCAACAGTGAGTCTCAGTTGTTCGGGCCAAGCAGACGAGTGGGTTTGTAACACCATGTTGTTCTTTGTGTGGTATACCTGTATTTGTTTGTTATTTGTTATGATCTAAAATATTTGTGTTAAGAGAAGAGATATGAATCCTATTTCACTTACCAAGTGATTGTGGTTTTTGTAGTTTAATTGAAAGATAAGGAAGCACTGTGAAACTGGCAGTGATGGGCAAACCCTATTCATTTTTTACTGTGGTCAGATTGGCTACCACTTTAAGTGCCTGTAGGGTGTATCACGTAGCTGGCAGATCAATATTAAAATAGAAATATTATCCCCAAAACAAAGTGACTTCCTTTCACAAGCTGTTTATGATGTATCCTCATGTGTGAATGTTGTTGATCTGATCCCAAGAGAGAGCTTTGAAAAACATGGACTGACACATGAGGCAGAGGACTGGTTTACTGGATGAAATCAGAGCCAGCATTGGTACATGAGCCTCAAAAACATATCTACTCTCACTTCATCTTATGTTGAGTGTATCAGTGGATATACCAAAAAGTGTATTTTTAGATTCATATCAACATCCTTATACATCTCATACAATGAATCATTGATTCTCATTGGTTGAATTTGGGGCATAAACTCAGTAATTTCCCCATAGTTTCTAAACTGCCCCATAGGAGTAAAGCACCCCATAGTACTAAACTGCCTCCTTTAGGTATATACGTTCCTTTAGGTATATATATTCATTCCCATATTCCAACTTTTATAGATTGACCACTATGTTATTATATGTTTGCAGTATTCTATGTATGTCTCCTAGCTGGATATCATATATTATTCAATTTTGTTTCATTTGATGTATTTTTATGCCTCCGCCACGAAGTGGTGCCGGAGGCATTATGTTTTCGGGTTGTCCGTCCGTCCGTAATGAATTTTGTGGACAAGGTAACTATCGAAACCTGTTGAGGTATCCTAATGAAACTTGGCATGTATGTGTATTAGGGGGTGAAGTTGTGCCTATCAACTTTTGGGTGCACATGCTCAAGGTCAAAGGTCAAAAGGTCAAGGTCAAATACATAAAATTTCACTATTTCCACCATATCTATTGAATGCCTGAAGATATTTTCTTGAAACTTAGTGTATACATGTATTACCCAATTAAGATTCTCTGGTGAAAGTTTGGGTCATGAGGTCAAAGGTCAAAAGGTCAGGGTCAAATACATAAAATTTCACTATTTCCACCATATCTATTGAATGCCTGAAGATATTTTCTTGAAACTTAGTGTATACAATGTATTACCCAATTAAGATTCTCTGGTGAAAGTTTGGGTCATGAGGTCAAAGGTCAAAGGTCAAAAGGTCAAGTAAAAATATTAAAACTTCTTTTTTTTTTCCGTACCTTGGATAATTGTTCAAGGTATCTTCATGGAACATAGTATATACATGTACTGACTGGAAGTGATTATCTAGAGAATGTAGGGTTCATGGGGTCAAAGGTCAGGGGTCAAAGGTCAAGTGCAAGACTTCAAAATTTTGCTGTTACCCTCATATTTATGCAATGCCAGCAGGGTTATTTTTTACACTTGGTGTATGCGTGTGTAACCTAATAGAAATTCTCTGGAAAGTTTTTTTTTTCTCTTTTTGCCTCAAAGGTCAAAAGGTCAAAGATCAAGTGAAAGTGCTGAACTAACTTTTTCCTCCATATCTCGGAAGTGGCTCAAGTTACCTTGAAACTTAGTACATATTATGCATGTTCTACCTGAAAGTAATTATCTTATGAATTTTAGGGTCAAGGGCCAGATGAAAATGGTAACAATTTACTATTCAATTCAGAAATTGCACTTTTTCTCCACACCTGTACCTTGAAAATTACTCAGTGCCTAAATGTATGAATGGGTCGAAGTCAAGTTAAAGTCCTTAAATCCCTAGATACATGCTCTCCTATTCATCCAATTAAACCTACGTCAAGGAAGGTGAACATTCAACACATTTGTGACAAACTTGTCATTCCAATATTTTGCCAATTTTGTGAAAATATAATCACACATTGTCCACATGTACTATCTAGACCTATTGGGAAAATCATGCATTATGGCGGAGGCATACCAGTCGCCAAAGTGACATTTCTAGTTTTATCATTCATTGAGAAATATGAAGTAAATGAAATGAAATATGTGGTACATTTATGGACTGTAAATGCTTGTCTTCCGTCACACAATGGCTGATCCTCGTCCAATGCAATCGCGCTGCAAACTTCTATGGCAGTGCCCGATGTATAAACTGGCTAGCTGATAGTGATTGATCAATAAAATTTTTGGGCAATAATATCAACAATACCCTTAAAATCAGTCCATATCTGTTTAACATGTCACCTGTTCTTGTTTCTGTGCTTGTGTGCAGTGATGAAGTATGCAGAGTACTCGGAGAGGACATACAGGTTATGGGCAGGGAGTCTCATTAACAAGAATGGCAGCAGCTGTAAGGTTGCTGTGGTGTCTTTCAGTCTTGCCTTCCTACCATGTAAAATGTAAGCACATGGATGATCCTAGAAATCACCTTTTCTCTCTCTCTCTCTCTTTATCTCTCTCTCTCTCTCTCTTTGCCTGTCTCTCTTGGCCTCTTTCTCATTCTTAGTCTGTCTCTCCCTCTGTCTGTTTATGTCTCTTCCGATCTCTCCTTTTACAACCTGCATTTCTTCTAACCATGAGAGGTTTGGATATCTTGTGTCCTCCTTCTTTTACTAGATGATTACCTAGGTCAATACATCTTATTTCTCTTTGATAATGTACCAGAGGTGGATTTATTGACTCGTGTAATATGCTGTCTAAAGTAGCGTACCCAAGTCTGTCCAATATATACATGTGAGTAGCTAATGTATGAGAAGCCTTGGAAATATACTGGTATGCCTGATTTTCCAGAGGAATTAGATTAAAAAAAAAAATAGCACACATAGCTCAACTACTACATCACCCCAGTGGTTACATCTATGGTGAGGTTATAGATGTAGTCCTTCTGTACCGGTGGCTCTGGTATCAATTATAGATTACAGAAGAGCGTGTGTTGAAAATGACTTTCTATTAGTGTATTTCATTTTTATTAGATTATTTCAACACTTGTCATTCTTTAGCTAGTTGGTAAGTGTTCAGTACATCCTTGTCAAAAACAATTTTCAGCTTTGTGGTGGCATAATTTAAAAACTGTCGAACTTTTCTCAGTGAGCTTTCTAATGATGATCAAATAAATGAATAAGCAATGAGCATGCAAATGTTTTGAAAGGATGTGCTGTCACTACCAAGATACCTATACCCAAAACCACCATTGTCATTAAACTATTCATCGATTCTAAACAGTTTGTCAAACAGTTTATTTTTACACTATTGTCTATGAGAGAAATGGAGTAAATGCAGTTAGTATCAACCTCAATTTTTGTTTGTAGTTTCATTTTGTAAACTATCTCAAACAAAATGGTACAATGTAGAGCTGTGAAGCTCAGATTTTGTTCAATTGGAGTACAGAGACTGTGCCTTAAGTAGCATTATGAATATAGCAAAGATATGCAGTATGTTAAAAATGCTTTTGAAATATTTAAACAGGATGCAGGTCATGTCAGAAATGAAGGTAAAGGAGAGATGGCATTACATCATAGCAGCTTCTTCATTTGATAAGTGGAAGACTTCTTACTCATGTTCTATCACACTGTCACCAGGCCTGAAAATCTGTCGTCGCTGAAAGCAGTACGGAGCAAGGATCTCAGTCTGCCGACGAGAGTTTTCACTGGGGCCATTCCCATGCTGTCAAGAAAGAAGGAAGGTAGGACATCAAATGTGGGGAAACGTTATTTGGTTTTAAGTAGTGCAGGATGGTCTAACATGAGTCTTACTCCACTATACAGACAGAGAGGTAGGAAAGAGGCTGTGCACTCAGTGACTGCCAGGAATACAACTGCTCTTGGGTTTCTGGCTTAAGCCCCAGTGGTTTAGTCAACATAATTTACTTAAACTAAATATTCATCATTGCAAGTTTACACAGGATAACATGAATATGTAAGACAAGGCACAAATGATAAGTAAACCAATCTTGTGAAGAGAATTTGAGTACAAAAGGAAAGGAATATAACGCAGGTAGGTCAGTTGTTGAAGTGAACAAATACAGCAGAGAATGAGTTTGGTAGTAGACCTATGACAAAGTGCATGGTCAGTAATATTTATTTGGCCTATGAACATTTCTGGTTTTAAAGTATTGTTGAGAAGTAAAAGTATGTGCTGTGAGAATATACTCCATGTAACACCATTTGACTGTCTTCATATCTAGTCTATTTTCACAAACACTGCAGAAGTTCCACTCTTATGTTGCACTGTGAAGATTAAGAGGACAGTGTTGTGTGTTACATTGCATGCTAGGTTTTAGGAAAAATGGTAAACCCATTTAAGAAAACAAGAGCAGTGCTCTTGAATTATGCCATAGTAAGAGTGGATTGTAGAAGCCCTCTGCTAGGACAGCACAAGCTAACCACACCTTTGGCATGTGCTGTCAAGGAACAACAGTTGGCATGTGCAACTGGTGTGTCATTCCTGGTGTTTGCTCATCTTCCTGCCATCCTCAGATCAAGCCAATGGAAAGTACTATCTGTATGCCGAGCTGCAGTCCCTGGATGAAGATGACGCAGTGTACACTAGATTTCTGAACTACCTCATGTCCAAGCACCTGGTAAGTCATTATGTCTTATCTCATGGATCTAGAATGTCACCGTGATGGAATGCTAGCACTTTGGTGTTGTAAATGACCATCAGGAAGGGAACGTCTCGAAGAATAATGTAGTGAATTGTCAGTAAAGTTGAACCTCTCGTATCCGGACAAGTCGGGACCGGGGCTCATCCGGATAAGGGATTCGGCCGGATACGGGAGACTCGATGCTTTATACATGTACATATACATACATATGTACTGATGTAGCCCATTGTAGTACCACATGTAGTAATGTGTATACTGCAACCTTTTCATTGTTACACTCAGTAACAGACCCCAAAACAGAGGTTCGTGTTTGCAAGAATGAAATCAGTTTCTTTTATAAATTCTTGGGATGATTTACCTAAATAATTATTCAGAAATGGATCAAGTATACTGTAAAACAAGGAATTTTCGCGTGCACTTTAAATTCGCGAATTTCGCGAGCGCCAAGATTTGTGAAATTATAATGCACGCGAAAGTCCTTGTTTACACTATATGCATTGAACGCCAGTGGCACTTCGCGAAACTTTCATGCCACGAAAAAGGCTGTCGAAAAATTCATGCCGCGAATATATCATGTTTTACAGTATGTAATTCATTGTGTTTGTGTAGGAGATCTCAAGGTGTTGGGAATCCCCCTTTCCTCCCGTAATTATTTAAAAAAAAATCACGGCGAGATTGCGTCCGTATAATAGAGAGATCCGGATAAAGGGAGGCCGGATAAGAGAGGTTCAACTTAAGTTGTAAAGTAGCCCACCCTAAGTTTTATATCTAAGCCAACTTGGACATGCAGCTCATTCCTTTTGCCTGTATGGTCAAGTATTGTACCACTTAGTAACTGTCAATGCATGCCAAGACAAGTTTATTTCTGAAATTGAGTTATTGTATTTGTTGATCTTACTATTTATGCTAAGCTCTCATGTTATGATGATTTTATGAAAGGGCTGAATTACCACAGTTGCCAGTGTAGCTGCCACAGGCCACTGCTGGCTGTAATCACAACTAAGGAAGCTTACACATGTGAAATTTAGTAGTTTAACCAACATAGTCATGAGAATCCCTTGTGTGATTCTCATATGTGATGTTAGTAAATGCAAGAGCTGAACAATCCTGTCCTAAAGCACAATTCAAATATTAAACCTCCTACTTCATACTGACAGATAAAATGTTACCTATGAGTTTATCCATACTTTTACAGGTTCTTAAGAAGCCGCTGAAGGAGAACTTGATGCTGTACATCTTGCCTACTGGTGACATGACTTCAAACTTGGGCCTCACGTCCACCTCCTATCCCAAGATGCTGCACTGTCTCTTTGAGTCCTGTGTCCCAATGGTCCACCATTTGACTGGTAAGTTTTGAAGCTCCCTTGCACCCTCTTCTGCCCAATAGAATTCTCGAGAGGTCATTATTTTACATCACAGGAAATAAGACAAGTATTCATTCAAAGTCAAGACTAACATCATTATTATTATTGTTTTTTTAGAGTGAGCAAATGAGTAATTTTGGAGAAGTCAGTGTGGTTTCTGTCTTCCTTCATAGTAAAGCCAACTAGGAGTGTTCCTCACCCATATATCGTTAGAGCAAGTCAACACTGACAGGAAGGATTTTTTTGTTGTATCTCTGATCAACAGATGTAAGTGTGAGGCAAGCAAAGCACAAACAAAAGATCAACCTTGAGTCGGCGCCCATTCATGACATCGACAAGGATCACGTGAAGAGAGCGAGATTCCAGGCGTCGTTGGCACGGCTCTTTACTGAGCAGAATCGCGAGCTGAAGGAAATGGGCGTGAAAGGAGATGAAGAGACGCAGATGTCCGACCTCCCAACCCCCTCCAATCACGATAGACAAGAGGATATGAACATCACCAGTGCAGTGACTGAAGAATGTGTCGTGGACCACCAACACAACATTCATTCTCAAGTGGGTTATGGGGCCAAAGGTCAGAGTGGTGTTGAGTCAAAGGACCAGCAGGTTAGCAATCGCCCTGTGGATCAACACCCTAACGGTCACAACTCTGACCATCATAGGAGGAATAGTTCTAGGACTGACCAGCAGCCAATCAATCATAGTCAGCCATCAGAACTTCATCCGAATAACAACCACATTGGTCACAAAGACAAACATCAGAGCCATACCCTCAGGCCTGACCAACGTCCAGATCACGTCCGGTCAAATAGTTGGACGGACGGCTTTAGGGGAGGCCAGCATGTAACCAGTCGGCCAGATGAGCAGCAAGCAGACCATCAAAGGGACGGCAAGGGGCTAGATCAGCAGCCCAGTCCCAGGACAACGATTGAGCGTCGGTCAAGCCACCAGCCTGTGAGTCATCACCAAGGCAACAACAGGTCGCTGGAACGCCAGCATAGTTACCCGAGAACGGAAGCTCCCCACCGTGCCTCTAAAGATTCCAGACATCACACTCAGCAGCTCTCACAGAATACAGATCGCTCTCAAGGTAAACCATGCTGAGTTTTACTCCGCCATGCAAAATCTAACCCCTACAGCCTTCCAGTAACGTTTCTGTGTAGATAGCCAATGTCTGTGCTAGAGAGAAGCTGTATTGTGTGGAGTAACTGTGTTATGAGACTCATACATACCTATTTTCCATACATCTGCAATTCAAACATGAAACTAGCTAAGACATGCCTTGAAACTTGTTCGGCTTGTGTAGGGATGAACTCTGATTCAGCTTGAGAGTTTAATTGCTAATTAATTCTCATTATAATGTTTAAGTTTTATGTGCAACATAATTTTTTCCTACACTTTTATATAAATAGGGACCTGTATCCCACCAGTGGATTTTTACATGTGTGTTATATTGGTAATCATTTTCCATTTAGCCCCAAGACAAGAACTGCCTGCTCAGATCAAGGAGGTGGCGTCAAAGGTGCACAAAATGCTGACTGGTGGCATTGACCTTGGCTTACTGGGACCCATCGGGGGCAGCGGGAGTGGCCAGGTCAACCGGCCGGAGACGGAGGACGAGAAATTGGCCCGAATGAGGGCCACCCTACAGTCACTGGTGGCGGAGAGGGAAAGGCTGGCCAAGCAGAATACAGGAAAGGTGTGGGAGTATGCTAACTTCTGACCGGGGAAAGGGATGGGGTATTGGGATGTGAGATAACTTGACAAGAATTGTGACTGCCCAGCTCAAAATCCACAAAAAGTAGGCCTAATTTAATTTCTACTTTTCTGCATAGTTTAGAAGAGTAAGCTGCATGCTTAATCGTATGACTCATTCAAATGTGACCATTTAACCCACTCAAAAAGTGATTGAAATAATATAGAGTTAGGAAGTACAGTTTCATAGAAAAGTGACAAAATAGGGTTTGAAAATGACGGTCACTTAGGTGTGCTTCGCAGAAGTATCAATGAAAACATTTTCTATTTCATAGTGAAAGCTGCGCCTGTCCGAAAAGAAATACGGTCCAAAAAGAGAATCCAAATCTGCAACTTTTTTTCTGTCCTTTTTTTTTTTTTTGGGGGGGGGGGGGGGTTAGCTGGGCAGTCACATATGCAACAACATCTTGTCAGTTAAAGAGTCAATAAAGGGCATTCACAGCTTATACTTTGTGCAATATTTACAGCATTCTACTTCCAAACTGCTTGCCTTTTTGTTAAAAACAAATATCAAGTGCACGCCCAATAGTTGTTAAATCTCCACTAGTATGATTGGACTACAGCAGGATGATCATGTGCCCTCCTGAATTATATGAATGCTTTGCATTATGTCCATATATAGATCAGAAAACTGCACAGTATCAGAACATATCGCACATCATTTGTACAAATAGACTTTGATATGTAGAAATATTTTGATATCATCGCAAGTTTGATGTAGGTTACAAGTTTTTATGCCTCAGCCACGAAGTGTCGCCGGAGGCATTATGTTTTCGGGTTGTCCGTCCGTCCTTCCGTCTGTAATCAATTTTGTGGACAGCGTATCTAAAAAACTGTTAGAGGTATCCTAATGAAACTTGGCATGTATATGGGTCTTTCCATGGGGTTGGGGCACGAAACGTAACATAGTGGTCAAAATTTCATCATCTATTTATTCAAGTTTAATGAAGTTCTTTGAAACTATTGGTCATTATAACAATTAATTCAACAAAAATTTTGGACAAAAAAGGTCATTTTAGAATTCTATGGCTAAATGTTAAAAATCATGAATACCTATGTGATGCGGACACCAAATTTGAGCTCTTGAGGAATTTCTTCATGAGAATTCCAATTAAAAGAGTTTAGAACATCAAACCATTTCAGCGATACAAGTTCATAAATGTAGCATCCTCATTAGATGCACTTTTCCCAAGTAACATTATTTTTCACAAAATACTGAAGTTAACCTGTCATAGGAGTAGTACTAGTGCTCTTTATGTTCGTTAAGGGTCAAACTTGACTATGAAAAAAAAAAGTCATAAATTTGCTCTAGAAACATTTTGAATGGACCAGAATGAACATAATGCAATCATGCAAGTTTTTGAGAAAGATAAATTTCGTCTCATTTAGTCCTTTTGTGTAACGGATATGAAATGATGGTTACCTATGTGATGCGGACACGGTGTCCACATCACATAGGTATAGTTTGATAGTTTTGAAGAAATTCATTGCTAACAAAGTCCTACTGTTCCAGTAGCAATTGATTCTTGAAGACCCAAAATAGAAGTCACAAAGTGCAAAGAGTCATGAATAGAACTGAAGTGCAAGGCTGTCAAGATGATGGGTCACCAATGACACAATGGTGTCTGCATCACGTAGGTACTATTTTGAACTAAAATGAGGTCTAAAGAGACCTAAATATGCATATTTTGACCATAAAACAAACAATGTTTGAAGAAACTGCTAGAAACAATGAGTTGAGAAACGCTAAATGCAATATCTGCAGTAACCATGCCATGGCTGACAAGCGAGTGTACCTATGTGATGATAGGTACATATTTCTGCATAAAAAGAGGTTTGTGTGTGTTTTCATGAGCTGAAACATTATTCTTTGACTGTTTTACTGAAAAGCATTAGGAATGGACTAGAAATTAAGTATTATTGTTTTATAATTTGTTTATAGTGATTGATAATGAACATAAACAGGATTTACCTATGTGATGCAAAAATCTAGGACACGGTGTCTGCATCACGTAGGTAAATAGGCCTTCTCAAACTCTGAGAAAATTTTTTTTTTGCACAGAATTCTGTATTAAATCTATCCATCCTACCATAAAATATTGTTAAAAGGCAATAGTTTTGAATCTGATAGTGAAATTTGGCAACCAGCAAGCAATAATATATGACCAGAAAACCTAGAATACATGGTAACGCTTTTTTTTTCACACAGTAGGCCTTCAGTTCAGGCCTCACACATCTCCCAGCCATAAAAAAAAAAAAAAAAAAAAAAAAAAAAAAAAAAAAAAAAAAAAAAAAAGTCTCATTTGAATCTTGAACAGCACACCCAACAGAAACAAACCATGGCATGGAATACAGACGCTTTTCCTAAAAACTTAAAAAAAAAATTACTGGAAATAAAAAAAAAAAAGGCTCCAGTATTAAAAGTATTTTATGCCTATCTTTTCTAAAATGATTTGCCACTGACTGTCTGTGCCCAGTCCAGCCAGCTAGTACCTAGTCAAGTTAGAGTTAGGTATTAACCACAAATTAATCATAATCATCAGTATAATTATAAATTCAATGATCAAGATGACTACTTAAATTCATACTTTGGAAGTCTGGACAAGGTCTAGAAAATTGGAAGATTCGAACGTTGAGTAGACTATCGATATTCAGGAGTATTCAAGGCCAATACAAATAACAACACAGTTGTCAACATGTGGGACTACACCGAAATTAGTCCCAAAACATAAATTCTAGGTTTCTTGGCACCAATAATGGTCCTGGACTCAAAAATGCCACTTGCAAACCATAAATCAGGGAGCCGTAAAAATGCTACTACCGACGTGACGAAGACGACATCATTGCCACAGTAACCATTCATAAAACACTAAGCTTGCAGACGGCCTCCTGCTGCTAGCTGAAACTTGCATTCCTTGCGGTCACATTGTTGAAACTTGAGATAGTCTTCTTTGCAGACTTAAAAATAATATGATTTTATTTTTACCGACGTGATGAAATTAGGATGAGACACGAAGACCCAAAATAGGAACTTTACCATGCGATTTTGATGGCATGGGACTCTGCGTGACTCTATTTTTTTCTTTGGACACCAAACATCACGTCGGTACTGGAATTTTTTGTTGATTGATTTGGAAGGTTATTTTTTGGTTACCTGTCCCAGATTTGTAGCATAGGTGAGCCCAACCTTTCTGATTGATTTCAGCAACATTACAATCATCCAGTAATGAGCATTTTTTTTAAGTGTTTGGCTGAATAGAGCATAAATTTCTGTTACACTTGTGACCCCCAAAAGAGGGTGAGACACCAACATTTTAATTAAAAAACAACAAAAACAGAACATGAATGATAATATTTTGTTTGTTACCTTTGAAGCACACATATATGCAGTCACCCACAACAAATGAATTTAAGGCATTTGACAATTAACTTGAGGAAGATCATCATTTTATCTGGAGATACTCAAAATCATACCATGTGCCCCAACCCCATGGAAAGACACCTATGTATGAGTGGGCAAAGTTGTGCCTATCAACATTGGGCGCACATGCTCAAGGTCAAAGGTCAAAAGGTCAAGGTCGAATGCTCAAAATTTCAATATTTCCCCTAAATCTATGCAATGCCTGGAGGTATTTTCTTGAAACTTGGTATATACATGAACTACCAAATAAAGATTCCCATAGAGAGCTTTGGGTCATGAGGTCAAAGGTCAAGTGAAAATGTTAAAATTTCACTTTTTTCTCCATATCTCACAAATATTTCAAGGTATCTTCATGGAACTTAGTATATATGCATGTACTGACTGGCAGTAATCATGTAGGGAATTTAGGGGTCTTGGGTCAAAGGTCAGGGGGTCAAAGGTTAAGGTCAATTCATCAAATGTCATTATTTCTAGATCTATGCAAAGCCTGCAGGACTTTTTCTTGAAACTTAGTGTATGCATGTATTATCCAATACAGATTCTCTTGGAAGTTTCTTGCCAAAAGGTCAAAGGTCAAGTGAAAGTGCTAAATTTCACTTCTTCTTTAAACTTAAAAAAGGGTCAAAAGTTGGGTACAAATCCTCAAATCCCCAAATACTTGCACTCTTAGACAGTATATCCATTCATCCAAACAAACCTAGTTCAAAGAAAGTGAACACTCAATGCATTTGTGACAAACCTGTCATTTTGATATTTTGCCAGTTATGTGAAACTGTCATCACACATTGTTAAGACATTGTGCCATAGACCTATTCAGAGAACCGTGCATTATGGCAGAGGCATACCAGTCGCCATAGCGACATTTCTAGTTTTTTTTTTACCTGTGCTTAACCTTACATGGCCCCTGTGATCTCAGCCATCAATTGCGCAATAGTGGCGAAAATCGGCGCGCACATTGAACAACACATCTCCAAGAGTGTATTTTTTTTTCCAGTTAACATGGTTGTTTTCAATAGATTGTGCTAATAATGCTAATTTATATGTGATATAGTTTTATGCATCAGATTTTAAGTTTTTAAACCCCTTAATAAAGCTTCAAATGGGCTTTATTTTCTTTAAACGTCCTTTGTACCATTAGCACATCTACGTTAAAAAAAAGCAGTATCATAGTGAATTTTCTTTGTTTTTTATATTTGTTTTTCATTGTTTCATTTTATCTAGAATAGTTGATGATTACCAAAAGGTATGTTATCTTAGAAAAACCAGGCAAAAAAATTAAATTCATCTTACAGTTCTTATAAAACCCATACATTGCACACACAAAAGTCATCAAAAACTGCCATTTTTAGTGACTGGTCACGGAAATGTGCTAATGGCACTATAGAATTACTGTTATATCTTGGCAAGCGTTCCCCGATTTTCATGAGTACAATGTAGGTCTCCAAATGTGAGCAAGATGTGAAAGAAAAAAGCCATGAAATTTCAGCGAATAAAAAAAAAAAAATAAATTTATGCCAAAAAACTGTTGAGGGTCTTATTAATACCCCTCCGCCACTGCCCGGGCTGCATGCGGTTAAAGGGATAGTATAGTTTTGATTTAGCTGGGGCTTGAGGTTTCCAATTTTTGTGAGATAATAGGAAACCTCATATGAAATATGAAAGAGTATAAAATTCTAAAAGGAATTAGTTTACTACCAAGAAGTTCATTTCATTGAAATTGGTTTTGAAATGGTTGAGATATCCAGAGCAAAGTGATTCAAATAAAAGGTGGGACACACCTTTTATTATGATCGCTTTGTTTTTGTTTTTCTTTTTTTAATATCTCAGCCATTTCAAAGCTGATTTTGATCAAAGAAACTTTGAATTCCTCTTAGAATTGTATGCTTTTTTTAAACATTGCATTAGTGGTTTCTAAGTATCTCACAAAAAAAAGTTAAAAGCAGAATCCTCATCTCAACCAACACTGGTGCAGTCAAGTCAGGATGGGAAAGTTTCCCATCTCATGTTGTTTTAAGTCAAACATCTTGTACAGATCATTGTTTACTGTGCAAACTCTCTAGGTGTTATGTCCTGGTTTTCTTAGCTATCCATGCTTCTGCTAAGGGTGGCTTCAAATTGACTGTATATCAAATTACTTAAAGGGATGGTACAGTATTGGTGGAGATGAGAATTGGGCTTTTAACTTTTTGTAAGATACCCAGAAAGCACTTATGAAATAGCACAGAGCATACCATTTTAAGAGGTATTCAAAGTTTATTCAATGAAAATCCGGTTTTGGAATACCTGAAACATCCAAAAACGAAGTAAAACAAAGTGATCGTAATAAAGTGTGGGTCCCACACTTTATTAGAATCGCTCTGTTTTGGATATCTCAGCCATTTCAAAACCAATTTTCATCAAATAAAAGTTGAATTCCTCATGGAATTACATGCTCTTTCATATTTCATAAGAGGTTTCTCATTATCTCACCAAAAAATGGTAGAAACCTGAAATTAGGTCTCAACCAAAACTATACGATCCCTTTAATACTACTTCGATCTCGTCTTTCCTTTTGTAAAAAAACTGCTTCAGCTGATTTGAAAGTATCACTGAAGGACGATTGTACTTAAAAAGAGTGCCGTACATAACTTGTACATTAGGTTTGATACACTGCTAGAAAGGTATTCCTGATGGAAAAGTAAGTATGCAAGAAAAATGCATTGGAAATGGCCAGTTTCATTTTTTGCCAAATCATGGTCATAAAGCAATATTTGATGAATGGATTGTTGGAGAAATTTGTCTAGTTTATTTTGAATGATTTGATGGACAGCAACGTTCTGCCAGATAAGGTAATAATCTGATTGTATGTCTATATTTTCAGTCTTCTCATTGCTGCCATAGTGTATATTTTTATTTCAAATGTATGAGATTGAAATTAATGGAATTTAAAGGGAAAGTCCACTCCATGTTCAAGTTGACATTCATAGAAAAAGCAAATCAAACAAGGAGAACATTTTTATTTCAAATATACAAGATTGAAAGTTTACGGAACTTAACCCTAAAAAGACTGGGCTATTTTGGTAGCTCGAAAGACTGGGGGGAAGGGCCCCCCCCCCCTTAAGATCTCAGCTGTGGATTGCGCGATCGCCGCAGAAATTTGCACAATGGTAGTGTGCGATGTAATCTACAAGATCGTATATTTAAATTTTCCAAAATAGTCATCTTTTATTTTATTTTGATTAATTATGCTAATTTATGCGAGAAATCAGACTCTTTGATCTAAATCAGTAAATCAAGCTCCAATAGTGCTCATTTTTGGTCTTATTATTCTTTGTGGCATTTTCCGCATATGTACTTGAAAAAGAATTCGGTATCAAAATTAATTTCTTATTTATTTTATTGTTTTATGAATTTCTTATGTATTTCCTTGTTTTTTCGACTATTTGTTTTTGCTGTTTTTTTAAACAAAATTTGTGGCAGACACTCTTTGAAGCATAATACTACTAAAACAAATTAATTTTAACCATTGAGAGTAAATTTAAGCATATTTATATGAAAAAACTCAATTTGCATTGACTTTGTACACAAAATCACATTTTTGAGCCATTTTCGGTCTCACCTGCATGTACAAAAAGTTATGTAACTTCAGAACCGTACCCCCGGGCGTCACAAATTTGGCATCAAAATGTGCGGGAAACTCGAAAGAAAAAAGTCATAGAGCATCGCGGCAAGAGCATTGCATGTTGCAAAGTAATCGCGCGAAATGTCGAGGGGGGGCCTTTTAGGCCCCCCCTTGTCTTTTTAGGGTTAAAGGGGGAGTCCACTCCATGTTAAAGTTGATATTCATAGAAAGAGCAAATCAAACGAGAACATTTTTATTTCAAATATACGAGATTGAAGTTGACGGAACTTAAAGGGAAAGTCCACTCCATGTTAGAGTTGGCGTGCAGAAAGAGCAAATCAAACAAGGAGAACAAAGGTTTCAATACAATGAGAAATGGGATATGTCTATGATGCTGAGCTTCTGTTAGAATCACACTAGAGGTAATAATGTTCTTGCAAGATTCCAAGTGAAATGATCACAGATCTCTCATAAATCTTTTCCCATTTTAAGTGAAATCTTGAAAGAATAATTTGTGCCTGAAGCACCAGCTGTGCTAACTTGACAGTGGAGACTTGATACGGAGGAGATTGCATTTGCTGAAGTATTGAACAAAAACATTATTTTCTCTCTCTTTTTTTTTTTTTCATAGACCAAAGATATGATTTTGAGACAGCGGTATCTCATTTACCTAACTTGCACGCGTAAGTAGTTGTGGCGAATTACGCAGTTTTATGAAAAGAAATTATATAGCTTTGACATTGTGTAACTCTAACTGTATGTTTGATTTCAGTAGAATGTCCCCTGTTCTGTTTGATTCTATTCTATGCATATAGTATAAGTCTGTATAATCTATGTCAACTTGAGTATGGAGTGACATTTCTTTTTAGGCATCATTGAGTGTTCATGAACCTGCTTTGACAAATTACTTGCCTACACTGTTCATCACAAGCCTACACTCTGAAGGAGCTTAAGCAGTTTGGAGGAATTGGTTAGGGGAGTATTAAAAGCAAGAAACTTTGCAGTCTCCTTCTGTCTATAAGTTCTCTTTGTTTTGGGCAATGATTTGTTTCTATAATCATATCAAATGATATGGATTACCGAACCAGTTAGAGCATAACATCCTTTATACTACGTTTGTGTATAAGAATTCACTGCCTTACTATTTCTTATGGTATCCTCTGTTGTCCATTAAGAATGCAGCACCATCATTCATTTTTACAGTAAAGCTATTATTTTTACAGTACTAATATTACAGTTTGTGAATGACATCAAAGTGTTTCTTTAATCAGTAAATTTGTATGATTTTTCAAACAAACAATTCGATATTAATGGTTGAACATGTCGCGATGCCGGCTCTCTTCGTTCTCTAATGTATACAAATGACATGAATGTCCTCAGCAGTTTACAGAGATTTCTGAATAATTGTATGTGATTCAAAACCATTATTGCAGTGACTGGTCAGAGTGTACATTATGTCAGTCCATTTTGTGTCCATTTGCAGGTGGAAAAACAAAGACATTTCATGAAGTCAACATTTGAAGTTTACTGTCCATAAATTTTGGCTTCACATATAGGCAAGCATGGTGACACCATGGTATTACCGGACACGCACATTTTT
Source organism: Diadema setosum (assembly GCA_033980235.1). Lineage (NCBI taxonomy): Eukaryota > Metazoa > Echinodermata > Echinoidea > Diadematoida > Diadematidae > Diadema > Diadema setosum. The sequence goes on from CM067060.1 coordinate 48,900,479, forward strand.
GCGTACTAATGACATTCTGTACGCGCGAGACTTCGTAGATTAGCCTCACAGAACTTTGTGTGGACCGAAATCGCAAAAAAAAATGCAACATAAAAATGTAAAAACACAAAGAAATTCACATTTTACCTCAAATTTATAGTTGGGTGACCTGCACCACGTCATAGTTAATATTTATGCATGTTTGAATCACATTTCACAACTGAAATTCTATGAAATCCCACTCACATACAGGAAAAATGCTGAAGATGCCAATAAAACCAAAAGTTCACTGATCGATATCGGAAATTTGTAGCTATCGTCCTCAAACGCGAACAATGCAGAATAGTTGTGCGCTAAGGGGCCCGCAACTCATCACCCGTGCGTGCAGCTCCCATAGACAAAGCACGTTGATTCGTAAACTAGAACTTTTGTAGAAGTAGAGTCTAACCATTTCTCACAAGGTTTTATTGCGTGCAACTGTTCAAAATATTCAAGACAGACATTTTACCATAAAATACGAAATTTGAACCTCATTTGCTGATTTTTTCTTTGTCATCCGCTCAGTGAGAATGTGTACGGTGATTTGTGGGATAAATTGTGATTCTGGTGCAAGGACAAGGTGTGAAAGATGTCAATTATTTCATTGCGAAAATCGTGTCCGGTAATACAATGCGATTTTGGACCGCGCAAAAAGACAACTTTTTTAGAGGGGTATGTTTGAAGCATATTTTCTAAAAAACTGGAGCGAACAATTGACATAAGTTGGCTGAATTTGTAATTTCCAGGAGTCTGTGAATAAGTGATGTTATTTTTAGCCCAAATTTCATCCTCTGAGTATGGAAGTCAAAGCCACGAAAAAAAGCGTCCGGTAATTGGATGTCCCAACCTACTACTAGATCACATTTTTACTCAATCAGCAACATTATTATGTTTTGATTACCTGTTTACAGAAAAGTAGACATATGAACTCTGTCTTGCTTTTTTCTGTGCTCTTTGTTCATAGTGAGATGTTTGAAAGATTTTTTTTTTTTAAATTAACATTTCTCCTTTTTACGGAGCATTTAATATCAAAAAGTAATCATGTTCACCAGGAAATTCTGCCTACCTTTTCTGTATTAAATTAAAGTTGTTTCAAATGACCTCACAAGTTTTGCAATTTGCAATTTGTAATGTCAGTGGTGATGGTGGAAATACCTTTTGGCTGAGTGGTTGTTTGAATGGGGTCAAATTAAACTGCTTTCATTGACAGATTTTAGGGTAAAGTAAATCCATAAAGATTTGTGGCATCACAGGCTTGCAGTAACCTTATGTAAAATATGCTGTCAAGTTTCATCCATTTTACAAATTAGCCCATACATTTTTTTCTTCAATCCGTAGAATAGATTAATAAATGTTCTATCTGTCTTTCCCTGTTAGATGTATAGAAATAGAACATTTTCAATTGATGATAATGACTGACTTTATCATTTCAAAACTGCACAGGTTCAATGTTGTTTTGCATGATTTTGTCAACTGACATAAGCTGCCTCAAGAAAGTCTTGGGACGTTTCCTTTGTTCAACTCAAATAGAGACGAAGGAACACTGTAACAAAACAAGCCTCTGTTTTCCTTTTACAACGTTTGAAAGTACACATGTGCAAGCCAATGTTACACAACAAAAATGCTGGGTAATCATTTGATTTTGAAATTCACTGAAGAAACGTTCACACGATCACAAGTCCCCATGCATGTTAATGTATCATAGTGTCTATGGCCTTCAGACAGTTCATGTTTGTGTTGGTAGTCCACATGATCAAGAAATCATTGGACTTTGCATGGTCAGTAGTGAAAAGAAAGAAAACTAAAAACAATGCTTCCAAAACTGGTTCTATTTGATGTTAATGATTCCTTGTGTCATGAAAGATTCCTTCTGACTCTTATTTCTCTTGCTATTTTTCCTGGCCAGGAGAGGATGAAAAGCCATGCCCCTGTGCCAAATGCTGACATGCAGTCCAAAACCACTCCCCAAGTTCCCATCCACCTGTCTGAAGGCCACCAGCGGGAGAACTTCTCAGTCAGGGTGGCGGAAAAGGCCATCAGAAGAGAGAATGACAGAGACGGTGATAGAGGCAGGTTTCACAGAGTGTCGGATGCAGTGACTAATGGTAGGACTGTTAAGAGAGAGGAGGAGGAGAATGTGTTTCGGGACGGCCATCCGAGCATGAAGAGGAAGGCTGATAATCCCATCAGAAGAGGTCACAAAAAGATGCGAAATGACACACCCAGGTTGTCAGATGTCAAAAAGATGCAGCAAGACACATCCGGTGCTTCAAAGACGCGCTCCATCCTGCAAGGGGAACATGGCGGAGGGCAGATGAGCAGCAGCATCGAGATGAGGCTGTTCCTTGAGAACGCCGACAGGTTGGCTTCCCATCCGCCAAAGTGGATACAGAGTTCCTCCGAGATGCGTCAGTTTCTCAGCCAACAGATCTCCAGACAGATCCAGGAGACCAAGTCTCAGGGTAGGTGTCTCCTGAGGGAGTTCTTACCATCTCCAGTCAATATAACCCTTGGTGTGCTGTGAGTGCTGCTTGGCACAGAAAGCCCTGTAGCTTTGTACCCTCTGTTCAAAACTTTACAACTACATATTTTCATAGTTGATTAGACAAATTAAGAATAGCAAGAGATATAGATTTGTCTATGCATTCTTGTAAAATACATAATAATAAGACTAGATTTGAAGATGTTAAAAAGCATATGATATTTATTAAGGGACAAGTTTTCACATTTTTCACTTCTTGAATATAGTGAAATTTTCATTAAATTGGGCAGGTAGTATCTATCACAGGGTTATGGAATATTTGTACAAGTGGGCACAGTGCCCCACCTGGGCTCCTCTGGGGCCAAGAACCCCCAAATTAGAGAATCTTCTATAAAGCCAGAAATGCTCTGAGTAAATACATTGGTGTGTATATTTTCAAGTCTGTTTATGGCATATCCAGGGGACCAAGGTTTGGACCGAATTAGGGGCCAGTCTTCAGTTTAATCTCGTTAAAAACACATGGTCAAATTTGCTACAAACTTGGCAGGTGTTATCGCTAGTGTGGTAGAATATATTATACAACGTCCAAGTAGATCCTGGTAATTAAATTTGATTGGAGGATTGTTGGTGACGTGATATTCAATAAGTACTCCATTCATCGCGCCGTGCAATTTTGGTTCTATTTTTGCGTGCAACTTGGTTCGATTTTTTCGTTCTATTCCACGGTTCGAGAAATTGTATGGTACTGCATGTACCGTGTGTTGCATATTGAGGATCGCATGCGGCTAGCGCGCGCAGTGTACGTGTGCGGTACATGCATGCGCGTATGTAGGCCTACGTAGTCCTAGTGTACGAGCGCTAGCTGTGACCTGTATCTATACTGATTGCACAAACCAGAAAGAGAATCGCAGTGGATCCACATGTAAGTATGCCTATATTTTTCATACATATACTAGGCCTACTTAGACCTACCCAACAATCCTCCAACCAAATAACAAATATCTACTTGGATGTTGTATAAAACAAATAGTGTATGGTCTTTACTCGTGCAATGGAACGAGATTTCGCACTCGGTGAAAGATGAGGCGCACTATTCAACTCGGCTTCGCCTCATTGAATAGATCGAGCACCTCTGTCTTTCACCTCGTGCGAAATCTCGTACCATTGCACTCGTGACCATTTACTATTTGTATACTAATGGATGGTATGCCCCCTGGAGCCCCACCCCCAAAGTTTGCTATGTTTTTCCGAGGTAATAGTCTGCAAGAATGCATGGAAAGTGACTTTGCCGTACTTAGGCGAGCTCTAGACCCCTTGGGTCACTTCCCTGAGAATACATAGTGATTTGAGAAGTGCCCATGGAAGCCAAGAACCTTCATGCTATTCCTGCCACACCCATATTCACAGAATCATCTTCCACCGGTATATGGGAGGAGCAGGATGGAGCTCCATTCTCCACGTTGTCTGGCCGAGATCAGCAGCGGGTCAATCTGTATGTGTTGCTTGGGGAACGTGAAGAGGAGCTTGGCGGCGGTAGCAACCGGGATTTCCCTAGCAGTGACCACCGTGTGACATGGACCAAAAAGACGGGGGCAGTGGTGGAGGTGGTCAGGAACAAAGCAGGCTCCAAGCTTCGACTTCCGCCTCCTGGTAGAAGCAGCAAGCGGAAGGAAGAGAAAGAAGAGATGATTGTCTCCTGCACCTCAGCTGTGCTTCATGGAACATACAGGTATGTGGCTCACATAGGATGTTGGTATATATCATGTTAGACATACTGTAAAAGTGGAAATTTTCACGGTGTGGAAATTTTCACACATTTCGCACTACCAGAAACCAGCACAGACATAAAAGTATGCAAATATTTTTGCTTGCTGTATGTATTACCGCTATGTAATGTCTTGATTCCGTGAAATAAAAAACACACAAAATTCATCTTATGCAAAGTATGTCTAATTCATATGTACAATGTAGTTATGATATAAGGAAAAATTACATGGATATTCATAATTTGACCTGTTGTTTATTTGCTGTTCAAGTCTTATTGTTTTGCTTTGCCTTCCATCTCCTCAAATGGAACTTTCATGAGCAGCTGAGCATTTTGATAGGGGCACATGACAGACTCCTGTATGTTTTTGTTCTCGTTAACCTCACTTATCTCTGTTAGGCGTTATTGCTAAGTAAGAACAGTCCATTTTTTTTGGGGGGGGGGGATTCAACAGCTTTATTCAATCTTGTGTTCCTATTTTTATGAATATCTGTTACTAATTGAAGAGGGATGTTGATGACAATTCCTGGTTTTGTTTTGTTTTTGTTTTTTTTTTTCAAATTTTACCCCTGTATTACCCCAGTTGCAGCTTTGACATCATATGTGGATATTAGTTACATTACCAACCAAGTACCATTGTTTTCTGTGTACAAAATGTGATCCCAGACCTCCCAGTGCAGTTCATCCTGATACCAAGACGAAGGAAGGACTGGCATACCAAATCCGACAAGTTATCCACCAGGTCAACCAACCAAGGAGATCCAATCCAAGAAAGGTAATGGACCACACACTGGTAGGCTAGAGAAAAAGCAATGCAACATGGATTAATGATTAAAACTTCTTTGCACTCACAAGTCAGTAATGCAAGTGTGTATCGACTTGTGCGATTTGCTGTGTGAATTGATTGTGTGTGATTTAAGCAATAGACAGTGGTAATGACATCATATTCTAACACTGAAAATAATTTTCTTGTTCTTGTGATGCAGATTACATCTCAATGCATCTTCCATGTGATATTCATATTTATCAACTTTCAAAGGAAATTACAGTTAAACTTGAAAACTTCAAAGGTTACTCATGATTTGCTCATGAATGTCAAACATTTCAGAATGAGGTTTCATAATAATGGCAATATTAGGTTGCGCTAACGTAGGAAATATTTTAATTACATGAAGTGACGTTTTGATGAAACCAGCCATACAGGCAGCTCAAAGAAGAGAATTTAATTGATAGAGAAGAAACTATTCTATGGTACAGAGTGCCAGTAAAGACTACATGGTGTGGTGAAACTACCCCAAATTGTTACAATCTGTCACTGTCATGTTAAAGTGGATCTAGACAGGATCGCTTTGAACAGTGTATGTAGAGTGATAAGGGTAAGAGAAGGGCATCTAGTCAATGTGGTAATAATGTCGATGAAAGCAGACACAATCAAGTTTGTGTGAAATCTCTTTTTAAATATTTCTCTCTCTCTCAAGGTGAAGGAGATAAAGAAGGAAGGGGATCTCCTAAGTCAGTCATCGTCATCGTTATCATCCCAGTCGTCGACATCATCGACTGGTGTGCCAGGCGTGATGCGGAGTCCCGCCCAGGCCATACCAGACGGTGCGTGTTTCCTCGGGGATCTAGACAATGAGGAGGAGGGGATTACTGTTGCCATGGCACCAACACATGACAACGGCACATGGATACATGTGGAGTATGCTCCCAACATCTCTGATATGTACAGCGCTTCTTCCTTGCATTCGTGTATGCTGTGACTTAAAGCCAAAGACCTATATACACAATCCTTTATTCTACCTCAGTCTGTTTATCTCTTCTCATCTCCCTATCTCTCACATTTATATCTACTCTGTGCACACCAGTACTGCTAAATATATGCATCCATTCTCCGCTTGCATTTTCCATTTTCGTATCCAAGAATCTTCTGCCGATAAACGGAAGTTTAATAAAGCTGGCATGATCTTAAGGGTGTCAACAACTCTTATCCACATAGTTCTTGATTTTCAATATCAGAGAAAGCTGACATGAATGCATTCATATACTGCAATGTATCAAAAACCTAAAAACAATTTTAAGTTCGCATGACATTACTATTTGATTAATAACTCCTCCCTTTTACCAACATAGATGCAATACTGCATGTCTATCTTGTGTAGGGCTAACATGAATATCCAGCCAGGGATGTTCGTCAGAAATGCAAACACGTTTTGAAGCTGGATTGATAGCCACAGTTTTCATGACTCTTCTTTGTTTAGAAACTAAGTCCTCGATTTTATGTATTTCCACAAGGCTAATGTGAATATTGAAACACAAAAACTTGTCTGAATCAAACTGAAAGCTTCGGGTTGTCAGGTGCTTGTTGTGGACTCCTATCATATCTGAGCTGTCTTTCAAGAACATATTTTATCATTCTTTTTGCTGCCTTTATCTCTGTCCGTTTTGTTTGGGAATGTGATGAAGCATTTAAGACATTAACTTTGCTGTGACATCATGGGTACCACTTCATCTAAGATCCTTGTTTTGTACATACTCCCCTTTTAGTTTCGCTCTACCTCTGTGCTAAACTAGATATTGTCACCTTTTATTTGTCCTGTGCATCTTCCAAGCTTGCTGCATGTCCCTTTAAAAAACAGAAAAAGAAAGTGTAATTCCACACTGTGCTAAAGTCAGCTTCAATAAAAGTAGAGTGAAAACAGACAGAAAGATGGAATTTTCATTGAAATAAGACTTAAAGTATGAGAGTTTTGGATTTAAAGATTTTTTACATGGTTATACAAAAACAGTGATACCAGTAGTAACCACATATGCAAATTGGAGGTGATAACGATGACAGCCAGTCTCCATTGACTTGCACATAAATCTTCAATATATTTCATATTTTGATGAGAAAAAGGGTTGCAGTTGTTGAATTATTGACCAAAACTTGATTTTCTTTCACAATATCCTTGTATACTAGCCAGCAGGATAGTTGTTAGGTGATGACTGCTAATTTGTGCTTGTAGTTACAACCAATCTCACCATTTGATGAATTGGTAGAACTTTGATATTCATAGATTTCTTTGCTGAATGTCTGATTTTAATGAAACCTCTGCCACTCTATTCATCTTATTTCACTCTCTAAGCCAGTTCTTAATAAGTTCATGTGCACATTTTCCCAAATGGCCTGTCTTATTTCTCAGTTGGTTTGGCACATTTCATATTTTCATAGCGACATGTATGCTTAAGCTTGCCCAACTTAACATTTTGTGAAATTCATATTCAAATGAGATGAACTTAATACTTGGTGACCAGAATGACCAGTCAGTTTACATTTGGGAAAGTATCCTTTCATTGTTGTGCATAGAATGCATTGTCACCAAAACTAGGCTTTAATGAATTCTGCTTTATTGTCAGGTTGATGTGCTGCCAAGAGCCATTTATATGGATTGCTTTAATAGTCATAACATCACAGGTGCATGCCTCTGTGAATTTTAAAAGCTCACATGCCTGTTATAACATATGATCTTTTCCTGTTAATGCACAAAGTGGAACCACAAACTTGCTTATTCCAATGCCATCTTGAATATGACGTGGAATTTGCACTTTCAAAATCACCCACATGTGTGTAACTCTAAAATTGGTGCAGTAGTCAGAACATTAATCAGTCTCTGTGCTAGAGAGACTGTGCTTCACATATGGTGCACTCATTGCTTCTGGCCAAATAGCTATACTTGTAACAAATTATCAAAAGGAAGTGGTGACATCACAGGCTAATTTGCATATCTGCATGGGACACTACAGGGGTAAAAATATTGATGGCTTGATTGTTGTGGCAAGATATGCTACAGGGCTTGTGGAGAAATGCATCGAACATTTGTCACATGAGATAATATTGTCTATTACATTTCAGACAGGGTTAGAATTCATTTGCAGTTAGTAAAATTTTAGATCTAAACATGGAAGTAGAATGCTAGAAATGGCTGGTATTTGTATATTATAATCAATTTTGTGTGGTGACATTTGTGCTCTCGTAGATGCTTGTCTTCCAATTATGTGAATTTCTGTTTATCCATGAAAAAATTTACATCATGTCCATCATGGAACTATTATCACAAAGCATTGATTTTAGATTTTCAGTTGCCTATTTCAATTTCTCTACACTGCTGAGTAGTTAAGAATGAAAAATAGAAAGCGTGGTTAGTGTTACATATGTTTTGTAAGTGAAATGACACTGTCAGAAGTTCTGTATCATCATGTACACTGCGGAGAGAAAGTTGATGAATAACCATTGGTTCAGTTGACAATGTGGGAAGGATTGCACATTGCATGCTGGGAGCCTGTCTGCATAGCCACATTGTGCAGGGTTATTATGCTTCTTTGCTTTCCAACTTTTGTTTGCTTGTGATTTCACTCTGTAGTGATATATATAGTGTTATGCAAGTACATCAATTCATGTACAGTGTTATTTATTTATTTTCATTGTTTGCTGTACCTTGTGCAATTTCCTTTCAGAAATCAAGAAAGGTAACAGGAAGAAAAAAGTCGTAAAGAAGCAATCTATTAATCAGGGTCACTGCAATCATACAAGTTCTTTCAAGCATCCAACGAGGCCGTGTAAGGGTGCTGCACTCAGGAAATCCAAGAAGAATGCCTCGAGGGTAAACAAGAAGTCCCCCAAATCCAAAGTAAAACAAGGGTTGACCAAGAACCGGTTGAGCAAGAAATCCCAGGCTGGTCTGAGAGAGGGTATCATTCAAGCACCTGCAGCCATGCCTTATGTCCTGCCTGCTGATGTGGTTCTCACGCCATCTCCCATAGAGGCTGAAGAGGGCAAGGTAGGTGTACAAAATTCATCTGAAGTGTTTTCTGTTCATGTATAATGCCACCGATAATGCTTGCGCAATAAGTGTGATTAACTTTGTGGACTGTTCCATTGCAGTCAGGAGCTGAGAAATATGATAAATAATACATTCAGATTAAAATATATGTTGCTTTACGACTTCACACTTGGAAAATTCTTAATATAGGAAAGCAATGTCTCAACTTCACTACACTTTTTCATTTTTGTTCCTGTCAAATTGTCAGTCAAATCCTGGCATTTGATTTGACTTACTTTAAGTATAGTTGCATTCTGTGTTGATTCCTCAGTTTTCCTGAAATTTCATCTATTTAATGACCATGATGAGTAATGAGGGGTTCGTGAAGAAGATGAAAAACAAGCTGAATAAGAAGATTATTTTGAATGCTGAATTTTAGTTACAGTACTATAATGAATTCATTCTTTCATGTAATCTGATAATGCTCTTCATATATATTACCCAATAAAGTTGAATATATGCAAGGTGCATTCTAAATATTATGAAATTATCAATTCATAATTTTTTGTTCCAATCACCACGAAAATATTTGTATTTGTTTGACGTTCCCTGCAGTATGTTATGTATATTCTGTTTGGTGAATAATTGTTATCTGTATTTCTATATGTAACACTTTTGGAACCACAGTCTTATATGTAAACAATAAATGTGTTCAATTCAATTCAAGCATCATACTTGCCGGAGTTTTGGATCATACTATGTGGTTGGACAATGAAAACATTAAAAACAAAAAATATATCTCCCCAGGATGTCAGTGTGAAAACTGTTTTGCACAATGTTGCATTTTTAGCTCACATGAGCCGAAGGCTCAAGTGAGCTATTGCGATCGCTCTTCGTCCGGCGTCTGTCGTGCGTAAACTTTTTACATTTTCATCTTCTTCTTGAGAACCCCTTGACCGATTTTCACCAAACTTGGCAGGTAGCATCCCTAGGGGGATAGGATCTCAATTTGTTCAAGTGGGCACCATACCCCACCTGGGGGGCCCCCAGAGGGGCCCAAATCCCCCAAAATTAAGGAATCTTAGAAAATCTTCTTCTCTAGAACCAGAAGGGATAGAGCTAAGTTAATACTATGAATTAGTACATTGATGATTGTAGTTTCAAGTTTGTTCATGGCGGAATCAAGGGTGCCCCCCCCCCCCTTGGGACCCAGGGGAGGGGGGTGGGGAGGGGTCCTAATGGGGCCCGAATTGTACATTTTCATCTTTTTCTTGAAAATGCCATTATGAATTTTCACCAAAGTTGGCAGGTAGCATCCCTAGGGGGAAAGAATCTCATTCCCATCAAACGGCACCATGCCCGACCTGGGTGGCCTCAGGGGACCTAAATTTGGACCGAAATTGTACATTTTCATCTTTTTCTTGAAAACCCTATCACAAATTTTCACCAAAATTGGCAGGTAGCATCCCTAGGGGGATAGAATCTCAATTCCATCAAATGGGCACCATGCCCCACCTGGGGGGCCCCAGGGCCCCGTTGCTAGATACTTTGCATTTAAACGCAACTTGCAACTGATTGTCACTGGCCAATCAAAATCATTGTTGCATGCATGTCTTCTTAATAGGGCAGACCCTGAACCAATCAGAATGGTTGTTTGAAAATTAGCAATTATTTGCAAGTGATTGCAACTTTCTTGCAACGGGGCCCAGGGGGCCTAAATTTGGACCAAAATTGTAAATTTTCATCTTTTTCTTGAAAACCCTATCACAAATTTTCACCAAACTTGGCAGGTAGTCCCATGATGATTAGATTTCAAAGTATTTGAATGGGCACCATGCTTTCCTTGGGGGCCCCAGGGGGTCCAAACCTCCTAAATCAATGAATATTCAATAATATTTTTTCTCTAGTTCTAATCAAAAGTGATAGGGATTTAAGTCTTTTTTTGCCCAAGCTGCATAATCCAACATTCTATAAAGTACAGTGTACTTGGTAGGTATTTTTTACCAGTGTGATGGAATATGTAAATGGACACCATGCCCCCACTCTCAAAGCTACCTCCACCATAAGTTTCCAATGTTCTCAGGTAAGAGTCTGCAAGAATGCATGGAAGGTGAAGTAGTGATACTCAGGTGAGCGCGTGACCCCCGGGTCTCTTGTTTTTCCTTGCCAGATTTTCTGACTTTGTTTGCATGCAAACTTCCCGTGTCTGGCGTAACATTGGTGTGATACATGGTTACATAAATCGACTTTCTGTACACCTTTACCCATATCTGCTGTACCTTAGAATATCAAGCAGGGTGTTGAGAGAAGTACTTTTTATGTTAGCCATGCTCCTTCCCTGTAACATGCATGGCTAAAATTCTGATATTCACTATCTACCTTATAGTTAACAAAAGTGTTTGCTGCAACATTGTCAAAGGTTTTACAGGTATGCAAATTGATCGAGTAATGAGGTGATTAGACTTCTTAATAGTTTGAGAGATCTACTCCTGCTAGTACCATGTTTGCCTATCGTTACAAGAGACTGATGCTTGGATGGTATTTCTTTTGCTGTGACAGGATTCAACCATGATGCCAGGAATGTTCAACAAGCAAGCATCTGCATCCTGGTCCACAAATAATCTGGCCAATGACCAAACAAAATGTGTCTCAAATTCCTTTGATCCTGCAAAGGCAATGCAGGGCCACCAGAAATTGGATGGTGCATCAACCCAAGCAAATGTGGCTGCAACACCTGAAGCAGAAGAGAACAAATGCTCTTCCAGTCAGTTTGACCAAAGCAGAAGTCCATATGGCACTGTTTGTCAAGATGCAAGGCAAATGACCAATTCAGACATGGATCCTCAATCAGCAGAAGGAATCATCAAGCAGGAATTCAGACCTAACATCAAGAGCATCGGCTCCACAGAGGATCACCAGCAAAGCATAAATGAGATTGGACAGAGGGTAGGGAAATTGGATGAGGAAAAGATGCCTTGTAATGGAGACCATGGAGAGAGAGCCATCACAGGAAGTCCCCCTGATGTCATTTCTTCCATCCCCTGCCAGAAAGTGGACAGCAGAAGTGGCATTTCCAGCTCGGGAGCACCTGATGTGGTTGCTGCTCCCAAGTCTTCATCACTTCCTGCTGATGAAGCTGTGAGTGGAGATAACCAGGGGTCAGTGAATGGGGAGTGTTTTCAACCACTCCAAGGGCAGGAGATTCAACCAGGTTTTGCAGAGATCCTCAATTCAGTACAGGAGTTGTTGCAACCGTTGTCATCTGAGGAGATGACACAAGTCCTTGACGCCTTTAATCAACTGTTGAGCCAAGACAGAGATGATGCAGATTGTCCCCTTACACCTCAAAGACATGAAAGGGAGCACAAAGATGCTGAAAATGAAACAGCTTTACAGGGGCAACATGTATCTGGCTCTTCTGAGGTCAAAAGTGATGCTGAAATGCCCAAAGATGGAGTTCAGCGACAGAATGAAGGCAGTCAGTCATCCTCTGACAGTAATATGCTGAGATTACAGGCTACTGAAAACAGAGATGAAATTTGCTGCAAGAACAACACAGAGAATGATAGAGTGTCAGCAATGCAGGTAGATGATGATGTTGTAGAGATTGGTAACCAGAGCAGCACAGAAAATGATGAAGTGTCGGCAATGCAGGTAGATGATGATGTTGTAGAGATTGGTAACCAGAGCAGCACAGAGAATGATGAAGTGTCGGCAATGCAGAGAGATGATGTTGTTGTAGAGGTTGGTAGTCAAACATCATCCTCTGCTGAAATTGACAGGATGGGAGACATTCCTGGAGAGAATGAGGAAAATAATGTGGATGTTTTATCAGCCTATGCTTCCAGTGGTTTTGAGAGTGATATTCCTGATTATGGCAGACAAGAGGATTCAAACAAAAAGAATGAAACCAAGAATGCTGGACATGACACTGAGAAGTCGAATGAGTTAGGAGATGGATCTACGTCAATCATTGGTTTTGATGAATCAGTGTCTGCAGAGAAAGTTGGCTCTATTCCTGTAGCAGCAGATGTCACCATACAAGAATCCCTGGAAACAAAATCAGAGCCATCTTTTAGAGAAGCAGCTCCAGAGGGTCGGATCAAAGCATCAGTGCAACCAGAGGCTGTGATAGAAATTACATCTGTTAAAGCCCCTCTGCTAGGAAATCTTGACAAACAGACAAAATCATCAGTCTTTGAAAGGCTTGGGGCGAAGGAAGCTGTGACTGCCCCACAGGTTTCTGCATTTGACCGGCTCAATAAGACATTGGTGAAGAAGAAGGTATCTGTGTTTGATAGACTCCATTACCCCGACAACAACCAGGTGAAAAAGGTATCTGTTTTTGACAGACTGGCATCCAAGAAATCTCCAGAATCCACTTTCCTCAAGGAGCTGGAGAGTCAACCCTGTCCAAAGCGTGATGAAACCAAAGGTCGTGCTGTAAAGAGCAAGAAGACGGGACAAAATGTGACATGTAGAGTTGTCCAAAAAGTGAAATCTAGTACGTACTATCCAACCAGTGAATCTAAGGAGTCAAAGAGTGTTTCTTCTGATAAGAGTAAGGCGAGAAAAAGTCCAGTTCGCATAGTACAAGGGCCTGCCATCAAAACGACCAGTAAGCAGAAGGAATTGGTCAGAGACTACCAACTTAATGACAAGAGAGTGGATAAGACATCCAAATCAAAACGAGACAAGATAGGGGATAAACAGTCAGGACCTGATCAGAAACATGACAAAGTTCTGGGGAACAAAACCAATTCCAAAGGTAACAGTAGAGATAAAGAAGCAAAATGGCAGTCAGAGGAAGGCAGGCACAAGAAGAGAACTGTCTTGACCAAAGAAGAGAGTGACAAGATTCGTTCTGATATTCTCAAAAAGGTGAAAGGTTCATATAGATCATCCGTTGAGGTCAGTAATGCTTCAAACAAACGGAATGTAGTGAAAAAGAAAGAATTGCCAGATTTCAGGGCTAAGGAATCAGCAAGTAGCAAGCACCGCTCATCAAAACCAAGGGAGTCCTGTTCAAAGACAGGCAAAGGGTTGCGTGGCATCAGTGGTGATCTGGATGATAAGCAAAGATCAGATAGAGGCAGAAGGAGTCCTTCGAAATCAAGGTCTAGCTCAAGGAGCCGGTCTAGCTCAAGGAGCAGGTCTAATACACCATGCGATGATAGGGCAGACAATGTCCATTCCTTTGGTCGTAGCACGTATGTCTCTACAAGGGGGGAACATTCAAAGAAGCGTATAGGGTCCAATGACGACAGAGTTGACCCCTATGGTAAACAAAAATCAGAGAGATTAAATAGAAGTCCTTCAAAATCACAGTCTGGGTCAAGCAGTAGGTCTAAGATGTCATGCATTAGTGGAGCAGGTGATGTGGGGGTAGGGGGCATGTTTAATGATAGGAGATATAGTCCTTCAGAGGCAACAGAACCCCAGTTTAAGAAGTGTGAAGTATCAAACTATGGCAAGGATAGTGTGGTTGTGAAGAACGCATTAGATAGAGGAAGAAGTAGTCCTTTAAAATCACAATCTGACCCTGGGAGTGGAGACAATCCACCGGGCAATTTAGTAGCAGGCATGGTAGATTTGCACGATGGTTTTCCAGGTAATATATCACTTAGTGCTGTCTTGAAGATGACACAGGAGACTAAACTTGCTTTTAAACATGCAGTAACAGTTAGACAACCATCTCAAGAATCTGAAAACAAATCAAGTTACACACTTGCGAAAGGAACACAAGATGACCGGTCTGTAGGTATGGTCAAGAGGGGATCAGCAGTAAAAAGTAACCATGGGAACATTGGGAATGAAATTGTCACTCCTGAGCCAATCAAAGAATCAGTTGAGCAACAGGACCGAGAAAGCACTCCCAAGGGCCATATACCTTCTGTGGGCGAGGATGCAGGAAGTACTCCGAGCGATCAGCATCCAGCAGTTACACCACTTGTCCCTGGCCAGAGAGAAAGGATCTTACTGAAGGCCCCGTCATCCGTCCAGCCGCTGAATGGAAATCGCTATCATCCCTATGATAGGCGGCAGAAGAAGTTCCAAGGACACTACCGCTCGCTCTCCTGTCCAGGTATTCGCCACCTGAAGGACAACCTATCAGAGGAGGCCTATCGCATCAGGCAGATGCCACACCTGTGCTCCTCCCACCGAGAGTCATTCTTTGACCGTCCCCGCCTTTCCCCAGCCCGCTTCAAGTCCGCCCCCAAGGTCAACCATGATGCAAAATCGGTGAAGAATGCAGAGGAAGTGGAGACGGTGCACAGTAGCAAAGAGCGAGAGTCGGAGATCACTGAACGTAATCCTCGGGTCCAGGCATTGGATCGGCAGATTGAGTCCATGCTGGCATGTGACAGTAACATCCAGGACTTCTTCATGTTGGATTTTGACGTCTATCCAGTGAAGGTGGGAAAAGCTTTCTTACTCTCAAACATTCTGCCTCAAAAGCGTCTATCTTGGCCAGTCACTCTTGCCTTGTATTACATGTACAGTGCACTACCGTTATAACTAACAGGGTCATAACAAAATGTCGGTTACAACGAATTATGAATTCAGGCCGCAACATTATCTTCTCTACAATGTATGTATTCTTATTGTTTATTTGTTCATTGCAGTTACAACTGAATTTCAATGTAACGAAAGAAAACTGCCGGTCCCGTGGACTTTGTAAAAACGGGAGTCCTCTGTAGAATGTGCTGTAGCTGATCACTGATACTTTTACGATGAGCACTTTTTTGCTCGAGACATTTTTGTGAAACCACATTAATTTTTATTGCCTTGTTGAGTATGAAGTACTCACACGGGCATGTCCTAAAAATTTAAACATGTATTTCTTTTTTTTTTTTCCTGCAGGATCCAAGTGACCGTGAAATGTCCTCGCATGTCTGTCACGTGGGTGGATTGAGGTAATCTAGTATATCTTAATGCATCACACTACTGTAAAGTTTTCGCTGAAGTAATTCTCAGCTGCCTGAGTAAGATGAATTTCATGTGTCTTTAATTCTGCAGAATCAAGACTGTACATAGTGGCACCTACAGCAAGCAAAAATATTTGTGTACTTTTATTTTTGAGCTAGTCTACTGCCAGTATGCAAAGATTTCCACTTTTGCAATACGTGATTGTAATTGTTTCATGATTTATTTACTACCAACTCCCTCTTGTTGATTAAATTTCTCATATCCTTATAGGACTAACTTCTGAATTGAGAGTTTATTGTTCCATGACAGCAGCCCTCATTTTTCTTTTTTTTTTGTTTTGTTTTCTGTTCATACCAGAGCTCCTCCTAGACAGGTAGTGAGACGGCCACCTGATGATCCCTACAGACACCCCCAGTACCGCCCCCGTCCTGCAGGTGACCGGCTGCCACCACAGCATGGCTGGGTGGCGCCCAGCTGGTCACAGAGGTGGCCGGGGAGGAGCGCTAACTGGACCAGGTCTTACCCCTCACCTCCCAGAGGGGGCTTCCTTCGCAGGTAGAGGGCTGAAGGAGGTGTGGCTCTCGCTTTCCAAATACCCACCCCAGACTGCTCACTCTCTCTCAATTTTATGACAATTGTACCTATGTGCCACTGACATGTTATCCATATAAGTTAGACTCAACTAGCTACAGAATAAAGGAAAGTATTGGAAAGAAATGAAGTGGGAGATACACTGTACTCAATTGACTGGTCTCTGTTTACACATATACTGTGTCTTGGCTTTCCCCAGGAGAGCAGGGGAGTTTCCTGTGTGAATAAGAGATTCCTCAGGTTGTGACTCAGTGGACAAAACCTGTGATGGTGTAGAAATGAGGTAGAAGTGTTAACAAAAATTTGCATCTTGTTTGCAACTGTTAAATCATCTGAATGCCATGTTGTTGCATGGATACATGGATTCTTTCTCTTGTGAACATCTATAGAGTCATGCCATTAAACTGTTGTAGCAGTATCTGACATTTTGTGAAACACTGAAACCAACTTGACATGAGACTTTTCACATCAGCCACGTCAATGACCTAATCTTTTTCTTAGCAGAACATAGAATGGAGGGTAGGTATGGTACATATTTTGTATGCTAGAGTTTTTGTGATCATGTCATGAATACATGTATGAATGCAGCACTTTGAAGTGTCAGCTGTAATATGATTTAATTTGGGGATGCTAGTCATTTAGTTTCACACCTCTCTTATTTCAGATCACCACATTTGTCCTTGAACAGAAATGACTGGGTGGGTTTTTGTTGTTTTTTGATAGACTTATACAATCTGAGTAGAAAGTAAACTTTATTATTTTTAATGGAGTAAGTGTATTTGCACAGTCTCTTCATACCACTATCATCATACATAAATCGCAGTCATATTTTGTCAAAACATGTACAACATATTCTGTTACTCATTAGGTGTTATATTGACAGTTGATATCACTTTTTTTTTTCCAAATCCTGTAGTTAATGCAGTAGGATAGTTCATGTCATTCAATCTTTTCTTTCTTTCTTTTTTTTTTTGACGGGGGGGGGGGGGGGGGTTGTAATGATGATTATTTGTATTCACAATGACATGAAATATGGCTATGTAGAATCGTTGCCAAAAGTCGGGTCCAGTTTGGCAATGTCAAATTCCTGCTCCATGGTCCTCACATTTTCTCGTAACTGTTGACAAGACAAATTGTCTCAAACCACTCTGGAGTGTGCATGGGTTGTAGTGGTTTCATTTCTCTTCATTGGATTTGAGATACTCAAGATAAACTGTTGACAAGTACTCCTACATGTACTCCAGTTTTCAATGTCTTTGCACCTTTATTCAGAAAAGTACAGCAACATTAAGGAGTACTGGTAGTATAAAACATTGTCCAGTGTTTTATTTTTGTTTTGTTTTGTTTTGTTTTGTACTTTGGCTTGTTATGACAGTAGAAAATGCAGCCACTCAGTGAACACATTTCTGTGGGCAAAGGTGGAATGTGTCCATGGTGGACTCCTGTTGAAACTATCTTGTTTGGGCATAGGGAAATGCTGTACATTTTGAGTGAGTTACATAAAGCATGTATGCAATAGGCCTACTTTATTGGGTAGCCAGAACAATAATGCAAGAACTGAAACAAGTAGAAGTCCCATCTTTGGAACAAGAAACGAAATAATGTACATTGTCATCACATACCCAAGAAAAGTCTGCTTCACAAAGAATCAACCTCTGTATTCTTTCATCATACAATTGCTGTAGCTACATTGTACTGTGCATTGCTTCACTGTTCAGGAAATGTTCTGTATTGAGATTGCCTATATGTTATGCTATTCTTTACACTGAGATTGTTCTGGATAGCTTTCAAAAGATTGAAGTTTAATGATGCAGATTAATTGAATCTTTCTAACATGTGTGAATTCCAGTTAAGTCTCGTGTCTTGTTATCAACTCTAATGATTAACTTCTGCATCATTTAAGTGTTTGTCTATGATGAATAATTAATACAGTGTACCACTCTTGATTAAATAGTCAGGAAAATGTCAGGGCTGATGCCAACAGGTCATGTTCATGATGTTATTTCCACCCTGTGCTGTGATATCACCAAATGTGGGAGATGTGCAGGTGATAAACAGATGGATACACATTTTGTTTGCATGCTAGATATCATTTCTAGTAAGGAGTGTTTGCTTCCTAAAGGGTTTTCTCTTTGAACCCATGACCAAGCCATGACCAAGCAAAATTTGGTGTGACTTTTTTTTTTTCTTTTCTTTTTCTTGACAAACTGTGCCAAAAAAATCCCAAGTTGATGCCAGATTTATGATCACAAACTCAAGAACAGGTGATGGCAACTTCATATTCCAAATTGAAGATAGAATTGCATCAGAGGTACTGCTGCTAGTGTTTATTGCAACCGCCTTATAACAGTCAATCTGAAAGGAGCTGACACAACAGTATTCAGGTGTATACCTTGCACTCATCCAAACCTCCATGAAAATCCCATTTATGATTGAAATCAGTTATGCTTTTCTTTTGACAAGCATATGTGATACTTCGGGCGGGGGGGGGGGTTGAATGTTGGGGCAGGGGTGGGGAGGGGAGGGGGGAGATTCTATGGTCCCAGTGATTTCTCAGCAAAGTGATGGTTGACTGTATTTAATGAAAAGACTACCAGAAAATGTGCCAAAGGATTGCTTTAAAATATTTAGCCTTAAAACATTATTTTGAAGTACACTGTAGTAATTTAATGAGACATTAGTGCATATGTCTTGGTACATGTATTGTCCATTGGTCAGTCCTGTTACTCTATTGTATGTCTCCCTAAGTCAGAGATACAGTGTACTATTTGCGTATTACCATCAGTTTAGAATGTATTGCTAGATTCCATGCAAGACATGATACACTGTGCAGTGTGTGATGCATAAGGCTATGTCAAGTATGAATTCAATTGATTTTTATGTGTAAAATATATTTGTGCTTAATATGTACTTTATATCACTGTGTAACAACTCAGCATGTTTTTTTGTTATGATTTTGATAGTCATTTGAGTCAGTGTATGCTTCTAAATAGAATTGAAATACCTCCGTCAAACGACATAACAGCATTTTTCTGTCCAAGCCATGTTGAAAACAAGTGAATAAACTCTAAAGATTGTTCCTCACTTGTGTATTGGTCGGAGGTATAGAACTATATTTGCGTTCTAAAAAAAAAATAATAATAGTAAAAAAAAAAAGTTTTGTAGTTACATTACTCAGCAATACACGTACATTGTACCTAGATCAAAGTTTGCTAAGTTGATATCCCATTTCATCCTTGCCCATAAGTTGCATCTTCACTGCCATTTGACCACTTGGTTGACTGGGACTGCATTATATGGATGAGAACGAGAACCAGGAGTTCATGTGGTTTAGGCAAGATCATGAGAGATAAGAGGCTGTATGTGTCTACCCTAAATAAATTCTCTCATTCTCAAATGCCTGCAAGGATAGCGTTAAAAGCATATGAAGGGAGTCAAGTTTGTTGACTGTTTACTGAAAGGAGAGAGTTGGTGGGATGTGATGTCATACTGTGACCATATCTGGACAGCTCGGTGTAATTCATGTCCGGATTTGTCTGCTTACCTCAGTCTCCTGTCTTTGATTTGTTTACACATTATTCTGTGCCTTTGTCTGAAGTTGGCAATGAGGTTTGCAGTTGGAAAAAAAACAACAACAAACAACTGTCATATGTATAAGAGGTTCAGCACAACTATTTTGAAATACACATGTATGTTTGAGTGATTCTAAATCCTAAAGTTAACACTTGCCATGTCCATCTTTCAAAGCAGCTTAAGAAAAAAGGACAGTTTGTTCCAAAGTTTTGCCAAAGATTATGAAAAGGTGATTTTGGAACATTTCTGTGTAAAAAAGAAAAAAAGAAAAAAAAAGGGGGAAAAATTATCACACATTGTGTTCATTTGTGCGTTCCATGTGATAATGAAAGTTTGTACATATGTATTTTATTGCCAACGAAAAATTGTTATCTAAGTCTTGTGTATATCGTAAATAAAAACTTTTCTTCAGACTATACAGTAATTCCAGTTTCTCTGTCCTGATTAGTCATGCGTGTGCTGTATGTTTGCACTGTATGTCAGTGAAAACCACTACATGTACCAAATTTTCAAGAATGACATTACGATGGACATTGTACATGTACATTTTATTACACTTGGTCAGTCGCATAATCTCAATCTACCTATGGCCTTTATCATATAATACAGTTAAACTCGGCTAAGTCGACATCGCATATGTCGAATAATCGCGCAAGTCGATGAATTTAAAAAGTCCCGATTTTTCCCCATTGACTTACGTGTATTAATTCACTCACAAGTCGAATTTTGTAAGTCGAATACTCGCCTAAGTCGATGAAATTCCAAGTACACTTTCACGGAAAAACCATTGAATTCACTGTGCCTAAGTCGAATAAGATTTTATTGTGTAATAAATCACTGTCAAAATCACGAGAAGCCAGTTTTTGTTTACATACAGTATATACCAAAGGAAACTTTGCGTTAATAAATATTAACGTTTCAAAACGCAAGCGGTTTCACCTGAATAAGGTTAGTAACGCAAACTGACGATCGGGAAAATGTTTGTGCTAACGATGAGTAACGATCCCAAGCGCAAATTAACGATGTTTCGTTAACATAACTATAGGTAACGCAAGAACTCACGCGAGATTTTGGTTTTGTAACGAGACCTGGTGAAAGGACGACGTAGCCCCTGCCGAGTGTAGCGATCTACGCCTCATATTTAGCGGAGTCTTTTCGCGAATCGAATCACGATTTCGCGAATGGTTAATTTGCGACCAGGGTAACCACAAACGCACGCCGGGCCACCAAAAAAGCCGGATGTTTGCCTTCAGTTTTGGAAATGAACAGCGGTAACAATCGGTTCCATAAGATGCTAGTTTAATGTCAGATGTTTGCTCTTAATTTTGGAAATGAATAACGGTAATATTCGACTCCGTATAATACTAAAATAAATGTCGGATGTTTGCTTATACTTTTGGAAATGAATAATGGTACGATTCAGTTCCGTACGGTGCTGAAATTAATGTCAGATATTTGATTTTGCGTTCGGAAATGAATAAGGATAAAATACGGCTCCGGAAGATGCTGAAGTAAATGTTGAATGTTTGCTTTGACGTTCGGATATGAATAATAATGATATTCAACTCCATACGAAGATAAAATAAATGCCGGATGTTATACTTTTACGTTCGAAAGTTAATAACAATAACATTCAGCTCCGGAAGATGCTAAAGTAAATGTCGAATTATCCCTTTGATGTTCGGAAATGAATAACAATAATAATCAACTTCGTACAATGATGAAATAAATGCCGGGTGTTTACTTTTACGTTCGAAAGTAAATAACAATAACATTCAGCTCCGGAAAATGCTAAAGTAATTCGAATTATCCCTGTGACGTTCGGAAATGAATAACAATAATAATCAACTTCTTACGACAGAGATAAATATCGGATGTTTGCTTTTTACTTTCGAAAGTAAATAGCAATTACATTCGGCTCCAGAAGATGCTAAAATAAATGTCAGATGATTGTTTTTACGTTCGGAAGTAAATAGCAGTAATATTCTTCTCCATACGATGCTATATAACTGCCGGATGTTTGCTTTTAAACTTCGAAATGAATTACAGTAACATTTAGCTGCGTTTGATGGTAAAGTTAATGTTTGATATTTGCTTTGACGTTCGGAAATGGATAACAATAGTCCATGCATTCAACTCCGTCCAATGATAAAATAAATGTCTGATGTTTGCTTTTATGTTCGAAAGTAAATAGCAATAACATTCAGCTCCGGAAGATGATAAAATAAATGTTGAATGTTTGCTTTGGCGTTCGGAAATGAATAACAATAGTATTCAACTCAATACGATGATGAAATAAATGCCGGATGTTCGCTTTCACGTTTGAAAGTAAATAGCAATAGCATTCAGCTCCGGAAGACACTAAAATATATGTCGAATGATCCCTCTTTCGGATGTCGGCTGTCTGCCTTGACGTTCGACTATGAAAAACAGTATAACATTCGGCTCCTTACGATGCTGAAATAATTGTCAAATGATTCATTTCAATTTCGGAAGTGGACAGCAGTAACATTTGGCTGATGTGTACAGAGGTGTGTGAATACGCACTGCCTAAATTCACCTCCAAATTCTCTGAAATTTGCGGAATTGAATTGTCAAAGTGAACTCTGAGTTGCACCAACATATAGAAAGAGCACTTCTACTACCACTTGACTGACATCAGACTCATATTTTCATCAGAACTGGCAAGTATTTCAGCAGATATTTGAGCAAGGATGGTACGCACCAGGAACAAACCAGGTACATCGGAAGAAACCCAAACTCTTCATGGGACGGAGCAGGGGACCATCGACTCTGATGTACCGTCAGAAGAAAGTGCTGGTCACCCGAGTGAATCATCAGTCCCAGGCAAAGGAGGTTCAATGTCCCCAGATCTGCTTCAAAAGTCTATTGTAGAAGCTCTCTGCGCTGAAGCCACACAAAAAAGGCTGGTTGACGCTATTGTTGAAGTCATCGTGGAAAGTGTTACGCAATCGGTGTACGAAGCAGTACGGCTTGATCTTGACCAACAAAAGGATGAAATTACGTCACTCACAAAGAAGGTAAACGATCTCAACAAAGAAATCGAGAGGATGAAGAGTACGTGTGAAACGCAGGAACAATACAGCCGGAGAAATTGTCTCCGATTCCATGGAATCCCAGAGAAGGCGAATGAAAGCACAGATGACGTCGTTCGAAAGGTCGTCCAGGAGAAGCTTGACATCAACCTTGCGGAGACCGACATCGATCGCAGTCATCGAGTTACCGCAAGATCAGGATCGAGAGCAGATGGAAAGCCACGAGCCATCATCATGAAATTTGCTCGCTACAGTGTTCGACAGCTGATATACAGCAACAGAGCTAAATTGAAAGGGACTCGGATCTACATCCATGAAGATCTCACAAACCACAGACAAACCCTCGTGAATCTAGCCAACAAGTCTCCAAATGTATCAAAGGTCTACACAACTGACGGTCGGGTCAAAGTGCTGAAGAAGTCTACAGATAGGTGGGTAACTATCACATCGACGAAGCAAATCGAGGAACTTTGACTCATAAAAATATGGATTTCCAATGTCTAGTGCTTCCTTTACACCTATGAATGTTGTTTACCCATGCATTTACTGCCACAAATCCGTAAGAAAAAATCAAAAATCAATTCTTTGTACACAATGTTCGAAATGGTCACACGTTAAATGCGGAAATGTCACAGACGATACATTTTATTCATCCGAAGACTGGATATGTAATGTTTGCTACATGAATGAACTTCCAGGATATATAGAAAATTCGGCAGGGGAAGAAATGCATTCATCTATTAAAGATGACGAGTTTTCTGAATGTACACCTCATTATCCTCAGGGAAAAGGTATTAAAATCGCACATTTAAATGTTCGTAGTTTACGGAATAAGAAAGATGATATTCAATTGTTCTTAGAGTCAAACCCATATGATGTTTTTGCTATGACTGAGACGTGGCTTGATAACAACTTTCCCACCGGTTGTCTACATATAAATGGATATGTTTTTGAGAGAAAGGATAGAGCTAATGGAGGAGGTGGTGGTGTCGGATGTTATATCAAAACTAATATCATATATAAGAGAAGAGAAGATTTAGAAGAAAAATCCTTAGAAATAATGTGGATTGAAATTCAAATGAAAAATCATAAACCATATCTTCTTGGTATTGTGTATCGTCCACCGAAGGCCACAACAGATGTGTTTGAAACCATGGAATGTAATTTTGAAAGTGCTTGTACTGTGACAGATAAAGTGTTGATTACAGGAGATATGAATTGTAACATGTTAACAGATAATGTATTGTCACAGAAAGTAACACGCATGTGTGAGGCTTTACAGTTTAACCAACTGATTTCAAAACCAACTCGCATTACTCCATTCAGTAAAACATTGATTGATTTGTTTTTTGTATCACAGTCTCTCGGCTCATTGACAGCTGGTGTTCAATCAGTGGGTATAAGTGACCACTCTTTGATATATGCAATCCTTTCTGAAAAACATGTTAAATTTCATCCTAAAATTTCGAACATGAGATCTTTTCGCAATTTTGACTCTGAAAAGTTCATACGTGATTTATCTTCTGTAAACTGGGAGTGTGTCTTATCAGGCAAAGATGATAATATCGATGCTATGTGGCTGGAGTTCAAAGCAAAGTTTGTTGAACTGTGCGATAAACACGCCCCCTACGTCAGCATAAGAAAGAAGCGTAGTCCCGCACCATGGATAACGAATGAATATCTGATACTTTCAAGAGATAGAGATTATTACAAATCAAAATTTGATTATTGTAAGTCTATTTCTGATACACGATCTATGCAGCATTTTTGGATAGAATATAAACGCATCCGCAATAAGATAAATAATATGAATAAGAAGTTGAAACGAGAATATTATTGTAATAAATTTCAGAGTGTTATGAATAAGGATTTAAAACAGAAATGGAAGGTCATTAATGATCTTTTGTCGAAAACTAAATGTGAAACAGACTATAAGTTAGAATATGAAGGAAAAGTTGTAGAAAGTAAATATGAAATCGGTAATGTTTTTAATCAGATATTCAATACTGTATCGGATAGAATAAATAGGTCAACCACACGAAACCGAAATCAATATGACGAGGACAGCTGTCTCCAAGATGTACCTGTAACTGACAGCATATTATCTTTTACGGATATCACAGAAGAATTTGTAATAAAAGAATTGAAGAGTATTGATGTATGTAAAACATATGGTCTTGATGGAGTGCACCCATTATTACTCAAAGTAGCTGCGGAAAGTGTTGTAAAACCATTGACTTATATATTTAATTGTTCCCTTAAAACGGGAAGTATACCAAAAGATTTTAAATCTGCCAAAATAATTCCAATATATAAAAGCGGTGATAAAACATACCCTTTGAATTATAGACCTATATCTGTATTGTCAATAGTAAGTAAGATTTTAGAAAAAGGAATTTATAAACAGTTGTATGGATATTTGAATGAACATTCTTTACTTGCCAATAATCAATCCGGGTTTCGACCATTACATTCGACAAATTCTTGTATTCTTGATATAACTGAACATATTTTACAAAATATGAATTCTGGATTTATAACAGGTGGTGTATTTTTAGATCTTCAGAAAGCTTTTGATGTTATACCTCATGATAAACTGTTAAAGAAAATGTGGTTATATGGTATAAAGGGTACAGAGTATAGATGGTTCGAGTCATATATTACAGACAGATCTCAATGTGTTTCAGTCGAAGGTATTTTGAGTGACTCTCTTTTGGTGAAAACAGGAATCGCCCAAGGTTCCACCCTTGGGCCATTGATTTTCAGTATGTATGTTAATGATATCTGTGAAATGAAGTATATGCCATTGACTAAACTCTCATTATATGCTGATGATACTGCAATTTTTTGCAAAGCAAGAACCAAGGAAGAATTACAGATTATATTACAATCTCAGTTTGATATGATAGTTGATTGGATGGATAGAAATGAAATGTATATTAATGTTGACAAAACAAAGGTTATGATATTTGGTTCTATTAAAAAAGTAAGAAATTGTAACATTGATATCATATGTAATAATTTCAGACTGGAAGTTGTAGATAAAATGAAATACCTCGGGGTTATTTTTGATTCTCATATGAAATGGACAAAACATGTTGATAACCTTGTGAGTAAACTTTCATGGGTAACAGTAAATGTACGTAGAATCAAAACATATTTGAATCAGAAGCATTTGATTGATTTATATCATACTATGTTTGTCCCTCATTTGGATTACTGTAGCATTATCTGGGGGAATACGACAAAATATAATATAATAAGATTACAACGCGCTCAAAACAGATATGCTAGAATGATATTAAATGCTGATAGATATACATCAACTGATAATTTATTAAGGTTGCTTAATTGGCAATCAGTGCAACAACGGATTAAATTCAATCATTGTATAATGATGTTTAAAATTATCAATAATCGTACACCCATGTATTTAAAGAAACTAATTTCCAACAGACCGATATATTATTATACAAGATATGCTGCAAACAATCCTCTTTTTGTTCCGAAACCACGTACAGAATATATGAGGTCAACATTTTCGTATCAAGGCACATTGTATTTTAATATGTTACCTATTCAACTCCAAACTTCTGTGTCGTTTGAAAATTTTAAGAAACAGTGTAAACGTTTAAGTTTTGATTTTTGATTTTTAATTTCTATATATTTTACCCATCTGAAGTTTTACCCAATCCAAACAGTGATGTACGAATCTATGTGTAGTTTTCATATTTAAAGAAATTATGTAAATATGAGAGTTTGATTTTTGTTTTCATTTTAGCTGAACAAATTCTTGCCGACCGTATTCACCTTTTTTTTTTTTCTTTTTTTTTTCCTCCCCAAAAACATCTTGCCGCAGCTACTACACTGTATTATCCGGAAAGGGGGGTGGGGTGCGGGGTGGGGATAGGGGATAGGGGATAGGGGATAGATTGTATTTGTTTGTTTGTTTGTTTTTTAAATCATGGGTGATGTTTTACTGGTTATAATAAATGTATATTGTTATCCTGAATGTAAGATGTAAGACGTATTTTAATCTTACATTGTTATACATTTTATTCAACTTATATCATACTCAGTTTTATACTATGATTGCCGTTTTAACTTGTCGTATTTTGTATTGTACTCTATGTAATATATTGTTATAGATTGTAACATTATACTGTATCAAATTTGTTTCGAATTGTAAATTGTATTTCAATGTTTTTATGTAATACAGGGCTCTCTTGTAAAGCAGTTTTATGTACTGAAGAGACTACCCTGTATAAAGAAGACAGAATAAATAAATAAATAAAAAAATAAAATAAATGTTGGGTGTTTGCTTTTGAATTTGGAGATCGAATAACGGTAATGTTCTGCTCCGTACGATGCTGAAATAAGTAACAGACTGTTTCTTTTACATTTTGAAATGATTAACGGTATCAATCGGCTCGGTTAGATGATAAAATAAAAAGCGGATGTTTGCTTTCACGTTCGAAAATGAATAAGGATGATATTCAGCTCCGTAAGATCCTAGAATGAATGTCGGTTGCTTGTTTTTACATTTGAAAATGATTAACGGTAACATTCGGCTCCGGAAGGTGTTAAATACTTGTAAATGATGGATGACTGCTTTTACAATCAGAAATAAATAACGGTAACTTTCGGACCGAACGTAGGACCGATTTAGTTTAGCTTGTTAATTTGTGTTTTTTTTTTTCGGGCCACCAAAAAATAAAAATCAAACATTTTGGGGCCACCTAAATAAAAGTTAGTGTGGAGCCCTGGCCTGCATCAATGTGGATAGAGTATCTTGCTGGAGAGCAAACATCGGGTACACCGCTCCAGCTCTCGGCTCCAGAGTAGACAACATACATGTACAGTACGTGTGGTGTAACTTTAAGTCGATTTTTTTTCGACTTACGCACAAGTCGAAACTCGCCTAAGTCGATGTGTTTTGCTCAGTCCCGAGAAGATCGACTTATGCGAGTTTAACTGTATACGCATACATTGTACATGTACAGTACAGTGAAATGTCTACATGTATGTAAAGAGATTTGATTTTTAGCATAGTTTCTGATGCACACATGCAGTTTATATTCACTCTTTTTCTTCGATCCCAATAAAACAGATGCCCGTGGGTTTTTTTTTTCATAGCTTTTGTCTTTTAGAATACAAATGCCGTCGTACATGCTATTTGATGAAGGGGAAGTATCCCCAGGATTACATTTGGATCGAGTGAATGCAACATTATTGATATGACAGAACAGTCAAGTTTAAGAAAAATCAGATAATCTGTCCAAAAGTTAGGAATTCTTAAGAAGTTTTGATGGTGCCGTGGCTGGATGAGAAGACTATGCTGCTGTTTGTAAAATCACTGCAGTGTAAAATTTCTTTCTTTTTAAAGAGTAGGTTTGACTTGTTACTGACAGCGTTTGTCAAATTATTCCTCTATTTTCTGAAAGGGAAAAGTCAATTGCTTTCTCACTGAACTAGAAAAATCAAATTTTGCAGAATTCATTGTTTTGTTATTTTTTTTTTTTTTTTTTTTATTCTGCTGTGACATCTCAAACTGTTGTAGTCTTCTCATCCAGCGACAGCGGCAGAGAAATGTACTACAGTTATACATGTAGGAAATATTCATGATTTTTCAACAGATGGTCCAATTTTCCTCAAACTTAATTGATACGTTCTTTTAATATTGCCGCATTCATTCATACCACATGTATATTTTGAGAGGCATCCCCGTAAGTAAAATATCTATATATATATATATATGTATGTATATATATACGCACACAACTACATATATATATATATATATATATATATATATATATATATATATATATTTATATATATATATATATATATATATATATATATATATATATATATATTTATATATATATATATATATATATATATATATATATATATATATATATATATTATACAGTATATCTTCTCTCCGGGGTCTCAGTACAAGTATATGTACCTCGTTTCCGCTGCTTGGAGAAAATAGAAATACGTTACTCGGAATAACTTTATCATTTGATACAGTTTTGTATATACAGTGTATTATGAGAAAATTGTAACAACGGAGCCAATAACAGTGGAGAATGCACCCTGAGAAAAAGTTGATTTGCATAAAATCGGTGACACGAACACACAAAATCCATCTGTAGTGAGAACGGTCGCAATGTAAACCGGTGACCTGCAACGTATTATTTGCTGCGTCATTATTTCATCAGCTGCTTTGTAATCTCTGAATAATTTTATCTACAGTTATCATGGACGTGACTACCGCTCAATCTCCCTAGTTTGTTTGGTATGAAAACTCAAGACGGTTCGGAGTTAGTTCATGACTGTGCAAGTGATTTTTCAGTTTTCTCACTTGCTTTGATAGGCACTTATTCACTCGTTTTCAAAGCGACATAATATATAACTGCCCTACGTGACAATTTTATGGAATTTATGTTCAAACAAAGAATGAACTTGCGTAAAGAGCAAGTGACCAAAATGGTCTGTCAATTAACACTTGGGGAAAGTATCCTTAAAGTGTTTTGCTTTGAAAGCATTAACAAACTTTTTCTATTTAAATTGCCAATTATCTGGCCTGCTCTTATTTGAATGTGTACTGAGCAGGTTCCACTTTTCGGATTATAATTATGAACACTTATTATCAATTAGATCCCAGATGTTGATCTCGGTGAATTTGAAATCGACCCTCAACATGCTTGTTGCGTAATTCATAATGACCTTTTTCTGCTCACTCGCACAAACTAGAACTCTGATATAGATGATTAACTAAATGATTTGATTTGAATTTAATTTGAATAAACAAATATTAGTCAAACTCACATGCACAAATCAGCTGAAGTGATGGTTGGTCACATCTTTTCCATTAATAGGCACACTTTATATCGTTCCTAAAATTTCTATTTTTCAAACGAAATTAAATACACTATAGATGACCATGAACACTGTATCCTTCGCGTCATATAGCTGTAAATATCAATCATGCGATGGTAGGCCTATACTTTGAATAAGTTGAAGGGTTTGTATAGTATAGGTGCGAAAGAATTAGAAAACAAAATTGAATATTGAAATAATGCAGTTACACTGTACTATAAAACTTTTCGTGAATTCGTGGTATGATAATTTAAATGTATAGAACCACGTTAAATTGAAATTCCACAGCTTTTCATGTCCGAAGCTCCTATACATTGATAAAAGTATTCCCAAATGATGTCATGATTGTTCATCAATGTCTTTCTCTGTTGTTTTTATGCTGAATAAATAAATTCAATTCAATGTTGACCAAGGTTAAGCATTGTGACATATCAATAGCGGCTACATCAGAATGAATATGCAAATGGGGTGATTCTTTGCCGCATTATTATACTACAGTTATAAACAGGTTACCGATTCGTCAAGAACTCCAGCCATTACTGATCATTAGACTTTGAACCGCAATTAAATGGCTAAAATATCTGCGAACAACAACTTAAAGGGATGGTATAGTTTTGGTTGAAATGGGGGGGGGGGGTTCAAATTTTAACTTCTTACGAGATAATGAGAAACCAATAACAGAATAAAAAAGGACATAATTACCATTTTAAGAGGAATTCACAGTTAGATGGAAATCGGTGCTTTTGAAATGCAAAACAAAGTGGTCTTGATAAAAGTGAGGGTCCCACCTTTCATTAGGAACTTTTTTTTTTCAAAAATTAAGTTTCATTAGATAAACTTAATTCCTCTTTGAATTGCATCGTTTATCGTTATCTCACAAACAGTTTGAAACCAGATGCCCCATCTCAACCAAAACTATAAAATCGCTTTAATTGTTTATCAAGTGTTTAGAACGCCTACTGTCGCAAAGTCGAAAAGGGGAAGTGGGGGGGGGGGGGGGGTAGCAAAAAGATCCACAGACCTCTGTTCATCAATACACTAAAATACAGCGCACAAACTGTAACTGCTCCATCGCAGACGGCGCTTACAAAGAACTCGTTTGCGATTGGCTGATACTGACTGATTGAGAAATGGGGGTGGATCTTTGCATGCTAACTGAATCGAATTAATGTTCGTTTCGCCAGCAAACTATACTTGAAATCTGCACAGACCACATGCCATCCTCTTTCTTCTTTTGAAAGGAGAAGAACCGACAACTCCCATCATGCAATTATGATATAGGGCCTAATTAATTATATCAATTAATAATTGATTATTCCTATCGTAATATAATTTGAAAACTCATTTTACGTCATTCGATAACTCCAGTCATGTAATCCGGTAAACTCTTATCATATTTTCACTTTTTTATTTCATATCTTTCTCTATACAAATTTACAAGAAGTCAGAGTTTTCCCTTTCTTGTTTAGGAACTTCCTAATTGTACATGATTTGTTGTTGTTTTCTTTTTTTTTAAGCAACTTCCTTTCCTATATCCATCACAATTCAGTGTTACCCGTATTTCAGGTTGCCTTGATAACACGTATACCCAAATATTAATTTGTGTGGGGCCTATGTGCATACATGCTAAATAGGCATGTAGGCTTAATGATCTACACCATAATTTCGGCATCTATTTTTTGTTCCTTTTCGTAGTGCATTGTATTATTCTAATCTGACTTTTCAACTGTTTGTTCAAATGGAAATTGTTATTTGTAATACTGTTATATCATCTGGATATGAAATATATGAATGAGATGAAATGAAAATACAGAAATGATTCCTGAACCTCAGCCGTGACTGGGTCTCTTTTGACAACTGAATTTTTTTTTCAATGTCGTTGTTTCTCATGACTTTTTATTTCTCATTTCTTGAAATAGTAAAACAGTAGAACCATGTGTTCCAGTGGTTTACAATACGCATAATTAGTGACACATAACGCATAAACATTACGCATAAGATATATAACGCATTACACATATTATAACGAGAGATAACGCTCTTTCAAATTTTATGTATTCTTCTTTCCATTGTACAACGATATTTTGTGCTCTAGATGCATGTTGGTGTGTCCGTTTGCGCGTTTAGAGTGAAACTTAATTTTGTGAGACACTAGTCTTGTACTAAGATGAGTCAGAGGATGGGGATATTTTCCCCCAATCAGCTGATGGACCTGACATGAGTTTATATGGGAATCATGCCGCAGGGCTGTTGACACACACCTCGATCCCCGCCAGTCACGTGCTCTCTCGTCTTCAACATGTTGTGGTGTTTGTGCGCACCGGCTTTCTCTATACTGTATGGGCCTTTTTTGAGAAAGAGAGCAGACTACGCTGAATAAATAACTACACAGCATTACCACTTTAAGCTTTACACTCCGAAGGAAATGCACACTGGTGCAGAAAAGCATCGGAAGGGAAACGCTGCCACTAACTCTCGGGGTACCTTTGTGCTCTGCACTTCTCTGTACAAGAAACCAAACATATTATTATCAAGGGGAATTTGTTTGAAGCCCAGTTTGGGAACTTACGCCGTTTTGGAGTGAGTGTGTATAGGTCTATCGTTTCTGTGGGTAACAGGGGGGAAGAGGAGTAAACCGGAGCCTTCAGAGCATTGCTTGGTCCAGTCACTGGAGAGAAAACACCAAATCACGATGAAAAACAAGAAGAAAGCATGTGAGTATACTCGGGATTTATAATCCGTTACGCCTTAATTGAGTTATATAATGTGAGTGAGATTGTTGTTCATTCGTTGTTGTTGCTGTTGTTGTTGTTGTTTGTGTTTTTTTTTTTTTTTTGGGGGGGGGGGTTGTGATGATTCAAATTCCCATGTTCACTTATCTTATAGTATAGCTCTTGTCTGAGAATAGTATGTATACATACTCGGGTGTCATACGAATCCTCAACATTCACTTGCACCATCAAGGGGGGGGGGGGGGGGGGGGGGGCGGGGAGGAGGAAGGGTAGGCCTATACTGTGGTCACGTCAACAAGACTTTTGACTTGCACTTAAATTGGAGGTCCCGAGTTCGAATCCTGCCGAGTGCATGCCCACGTGTGGAAGATGCTTCACTCACAATATTTCCGCTCGAGGTGTAAAAGTTTGTAGAATATTCTGTCAGGGTAGTCTAGTCATCATCTCACCGGGGCTCCTCTTAAGATGTGTGAGTGATAACACTGGAAAAAGATATGCCTGGGACCATAAAAAAAAAAGAATTTAACTGCCGTGGGTTGTGTTAAATGCATCTATATGATGACTTGTACGGTCATCTGTCATGCCTGTGGTCCTGATCATGATTCTGCTCTTTGTTTCCAGACTTCGTAGAGTAATTTCAAGCCTTATAACGAGTAACTATTCAAAAGTGGATATTTGGGAAGATACACACTGCATGTCATTGTACAAGCGACTAATAATAGTTGAAGTTCGTTATGTCCGTAGAAGTTGGCCCGTAGATTAAGGTCTGACTACTTGACTCCTGTTTGCTTTGTACAATGAACGTAATTAAGGTCTAAATTAGGTTTAAATACACAGAGAGACTGCACTGCAACCGTATACAGAGAATTATCTCTGAAAACTCTTATGTCAATTCGGGAAGAATATTGGTCCAAGTCTTGTCGTTATCTTTCGCTTTGCAACTCTTGAAATCCTTTCTTATTGTTGTTACCAATCAAGCAGTTCAAATTTGATTTCAAATGTATACGCATTAACTGCATGGATTAATAGATACTGACCAAGTGTAGAACCATATGCTATTATATTTATGTATGAATGTATGTATGTATATATATATATATATATATATATATATATATATATATATATATGTGTGTGTGTGTGTGTGTGTGTGTGTGTGTATGTATGTATGTATATATACTTCTCTTTTTTTTTATTACCCTTTCCATATTTAGGATGGAACGATCAGTTTATACACACTCTTCTAAATGACTGGAAGTGTAAAATACAGACACGATATTAATGGATCTTCGGATTCACCGACGGTCTTTTCAGAGGTGTATGTTGACGTTTTTTGGAGGTTTTTTTTTTTTTTTTTTTTTTAATCTAAGTCTGGTCTCTGTGCACTCTGTGTTCAACTTGACTTAAATTCACAGGACAATAAAAAACAACAACAAAAAATGGTATAGAGGTTTCCATAAGAATTGAACATTAAATGAGAGCTTTACATTTCATGTGTTTTCATTATACAGTGTTACTGCTCACAATGGCATTGTTATGCTAATTAAAGGAGGTGATATTTTCGTCATCTGCCACGAACCGGTATGCAAATTTTAGGGCGCTTTTTTGACAAAATTATATACATTGTATTTAAAAAAGTCTTGTACTGCATTGCATCAATTTATCATTGTGTTATGCATAACCTAGAGATGACATTAACATGATAATAGGGTGAGAAGGAGATGTACTATTGACAGCAAGAAATATGATTTTTATATCATTCTTGGTACAAAGAAATTGCAGAATTCTGAAATGATGCCGTCCTTATTTCTTAGACTTTCCATAATTATATCAGTTGCAACCTGTTTTGTTGCATTCTCTCTCTCTATTTTTTTTTTCAATTCACTTTATTGTATAGGACAAGCGCTCCGTTTCTCTGTTCTGCCTCTGGGTTCAAGGGCTATACACGCAGTCAGGGCTAAACAGATAGCTTATCGTGTAATCGGCAAACATAGTCGTAGTCTATCTCTCGAGTTGCTTCACAGCTGCGGCGACCTTTTGCTATAATAGTTCATCATCAGTTTTATCAGAGTGATAACAACTTATTAGCTGTACATCTTCAGATGCGATATACTTGGGGGTTTACATTACATTACGTGCCACTCGACATTAGAGGATATTACTTATGTTATTATAAGAATTATGTTCCGCACTGAGTTCTCCACAACAGCTGTAAAACTGTAATGTCTAAGTCATTGTTAAATGCACGTGTCTCATCCTATACAACTTATTTGGTGAAGACAGTAAATTGAAACAATCATTTAGGCAATATACCATGCTTGTTCCTTAAGGTTTGTGAACTATTGTGGTTGGTTTCAAACGCATGATGACGAGTAGGCGGTGGTTTCCGCTCTGCTGTACATGTTATTTACAGTGCGTAAACATTATAGGCCCTATCCCTATACTGTACAGTCATATCAACTGGACGTGCTCAAGGCTCAAGAGAGTTGAAAAATTCCTCCGAACAGCAACCTTTGAACTTGATTAGACCTATACTGGTTCGCAACAAACAGTTTGTAGTAGACCCTGATGAACTCTCTGTGAATTATTCTTTGTTGCCATGGTTTCAGCGCCGGTGCTCATGATGTGCAATTTACGAGATAAACGTGTCGAGTTTGCTGAAATTTGACTTCAGTGAACCCACGTGACCCAATGTCACGACTCGGTGACTTCTGTTTAGTCACAGGTGTTGTTTCCCTCCTTCTTTCTCCCTCTTTTCCTCTCTTTATCAAATCAAATTTCAAATTTGATAAGTTTTTGCTACGTGCATGACTCTTTATATATGCGACATTTAGCGGTGGCGCGAGATGCCATTCTCATCGCCTCTTTAGAAATCAAGTTGTCCGTCAAAATGCTTTCAGTTCACTTTATCAACCGCCCAAGTATGCATGTCGGCTTGTTTCTGGTTTGTTTGTTTGTTTGTTTGTTTGTTTATTTGTTGTTGTTGGTTTTTTGTTTTGTTTTGTTTGTTTTTTTGTTTTTTTTTTGGGGGGGGGGGCAAAAGAAATCTCTCCTTGATGCACTCATCAGCATCTCATTTCGTTTCATTTATTTTCCATTTCTGTAACAACAAACAAATTCATTATACACAATCATAAATACAACATATCAACATTACTGTTTGAATGCAAAGGATTTCCAATATTTGCATCAGCGCGTGAATTGCTATTTCATTATGATAAATTAGCAAACTCTGAATGAAGCAATATAGAATTATTTAATCAATTAATTCTATGACTTTTCAGAGAAAGGACTGACTAGAAATTCAGATCGACAGGAAAAGTTATATTTTTTTTACGGAATGCCGTTTAATTTGTTGATATAATATAATTAGCTTCAATAATGACGGCAAGTTTAATACATCTTTTGCTTTTGAGATACTGCTTATATCAATATTGCAATCAGCCTGAATGAAAACTGCATGATTGATGATCCATTAATGCAGAAGAATATTCTGAAGTTAGTATCATAAGATCTCACTAACACACACATAATATGTCGTCTTAATTGCAGGTTCACTGTGACTTCAATGATATAGCCGGTATTACTAAGGAGAAACGTTGTACTTACATGCAGCCCCCCCCCCCCCCACCCCCGTAATGCCCCGTATAAGTGGTTTAAATTACTCAACTTACAAGGAACATTTCGACCACAGTGGTGATGTAATGTTTTACTTTTAGCCTGAAACAAGACGTAGAGAGTCAATATTCAATACATACATTTTATGTATACACTGTATTATTTAATGTTCTTGATGTATTATTTCTGTAGTAGAGTGGCTTAAGGTATTGTCATTATCTTACCGGTTACCGGTAGTGGTGGCGTCTCCATAGCTTCCTAGACCTTATAGTTTGAACATGGTCGTAGTTTCTTTGGGATCCCCACTAAGCATTCAAAATAGACTTGTATGTGTCGAGTATGTGTCCTTGGTCATAACCGTGTCAAAATATTCCACATGCACTATGTTTATACAGGTGTATAACAAATTGGGTTGATCCCCGGTATATAGGATGCTGAATGTTATTGTAAATTGATGTAGCATTTTGGGTTGAATAATAGGGTTGCACATTATACAACGCGTAATAACGTGTAACATTACGGACTGTTGTGGCCTTCTTCTCCAGCGATGACGTCACCAAAACTTAAAAAACAATCATAACTTTTGAACGGATCGTCCTACTTTCCTCAAATTCACTGAAGTGTTCTTCTTATGTCTGCATTTACTGAATCCAGATGTTTGGGTTAATTTCCCTAACCCAATACCATCCAGCGATTAGTAGGCCTATAGCATCAGTCTTTTTTTGTAGTCAGTGATACCTTATAAATATAGCGAACGAGTTCATCAGGCTGCCAAAGACCGGTTCTTGTCGGCGCTTTATGACTACATAATAATATAATGTATGTATACACTTCGGCAACTTGCACATTTAAGGGGGATTCTACTGTGATCACTTATTATTAGGAGGGCGAGAGTCTTTCTTAAAACAGCACAATCGCTTGATCCAATCATTTTAAAGAAAATGGGTCAACCAAGACCGTAAAATTGGGACTTAAACAAATCCAGTTCCATTCATCTCGAAAATATCGACCAATAAAAACAATTTTAAAAAATGCCAAAAAAGTTAACGAAAATTCGACGAGTGGATAAGATTCATGCAACCTGCACAAATTCTAAAGAGCTCCCATGTAGCCCATTTTAAACCTATAATCTTGTGATCTAAATATCATAAAAGTCAATTGGGTGTATAAACTAAAATAGTTTTTTTTTTCTTGGTCGAGAAGCGTCATTTTATAGTGATGTTACCACCCAGATTTTACCATAAACTCATCACTTCTGTAATGCATGCATGCTTATATATTTCATGATAAAAACTATATCCTATAACAATATACATACATACATGTATGTAATAAATATAGCCTAAATATTTCTCAGATGACTGTCGTGTAGCCTATTTCAGCCGATATTAGAATTTAGTTTCATTTCTGTGCATGTTTTATGGTGTTCTTAAATAACAAACACAAAACATTATCTGCAATTTGTAGCCATCCTCATCACTTATTTACATGAATTGGCTTTAATTATGTCAAAATGTAGCCGTCGTTCTGCCTATTCGTTTGTAGTCATATCTGTATCTCAGGATGCGGCACTCTAATGTACATTCTTGTGTCTATTAAATATTTTCATGGTCAAGGAACATTATAATAAGTATTACAGAATAATTGGCGACTGACAAAATTCCGCTCATCCTAATTCGCTTGAATTTCCACGAAAATGCACTGAAAATATCGGCATTTTAAAGCACTTGGGCAGAACTTACAATGGACCAAGTGAAAAAAAAAATGGAACCATCCACTTAAAGTTAAAAAAAAAAACTAGTTCACAGCAGTGAAAAGGTGAATAGTGGAATAAATACTCAACGCCCAACACTTCCTTTTTTTTTCTTCGTTCGCTTATACTGTATGGTGTTTTGATATTTCTGTAGTCGCACGGGAGACATTCATGTTCCATGAATAGTGGAGCAGAGAAAAAAAAATCATTATGATGCACTTGATTAAGAATAGTAAGAGCAAAATGAGGATTTCGTTCTGATTTCTACAACAGACACAAAGCCGCAGAACTATACAAAGAGTCCCCGGGGGTATTACATCCATCATGTTCAATGTAACTGCCATAAACATCCAGGCGGACGTGTATCCAACATATGCAGGGCAAACAAACATGAATGCACAATAGATGGATGGTGTGTGCAGGAGCCTATGGGTAAATATGCAATCATATAAAGAAGCCTTGACTGTCGACTGGAATAATGAGATATAACAGACCTGGCGAGACACTTTAATCGACTCCCATATCCGCCATACGTATAAAGACCAACGCCAATAAGGCTTCCTTTTTTTTAACAAAAAGAAGAATAAGAATAAGAAGAAGTGTGTGTGTGTGTGTGTGTGTGTGTGTGTGTGTTGTTGTTGTTGTTTTTGTTGTTGTTGTTGTCAGTGTTGTTGTTGTTGGTGTTGCTGTTGTTGTTTGTTATTTTTTCCCATGAGTGAGCAATAATGACCGTATAGACCGAGGACGGAGTTCATGTCGTAAAATCCAGTCGTTTGAAAGGTATGTGAGCGTAAGGTGGATTCAATATCTAAGATACATTGTGGGAAATGAAGATTATCCAAAGTATAAGAAATTTTGCACATACTTTATTGAGGCAACATGTGGTAAGGATTCGTATTATTATAGTTTAAATTCTATTTTCAATGAATTTTAATGCGACATATAGATATCATTCCTTTGACACTTTTTGTTCGTATATTTTATGCAAATTAGGATAAAGGATATAATTTAGATAGGTATTACTGATTTTTAGTGAAAACTTCAAACAAGATGGCAAGATGGGTAACAACTGTTACCATTACGATTATGATAAAACATGATAAAACTAGCGTATATATATATATATATATATATATATATATATATGCTTTAATTATATTTCATGAAATATGCTGATACGGAAATTTGAAGAGTGATTGAACTTGGTAACAAGCATTCGAAACTAGAAACAAATCATGATGATTATGGTTTAATGCGAATATCATGAAAGCTTTGACGCTGTGACAACCAGAAGGCCATGTTTCTCTCGTCTGGCACCTATTTCTAATTTAGCAACTCGAAGAATAAAGAGTGTGACTGTAAGCTCTGATAGGTACTATTTCCCACCTCCCTGGTACTATCAACAGCCAGTCACGTTTCTGTCGTGTTCGTTTTTAGTAGCTGAGGGTTATAGGCCATGTGTGCAGGGGTAGAACCAATTTGTTTACATAATTTTGTCAAAATCTGCTTAAATTACGACTTTTATCTCTCATATTCCTTGCTTCATGCTTTATTCACGATGTTGTCATCCTGTTTGGGTTGACCCCAAAGTATCACACCAAGCCTGGTCACATCCAGTAACATAAACCAAAAGGGATATGTGTTTCTCTTTCTATGAATTATGTCGTCTGCCGTCTGGTGCGTACCTGGTATGTACCAAAAATAGCAACACAGAACAGTATATATAGGGTTTGAAAGACTGCACGGTGTATTAAAAAGTAATATTCACATTTATTCAAAGGATTTATGTACTTATTCATACAGTATTTGTAACTGTAGTTGATTTGCTGTCTTATTTATTGCTGATGTGAGAACCAATCACTGATCTAACCCATAAGCAGATCTTTGGGGTTCTCTCCTTTCTTTTAACTTCTCTTTGTACACCCCAACCCCATACCCATCTTACAAAAACCAGTATCAGATTTAACTTGATTCCTGGTCAGTTCAGTTATTATATTTTACATGATCACACAGGTGAAAAGAGTGGGTTTCGAGTAAACCCCTTCCCCCCCCCCCCCCCCCCCCCCCCCATTGAAAAAAAAAATTATAAAGAAATCACTGTCGTTGGAGTGGTCATCGGTCTAGTTAGGCCTAGGGCCTAAATATTATATTCTTCGAAACGGGCGAACGAGTGCACACTTTACCAGCCTGCCACATCACATTAAATAAAAATCTGTTATACTTATGATGTAAGAATGTAAAAATAACTCTGAAAACGCCAATGCTATATCCTTATCCAGCTCGATTGATAGGAAAAAAAGATATTCCGTCGCTTTTCAAATTCTTCCTTCAAGCACAATGAAAGAATCATCGTCATCAATTCTGTCATTCAAAGACACATTTTGAATTATTTTAATCCCTCTCCCCTATTTCTTCATTCTCTCTCTCCATGTCTCTTTGTCTGTATGTATATCTGTCTGTCTGTCTGGTTATATATCTGTTTGTCTGCTCTCTCTCTCTGTTCCTCCCCCTCCTACATCTCTCTTTCAGTTTATCTTCCCGAGTTCAATTTTCAAATCTGCCTTTCTCCATGTTTCTGTTAAGTTTGCTTTATATAGAGTTAGTTCGGGGATCTCTGGACAATTTCGTCCTCTCTATAAACTCATGGCATAGGGGTATGACATTATATTATCATTACATTAGGATCCAATAATGATTATGTAAAGATAAAAAGGACCTCTTGGGGACACAGCACAAATACTCTGCACGTGATTTCCCCGACGCAGTAAGCGCACTGCATCCAGACTCCAATTACACCTTAGTCTTAATAAAATTAGAAGCTCTCAACAATTTAAATACGCCATGTTTGAGACAAACATGCAGTTATAAATAACAAAAAAAACAAAACAAAACAAAACAACAACAACAACAAACACACACACACACACACGCACACACACACACACACATGCATACACACACAAAAAAAATACATATAGGTGTATATTTATTGGGGGGGGGGGGGGGGGGGGAGAGGGGAGTTCAGAACGCCAAGAACGGAAATGACTTCTTTCCATTCATTTTCTTCGAGACACGCAGCTATCGTTGAGAACGTCGGAAGATTTCCAGAAATAAACATTAATTTTTCCTCCTTAAAATTTTAGGACTAATAGTCATATTTAAGCAAAAACATTTGCTAGCTATCTGTGTCAATCTTCGTCAGAT
Organism: Diadema setosum; assembly: GCA_033980235.1. NCBI lineage: Eukaryota > Metazoa > Echinodermata > Echinoidea > Diadematoida > Diadematidae > Diadema > Diadema setosum. The sequence goes on from CM067060.1 coordinate 48,941,894, forward strand.
TTAATCCCATAGACGCCATTTCCTGCATCAGGCTATCTCCCTGAAGATTCCCGGATCGGGCGGGGGTAAGGGTGTCTCAACGGTGTCTTGGAGTTTCCAGCAACCTGCGGAAAGAGTCAGACATCCGATGATCCACCGGCAGGCTTAGTACACTAATCCCATGAAGCTCCGTGCTAACAATCCACAAATATAGTCATGGGAATCAGAAGAAAGTTATTTTAATTGACGGTTCGATCGACGTTTTCATAACAGCCCCCCCCCCCCCCCCTCCTTATTTTTGTTTCTTCATGGTTATATAAGCTTACTCAAACAGCTCACACTGCGTGACTGTCGCATCTCCCAAGGTTCACAGAATAAGTTTCTACTCGGCTTCGCTCGAAGTAAATTTATTATACGACGGGTAGAGCTGGAAGTTTTTCAACTAGAATTAAAGCTTTTTACCAGCAAGAGGATGTTAATCTATTTTCTTTCCTTACTACCTGTCGCAGACGTTAAGATCATTAAAACCTGGTTTTAAGTTTCAAGCATGTTGCGTCCTCAGCAGAAAATGAAATTGGATTCATTTCACTTGACATGACAATCATATAAACTTCACATGAGCAATCTCAAAATTTAGGTGAGAGGAATTCCACCTCCCTGATTATACGGATGTATATCACACTCCGGACAAGATAACCGAGCATAAAAGCTGATCATTCATGCTAACTGATGTACTTACAACTCAAAATGCACTCGCGGGAACGTACCAGCGCCTGTAAAGTAAGATGTAATGACCAAAGTTAAAGCAGACATTAACTTGTGAAGAAGCAAACTGATTTCATGCACCAAAGTTTTGATCTATATCACTTAAACGTTGGGGGTGGGGGCACGCCTGGACGTGAAATGATACGGAAAGGTCAGTTCCGAAAAGCCCAAAATGCTAGACGAGAACAGCACACAAATTAGGGCAGGAAATTCAATACTAATGAGGGGAATCTAACTACAGGAAGGACACGCCCATGTTGCCATGACTACAAACTCTAGAGAATTCATTTATTGTTTTCATTATCACTGTGCTATATGAGTGTTGAGTGTGCATAAAAGGTATTCCTAGATTGCTGCAAATCTTGACCTCGCCACAATTTTCTCCCCCCCCCCTCAAAAAAAGAAAAGAATAGAAAAAAAAAGCATACGTCCTGCAATATTATTGAACGAATTATACATGCATGTTGGCGTAAGCTCAAAGGTTTATTTTTTCTCTCTTGCGACAATATATTTAGAGTTTCGACCCTCTCGATTCTCGAAACTTGCGAGAGTCCATCTCTTGGCCCAAGGATAAGCTACTTGTAAACTCCATCCAAGGGCTCATTTCTCGCGTCAACATTTCCGCTAGCAAAATCTCTTTATCTCGCGTGCGACAAATTAGAACATGAGTAATATTCAACCTTACCAGTTAACAGTTTACGAGAAACGCGAATGGTTGTTTTAGCTCACCCGATGAGCCACTGCGATCATTCGTCGTCCAGTGTCGGGCGTCCATCGTGCTTTTTAAATTTCCAGCTTATCAGTGCTTATTGAAAACCCGCTAACAGATTTTCACTAAACTTGACAGGTACATCCCTACGGTGACAGCATCGCAATTTGTTCATATTATCTGCACCATCCCCCACCTACCCCTGAGGGCCCAAAGCCCCCAAATTTAGCAATTTGAAAAAAAAAAGAAAATCTTTTAGAATCAGACGTGATACAGCTTAGCTAGCATGGCTAGTCGATGAGTAAATCACATTTTGGTAATTATTGAAGCTTCAAGATTGTTGATGATAGATCTGGATTATCCCTCTCAAGGCTAAGGCAGATTGGGGTCCAATTTTCATATTTTCAGCTTCTTCTTGAAAACCCCATTACAGATTTTCAACAAATGTACAGGTAGAAAGCGTCTCTGACAGGGTGATGTTCAAATGGGCACTACGCCCCCCCCCCCCCCCCCCCCGGCAATGGTCCAAAAGCCTAGAACCAGAAGTGATACAGCTAGGTTGGCTATGAGTAAGTAGGCCCTATACATTGGTGACTGTAGTTTCAAGTTTCTTTATGGTGGATCCGTGGGTGCCTCCTTGGGAGGGGAGGGGGGGGGGGGGGGGGGAGAGAAGAACCAAATTGGGTGACACTTTTTACCATTTTCAGCTTCTTCTTGAAAAACCCCGAGACAGATTTCACGAAACCTTGCAAGTACTTTGCAAGAAAGAATATGATTATACATAGATTTTTGAACGAAATCAATGGGCACCAAGCGCTTCTTTGGAGCCCATTGGGGCCTAGAACCCTAAATGATAGAGAATCCATGAAACCAGAAATACTGTGAGTAAATTCAATTTACATTAGTGAATACACTGTATATCAATTTTTAATGACCTTGTCAAGGGATAACCTCCTTCGGGCCGGGACCAAGTTGGGGACCAGCTTTCACAGTTTGATCTCCTTTTTGAAAATACATGGTCACATTATTTCACATACGCTACATTATTGTCAGTGTATAATACACGTATAAACAAATGGATGCCATACGCCCATGAGGTTCCAAAAATTCCAAAGTTTGCTTTGTTCTTCTTGGGTATCAACATTGTCTGCAAGGATTAAATGTGTGGTACTCAGTTGAGCGCGAGATCCCTCGGGTCTCTTGTTCTATACAAAATTCTATACAAAAACTAACTAAATACAGGCAAACGCTTTTTTTATAGGCTTTTTAAGTAGGGTCCCCATCCAGGGGCGGATCCAGGAATTATTTTGTAAAGAGGAGGCGCCTTTACATAATTGAAAGGGGGTGCATGCATCCCCCATTTTCTCTTTTTATTTCTTGTTTTAACAAAAAATAAAGAGGGAGCGCGCCCCTGGTGCGCCTCCTCTGGATTCGCCACTGCCATCAAATCGAAAAGAATCAAATCTATTCAATTACACTGCACTCATTACATAACCCCAAAAAAAAATATTTTGAGGATCTTATTCAAATCATGACATTATTATACATGTATCTTATTTTCCTTGGGTTTTTTCCCTGCTAATTCAATATCCAATATCTCAAGTTAATAAAAATAAAGTATATCAGATTTTGCATTAAAACTCTTCATATTATATTCCGAAAGGTACAGGTCCCAGTCTGTGGTTTGTTTGTTTGTTTGTTTGTTTGTTTTGGTCAGCTTTCAGTGAAATTTTCCTTTCATAATGTTAACATTTGTCGATGCAAAGATAGACTGATATTCTCTTTAAGCAAATATACGAGAACAGTTACACTACTCATCATGTGGAATACTGCCCTATCTATAAAAAAAAAAAAGAAACTAGAAATGTCGCTTTGGCGACTGGTATGCCTCCGCCATAATGCATGATTTTCCCAATAGGTCTAGATAGTACATGTGGACACTGTGTGATTACATTTTCACAAATTGGCAAAATATTGGAATGACAAGTTTGTCACAAATGTGTTGAATGTTCACCTTCCTTGACGTAGGTTTAATTGGATGAATAGGAGAGCATGTATCTAGGGATTTAAGGACTTTAACTTGACTTTGACCCATTCATACATTTAGGCATTGAGTAATTTTCAAGGTACAGGTGTGGAGAAAAAGTTCAATTTCTGAATTGAATAGTAAATTGTTACCATTTTCATCTGGCCCTTGACCCTAAAATTCATAAGATAATTACTTTCAGGTAGAACATGCATAATATGTACTAAGTTTCAAGGTAACTTGAGCCACTTCCGAGATATGGAGGAAAAAGTTAGTTCAGCACTTTCACTTATCTTTGACCTTTTGACCTTTGAGGCAAAAAGAGAAAAAAAAAACTTTCCAGAGAATTTCTATTAGGTTACACATGCATACACCAAGTGTAAAAAAATAACCCTGCTGGCATTGCATAAATATGAGGGTAATAGTAACATTTTGAAGTCTTGCACTTGACCTTTGACCCCTGACCTTTGACCCCATGAACCCTACATTCTCTAGATAATCACTTCCAGTCAGTACATGTATATACTATGTTCCATGAAGATACTTTGAACAATTTTCCAAGGTACGGAGAAAAAAAAAGAAGTTTTAATATTTTTACTTGACCTTTTGACCTTTGACCTTTGACCTCATGACCCAAACTGTCACCAGAGAATCTTAATTGGGTAATACATGTATACACTAAGTTTCAAGAAAATCTCTTCAGGCATTCAATAGATATGGTGGAAATAGTGAAATTTTATGTATTTGACCCTGACCTTTTGACCTTTGACCTTTGACCTCATGACCCAAACTTTCACCAGAGAATCTTAATTAGGTAAAACATGTATACACTAAGTTTCAAGAAAATATCTTCAGGCATTCAATAGATATGGTGGAAATAGTGAAATTTTATGTATTTGACCTTGACCTTTTGACCTTTGACCTTGAGCATGTGCACCCAAAAGTTGATAGGCACAACTTCACCCCCTAATACACATACATGCCAAGTTTCATTAGGATACCTCAACAGGTTTCGATAGTTACCTTGTCCACAAAATTCATTACGGACGGACGGAAGGACGGACGGACGGACGGAAGGACGGACGGACGGACGGACGGACGGAAGGACGGACGGACGGACGGACGGACGGAAGGACGGACGGACGGACGGACGGACAACCCGAAAACATAATGCCTCCGGCACCACTTCGTGGCGGAGGCATAAAAAAAAGAAAAAGGAAGATGTTCAACGTCAATGTAAAAATCAAAATAATAATGAGCTGCTTGACACGCAAATCGACTCCAATGTTTTGCGACTCCCATGATATATGTTGCCGACATGCGCATGAAATTTTATAATGTACAAAGTGCTTGTGAGTCAAGTTGAGTAAGTGACTTGCCGAAAGATACACCCAGTTATCCGGGGTCCGCCTTGAAACATTTGGAATTGAAGCCAGTTCACAGTTAACTTTGCGCACGACAGAAAACGGTAGAAAAATGGTAAAAAGGGTAACGGTAACAACCAGGTATGTTGGTTTTTTAAATTAACTGAAATAAACATCCTTGGTGTAATGATTATTCATGTAATCCTTATAAATTGTGCTTGCTAGCAAATTCACCCGACAGCAGGCCTGGTATTTGGCAGTACGTATACTGGTACATGTATTCCTAAAACAAACAAATAAACCAACAAAATCGAAAACAAAACAAAAACAAATAGCAGTTAAATCATTCAATACAAAACAATGAATTGGATGCCTATTGAAGTGTCAATTGACGGACCATTCTGGTCACCTGGTCTATACTCCATTTCATTCTTTGTTTTAACGTGACTTTCATGAATTGTTACACATGGGGCAAGCTTAAGCATTATCCCAAGTTGAAAACAAATAAAGTGCCTAACCAAGCGAGAAAAAAAGTTAATGTATCATGTGCATGTGAACTTATCGTGAAACTGGCTTATAGATTTAACCCATCGTTGGCTCACGCATCAATACAAAAAAAAAAAAAAAAAAAAAAATGTATAGCTTCCACATGAAAACACCAGTACAGTGCTCTTCCATTATAACGAACATGGTTATAACGAAATTCCAGTTACATTGAAGTAAAAATTTGGACCACAAACTTTTCCACCCTTATTTTTTTAATTGTTTATTTGTTCAGTTATAACTAAATTTTGATATAACGAAAGAAAATTGCTGGTCCCGAGGACTTTGTTAGAACAGGAGTCCACTGTAACAATAATGACACAATAAGAGAGACAGATTCTTTTTCAACAAATGAAAAATGTAATTCACTCTGAGTTTTGATCAATGTAAATTCTCTGACTCACACTAATCATCACTGCAGCCCCTCTCAAACAAAATGTTTGACATCAATAAACACTTTGTGGAATCATATTTACAATGGCATGTAACAAAACATTTCTACACAATGTACACATGTTATATGATATAGTATCAACACCCTCCTCTTGTAGTGCAGGTCAAGGGGCAACATCTTAACTAAATTGCACAAGGAAAACTTGACAAAGCACTGATATCAGTTCTCATATATGCCATAATCTGTGCCAAAGTATACAGTGTCTCTCCTTTGAGGCGACTCCCATCGTATTTTTGGACCCATTACCCCGATTTATCATTCTTTACAACTCACTAGGGCAGCCGAGGCAAACTCCAAACTGCAAATTAAGAGTTGGCTCTTTAAACATCCATACAAAGCAAATTAAAGCCATCAGTTCAAACGTAAGATAAGGATAGCTAGTAAAATATTGTATGGATGTGGACTCAAAATAATGATGTATGTGCACTGGCATACACAAACAACATTCAAAGACATACATGTACACTATGTAATAAGAGTGCTAATAAGGTACATTTGTATTCATACAAGTGCAGTATTTGAACTGTACATGTCTTATTTCATTGTGTATTTAAGTAAAGTTTCTGCATGTTACAGGCAAACTGCTGCACAATCTTTTATTCCAGCAAGGATGGATTCTTCCAGGGATTCTTCCTGGCAGTTGTTGGTGCATATCCCCATCAAATTATTGTTGGTTGGTACATATATACACACGGAAAAGAAAAAGACCTAAAACCCCCTCAAATATTGAGAATTTCAACTGACCAGGTCACTTATGAATTCAAACAGGAACAAATACATGAGTGAAGTGGTTATGTGGCACAGAAACAAAAGCAAAAATAACTAAAGTCCCATGATTTACACGAGATGTATGCCACAACAAATAAAATATTTTGAAAGGCTTGTATACGCTTACCAACTCCATGCTTTAAATGAAAGAGGGAAAATAATGACCAATAAATAAATAAATCAATAAACAAACAAATAAAGGAAAATCAAAAGATGGTAAGTAAGAGAGAGTTTAATCAAATTCTAAGTACAGGATACATGTACTACTGTGCATAGTTGTATGAAATTCACAGGTACCGGATTTGAAATGCTGGTGCAAGTAATTTCATTTCCCCCTGGCAAGAACTTCCCACAATCTCCAGACTTTTTATTATGCCTAGAACTTTCAGAAAAGGATTTTTCTAATGCTATGCAAAAAACTGTTCACAGCTGCACCCTATTGTCATCTTTGCAGAGAGAATGCCTTCATCCGTACACACATAATGGCAAATCCTCTGATCAAAACTTCCTAAGTCACAGTCTAAAGTTCAACTGGGAAGAAAGCATGTAAATACATAATGCAAACTCACACATTAGAACAGAACTGCACAAAATAATGAAGTCAAATTGAATATGATGAGACTGCAGTTTTAGGAGAACAGAATGCCCTCATATTACATGAAATAATACAAAACGGCAATCATTTCCTGGTGGGCTACATTAAACTGCCCTGTTCTTCCCAACTGAAGAATTTCTCTTTAAAAGACAACATGCTTTATCTGTCATCACATAGCAACAGATCAACCTCTTGTAAATCCATCTTGTGTAAGACAATAAACCACCTAGCACCTCACTCTAAAAGTGAAAGTGTGCTGATCTTTCAATTTGCATCTTATAGAAGACAAATAAATGAGTGAGGTACATTATGCAACGGTTAAATGTCATATGAGTCAGTTATCAGACATCAGTAGGAACAAACTAAATATAGTGTGATTTGCTGTATATGTGTACTACCATTTATCATCAAGCTTTATGCACAACACAATGACCTCCTCACTTCTCCAGATAATGGACCAATGTTTTCCTTGATTCCAGACGATTTTCATAATTTCACATCATGTAGTACATAAATTGACAACTCCATGTATAGATTCATGGAATTTATTGCTGTCCTTGAGCAGAGAAACCAATAAACTGAGAATCTTACACAAATTATGCTGAACAGTGCTGATGACATCAGAGCCTCAAATATTTCAGAAATGTAGCAGTGTGAGTGTAATTCCATTACAATATCACTCACTCAACAAGTTCACCTGTGAAGAATCTATGCATGCCTTCTTCTATTGTTCTGCTTCCTTGAGCCCCAACTCACACATTCTTATGGTGAAGCTGCCATGTCATCATCCTTGTTCATTGCAATTTGTTATAAATTTTGAAAACATTCTCATCCCTCACCCATATCACTATAAATTCTGAAATTCTGTTCTCAGTTTAACTAATTTATAGTTGTTCAAATGTTAAAGTCTGAAAATCATCCGGAGGTCCCCTTTAAGAAGAAGCAACACTGACTCTGATTATCATCTAGAAGCACACAATATTTCTTTTCATCAAGTGACAGTAGTTTCCACACAGATGACAATATGTGAAAAGTTCATGAACGGGTCGGGAAGCAAAGCTTTGTCTATTGATATCATGGAGAAAGAGAGTAAAATATAAACAAAACAAAATACGACAGAACTTCCAATTTCTTGCTATAGACATGGGTGAATAGTGCATAGTAAAGAGTTTATTTTTGACTGGATAACTGCCAAATAAATTATATTATGCTAAAGAACTGTACCATACACCATGGATTTTGATGTCCCCTTGAAAAGCGAAATGCGCTAATCCTGGTCAGTGCAAGTACTGGTCATGCTACTGAGGGGAAAACGCTGGCAATCAACACAATTAGAATTACATGTACAATCTTTTTCACTATCAAGTTCAGTTAATTAGCCAACTTCCCTTGCATTGGATGTTTGTTTACATTATCTCAAAGGCATTAATGCCAAAGTGATGTAAGTCATACCTTATCTAATGATCTTTATTTAGAATCTTTCCTTGACTTTCTTGACCAAAAAGAAATAATACCATGTCAACTGATTTAATGCTATGACCAAATCAATGTCTTTGCTTTCAGTGCATATACTTTGACCAAGACTAAATGTCATGCACAAGATTCTCCATCAAGACAGAAATTTTAAAACACTCATATCACAATGTCATCAACATTTATCTCTCATGAATTAAGAAGGCACCAGCTGTGAAAAGAAGAAAAAAAATCACAAAACAACTATTCAATAATCACCTTAATTCATAATTCAATATAAATGAAGTACACTCTATTCTTATGCAGGTATAAACAATACAATCCACAGACACACACACTTTTTTCTAGATTGTCTAGTTTTGGTCATCATTATATCTTGCGATTTAAGTCATAGGTCTTAGGGAGAAGAGTATGTTTTGATATTCCTGTTGATATAAGTTGGGTTGCATAAACTTCACAAGAATTTGACTAAAAAACTTATTTTCTTTTGCCTGAATTTGTCATAGTTGTGCATGGATTATAGCATTACTGTATCAGGATATCAACTGTGCTAAAATCAGCTCACAATGCAAATTGCATTTAACAGTTTTACTGTCCCTCTTCAGTGGCAGTGACTATTTCCTCACAATAATGATAGACAAACCATGATGAGAAGGCATAATACATAACACATGCATGCATATCATCGAGGGAAAAGACTAAACAAAACAAAAGCAGTAATCGAATGTTGCTTCGAACCTAACCCTTGCATGTATGCCCATGATTTTTCATCACGGCTAGAACTAAAACACTGAATAATTGGTGCTTCATTACATCGATGAAGGGCAATCTGTCAATCTGTTGCAAACAACAGCAGCATTCTGAAAACAAGCAGAAAACAAGCAACCTCACTTGCAGCCAGGACAAGTTACCTCTAATCTTTCCATCCCCTCTCCCTTGAGGCTTAACTACCTGCTGACCTGACACCGCTCACTTAATCAACAACTTCCTCTAGCATGCCTCAACTGAGCATGGGATATCCCAGCCTACCACTGTCGGCATTACACACGAAAAAATGACAATGTATTAAAACCACACTGCATCAAGTTCACAGCTAAGATTGTCTACAACACTGGGCAGCAGGCTGCAGCAAGCCCAGGGAGTTTGTTTCTCTCACATTTTATGGCGTGACATTCGCCCGAATGTGACTAACAAGTGGTTCTATTTGCACTTAAGATTTTTGCCAGCGACATTCACAAACACACAAATGAGAATGAGTATGCAGCTGTCATTGATTTGCATCTGTCTTCATTATGTAAGATCACTGAACCATTTGACTCACTGTAATCATTCAAGACATAGAAATGGCAGGGAGGTGTTACAGAGATGGAGTGGCAACTCTTCGTAATTCATGCAAACACATGTTTGGGTTCAAGGCGTTACAATGGGATGTCTAGCATTCCACTAAGCTTGTAAGTCATGCTCGGCACCGCTCTAGTTGCAAGACGAAGTTCGGAGACTAAGAGCGCATTTCACCTTTCCTTGAATTACAAGATTTATTTCACCATAAAATTTTAAATGAAATACTCGAATTGATTTAGAATAGTTTAGGAAAGAATTCAATATTATAAACATGTATTTCTAGTTTCCTCGTAATGCGCAAATCGAAATGAAATGAAAATTAGGCCCTCTTAAAAACCTAATATTTTTCTATAATGCGCACATTTCCGCATGTTACTTTTCTATATTTTAATCCTGGATATTTTGATCTTTCAAATAAAGTACTCTGCTAAAGTGTGTTCCAGCGTGCTTTTAAACTATTTGCTGTTAAAATTGTCAGTTTTACACTGCATTTTGATTCACTGCTCCAATTCAAGGCACACAAATTCATTGTTGCCATCACCTTGAAAGAGAGAGTGAATTATAGTAGGGGCAAGTATTTCTAGATGTGAGAGCACTAGTCCCGATTATTGATGCTCTCTTTTGTCAAAGCACATGGGTAACACCTGTAGCTGAACGCATCCTTCTCGGCGGTGCCGCACATGACTTCAAAGGAGAGCAGCAGTTGTCCCTCCTTCTCTAGCACCTCCCTAGAAATGGCTCTCAAAATTCATATCCAAGGAAGTGAAGAACTAATGTGAACATTTTGTTTGTCTCCTAACAAATTGCACTGGAAGAGATTATGCGCATAAAGAAAAAAAAACAACCTTGTGCCAAGTTTGACTTTGTCACATATTTACAATGCATATCACTTGAAAGAGATTACAGTCACTGATGGAAACAAACTGAGTTTCACTACCAGAGATGATGGCACATAGTTTTTATCTACTTTTCATGTAAGTGTAAAAGAATCAACATGTTCTTTTCTTTCTTTTCCTCTCATCCAGCATTTATCTGTTCCTATCATCATGGTCTATAGAAAGATCACCTTTCACTCATTAGATTATTTATCCTACAAGTTGCTGATCACTCAAATTAGTCAATTTGGAGTTTGGAACATAATAATCTCACAGAAATAAAAAGTCTGTCTTACCAAGTTTCTTGGCACAAGGTGGATTATCTGACAGATATTTAGTATCAGACACCAAATCCTGTTGGCATGGTATCATATATACCTCTTCTGGAGAATGTTGGCAGTTCATTGGTTGAGTGATTTTAACTCCTGCAAACTTGAAGAACTACAAGCAAAACATAACAGAAGTGATGAAAAATTATTCCCCACCCTTCTTCTTCAGGTCTACAGTATTCATCCAATGTAATTCATCCATTTAAAATGTCAAATTGTAAACTCAAACGAAAAAGCTTCATCTACCTCCAAAGTGAGTTGTATTATGGACATTTTCTTTTTTTATTCCATTCCCTCCCCCATTACACACTTTTGATGCACTGCAGAATTTCAATGTTTACAGCTACCATTATTCTACATCAAGGAGGTGCAGGACTGCTGTGATTATGTAATTCTGCCTCATTATTTTTCTGCAATGAAAACCAGAATGACGGCACACCTTATGTTAATATTGTCTGGACTAGGATAAAACAACAAAATCATACTACAAGATGTTTTCAGGGAGCCATGGAGTAATTAGGCCGTTCCAAGTCTCATGCGGGGAAAAAATAAGGAAGACAATTAAAACAGAAAGGACTGACATAGGTGTACCTGTGGGGAATATGGTGAAACTCTTGATGCATAGGCATCGTTTACAATTTCCCAATCATGGCATATCAAACAGACAACTGTCAACTGAGCATACAGTTCTGAACTTCACACATATGTCACACTCACCTCTCAATACATGATACACATCATAAAGAACTGCTACACATCATTACAAAATGCTACAAATGCTACAAAGGGCAAACAGAGTTATACATGTATTGCACTGTCATATTGTGTGGTCATTATAGTGTGCAAACTGCTCCCAAATGTATGTTTACCTTGAGAAATGTACACTGTATGTTAACATAGTCACCTTTCCTTGTTGGGTACACTGTGATCCAACAAAGAACAGCAAATCACGTTACCTGTTCTCCCAGTAAGTACTTAAAAGACATAACATACATGTAGAATACCATCTTCCAGTTATTCCACCTCTTCCTGCTGAAAGAGGCTGGAATGCACATTTTCACCACTATGATATTGTTTACCAATATTTGAGCTAGAGCATGTCATTTGGTCTATAGCTCTTGAACATTTAATTTTGAGACCTGAGCACCAGTGTTTCTGACTCAAGAGGAAAAAAATGTATACGCCACGTAACAAGCTGAGGAGGATGACACTAATTTGATATGATTTATCTGGTTGGCATCAACGTCATCCCATCTGCCAAGAGAGCACATGAATATGTGACTTAAACATGTCATAGTTTGTCCCTTTTTCACATCTGTCACTACACATCTGTAGCTGTCCATGAATGTATGCACTTCACTGCCAATAAAACTTGATACAAACATTAATTCTTGAGACACACGAGGTCTGTTGGATGTGATAAACCATTACAACTGTGACAATTCTGGGAAACTCCATGACACACTGAATATGAGCAGTCACATGCTCTCCTAACTAAGGAAATAAATGATTTAAAGGAATTAACTCTTATCATCACTGTCATTATCACCATTCAATAATTGATATCTATTATGAGTATCTATTTATCATATCTTTCATTACAACCATTATCATTACCTGCATCATCATCATCATCATCATCATTATTATGAATTAATATGTAATTCATTCTTCTGATTTTTGTAAGACAGTTTCCCCTACAATTCATTGAAAAAAATTTTGCCATTGTAAAAAGTAAATGTTGTCCTTCGTTATGTGTAAGATGCTGTCACATCTCCTTCCATACCAGTTTAGGATAAAGAAGAAGCTGCTTCAGGGATTATCTCATCCAGGTACAGGGGTCACACTGGTGTTAACATACTGTAGAAGCTGTCATTTTTGTGTTCAGATATTTTTTGCCAATGAGGTAACAAGCATTTTTAGTGAGATGTTGTTTCCATGATTTTAAACCGAGGCTATCGTTGTGCTTTAACGCCTGTCCGTTCATTCAGCTACTTTATGCGATCAAGATCAGGTTGCAACATTTTCCCATGCTGTTAAATTCTGGGACCCAAAAGTGAATCAAGAAATTCACTTAAATTGAAAAAAAAAAAAAAAAAAAAACACCAGAACAACTCTTAAAGATATTGTTTGATGCCGACACTCTAGGAGATTTTACGACTGCAGCAAGCATACAATTGTACTGATATATTTTTGATGAAATGATTGTAACCACAGGTTGTCTCTGCCTTTGTTTTGGAGAGTTAAGAAAGCTGGTACTTGGGTCACCTTAATACATTCATAAAGCAACATCCTCGCTCTACACAAATACATGTGCACATTTCTGTCTGCACACTGTGACTGTGTTCAATAATTGACAATGAATGAAGTACAATGCTTATGAATATTGGCAATCCATTCATTTCTGTGAGAATGTACATTCAGCATACATAAATCAGAAATTGATATAGCAGCATTTAAAAGATTGTATAACCTAGCCCAGAATCATTCACTAGCCTGTTGATTGAACCACCACATCACCCAACCCTAGGTTTGATCATTGGTAAGTTTAAAGTAGGAACTGCTCACATAAATGCATTCTACAATACGCATGATGTCAAGATTACAAACGGAAGGAGCTCTCCCGAATTAAACCAAACCATGCCAGTCAAAAAGCGGACCACCTCCTGATGTGGTCCAAAAGCGTACTGTACCTTACCGCATCTGTACTGTGCCAGAGAGCACTCCAACACAAACTGATGAAACAAAAAATGTGCCCAGTCATTAACATTTCTTTTTCTCTTATGTTGTAGCATTGTCCTCATTTCTCCAAGCTACAGAGGGCACACACAGATTAGCACAGGTGGGACTTTGTCCAGCATTATTGTAGACCAGAGTGACAAAACCTTTACACCATGCGGCAGCATATTTGACACTGATGCCAAACAGATATCAGACAAAGTCACAAAACAAGATTTAGTTGTGACAGAGGAAGTGGACTTTTTCAGAGCTTGGTCAATGAGAGTGTAGAACTGTGCCAACTCCAGAGAGGCAATTTCCCTATCTACCTCAATGTGCATCAAATGCAAAGAGTTGTGAATCTATATTTCTCAAAAGTAAGCCACCAAACACAAGCTAAAACTCTGCCTTTGGTCATTTTGCAGGTGGCTTTCCTTTGGACTTTGGTTTCAGGTTCCGCACTTTAGGCCTGTCACTGTGAAATGGTTGCGGGCTGCTGCATTTTCCAAGGATGACTTGCTGGAAGATGGAGCATCCTACTCTCTGCATGCCTTCATCCTCCCCTAGCACAGCACCTTGATATCTTATGTCTACTGATTCTCCCTCGGCTTACTTGAGACTGTCAGGATCTCCACTTTCTTGGAGTTCAGGTCAATGCATTTCTTTGTACTGCTGCAAACTACACACACAGTCTCCTGACCCGTTTGGGCTCCGGCAAGCATAGTTAGGATGTCTCCTGTGTCACGCACTCCGAAGCTCCCACATTACTGCTGGGATCTCCCCTCTCAACCTTGGTGGATCCACAGGAACCTCTCCCTGTAATGGCAAAAAATGCAAGCAACAGCATGTAACAGGTCACACCAGTAGTAATTTAATTTTCCTCAAATTAATTGTGTAGCTCTTGTGGCCATAAACATACACAAATATACATTCGCCAAGTATATTTAACTTCATCAATAAAGAAAAAACCATGCTTACAGCTACTTAAAACAGTAGAAAGATTCAAAGAAGATTGTCAATCAGTTGCAATAAATACAACTCATTGCAAGAATTCACTAACTTTAAGATCATTCCTTTTCACTCTTCCCACAAAATTTCTGAGACCAAATAGCTTTGAGCACTATATGTTATCAGACTGCCTAGCACCTAAAAAAGAAAACAACACAGAACACACAAAGACAAAAATTATAAACTATGGTGTGCACTGTATATTCACCTTGTACATCTGTGGTGCAATATAAGTTTCATGTATTCACAGACTTCTTCCATTAATTAATTTCTTTAAAAGGGCATCTCTGTATTCTCTAGGTGTCTGACTGCAAGTGAACATGCCTCTGGTTTGCTTACTTTTTTTTTCAGATTAATGTTTGATAATGAAGGCTATGTAGCATCTCTGAAGTCAAGCACCATACTCAACATCAGCAATGTAATGTTTTGCTTGTCAGTGATGATGCTTTTGCCAGAATTTGTTATTTTACCTGTGGAACGATATTGCGGTATATTCTCCTCATGCCGACTCGCCTTCGTCCATTTTTCTTGCTCTTTGCTGGTGCTTCCTCATAGAACTCATGCGCCACCTGACCATCTTCATCTATATACATGGAACTTCAAATTATCAAGAAAGAAAGAAAAGAAAATGAGTAAAACGCTGTCAAATATGTCTTCAAAATATCTGAAAACTTCTTTGTAATATAGGAATATGAATTTGATCTAGCCCAATCATAATTTTTTATAGGAATACCTACGCTGCATACATCATCTGCTCCAAAACGATATTCAATATTACATCCTACTGTATGTTAGTTCTGTAACACTGACAGGACCTACCAGCATTCACTCATGCAGTGCACTGTGTTTACTATAAATGGTTCATTAATTTCTACATAGTGTGTAGTGATATGGCCCTGGTTATCAGTGATGGTCGTTATCTTCATTTTTTTTAGTATTGAATTAAGCAACTCCCACCTTGTGAACTTAAATGAACTGTAGTTTTTTTCATCTTGATGTTCACTTTCAACACTGAACCACTGTATTAAATTTTGATTTCTAACTTCCACATGTTGTATGCCCCATCATCCCCTTTCTCTTGTGGCTGAAGCCTGTTTTATGATTGTGCCAAATAGGTCTAGGTTGTCCTACTGCATACTGTACTTCAATCCAGTCTGCTGACTTTCATGCAAAAAGTCAAGGACAGGAAATCATTACGGTATTTTAAATCTAGTCCAAGTCCATAAGGATAGGACTGTTAACTTTTGTTGACTGTATAGACTTGGATAGTGTATAAATGCATGCGTGTGTGACACATCATGTGCATTTATGACAGAAGCCTTGATCTATACAATGACAGTTAACACCACCAACCTGTACAGATCCATAGGGGAATAAATGAACACACAGGATGTATATGCATGCCAACACTAAAACAGCAAATAAAGTTTACTAATTATAGTAGCTCTTTCAGTATATACTAGGTATAACAGTACTCGATTTAATCTTCCTTGGATAAATGGAACCCTCAAGCGACTAATTAGAAAGAAAAATAGGGCATTTTGTAGTGCCAAAACAGATGGATCTCAGCGGAACTGGTGCCGTTATAGGAAGCTTCATAAGCAAGTTCGAAAAGAACTTCGAAAAGCTGAACAATACTATTTAGGAACAACAGTTTTTGACTCACTCACTTCCAACCCCAAGAAATTTTGGTCATTTATCAAGCAAAAGAGGCGTGACACAAATGGTATATCGGCTTTATATTCCACGGGAAAATTAGCCCATACAGCTCGTGAAAAAGCTGAAGTCTTTTAGTGATCAATATCAATCAGTTTTCACTAAGAAGATTTGACCAATGTTCCTCATATGGGTCAGAGACAAATTCCAATAATATCAGATTTGATTATTTCTACAGAAGGTATTATGAAACTTCTCAAGAATTTAGATGTAAATAAAGCCTCAGGCCCAGACGGTATTTCTCCTAAATTTCTCAAGTCATGTGCTGCACAAGTAGCACCTATATTGCAAGTCATATTTACACAAAGTCTTCAGACTGGCACATTACCCCGAGATTGGAGACAAGCCAACATAAATGCTTTGTATAAGAAGGGCAGTAGATCCGACCCAGCCAACTACAGGCCGGTATCCCTCACATCCATCTGCTGCAAAGTCTTGGAACATGTTATTTATTGTCACATTATGCGCCATCTAGAGGATAAAAATATCCTCAGTAACACACAACATGGATTCAGATCCAGACGGTCATGTGAGTCCCAACTGATCACAACAATTCATCATATTTTCTCCTCTGTCGAAACCACTAAGCAAGTTGACGCTGTTGTGTTAGACTTTGCGAAAGCGTTTGATACTGTACCACATCAGAGGCTCCTTCATTACCTCAAGCATCTTGGAATCCAGGGCTCACTACTTTCATGGATTTCACACTTTCTCACAGAAAGGGAACAAACAGTCGTAGTCCAAGGGTCATCCTTAAGACCTGTTCATGTTTCTTCAGGAGTGCCCCAAGGCACTGTTCTGGGCCCATTGCTTTTCTTATCATATATCAATAATCTCCTTGATCAAGTTTCATCCAACGTCTGCTTATTCGCAGACATTTGTGTAGTTTACCGTCCCATTAAGACGCATAAAGATTGTGTCACATAATGCACCGAGAAATGTTACACTATAAGCATATAAGAGTCTAGTGCGTCCCCACTTGGAGTATTGCTGTACAGTGTGGGACCCCTTCACTCAACGTAACATCTCTAAGATTCAAGCAGTACAAAATAGAGCAGCAAGATTCATCTGTATGACTGTAATGATTACAAGTGGCAGTCTTCTGTCTCCGGAATGATAAAGGATCTCAAACTTCATCCACTCCCAGAACGACGCAAGCTTTTAAGGCTATCAACATTTCACAAAATAAAGCACGGTAACATTGATTTAAAGCTCAAGGATTATATCAGCCCCGCTTAAGCACCGAGAGGTATGACAACCCGAAGTTACAAGTATCATCCTGATAATTATTCTAACGTTACTTCACACGGTTTTTCAACTGCTCTCGCCAACTCCTTCTTCCATAGCATAGAACAGCGAAGGACTGGAATAATCTGCCGAGTAATATAAAGCACATTCATAAATTTGACACATTTAAAGAAGCGCTCCTCCGTTGTGATTAGCTGCACATCACACCACAGTGCTGAGTGATACTCTATCCAGAGTTTTTCAGCGTATTCATCAAGATCCAGATCCAGATAGGCCTACAGAGTTTCAATGCTTTGACCTTTTGCTTTGTCCTTTGAATGAATCAACGCTTCAAATTAGTTGACTACAACTTACAAGAATAAAGATTGCAGAATAAGCGATGTGAGTCGACATATTCCAAACATGCATTTACTCATCAAACGTGTGCATATATCTTGCAGTTGTTTCTGCTTACCTTGTTCTGGTTAAAACAAATGGATTCGCCAATTTCCTCACTTTGAACGGTCTTCCATTCTCACTGGCTTCACTACCGCTATCTGTGTTGTCATTTACCGTCGAGTGGCCGTAACCCATGTATTGCGACACCGGCGAAACAACCTTCTGCATAAGCGACGATGACCTGCTGCCCATTTTGAGGTAATTAGCTGTAAAAAGGCGCACTCTTTACATCTAAGATGTGTTCTTCATAATCTTCAAGAAGGAATAAAGCAACTATTTCGCTATTTGGACCTGATATTGACTAAATCAGGCATTATGCATTACTTTTCTTGACGTATCGATGAGCTTCGCGCTGTGAGAGATATTGGTTAATCGTACACCTACGATTCGTCTATGGTATCTTTCATGCGCGCAATATCATTTCCTTCAGGGGTTTAATTTCTTCTCGTTAAGGCAGCCCCTTGCGCTCCTTATTGCGACTTCTGTATTATATACAGCGACATATCAAAATTGTGCTCCGCGTTCTGACACGCTTGGAAAGAATGAAATTGGACACTAAATTTTGATGAAAGCAAAATGTCTGTTCATTCAACAACATTGCCTTTCATTTTTCCTTTCGTGGCACGCATAAACTCGTGTATTCAATTCAGTGGAGATCGAAAGATACTGAGCGGGATAAAGAGAAGTTAAATATGATATAAAAAGTAATATTTCAGATTAAAAAAGAGCTGTAGAATTTTCGCGAATATCGGACCTAAATGAAACTATTGGTGGCATTTTTACAGTTCACAAGTTTGATGAGTTGGGTGGCCTGGATGTGATAATGGCGCAATCCTACTGATACTCACTAAATTTCATCGTTTTAACATTGTTTAAGGCAAAATAAGATGCATCGTATCCTTTGCATCATAACTGTAGACTTCAAACATAAACTAATCGATAGGAGGCCTAATTGCTATCTCGAGGAATCTGTTGGTGCTAGATAGGTCCTAATCGTTTAAATAACAACAGCTACGTTGGTCGAAGAAAGTGGGTGTTAATTTAGAGGGGGAAAATCAGTTCGTTTTGATTGAAATCATCATCACTTCGATCCTATGTTTGTTTTAGACATTTCTGCACATAGTAGGCCTACCTATATGCAATCAGGTGAATATATTTGGTAGATTTTGTGTTATTTTTCAAATGGGTAATGATAATTTAGAATCATAATTGAGGCATAATTGGGCGTAATTTGTGTGCGTGTATAGGGGGGGGGGGCATCTGCTTCCATTGATGACTAATACGAAATCAAAATAAAAAACAAAACAAAAAGACAGTATCCACAGAGCGGTTGCAACCGATTAATCATTAATGAAAATATGAAATTAAACTTTTAAATTCCATAGCTTATTTTGCTTCATAAGCTCATTGAATGAACATCCAAGATTCTGTTTGTTATATGGCATTTACTTTATAGATGTGTTGTTATCTAATAAAAGTAAGCATATAATGGCTCTTTTTCATAGTGTATTAATCCCAGGAAGAATAGACACGTTCTTATTTCCCAGCGAGCCCTGTCATGAACAACGGATTTAATCTGATGATCAGTCTCCCAATATCAGACCAACTTCACACTGAAGACCCACGAATTAACAGTATCAAAAATACTATTTTAGGCCTATATTCTGTAAGTACCAAAGTAGCTTGGGTATTTTATATTCAAAATGTTTTGTCAATCACAGCCTGTTCATTACTATTTGATCTGTGGTGAGGCGACCTGCACGTCATTCGTTGATCAACGTATAGGCCCTATGTATACGAACGGTTGGAATAAAAAAAAAAAAAAAATGGGCTGATAAGCTTTCGACCCTGTAGCAGAGTCTTTGATAGATCTAAAGGCAAACTATACACTCTTGTCTTATGATGGAATATTCATAGCGCCCTCTCTCCATTATTTGCGCTGTTACTGACAGCGAGGCTTGCGATTGCCTACTCGAGTACTCGACACTTAATACCCGATGGAAAATGAATGTGTATCGAAAATGTAGTATTAAAGACAAACTGAATGATTCATGAATAGCTCATCCAAAAGCATTATATTATTATATCATGCAGTATCAGTTTGATGATTAGTTTTGGTATTTCTCTCTCCCTCTCTCTCTCTCTCTCTCTTCTTTTCTTTTATGTTTATTTATTTATTTATTCATTTTGCTTGTATCTCTGGTAATGATCATGTAGGCCTATAAAATCGATCTATCGGAGATATACATTGTTTCATGATGTTATATCAATCGATCTATTCGTCCCTCGGATCCTAGTGGAGGTCCCGTCCGGTCGGTAAATAGTCAAAGATCCTATTTCATTTAGTAAAATATCAAAGATCGCGGGGCGCTAACCCTTTGAAGTGGCCCACTGGCATGACTGTATGGGCTACCGGGTTAGCGCCCTGCTCTTAGGCCCACCGACCTACCCATACACAATACGATTGAAACAATACAATGACAGGAAAGAATAATACAGTGAATATCCACAAAGAAAACGGGCAAAGTGATAGATACCGACCCCCGTGATTCGCCCCACGTGACTATACCAGTTTCATTCGTCGGAATTAGTCTGAAAAATAATGATACATCTGCTTTCCAGGAGGGTATTCCGAACACTTTCACATTATGCTTCAGATTAACTTTTTAATGTTTCATATCCTTTTGTCATTTTATTAAGTTTCATTTCATTATAAAACAAACAAAATATATTCGATATTCTATAGCGTTGGAGATGAATCTTCAAATTGCTCAGAAAGATGGCGTCATCGAACTCCGATTATCAAAGGCACTATAAGGGCACCTGTGACATTGTTTTGAGCATCAATAGAAAAAAAAAATGACAGCTGTTTGATTAATCACAGCAGTTGGAACTTCATCTCTTGAACCTCATATTATAGCTGAAATCAATTCACGGTATGCCATTATTGCTACAACACTCAGATGAATTTAGGTTGCACCTGTACCAACAATTCATGGCATACCAATATATAAGGGAGGAAGACGTGATGGATGGAACATTTTGATACAACATTATAAACATGGAATTTTCCTCTTTTAGCGTGCCTGCCTGCAATATACATCCAGAAACTGTACCTCGTATAGTATAATTCTTGGAAAACTACCGCACGTGTGACAAACACACAGCTCTCACGCACGCACGCACACACACACACACACACACACGCTAATACACACATCCAAGTCATTACTAACGTAATTTATATTTGATAAATCTGCGGGATCTGCAGGAGGCAGAACAAACTGAAGACTGAAGGGGAAGGAAGGAGAAGGAGAAGAAAGCACATGCAGGGAGGATATTTCAGTTGGTAAATCTATCAGATGTCCATTGAATATCGATGTCGTACCTTGCATCATGCCCCTAGTACCTTTAGGATCTTTAAACTTCGATTGTCTACCTCATCGGACATTTGGGGGTATGTATTAAAAAAAAAAAAGGCTATAAAAAATGTGCCGGTTCTCATAACATTTTACTTTGCGTTCGGAATTCGATTCTTTGCATTCTCTCATACTGCACTGGGTGACTTCCAGTCGCACTGAGTGTCTTATGATTTTGTTAATTATGTGATGTACTCAGAATTTCAGTGTATGCAATTTGAGCTTAATGGTAATTTTGATACTGAACCTTAACTGGCTTTAAAATGTTCACACGGCATAAAAGATGCGTCGTCTGAAAGTTACACTTGTGCTTTTGTCGTCTCCTAAATATTGAAATAAACTTAATTAATCATTGGTTTTCGATAAGCGGCAACATAAAACTTTAAGTATTTCATGTTTTTAGGGTTTTTACAAAATACTGTCATTCTCAGTTGTGTTGCTCGCAAAAACTTTCGTAATTTTGGGAACGATGGCTCAGTAAGGCATTTTTTATACCGGGGATAGGCCTATTATACTGTGGCAGATCGCAGCTCAGCTCCTAGGTTGTTTCATTCACCATTCCTCTTTGTTTCTGTAATCATCATCATCATCATCATCATCATCATCATCATCATCATCATCACCATCATCATCATCATCATCACCATCATCACAGAGCGAATTTCCAAAGTGGTGAATGGGTGCTCTTTTAACCACCAACTCGCCGCCGGCTTCACTATGTGTATAATACATGCAGATGATAGCCAGAGATCCCGCAGAAATCTTCTCACTTTCCAACTTCCTCATTGCTTTATACAAACGATCTATGTGTTCATGTATCTGAATGAAATACTGCTCGCAATTCATATCAAACATGTCAAAGTTGATATTCTTTTTGGGTGTTGCAAAAGTATATACCCTATCCTTATCAAATCTTCTCAAATCCGGTACAGTCAAGGCTCGTTTAGATTTGTTCCAATAGCGAGTGTGTTGGCCTATATCGCATTAACATGGGTTGTTTATATCCGAGATGTATAATGAGAAACAATATATACTTATCCCCGCAATGAAATTAATACTAATGGCGAGGAGAAAATAATATAAAATGACGATGTCGACCGCAATAAGTACCAAAATAGATATATATATACTGTATTGTCAAATTAAAGTTTAGGATTTCATTAATCGACGCATTCATAGATAAGTGACAAAATCCTTTCCTTATTTTGTCATTATAGAAAAACAACAACCTAAAATTCTGCAGTATCAATTCACAAAATATGCTGTGGAATTACACTTTATTCTTTATTTCACCGTAACAGCCACGTACATAATTATCCCACTAGACAATCTAAAGAATTTCATCTTCCCTTAGTTAGAACTGTACACACTCAAAATACATTTGTTTATACCGGACCCAGATTTTGGAATAGCTTAGATAATGATCTAAAAGAATCTGTGAAGTTAATTACATTTAAGTATAAACTCAAAAAACATTTGTTTTCTAAATATACCAGTTAATTCTGTTCATTGAAAAAACCCGTCATGTTTCACTTTTCCTTGAGATTTTGTAGTGTGTCCACAGACCTTTTCCATCCCTCTCCTTTTCCTTCTCTATTCTTCCCTGCTACTTTTTCCTTGTTCTTCGTTGTCCAGTATCTGTCTGAGTGCATTTCCTCAAATTTTGTTATTTCTGTGTATTGTGTTATGGTTGTTGTCGTCGTTATGTTTTTTGTGGCCGATTGCATATCTTTTTCCATTCAATTTTCCTGGCACACCTGGCCCCATAGTGTCTGTGCCACAAATGTGATTTGTTATATAGTTTATACGATTGCATCCTAAAATCCTAGTAAGTATTGTTCATAGTATCAACATCATTATATCAATTAGTAAAATGTACAATAGTATGTAGAAGAATTTAAATGAATATGTCTATTTGGTATAACAAATTGGTGCTGTTGTTGTTTTGTTCCAGTGTTCCACGTTTTACAAGCGTGGCTTTTTTAGTGGAACACTGTTTTCCATCATCATGATCATTGTGATTATTTACTATTTTTGTTGCAATGACAAAGTGCATTGTTTTTTTTTACGACATCATTCGTGTATAATATACTTTATATTGTATTGAAAAAATCCTTTATCGGACGAGTGTAAGAGAAATGAAAAAAAAATGTATCTCTTTGGATTATGTCAACTTTTTCTTTTCTTTTCTTTGTGATGATGGAAATAAATAAACTATTGAATTGAATTGAATTGAATTAAAGCAGGGCCGGCGGAGCGTTTTCAAAAGTGGGGGGGGGGGGGGGAGCAATCCCCCCTCCCCCGGTTCCGCCGGCCATTAAAAATTAATTTGTCAGCACTTTAATGCAACTCCCAGGCCTCACCTTGGTAACTTTCGATGGATTAAAAAAATACAATAGTTTAACTATCCGTACTTCCTCAGTAAAATGCATCATGGTATATCGAATTAGCGGCTATTTAGTCACAAAACTGCAGTTCATTTACTTCTTATATCTTATGAGCCGGAGAGATGTAATATAGAATTTCCAGTGTTTCGGCCCTCACGAGTCCTTTCCCAAGTTGTCATGGGAACCATTACTTAGTATGCATACGTATTATATCTTTGGAATATCCCTCAATAGGTCGGCTATGATGAGGAGAACATTATGGCCTGCTTGATAAATTTAACTCCATCCTCTCCCCTCATCGCAGCTAAGAATGGTTCAACTCCTGTACACGGAATCCAATCAAATTGTAGCGCGAAGAAAATGCGGAAATTAGGTTTTGTTCCTAAAGAAACCGAAGAGACCCACTAAACTGGAATTATCCGAGATGAACCACCTTTCTGTAACAGGTGTCTATGCATTACCACAAAAGCACAGATCACCAGGAGCGGGATGAGAAGATGTCATACAGTTTATCTGATCCTTAGGGCATTACTTTGAAGGGCCCAGATTCTGGGCCCCATCATCATCACTATCGTGGCGCAATAATATGTACAAATCAAATTCGATTGTGTACAGCCGAAATATAATGTTTATCCTGAGTTCCAAACTGAGTCTGGAAATCTTTACCCCTTCCCAACCCCGCTAAATTGGGAGGGGTCACAAAGGCCATTGTCGACCACTTGGAAAAGTATAGACAGGCTCCATGTTTCCTGATCGTGTCTTCAAAGAAGAAGAAGAAGAAGAAGAAGAAGAAGAAGAAGATGTGTAACATCCTGGATTGCGTATCTAGAGCTGTAGGTCCAAATTGGGCAGATCGTTTATAATTCAAGAGCTTATACATATTACATGGATGAATAATGAAAAAGCAATGAAAAATGAAAAAGCAGAGAGGAGAAAAGAAACATTAGACCCTATTGAAGTAGAGGAAAATTCACTTACTTTATCAATGATACAAAGAAATATTTGATGGATGAATGGAGCCATAAACTATTTCATTAAGCTCCTTATCACAATGTGGTATTTTCTAAAAATGAATACCGTGCATGCACGCTTCTGCGTGACTTTCCATCAAACGACACAGAATGAATGACAGGTGTCAATATTTTGAACTCTAAAGGCGGTGTCACACCTGTCCGGGCAAGCTACGCGGGCTTGTGGCGAGGAGGTAGTTTAAAGCACGTAGAAGATTTTCCGCGGGCGGACAAGAATGTTTGCAATTTTTGCACTTGTTTCTTACTTACTAGACGCGTGCTACTTAGCTTCTACTTGCGTGCGTTCCGTGTGACTCGCGTGAGAGCTTTGAAACCGATCCATTTTCTGTTACGAGCGACTTACGGGGATTGCGAAGTACCTGCTTTGGAGTTGCCTGTGAGGTGCTACCGGTAAGGGTTTCCTACTTGTGTTCTGCGCGTACCTCTACGGGCAACTCCCGTGACTCTTCCGGAACAAGTTTTGAGCATGCTCAAGGCCTTGTCATACCGTATCTGGGGAAGTTTTGCGGCTTGACTTGCGGGGAAACAAATTTGCTACCCGGAGCTCTCCGCAGTTGGCCCGAACTTGACAGTACCTAGCACTTATCTCGTCGTTAGTTGCCCGAAGGTGCGCACGCTAGTCCAATTTTCCCGCAGCAAAGTTTTGAGCATGACCAAAACTATTTCCGGATGAGTCGCGAGGATTGCCCGAAGAGTTCCACGTAGACCACCCGTAGGAGAGCCGTAGCCGCCGCAATTCACAGGCATTTGACCCACTTGAAATAGGTAAGTTGCCCGCTGATCTATGCCTATGTGAAGGGAGTGCGTGCCATTTGTGGGCTCATTCTCTTCTTTGTCCTCTGTCCTCTGTGGCGTCGAGGACTACCATGGTCCCTTTCGGACAGGACTTCATCCGCCGAATGGACTTCAGCAGCAATTTGATGCATTTGCTTGTGAATCTTCCGGGCTTTGTGGCTGTCCATCCACTGGACGTTCTCTGCTTTTGTGCACTTTCCGTCTACGGGGCATCTTCACTTCTTGAAAGCTAGTTGACAAATGATTGTTTGCCCATCCACTCTAACCAGCCTATTGTTCAGGCTAGCACTCACCTCGCAGGCGACTAGTACGCAGATAACACGCAGTTGTGGCGCAGGTACTTCGCAGAGCCCGTATGTCGCCCGTAACTGACATAAAAGAAGCTATCACGAAGCTATCACGTGACACCCACGCGCCTAACATGCAGTTCAACGGAATACACGCAAGAAGGACTTAGGTATCACGCGTTTATCATGTAATACCCACGCCAAACTCGCCCTAAACCTTGTCCGGCCGCAGAAATTATTCTGCGTGCTGAAAAATTCCCATACGCAATAAGCCCGCTTAGCTGGTGTGACAGGGCCTTTTTTGGCAGCGGGTAAATAGAGCCAGCGTGCGCACCTCCGGGTAACTACTTTTGAGATACATGCTAGGTACTGTCATGTGCGGGTCATCTGCGGGGACCTCCGGAGAGCAAAAATGTTCTTCGGAAGTCGCACGCAAGGCTGGTGTGACACGGCCTTAAACGTGCCTTCTACGCCCTCTGCCTTTTATCAAATAGCACATGGACGTGCTGCGATTTCATCAGAGTGGGATTTCGTAATACTTTGTACCAATCAGTAGAGCGTGTGAACGTGGCGACCCATGCATGCTATTGCGCTACGCACTTTTCCCATCCCGATACCACCACCAACACATTGCTACAATCACAAGATTATACCGGTACCAGTGAGTGCAGTGGAGGTCGAAAAGGGGTACAACACATGTGATAGTAGTGCAGATGCCGCTACGCTAGAACAGTGCTGGCGCGTGGGCGCTGGTATCATCTCCCAGTTGGTACTTTAGGACCGCTACTAAACACTAGTACAACGTAGTACCTGGTAGAGTGGTTGTAAAATGATCAAGGTTTGTTCAAGTGTAAGCACGGATATCCACAGCCAATGCGCGCTATTACAATTTGTATAGAAGAACTGTGTGTAACCTGTAGTTACTCGTGGTAAAGCAATACGCCAGCTCTGCCAGCCAGTGACAGTAAGTGTCCGACTACTGCCTAATCCCGTCGTCTTGTGATCATACATCACCGTACCGTGGACTACAGGATCCGGAATGAATGGGTCCAGTGCAGTGATTGACAACCGGATATAAACTCTAGTCTACGAAGAAAAGGTAGGAATCTACTGTATTCTGGAGTGGTATGTTGTATGTAAAACGTGGTCAATGAAGGCTTCGCGTCATTGCACCTAGAGCCTAGAGGGTTCTACACTGAATGTATTTTAACTGTAGCTTTCTATACTGTACTGGGCTGTTGTGTTGGAATACATGCTAGGATCTATAAAAATAACCTAACAGTTAGATCCTATAAATTATGCTTCTTTTAGTCACTCAAATGGGACAGCATAGAGAAAAGATGCCTAATCCAAACTTGAGGCTAACCACACTCCGTAAGATACAACACAGAACTTTGTTTACCATGTTGGCATGTGGTAACTTACATGTAAAATTTTATACCATCATATCAGGAGGCTATCTTCAGAAGAAAAGTCTAAGAAGTAGGTGAACACAACACAAGCAGTTATGTTTCAATGCTCATCAACATCATTCGCAGAATCCTTTTTCCCTGAAGCCATGAAACTCTGGAATGCTCTTTCCCGGCATACCGCGGACATGAAATGCAGCAAGACTTTCAAATCTACATTTCAAAACTTATTCAAATTGTGTCATTACGGTATCTTCACTTCTGTCCACTCTCGTTGTACCTGGGCCAAGTTTTACAACTTGTACTTCCAGCTATAGTCCATAGAGGACCTCTTGGAAGTGAGGAACACAAGGCAAGGTACAAGGCGCAAGGTACGATTTGTTTTGCAGAGAGCCTAGCTAATGTCCGCGTCTGTGAGTACAAGTGTGTTGTTGGACAGTGGGTAAACAAACACGTTGATGTGTGTGACTTTGCAGGATGTAACAGTTAACACCGAAGCTGCCTTGGTCGATTCTTGGCCTGAGCCTTGGCCATACAAACACGTTGATGTGTGTCACTTCGCAGGACGTAACGGTTAACACCGAAGCTGCTTATCGGTTGATCCCTGGCCCGAGCTCTGGCCCGAGCCCTGGCCCTGAGGCATGCATGAGGATGTGCTGTCCGATCCTCCTCACTTCCCTCGTATCCCCCTCACACCTGGCTGGTTCCATGACATTTGCTCATTCAACAATTTACCGAAAGATCAGTCTGTGTCTTCTTGTCAGGGATATATTCCGCGGAGGCTACATCTGACTTCATGGAATGAGAGCCATAAATGTCAAAAAATGATAAAAGACTCCTCTGCACAGACGGATTTTTCTGTCTAATTCAACAATTGCTTCCATGAAATATATATAACACATGCTAAGCCAAACATAAATTTTGCCCACAAACCAGGGAGGTGCACAAATACAGTGTGTGTATCTTCTTTTGTCATGCATTTAAACCCTATAAATCCTAATCCTCACGTCAAAATAACCCTAGAAGTAACACCATATCACAACCTGACTACATAATGTATAGTATGTACAACCCTGTCGGTGTTCAGAAGTCGCGACAGGGCTGTACCAGTCGAAATCTGAAAGATCACGATATTCCGTCCACCAATAGGAATTTTTAATTCATCACATCATGTTTGTTATTCGGACCTACAGTATGTATTCACCATCTTAATCACTTTATCTTGCATGGGTGTCTGTTATCAATATTGACATCCACATTTACAACTTACCATGAACAAATATATACGGTACTCGTAAGTTAGGGTCAGACCCTGTGCTTTGCATGACATCTGGTCGTACTAATCACAACCCTAACCCTAACCCTAACCCTAACCCTAAGTCCTTGAAGAAAATAATACTGGAGCAATTGTCACAACAGCAAAGTCGTGTCACCCACCTGTTACCTGACTTTCAATGCCACCACAGGTATAGTGCTACTGGTCTCGGCCCCCCTACCCCCCCCCCCCCCCCCTCCTCAAAGCCATCCTGTTAAGTTGGGGGAGGGTCACAATCAGAGCTGAAAGTGGGCAGCTCCATTCTGGCATTTGCACTTTTGTAGTACTGGTTTGGCACAGATGACAGAGACAGTCACTACAGGTGTAAATTCTAGTGGACCTCTTTTTACTAGTGTAGCATTGAATAGAATAACATACAGCATGTACCTTGGTTGGATAACATACCTAGTGTACCTTAGAAGTGGGTGTAAAGTTAAACCAAGCTTACTTGCCCCTTGGTGTCATTGTAACATGAACTTGATATTCCACTCTTTAGAGAGATGAAATTATTCAATCCATTGTGCAGCCGAGTTGAATGGATCCTTTCATCTTTCACCTCGTGACATATTCTGTCCATTGTAATCATAAGCAGTCATTATTTGTGTACCTGTCCTTGGACTTTGCATCTCCACAGCTACAATGTACAATGCATTGGTGGACAACTTCAATGCAACCCCACATTTAAGCAGTACATACCCATCACAAAGGGTTTCAGTTTTAATTAGGTGACAAAGTTGAAGTAAAGCAATCAGTCCATTTGTCACAACAAAAAGGGGATGTGAAAATTAAATTTGGCAGTATGTACTGATACAGTATAAGTACTGTAAGTTTATTTCTAACACATACCGTCATGATATTTGATGATGCTACACCGTGGGCTTCTAAATGTCACTTTTTCACACCCAGTGAAGCCACAAAAAGACAGAAAAGAAGGGAAAAGAGAATTCAGTGAAATGCTGAGGTCTCTGTATTTTGTCATGTACACCATCCATGCAATTTGCTCCACTGCCTTAATCCATTGTAAATGTAAGGCCCCAGTCACATATAAACATGGATCCTCAAGGATCTACTCGGTGATCTGGAGAGATCCTGGAAGATCCGGGGAGATCCAGCATAGTTTCGACCTCGATGGAGTGTCGACGAGCATTGATATGACTGTACACATGATATCGACATAGCAGCCACACGGACCATCCCGGATTGCTCTGCCAACACGGCAATTCCCAGATGACGCTGGATGTTTTTGACTTCCAAAAGTTGCCGTGTTGGCCTCCTGGATGTTTCTGGATCTACACAGACATACACAGATGTCCAAGGATGTCCAAGGCGTCAACGCGGATCTCTCCCCGGATCAGATCCGGGGTGATCCGGGCTGATCTGGGATGTCTATGTGACCAGGGCTTTAAAATGAAAAAGTGAGAAGCATTCTGAGCAAGACGGTGTTCACAATTCACTGAGTAAGAGAGTTTGAGCAGTTCATACAATTTAATGTAATACTTTAGCAGAAGCTGATAAAGACACTGTACTTACTGTGTGATATCTACAGGCTATTGGATTGGTGTTAGTGCTGAAAGGTGGGAGAGGAAGGGGCCTGTGGTTCAATATGCTTGTTAAGAAATCAAAATCATTTTAAGCATCAGAAGTAAACATTGATTGCTTGTCTAACCCCTTTATAGCGGTCAAATGATTGAAATTGGTAAGTGGTTTCTCTTGTATCACTTTGATCAATAGACACAGAACTTAGGACTTGGTGGATTTTTATGCCCCTCCAGCATAGTGGTGACAATGACGGGTCAATGTCTGGTGTAAGAAAATGAAGGGCAAATGCATTCATATAGATGGTAGAGTAGTAGGTACAATTTGTAAATCAAATGATGAAAACACTTTCTTGGGTTATCGGGATGTAAGGATTCTGTTGTGTGACTGTAAACTGCAGTATTGTTGCATTGCTTAATAGTGTCTTAATATCACATTGTAAAAGCATCTTTGCCTGTTTGGTGGGTCTTTTATACAACTGTGTGGAACCAAGACAAAGACATTGTATGTGTACAAGGTACATTTGTACATTGAAACTGTGGCAGGAAGGTAGACCTGTCTTGTCTTTCTGTGGCTTCCTCGCAGACACAATGGAGAAATACGAGTCGAGAAGTTCAAATAGATTGATCTGAATTTGTACCTGAGACATGGCTGCGTTTTTTTGTTTGACAAAATTCTATCACTCAGTTGCATCCCTTGATTAAAAATTAGAAGAGAGTTTAACATAAAAGGGAAGATCAGATGTATCTTGTTTGTTTCCCAAATAACCAAAGTAGTTGGCGGTTGTAATATGATAAGCAATGTTTTCAATCATACACCTCCCATTTGGGCTAAAGATCCCGGACGTCCAGTAGTGAAATGGGTGGTATGTATGTACAGTTTGTACACTGTTGGCATTTAGGTATAATAGTCACAAGTTCCTTGTCACAAGATTTTGACTTCCTTTCACATCGATGTCAGGATGCACATTCTGTGTACTGCATGCACAATTGCCTACATTGTACCTGGACAATCCCACAATAACTATTCCCTTTTCGACTTTTGATATTTGAGCTTTGATGATAATTCAGATTTGCCTCCTTATGTTTATATATTTTATATATTTTTATATATTTTCTTGAAAAGAATAAGTGTGAGAGATAGTATAGATAACATTGAGTTCATTCAATGGGCAGATTTTTTGTTATATCACATTAAACGTCAATTTAGACAGTAAAACAGGCATAGAAAACGGGACATTTTAAGTATCAGAAATCTAAACAGTAATCTAAGAAAAATTGGCAATGAAACCGAATCCAGAACAGTTCCATTGTACAATCTACATCAAATTTGAAATAAGAAATGTCTCTACCTTTCAGATTTACTTCATTTATTAAATGAAAATGGATTTCAGTTATAGCCTGTATGATATAGGCAGTCTGTCCATCCCGTTACATACCTTCACCTGTTAATTTCTTTTGTTCCCAGTGGGCAGAAAGAGAGTTTTGGTGATTAAGTAGTTTCATTACGGGATAAGTTGAAATATTTTAACCAAAACTAGCTTAGCTTGAAAGCAAATTTAATGCAATTGGCAATCAAACTTAAGTGTTGCTTTGTCTGTCCACTTTTTGAAGGTATGTAACAGATTTTAAGGAGACTCATTTTTTGAAAAATAAGCCATATCAGTGCAGTTGCGTGGATTCATAAGACATGCCAGGCCAGTGTCTACATAATCAGTATACTTCCACTCCCTAGGGAAGTCCCACAAGTTTCTGCTGTGACTTGACTTAAGTCAGTTTATTAGACCCCGTTTACAGTGCGAGGCTCGGCCGCGGCTCGGCCGCGGCCGAGCCCAGCCCCGCTTCAGTGTAAACGCACAAAAGGCCAAATGCGAGGCCAAAATTGGCCTCGCATTTGGCCTCGCTCTGGCCTCTTCTTGCTGTAAACGCAAACTGGGCCAAATGCGCGGCCAATTTTAGTCTGGCTTCCAGACCCTCTGCCCGTACTATTTCGCTATTTACGATATTACCCCCCTCAACGTGGAAAACTAGTATAGTTTAAGGTGGTTTTGTCCTGCAAAGGATTTTTCCTTCGGCAAAGGCCTTTGCCCGAACGGCGACTTCGTCGCCACGGAATCCAGTTGGCAAAGGGTCTGAAAACCAGGCTATACCAAATTGCATTTGTTTACAAGCAGAGCGCCACTAAGTGTATGACAAAATATTGAAAGGTTTGAATTAAAAGCGCGGCCGAGCCCAGCAGTGTAAACGGACAAAATTGCGAGGCTCGGCCACACTGTAAACGGGGTCTAAGTCAAATGTGTGGTAGACCATTCAGCACATTCCCTATTTGGTCATTGGGCAGAGGGGAATGTTTATGAGATTACTTCACCCAGTTGTATGTTAGTGTGACAGCTGTTCATGTACAAACAAGGCCTGCAGAACAATAATGGGATTCACACTAATGCGAATTACCGGGATACAGATCTTGAAATTTATATCGCGTTCCAAACTCCAAGATTTTTGTCTACAAGTGTGAACACTGGAGTGAAAAATTTCAATATTTTTTTATCCCATCACTGAATTAAAAACATGATTAAACAGTGCATGACTACAAGGGCAAGTTCCACCGTTTCGGTAGATTTCGGACATAGTGCAGTTTGGTTGACAAATAATCACAATCAGCAATTTGTGGGATACAATTCTGTCTTGTAGTGAGTGAATGTGCACAAAAAATCTCAGTATTTAGATCACAATTGTTATCCCACTATTTTGTTCTGCTGTTGATTATCATTCCTGAGAGGGATAGAATGTGTGGTGGGGGGGGGGGGGGATATGGGCTACAAAGTAAGTATTATGGCAGGGATAAGAACACAAATTAATTGGTAATTAAATGATAAGATTACACTTCAAGACATTCAAAGCTACACCTCAGTCACAAACATTCTGAGCTACGAAGTAGACTACATCCTACATTCCACTGTAGTTGCCTAAAATGTTTGGTAACCAACACTTGTAATATGTACCCCTCAGGGAAGAAAGAAAACATTATTGCAATGTTGTTGAATCACACAAATTTTATTTTTGTATGATTTTTCAAAAAAAACCCCAAAACAACAGCAGCTATATGTACAGTGTACATCTTTCAGTAAATTTTAGTTGTCCCATCCCTCACTAATGCCATCTGCTCAGAAAAAAAAAAAAAACCCCAACAAACAAACATGCCCTGCCTAACAGTGCTAAATACATGTTCATACATTGTAAGAGCATTCAAGCTTGGCCTAATTAATCTCCATAAAATGAAATGCTTGAAGTCTAACCCTTGCCTGCATGGATTTTTCCTGAAACCTCTTCAAGGTAACATGATTTATTGCCAAGACTAGAAGGTCCCCTTATGCCATGTCAGTAAACATCAGTTTCCATGGTGACCACTTCTAGCCAACCTCTCCCAACATTATGGATACCACTCATGGGGCCGTCTTCTTTATTATGGGTTCTTATAGATTTTCAGGTATGGTGAAAACCTAGGTATTGTAAAAAGCGTGCAAGTTGCTGATTCTTTATTCAAGATGAATACCGTACATCATTTGTTTGTTACTCTCTGAAGGACAAGATTAGACATACAGTTCACATTTTTATTATGCCTCCGCAACGAAGTGGCCGGAGGCATTATGTTTTCGGGTCGTCCGTCCGTCCGTCCGTCCGTCCGTACGTCCGTCCGTCCGTCCGTCCCGTTTTGTTTTTGTCGATATCTCAAGAACCATGTGGTGGTTTTACATCAAACTTGGTATGAGGGTATATCCTTGGGGGATAATACTTTGTGTGGATTTTAGGGTCACAGGGTCAAAGGTCAAAGGTCACAGGTTATTTTGTGAAAAAAAAATTTGAAATTTCATGTTTTTCTTCATATCTCGCAAATGGTTCAAGGTATCTTCATGGAACTTAGTATATATGCTTGTACCGATGGGCAGTGATTATCTAGGGAAGTTGGGGGTCATGGGTCAAAGGTCAGGGGGTCAAAGGTCAAGGTCAACTCCTCAAAATATCACTACTTTCCTTAAAATACAATATGCCTGAAGGTTTTTTTTTTTTAACTTGATGTATGGCATGTATTACCCAATATGTATTTTTGGGGAAGTTTCTTGCCAAAAGGTCAAAGGTCAAAAGGTAAAAGGTCAAGTGAAAGTGCTAAATTGCACTTTTTCCTCCATATCTCGAAAGTAACTCAAGGTATCATCATGAAACTTACATATTTATGCATGTTCTACCTAACAGTGATTTTCTGTGGAACTGTGAGGTCAAAGGTCAAAGACCAGGTTTAGATAATGCTATTTTCCCATTTGATACTGAAATTATACTTTTTCTCAATACCTTGAAAATTACTCAATGCATAAACTTATAAAAGGGTCAAAAGTCAAGTAAAAATCATCAGTTCCCCAAATACCTGCACTCTGACATTTGAATAATTCATCCAATTGAACCTACATGTAGTTCTAGGAAAGTGAACATTCAGCACATTTGTGGCAAACCTGTCATTTTAATATTTTGCCAATTGTGTGAAACTGTCATCACACATTGTCAAGACATTGTACTATAGACCTATTAGGAGAACCATGCATTATGGCGGAGGCATATCAGTCGCCGTAGCGATATATCTAGTTGTGATATGTAGCAACATTAAAGATTTTCCATACTCACTAAAAAAAAAAAAAATAAATAAAAATAGTGTGAACATAAATAACTTAATTTGTGTGTGTGTGTGTGTGTGTGTGTGTGTGTGTGTGTGTGTGTGTGTGAAAATGTGCAATTGGCTTTGGAGTCTAGTTCATGTACATGTAACTGTTGTTATGATGTCACAATACCTGGGCTGACTAACTGCACATTTGACATGTGCCTGCTGGCTGTAGGAGTGGGCGCCAAGTGACATGTGACTTAATATGTTTTTTTTTTTTCTGAGGTGAGTGCAAAATGTCACGCAAATTTTATGAGAAGTTAAGAAAGTCTTACCTTGTGATGCAATTATTCTGGCAATGTTATTTGCCATATTTGGTACTATTGCCTTGCAACTTTTACCTGGATATTGACTACTATATTTCCAGAGTTTTTTTAGCTTGATACTTTCTGCCTTTAAAACAATGCTGAACTTTTGATCAACTTGTTTTTTCGTTATCAAACAAGAAAGGTAGGGCCCCAATACTTGGCATCTCCATGTGGATGCCCCAACTTTCTGTAAAGTTAGCTTCCCTGAGAGATTATAAAATCACATGTCACCTGTAGCTTTTGTCAGATGGAGATATAAGAAAGACAGAAAGGTTACGAGCTGATTCGCTCTGCAAACTTGTCTTCTCAACCAGTTTGAAGTACTTCATCTGCCTGTGTGAGACCAGTTTGCGCTCCCGTATGGTCCTTGTTCAAAGCTGTCCAGATGCTGACCAGAAAACACTTCATGCCGTTTCATTGATTCCCTAATATCTTGTGTTAACCTAGACCATGTGGTTCAGGAACTACCCTTTGTTAGAGAGCAGATGAGAAAAGATTGGATCAGTTCAGTGTTACTGAAGAATCAAGAGCCTTTCTTGTAGCATTTTTTAAAGTTTGCAGACAACGGTATGGATTTGTGAACTTTTACTCCTTCTCAGAACTGGGAAAGAGTACTTGCAATTGCTCGTAGCGATATCTGGAGCTCTAACATTTATTGTGTGATTGCCTTATTAGCTACCCCCTAACTCTAGTGTCACTAATTCTGAACACCAATATACCATGTCATTGTCAGATAAAGAGATGGCTGCCTTTGAGGAGGTGACGGACATAGATGCCGACTTGCACTCGGAGCTACGCAAGCGGCGGAATGTCTACGTCTCGCGACCCGCATACACAGAGCAGTCGTTCCAGCACGAACATGAGGAAACCATCAAGGAGCAGGTGAACATTGCCACCCGGGTGAGGAGAGGATGTGGAAAGATGTCCCTGTCATGCAACACGGTGAAAAAGTTCTTCGTTTCCATGGTTCCCATCTTGAGCTGGCTGCCGGAGTACGACCTAAAGGGCTGGCTGCTGTCAGACATTATCTCTGGTACAACAGTTGGTATCTTCAGGATACCCCTTGGTGAGTACTACTTCCAGACAGTCTTACTTTACTATGCCATACGTGGTGAACAACAGGATATTTACCAACTTCAAACATAGAAACCCACATTTTCAAAGTGTCACGGCCACCTTGAATATTGTAAAACCATTTTGATATCGCAAATTTCACAAGAGCCAAGATTTGTAAAATTAAAACACATTTCTACATTATATGCGAGCATTGAATGCTAATAGCAATTCTTGAAACTTTCATGCCGCGAAAAAAAAAAATGTGGGCTCCAATTCACAAAAATTTTATACTGCAAACATTTCTTGCCTTTTAGTACAGTAACAGCTAGTGCAGCATACAATATATCGACAACCTTGAAGAGAAATAGTAATTTGTAGCATAATAATTAATAAACTCTGTGGTGCTCATCAACTCATAGGAGCTATGATCTTTTAACCTTGCATGAAACCAGTCAGAGCATACATGTAAGGTACTTCATTAAATGACAATGAAATTACACTCGGAAATAATATGTGTATATTTCATTGGTCTGCTGGCTGTGACACCAGGAGCCAATGTTGTTTTGTAAATGTGACACCCGATGCAAATTCCTGTTGCCATCATAAAAACACAAAAACAGAAGAGAAATCTCCTTGAAACCCATTGATAAACTACTGTTTTGAATTGTTCTAATTCATTACAGCCAAAGTGTTGAGCTACACATTGCCATGTTGCCACATTGGGCTTTGTTATCCATTGATTAATCTGTTTTGATATTTTACAATGTGCAATATTCCCAGTCTAGAGCCCAAGGCCATCAAAGTAGATCACTTTGCAGATTTAACACATTGTGGATTGATCTTGTTGTATTTTAGAAAACATAACCGACGATATTAACATTTGGTGCATGCTTTATTGAAAAATGTTCCATGGACTTCCGGAGTGGTTATTGATCACACTGAAAGGATTTCAATTTAGCAATATAGGAAGGTAATACCTTCCCTGTATGATGTATATCACCGTCCTTAAAGGGTGTGTACAGTTCTGGTCGAGGTGAGGATTTAGCTTTTAACGTTTTGCGAGATATTCAGAAACCACTCTATGAGATGTCAAAGAGCATGCAGTTCTAAGGGGTATCAAAAGTTTATTCGATGAAAATCGGTTTTGAAATGGCTGAGATATCCAAAAATAAGGTGAAACAAAGAGATCCTAATAAAGTTGTGGCATGTCGCCTTTTATTATTAGCACTTTTTTGGATATCTCAGCCATTTGAAAACCAATTTTCATCAAATAAACGTTGAATCCTTCTTAAAATTACATGCTCTTTCATATTACATAAGAGGCTTTTCATTATCTCACTTAGGAATGTTATAAACATGAATCCCCACCTCAACCAGTACTGTACAGTCCCTGTAAAAACCATCCTGAGTAGATATGTAGATTGCTCTCTATTAATGTGAATTTGTTGTATGTCAAAGTGGGTGATAATAAAAAATTAATGGTTGAGTATTTACTTTTATACTACCAGTACTGATAAATATTAGTATTTCTGATGTACAGTGGACTCCCATCATAACAAAGTCCTCGGGACCAACTCTTTTCTTTCGTTATATCGAAATTTTGTTATGATGGAACAAAAAAAAAAATACATACATGTAGTATGGATAATGTTGCAGCCTGAATTTTTACTTCATTGTAACTGGAATTTTGTTATACATCTGTAACCGTGTTCATTATAACGGGATTGCACTGTAATAGTTTGCTGATATTAGTGAGTGCTGCTTCATTTTAAAACAGAACTAATTGTTGTGAAGATCAACGAATTATTAATTAAAGTATATGTCTTGCTTTTCCTTGATTTTTTTTTTTCTTTATGCTTGTTTAACTTTTAATGTAAGATCTCTGGGTAATAAGGAATGACTTTGCAGAATCCAAGTACATAATGTATGTGTTGTATCAGTGAAAGGTAGTGTCGTGACATACATTGTACACTAGCAGCTTGAATTGTGGGATTGTCTCGTGTGTCATTGGATATTTACTCTGTTAGATTTTCTCCACTTTAGGATGATGACAGGGTTAAAACTTGAGAGGACAGTGATAATAACGAAAATGATATGATAATAATAGTAATAGTAATAGTAGTAGTAGTAGTAGTCGTAGTAGTACCATAGTAGTAATAATGATAATAATGATGATGATGATGATGATGATAATAATAATAATAATGATGATAATGCTATTTATTATTATTATTATTATTATTATTATTATTATTATTATTATTATTGTTATTGTTATCATAATTTTGGTAATTGTTAAATTTGTTATCATTATCATTATGAATGTTGCTACTGATGCTTTTTATCACAATGTGTTATTGAGCACATGATACATATACGTACATGTATGTATGCCGTATATGAGTGCTATTAAAACATCCTGCAGGGCAATTTAGGGCAATCGGCAATCCTGCAGTATGTGTGTCCATGTGGTATGATGAAAGCATACAATTATATGAGAAAATGATTAAGGACTCTACCAGCACTTTTTCTGTCATCTTGGGCTTAACTGCACTCTTGTTACCTGCTTGTAGTTCATAAATTGTATAGGCATGCTAACAATGCACAGATCTACACATGTATGATGTACCAAGTCTCTCAATTGCATCCGTATCACTTGTGCTGGTATGGCAGATACAAGAATGTAAGAACACTGTGCAAAGATTATTCTTCTTAAGAGGAGTAAATGTCATAGTTCACAATGATTTGATTGTGAATGACTGAGCAAAATCAAGGCTAGGCATCCTTGTTCAAAAAAACAAAATTTGTACATGCTATTGGAGAAACATGTTGTTAAATTGTTCAATGACTTTCAAGCATGATAATGTGATTATAGAATGCAAGCTCAAAACAAGCATGATCTACAAAATGCAGTAACAATAAAGAAATTAGTTCTGGGCAAACATAGAGAACTCACAGATCTAAAGGTTCTGGCTGTGAAGCACAAAGTCCAAGTTTTCTTCTAAATCTATACCTTCAGCATTTTGCGCTGTTGTGTAAACAAAGTTTGACAAAGATACTAATTGCAATCATTCTTGGACCTTACATTCAATGAATGTAGTAATTGATGCCCTCTTGACGTGCAAATGTTTGAATAGATTTGAATAGATCAGAAATGAAATAATGATGACATTATAGATGATAGAAGTCAAATTATTTAGATGTGGGCAAGAAAAGTAGAGAGTAGATAGTGGTTTCAGAATAGAAGGTTTTGACGGTTCACAAATTAAAGTGTAGGGTTTGAAATTCTCTAATCTGCGATGGATCAGTGTAAGCATCACTATATATCCTTAGATGGTAATTCTGAATATCATATAAAAGTATTGAGTGTTGTTGCACATTGGACTAAATATGTAAGTTGGTTGTGTGCCAAGATAACATAGATACAGTGTAATACAGCTTTGCTAAAATACTGTCCTCATTGATATCAATTCCATACTGTGTTGCAAATTATGATCTAAGCTCACAGTTGATTACAATTCTAATGTTGATATAAATATGCAATGTGGGATAGATAACAATGAGACAGAGTAACTGACATCATTATTTTGTTCTTTTTTCTGTTGAATATAGGTATGGCCCATGCTATCTTGGCAGATTTGAGTCCAATCTATGGCCTGTATACCTCCTTCTTCCCAGCATTGGTCTATGCAATATTTGGAACAAGCAGACAACTCAACATTGGTGAGACATTACATATCAGAAGAACAGAGCAGAAGTACTGTACTGTAGTCATTATGTCAGCATGTATCATGCAGATAAATTAAGTTTCTTGTTATTTTTAGATAGCATACGAGATAACAACTTTACTTTGCTGTGGTATGGCTTGGTTTCCAACTGGTAAAGGATCATTGGAATGAAGTTACAATAGTGATGTGTTACAAGATATTTTTATGCCTCCGCCACGAAGTGGTGCCGGAGGCATTATGTTTTCGGGTTGTCCGTCCGTCCGTCCGTCCTTCCGTCCGTCTGTCCGTCCGTCCGTCCGTCCGTCCGTCCGTCCGTCCGTCCGTCCTTCCGTCCGTCCGTAATGAATTTTGTGGACAAGGTAACTATCGAAACCTGTTGAGGTATCCTAATGAAACTTGGCATGTATGTGTATTAGGGGGTGAAGTTGTGCCTATCAACTTTTGGGTGCACATGCTCAAGGTCAAAGGTCAAAAGGTCAAGGTCAAATACATAAAATTTCACTATTTCCACCATATCTATTGAATGCCTGAAGATATTTTCTTGAAACTTAGTGTATACATGTATTACCCAATTAAGATTCTCAGGTGAAAGTTTGGGTCATGAGGTCAAAGGTCAAAGGTCAAAAGGTCAGGGTCAAATACATAAAATTTCACTATTTCTACCATATCTATTGAATGCCTGAAGATATTTTCTTGAAACTTAGTGTATACATGTATCACCCAATTAAGATTCTCTGGTGAAAGTTTGGGTCATGAGGTCAAAGGTCAAAGGTCAAAAGGTCAAGTAAAATATTAAAACTTCTTTTTTTTTCTTCGTACCTTGGAAAATTGTTCAAGGTATCTTCATGGAACATAGTATATACATGTACTGACTGGAAGTGATTATCTAGGGAATGTAGGGTTCATGGGGTCAAAGGTCAGGGGTCAAAGGTCAAGTGCAAGACTTCACAATTTTACTATTACCCTCATATTTATGCAATGCCAGCAGGGTTATTTTTTTACACTTGGTGTATGCGTGTGTAACCTAATAGAAATTCTCTGGAAAGTTTTTTTTTTCTCTTTTTGCCTCAAAGGTCAAAAGGTCAAAGATCAAGTGAAAGTGCTGAACTAACTTTTTCCTCCATATCTCGGAAGTGGCTCAAGTTACCTTGAAACTTAGTACATATTATGCATGTTCTACCTGAAAGTAATTATCTTATGAATTTTAGGGTCAAGGGCCAGATGAAAATGGTAACAATTTACTATTCAATTCAGAAATTGCACTTTTTCTCCACACCTGTACCTTGAAGATTACTCAATGCCTAAATGTATGAATGGGTCAAAGTCAAGTTAAAGTCCTTAAATCCCTAGATACATGCTCTCTTATTCATCCAATTAAACCTACGTCAAGGAAGGTGAACATTCAACACATTTGTGACAAACTTGTCATTCCAATATTTTGCCAATTTTGTGAAAATGTAATCACACAGTGTCCACATGTACTATCTAGACCTATTGGGAAAATCATGCATTATGGCGGAGGCATACCAGTCGCCAAAGCGACATTTCTAGTTTTTTATTACCTTCTTCCTCCGTGCCTGGTTACCAAACTTGTGAAATGATACATTGATGTGTGATTGACAAAGGTCAAGTAAATTTATGATACTCTTAAATCATGTTGATATTTTTAATATGTAAGAGAAAGAAAATGGTGTGATACTGACCTTGACAGTTGTGTAATATTTTACAAAGCTTTAGTTGATCATCCAGCTAGGATAATTCCACCCAGTAGGATATTAACAGGTATTCAACTTTCTTGATATTTTTGTTAGTCTGTTTTGTTAACCATTAAAGGTCTTGTTTACCTTTGGGAGCAGTGATTTAAAAAAATTTCAAGATATCACTTTTGATGCATATGTGTATGGTAGGTCAGTTGTATCACAAAACAGCCTACTGTATAAAATTTTTGCAATAAAGCCTAAATTGTAAAGAGATATCACTATTTTTCTCATTAAACCATAACTGAAGATGGTTTAGTCAGGAAGCATTTTTATTATGATTATTGTTCACATTTTGTATATTTAACAATACTTAACATTGATTATACTGGTTCAAATTTTTACATTGGTTGTTTCCATCCCTAACTCAAATTTTAGAACTATTTTGA
Organism: Diadema setosum; assembly: GCA_033980235.1. NCBI lineage: Eukaryota > Metazoa > Echinodermata > Echinoidea > Diadematoida > Diadematidae > Diadema > Diadema setosum. Next base: position 48,984,367 of record CM067060.1, read on the forward strand.
AGCACTAATGCTGGGTTTTTGTTTCATATGCAAATTGTGAATTATGCCTTTAAGTTTTAAATTTAGGGTAAATATCCCCACTATTATCATGAATACATTTCACAGTGGTTGAGCTGTATACATTATCTATAACATGAGGTTTTTATCGATGTCGGACTTTTTGATTTCATGGAGATATGGTGGAGATATCTTCATAGCTCTGCACTCTTGAAAAGCTATGTGATAGACAATTTATGCTATACAAGCACAATATGGAAAAATGGCAGAGAGTAAAATTCAGTTTCAAAATGATAAAACATTACCACAAGGAATTTAGATAATTATCGACTATAATGAATATATTATGGAATAATCTGTTAGAAATTAACTGTATTAGAACACAATGCGTATTTCATTAAAAACTCTATTTAGGGATAATCATGTAATATGTTGATTTTGATCCATGTTGTCACAACTCTCAGGCACATTTGCTGTAGTGAGTATCATGGCTGGTACAGCAATAGATAAAGTCATGGATGCGAGAATGAAGGAATCCGTGGGTCCCACGGTCCCTCCAATGGGGGGCCCTACAGAGGCCAGTGTGACCTATGGGTCCTCCAGTCCCCCCAGCAGTGGAGGAGACATAGAGACTCCAGCACAGGAGATGTTGATGCGGGCGCAGATAGGAGCTCTCCTAGCCATGATGGTTGGCTTGATACAGGTGGGTGACCACGTTACCAACTTCTGTAAAGCAAGATATTTTTTGTGGCATTAAATTTTCGCATATGAGAGCCGACGGCCTTCTTTCGTGGCAAGAAATTTTTCGCGATTTGCCACTGGCATTCAGTGCATAAAGTGGAGACAAGAACTTTTGTGTGCATTTCAATTTCGCGAATCTTGGCTATTGCAAAATTCTTGAAATTTAAATGTTGCAAATATTCCTTGTTTTACAATATCTCTTCTCGAGATTCTCTGCAGAAAATTAAGAACAGGCACGAAATAAGATCAACAAAGATATGCTTAGATGTTCTCATTGTTTTTTGACTGTGAAAGTCAGCTGTCATTGCAGAAAGCAAGAATGCTTGTTAAGGAGAGTAGTACCTGTTCATTGGCAGAGGAACCAGGTAGAATTTTGTAGCCAAATAACTTTGTAGAAATATGAAGTCATATTGTCAGTAAAATCCCTTCTGGGTCACAGCAACTATTGTAGATGTGTTTTGTAAATATATGACAAGAAACCCTTGAATAACAGAGAAGATCCGTAACCTGATTTATTAAAATACAAATTTGATGTGTTTGATCGTGTTGATTGCCATCTTTCCCCACAGCTGGCCATGGGTATATTCCGACTTGGCTTTGTCACATGTTACCTCGCTGAGCCCCTGGTCCGTGGCTTTACCTCAGGTGCTGCCTTCCATGTCTTCACAAGTCAGTTCAACAAACTCTTTGGAGTTCCCGTCCCACGCTACTCAGGCCCATTTGCTCTTCCAAAGGTATGGAGTCATCAATAATGAATGCATGATAACATGAAAAATTTGCTGTCTGCGGCCTTGCTTTAATGCTTTGTTTGGAGCACAAATAGAGGAATTAAAGTGATGGAGAAATAAGTAATTGTAGGTGAGGTACCAATGATGTCATCAAGCCATGCTGAGGGGCAAAAACTATATAGGGGTCTCCATATGCATGGGCGCCCCCATACGCAGGGGAAAACGCATGAAGCGTTACATCCTGCTTCCCATTTATAGGAAGGCAAGTATGTGGTACCCGTACAGCACGCTAGAATCAAGTGCTTTATACACACATGATTTGTTTTTGCCCATCAGGCAACACGTCGTTTGACATCATGGAACCTCGTCTACACAAAGAAATACAATCTACACTTTGTCAAGCATTGTTATGTAATGCTCTGCTTGCTTGTGACTATTAGCACAAATGGTAGGAAAATACAGACTACTTTTTTCATCATATTGTGCACTCATGAGCACCGTAACACACAGGATTGATAATGTTATCTTCATGGTCTTTCTGGTCATTGATAAAACCTAGCCATCCTTGAGGTCATGTATTGTTTCATGTGTTATCTTGCTCTGAGGAAAAGCCACAAAATATTTACAGTTCTGAATAATTGTTCCCTTTCAGAATTTGTTTTTCCTTATTACAAGGCCATGCAGAAGAAGGGAGCATGATGATTGATAATAAGTATTGACCAAAAAGAGGGAATGACCCAGAAAACTGAACCAAGTGAATTTTTGAAACTGCCAAAAACAAGCGTGACTGCATAATCATTACAATACAAACAGTGCTGTTTGTATGTCATCATACACTCGAGGATAATCTCCATCATTTTCAGGATTTTATGATGCAAGAGTTTGGAGATCCAAGTAGAAGAGTGCAGGTAGATTAATCAAAATGCCAAATGACGAGAAATATTGATGATATTCACGACTCTTTGAAGCCAATTATATGGAATCTGAGAAAAAAACTGCATATGAAGTGTTTGTATGTACAGTACTGTATGTATGTGTGTAATGTAGGTATGTGTATATGTATGTGAGTATGTATGTGTATATGTGTGAATGTGTGTATGTATGAATGTGTCCATACACATCAAAATATAGTGCATGCTGCTATTATTTAGATGTTAAAAAATGTCATTTCTGATTTAAAGAAATGTGCTTGTTGTAGCTGTAATGTCACTAATGCTGGACTTGTTGTATTCTTATTTTCAGACATATAAGTATTTGTTTACCCACATCAACCAAACCAACGTCTGTGCCCTCATCAACAGCTTCCTCGTTGTTCTCTTCTTAATAATTGTCAAAGAACTTCAAGATAGATACAAGGACAAGTTGAAGTTCCCCCTCCCTACTGAACTCTTTGTTGTAAGTACTACTAAAAATCACATCCCGTTCATTTCATTCAGTCAGCATTGTGCGAACTTTGCCCAATATTGTTTGAGTTTAAATTATAAAGTAAGCCAGAGTGCCAAATTTGTACATGCCCCAGTGCAGATAAGACCAAAAGAATTCACATTAGATTCTTTAGAGAGGTGCGAATTATCTAACCTTTGTCTTGTACCAGTGCTATTTTTGTACTGTGATGTTTTGCTGATTGTTTATGCCAAACACTTTTAATGAACTGTAGCTTGGGACCGTTAACAGGTATTTTATTTTTTTGTTGTTATGAAGATGTGTTGTAAATAATCAAACTTACATGAAATAGTTAATAACTAATGGCATGCAGATACCATCGTAGATATATTGAAGTTTGTGCAAAATACTTTTAGCCATAAAATCTTCCAAAAACGGGTGCAATGCACATATGACATTGTTCCAACACGAAAAAGTAATATTGTGAAAGTTTTGTATTTGACAAAAATTTGTGTAAGAAGACATGCTGAGATTCATTATAAATACTGATTTTCTAACTGAAAAGTAGAATATTGACAAAAACTCTCTTTTGGCAATTAATATTGTTATTTTTTCATTCTTCTGTGTGTGTTTGTTTGTTTGTGTGCTGTTGTTTTTTTGTACAAGGACATGATAGTTGATGGGAAAAAAATTCCAGAAATCCTTATGTATTTTGTTTGTCTCAGGATATGGAATTTGTCCAATCACTGGTTTTTTGATGGATCCCATGTGTATATCTTTTACTTTGAGACATTTCACGAGTGACTGCATACTGTTAGAGAACCTTCCCTATGGAGAGTGAAGTCTCTTTATCAAACTATGATGTGTAGCACATTCTTTGCACCCTTTGGGAATGTTCTGCAACCCCGTTTACACTGAGTGAAAAGCTGGGCTCAGCCCGGCCTTCCTTTTACTGTAAATGCTCAAAAGGCCAAATGTGGTACCAAAAAACGGCTGTGCATTTGGCCAAGCTCTGGCCAAGCTGTGCATTTGGCCAAGCTCGGCCTGGCCTTTTCTCACTGTAAACGCAAACTGGACCAAATGCGGTACCACATTGCGACCGGCGTGCTCCCAAAAACAATAATTTGTTTAAAAGCAGAGCACCACTACGACAAAATATTGAAAGGTTTGAATTTAAAGCCCGAGTCCAGCCCTCTACTGTAAATGGACAGAATTGCGGGGGCCCGAGTACCACAATTGAGGCCGGGCTCAGCCTGGGCTCGGCCCGCGCTCGGCCCAGCCCTGCACTGTAAATGGGGTCTGTGTGATTATCAGTAGATTCTTAACATTGTAATGTGGAAATGGGTTTTTCACACAATTGTAACAGAAACTAAGATGGCTCTATGTTTTCATGCTGATTTGTTCTCTAGATAATTATGTCTACTGTAGCATCCTACACTGGAAATTTGTCGCAGAAGTATGGCATGCCCATCGTCGGGGAGATCTCGTCTTCGTAAGATACCACTTAAAGTGTCCTTTCTCACAAGTTAACAGTTTTATTGAATATTTCCCCTAGATGTGTGTTAGAAATCTCACCCTTCAAAAACTTCCAATTTAAAACCCAGGTATATATACCAGCATTGCCTAACAATTGTCTTTTATTTCATTTGAAAATAAAACAATACATTATTATTTGTCATTTATTTGATGCTATCATTATCTTTTTCTGCTGTGCATAATTCGTCACTTAATGATATTTTTAACAAGCTCCTGTCTAGCAGGTTTGCTGTATGATCAGGGTTTGGTAGGAAAAGGCAGCAGTAGAGCCCTTTAGAGATTTCACACTGTGTATTGAATAAAAAATAGTAAGAAACAAACATGGCTCTTCCATAGGTCTGTGTATATTGAATGTATATTAAAATTGTGTCTCATACAATCAAACCTGTCTATAGCGACTACTGTCTATAGCGGCCACCAGCCGTATGCGACCACTAAACACAATTCCCCCCAAGAAATAAAGCCATGTTAATGACCCTGTCTATAGTGGCCATGACCATCTGTCTGCAACAGCCACTTTTTTTCGTCTCCCTCTGGGTGGCTGTTATAGACAGGTTTGACTGTAGCACATGACTTTTGCACTTGTGTACATGGAATGTAATGCACTGAATGTGTATTGAACTGTAATATTGATCAGACTTTTCCACATGTTTACATGTGTATTAGAAAAGTATCGAATGTTTATAGCTGAATAGTAGTGAGAACCAATCATGTGACTTTTCCACCTGTTGCTGTCTCCGTGGTAGGTCTCTTCCAGCCCCCTTCATTCCGCCCATTCAGTACGCCCACATCATCATGAGTGATGCCTTCGTCATCGCCATCGTTGGTTTCTCAATCTCTGTCTCCCTCACCGTCATCTTCGCCAAGCGCAACAAGTACGAGATGTCCTCTAACCAGGTAAGGGTCACAACAGAGAATCCTGATGGTTCAAATATAGTTCACTTGCAGAAGTTCTAAAAGTAGAGGAAATTGGAATGAATATGGAATTTTTCTTTTTTCTATTATAATGATGATTGTTTTGATTATTGTTGTTGTTATTATTGTAATTAATTTTGATTAATCATTTATTATTATTATTATTATTATTATTATTATTATTATTATTATTATTATTATTATTATTATTATTATTATTATTATTATCAGCATCATCATCATCATCATCATCATTATCATCAGTAGTAGTAGTAGTAGTAGTAGCAACAGCAGCAGTCATAATTGAAGTAGTTTAACAAGATTAAGGTATATCACGTTGAGGTAAATTCAGAAGACTGCGTAAATGCAAAATTGCGCCAGAAAATTATACTCGGGTATTAAATGTTTAATTGTTACTAAAGATGTAATTTATGATGCAGCATGATTTATTTTCTGATTGAGAAAGAAAAGATAGCTGAAATTATGCCTTCAGAGAGTCAGTGTGATGGGCTTCGAAGGCACTTGACAGTTGCTGGGTTACCTACCTAGGCAAGTGGGGAAAAAAATTATGTCGCATTACTTGAGAATTCACGGTTGAGCCCATATTTCATTTCTCTTTGTGTATACAGTAGAAGGAAGAAAAGAGAATACCACTTCACTCTCAGAGAGAAATATAAATAATTGATATATTGCCTGATAATCTATTACAGTTGAATTCTCATCCATTTCTCACTTTCATTCTGTTTGCTCATTTTCAATATTTGTCACAAGTATCGTGCACCACTGTTGACATTTAAAAGTTCTTGCATCAGACATTAGCCATGGCTATTGATTTCAATGGAGTTGTTTGAATTAGCAAGTGCAAAGGGCATATTTTTTCCCATGCTCCAAACTGTCCTTTGCCTTATTTTTGGTCCTTGTGTATAATGTGAGTAGCGTGTAAGAATCGTAACTACTTTGCCTTGAATGAGACAAGAGTGTTCATTATGGCAGCCAGGTGGGGTGTGTTTTGCATGATTGTGCCTTCAAAAAAGTCAGATACCAGATGCTACATCTAATATGAAAATTGATCCCTCAAAATTGATTTTTTTTTTCTCTCCAATCAAACAACTGGTCGTGTCAAATTTCCAAAGTGTGATTTTTTTTTTAATGTTATGGCATCAAAGAATAGACAATGTAATATTTTAATTAGTCAATTTTTGAGAAGTCATATTTTTGCCTTCAAAGTTGAAGCATGTGCACCAGTGTTGTTTTCTGTCAAGAGGGTAAGGACAGAGTTACAGGAAAATTGTCAAATTAACAGGAAATCTAAAGAAGTAGTTGACATGAAACAGGTTGTCTCAGGTAATCAACAGATTTTTTTTTTCTTGCTGCTTTATTTTACTTCAGCTGTGCTTTATGCATGACACTTGATTACAGGCCAAAGTTTCTAATTACCCAAACGTCAGTAGCATCGCAACTGGTGAGGCCAACACTGGTACAGAAGTCAACGGCAGATATTTTTAATGTCACCTTGTATTTGACTGTCAGATATTCCTGTTTTAGGAGGCATCCAGTATGACTAATATTGTTCTTGGCATTGTCAAGCTTCTGGTATGCAATTGATGTTGTCTTCCCTAATTATTCCCTCTTCCTCGGGGTAGGAGCTACTTGGCTACGGTGCCAGCAATGTCCTGTCTGGGTTCTTCTACTGCTACCCTTGCTCTGGATCCCTGTCCAGGACACTCCTGCAGGACCTGGCTGGGGGCAAGACGCAGGTGAGGGGGAGGGGCCAATGAGGGGGAGGGGCCAGTGATGGGGAGGGGCCAGTTATGGGAGAGGCCAGTGGATGGACTGGGGATCAACTGACCTTTGACATTAGATGACAGCTTTGATTTCATGTATCTAGTTCTCACAGTGATTTTGTTTTTCTTCATGTCTGTTTATGAGTTTGCTTGCTCTATTTAAGAGCCCCATTACATATTAACATGCCAAGTTCAGGAATACTAATTATCATGTACAAATTTAGCAATGCCCTTAAAAAATTCTGATGTTCAAAATCACTTCCCATTAACCAGGAGATGAATGTCATCTCAATGAGAATGAGCTGATTCTATTATAACACATATTTACCATGGACGCCTGCCAGAGTATACTCAGGACTCGTCTTCAACGGGGTAAAGCCTGATGAAATGTTGGTTAAATAAAACTTCCTGTGAGTTACTTCAAGCTTGAAATCAGGCAAGATCATTTGTAGGAAGTAGCATAATTTTTGAGAGCAGTAGATATGGCATTGTCTCTCCTGTTTGATCATTAAATCTACTGCTGCTTTAGGGATAGAATTGCGAATCAGAAAACTAAAATTATCAACGTGTGAATAAATCAGGTATATAATCCTGGTATGCTCTGTATCCTTATCAAATATAACACTTCTTACTATTGGATCTCAAACTTTAGCTAATTGAATGAGGTAGAATAAGATAATTTGGATTTCTATTTTCATATTTCTTTATAATTGTATGCATAGTTGAATGTTTCAAAGAGGAAAGATAAATGCTTCTTGAGTACAGTTTAAATGCGACTTTAAAGGTCCAGTTTACCATTGGGAGCAGTGATTTAAAAAATGTTCCGAGATAACACATTTGATGCGTATGTGTACATCAGTTGTATCACAAAACATCCTACCATGTAAACATTTTGCAATTTATAAGGAGATATCACTATTTTTCTCTCTAAACCATAACTGTAGATAGGTTAGTCTAGAAACATTTTTATCATAACTATTGTTCACATTTTGTATATTTAACATTACTTAACATTAGTTATACTGATTAATTTTTTTTACATTGGTTGTTTTTATCCCTAACTATTATGAAGCACTAAAGCTGACTTTTTGTTTCATCTGCAAACGGTAACTTATGCCTTTAAGTTCATTGCTGTTATTTTGGTAGCACTGGTTGACATTTAAGAGAGATTAGCTAATTTTAATTCTGTATGGGTAAATATGCAATTGCTCATATAGTGGAGACTGTTATTGAGCATCCTTGATATCTGCTGAAGACTTTATTCATTGTCAAGCTTGTTAACAAATGTTGGTACATTAGACAGGCTTTGCTTGTTCTTCAGGGCATATAATAATGCATTGCTCAATCGCTTGTCAAAATTTTATTCCCAATTTATTGTATTTCTATTCATACTAGATTGCCTGATCTTTTCAATTGATTGCATGATTTTTTTTTTTGGTACTTTTTTTTTCTAAGTTACTCTTTGGAAGTTATTTTTGTCTGTTTTCTTTTGATGTATATGTCAGAGCTATACGTGAACCTTTAATGCTCTTTCCTCAGCTTGTTTGATGAATAGACAGGCTAATAATGCGGCCAGTAGAAGGGGTGTAGCCCCGATATCCTTGGTTGTGAAACCACAAGCATCGCATAGCAGCATGTGTTTGAAGACATATGTCTCTCTCGATATCTTCCCCTGTCTTCAGATTGCTGGCATAGTTTCAACAATCCCGATCCTCCTGGTTCTCTTCCTGCTGACTCAGTTCTTTGAGGCGCTTCCCGTGGTAGGTGACATCTCCAGGAGAGATTGACCTTCATAGAGAGGCAGCTCTTTATCAGAGGCATTTAGAGGAAAGCAGTATATCAGTCAAAATTTTAAAGAAAACAGATAGACTTTTGGTAGTAAGTTGTACTTAATGATGATTGCTTTTATATAAAATCATGGCTTCTAACAGGTGCCTCAATCAACCTTGAAGAGCTACAACAAGTTTGTTTATAGAATATTTTGTATGTTTTTCTGCATAAAAATTAACACAATATATTTTCTTTTAATGAAAAAGTGTTCCTATTTTAGAACCCAAACAAGAGTTTTGCCTGTATTCATTAATTCATTATTTATTAAGGTTTGCAGAGGTTTTTACAGACCTTGGTCATAGTAACCACATATTTTACATAGTTCTGTATTTGAGGACAAAATAAAAAACCCAAAACAAAACAAAACAAAACAGCAAAAAAAAACAAAAAACACACACACAAAACATATAAATCTGATATAAAAACCTTGAAGTTTTTTATTTGTATAAGAAGTTGAATTTCTTTGTTTTTTTATGATGCTAGTCACAAATTAGGATCATACCTTTAAATTCAAAACATTACTTTGAAATTTTGGTGAAATTCAGTCGAAACTTGATGTACAACCCACATTCAAAATTTATTATAAGTATTGTAAATGGTTGTTTTCTGTTACTCCTCTTCACAGACCAGCATACAGTTCATGAAATCAATTTCAATGTCAAGGTGGGGAAAGCTACCCTTTCAAGATCACTTATTTGTTATTATTATCATCAGTGATTTGGTTGTTATTATTATCATCAGTGATTTGGTTGTTATTATTATCATCAATGATTTGGTTATCATTATCATCAATGATTTGGTTGTTTTATTTTCATCAAATTTACTTACTAACTTTTTCTTTCATTTCATACTTCTTGTCACCTATTTGTACAGGGCTGTCTGGCAGGGATTGTTGTTGTGGCACTCAGGGGCATGTTCAGACAATTCAGAGATATCAAAGAATTGTGGAAATTCTCCAAGATCGATTGTGTAAGTAGTTAAGACACAGTGTTTTACCTAGTAATGGGTGTGTGTGTTGTTGTTTCACGTGAGCACTGCGCTCTGAAGGCATTTTGTTGTCAGGCTTGTAACTTATATCTTATATGGAAGCGTGAATTAGATTTGATATAAAGTTGATCAGAGGCTGATCTCAGAGTTGCCAAATCTCCCAGATTCTTTAGGAGGCTGCCTGCCTTGAAATTGCTCTTTGTGTCCTGAAAGTAGAATACAAAGGCTTTCGTGATTTAGGTATTTTCTTGGTCTATTAAAGGAGACCTCTGGATGATTTTCAGACTTTTACGTTTCTTTTTTACGTTTTACTACTATAAATTAGTAATACTAGGTACAGAGTTAAGAATTTACAGTGATTGGGATGAGGAATAAGAATATTTTCAAAATTACATAATTCATCTAGACTGTCCCTTTAAAATGCAGGTTACACACAAGTATCTCCTGATTTCTCATTGGAAAACCTGTGATTTTGATAGATGAATATTTGCCATCTGTTTAAAATATTGGAAGTCACATACTTCTCTGGAAAAAGTTTAACCAATTTAGTAACCATTCGGTCTGCATTCCATTGATGATGTCTGTCTTTGCAGATCTCAATGCATCCAATTCCAACCCCTTCCAAAAATAGAAAAATGGAAAAAAGAGGTCATTTGTACTTCCTGTGGGAGAAATTAATTATGATTTTCTGAGAATGCATGATGTATCGTAAATATGCATAAAAGCATCTGTGTTTACTCAGCACTTGCGAAATCCAAATATTGAAATGTGCAGTTATGCCACTAATTTCAGTTATGTGTACATTGTAAGAAAGGAGAACATGGTTCAATATGTGATCATTCCTAATTTTTCACCATCTTACCTGTAGATGCTGTGGATAGTGACATGTTCAGCCGTCATACTTCTTGGAGTAGACATAGGTCTTGGTGTCGGAGTGGCTGTTGCCATCTTTTCTATTGTCATACGCACGCAGCGGCCAAAATGTTGTATTATGGGAAACATCCCAGAAACAGATATCTACCGGGATTTGAGCTACTATGATGCAGTAAGTGACCTGTGTGTGTGTGTGTGTGTGTGTGTGTGAATGTGTGTGACTTGTCTGTGTATTGTACGTAACCTGTTGTGTTTTTGTGTACGTGTGTCCTGTTGTGTTTTATATATAATCAGTGGTGTGGGTTTGTGTGTGCATGACCCTTTTGTGTTTGTGTGTTTGTATGACCTGTTGTGCAGGCGTGTTTATGTGTGACTGATTGTGATATTGTGTTGGTGTTTTGTTTGTTTTCTAGGTTCAGTGTTGAGTGTGTGGATGTGTGAAATTGAACATGAGATGCATACTTGTTACAATATTAGTTTGCAGGTTATGAAAACATTTTGATAGTGATTTAAATAGCAAATGCTTATGTTTGCTATGTATTTGTAGTTCTAAAGATGTGTTGTCAGTTGTCAGATTCTTTGTTTCTGTATCATTGTCATGGTAACACCAATACCCTCATAATGCTAATACATTTCCTGCCACACCATTTGCAGGCTGTGGAAATACCAAGTGTCAAGATCTACCGTGTGAATGCCCCAATCTACTTTGCCAACGCTGACTACGTCAAGCAGCGCATGTACTCACTGACCGGCATCAACCCACCCAAGATTCTACAGGAGAGGGCCAAGGAAGAACGGAAGGAAGCAAGCAACCAGGCCAAGTATAATAAAAACAACAAGAACAGCAACAACAGGGATTCCGCGGCAGAAGATGGGCAGGAGTTACAGACAGTGGTAAGTAATCCGATCTTGTTGGACTTGAGACTTGGTGGCTGTGAGTAACAAATGGTGCGATCTGTTGGTGTGGATTTGTGTAAGGATGTCCCATGTTGATTTGAGTTCATGAAAGGGGGTTTATAAAAGTGGAAGGAATTAGTAGTGTGATCTCTTCTGGAAATTGGAGTGAGAGAAGGTAAGCTCCATTAGTTATTAAAGGGATCGTACAGTTTTGGGTGAGAGCTAACTTCAGGTTTCTAACATTGTTTGTTGAGATAATGAGAAACCTCTTATGAAATGTGAAAGAGCATGTAATTCCAAGAGGAATTCAATGTTAATTTGATGAAGCTAGGTTTTGAAATGGCTGAGATATCCAAAAGAGAGCGATCAAAAAAAAAGGTGAAACCCATCTTTTATTACGAGCGCTTTGTTTTACTTTGTTTTTGGATGTCTCAGCAATTCCAAAACCGATTTTCATCAAATAAACTTTGAATTCCTCTTAGAATGTCACGCTCTGTACTATTTCATAACTGGTTTCTTGATATCTCGCAAAAAGTTAAAAGCCCAATCCTCATCTCCACCAATACTATACCATCCCTTTAAAGATGACTTAGTTTAAATATATGCCATGTTTATTGGAGTGGTAGAACATACAGTCCATTAAATATGATGACTTGCTTTGAGGATGTACTCAGCAGATTGGATTGGTAAAAGATATGTTCCATTAGACAGATGACTTGGTATAAGATTGTGCCCTTTAGATATGATACAATTGTCAGGTTTGTGGAAGACCTGTCTGTCTTCGAATGTCTTTTTATTACCTCCACCAAGGGAGGAGGTTATGTTTTCGTTACCATTGGTTTATTCGTTCGTTTGTTTGTTTGTTAGTTAGTTTGTGCAAAATAACTCAAAAAGTCGTGAACGGATTGGGGTGAAATTTGCAGGAAAGGTTGAGAATGACACAAGTAACAAACGATTAACTTTTGGTAGTGATCCAAGAATTTTGGGGGAATTTATGAAGGATTTTTGATATTTTGGCAGGTAGGGTCAATGAACTTGGGAGTTCAGGCTGCGCGTATTTGAGGTTTGCATGTGCGCACTTGAGTGCGTGCTCTAGTTTCTGCTAGGGCGAGGCGCGCCGTGCAGCTGAGGGTTTATGACATAACAAAGGCTTCTATATTGGGAAATCGGGCGACTTTCAGCACACAGTGCTATAAGTACGTATGGGTGGAAATCACTTATATCTCTATGGAAAAACAAGATCAGTGGTGGAAATGAGCTGCATGCTTGGCGGAGGTCTGCGCTCGCAGAGTGCTTCTCTAGTTTTTTATTTTTTTTTTTTTGCCTTTCATGCAGTAACCATACACTTGTAGTATCTATGATCACTGACATGATATCGATTGTATGACTTATTAAGAGACTATCAAACTCATTTATACTACAAAGTGTTCAAAAAATGAGACAGGTGAACCATAAACATTATTCTAGTAAACTTTATTGATCTTTCACATACAGTCAGCGGATGTGAGGACCAGTGATGATATTGAGGATGATACAGAGATTAATACGGAGGTCATGACACCTCAGAACAGCTCTCTGGAGACTGGGCTGGTGAGAACCAATAACCACCAGAACCACCGGTCCACTCCTCTGGTCAAGACTATCATCATGGACTTTGGAGCGGTCAGCTTCGTGGATGCCATGGGCCTTAGTACACTCAAGGTCATCATTGCCGATTATGAGAAAGTGGACGTTGACGTTGTCCTGGCCAATTGTAGAGGTGGGTAGGGTGTCTGCGGTCAGTATTTCATAAGCACTGTCAGCACCAGTATCATTCATTTATGTATGAAAATCAACACAATGCTCCAAAAGTCAAATGACTGTATGTCAAAGATGATAGAACCTGGATTTTTTTTTTTTTTTTGTCACCTGTTTATGTCAAAGATAGTAGCTGTGTGTGACCACTCAGCTTAAAACCCACAAGAAGTTGCAAATTGGAGTCACTGCATTGGACCAGGATATGTCATTTTGGGTGACCGCCTCAAATTTTTCAAGTTTGTCAAACCTGGGAGAAAAAGCATTTCTCTACCTACAGTGAAGATTTGGCGGCATAGATGAAAACCGAAATCAAGATATGAGCAGTGTTTCTGGACCATTTTTTTTTTTTTTTATTATTTTTTTATTTTTTACAGGTGCTGTTTTTACTGTGAAATAGAACATGTTTTCACTAATACTTCTGCACAGCAGGCCTAAGTGACTCTAATCTTTAACTTATTGAGGACGGTCTGATTTTGCTACAACACACATTTCCCATAGATACCTCCCCGAGTATACTCGGGACTCGTCCTCAAGGGGCTAAATTCTCTTTTCTTCCTTTCTATGAAGCTGCACCTCCTAACTCTCTCTTATTTCAACCACCTTTTGAGTGGGTTAGGATGGTCCAATTTGAACAAGTTACAACGTGTATATCATTTTAAAGCTCAGAGCTTACTCTTTTGAACTCTGTAGAAAAGTGTTTAGCCATTTTGACCTAAGTTTTGTTGATTTTGATCTGGCTGATCACATAAATGCTGCGACTTTGAATGATTCAGTGCTCTCCCTGTCTGTCATATTCCAGGGCCCATTCGAGCTTTGATGTACAAGAGTGGATTCTTAGACCTTATAGGTCTGGATAAAATTTATGTGACTCTGCATGATGCAGTACTGCACAGTGTGGACAGCGGACACCAACTGGTGAGTCATTGGGCTAGCCTGGCCTTTTTAAACATTCGCTATGTGACATGACTGAAATACAGGAACTGTAGCAGGGCTCTATAACAACATCTCCAGGGTCAACAGTAATGTGGGAGTTTAGAAATGTATTGCAAATTGTCGATTTTCATCACTTCTTTCAAAGTTGGGAATTTTCCCCCTTGAGGCAGATACCATGTTATCTTTTGTCAAGTCCAGATTCAAGCTGTGGTACCTTGTATGAATAACAAACTGTGTCAGCTAGTTTTCTTTGTGTGTATATGTGCAATTAGTAGTTTACTAACCTACACTGATTACAGCTACCTTGTAGAGAACTAGTGGAGAATCTAGTGCTGGAGTAACTGCAATCGTGGTTAAGATCATAATTTGAAATCTTTATATGAAATGAGGCCTTGTGGCCCTGAGGTTTGTAAATCATCAATTTTTTGAGCCAATATTTGAGGTGGATGAAATGTATCTTCCTAACTTTCAACGTAGTCATATTTTTTGAGCATTTTAACTTTTTTTGCATAGCATTAGTCCTGGCCTGAAATAAATGACATACAGTGTTCCAACAAAAATTAACATAATTGCATTAATAAATTGGAATAATGAAGAGATTATTTCGTATGATATGAGTAAAACATTTGCGACTGTAAGAAACTGTGTTTTTACCCTGCAAAAGTAAAGAATGATTTTGTTTTTGCTCTTCAAACAAATGATGTATTGTCAGGTTAATTTGAATTCTGTATTGGATTAATTTCTTAGTTTGTTAATGGTTTTTCAATGTGATCTTTTTCCACAGTTATCATCCCGTCGGTCTGTGCCTGACCCAGCGGCTGTGGTCCTGTACCGATTAAACTCAACAGAGGCAGAGGAGAGCCCAGAACTCACAGAAGATGTTGCATCTCCAACTAGTGAGGTCTGAAAGCAAGTCTACATACTCCAAAACAAAATTCAAAATAAATACCTCTCCAAAAATGCTGCACCCAAACAATTAATCCTGAAAACGTTGAAACTCTGAGCAAGGCAAGAACTCCAAAAGTCTTGAAGTGCTCTGGTTTGAAAGATATGGTGCCTCACTCTCCTCTTTCTCCAAGTTCTACCCTTCATACTCTTGCGTCTAATGTGCCAATATCAAAGTGTGAACAGAGCTACTAGACCTTCGCTTATTTATTCTGAAATTTCTATGATGAGTGGTTGTCAGAAAGCTGTAGTGCACACTTACAGAAAGAGAGAGAGAGAGAGAGAGAGAAAAAAAAAAAAAAATAAGGGACGCAGAGAGAATGTTTAACGTGCCCCGTCATCCCGACAATGTTACAGAGGGATGGTGGAAACTTGTTGGAAAACAACCTGAATTCAGATATTTCACCAATATTGCTACTTCAACAGCTGCGATGTGATTGTACACTCCAAGAGGTGTGTAGAGTGATCAAGCTCCATTGAGCAGCAACACTGCCCTCTATTGTTCTCCAAGGTTCGCTGTACGGACCATTACTACAGATGGGTTTGAAGTAAATGTCAGTTTGGACATTTTTAACAGAATGAACCATATGACTCTTGTGTAAGACAAGTACAAATTATGTATATGTCATTTCTTCTTTGAGTACTGCCTCAGTGTCGGCTGTCAACTGAAGACAAATTTATTCAATCTGTCCCTTTACAAGACTGTCATCCTGTTGATAAAGTGCTAAATTGCTTATTTTGATCTCTTGTGAAAGATAGTGAAATGAAGTGAATATTTTTCAATTTCCTAAAATTCTTGCATAGATTTGTTATTGCAACTGGTTGACAAATTGCCCTATATTAATGTAATTTAATTGTCGTAAATCAGTTGACATAAATCAGTTGTCAGTTGATTGTCAATCGGTTGCAGAGTTAATATCTGCATCCGTTATTTCAGCTGATGGAAAGTGACTTGCTGTAATACACCAAGCTTGAGTCAGATAGAAATAAGATAGAAATACGATTTATATTGCTAGTACTAAGTGACTTTACAAGCATTCCAAAGCTGTTGCAAAATAATTGGACAGACTGTACGTGCATGTTTCATTGTTATTTAAATAAACAGTCTTTAGATTACTGTAAAAGTGGACATTTTTGCGGTGTGGAATTTTTCACGCGACCATAAGGTAATGCAAAATAAAAGCATGCAAATATTTTTGCTTGTTACATGTTCTGATTACTGTTTTGATTCCTTGGAATAAAAAAAAAACACATGAAATTCATCTTATCTGGCCAGCGTGAAAACTTACTTTGCGCAAAAATACCCATTTTTACAGTACTTAATGCCTCGTGACAGTGACTTATGTACATCACAAATGATTTTCAAGTATGTTTCTTGCTGTGATGTCCGCAGTTTTTTGCTTTTTTCATTTGCTTGGATTGGAATATGTATGGAAAGTTATCTTTACATGCAATATCAGCACATTTTTGCTGTTATGACTGGTTTTAGCTGTATGCATGTCACATGGAATATTACCATTATCTCTGTTAGACTTTATCTATCTTTAGTGTCTTTATTGCCAACATTTTTATGCAACATCTTTTCTTTCTCTCTTCTTCATAACTGTCACACATGTGTAAAAACAGTAAAGCGTCGCTGGGGTGACAAGATCCTGTATCTGCAATTTTGGTGAAAATTACTTTTTTGGATTAATGGTCAAATAATGGGTTAAGTGATGTCCTGTCCAAATCCCAACTGTCTTACTCCAAAAATGACGCCACCACGGCATGTCAAAGGAAAGGCTATCCCATTCACCACAGTGCTTTGGCCGCCATGTTTTTTTGCCCTCCTGAACATTTGACATTTTGTAGATACGAGGTCTTGTCGCCCAAGCGATGAAATATGTTTATCTTTTTGAGGTGAATCATCTTGTAAAAGGTGAAGCTGTTGGTTTTTGTAATAAGCTGACAGTCTCTTATGGCAGAATCACACAGACTTAGAAAAATGATATGTTATTAGCAACACATTTTCAAGACCTTTCTCCAAATGACTGTATTGGCTTTATATAAACAGGAATGTGATGTTTTGGGCTAAAACTGAACTACATGATGAGCATGCTATGGCTTAGAGGTGCCTTTGAGCATTCTAATCCACATTTTTTATTATGTTTTCGGGTCGTCCGTACGTACGTCCCGTTTTGTTTTTGTCGATATCTCAAGAACCATGTGGTGGTTTTACATCAAACTTGGTATGAGGGTATATCCAGGGGGATAATACTTTGTTTGGATATTAGGTTCACGGGGTCAAAGGTCAAAGGTCACAGGTTATTTTGTGAAAAAAAAAGGTTGAAATTTCATGTTTTTCTCCATATCTTGCAAATGGTTCAAGGTATCTTCATTGAACTTAGTATATATGCATGTACCGATGAGCAGTGATTATCTAGGGAAGTTGGGGGTCATGGGTCAAAGGTCAGGGGGTCAAAGGTCAAGGTCAACTCCTCAAAATATCACTACTTTCCATATATGTATGCGATGCTTGAAGGATTTTTTTTAAAACTTGATGTATGCATGCATTACCCAATATATATTCTGTGGGAAGTTTCTTGCCAAAAGGTCAAAGGTCAAAAGGTCAAAGGTCAAGTGAAAGTGCTAAATTGCACTTTTTCCTCCATATCTCGAAAGTAACTCAAGGTATCATCATGAAACTTACATATTTTTGCATGTTCTACCTAACAGTGATTCTCTTTGGAACTGTGAGGTCAAAGGTCAAAGGCCAGGTTTAGATAATACTATTTTACCATTTGATACTGAAATTATACTTTTTCTCAATACCTTGAAAATTACTCAATTCATAAACTTATAAAAGGGTCAAAAGTCAAGTAAAAATCATCAGTTCCCCAAATACCTGCACTCTGACGTTTTAATCATTCATCCAATTGAACCTAGTTCTAGGAAAGTGAACATTCAGCACATTTGTGGCAAACCTGTCATTTTAATATTTTGCCAATTGTGTGAAACTGTCATCACACATTGTCAAGACATTGTACTATAGACCTATTAGGAGAACCATGCATTATGGCAGAGGCATACCAGTCACCGTAGTGACATTTCTAGTTTTTCTCACTTTTTAGTGTTTAGGTTTTGATATCGCTTATGAAGGAGGCGCAGAAATTGTGTACATGGGTGGACTTGAACAAGAGGAGATGTATATAGGATAGGAGCTATGAGTATGTTTATCCGAGTTAGCTTAAAGTTCTACCTGGTTATGGAGTGAAGCATTGATTGAAGTCAAACTTTGGTATATCCCACTGTTTTTTCCTCATTTTTTTAAAGCAATAGTGTGAAATGATGACTAGCAGGTGAATAAGTGAAAAATATGCAACTTCCGGTGTACATTTGATGAGAACTGAATGAAATATGCTGGTTGGAAAGTTTGAGTGTGAATGAGATATTAAGAGGGATATGATGGAGCAAATGTCTATCAGTAATTTCTGTGCAATCCCCCTTGTCTCATGCAGTAATCCTTTACACCATTCAAATTGTTTATGTCATCAAAACTCCTTCCAATGTTCAATTACATAGTTTGATGAATGTAATTACCTTGAAAACTGATTTATATGCCATTCATTGAGCATAAGCCATTGAATGCATTCATACCTGATGGACAGAAATGGAATGGCACTAAAGATGTACGGAGCCAGTGGGGTGAAAAATGCTACTATCCTGCGTACCAGCGAGTTGTTTCTTTTCATGTGAGTTAATGATTTACACATAACATGATTCATGAACGGTGAGAAGTATTATGTTAATGATTAATCTGGCACTATAGCTGCCACTTTGCTGATCCAAGTTGGATGTAAATCATTTTTATGCAGCAGCTGCACTGTCTCCGTCATTTGTAAAGCACAAAAAAGGAGTGAATGACAGTATGCATGTGAAATCAGCATGTGGGCATTAGAAAAGATTGTCAGGGGTTGTTGTATTTGATACATTTACTCTTTATATCGCTGCACATTGTCAAAGTGTGCGGAAATGATGTTAAAACAGGTATGATTTGTCTAATTTGCTGCTGCTCTACTGAAAGTACATGTATTGCTGAGAAGTTTGCCACAGTGAAACAACTCAGACGTGCAAATGCAGTGGACATGCACCAGTGCTGTGATGATATGAAAGACAATATGTATGACACTGACAACCATCAGCTGCCATTACATGCTGCCAGTAATAGATTATTATTTCACATTTTTTATTTGTCCCTATGCTGTCATTATCAAAAGCTTATAAAGAAAAACCATGAAAATCTATTATGAGCTCTTTCTCTGTCGAGTATTTAGTCTCTTGGAATCACTCGATAACGAACAAATACAGGTATGTTATCTTTTGTGATCTGGAGCAACTTAGAGATCATGTCAAGTTAATCATATTAAGAAAAGTTTGTGTCTTCTATTGATAAGGCATGTTAATACATCTCAATTCACCTTGATCTCATAATCAATATGACTTAACAAATGAGATTATGATCAGTGAATGTATGTATCAGCTTTTATAAGATCTCTGAAGCTGAGATTACATTGATCATGTTTTAATGATGGCCTCACAGCGTCCAGCTTGCATCCATCAACTTTAATTGTGCAGTACACATGTATTTTAAGTGTGTGTATTTTTTGCCCCATCAGTCACAAACTATCTTATCAACGTATATTCTTCTCTTCACACACCTTTCAAACTCCTGCACTTTTGTCTGTGGACCTTTCTGAAATCAGGTGTGAATTACTGGTACTTAAGTTGTCTTAACATCTTGCAAATCTGAGGAGAGTCCTTAGTATGGATGGGTGTGGTGAGATGTGCAAGAGATATAACTTTAGTGAACAAAATGTCTTCCAGATGCCACAAGAAGAATACTTTCCATTTAGACGGTGCATTCAGATCACCCATCAAGAGTGATTCTTGTTTATGATTGCAATAATGCTGAACTGTCAAATTTACATTTTAAAGATTATTCTTCAGATAACTGAAGACAGCAAAATGGCTGAAAATTGATAAACTGCTAACTTGATGAGATTTTTTACATCAAGCAAAAATGTTTGCCAGTCATTTTTTGATAAATTACTCCAAAGAACATTCATTTATTTCATTCTTTTACACTGAAGTTGAATTGAGTCATTTCTTTTTTTTTTTTTTATAAAAGCTCAATGATGATCTGCGGTATGTTTACTGTAATTTCTTGATCCAGCAGTAAAAACTTGAGTGTATTTGGATGCATGAGCTAGATTTATAGATAATGACTGAAACTTTTTTTATGCCATACCTTCTTACTACCTTCTACATTGTACTTGCAGCAACCAAGGACTAGGTTACTAGGAGAATAGGTAACTTGAATTTAGGCTGTGATCAGTCACACGTTGGAAAATAGCATTTAAAAATTTGTGTGCTAAAGTACAGTGATTTGAGTAAGTCTACTGGCTCAGAGTTTGATAGCTTTTATAGCAGTCATCTGCAATGAAAACATACCAAAGCAAAGCTGTATATATGCTTTGATATTTTGTGCGCATTATATTTCAAAAATCTGGACTTGACAGTTTTTGTCATCAAAAGAACCACGAGGAGGATAAAACGAGAAAATGCTTTTAAGATTTTTAAGAGAAATGTTAGTGATTTTTCTTCCGTGAGACAATATACATTGCATTTTTGATACAGGAGGCAGATATTTGGTGAGTTGTTACAATCAAAAATATCATTTGACTTGCAATATTAATGAAAAGAAAAACACCACAAATTATGTGGTGTCTGCAGCATTTCATATGATATTGGTGATATTGTAGTGTATGAAATATAATATTTGCTTCTCAATAAACCATTTTTTTTTCCAGAAAAAAAAAAAGGTTTTATTTGATGGTGAGGTTAGATCTTAGTTAACAAAACATTCATACAAGAGTACTTGATCTTGCAAGACATAGAGATACAAGCATAATACCTGGCTCTTTCTGTCTTTTTCATCTCAGAGGAGGTGAAATGTATAAGTTTGGTTACCATGGCAAGATGCTAAAGTTTCTCTCTCTCTGGTGTGCCTCCCTTGCTAGTAATGAATACTGTAATCTAACTTTCTGTGAGTTCACTGCTCAGCATTGTTCTCTGAAATTTTCTAATCTGGAATGGAGTTTTAAAGGAAGGTACAACAGTCTATGCAGAGAAAGATGTGATCTCACTGTCAGAGATGCCAACTGTTACTGTTTTTCTTTCTTTTTTTTGCAGTACTTCTTACTGTGTTTTTATTTTGTGCAAAAATACAGCAAATTTGATGGAAATTATTGTTTTCCCCAATTGTATTACTACACACATGTATTACAGGAAAGATTGAAATACTGTTCTTTCTACCCCCAAAAATGCACATTTTCAGCCCTCGGAATACTACAAATATTATTAAAAGGTTGGCATCTCTCCACTGTTGGTATCGCTGGTCACTGTTTAAGTGTTCCCCCAATCATCTTTGTGGACAGAGGACTTCAATTTTTCCAGAATTCTCAGGTTTTCACTGCACAACTCGACTCAGTCAGTGTGGTATATGAGGCTTTATCTCTTTATATGAGTCAAACTCGTATATTTAGTCAAGAAATGCATCGGAATGCTTGTTAGTCTAGAGAAATGATAATGTATTGACCTAGTCAGGTCCAGTGTTGCATGGCTGCTCCATAATCATGGCAAATGGCTCTGATTGAAATCAGTTTGATATCACTGATCATGCAGTGAATACATCTCCCCATTTAGTATAAGATTGTCCAGACTGTCGTGCAAAATACCATGTCCTAAAATTAAGAAAACAACACAAAACATGGATATGGACATCAGGGGTAAAAGTCATGTTACTTTTATGTACCAAATCATATTTCATCCAGTCAGATACAGCAACTAGCAATTTTGTATGTACTGTAGTGTGATGCATTCAAACCTTCTCCTATTAAATGTGAAATACATTGTACATGTATGATTTGTTTGTTTAGACATGTGAAACTGAGGGAAATCTGCGTGTTACTGTTATCAAAACAGTTTCCCAAATTTGTGCGAGGACTTTTGGAAGAGCATTGTGGTATTATTAAAAAGAAATATGCCGACAAACCTTTTTAATCACTAGTGTTAACCTTTTTAATCACTAGTGTTAACCTTTTCATCATTAGTGTTAAAAATAAAGTTGGGTCTCTTTTGTAGGACATTAACAGAGCTTGAACTGTAGTTCGTTGACTTATATATCTACTTGCAGGAGGTGAATTTCAGAGAACAGAACAAGTCATCTCATATTTAAAAATACTTTCTTTGGAAAATGTAGTTTCTAGCAAGTGCCAAATATTGAAGTCAATTTGTGTCCAGCACAGACTTGCATCCATATATGTGGAAAAAAAAATGAAATAGATGGTAAAGAAATATTACCAAAGTAATGTTGATTTAAATTTGTGTGGAGTTTAAATGTATATATTTGAAATACTGGTACAGTATATGATGGTGCTAAATTTTCTGTAATGACCATGATTTTATTTCGTTGTTATTGTTTCATTACTCCAGTGACAATTTTTCCACATTACAATGTGGATTATGTGTTTGCATCAGAAAAGGTTGAAGTGAAGCAAGTATTATTGGAAAGTATTTTGTAGTAACACAGACCAATAGTGGAGTGGAGGTCAGGCATGCTGTAGTTCTGTGAGATTTTTTTGATCATGTCTTAGTATTCCATTTTGTTACAATCATTTGTTCCAAAATGTTTTGTTCTCTGTCTTGGTTTTGTCATCACATACCCAGAAATGTACATGTATATGATAGAAAATGCTGAACTTGAAAACTTGTAGAATGAAATGGTCTTTTCTGTCCACATGGAGTGAGTGAAATGTAGGGCCATGCACTGCTGCCTGTTTTACAAATTGTCTCAGCTGGACTATGTTTAGTGGTTCAAATTAGTCTTTGCAGAGTCACTGGGTGATTTGTAAAGCTGTCATATCCGACTTGAGGTTGCCTGACAGGGCTCGATATTAGCAGTGGCCCAGTGGTCTGTGGCCCACTGGTCTGGGGCCACTAAAAAATGATGTCGGGCCACCAAATTTATCTTTTGGTGGCCCAATCGGGCAACTGAAATTCAAAATGGATTGTTACTTTTGCTTGTATTTCAGGCCACTATATATATATACCTTTCAGACCACCAAGTTTCAGATTTAAAGATTTTGGTGGCCATAATGGGCCACTGGGCAAAAAAAAAAATTAGTGTCGAGTCCTGTCTTGACAACAGAAACAGCAATGTTGAAAACATTTTTTTTTTTTTTTTTTGTGGAGAAGGTAACTAACATGGAAAACTATGTGGTTGAAATGATTTGATTTCAGACTGCCTCCCACTTTTGCATTAGAGTTGAGGAAATAGTCCATAGAAATTTCTTTCATTTTATATTTTGCATCATATTCCAAGTAGGAGATGAGGAGTTCAAAGCTTTTCTGGAAGTGTTTTAAGATGTTGAGGGATTACATGTATGTGTTTCAGATATGTTGTCCTTTCTAACCGTAGTGAGCCTTCAATGAGACCTCTGCGATGGCGAGAAAAAGGAATTCACTGCCTTCAACCACAAAGAATTAATTGAGGATTCATCATAAATTTTATTTTTCTATGTTTGAGTTTAAAGCTTTATTAGGTTTACATAGTTCCTTGCTAGAGTTCTGTTTTCATTTTGCCATATTCTTTGCTCTTTCGTGAGGTCAGACTTGAGGTCAGACTTGTAGATATGTTTTTGAATACTTTTATTCTTTGGTCAGAGCATGTTATATGAGTGTGTTCTTTGCATTTGATGCTGTATTTCTTCTTCTTACTGAGTGGTGAATGTGCATTACTCAGTTACAATTTTTATCATTATAATGAAATAAAAAGAGAGATTAGTTTTAAGTATCTCACAGATCAGTCAGGACATATTCCTGACTGAGAAGAAAGAATAAAATTGAAAAAAAAAAACACCAACAAACAAAGAGTAATGTTGGTGCAGTGTGTGGAAAGGAATGTTAGAGAATGATTCTACTGTGGTTTTGTTGCACAAAAGCCTTTGCTGTGGATTCTGAGCCTAGACTATTACACAGGTATTCATGAAGATGGTTTTAAGGTCAAAACCTACATTAAGTCCATGGAATAAAATCGGGTGTGCAATAGGCATACCTTACACATGCGAGTATCAGTGTGCAGTTATTGGATGTTTGTTGACATACACAATCTGTCACACGCATTTACGTAAAAGAAATTTGCATAAACCATGGACTAAATTTAAACCACCTTTGTGGATGTAGGTCATCGTTTCACCAAATAGTATTCCAAAGAATACTTTCGTGGAGTAGAGACGATGCATGTTAAGTATGAAGTCAGGGAGTGTATATTATGACTTAGTGGCATGGTGGTTTGTTTGTGTGTTTGTGTGTTTTTCTGTCTTTGTGTATAACAGGGAAATTATCTACATGTTGAGAAAGGTTGTTTTGCCTCCAATGAAGATTCTGGTAGAATTGAAAGCTCAGGCTCCCTCTGACCCAATCTACAAACAGAATGATTTACTATATTTCTCAAAATTTTATCAGATTCTTCATTGAGAAATGCAAACCTTAGATTACTGATGTTCACAAAATAGCTGAAATATGCGCAGTAATATATATGTAGTACAGTATAGCTCGGCCCACAAGTTGGATAGTAAGTCTGCACAGTTATGCAAAACTAATGGAACTTCAGGCAGAACCACATGGTGTTGTAGCATGTGTGTGAGTCTGTTCAGGATGAGATACAAGTAGTATTGTGTGCTGTATTTGTACAGTGGTGCATAGCAGCCAAACACAAGGAGGGAAGAATGTCATTGGATGGCTGACAAATGTTTATAAATTTGATTCAATTCCAGTTCATTTCAGCTTCGTCACCCATTTGTGGAAATGGCTTTGTTTGCGTACTTCATACGTAGAATACATTTGAACAAGACACAGGTATGTAGCATAGATTAAAGAAATGTAAGGGATGTACAACAAAATGATGTAACATGATATTACAGTCATGCCAAATATGCTTGCATGTGCACATTGAAGAACTCACTATTTCATCCTCTTTTCTCTCCCTCTCTCTCTCTCTCTCTCTCTCTCTCTCTCTCCATTTGAATATCCACTGGTAGTTGTCAAATATTGCATAACACTCCATTTTAAATAATGCAGTAAAAATGGGTGATCATGGGAACTTATGAACATCCAGTACAATGCCTTTCCCAGTCAAGTTGACTAGCTCTTCTGAGGCAGGGCAAAATACTGTCCAGTTAGGAGAGTTTGCTTCTTTATCAAACTGTATGGAAATAGATGGTCAGTGGTCATTGGTCATCTTGCTACAGTATTGGGAGAGGCTATGAGGCCAGTTTATATTTGGGTCTGTGTTATTTGTGTCTGAATGTGTGTATTTTACCCTGGTAGTTTAAAGGGGAACATCGAACTATCTGGAAGATGGCATGCTGCAAGTAAGAGATGTATGTTTTCTTCATTTGGTGAAATGTGCTTGTGGGCTGCCGGCAGTGAATCTGAATTTATGACTGCCATGCATCTATCGACAGTACAGTGGACTCCCGTTATAACAAAGTCCTCAGAACCAGCATTTTTCTTGTTAGCTCACCTGAGCCAAAGGCTCAAGTGAGCTATTGCGATCGCCCTTCGTCCGGCGTCCGTCGTGCGTCGTCCGTCGTGCGTCATCCGTCGTGCGTAAACTTTTTACATTTTTATCTTCTTCTTGAAAACCCCAAGACCGATTTTCATCAAACTTGGCAGGTAGCATCCCTAGGGGGTTAGGAACTCGATTTGTAAAAATAGGTACCATGCCCCACCCAGGGAGCCCCCAGGGGGGCCCAAACCCCCCAAAATTAAGGAATCTGTAAAAATCTTCTTCTCTAGAACCAGAAGTGATAGAGCTAAGTTAATACTATGAGTTAGTACATTGATGACTGTAGTTTCAAGTTTGTTCATGGCAGAATCAGGGGTGCCCCCCTTGGGACCCAGGGGAGGGGGGTGGGGAGGGGTCCTAATGGGGCCTAAATTATACATTTTCATCTTCTTCTTGAGAACCCCATGACCAATTTTCACCAAACTTGGCAGGTAGCATCCCAGGGGGGTTAGGATCTCAATTTGTTAAAATGGGCACCATGCCCCACCCAGGGGCCCCGGGGGGGGGGGGGGGGGGGGGCCAAACCCCCCAAAATGAAGGAATCTTTAAAAATCTTCTCTAGAATCAGAAGTTATAGAGCTAAGATAATACTATGAGTGAGTACATTAATGACTGTAGTTTCAAGTTTGTTCATAGCAAATCCAGGGGTGCCCTCTTGGGGGCAGGGGGGGGGGGGTTGGGAAGGTCCAAATAGGGGCCTGAATTGTACATTTTCATCTTCTTCCTGAAAACCTCATGATGGATTTTCGTCAAACTTGGCAGGTAGCATCCCTAGGGGGTCAGGATCTCAATTTATCAAAATGGGCACCATGCCCCACCCAGAGGGCCCCAGGGGGCCCCCAATCCCCCCAAATTAAGGAATCTTTAAAAATTTCGGCCCTTATTGTACATTTTCATCTTCTACTTGAGAAGCCTGGTCAAACTTTAGTAGAGCTGTGAATAATTTAGATTAGTGACTGCGTGAAAGGTGAACTTGCGATACTCAGGTGAGCGCTAGACCCGCGGGTCTCTTGTATCAAAACTTGTAATAAACTGAAGAAATAAACGATAAAAAAACAGAGAGCCGATAATGTTGCGACCTGAATTTTTACTGCATTGTAACTGGAATTTTGTTATAACCATGTTCGTTATAACAGGAGTACACTATACCATTTTCACTACTGTGTTATGCGCATTGCAAAAAAAGCTACCCTCTGCAGCATGAGTGCCCTTTGTTGTGATTTCAATTCCTTTATATGTTTTATCAGTCTAGAAAGAACTGAGTGAATGTTATAAGAGCCACATTACTTTACTTTGTAACTGTCAGAGGTTTCGTGCCAGTATTTCTGTTCCTTTCACCTTTTGTTGAGTTTTTCTTCCATTAGATTCTTGAGGCGATATATATGCGAGAAATAAATTTCCTACCCAGACCTGTGTAAGATATGTTCATGCACTATACAGATTTATGAGATGATATAAAAATGAGTTTATTTTCAGAATACAGAAGATATCTATGAAATGGTTTGGTGTGGCATACTTTTTTTTTTTTGAGCCGCCTTGATTGCATTTCCTGTTGTGATTGTTTTCAATAAATACTTGCTTTTTATTGCAAGAAAAATGTTTTTGCCCCATTTGTTTGAATATTAATTTGTTGGTCTCTATGCCATTTCAGTGTTCATTAGTATATGTTATACAACCTCCCCTTCTTTGTGTTATCTTTGTGTGATAATTTGTGTGTTCTGCTGAAAGGTGAATGCATATTTCTAACTAAACTGGATTTTTTTTTTGTTTTGAAGAAGTTTGGAGTTACCCTCTGAGTTGTAATTTGATGATTGTATGAAATACATGGAAAATTACATTTATTCTGAAAAAAAAAAAATGGAACTGAAAACAATGTACACTGCTTCACAGCAAGAATGCCAGTCATGACAGCTTTGGTAACATGCTCTCCATTTCAATGCAAGGTATTTACATTGAGTTTGAGCAAGTACAGACGGACAGACAGACAGACAAAGGAAAAAACACTGGAACTTAATAGCTTTTTTTTTTTATTATTATTTGTAAGTAAAGCCCGGTGGACCCATAATTTATTGATATGACAAGTTACAAGATTTGTGACCACAAAAAGACATTTCCTTCATAAATTACTAAGTAAGGTATTGCTTGGATTCCTAAGGATTAACTTTTTGTAATGCAAAGATTAGTGAAAAAGAGTGAATACATGGCAGCTGCCATGTGAAACATACACAACTTGCATGCTCTAGATTAACACTTGTGGATTTTCTACCTACAGACAAGCAGCTCAACTAGTACCAAAAGTAAATTTATCAGGAATGGTGTTGCTACAATCAAATTAAATCATATTAACCATATTTCTTGGATAACTGTTCTTTCAAAGCATATTTCAGAAATGACTGAAAGATAAATTATGTCCGGATGGAATCTTGAGTAACAGGACACACAAATGAATATTGTATATGTATGAAAGTAAAGACAAAGTTTGGAAACTTTACCTCATCTACAACAAAGTGACAATGAAGCACACACATGCTGTTTTCACACTGACACCAGCCATGTGTATTGAAAGAAACACTGAACTCCTGAATGTGGTAAGGTCTATACATGGAAATTTGGCAAAACCTTAATGATGTTGGCTAAATGCAGTCATCACTGTAATACAGCAAGACAAGTTATGTCTTACACAGAGAATTGATCATAAATACAGACGATGATTCTCCCTTGAAGCTTCATTCAGACACCTTGACAATATATATTGACAGATTCTGTGACACGCTATGTGTATTTTTGGCATGGGCAGCGCCATTACTGCGGTGTCGTAGCCGACCCCCCCCCCCCCCTCCCCTCTCCCCCACCCCCTTCTGCGCACGGAATGAAAAACTGATGCATGGTTGTTTTAGCCAATGGGCGTCTCGTACTGAGTGTGCGAATGCTTGCTAAATGCGCGAACCTTTGATACAAGTGCGCAATAAACATGTTGCCCGTGGGGTGGGGGAAAGGAGGGGGGGGGGGGTCGGCTGGGACACCGCAAAATGAGCTTATGGCTGCGCCCAGTGCCACAAATTGTCTGCTGCCCTCAACAAACCTGAATCGGTCTATAAATGACATGAAGAAGTTACTTTTGCACATCACTTTGAAAAAATAAAAGATAGACCCACTGACAAGACATGTACAAAAGGTGTATGTCTTCTATCATGATATTGTCAGCAATCCTCACAATTTCCAAGAGACTTAAACATAGAACTGCGGTTTTACAATATACTTTTCATCAAGACTTTTACAAGCCTATAGGCTGGATAGCTCTTCCTAAAACACATGGAAAACAAAGCAAACAAACAATGATCAAACATGTTTGCTGCCATCTTGTGTCCAAATAAGGAAATTTTGCAAGTGATCTGAAACCTATTGGTGAGCTTATAACAGACACATGAAGGGGGTTCACACGTAAACCAATTAGCGGGATACAAATCTCGAGATTTGCATCGCGATCGGTATCATGAGTTTTTTGCACGTGTGGACAGAAAAAACCTGAAAATTAGCGGGATAAGCATCGCGATGCTAATCCCAAGAAATCTTGCGCTAGTTCCTCAATTAGCGGGATAATTGGCCCCGCGCTGGTACGTGTGAACGGTCGGGATTAGAATCTCGAGTTTTTATATCCCATCATACTTCACCTCTTTCACCTCTTTGGCGCACCACAACAACCGCGCGCGAACCACACCACTGATGCGTAAAAAACAATGGACAAAGGTAAGTGCGCGCAGGCAGTGATAGAGAAGGGCGCTGTGTGACTCATTTTGCAGGCTTTGCTGTTATCTCTATCGGCAATTAGCGGGATAATTTGGTACATGTGGACACTTGCCGAATTAGCGGGATACCGATCGCGATCGCTATCCCGCTAATTTGGTACTCGAGATATGGATCGTGATCGTCATCCCGCTATTTTGTATGTGTGAACCCGGCTATGGAAGTTCAAACAAACTCATCTCCTCAAAACTGACTTGGTTGGTTATTATCGCCTTTACTACACCATACACTTCCAACTGGCAGGGTTGTCTCCAAGTGTTCTCAATGGGTGAAGTTATATAGACCAGTGAAGAGGGGAAATTACTCAAACAAGTCTTGATGCTGATTTTTATGAGAAAGAGGACATCATAATAAAGATTAAGTAAGACACAAAGCATGTCTGAATTAGAGTTAAGTGAGGTACATGTAGATGAAAAAAAAAGAAGAGTTTTTATTACTCTTTGTTTTGTTTTGACTGTTGTAAGACCAATATTGTCCATTTTCATTGAAATACGTACATGTATGTGTACATATACGTACATTCTATTATATCATGCTGGCTTCAATGTTTTTTCGTTTTCACAGGTTACAATGTTGTAATTGCTGTAATTTCATCGATTGTTGACAGATATATACCATGGTAATTTGTAGTAGGACCACTGCATAACTCAACTGCATGTGAAAACATATACTGCTAAATTCTAATAATTCTTTGAAACACGGGGTATAGGTGGTAAAAGAAGACATGGAATACAACATATGCTCACTAATACAGTAGTTACCTAATTAAAAACAGAATGTAAAAGATGAAGAAATAAACGTAGTATGTACCAAATCAAATAAAATATTGCCAATGCTGAATATATACAAACACTTCTCTGACAAATACATGTATCCCACACACAAACTGGTTGATAGATATCTCACTTTCTTACCCACTGGTGTTTTCACTGAGAAAACTGATCACACAGTTCATTTAATAATAAAAAGAAATATATAAAAAGACAAAATAACTGAATACAAGCTATTGTTAAAGGTAACTGACATGAGAGAAAGAACACATACAATAGGGAAGTTATTTAGTGCTACAGTGGTAAAATGCAGTCATTGTGAATCAGAATCTCATCCACAGATTGAATAAGGATGAATTAATAATACTTAAATCAATCAAAATATTATCTGTTACAATAAAGATACCATACCGGTAAGTTGAACTGAGAGAACGGGTTATGAGACATTCATATAGTACGGCATACCATGCACAGTCAATTGAAAGATTTTTGGAAAAAAAAAAATGATGAATCAAACTGCTGATCAAAACCATAGAATGCATCCATCTAGTCAGGCATTGAACTGTTTGACCAACCAAATGCTCTTCACATGGCCAAATATTGCATCAAAAATCAACCTTTCTGTCTCCCTAAAAATAATTGTCCACTGAAATACTGCAGTTCAATATTCAATTATGAGTGAAATCACATTGTCCATTGTACAAAGCCAGAGGGCCAGCTTACAGCCTCACACTGCCAAGAAACTGAATAGCATCTGACCTACCAACAAAGATTTCGTAAAAGCAAATGGCCTTAACAATAAAAGTTGGATGGAAGCATGACGAGATATTGCGGTACACTGACAAATCAGAATTGCAAAGAGTATATAAATGATAAACTAGAGAAGCACTCTGAGAGCGCAGACCTCCGCCAAGCATGCAGCTCATTTCCACCACTGATCTTGTTCTTCCATAGAGATATCAGTGATTTCCACCCATACATACTTATAGCATTGTGTGCTGAAAGTCGCCCCATTTCCCAATATAGAAGCCTTTGTTACGTCATAAACCCTCAGCTGCACGGCGTGCCTCACCCTAGTAGAAACTAGAGCACGCACTTTAGTGCGTGAATGCAAACCTCAAAAAAGCGCAGCCTGAACTCCCTGTTTCATTGACCCTACCTGCCAAAATATCAGAAATCCTTCATAAATTCCCAAAAAATTCTCGGATCACTACCAAAATTTAATCATCTTTTACTTGTATCATTCTAAACCTTTCCTGCAAGTTTCATCTGAATCCGTTGACTACTTTTTGAGTTATTTTGCACACAAACAAATTAACTAACTAACTAACAAACAAACAAACAAACAAACCAACGGTAAC
Organism: Diadema setosum; assembly: GCA_033980235.1. Classification (NCBI taxonomy): domain Eukaryota; kingdom Metazoa; phylum Echinodermata; class Echinoidea; order Diadematoida; family Diadematidae; genus Diadema; species Diadema setosum. The sequence goes on from CM067060.1 coordinate 49,016,317, forward strand.
AAAAACATAACCTCCTCCCTTGGCGGAGGTAATGAAGGGCTAAGCATATGCTAATATGCTTATGTAATGAGTGAGAAATTGATCTGAATGAATCTTATTGGCGGGATCTTGCTATTGCTGTAACATGTACCGGTATGCACATTGTCATCTAATAACACACATTACATGGACACAGTTGACTTCCTATATCAGACAGAAAGTTGTGAAAACTTGGAAGAATGTGTGTTTGCTGAATGCGGAGCTTCTTCAATATTATTCAAATTCATGAAATTCTTCCGTCGAGATGTTTTCATTGCAACTGATTGACAAATTGCCCTACATCGACGTAAATAAGCACTGAATTGATCAGTGTTTTAATAGTAGCCATGATAAAAAATATTGCACCTTATTTTGACTCATGAGCAACCACTGCCTGTTAATCAAGTGTACTACAATTGAATACAGATCTCTAAGATACACAGTTTGAATTGAATAATAAATCAAGAGGACATAACTCTAGACATACTCTGAAGCTTTTTGCCCAGCCTAGCTTTCAGCTAGTAATGAAAAGAAGTTGATGGAAGACATAACTCATAAGAAGGGAACATGCATGGTTGCACCCCCATATATCATAAAGAATACACAATTGCACAAATAAACCTGTAAAGCCAACATGTACAAAATTCTGAGACATACATCATGTTGCTGGGGCGACAAGACCTCCTATCTGAAATTTTGGTGAAAATGATTTTTTTGATAAACGGTCATATAATTGGTTACGTGATGTCCTGTCCAAATCCTAACTGCCTCATTTATCAAAAAAATGAATCCACCACGGCATGTCAAAGGAAAGGTTCTCCCATTCGATACATGTACAGTGCTTTGGCTTGTTTTTTTTGCTCTCCTGTACATTTGACATTTTGTAGATACGAGGTCTTGTCACCCCAGCGACGATAAGGCCTTTCAAGACTAATCATTCTATATGCGCTCTTTAGGATCAGAGCTGGTATGAGATGAAATGAGTTTGGAAAGCCCCGAACCAGTTGCTGGTCAGGAAAAAAATAAATAAAAAAAAAATCTGCCATTGAGATGTGGAAAATGAGTTGGCAAATACACACACTCAATGTAACAGGTCTAACTGTATCTGGAATGTCCTGTAGTACATTCGGTAGAGAGAACTTATGTTGTCCAGCCTTTTGGATGAACAGAGGAAAGGGAGAACTTATACAAGTTTTTCCTGCATGAACACAATAATAATTCTACGCATATTTGTAGCAATCAATCCAAAAGGGCTATGAGCAAGTCTCCCATATTTAAGGTAAGTGGTTGGTCCATCAATGGTCATCCGAGTGAATCGCCTTGCATGAAACAACTATTACAAGATCCACATTGTGATGCCGATGTTTATATGATGTACTACACTTAGCAGTGAAGGATCTGGTTTGTTGCCCAAACAATATGTATGTAATCTCATTCTGGATGAATTTCATATAGAAGAGATGTTATGACCCAAATGAATTTGCTATCATGTCAAAGTCACATAGAAAATCACGTCAACTACCCTTTAGGCAGGGCTCGACACTAACGGTGGCCCGGGGCCACCAAAAATGAAATTCGGGCCACCAAATTTCAAAAAAGGGAAAATCTGGTGGCCTGCCTCGGGCCACCAAAATTTTTTGAAAAGTATGTTAATAAATTCGTAACTTTTTGCACCAGAAATGCATAAATGCATGCAGTGAGTGTGTGACTCATAAAAGAAAGGACTTATAATTGTGTTTTTCGGGCCACCAAATTTTTCTCTTGGGCAACCAAAAATTTGAAATTGATTTTGGTGGCCCCATCGGGCCACCAAAAAAAAAGTTAGTGTGGAGCTCTGCTATAGGAAACGTGTTCACATATTTTCTACAACTGCTTGGAACTTATGAAGGAATATACACATAAATCATTTTGAAATAATTTGTTTGCTTTTGTCTGTTGGCCTTCCACATCATTAATGATAGCGATAAATTATACATTATATTCACGGTTCATTTGTAGGAATCATGCCATATACAAACAAATATTTCACTTTTCAGATAAAAGATATCTGATGTATATCATGCTGCACACACGAAAATATTTCACTATCCGAAGGTGAAAATTAAGTCATAGAAATAGTGTTCACCGTTTTCTGATATCTCTTCATGGTAAATGTTTGATAAGAAATCATTATCACCAGTGACTACTCAAATGGTGTAAGTTGTGATTCATCCAGGTAACAATCAATAAAGGAACAAAATTAAATCAATTCATCTGGACTTACTGTTTTACTGTTTTACTGTTTTAATTCCAAGAACGGTTTCACGTCCGATCCTGGACGCTTCATCAGCTCGTCAAATCAGACGGAATTGGAATTAAAACAGTAAAACAGTAAGTCCAGATGAATTGATTTAATTTTGTTCCTTTATTAATCACCAGTGACTACACATTTCCTTCCACAAATTCTAGAAATGATCACTAACAAAAAGTGACATTTGAAAGACCTAGATATCATTACAAATCGATACTGCACTACAAATGAAAAAAAAATACAAAAGTTTAATGCACAATTTAGATGCCCTGTCCAATTTTCCCCAAAACAAAAAACAATTTCTTCATAAGAATATCAAACAAAAATTTACATGCTGTGTTGTGAGAAAATGTCTCCATTCTTCAAACAAACTGTCCAGCAGATTTTTATTTTTTTTATTTTTTTTTTTTTACTCCTTTGACAGCAGAGATTACATATAACAGGACTGAGTCCTGGGCAAATTCCTCTTCAGTCATCATCCAAGTCAAAATAATCGCAAGTTTGTAATCACAAAATTTGTCTGTTGAGAATGAGAAGGGCTTTAAGTCTTCTTGAACACTATGGGTTTTGTGGTCACTTAACGCCCTTATCATTCTCAACCGACGAAATGAAGATACTTTGATAGTTACAGTATGAATGCCCTTACTAGCAAAACAAAGCTGAAGAAGTACAAATTGACAAGTGATGGAAAATTATCATGCAAATTCTGCATATCACATATATAAAAGAAATAATTTGACAAGCTTTCTGACATTGTTTCAGTTTTGCAAACAAGTGAAAAACATTTTGAATATGGGGAAACCTCCCTTCAGAATCTAATATCTGGTACTTCTGTTAACATTTACAAGTGTTGCTACCAATTACAGTAATTTGTTTTGACATCATCAGATCCAACTGATCCACAGACAAGAAAATTTCTATAGCTAACATATTTTCATTCACAGTATGAAACAAAATCTGTCGACACAAAATGAAGAATAATAAGCATCACAGCAAATTGCATGATATTCAGCATTCATTTCAAGCTTGAAGTCTACAGTCTACAATCTAGTCAGATAAACATAGAGTGATCTTAAATCATGACAAAATAAGAATGCTGTAGAAAGAAAAAAAAGTCACTGCTTTCGGTGGAACAGAAGACAAATTGTTCCACGTTGGAGACTTGTAAGACACAGTTCACAGGGATACCAGTTGTCCCAAACTTTGGCTGAGGCAAAGTCTCTTTCTCTCAGGGTGATTTTGTTTGGTAAGATTCCAGCATACTATGTATGACTTACATTAATAAAGGCACTGTTTCACAAGGACATATCTCATATTCCTTTCACTTATTACTGTTGAACACTTCGACATTTAGGAGAAACTTTGCTCCCACTTTTCTCCTCCGGGATCAGTCCAACAGGTCCTGGTTACAAATAAAAAAAAAAAAAAAAAAAGAGAGAAAAAAAAATAATAATATGTCACAGAAAAGGAGAAAATTGACAAATTGATGCATCACTGCATTTATTCTGTATGCTGGTTTATTAGAGCAAGTTGCCGAACTAGGGTAATATAACACCAAAAAAAAATTTGTGTCACTGTTTTGCTGGGTTGCCAATTAATTCAATTTAATCTTCTTTCTCTGTTTTTTTTTCCTTGTTTGTTTTCCAAGCTCAATTCCCTTTTCACTCTCCAGTATGTGTAGCAGGAGAAGAAAACACTGACTCCTATACATGAAGGGTATTCAGTCTTGGAAATGAAGAAAAAAAGAGCATCAATTCAATTTCCGGAATAGATTCTTTTGTCACTAAGAAGAGAAAAGAAGAATTAAACAGTGATGACAGAATGCCTTTTGATTTTCCAAAGTTGATAGGAAGAGAAATGTTCGTCCTGAAAAAAAAAAAAGAAGATAGAAAATACTGTTACAAGACATTATTTAACATCATGCCTATTACTTATCATGTCATATTTCATACCTCATCCGAGTCGTCATGGTAACCTGGCATGGTGTCTACAATGTCCAAAGCCTTGCTGTCAAAGCTGTCTCCCTGACTGAGCTGTGAGTACTGGTAGGCCCTCATCCTAGGGAATCAGAACAATCAACAAAACAAAGCTGTTTTCATGTACTACACTCTTTACATCATGTCACACACGCATAGCCTACATACACCTGGGATCTTATGTCACTATCCTTTAACCAAATATCTTTTCAGCTAGTACATGTAGCAATAACATAATTTACTCCCAAATGCTGCTGAAAAACAGGACCAAAACAAAAACAAACACAATCCGCAAAAACAAACATACAAACACAATCCACAAAAACAAACATAATCCGCAAAGATCAAACAAATAAAAAAGAAAAAAGCAAACATATCAGTAACAGTTGCAACAGAAGAGGGAAATCCCTGATGATAAATGTGTATTTTATTTCTGTCATTCTAAGCTGTTGTTTTCTCATTTTCAAGGAGTGATTGGAATGTACTAACATTTCCAGAATAGCAGACTTTACCTCCATTTTTATTTTTTTTTAAAGAGATGATTATCAGACTTTTATGGCGCACAAAAGCTACAAGCACACCAAACATATCATGTCTGTGGTAACATGACCAAAGAGACTCTTTAGACTGACCTCTGCTGGACACATGACCACTTCTGTTTCCTGTAGACGATGAAGGCGATGACCAGCACAGCCAGTACCAGGAAGGTGATTAGGATGCCAACGGCAGCTTTGTGCTTCTGAAAACACAAAACAATCAAGTTTTCTCAGTCACGGCATCAGGACTGTACTTCAAGGAGTAACAACAACAATACTACTACTACTACTAATAATAATAATAATAATGATTACAATGATAATAGTAACAGTAGTATTTGTAGCAGAATAATAATAATCACAATAACAATGAAAATACTACTGCTACTATAAGTGCTCCTACTGCTATTGGATAACTGATTGGATACTGATAATGGATATGATGATACAATTACTTCCACTACCACTGATACTACTACCACTACTACAACAACAACTACTGCTACTACTACTACTACTACTACTACAACTACTGCTACTACTACCACTACTACAACAACAACTACTACTACTACTTGACGACTACTACTACTACTACTACTACTACTACTACTACTACTACTACTACTACTGCTACTACTACTACTACTACTACTACTACTACTACCACTACTACAACAACTACTGCTACTACTACTACTACTAATGATAATCATAATATTGATAATAATAACAATATTATTTTTTCGCTTTTCATGAATCTTTATACATTTGTATAATAAATGTGACAGTGTCGAGCACTGCCATTTACAACTCAAAACCTGGTAACAGATGGGACAACCTCCAATTAAAGTTATTTATGAGAACTGAGTAGGTTGCTAACTCCACCCACTTTGGAGCTGGTTGCACCCTCACACTATACCTTCAGCTGATCAACCCAATCCTCTACCCCGAACCCTAACCCTCCCTCCACCCACCTTGCCCCTCATTGCATCCTCACACTTTGCTTTCAGATGCTCAACCCCTAACCCTAACCCAAACCCTAACCCTACCCCTAATCCCAACTTACCTTGGAGCTGGTTCCACCTTCACACTTTGCCTTCAGCTGTTCAACATTCCTCTGGGGCTGGTAACCTCCTTTACAAACATCTCCTGGGATTTTACGGTATCTATGGACCAAAAAAAGTGATCACATGAAATATCATCTACAAAATTTAATATTCTTTGTTTACAGACAATATCAAAACTAAATACAATCGCAAGTTTGGTGGGTTTTTTTTTCTTTCTTTCTTTTTTTTTTTTTTGGTGTCAAATTCTCAAAGCCAATATCAAGGCGAAAAAGAAATGAGTGAAAGTTTCTGATCCATTTCTATTTCTTGTTGTTATCATTGAATGAGACTACATGCTACTTTGAATTGTCATTGATTCTGAAAAAAAAAATATCACATAATATGCAAGCCAACATTCAGAGATGATTCAGTGACTCAAAGATTGTGAAGATATCAGTATGAGAAAAATATCTGAAAGTCATTCATTCTCTAGAATTGACCACAGCAATTGTGAAAAAAAAAATCTTTCATCAAACTTCATCACAAGTAAGCTGGCTATCTCCTTTACACATCTCTACAAAGGTTGTTTCAGAGCAATATCCATTTAATGAAGTCCAAAGTATCACTAATCATCTCTAAGGGATTGGTTTGAGGTAGACTGAGTGGATTTCATCCCTTACCCCCAAGAACTGAGCTCCTCTTCATGGCCATTCTCACAGTACTCCAGCTCAGCGGTCTCCATGTCTGGACTCCGCACACAATCTTCACTACCATTGGGTCGGTAGAAGCCAAAGTCGCTGTAGACAATGTCAAAAGATAGAAACATAATCAAGGTGGACTAATCATCCAATCAACAGATACCATTTCAGAAAACTCTCCATTCCTTGGCCAGTCTTAGGATAACTTTAATTCATGATCACAGATGTATTACACTCATATCAAACTATAAACATGTCTGGTTCTATTATGACACACTGCAGAATAAAGTCAGAACAGACTACTTTCAAGTGTTCTTCGTAACGTGAGATATTTCAAATGACCAATGGAACCTCAGACAAAGATAAGTTATCATGAAGTTATCATGACTTATCTGAAGTTTGAAAGATTTTTCTCCGCCTGCCCCTGATCAAGCTCACCATTCATAGTCAGCCTTCCGACATGTGCAGTGCTCAGTGGACACCGCCACCTGCTCAAAGTTGAAGTTGACCCGGCAGAGGGCGTCAGGCCGCACCCTTCGGAAGGACTCCTTGAGGCCCAGCAGACACCCTGCATAGTCATTGTCTTCGTGCGGTTTCCACTCCACGAAGTCCTGGTTGGTGCCTGATGACCAGAGAAAATATCAAGGTAGAATTAGATAACATTGAGATGTAAACAGTTACAGGTCAGACATATAAAAACAAACAACCAAACAAACAAATCAAAACTGTAGAAAAAACGTATTAAGACAGAACAGGAATAATGTTCAGAGTTTCATACATACAAGTAGTTGTATCATAGGCTAGATAGCCCCTAAAAACTGCTGATACATATATAATGGGGCAAAGGAAAAAAAAACACTCGGACTCTCTCATTTCCTACTCACAATCTCCCATTCTATACTCACACTCTCTCACTCTCTACTTACACTAATTCTCTTCTCTCACACCTTCACTTTTGACTCACACTCTCTAATTCTGTACTGACACACATGTACTCACATTCCCCCACTCTCTAATAACTCTTTCACCCCCTACTCACATTATCACACCCTCTGCTCACACTTTCACTCTCACTCACTTCTCACTCTACTCACCTTCTCTACTCTCTCCCTCTCTCCCCCTCCATTCACACTCTTTCACCCTCTACTCACACTATCACACCCTCTGCTCACACTTCCAGACTCTCTCATTCACTTCTCACACTCTCTACTCACTCTCTCATAATCTACTCACACACTCTTTCTCTACTCACACTCTGACTCTCCATTCACACTTTTTCATACTCTACTCACACTCTCACTCTCCATTCACACTCATTCACCCTCTATTCACATTCACACTTTCTACTCACATTCACACTCCCTACTCACTTTCAATTCCACACAATCACAATCCCTCACTCTCTACTTAAACTCTCACTCTCCATTCACACCCTTTCTCCCTCTACTCACACTATCACACCCTACACTCACTTTTACACTCTCTACTCACTCATCTCACTCTCTATTCACACACTCCACTTTCTACTCACACTCTCTCCCTAGGATGGAGCTGAAGTCAATCATGAAGGATCTCCACTCTGTGTCCACTCCGTAACCCCAGATGCTGACATTGAGGGACTTGCGGCTGGGTTCCGGTAGGAGTCCAGTCACTGTCACCGGCTCATCACTAAAGGTGTATGAGTTCCAGCACTGGCCTTCATCATAGGAGAACCTGTACATTGTTGGGAGAATCAGGTGTGGTATTGAGAATCCTGAAAAATATCACTTATCAGGTGCTGATTATGTCCAGGGCACATCCCTAAAACTTTTTATCTTAAAAGACGAGGAAAAGTATCAGGTTTCATAGGCCATGGTCACACTGTTCTTTTTGTCATCCATTCACACTGGCAGACAAATTTCTTGATCTTTGGATCGTGAAGTGTGGGTCACTTATGCACAAGAAAGAAGAAAGGGTACGCCGCCTGACAGTTAATAATTGTGACGTAACAATACACTCCTGTCCATCACAACAACCCGCATGCTTTGCAGGCACAGCCCACAAACAGGTGGTGGATTTGTTACGTGACAGACTTCGCTTAGTTTCAGTTTCTAGTATTCACAATGGCAAAAGATTGCAATCAAACTTAACGATCTTTTGCCAGTGTAACCACAGCTATTGTTGAGTTTTGACAGACTTGGGTATGCATTAATAGTACTTTGAAAAATATGAGAGCAACTGCTTCCTCAAAAAAGAAAACAGAACAGGTTCATCTGTGCAAACGTCTACGCATACAGGATTCCTGTCAAATCATATATAACCACAGAGTCTTTAAGTGTTCACAAGCTGACATTCTCAACACTTTGCCCAAATTGTGATCTGTCGTAAGCCCTAACATGCTACGTTGCTGTAGTACAACTTTGATGGAATACTGCAAAACAATTGGATTCTTTCAACAACAACAAAAGCAAACAAGTTTCTGATACAATTTTAAAAACTGTGCACTGTGCAATATAAGTGATTATGTTTCCAGCATCACATCTGAGTCTCAAAAATTACTTTGTCATTTATATGAAGTGACATTATCACTGGTGTAAGGATGGATGAATGGAGCATTACTTGATGGTGTCTGTGGCAGGGTCAGATGTGGGAATGGCAACCATTAGTCCACCGCTGTTGGTGATGGCATAATGATGCGGCCCCACGAGGGCCAGCCGCCAGTTGTAGCCTCCATCACTAGACACATACACATCGGGTTCCCTCACCTCTAATCCATTGGCTACGGTGGCTGCAAAAGAAAAATCATCCATGAGTTTAGAAAATCACCAACATAAAGATAATTTGTGAGATCATCACTTTATAGTATTCCCGATGGAATCCCGTTTTCTTTGCTCATTTTTACACTTTATAGTTTGGCAGAATAACTTTAGAAATACTGACCAACTGCCAAAGCAGGAAAAAGTATTCTGTTTCAGTCATTTTCTGGAAACCAGGAGGGTGTAAATGAGGGAAAAGATTAACTAATCATATGACCACAAATTGAAAGTGCGCAATGAAGCTTTATTTGTGACAACCTGACAATTTCAAACACAAAAACGCTTTGACTGTATATGATACCGTATACCACATATATTTTGTTTGTCATTTCTCAGCTTGGTGATGATATACAACACATTTTTGTTATTTTAATGAATATCAGTTGACCCACAAATTTGTGTAAACAGACATGAAAACACAATGCAAAATGTACTGCGTATACAGTCCAGGAACCTAATCATCCTGTATCACCTATCTGTACCAGAGTGAGTTCTCTAAAAAAATATGACACTTACCATGAGCTATGATAAGACCAGTGGCTGTACTATGACTGATAGGACCTGAGGGAAAGTGGATTCCTTTAAGCTGACTGTATCTGTTGTGGATTTGAAGGCTGCATACCTGGTGGAAAAAGTGGTCAAAAGAGGTTTCTACTTTTTACCAGACTTTCATGTCTATCATTTATATAATATACCATAAAATGTGTCAAATGGCTTTCTTCATTTAACTGTGAACAGAATGGGTATAATTTGCCATACAAACAATCTGTTTTTTAACCCGTTCCATACAGGAGCCTTGTGGTCTGTGTATTAACTTTGTGGGGATTTCAGAATTTAGCATGGAACGGGTTAAGATGCAACCAAACACATCTATTTTTACTGTATTGTTTTGTTGCTTCGACATTGTACTGTATGCACAATCAGCATTCCTTACATCGTATTATTCTATCACTCTATCATTCCCCAAAACTCTCCTGTGTATTCTCTATGTTCATGCCTCCACTATGTAAACTTGTTTGAATCACACTATCTACAATGTGCACAATAAATGGCACTCAACTAAACAGCTTATGTTACATTCATTGTGCTCCGTCAATTCTCAGAACCCATATTACAGACAAGACGTACACATGATTTGAAATTAATGAGCTCTTATAACAGATGATATGGAGATTATTGTACAAATCTTGAACGAAGACTTAAAAATGCCCCTTGATCCAACCATGCTGTTAAAAGTCAAGTAACAAGTATGTATTCTCTGAAGGTTTCCTTGGTGGTGGAATGTTTGGTGGTAGGTGATTTCTTGGGACACCATGTATTCTTTCTTGAATGTGAGAGCGGTTCTGAAAGGACCTATTCAATCTCGAGTGTGATTGAATGTGTCCTTTTCAGGACCACTCTCACATATGACAAAGAATGCATATTGTATCATAAAGCCACTATATATAATGGAGACAGGTACTTAGAATCACATGGGATGGTCACATATTGCAATCCCATTTGAATATATCAATGAAATCAATAACGTTTCAATTTCATATCTCCAATGAAAACAAATTGACCTTCCGCTAAAGCAAAGACTCTATGACGTTGAACCTAAATTTCCAGACAGAAAGAAGCAAGAAAGTGCAGTATTCGAAAAGAATATTGCAAAACTTGAATTTCATGCCTGCAATGCAGAAGCCCTAATATTACATATGTAAAAGAAAGATTTACATAAGTATTATTTTTAGTTTGATGTCTTTTTAAGAACTGAGTTACTAACCTAATACTTGGGTATAAAGTGCTTTAAAAAAATCCTTGACCTATTTGCTGATCGTGCTCCCAGATGTAAAATGATATTTGTGATCTTCAGATTAACATAATAAAAAGTCAGGATTATGTGGAGATTATTCAAAGCATGGCACACACATGCCCCTACATCTATTGATTACTTGGCACCATCACAATTTTTGCAGTACTGCAGAATCAGAAAGTTTCCACAGTAAAATTTGATTATTAATAAGATATATGTTGAGAGATACTAAGAGTAGGAATGTTGGAAAAATGAATGGGAAGACATCACTCATCTATGAAATAGAAGACATCGACATGTACATTCAATTGAGTATATGAATATAAGAACGACCCAAGTCCATGGAAGATCATTTCGAGTAAACTGAAAAAAACTTCATATCTTTTTTATTTGTCCAATAATATTCTATTTAACTGTGATGGGAAGGCAAAATTGTATATACAAATTAGAACATATATTATTATGACAATTAACATTTACATTAATTGTGGAGAGGCCATTTTGTGTGGTGGACTTGGGTCGTTCTTTGATTCATATACATGATATTCTGCTATAGAGATGGGAGAAGGATGAGACAGGGCGCTATTATATGAATGGAAGAATGACCCAAGTCCTTCATTCTTCCATTAATATAAGATTTAACTCATTCATTTCAGGCACTTCCGGGGGTAATTAGGATTTATCATTTACACACAAGATGAGTCCATGCATAAGCTACAATTTCCCATGTCAAACTAAATCTCGCTAAAAATTGGACTTGGGTCGTTCTTATATTCATATACTCAATTGCTTCAACATTTCTCTCTGTCGCCTCTGTTAGAACCACTGCCTCAAACAGCCAATGACATAGTGTACAAACATGTGGCAGATGGTGATGAAAGAATTCACTAGTAAAGACTAGAGAGTACAATGACCCATCTCCGAAGGCCCCCTGCAGTCCACTAACCCCTTGGTCATTGCATGGGACATCCTTTGGTTGTCTGATGTTGGTCCAGATACCACCCCTGTCATATGTTATCATGGTGTGGATGGTAGAGTCAGGGTGGATCTGGCTGGCAAAATACACCCCTCTCATTGACTCCACTCGATAAAAGTCTGTGATCTGGCCTCCATTCGGAAACTGGAACAACAACATGGACAAACAAGGTATGTGTGACTATAAAGATTCATTATAGCTCCAGGTGAATTTCACAAATTAATGACTTTATTTAATTTGCATTTATACTGCTCTTGTGTTTTTCTAGCATCTCTTCATTTTGTTGCATTACTTATACACATTCATTACATCTATTACTGCTATTCTGTTGTCTCATAAAGTATGACACAGTTAAAAAATAGTTTGTATACATGTATATATCCATAACTTTGGCTGCAATGCATGTATTTGTTTTCCAATAAGCCATAACTCCACTCAACTTTCATCAGCCCAACAGTCCAAAACTGATGCAGATTTTCATCAAACACAGAAATACATTAAAAAGGTAAAACAAAAACAAAAAATTACGATGAATAAATGGAATGCAACAAAAACTTTCTACATGACATATGGCTACAGAAAACCTATTTCATACAAATAAAGCATCTGTTTATTTCACTACAAGCAACTAACTTGGAGTCAAGAACTATGAAGTAAAATCATGACTGTAATTCCCATACCAAGTGTCTTTGCAGACTTTCTGAGAAGACAATGCCATCTGAGGCTGAGGTGTAGATTGTCCCTGTACCTGTGTCTGGTCAGCAAAAAATTGAATTGAATTGAATTGAATTGAATTGAATTGAATTGAATCACAATCATTCAACAACACAGTCCAAAGAGATACCAATCACATGATATGAAATTTAAAGCAGCCAGTTATCCCCAGTTAACACTGACAAAAGTAAGATGTTGGAGAAATACATAATTTTGAAAAACATTTTGAAAAATAAACTTTTTGCATTTAATCTGAAAACTTTGGTTATCAATCATATAAGAAAACAACAGGATTATCACAACAATAAAATGCATCAGTTAGTGAACACCAATATATGACTGCCCAGCTCAGATGACATGTACTTACTTCCTGGATCATCCACATGCATGAATATCAACCCTTCACTCATATCCAGCACCGAAAAGAACTGAATGAAAATGAAACAGTGGCAAATACATTCACTGTTATAAGACAGAAATAACATTGGAAGAAAAGGACATAGGGGTATGAATGATATCAAATGAAAATATCAAACTGAAAGATATATCTTGTGATTGAACTTTTGAAACAAAGACAAATATATATGATATGAGAATGAGTTACTTATTCATCTCTCTCTTTTATCTATTTTTTTTTGGGGGGGGGGGTGGGGGTGGGGGGGGGGGTGGGGGGGGGGGTTAAGGCATAGCCTGTAACCAATGGGTTTGCTTGAAAGGAATGTAAATGTTTGAAATTATTCCAATCTTGCCAGCTTGTGAGACATTACAGCAAGACTGCAAGATTAATTTAGCATTTGATGTGATTTGGAGAAAGTAACCACGTCCACTATAAGGACTTCAAACGATATATTCACTTTTCACTTGAATTAGTCAGTACCAGCATAATTTGTGCATATGAGGTATCGACTATCATCTGGAAAAATAATATCAAGGTTCATGGAATCATTGAATTTGACATCATCACTTTGTTTGTACAAACAAAAAGGGCCCATATATTCAGACAATTGTGGTAAATACAAGTGTATGCATTCAAACCCACAATTTTGTGTTTCAGGTCATCTATTTCATGTACATCAATACGTATTATGGTTGATGATATACGTGTATATTATGTCACAAGAAATATGACTTTTTGCATGCCACAGTTTGCAATTTGCAAAGATTAACATTTGAACAAGTACTTATACATAACATTTATCTAACAATCATAAAGTAAGAAGAAAAACTGAAAATGAGCAAGGCACAATATAAAAAGATATGAGTACAGTGAATATCAAGTTCAATGACCATCTTATCTATGGTCATTGTTACTTTGGAAATGTTTAAAAATCTGATAGCACCAGTTGACTTGATAAGTCAGTGTGATTAAACAGAAGCCTGAAAACAAAAAAGTAAATGACATGGACCACAGATTTCATCACCTATTTAGGTAATTTTTAAATTGCTGCTTAAGGTTTCTACTAAAATGACTGGTAGGATGTCATGTAAGTAATGTTTAATTTTAATTCACAGCCTTAATCACAGAAGAACACTTTCCGACATAGTCGGGAATTAAGGTAGGGAATCACTCGCTTCAAATATACTGCAACAATTGTTCCTCTGCCTTCCACTACATGATGTGTTTAGAGAGTAATTGTTGGTTAACTGATAAACGATTAGATGAAGCCATATTTCAGCTTACCCTGTCACTAGTGATGGCAGGGAGTTGAGTTGGCTGCCAAGTATTACCCTGGTCATTAGACACATGGAGGAGGTGCTGCTCTGATGGATTCTAAAAAAAAAAAAATAAAGAAAAAAAAAGAAAAATGGTGAGATTATGATGAACATAGAAAAAAAAATGAATATTTTACCAAATAAATGAATACAAAAATAAAGTGCACATATACATTCTGATGAATAAACACATAAATATAAACACAAAGAAATTAAGAGATAAGCAAATAATTACATAATCTTGTAAGACACACATACATTAATCACTTTGACTCATCGCTTCAATCGAGTTATTGATCACTGTATGAACTAGGAGCTGATCTAATAGATTGAGTCATGTTATAAAAAAAAAGTAAGTATTCCAATGAATGCAAGACAAGTCTATGTGAAAGCATGCGACACACAACTGTTTGTGACCGATATGATTTCACCGTAAAACTCCTCACACGGATTACTGCATGACAGTAACATATTTAGCCTTGTGACATTGGTCAAAATGTTGTACAAACTGAAATTACAGCTTACAGTGATCATTAAAGTCATTTTCATCTTTTATCTTGATCATCATCAACACCATTATCATTTACATCATTCCCTTTAGACGTATTTCTGTGCAGCATAAACTGGATATCTCCTTTACTTACCTCCTCTGAATCCACAGCAGCATAGATGAAATTTCCTTGAATACCAAAGTTTCGCACCCCTTTTTGAAGAGCTAAGAAAGACAAGCATACGATCATGTAGCCCTTGTAAAGTTCAATGAGACAGTTAGAATATTGCAAATCTGAAAAAAAAAACCCTTCCTATTAAAACATACTTTTCTACCTACAAAGAGAGAAAAACATTCCAACTCTACAAGTTTCACAAGCTGAAAGCTGGGGTTCAAGGAGTCAGTGTATACCTCAATTTGCACACAATATTGAGTGCTGCGATTTATTTGGAGAACTAGAAATGTCGCTAAGGCGACTGGTATGCCTTCGCGATAATGCATGATTCTCCTAATAGGTCTATAGTACATGTGGACAATGTGTGATTACATTTTCACAAAATTGGCAAAATATTAAAATGACAAGTTTGTCACAAATGTGTTGAATGTTCACCTTCCTTGACCTAGGTTTAATTGGATGAATAGGAGAGCATGTATTTGGTGATTTTAGGACTTTAACTTGACTTTGCCCATTCATAAGTTTATGCACTGAGTAATTTTCAAGGTATGGAGAAAAAGTGCAATTTCTGTATTGAAAAGTACATTGTTACCATTTTCATCTGGCCTTTGACCCTAAAATTCATAGGATAATCACTGTCAGGCAGAACATGCATAAATATGTAGAAAGTTTCAAGATAACTTGAGGCACTTCTGAGATATGGAGGAAAAAGTTAGTTCAGCACTTTCCCTTGATCTTTGACCTTTTGACCTTTGAGGCAAAAAACAAAACAAAACAAAAAAAACAGTTTCCAGAGAATCTCTATTAGGTTATACATGCATACACCAAGTGTAAAAAAAAAATAATCCTGCTGGCATTGCATAAATATGAGGGAAATAGTAAAATGTTGAAGTGTTACCCTTGACCTTTGACCCCTGACCTTTGGCCCCATGAACCCTAAAATCTCTAGATAATCACTGCCAGTCAGTACATGTATACTATGTTCCATGAAGATACCTTGAACAATTTCCAAGTTACGGAGAAAAAAATGAAGTTTTAATATTGTTATTTGACCTTTTGAGCTTTGACCTTTGACCTCATGACCCCAAACTTTCACCAGAGAATCTTAATTGGGTAATACATGTATACACTAAGTTTTAAGAAAATATCTTCAGGCATTGCATAGATATGGTGGAAATAGTGAAATTTTACGTATTTGACCTTGACCTTTTGACCTTTGACCTTGAGCATGTGCACCCAAAAGTTGATAGGCACAACTTCACCCCCAATACTCATACATGCCAAGTTTCATTAGGATACCTCAAAAGGTTTTTTAGTTACGCTGCCAACAAAATTCATTACGGACGGAAGGACGGACGGACGGACAACCCAAAAACATAATGCCTCCGGCACCACTTCGTGGCGGAGGCATAAAAAAACATATGAAATGGATTGTGCAAAGTTTTCGAAGTCACAATATTTCTGGACATAAAAAACAAAACTACTGGGAATATGATTTTTGTGTTGTTGTTGTTGTTATTGTTGTTGTTTTAATCACAAGATGTGGGTCATTTCTTCGCACAACCATGCTCCAATTTGTTGCAGGAAACAGTATAAATATTTAGAAAAGAAAGACACCATGTGGACTACTTAAAATAAACTGACATACGGACCACTTGTAGATATATGGTAAGTTGGACCAGACAACTTTTTGGTACTTTTCTTCAAAGATACGAATACTTCAAATGTAAACGAGTTTGCATTTTACTTGTATATGGAGGTAAAGTTTATCATGAATCTTGTGATGCTACTGTACACACAATGTGAAAATCTAAGGTTGCTTCATTTTTTTTCTTTGTATCATTGCTAGTTGATGCATTGCTTCATAAAGCACATTCATGAATAGATATTTTGTCTTCACTGGCAGACGTAGTTGTACTTACTTGTGTAGGAGCTACCAAAATTGGCGGTTCTCATCAGCTGAAGAGTCTCTCCTAGGAAAAGAGAAAAATTTAAGAGTGAATCCTCATATCACACAACACCAGCAGGATTTACTTTTAAGACTTTTTGCTACAACACAAATCTAACACATAAACATAATCATATCAAAATGAAATACCACAGGAGGTTCACAAACACAAAAGTTGAGTCACAGGAATGACTGTCTATAGAAGCAGAAAACTGTCACATTTGTAGAGTTCGGGTTAAAGTATCCATGCATTCTCCATCTAAAGGCACCTGTCTAACAGGTACACAGCAGAGAGCACTGATGTGTCTTCTAACCCATGAGGTTAGATGTGAAAAATGAAAATATTCCTTGGATGTCCAATAAATGTTATTTCTTTAATAATCATGAATAATCCAGACAAAATAAACAGTCACTTCTAATACCCACACTGGCCTCTTTGCTCTTAGCCCTGTTTTCATGTTGCTGGTCTGCGTCTCTTCCATCGATCCGCGACTGTTTCCCTGATCCTCGTCCACAAACGAGACTGACTTTTCTGTCTTTTTCCCTTGACAGTCTCGCTTAAAGTGTCCAGTCTTTCCACAGTTGCAGCTCTGGATGCCCCTACCTGGTGATGCTACTCGGTTAGGGGACTGGCGTTGCCCTAGTGAGATTTTAAGGGATAATTGAATCCCCTGGATGGCACCCTGGATTAGGTTGACTGCCTCATCGATGGAGTCTACCTTTCCTTCCAGGGTACCCACTCGTTTCTCCAGCCTTTCCACATGGTCTGAAGGTTGAGAGCGCTGACTGGTGGTTGTTGGTGAAACCTGCCGGATTTTCTTCCATCATGGAAAGTTGCTTTACTTCTCTTCAGTTTGCTGGAATGCCGATTAACGGCAATTCTTGCGGAATGCCGTTTAGCAGCCATCCCAGCAAAACCACCTTTTTCCTTTGAATAAACACAATTAAGTTAGTCTGCAAGAATCTTCAGCTTACTGAAGGAGGCAGACTTAACCATAAGAAGAAGAATTAACCGGAGGGGAGTCAAGTGGTGGGAGACAGAGAGATATTTCCAGGGTGGGTGGTGACAGACACCACAGACTTTCTCATAACTGCGCATATATCATATACGCCTTTTCAAAACTAATTTTTGTAAACTTCCCTTACAGAAATTAATGATAACATATATGAACATATGTGTACTTACAACTACAGATATACACATATATTACATATTTACAATGGCCAGATAGATGGCATTACTGGCCATAGAGTCAGTGCCCATTGGCGAGGGTCTCCGCCAGCAGGGTCAGCAGGGCCACCCAACGGATGTCTGCCACCACCTGGTCCACATCACCAACAAAGAGTGGAGTGTTATACCACATGTCGGGATGGAGCTTCAGGTGAGAAGAGTCCGTCTCCAGCAACAATCGGTTGCTGGGGATGGCCCGCATGGCCTCCTGCTGGACTTTCCCGAAGGTCCGGGCCAGGCCGGTAATCCCAAAATAAACATTTGAGGAAAGTCTGGCACCAGTCCCGGACAAGGGCGATGTTCCCACCGAAACAGTGGAGATGTATCCTTTGGAACAGCTGGCATCTCTGCCTTAACAGGCGGACGGCCAGCCGGTGGGGCACCGTGCTGAAGGTGTTCTCAGCACTACCCCGGAGGTGCATGGCAAGCATGTATCTGAGGGGTCCTAGGGAGAGGATCCTCTTAAAGAGGTCCTCTTGGTGCCCCACCTGGTTCCTAGGCATCGACAGATCAAAGCCCAGTTCGCTCACCGCAACAACCCGAGGGTGTTGCAAGTGGCAAACAAAGGTATCCCACTGTTTGGCAGTGAACTTCATCGCCTTCTTCGAGTGGATCCCCATCGCCACCTTGTATTTGAGGGCCTGGTGGAAACTGTCCTCAAATCCAACCTCGGCAAACTTCTCCAGGTCGCAGAAGTTCACCACTCCCCCGGCAAGTTGGACCGGCATCCTCGGCATCCTCCCCGGGGTGAGTGTTTTATCCCGGGGTTTTCAAGGGAACCGATGCGGAGCCAGTCAAGATGGAAGTGGGCATCCTATGCCCAGAGTGCCGGAGGAGTTGGTGCTCTTTGGGGCGCCGGGGCCCTCCTTTACCCTGCCACCTTGGCAACCCAAGCACCCATTGCACCCATTACATTCGCTGAGCCTCGGGTGGGGGGGCTGGGCTGTCTTCTCAGCCGGCACCCCCAGCTGCCTTTGCAGCTTTTTGGGGAGCCGGCCAAGAAGAAAGGTCATTATCTGCCAATGGATCAAGGCGGCCGGCGTGTTTATGGGGGAGATGGAGGGCACAACTCTTGCCCAGTGTTCCTGGGCAATCATTTCCTCCATTTCCATAAACACATCAGCTGGGATGGCTGATGTGCCGGCCTGCCAAGTACCATTGACGTAGGCCACCACCCTGCCATTATCACCTCAGAATGATTATGAGTAGGTACGACATGAAGATATCATAATAAGATGATAACACAATAATGATATTTATACACCAAAGCCATGAAATACATTTCGAGTACAGCACTTTGTTGGCAAAAGATGTATGTTGTATGTACTTGGCAGGATCAAATTTTGGCATCTCTTGCTAAAAGGGACTGGAACACTCTCTATCATAAGACAGCGCACCCAAAAGCTCCTGAAATTTCAGTCTCACAACATCATGGCTAATATAAAAGTCATATCTTTCAATAAATAAAATTCCACCAGGATCTTCTGCTCCTTCTTTTTCAGAGGGGGGGGGGGGGAAACTCTGCCTCCTTCAATCCTGAAGATTCTTCTTTTTTTTTTCTTTAGTGTGTGTGTGTGTGTGTGGGGGGGGGGGGGGGGGGCTCTTTGGGGATTTTTGCCATCAAGCCTGAAAGTTAATTGGTCCCCCACGATGAATGTGTTCATGCTATGACTTGAAAATGTAATAATAGTTGTTTTTACTGTGGAAATAAATGAAATGAAATGAAATGAAATGTGTGTGTGTGTGTTTAAAATTGGCATTTCCACTCTATCGGGATTATTTCTCCTACACATGGGACTGATGGCTTTAAGTCTCCTCTGATAAACTTACCAATGAGGATAAAGTGCCTTGCTATTAAGGGTACTACTGCCTGGCTGGGACTATCAGCATAGAAGCCCAAAATCTTATATGTGTGGTCTTGACCACTCAGCTATGACACTGTAAACATTTTTTCACTTCTCATCAATCTTAGTCTCACAAGAACGTCAGTGTCGTTCCAATGAGGTCAGGAATATGACTGACAAGACAGAGGCTGATTTCTCCTGTGCCTACCACTCACCTGAATCTTTGTACTGCAGAATAAACAGAAGATTCTCAAACTGCATCTCCTTAGTGGCCCAGGCAGCCTGCTCAACGTGGGACTTCAACATACGCCAGGTGACCCCAAAGTCTTGGGACAACCACAATTTCATCTGGTCAGTTTTAAGGTTGAGATGGACAGAGTGAAGGGCAGAGATGAGAAAGAGGGAGGTCGGAAATAAGAAAGAAAGGAGGATGAGAAAGAGAAGATGTGGAGACAAAAGGATAGGAGGTAGGGAGAAGAAAGACATAAAGATTATAGATGGGGGATGTGATAAAGGGATTTGACAAGAGAGGTAAAATTGGTCATGTAAAATAGGAATTCAGATTATTGTCATTATCATTTTCAGCAGAAGCAAAACTGCCTGTGCAATGGAAACTAATCACTACATTCCTAGACTGTAATGGACGATAACTGATCTTGACAAGAATACTTGATTGTTTGGGTATCTTTCTTATTTTCACTCTCTTTAAAGTGTATCTATTGGAACTTCCTTAAAGGAATACAAGCAATGCGAATAATGTTCATTTCCATTTAAATACTGATTATTATGTTGTCAGTATTGAAGGACAAGTTCACCTTCATAGACATATGGGTTGAGTGAATGCAGCAATATCAGTAGAACACATCAGTGAAAGTTTGGAAAAAATCGGACAATCCGTTAAAAAGTTCTGAATTTTTGAAGTTTTTGCTCAGTCACGGCTGGATGAAAAGACTACTACAGCTTGTGATGTCACATGAGTACAATGATATAAAGAAAGAATAAAGAAAATTCAACATATTTCCATTTTTCTCACATAACAAAAGAACACTTGACTTCTCTCTTTCAGGAGGCAGGGGGAATATTACCCTTAACATACGTCAGTAGCAAGTCAAAGAAATGTGCACTTTATTCAAAAAGTAAAGTTTTGGGAAATTCTCGTTTTATTTTCCTTATATAGTTGTACGCATGTGACATCATACACTGTAGTAGTCTTCTCTTCCAGCAGTGACTGCGCAGATACTTAAAATATTCGTAACTTTTGAACGGATTGTCCAATTTCCCTCAAACTTTCACTGATGTGTTTTACTAATATTGCTGCATTCCCTCAATCCTTATGTATATGAAGGGGGACTTGTCCTTTAATTGTTATCCTTTTTAATAGTAGTAGTAGTAGTAGTAGCAGTAGTAGTAATAGTAGTAGTAGTAGTAGAAGTAGTAGTAGTAGCAGTAGTAGTATCATTATTACTGCCATCATTATCATCATCATTATCGTTATCATCATCATCATCTACATTATAATCATAATCATTATACTCTAATCAAACTGCAATGAATTCCCACTGTCTAACCTCATCTCTTGGTGCTCTGACAAAAAGCACATCTGGGTTGGTTGGATGAAAGGCAATTTGGCCCTCAGGATAGAAATCCACGGAAACTTTCTGGAAGGAGCGTGCCCCATCCTTTGAGATGAACAGGTCAGACCGAAACACGTCCATGTCGTACTTGTAGGAGACGAGGATCATCTAATAAAGCCATTAAAAAAAAGACATTGTGTAAGGATAATTGATCAATAAAAATCTTGCAAGCATAAAACTGTCAAGGCTCATACATGTAGTACTGTTGATATAGAGGATGAGAAATAACTTCACAATAGTAAGATTGATTGGCTGATATTCAATCAGACAGTGAAACAAATGAAGAATGCAAAGTTTACTTCCAGGTACAATGTACATTGTATCTCCAAAAATCAATTTCAGGCACAAGGCAATTCCACTATTCAATATTAAAAGCACTGACAAGGCTTGGTGCAACTGACTGAATGATTATGACTGATCTCAATAAGGCTCTTGGTATCTATGCTGTCAAAGTGATTTCAAATGTTGTAAAATGTCTACAAAGCAGAAAATTGCATGATGTGACACAACTCACAAATCAAAATTGAACTGTTCTTCGCAAATTACATTTGTACATTTCCTGTTCTCAGTACATACAACACGTGTACATTACAAATGCAGAATGCATCTCTCACACATGTACATGTAAATACTGACCCAACAGCAAGATCTAAAATTCACTTCATGGAGCACTAGCTATATGAAATGGAAAGCTCTATCCTATCAGAGTATCTCACCCTGCCTGGGTCCAGAGGACTCTTGAAGATCCCATTATTAGCACGTATGATGGCGCCATCGATCCTGGAGTCTATGTTGCTGAAGGTCTTGCCATAATCCAAGCTACAAGAGGGTGAACAAGTTTGAATATCAAAATTGAAAGCATCACCTTTCTACTGTATAAAATTCATGGAGTTGCCACCTCAAAATTGTTTTCTGCAAAACAAAAGCTAATACTGTAGATATATATGTGTATAATATTTCATGATGTGTAAGTTTTTGGACTTTACTGAACTGGTGGGAAATAAAAGCATGTACTTTTTGGAGATTTTAGAAGAATGTGTGAAAAATACTCTTGATAAATCATTCAAATGATCAAAGTTAAAATAAACTGACCCTGCATGATAAATCAATCATGCAAAAGTTTCCATTTCGCAGATAGACAATTTCGATATGATAACATGCACAAGGAACTTATAAAATACAAACCAGCAGTTTCATAGCATTTACAATGGATGTCCATGATAGTGTAAGGTGTACCATCACATCAGAGATAAGTGCCTTTCTGGCAACTCTCACATTCATTGTGAAATTGTTTGAAGTACAATGATCCAACAGCTACACTGCACTCTGCGCGATGAACTGTTTCAAACATACACCCACTGTGGCCTCTAAGCAATCACAATTAACTGAGGCACGTGGTAAGTGCTTTGTGTTGCTTTGTGTTGTTCAATGATATGCAACCATTATTATTATCATTAAGTAGTGTACACTGGCAATGACAGCAGATATTATAGATCCTTTCCAACGTGTCATGCAGCTCAAAATATTCAAAACAATTTACCACACCTACAATTATCTTCTAATCATCATCACAAAAATTATTCAATGATGACATGGAAAAACATGAAGATCATTAAAATTGTTACAATAATGATTTGATAATTACTAATCTAATGATAACAATGGTACTAATAGCAATCATGACAATGATATTACAATCATAGTTCTTCCTATCCTCATCTGTAAAGGTCCAGTTTACCTTTGGAAGCAGTGATTTAAAAAAAGTTCAAGATATCACTTTTGATGCATATGTATGTGTACAACCCTAGGTCAGATATATCACAAAACACCCTGCCATATAAAATTTTTGCAATAAAGCCTAAAATATAAGGAGATATCACCATTTTTCTCATTAAACCACAACTGTAGACGATTTAGTCTGGAAACATTTTTATTACCGTATAACTATTGTTCACATTTTGTATATTCAACAATATACAAGTTTCCCACTTGTATTGAGTGCAGCAGACTGAACACAATTGATACTCTAAGATTCTAAGATTTCCTCCAAACATTGGGGAAACGCTGTTCCAGACAGCTCATGATCCCTAGATGTGAATTACAAACACAACCATCAAATCTTTCATTCTGAGCCAAGAAAATGACTCATGTGAGTTTGCACTACACTGCATACATTCCAGCTATTACATTGTTTACTTATGTAACTTGAAAATTAATCCATGAAGTATCCAGCGCATACCATGCATCTTGTCACACCAACAGATTTCTTGCAGTATGTTATTTTTGTGCTTTTACAATAAAATGTGTGTATTTCTTCGGCTTCTGTGCAAGTAACATGTTCACAGATAATCGTTAACATGTCCATGAACGTGGAGATGCTCACATTAGACATCAATATCAAGTGGTTTAAATCTGCAAGCCACACTGATGAATACATTATTTACGTATCTACTGTACATTGTATCCAGGGAGAAATATCAATGCACACTGTCTTGATGAAATTATTTCAAACACTACCATTAAAACATAGGCTGGCCTGTGATACCTAAAAAAACATCAGATTTTCTCTCAAAATCCCACCAGTCAAGTGCCCTTGCACTCATACATTGTAATTATTCAATGTATGATGCACTGTCAATGCAACATTTAAAATCAAATATTTGAGTCTTAGATTGCATAAACAGGGAAATATTGAATTTGCCCTTGACCCACAACCAACAACTTTCTGTCTAATTCCAAATAAGTCAATTGCTTTGTCTTACCAGACTAATATACCATTTTTTTTTTTGAACAATGCACATAATTTCAACACTTTATATTGTCTTTCAGCCCACAAACTTCATCAATCAATGCTCCAAGTCTAAATAACAGCTTTCATACTATAACCATGCAGGTGTATGCAGCCTGACAAAATATTCCATACTCTTTACATTATCAGGAACAGCGGACATCCATACAAACAGACAAATGAAAAAAGAGATGACACAAAAATGTGATGCCTCTTGTCCCCTTGGAACAGAGCCATATGAACATGCCACTATTTAGAAATAAAGACTGAAAAAATGGTATCAGGAAAAAGTGACAAGAAAATCTGTATTAATCAATTTAATGTTACAAACAAAGCTCTGTATCTTACTTTCAAGCTATCTTGGGAGGTTGCAGAATGATTTTATAGTATGAATCTAAACATGCACTCTTTCCTGTTTTGGCTTCGATCAAATGAGACTAGAGATCACAACAGTAATAAAACCAATGAAATCGCATCATCACAAGGAAGTAAAAGTGAATTAAAAATGTAGGGAGAGTTAACATCACTGGTGAGAACATCAAGTCATGTGTACTGGTGTACATCACATAGCATGACGCTGGTGTAATGGGTATATTACAGCTTGAAGTTTCAGTTCATGCGTTCTACACACACTTACATGTACACACAAACACATTTATAAACAAACGCACACACACACATACACAGTATACTCTGCTATATAAATCAAATCACTGACACTGTTCAAGCTGATTTTTCCTCATATGTGACCCGCTACAACAAAAAGGTCCTAAGTCGCGCACGGTCGAAGCCGTGAAAATCGAGTTTGAAGTCAGAGCATTAAAATTGGTCAAAACTTACGATTTTCTGATTTTGATATATTATTGGAGTCTAACATGTCTTCTATCATCTGTCGAAATTTTGAAGCAACATGATCAAAGGAAAGATTAAAAAATAGCGTTTTTCTGAGCCATGTTTTTTGGCGTTTCAACGAAGCAGAAACTTGTTCGAAAATTTGGATTGAGTGCCACAGATAGGTTCCGCCCCTAACAACGACCAGAGTGATCTCATTGGTCAGTTTGCTGCTTGCTGCTAACCGAAGCGTGAAGCTCGCACACTGCCCAGTCGACTGGTGCGTGCGGGCGGGGTGCGCTATGCTCAGCCGCTTCTCACATCCTGGTCACTGATTGGTTGGTGAGGAGACCGCCGACGCTGATGTGCTTGAATGAACTCTTCGGGGGTTGCTAGGGCTTACCTTCTATTGTCCAGAGGTAAAAACTGACTTGCATGTCCCTTGATCGCGATTGCGTCGAAAGGAAGACTTTTAGGGCGCTTTTCCCGAAACAGTGATTTTCCAGACGTCTCGACATGCTCTCTTTTAAACATCGATATCTCCGCAGCTGATTATTTTTATAAAATGTGTTATATATCAATTTAAAGCAGAAAGATTAGGGGATTATATCATGCAATTTTCAAATAATCAACCTCGCCCGACTTTCGGATCATTTTGTTGTAGCGGATCACATATTTCCTTCTGTGACAACAGATGCCCTATGATACTTCAACTAAATATGGCTAAAAAGTATAGATTACTGGTAACACCACAAAGCAGTGCACAGTGCTTGCACAACACATACATTACATTTACGTTTTATTTCTGCTAGATAATTCAGAAACTGAAAGAAAATGTACATACTTGTAAGATACAAAACATTAAACAAGTAGCACATACATGTACACATACTATAATACAGTGCAATTTACTTTAAATTTTTTTGTTCTATTATTTCCTTCCCTTGTGGTTTATGAGAGTGAATTCAGAAATGAAAGAGGAGTTTGCCGATACAAAATCTACATGATTACCCGTAATCAGTTCTCAGTGTATGAAAGTTAACACTTATTGGTCATACATCCACTGTGGCACTGGGACATGTGTGTACAGCAGTCATGTATTTCACCACAATACCCTATGTGAAGGAAATGGGTGATAATGCTTCAGAGTGCTAGCACACTGCACTGATATGCTGTGTACACAATGCCACTGTGATTTTTCACACATCAACCCGTTTAACACTCACTAACCAGCAGGCACTCATTTATTATACATTCTCTTGGTACCCTCTTCTTACAGCTTCACTCTAGAGGGAAAAAATATGTATGTCCACATACACTGTAAGGTATAATTACTATTTTGTATAATGGCTGTCATCTGTGTAAAGCACAAACTCTTGTGACAATGTTCATATGCAGAGGAAATACCCAATTAACACACCTTTCCACTGGATAATCGGGCGCATAGGAAAAATGTGAAAATCCACATGACGAATTCTTTGCTATATAGCCTATTTTTATGCATAATTTTACTCTTTATCATTTGCTTACTTGTCAACATACAGCACTAGACAATTTGTCACCCTTTGAAGGTATAGCATACAATCAATTTAATTAGTAGATTTACAACATAGCACAACTTCGAGCAATGGGGGGGGGGGGGGGGGTCATTTATTGCAGGCAAACCCATTTGTGTGACCAAAACATCTGTTGACCATGTGTGAACTGTGTCTCACACAGTTGTATGTGTGTTCTTGATTCAAGTGAAAGTTCCTCAATTAGCTAAATTTCTCTGAGCTCAAATGCAGGGCACACACAGGTATGGATATGAGGGACTAAGAAATCTATGTACTGAATAGTCCACTAACATAGTCCACTAACACTTTGTATTTTCCTTTTTGCCAATAAGAGGACCAACAACATCCTTGTCTTCTTGTTTCCAGCTCTGTATGTAATTATCAGTAGTCGCTACTGTTACTTTCAGACACCCCAAGTTAATATGCCTACAATGTACTGTAGGGATATACATACGACGTATTACTATGAAACCATTCGAACACAACTTCCCAATTTGTATAGGCAGCATCAGACCTCACGCACCGTAATGTTCAATGAGAAACTCTCTTGTGCAAGCGGAACCTTGTGCATGCTTTGCGCATTGTGGTTTTACATTGCATCAGATTCATTTAGTAGTTCCCCAAAAAAGCCGTGCCTACTTACATAATGACAAATATGGATATGACAGCATTCAGACACAATCGTATCAATATACGGTGTATATTTGAACAAATGCATAAACAATCATTTCAAAATATGACCTATATTCATATGATGTATCAACTTACCGCATTTCATATCAATATAGAGCCATTCAGACATATAAAAACAGCCAATACCCATACAATGTATCAATATAAGAGCTCTCTAGTCTGAAAGGGGGTATGATGTCTACCTGTAGTAACAGGAATTACTCCAATTCAATATCCTGACACAGGAAGTAATAAACCTAAATCACTTCTCTAGAGACAAAGGAAGTCAATACTGCCATGCAAACTGACAAGTTTCAAATCGATTTCAGTCAAACAATACAGATAAACAGAACAGTAATCAAATGTTTTACTTGAATCAGACATTGAATAATGAATGTTAAAGGATATCAAGGTGTCAAATGTTATCATGGAACACTGTTATCAATGTGAACCTAAATATAGGCAGATTAATCATCAGCAACCTCTGTTTACATTACTTTTTGAAACATGGATTTTTTTTTGATAGTCTTGAAAGGGTAACTCAAGATGGTTTTAAAAGGGTAAACTGAAGATGGTTTTAAACAGGTAAATTCAAATGTGGCATGATACCCGTCAAGATTGAAAGTAGAGTCTCCATCACAGACAGATAAAACAAAAACACAGAAGCATGTAATCATACGTACCTCAGCCACAGGTGTGATGGCGCTGGTAGAAAGCCAAGCTCTAATGTTGTCAAGGCAAGGAGCTCCTGAAGAAAACAAGAGTACAGAGAGAAGATGGACAAACCTGGACAAGAATGAAACCACTCTCACTTGACTAAGCCCTACAGAGTCTTTTGAATATTTGTCATCCACAGACAATTCTGTTTCAAAGTGAACAATGGGACTGGAAATGTCAAACAGATATTCCTCAGACATGTTTGGTATTAAATGATAGTTTAATGAAAATCAAGGCAAATAATAATAATGATGTTCAAATAGCACAGATACACATGTAGTGTTTGGTTTTTTTTTTTTTAAAGTATGGGTAGTTAACCACCTTATTTGAATTTCAAATCACCATTGACAATATATAAGACACTATGAATAGCATGTCCTCAGTGTAATGGTGAAGAAAGTATGCTGCAAATAGTGTTTCACCTAAATGCAATGTACATTGTACATGTATATAACTGCCCTACTAATAAGTTTGCAAACTGCTCACATACATGCACCAAAAACTATAATGTGCACAGCTTTATAAGATAACATGTACATAAACGGGATTTTTTTTTTTTCTGAAGAAATGGTTTAAAAACTGTGAAATACCAGATAAACTGTTGATCTCTTTGCTTACCTTACTATCCTGTCCTGTCCATATCAATGCCAGGTTGAAGTTACTATCATTGAGATGGAACTGCAAGGGATAAAAAAAGAAGAATTGACCGGAATATTGAAATTACATCATACAAGTACCTATAACATAATGCCACACAAGTCTTTTATCATTGAGGGTATCAGAGTCACAAATACAAGTAATGTTTTTACGTCCGATTAGACAAGACAGGCAAAGACATTGTTGCCTAAATGAATATGTCACCTACTTGAAAAAAAAACTTAGCATGTAATATAGCATCAAAATAGGAGTTCTTTCCTATCTAACCTTAGATGCTCATTATATAATACATTTTGTTGAGGAGGAATATATAAACCCTTACATTTCTGATAATATCCAAGCATATCAGTTCAATATTTAGAGCTTACATAAGATGTAAAGAGGGTGGAATAAGTCAGGTCATTTGGTTTCAAAAGAAATAACAAATCATTGATTTTCCACTAACTTTTGAATATCAACACTGTCAATACATGATTTGAATCTTCCTCAGAATGATACCAGCTCAGTCAAAAAAAAAAAAAAGAAAAAAAGAAAGAAATATATATATATATATATATATATGCATGTATATATATATATATATATATATATATATATATACTCTTGAGAAATCAGAAGTGGGTTTAACTCTAGAAACATACACAACTAAACTTCCTTATCAGCCTTTTTGACATAATGTCAAGTTTCACTTTCACACGGCAGTTAAAGTGAGTATTGGTCCAAATGACATTGGTCTTCTACACAAGCACTCATACAACCTATTTGTATGGCCTTCTTGTCAAGTTTATCCAGAAATCTTTTCACTGTTTATTAATTTACCAGGTTTGGAATGTCTCTCTCCATACCCTAACCCCCCCCCCCCCCCCCCTACACACACACATACATACACGACCAAATATTCAATGATTTCGATGTACCAACCATCATCATTAACAGTCTATTTGAAGGAATGCATAATATAAACAATAACAGAAACTGGCCCACTGGCCCACTGTTGCTCACATCCAGCTATAAGTGCTGCATACAGATGCAGGGATGATCTTGGCACAGTGTGGCCTTATGGATGATTTTATTTTGCTACTAAAATACAAACTATTCCTCTCAGCTCTATTTTTAAACAAATATGTAACATATCTGGTCATTGGCATTCAGCATTACCCATCAGCTGCTGTGTAGTGTACATCATGTGATTATTTAACATAGAATTTTCAATATACACACACAAATAACGTCAGCCTCTGTCATCAAAATGGATATGTGAATATACCAGTCTTCCAAACACCGACATCACTATTGGTAAATGGAGATGTTATTGTTTTGTTGGGAATTACTCAGTTTGACTGAGGTTGTTTGTTCGTTCTCTCATCTAACACTAACAGAGTTAAGACATCACCAACCTAGATGAAGCTTGATGTATAAATCAAGGCAGAATTTAGCATAATAAGCTCATGATTTCTGTGGAATAAGTTACATTTGCCATGGGAGTGAGTTATATTGCGTGCAATAAAGAACATCTGGTCCTACTCCTAGAGTTTACTGCAGATGCAGCAAGACTGAAATGCCGAGTGAAGCATTAAATTAGACTACCCAAAAACCAAGAGTACTTTACTCCAACAACAAATGGCAGGTGATGGTGCGGTGCAAACCTTCAAATGTGAATGATGCCACATTTAAAAACATAACAATCCTGTCATTTGATACATTCAGGGATAGGCCTAGTCCTATATTAAAAATTCATAAGGACCTGGGATTTAAAAAAAAAAAAAAACAACAACAACAGTTGGTCAGAAGAGTAGTGGACCCTAGATCTATTCAATTTCAAAAACATTACATTCTACCACTGCACCAGACTATTGACACTTGCTGCAGATCCAGAAATACTATATTTTAAACTAGGTTCATTTATTCATTAATTTAACCAAGATCTGCAGCAAATTCCACCAAGTTCGCGAGAGGTGGCACATGGATAAGCTTCAAACTATCAATATGCTCCTGTTAGTAGGTCACCTTATTGTTATGAACTCTGCCGATTTGATCACCAGTAACCCCGCAATTTCCATCTTTAGCGGCACGAGCATTTCTCCGTCTGGGCGTGAACTGTCCAGAGGCGGAAGCTTGCGAGTCCACGTCCCCACGGCTCTGGGGAAGAAGCTGTTCGCCAAGAGCTACGTCCACGTCAGCTGCTTTGTGACCGTAAGCAGTTCGAGTGTAAGGGAGACTGCTATGTGATGTTTTCTGATGATATGACAAGTCTTGGCTGAAGTATACGACATCATTATCGACTTTCGGTGTCAAGGTATACAGCGATCCAATTCGAAAATTTATAGTGACAAGAAAAAGGGATATAAACACGTATGAATTCATGGTAGTAGTTCTCCGATCATTATCAACAAATCTTCAGTCGTTACGTGGTACGCTACGTACGTGCATCATCATCACGAGAACACAGCTTGCTTCTACGTACGTAATGATCTGTTTTGAGGAGTTACGCACGCGTACGCACACACACCGCTCTTCTACGCTGTGACTTTCGACCAAAATGATCTCTTCGATGCTCATGGGCTGCGACGACCACAGGTGACCGTTGTACACAATTGAGGAGGCCGTGAGGTGATATAGCATTGGGCCGGATGCATAAACGCTAGCAATTGCTTGTGCTAGCCTTTTACTCGAATCCGTATGCATAAAAACAAGCAATTGCTTGCGAGCAGAAGCTCTCGCTAGCAAGTACAAGCAATTGCTTGCTGTCCGCAAGCAATTGCTTAGAGACCAAGCATTTGCTTAAAAACGTATGCATAAAACATACCTTTTGCTAGTTCTTGCTAGCAATTGCTTACGATTTTCCAAGCTCTGTAAAATGAGCTTGAGCTTTTGCTTATCTGGGACGTTCCCTTTTAAGTATCATTTTCATATTCATGGAAGAAAGACAACAATTGTGAAGGAGTGGTATAAATCTACAAGAAATTACTCTTAAGTAGAGTAAGAAATTTTTCATTTCAACAACGGGAATGTCCAGTGGTTAGCACGCAAAATTTGATGAAAAACAGGTAGGATGTCTCACTTTGGTGGAGAGCAAGGAGACGTCTCTCCACGTGCGATCTGGCAGATGCGGGCTATTGTAAGCAGTGGTGGGAATCAGCCAGTAATACGAGTGTGTTTATAGTTGTGTGTGTGTGCGTCTGTGTGTGCATTTATGAGTGTCATTTCATAGCTCTTCTGCTATGTCAGGAAATGTTTCCGCACACACATGCCCTTTCAAATGCATGCTGCCACACTCGCCTTTGTTCTTGTGTTCGCACAGGCGTGACGCTATTGTTCGAACCCTAAGCAATTGCTTGCTGAATGCAAGCAAAAGGTATGTGCACAAGCAAAAGATTATGCATATGTATTTAAGCAATTGCTTGAGCTACACCTTTTACTAGACGAGCTTGTGCTTTTGCTTGAAGCAATTGCTTACAAGCAATTGCTTGTTTTGTGCATTCGGCCCAATTGTCAGCATCTTGAGCTGTATTTCTTTTGACTTACTTTTAATAGCAAAATGATCGGAATAATACTTTCCTCATTTACTGGAACACAAGTTATTTTCACGTGACATCGTCCTAAAGATCTTTACTCAGTTATTCATATTCCACATATAGAATACAGAATACAATATTTTTTTTAAAAATATGGATCGTGACATATTCTATATAATCACAAATGTGGAAGGGGATATACTAAGAAGCACTGCTTGTAAAAATAATGTAGACCCCTACGGAATACAGACAATTATAGTATCGAAGAAAAGGCAGTGTTATTACGAAAACACTCAACCAAAGAGGTTCACCGAACCCTATGGAATGTTACATCATCATTCATACAGTTCGTTTATTTATATATAAGATAAGAACATACAAATATGCCATGCATACATAGGCTACATAAATACAAATCATACAATAATCAATGAAATTGTAAAACATACATGGACATAACAAATTAACAGAATAACGCACACAGCCTTTGGTAATGTGAAATGAAAAAGAGAACTTGAAGGAAAGCTTTAGAAGCCTTGTGAGGAGGTATAGTTCTCTTGAAACTTCTAATGAGGTATTTTACTGGCACATATTATAACAAATCAGATTAATAAGTAAACAAACACAAACACACACACACACGAAATGCAAAGATATTTAAAACAAATAAGGGAGATCAACTTTTCATGAGTAATTCAATAATTCAGTCATATCGACCTTTTGAGGGATTTTTGAACAATCTTAAGGTTTGACATGACTCAATGTTATTTGGTAATTAGTTCCAGACAACAGGAAAGCTAAATCTGACAGATCTTTGAGTAAAAATGGAGTTAACTTGAACAAATGAAAATCATGACTACTCCCGGCCTCATGATGGTGAATACTGCTATTGATATGAAATATTTTGCATTATGTGCAATGGTAACAAGTTTTTGAAATGAAAGAAGCCGAGTATTGCAGTATGGTAGAAATATAAATCTTGAAATTGTGATATATTCAGTTGTTTAAACAGTGGCCCAGAATAAGAACGATAATGACTCCCTGTGCAAATACGTACAGCCTTTTTTTTTCACTTCAAAATGGAATTTAGCTTATCTTTAACCTATTTAAACCTGAACGTAATAGCGCAGGTTTATGTACGAAACGTTTACCAAGTGCATTATGCCATTAGAATAACAATGAAACAGAAAATAACCATCTGAGTATACGAAATGAAAATACTTCTATAAAACATTGGTTAAGATATAGAGACATTATGATTACCATGAAATCGATTATTAATACTTATCAAGAAACATTTTTTTTTTAGCTCACACTTAAAGCTATTAAAGCTTTGAGCATGTTTCAATGAATGATCAAAGGACTTCCAAAGTTTTGGACCCGTAAACATAAAATTGATAAAGTTATTATGTTATGCAAGAGTTGCAATGATTCAAACATTGGTTTGTTTGTTTGCAGTTATAGTTGCCAAAGGTTGGCTTATAATGTCCTTTGCCCACGAACAATTTGGAAAGCAGTTGGAGATGGTCTCATTGATTTGTATAATGTACGCCTATACTGTGACTGATGTCACTTTTTGGGGGGTTGGGGTGGGGGGGGGGGGGTCAATAACAGAGTTCTCACTGCTTTGCGATTTTTTTTAGATGACTTGCATAAGTATTCTCAAGTCATGCATTCGTTTGTTTGTTTAACTGTCACTGAGCTGTTGTTGTTGTTGCATGCCTTCACCTGATGGTGACACTTATACAATCTATTCTTCTTTGTTTGGCCAGTCAGTTTCCTGTTGGCCTAATAATATACCAAGTCACTAAAATAAGCAATGCAGCTGACGCCAATACCATCAAAAATAACAGTGCGCAGTCTCAGAATATCTGCGATCTAATTCGCTGATCACCATGAATATTTTTACCAACTAAATGGCAGCATTTTACCTCGTTCGTCCACGTCATCGCGTCCTGCAAAATTTGTACCAGAATTATAATACTATAGTGCATGTATATATAGTAATGAAGTTAGCATGTTAGTGGCTGTCTGTCTGTTGTATATGCATCATTTTGTTTGATTTGTAGAATGTAACCCAGTTTCATATACATTTTATTCCATTGGAATAGTCGCGACCTTCCAAAGATTTAATCAAATCTAAGTTTCTTCCCCGAAATGTGGTTGAGAGATTGAAGTCAACGCGCTAATTCAATTTACGTTTCATTTGATGTCAACTTTACGCATCGCTTGATTCTTGTTATATTTGCCACTCTGATTCTTTTGACCGACATTAAATGACATTTATTTGTTACATCTGAAGTTCTGAGTTATCTTCACCACCAGAAATGTAATAAAACATGAAAGTGCTGGACTCGCTAATTGCACAATTTTGTTTTGCTATCCTGCACGTGTAATTTCTTATTTTTTTTTTTACAGCAGAGTTTGTGATTGTGTAAGAGGGGATGTGTGTGTGTGTGTGTGTGTGTGTGGGTGTGTGATTAAAAAAAAACAACTTCTACTACCAACAACCTACTTATTGATAGACACACAAAATATACATTATAGATTGTCATGAGGAAAAACATACAAGAGTTAGTGTAAGAAAAGAGCGCTTGATTATCAAAAGTGTTACGAAATTGAATATTTACTGTTTCTTACTATAATGCTGCACATACATATCAATGCATTGTTTTTATTCCGCTACACTTCATGCCATGTTACAGTTTATGTGAACATGTCGCTTACTATGTTTCATAATAGCTCCATCCTTGAAAATAGATTTGATTTTCGGTGTTAGGTAACTGTAAATTTTGATAGAGGTACATATCACTCGTCAAACTGAAGAGAGATTGTGGCGGACGAATCGAAAAGAAAAAGACATGTGGACATTGGCCGCCGAAAGCTATAAAATGAACCGAAACAACGGTGTAGTGTCAGTCAATATTATAACTCTTCACCGGCCTATTTGAACATCCAGATTTTACGCTTAATCATAAGCCAAAACTTGTCCGAAAGTAACTGCGTCACGTGTTGACCGAATTACATTTAATATGTCGATGTCTGTGAGTACCACCGACGTGACCGATGTATATTCAATTCTCTCGCTATATCAAGAAAGTGTTTTCTCGAACCATACAGTGGGAGTTAGGGAAAATGATTTAACTGATGTCCGGTCAAGTTTAATCACCTTCACCAACCTCATTTTGACCTCTATCATTACAGTACTGATCATTGCAGCCAACGGTATGACTCTTGCTGCTTTCTGTGTCGAAAAACGACTACGGACTTACAACAATTACTTCGTCGTCAACCTGGCCATTCTCGACCTCATTGTCGGTCTCCTTCTCCCTGTTGGCGTGGCTCATAGTTTTCTCGGTAGATATCCTTTCTCCAAACCTATTTGTAGAGTCCTGGGTGGAATCAAGAACGGGATCACCAATGCCTCCAACGTGACGGTGGTCGTCATCTGCGTCGACCGGCATCGTGCAACCTTCGACCCCATCAACCACTTCATGTCTCGCAGCAAGCGAAAGGCCGCTCTGTCGATCTCCCTCACGTGGCTGATATTTATGACCTTCTGGCTTTTGTACTACACGGCTTGGGAGTTCATCAACGACTTCGACAACGGCGACCACTGCATACATTGGGATGCTTACAACTCAACGGGATTCATTTTCAACATGATCTTGATTTTCTATCTGCCTTTTGTTCTCGTTGCCGTGTTGTATCTCCAAATTTTGAGGAAAATCGTAAATACGCTGGGTGGCAAGAGTGTGGGGAGAAAATTTGATGAGAAAAAAGCCGAAATCTCTGCAAATGACAGGACATCGGACGAATTCTTGGAAGAGGAAGTGACGTCAGCGGCCATGCCCTCTGTGGTCGTCGCCATCGAATCAACGAAAGGGAAGGAGGTAGGACATAGCTCACCTGAGACTGCTACACGAAAAGATCGAGCCGCTGGGAATAAACCTGTCGTAAGTATATACAAAAAAAAAAGCAAAACCTCAGTGAATGAAAGCGAAACGAAATCGCGGCGGAACGAAATTTAAAACCTTTGAAACATGTTTCCTGGTTATAGGCTATATGCATGCAACAGTAAAATGTCACTTCCAAGGGTTTTCTCTTAAACAGTAATAAAGACAACGTCACTATAATAAAAACGCCACTTCGTGTCATGTAGATTATTTTATAAAGATAGAGTGATGTCTATATAACGAACAAAAAAGTAAATGTTTCCTTAACCGACAGAAAAAGAAACACGCTGTGGAGTTATCATAGTAATAGGTACGTAACAAAAATTACATTGTAATGTTTTTTAATGTTTTGCTTATGTACGGAACGTATGACACTAACGTACACGAGTAACCATAATTCATACATCCCATGATTTTATTCGAGTTGAACAATGTTGAAACATTTTAGTTATTATGACCCCGGGTTATAACCTTTCATGAGAGAAATGTTAACCTTTCAAAACGTTTGTGGAAGGGGAATAAACTGTTCTGATGATAAACTATAACACGACCATTGTAAAATATGCAGTACCTGAGCTGATGTCGCAAGATCATCTTTCTCATATAATTTGCGTACGTTCTTTGTTACTGATATTGCTGTGACACGCAAGCATGTAAAACTGGGAATAGCACACCATTCCCACTGCTATCCGGTAAAGGTGAAACTCTTCACTGAGCTTTTGCATCGATCTGATTAATAATTATCTGTAATGGATGCCGGATGCGCCAAACTTGGTCAGTATAGGGAGGAAAGATCTTTGACATGCGCATTATTTTACAGAAATTTGACAGTTCATCTTGCTCCGGTACATCCGAGTTTGAGATTGAATGAAGATGGCAGAAAAGTTGTATATTTGCAATGAAATTTATATCATGGTTTTAATTGTATTCTCGAGTGACTATTTTTATGATGCTGATAAAAGAGATAAGAATGCTGATAATAATTAGTCACCATCATCATCGTCATCATCATGAGTATAATCACAATTATGACAGTGATGTTTAGTTATTTGCAAGGCGTGAAAAAAATGTTATGAATTTATATCGTGGCAGCTGTCTAACATTATTCAATCCTTCCGCAAAGGAGGTGAGACAAGTACACTCAACCGTAATGGGTTTTAATCTTGATTCTTGGGTTACAATCTTTGTCCTGCTCGTGGTGATGTCCTAGGCTAAGCGCGAGTCGATGACGGAATCGCGGAAGGCTACTCGGACTCTTCTCTTCATCATTCTCTCGTTCGTGGTCACTTGGTTGCCCATCAGCCTCATCGACCTCCTCTACACCATCGAGCCCCGCCTCATCGTGCCGGGTCTCTCCTATTCGGCATATATCTTTTTCGGCTGGATGCGATTCGCCAACAGCCTTCTCAACCCCCTGGCCTACGCCGCTACCCAGCCACTCCTAAGGGCCACTATTTTGGACATCCTGCGTTGTGGTCGTTGCTGGAAGGTTGTCCCACCATAAGAATTGGTGACTCATATAGGGTTCTACATCAATTATTGCTTCTTCTTCTTCTTCTTCTTCTTCTTTTTATTTGGCAACTATTTTACATTAATGTATTTATGTATGGTTTGTAGCAATAAACAAAGTCATTAATATAATACCCAAACTTATTATCAGTTTTACATTTTGGTTGTAAAAATAGAGTTTGTCGAAATATCTGTGCGTCACTGGTTTCAGTATAGTTTGGCACCCCGGTTCGAGCGATACTAGTTTCTGTAATAATTTGTCATTGGCTATAAAAGAAAAAAGAACAAACAACCGGATGCTAAATAACTTATTATCCCTTATCTAATGTTTATAAACGAACCCTGATTTATTCCCTCTGATATTCTTGCTTTTGTGTGTGTGTGTGTGTGTGTGTGTGACTCTGTTACGTTCCTATCATCTGTTCCTCTCAATTCATTCATAATAATAGTCGTTTTAGGAACTGTACATTGAAGGCTATAGTAAGTGTTAGTATTCAACGATTTCATTGTCTTAAAGTACTTGAAAATATTTAAAGAGTTTGTTTTTGCATTTTATCCACAAACTTGCTTTGTTTCGTTGATGCTGAAATACGACTGAATGAAAGCTTAACTTGATTCTGACGTTTTCTCTGTTTGATACGCTTTCTCCCAGCTATTAGGAAGGCAACTCTTTGACTTATTCATTTCCACAATGGTGAGAATTTCGTGTTGGTCAATGTAGTTATATTTTAGTTGAATATTGCGATGACCATAATATGCAGATGCAGAAATTACGAAAATACATAAAGAATAAATTTAGACAAAAAGAATGATGTATTCTTCAGCAAGATATCAACAGGATAATAACATCCTGATGGGTCAAATCAGGATTATGGTTTCATTTGAATCAACAAAGACTATTGACTGTACATGGGTGTAATTTGAACTAAGTGAATTTTTGCGACTCGAGCAAAGTAGTTTGTAGGCTTCTAATTATGATTTACCTATATTCCGCTTGTTTGTCGATAGATGTATTTGGTAGTTTATTAACAATGTACACAGATGAAATGTAGATGAAGACTAAGTGTTAGAACCAGTGTATTATAAATTGTCTGTTAAAATTCCTTACAAGCGTCAATGTATCAAGGTTATTATGGCTTTTCGCCAACTCCGTGAGAGTATATTAAGCTTGCAATCATACTGTCACTGTGCATCTTGTCAAGTCTTTGTATCAAAAATTTGATAAACGCAACAAGTTTGTAGTGAGATGTAATCAACATGCATTTCTTCGTGGTGTGTAAAATGTTTAGTAAATAAAAAACAAACAGTTTCGTCAACATCCTGCTATACACATTGTGACCGTCATTTTCGCGATTCGGTATACGGAGATGAGGTTCGCAGTTATCAGCGTTACCGTCTGTATGGTAAGAAGCAAGAGAGGGCGTAATCCTGACCAAAGTCCGCATTGCTCAGTCTCAACAGGGAGGTGAGAGTCTTACCTCCCTG
The DNA here is from genome assembly GCA_033980235.1 of Diadema setosum. NCBI lineage: Eukaryota > Metazoa > Echinodermata > Echinoidea > Diadematoida > Diadematidae > Diadema > Diadema setosum. The sequence goes on from CM067060.1 coordinate 49,055,885, forward strand.
GTCTAAAGAACGCTTTAAAAAGTACTGCTGTGAAGGTGGCGGATTGCAAGAAAGCTTTCAAAGTTGGTATTACCAGAGCAGATGACTTTTTTACGAAGGGATGGCTTTCCTGGATGGAAGGAAAGTCTCTGAGCATGTCATTGTAAAGGAAATTGGGTGCAGAGACAAAAGAGAAATAAATGTTCGGAGGATATCCTTATAGGAATATTTCAAGCAATAAAAAGTCTTTTTCTCTTCCAGTTCCTTGTACTGATTTGACTTCTCGACAACTTAAAGTCAAACTGTCCATGAATAAAAATGCAACATGGGAATTATTATGAAGTGTATAGAGAGCACGAAAGAGATAAAACCTCATGGCACTGACACATTTTCCTAAATATAAACTGATTTACAATCATGGTCTGTTCAAGAACATTATTCTACTTTCTTCGTCAAACTTCTCCTATTAAGAGAGAATTACATTCTGATTACAGCGTTGTGTTTACTTGCCGGGTAATCAGAGAAGGTCGCAACTCTGTCTGTTTGAGACATAGAGTCCTATACACTTGAAGTTGAGAAAAGAGCTGGTGAGTAGCTGACTGCTTGATTGAAAATATCGCGAACATGACAACATTAATACATCTCCTATTAAAAAAAAAAACAGAGATTTTAGTAATAATGTTATGAAATCTAGCAGAGCGGTGTAGACGGCAAACTTTGTAAACTAAAATGACCAACTATGACCTTACAACAACTTTCGCCGGCGAATTCTTAAATGGAAAAGATGAGTACAAAATTTTCCAAAGCACTTTCAGCGAAGGAGTCGGAGTCCAACTTGAAGAGCAAGTCTTTGTCTGCCTGACAGCTGTCAAATTCAGACAGCTACGTTCAGTGGGTCTGGACTGGAGACTATTGGGAAAATTATGGGAAGGGGACATTGCCTCCTGCTGACGAGAGAGAGAGAGAGAGGGGGGGGGGGAGAAAAGACAGAGAGACAAAGAGAAAGAGAGTGATAGACAGACAGACAGAATGGAATAGTCCCCTCTTGTTTTATCTTATGATAGTATAGATAAACGTGGATGGAGTGAATAACCATGGATCAAGATATAATGAATGGGTAGGTAAAGATGAAATGAAACAAAACAGTGCAGGTTTTCTTTAATGATGAAGACGGGAGTATGTTTCCTAGAATTATATACTATGTGATGGCCTATAATCAAGACAAAAATTGCAATTTAATCATTAACCGTTGGTCATGAATCTGGGCAATCATTGAAGACGCCACTTGATCGTTTCAGATGGTGAATAACATAACGTTAGTAATCAAGTCGTGCGCAGTTGTATCTGTAATGAAGAAATTCATGCAGCGTGGGTATTGGATCATGTCTACGTCATGATAAATCACATTCTTGTCGTTGCCGTTCTGGGCCAAGAAAAAATAGGGGTGGGTGGGGAGAAAAAGGAGATGTAAAGGGTATAGGGAATGTTAGAGAAATCCCTACGGTGCGATTGCATCGACTCTTCACCCCATGGCACCCGGGGCTTCACCGGCTCATCATCAGTCTGCGGGAGGGCTACTTCATACCAGACGGGTTGACATCTGCTTCGGGGAGGGTCATCACCGCAACCCGCTCGCGACTGCGTCACCTAGCAACGACTGTCAATGGAAATCAACAGCGCTTTCCATCGCGCAGGAGTAGAATAGTTCGCTTCGTCGAACCAAGGAATACCTCCTTGGTCGAACGGACTACCTTGCCTTGTGCATGATCCGTGTTCTTTAAGTTATTCTTTCTTTTTATAGCGAAGAAGTTGGATATCAGAGGTATTACCCGTACGTAGGAAATCACCAAAGCTATCGCTTACGTACCATCCAAGTTGACTACTTAGTCGTGCTGGAAGGCCGAAAGGTGCCCATTCAACTATCCGAAAAGCTGTGCAACTATTTACGGAGCAGAAAAAGAAGGGAGACTGAAAAGCAGTCGACCATACGATCAATGAATAGAGAAGTAGGGTGCTTCAGGCAGCTCATTGTATGTTCGGATTTGTGCTCTTCTATAGTAACCGCCAAAACTGACAATCACTGCTAAAACCGGTGTTGGTACACAAAACTCGGGCGAGTTGACAAACGGTACGTGGTCACATTCGACGTGCTCTCAGATATCATACTTCGCGAACTCATACCCGATCGGCAATTCACAGCACAACACTCAAGCAAAAGATATCCGTTGGCTTATTTAGTGAAACGACGTCGTTTGGATATATTAATTCAGGTCTAATTTCACTTAAATAATAGCAGAAGAATGGCTGGCTCTTAAATGTCGAAATGCACGCGACTTGATCACTAGACGGTCCTATCTAATGTTTCTTCGATGAAGTCATCAAGCACCCCCTACAGTGTTTATGTTAATGTGGGTTGGAAACGCAACATTTACACTGACAGTCTACGCGACGGACCTCTCTTATGGATGGTATGAAGGTAAGCTTCGACTTTCGACTTGAACTCTATTAGACTGTAATCCATTTTGTAAGTGGTTTTTAGTACTCGTGTGTTGGTCTACATGCGGCCCAGTCAACGCCCAGTTTTTGCAACCTGTATGTATACATTTACTGAAGTACTATGCCAACGGTTTGTTGAAGTGTGTACGGTGTTATATTCACAAGCATTCAGTCAAAACGCTGACAATATTCAATCGTGACAAACTCTTTCACTCAAGTATCTGTTTTATTTAATTTTGGGGGACAGAAATCAAAATTTCCTTTGCTTCCTCGACTTCTCCTTTTCTGCTTCTTGCATTCTTATTTCTCTTTTCATCTGCTATTCGTCGGCCTCATGCCAAAAGGGCCCTAACAGTGTACAAAGTCTATGGTGTTAAGGCCCTTCTGGCATGAGGCCGACGAATTTTTCTTTGTCCCCTGACATGCTCCTTTTCACTTTTCTCATTTTTTTTTTTTTTTGCTCTCCTCATGCCTTTGTTTTTACCGAACAATAAATCAAATTAGATTACAATATTTTGACGCAGATATTCCTTAATTCACTTTAGCATAATCATCGTGTACTCTCATCTTCGACGCACAAACAAAACAGATATACAAAGTAATATCATGGCTGTGTAAGTCTTGTCAGTTTTGTTTGCGGATCTTCACAGCCATCCCTTCCCCGTCCTCCTCTTTCCCTGTATGGGCCTACTTGTAATAGTAAGTCTTGAGTGGTAAGTATCACTCTTTTAAATATCTAATACCAAACCACAACGCATATTTTTATCTTGTTCACACTTGAGAATGGCTGACTGCCGTGGAATAATCACAGGCCTTCGGGTCTTGACAATCCTACATATTGATATCAGAACAAGCGGACACCCCAAACGTGAAAGTGGGACAAGGGGTTTGAAAATGACAACAAAAGCAAGAGTCCTCAAAAAACCACACCTCTGCGTTCACGTTGGTGTGCAGGCGACATTTATTATAATATAAGACAAGTCGTTTTATTGACAACATTATGTTGCAATATTGATCACTCCCAAAGAATCTTCAGGAGTGAAGGAGACAAATTAAGAAGAAGAAGACGAAGAAGAAGAAGAAGAAGGAAAAGAAGGAGGAGAGGAGGAGAAGAAGAAGAAGAATAGTCTCCTATGTAATGACAGTTATGCTATATTCACGCTGTTGTTGATTTTCATGAAAGACTTTATCGTCACAGATCGCGAATTGTTTACATTTTTATTCCATTTCGATTTCTAATTTCCTTCTACGATCAGGATACGATAAGTGCACGTTGCAAACAATATCTAATTGTATATTTCGCCATAAATGACATTCACAGCAACAGTCTGTAAATATTCATAGGCAGTATATAGTCCCTCCAATATTAGAGGATGTACACCCCCATCCGATAGAAACACAAAGACCCCCGCAGGGTGAGTGGTTGCAACCAACATGAACTTGAATGTCACAGGGGTATATTCATCTCTTTTTTGTTTATCGCAACGATTGTATTACAGCCACTTCGTGTGTGCAGCTTATATGGCTGATCAAAGGTGATCATAAATGCGTGAGACGTGTTGCCTTATGTAAATACATGTATACAAAAATATGTTTGCACACAGCGATCAGTAGGGGGGAAACACAGTCATGCTTTCACGATTTTTGACGTACACCGCATATTGTACAGTGTAAACACAAGCCTGCGACGCATGGTTACGAATTTGAGCGTCGGGAGTGGCGGTCGGGTAACATAAAATTTGTCAGCTGCGGATCTGGATTATGGACATGTTGATTGTGTTCTAAAAGGGTTTTTACCCCCCCCCCCCCCCACCCCCGAAAAAAGAATGTATATATACGTGAATTCAATGAATGCATGCAGAAACAGTAGGTTCGGACAATCCGAGTAAAAGTTATAAAGGTACAAAGTTTTGGTTACAGGTCCATGTGCCGTCATCACGCGATTAGAATTGGGAATGCTGCAACAATTATTCGTGATGTTGCAGTAGTTGAAATCAAGATCTAGTTTAATGATATAAAGAGAACTCAAAGTTTATTTTTGAAGTGAAAAGTACACACCCCTCAACTTATAACTGACATATTTATGTTGATGATTTATAGTACTATTCCCTCTGTCTTCTGAAGCAGACAAGGCAAGTGCTCTTACAAACGTGTAGAAAACTATATAGAACACCGTGCAACATTATAGTGACTAGTCGACCACCCTGGTCGAACAAAAGTTGATAATCATAATATAAAAGGTTTGGACAGAAACAATCATGGGATGTCAATATAGTGCAACGACACTAACAATTTAGATACAACCAGAATTTTGAAAGTAGACAATTTTGGTGCAAAGTGAACAGAATTTCCTCGACTTATCACTAGCATACGTTAAGAGCAACACTATTCCCTCGGGGACCTACACATTTCACATGTCCTATGGTATTTAACAGAATTCTTTGAACTTTCCTTCTTTCACTGTCTCTTTTTATTCGTATGATTGAAAAGAGAAATGATGTTTGGAAATAGATTTGATGAAAACTATCGTTTTCAGATGGTACTACATTTTGTATACAGTTGACATCATAATCACAGTGTTCAATGTATCATGACAGCTTTGGTGGATGGAGTATAGCGGTTTAAGATATCTGCTTTATAATCATAGTTTGTTTATAACAATGTTTCTCTTGTATCATTTATATTCGACCCTCATGTTTTCACTTTCCTTTTCTTTTTTGAAATTGAATTCAGTGGTCTTTCCTATCTTGATAGTATACTACCCATGATCGCAGATACGAAAAAGTGTGAAGTTATTTTTCTCATACAATTACTTGCTCTAATAAATATAGATAAACAAATAAATATGATAATGAGCGTGTAAAAAAACAACAACAACAACACCCAAACATATGGCTATATATACGATTTCTGGCCAGAAGCCATTTGATCCATTTTAACTTGTTTTTTGGTCATTTTGAAATGTTCCATATGACTACAAGGAGCCTGTAATGGATCCTCACTGTAGATAAGATGGCTATTAATTCGCGAAGTCTTTCCGCCAAAAATCAATACTCAAGTTATTCACATCTATTTTTGACTCACTTTTCCAGAGAAAATTTTGCTGAGCGATCGGAAAGCCAGCAATGCAGGATCGCAGACAAAGACATGATGCAAAAGGGAAAAATACTTTAAGAAAAATATCTGTAGAAGAATACCAATGGCGGCTTATCAGACAGGTGCCATTTAGAATCGATTATCCGAACACTAAAGCTCTGCGGCAAGCCGGTACACGTAGTACAATTCTATGGAATACCCATCACCGTTCTTTCAGCCGCGATTGAACTTTGTCGAGTGAGCTCCATTTTCGTCCGATTATTTATACATAACGAGTTGTGTTCAGTCTTGTCGATCTTTACGCATAGTCACACACACTTTTTTTTTACACGTTCGTACATGTACGATCACTTTTTTTTGTTGTTGTTTTCAGTGATCTTTTTATTAATTCCATTTCCTTTGAAAATATAACAGTTAAAAAAATACATTCTACATAACATCTATCATAAATGTTCCTACATGTATGAGACTTAATCCATAATCCATAAGACAAGAATGATAACACACACACACACACACACACACACGCACACGCACACACACATACACGCACACACACATACACATCACAGTAAATAGAAAAAGAAAGCAGTATATAAAACATTCACGATGCAACGGGATGATTCCTGAGAGATAGGTTTAATTTGAAAAAAAAAACCACAACAACAACAAATAATTAACTTCTCTACCGCTCCCTCCTTAAAGGGAATGAATATTCATTATTTCAGATCAAGCCGTTGATTTCATATTATAATACTTACTGACGACGTCGTCATTATACAGCTTTATGACAGGTACAGAAGGAAGAGACAACATGTGTATATGTGTGCTATTTCATGCGTTTTTCAATGATTGTTTTACAGCGTTGATATGAGCAGTCATAATTATGAATGAACTTTATCAATGAAAGTCTAAAATGATTGAAGTTTAAATGAAATGATAGCATGCCCAAGAACCTGGAAAATCAAATTTGGAGGTTAGATATCAAACATACATTTACCCGAATCCCCTATAATTCTCGTTTCTGTCGAGCCTATTCATTCAGTAGTAATTGATTGCCCTTGGTTAGTATCGATTGCATAGGATGATGTTACGCGGCCCAGATTGAAGAGAGCAAGGTGCAACATGACCGTCGTGAAAGTCGCCACTCTTCCTCTGTTAAATCTTGAAATAAGGCCAAACATTCCTGTGGTTGTCATAGAGGGTGCTATGTAACCATGAATCCGTGTTTCGATCGATTCCTATTACATTTCAGCAATAGAAACTGCAAAAAATCGATTGACCAGCAATTATATACCAGAACCACTGCCATCAAAGACTGAGCGAAGTGAGATGAGAGCAACAGTGGAGTTAATGTGATATTTTGTTGTGTTCTACTATTTGCCGGTATATAATGTCTGTAGAAGACGTGCTAATCATTACGACATTGTTATACTAAGATTTTCGAAAAGGGCGTTTCTTGCAGAAAATCATTGAAATTACCAACGAATTTGCTCTTTACATTGCGTGGTTGTATTTGGGAAGTAGTGATGCACAGCTGTATGTTGAGGGTTCGAAGGCATCTTAGTGCCCGTTCTAGCGTGTGCTACATTGTTAGCTGACAGTGGTGATAACCTATCGCTAGTCACAATGGTAGCTAGCTAACCACTCTGCACTAATTTGTCTTCATAAAATTCATATGCACCTGCCCCATCGGAGAGCTCCATCACCCATAACAATGCCCCAGCTGACGTAGACCGGTATTACATCGATCTGTAACTGTAATCAAACTGACGACAGGCAGCGAAATGCACCTCTGCATGCTTCATTATCATGTGAGTGACGTAGGTCGGCGAACACTCAAGATGATACCCTCTTTCAGTGTGCGCCACCCCGAGACTCTGCATCAAGTTAACCCGTCTGAAACTGTGTCAGTGAGATAAATCTTGTGCAACAGGCCCGGAGAATTTAATCAAAATAAGTGGCGGCAATCGGGTGTGTGTGTGTTTGGGTGTGCATTGTGAATGTTTTAAGTGTCGCAATTGCCGCCAACATTTAGGTCCTTTAATGGAAATTCACTCTGATCACCTCCCAATGCTTAATAATGTGTGCATAGTCCGGACAGAAATCTTGTGTAATTCTGATGCCATAATATCATGATCGCGAGGCATTCGAATTAGAATAAAAGAACAAAATGGTTAACCGTATCACCAAATTGAGAGACGAGTTTATCTGAAAACTTCACAAACGTTCTCCTGTTAGCAAACTCATGTGAATTTGAGAGAACTTGCAATGGATAAATGACATAATTCTCCGAGCCTTTGTGCATCCCAATGATGGAAAAGAAACAGGAGAATTTAATGTAATTGAGGATTATTGTTCGTTGAGTCTTGTCACTTTGCGGCATATAAGGCATCACATCATGCTTCCTGTTGAAATGGTAGCAGCACATTGAAAAACGAATATTACTTGACCTTTCGCGTGCAGTAAAACCTCATTCATGTCTCGTAGCAGTCGATAACATGTAACAGTTTGAAGGGCACGACTTATACGAATATTTTAATCTGATAACAGTTTTGCCGGAATCACCAATATCAAAGTGACTTCTTCTAATTGGTAGTCTCCTTCGCCCTCAGAAGAAAAACATAGGAAGATGACGATTTTTGGCAAGAAATATGAGGAAACTTGTGGTTAATAGTATAGAAAATAATGTGTCCGATATATAGTCATATTGCAAGTTCGGGATAACACAGCATCACATACTGCAGACGTTTTCTTAGGGACAGTGCATGTGCACATAGGAACTGATTTCTGTTGACAGGTTAAAGAAATTGATGGTACTTTTTCCTAACATGTTTGGATAGCATTTTCAGTCTGTTCCTACATGCCACTTAACAGTTTCCCGTTCCATCCCCCTCCTCCTCATCCCATTCCTCCTCCCCTTCCTCCCCTCCTTCTCCTCCTCCCTCCTCCCCGCCTCCTCCCCGCCTCCTCCCCGCATCCTTCCCACCTCCTCCCCGCCTCTTCCTCCCCCTAATACTTCCACCTCCTCCTTCTCCTCTTCATCTTTTTTGTTTTTGTGAAACATTCATTTCTTTCCGACCACAGCCAAAAGTTAAACTTTATCTGGCGCGAGAGTGAGAATATCAGCCATATTCTTTAAATACTCAACTAAATTCTATGGACACGGCATGCTGCTTCTGCAACCCCACCACTTCCCTTTCCACTCCCAATCGGGTTGGCCCGCCACGTTCAGTCTACTGGGTCTCTCCATAGTACCCTATCCCCCTCCCCCATGCATTTACACCAACTCTGCTTTCGCCCTTTAATGTTTGTCAGTAGTAAACAGAGTAATCGTACATAGGTATTGTGAAAACGAGGAGTTAAAACAACACGAACCCGTCAAAGGAAACCCCAAGATCATATTGACACCATCGATCCTAATGTTACAACAAAATCGATAGAGGAACATGATCACGTTACACCCCAACAGACGGCATATGACACATCGGATTGGACCGGCTCCGTGCAATGCAACGTTAGTAGATACGGCCTCCTCAATAATGCATAGTGCATTCGCACGCTGCGAAACACAGTTTTGAAAAGGTTTCTCATTGTATGTACGATTAAGAGAGCATGTTTCTCCCAATCCCACACTCATGTGTCTTCAGCATCAGCTTATAGCTTGCCAGTGAGAAGGAAAAGAAACATCTATGATTTTCGTTGTTTCCAGTAAACAATGAATACGTAGTCAAGCGGCAGTGGATGAAATTAACTCAGCGATTAGGATGTGGTTCTTGACGTCTTGATTCGTCGAAAGTTTGTTTCAGCTTCCCTGGGAATGTGTAAACTCAACACCGAGCGTACGCACTGTGGAATGACACGAGCAGCGAGTTGCGCACGTAATGAACGAAAGGAGGTGAGAGGAGGGTAGCCTGGGAGGCATGGCGGATGTGTTGCCCTGGTAACAATCTTTCAACCGATTAACTATCGATAGAGATGAGATCGTGTCATCCTCAATGAGCCTGTCTGAACACACAGTTAGCCGCCACGTGCTTGACCTTCTTCTCAAGGGAAAGATAAAACGAGCATCGTGCTCTCAAGCTTTCATTTTTATTTCTTTCATTGATATCAATGACAATTGTATCTGTAAGAGAGTCGTTGGTTTCTCTAAGTGATGGATTTTATACAAGCTACTGTATAGTTCCGGTGCATTTATTTCCGTTGAGTTTTTCCTCTACTAACGTTCTTGTAGAAATTTTACACCTCTTTTGATTTTTGTATGGGCTTTGATCGAATTAAAATATTACGGTAACGTCCGACTGGTTGATAGTTTCTTCTTCTTTTTCTGATGATGCGAATGACGACGATGAAGGAATATCATGCCAAAACTGATATCAAATGCAGTTTAAAAGATACCGCGGAGATTACACGAATATTTAGTACGACGTCAGAGATGCTTTGCTATTCTAACAAATAAAAATCAAAGATAATTCAAAGCTGTGTTTTCAATAGACAGATTTACATGAAAATCGTTGCCACATATCGTCATTTCTCTTGTCGCAGTCTTTGCTTGCACGTCCTCCGAACAGGATATTCCGGGAGGCCCGAATGTTTAACCCCGACCCCCCCCCCCCTCCCCCCCAATGTAAGAAAATATTAGTTATGAGGTAAATGTGATGCTGTGATCGTGCACATGATGTATGATATACACAATTATTATAAATATATCTATCGAGACAGTTACCACACATGAAACATCATATGGATATGCTCATGGGCAAATTTCTGTTACAAACGATCCCCAACAAAAGTTTCTATGTGATAAGTTTGCGATGTCTCAAAACTGAGCTCTTTCTTTATCAGAATGCATGATAGAATGAAAGAATGGTCTGGTGTAAATCTCTTCGAAAGGTTAAACTTTATCAGTGACTGACATGGCTGCAATTTACAACACATATCAATAAGCAATCAAAATGCCACTGTATCAGAGTGGTTGCCGTTACCTGCCACATTATGCGTAGTGACGTGGTGCTGACGTCAGGGCATCACAAGTCGCCTATTAATCCTCATTCTGATCTTCACTAATTTTCCTTTGAACATGGAATCCAAAAAAAAAAAATAATAACTTTCACATCAAATTGTAGTACATATGTATACTATATGGTTATTGTAGATTGCAATAAACTTTACAGTAATAATGATTTTTTTTTTTACAAAAAGGTGGAACTTTAAGTCGCTAAATCATAATCATAGTCGCAAAATATACTCAATAAACCAACACAATATCATGTGTATACATATATATTTTTTCTTTCGCTCAAACCGAAAAGACGTGTGACTTAATAACGCCAACATCACATACTAGTAAGTGATCGCGACCATGTATCACAATGACTTCGCGGTTAAAAACGTGACTATGAAGACTATTGAAATTCCATTTTTTTTTTATTCCATTGATGTCCAATTTTTACGAAACTTATTCAGTTCTGCACTTCTGAGTTTATATACCCTAGTTAGCAAACAACTATAGAACGTGTTGGAGTATTGCATTTAACTTCACCTGCAAGATGGCGTACATGGATGCATATTATGTCAGCCTGTGTGTCAGTTTGTATGCAATACAGTACCATGTATAGTGAACATATACGTAATTCTGTCTCAAGACGTGAAGTATGTTACCAACAGTCTCTCTTTCCCTTCAGTGATATTTTATCAAATAGACGCAGTCTCACAAAATCAGTATCGCTTATATTTACTTCTGTACATTTCAAGCATGGCTACATTCACTGAATTTGTCTTTATGACAAAATTATCATCATAGTTATTGTGATAAACGTTGATCAATGTTGAATTTAGTGACACGACATTTGCTCTGCGACAATTATTGCTTAGGGTTAGGGTAGACATGGGTTTTAAGTTTAGTTTGATGTGAGGATTAGGATTAAGGTTAGAGTTTATGGGTAGGTAGGTAGTTTGTGGGTAGGTTTTATTTTTTGCTTAGCGCGCATGATAGATCACGGGAACGATTGTCGCAGGAGCAAATGTCACGGAACTGTTGAATTCATGACCTCGATGTCACATATTGGTCAACTTACTTTTATTGGTTTACTTCGACGCGATTTGTATAGGTATACAATCGATCACGTAATGGTGCATTCTATTCATAATTTCTTGCAGTCAGGAAAACGCTTAGTGTATGTCTGTCTTTTAAATTAGACCATCAAAGTGGTGTAAACTCGTTATTCTTTCATTTGTGTTATCTTCATCCAGATATCATTCTTATTGGGCGCTGCTCCTTTGCAGCTTGAGATATAGCGCCTTCTTGGTTTGCAATCTTGAGCAATCATTTTGTGACCATCCGTTCGGCAAATATGGAGAAGAATCAATAATGGTGTGAGGGGGAGCTAAGAATATCCTTGTCGAGTCAGAAGAAGAATTGAGGGTATCCTTACGTCCTTAGGACGGATTGTTTTGTTTGCCCCCTAGATGAGCAAATGTTGACCAACCCTATCAGACTGGACACCTGTACACCATGTTGCCGGTAGAGGGCTCAATTTTTTTCTATCTCTGTTAGACGCGGTTACGTGGAAGCTGGCTTTGCAAGGTTATGGAGATTCGATATTTGCACAGAAGAATACACCAGCAGAGTTTGCTGGACCAACACGCATCGATTTCTTGTTCCTAACACAACTTTTTAATTGTCTCTGAAATAAGACAACCCGCAACATTCATGAGAAGGAATTGACGTAAAGATGAAGATGAACAAAGGATACAAGCTTTGCTTGTTGGTGACTGATCGATTTGTTGATAGTACATTTCTGAATAGTCGAACACGAAAATGCCCTTGGTTCTGCGCTATATCAACAACATCGATGAGAAATTCAAATAGGTGTTCATTATCAAGCAATCACCAGATAGCAACGTGATAGAAATTTACCAATTCTTATCAATGCGAGAATAGAGCGACAAAGCGTTCCCATTTCCCGAGGTCAATTACTTTAAAATCCGGTGTTTCAATTACTCCCGTTTTTCTCGTCGACTGGTATGAATATTTAAAAGACTGAGCATAAAATGTGATGGAAATATCGAGTTTTTCCACGGCGTGCATGCCGATTGTTCATTTGTGAAACGTCATAATCAATATACACTTTGGTTAACACGAAACATTAGGTTTTTTTTTGAATTACACAAAATGAAAGGACTTCTCCATGTCAATCATGTGGCTTTATCAGCAAAGAAAGTGTAAGAGCAAATCTGTTAAATTATTTGACATTAATTTTGCTCAGTTATTCCTTAAAAAAATAGAGTGGATTGGAAAGGTGAGAAGAGAGAAAACGAGAGAGAATTCAAACTTTGGGAATCTTCTAAAAAGGAATGGAGATTCATAGAAACTAAGAAACTAAAGAACAATTTTTTAGCGTCGAGGAATCCTTAGCCTTACATAAGCTGCGGAGTTGTCCAAAATGTCTTAGCAGATTTGGATCAAGTATAGGGGGAGGAGGGTGTTACAGAATCAATAGTTGAACAAGACTAAGCATAAACATGAATGGAGGTCACCCGAGTGATGAATAAAATAATGTCCGATCTCGTCCCCGGGAATTCATACAGCCCCGGGGTAGAATGTTGACCAGAGGTAATCTGTTTGGAGCTCACTGGTGGGCACGTCACTCATCCATGTCATGTTCCTCTGACATACGATGGCTGGAAATGTTTGAATTCGTCCCGGCGTTACGGTAAACATTGCCTCAAAAGGTAATACCAGAAGTCTTCATTTGTCTAACACCGCAGGCATCTCGAAAGGAATTGTAGCGTTGAATGTTTACTCACAAGGTAACTACGTCACATCTTCATGGTCATTAATGCAACATCCAGATAGTCGGGAGGGATGTGGGAGGTCCTGTAATGACAGTAAAAAGATTTTAACTTTTAAAAGAGCGGCGTTATTTTCCTTTATAGCCATTGAAAGGCGGTTTGTTATTATCATTTCAAATTTGCCTCCACGAAATCAAAGTATCACGTAAAAGCTGACAGCAAGACGTGTGATGACGTAGTAAGACACTACAATTTCATCATCGATTATAAATGGCGCACTTGCATTAATTTTGATGATATTAGCTATGAATATGAATTGAAATTGGGAACCAATGTGACTTAGGCCGTTTATTTGTTCCGTTTTCGTTCACTTTGTCTTCAAAGATCACTTGAAAACAATGCTCTGCGTCTTTTATTTTATTTATTCATTAAATGGGTTGTGTGACCCTATTCAGCCAATGGCTGTTTTTTTTTTTTAGGGGTCCACACCACATTAAAATTACATAAAATCACGATGTTCATATTCAAACACGACGGTTACATTCAAAATACAACAAACATTCAATGCAGAAGTGAAATGCATATATAAACCTTAATAGTGGACAACATCATATTCTGTAATTGGGGAGGGGAGGGATGAGAAATGTTCAAACGGATCATTATTCTCATTTAATTCATATATTGGGCTAATCATCTAATTCTATTAGAGGAGTGTAATTCGATTCAATAGAACAGGGTCGCCATTAAGGTGGCGTTTAAAACATCACAATTGGTGGAGGGGTGGATAAGGAATAATCCAACTCATTCCAAAGTTTGGCCCCACGATAGGTAAGGGACCTTTTAAAATTATTTGTTCTTGGTTGAATGAGGGTTAATTTACGGGAGGATTTATCAAGCGTCTAAAATGAAGTCCCAGAGACCATGACAGCAAGGCACTCAAGCTGATTTTGAACTTTACACAAGGAGTCCGTTTAATGAGTCAGCCTAATTATAATCTACAATAGTCGTATCAGTTCTTATGTCCGTTATACTAGTATCTGGTTAGTTTGTATTCGAGATCTTGGTCGCAGACTGTATAGACATCAAAGATGGCAAGCGCCGTGCTGCGATACTTATGTAATCGCAAGGCGACTACGAATGGGAAGTTTTGGTTCTTGTAGTTTTGGCATGAATCAACATGCATAAAGTAAAAGGCAAATGCTGAATGAATAGTGCGGTATAATGTATTGCCATAGAGGGTGCTATGTAACGTATTTAAGCAGGCTTCAAAAATCCGTGCAATTGTCATAATGATGAGTGATCATATACGCACAGACAATATCATGAGTTGCACATACGATGTGGAATAGTGATGAAGATGAAGAGAAGGGATAACAAAATGAAGAAGAAGAAGGAGAAGATGAAGGCGGAGAGAAAAAAAAGATAAAAGGAAATTGAGAAGGAATTGGAAACAAATGATTATCTACTTCCGGATACTGCTCTGGCTGTATGAGATCGGTTAAGTTGAACTTATTGTATAATTCGTTAAAGGGTGTGTACAGTTCTGGGTGAGGTGAGGATTTAGCTTTTAACGTTTTGTGAGATATTCAGAAACCACTCAGAGATGTCAGACAGCATGCAATTCTAAGGGGTATTAAAAGTTTATTTGATGAAAATCGGTTTTGAAATGGCCGAGATATCCAAAAACAAGGTGAAACAAAGAGATCCTAATAAAAGTGTGGCCTGTCGCTTTTTATTATAATCACTTTTTTTGGATATCTCAGCCATTTGAAAACCAATTTTCGTCAAATAAACGTTGAATCCTTCTTAAAATTACATGCTCTTTCATATTTATTTCATAAGAGGTTTCTCATTATCTCACTTAGGAATGTTCAAAGCATGACTTCCCACCTCGACCAGTACTGTACAGTCCCTTTAAGAGGAAACAATACAACGCCTGAGTTACTTATAGTGGTTGTTGGTTTTTTTTTTTCTCGTGAACAGTGTCAATCAATGGAAAATCAGTCAAAAATCAAGTCTTGTCACAGTGCGTGATTAGTCATGGAAGATCGAATTACTACTAGGTCTATCTACTTGTATCGCTGCTAAGAAACGTTTTCAACACATTTAATTTGTCGTTTTTTTATACAGAGCGTATAGGAGGCCAACAAACATGTTAAATGTGTGTGTGTGTGGGACGACAAATGATAAAAGTTAATACAACTGATATTGCTTCGTACAAATCAGTTACAGGAGAATGTTGGCCTACGTCTTGTTATTTAGATTGCTGTCTTGTTGGAGAAGGGGCGGTAATTGTTGTCTTGGTCGAGTGCCGCAGTTAATCGATGAATTCGGTCGAAACAGAATTTCTCTTCCTTGTTACTCACTAATCCTTAGAAACCTGAAGAAAGTCGTTTTGTCTGGCAGAGAAAATTGGAGAATACTCATGCAACGCGTGAAGTAACTTTCAGAGAATGAATAAATGTTGCCGTCACTGTTCACATTACGAGAAAGTGAGTTGTTGTGCACATTAATCATAGCAGATAAAGTTTGACAGTATACTTGTTACTTCAGCCGGCGTCATTTTGTATATAGCAATGTCTGCATTGAGCTATATACGAGCGGTCACATTTTCCGATCAGAATTTTGAATTCATCAACGATGAATAAACGATTATACGGGAATATCTGTCAAGAACAAGCCCTTTACTCCGCTATAGCAAGCCCGCTTTTTAGGAATCTGCATTTTTTTTTTGGGGGGGGGGGGGTGGATGTGGTACACTGTAAAAACATGGATGTTAGATTTAACACCACGGGTGTTAAATCTAACACCGATCAAACTTCAATAAAGGACCACACCCACAGGTGTTAAAAATACACTGTGATGGTGTTGAAAAGTGTTCACCTGACACTTCGTGGTGTTAATGTGACACTGTACCAGGTGTTATTTTGACATGTACTGGTGTTAATTAAAAAATGACACCACATGGTGTTGATTTGATACTTGTTGGTGTTAATATCAATGGTTTAACACCCGTCCAGCTTCAATAAGGGACCACACCAGCTGGTGTTACTTTGGTGTAAAATTATTTTCACATTTTTTCAAAAATCTAGTATTTTAACGTAAAATTCTTGATCGTCTTGTTTAAATTAAAAATCAACAAGAAGTGCAGTTACTAAGAAACTCTTCAAAAAACAGTTTAAAATTTGGAAATGACACCCGGGGGTGTTAATTTAACACCATAAATGAGCACCGAAAATTTAACACCAGCTCGGTGTTCACTATTTAACACCGGACTTTTTGCAGTGTAACCACCAATATCAACTGTTGAGCTGAATTTATTTCCACTTTGTTCATCTTGTCTTTCCCAAAACGGAATACACAATAAATGGGAAAAAAAAATCAAAGTACACACGAAATGCTAAACTCTCGATTTCGGCATGATGATATCCAAAATTTTGAGTAAAAAATTCTACGCAATATTTTGTGTACAATGAAAATATTATCTGGTAGAAAAATGGAACATTACGCGTCTGAACCCGAAGTGCTTGTGCGATTTACGTCTCCAAAAGACAAAACAAACCTCTTGAGAAAAGCTAACATAATGCATAAAAAAACGAGTTTTTAACAAAATCAAACAAAACAAACAAAAATGGAAGAGGTTGAAGAGGAGGAGGAGTTCATCCAACTGGTGGCTATAGCGAAGACTGTGGTGGAGGGGCTCTCCGGGGCACATCTTATAAATATTGTAGTGGAACAATACTCTATAAAACTATACACATAATGATGCATCGTGTCAGTAATGGTTCATAGAAAATTTCAGAACATACAACGTAACCACGTGTTAGCTGTCATTTTCATGATTAGCTTGAGAAATGTTTATTTTTCATCTTGTTTGTTTGAAGTATATATATATATATATATAACATGTTGTTGTTGATGCTCTTTTTCCCCCGAGCATTATACCCATGTTCAGCCTTTTCGATCCCTCCAACAATTACTAATTGTTCTCACCTCGCAACGCGTTATCGACATTGAACTTAAACTATGGATTTCCTTAAGCCCTATTCAAACGAGTATAAGAGAAAGGAAACGCCGTTATATTTCGCGGGGGTTTTCATACATGACGCATGCAGTACTAAAGCATAATAGGTTCAAAACCGAGTATTCTTCGCTGAATACATTCGAGTTATGACAGAAATTATCTGGGATTGAGTAATATCATATAACGATTTTACCCACTGTGTCTCAGAAGCTACATTTCTGTGGTCATGGTGCAGTTGGTTGTTGTGACTTTAATATCAGTATGTTGGTATAATACTGACACATTAAATTTTACTCGAATCCTCTATTGTTTATGGATTTATCGTTCAGGTTGCAAAATTATTTTAAAAGACCCCTTATATCAATCTATTTTATATGTATATTTTCATTATTGATTTACATACTTTCTTAAAACGGCAACTCGTTTCGGAAGACTAAAGTTCATCTTTTCTGTCAAATTTGCATTCTGTATTTATTTTTTCTTTTTCTTTTTTGCTCTTGTGCGAATTTATGAATTCAGATTCAATTTGACTTGTTTAAGACCAGTTTTCATCAAGTATAAGATGTGCAGTAAAATGTAGGGGTTTCAATTTGATGGTGAGAATAACTAGAATGATTATATTAATTGAATTTTTATGCAGCAAATTTCTCCAAAGACATGATGGGTTAACCATCAAGCATTCATTTGGGCTGAGGAAAGGAAAAACTGTGCACTATGTTGGATTAGGTCATTTGCTGAATTATCCTTGTATAACCAAAATTTCATGTCATTCAACTGGTTGCATCTTGTCCGGTGTTGTCTTTGGCAAAGGACCACCACATCAGCAGGTTTGCTCGACCTTATGATTATGAATATGACTGGGGGCGCTGTGCCATAGCGGATAAGACTCCCCACTCCCAAACGGAGGACCCGAGTTCGATTCGCGCCCAGTGCTTACGTCCTTGAGCAAGATGTTTTTACCCACATTGTCCCTCTCGACCCAGGGATACCTGGCAACGCTGAGGTAATAAAAATGGCAGGGCCTTCTGGTAGAACAGTGGTAACACTGAAGAGGCTACCCTGGATAAAGAAGAAGACCTCATTATGAATAGTGCATTTTACACCGCAGATATATATAACGTGATCAATACAATTCGATATATTCATCATGGCGCTACAACTGTTATAGCTCTATATGCATTCATCTTGTACACCCAGAAAAAAATTATGATTATCTCCATAAATGTTTCTCAGGGGATATTGGAGACTGGCCAATCCCAAAATAGTTTATGGCTGCGTGACAACGTTTTTATCATCTCCTGTTTCCATTGTAATTGTCCAAGGGCGGGAATGTGATTAATGTTAGTTGGTGGATCTATTTTGAGTCCACATCAATATAAAGCGACGTTCGATCGAAATGTATGTTTTGTTGACGTTGCTGTTCAATGGTTCTTTACTCTTTGTTGACTGTAGTTAAAGAAACTCATTTTCTCGTTCGACAGGTGGGGATAGGATTGTAAGGATCTGTTAATAATTGATCCCGTCGGCTGAGCCCCAAAGTGGGTGCAATCGAAATCAACTTAGGGGGGATTCGAACCGAATTGATTGCGATCATCATTTGGACGTAGTTTCTTCTTCATTCACGGGGGAAACGGACAATGGATCCATTGTACACGGGCTACACGCATGGCGACATTTTCAGCTCATACCATTGATCCTACACAATACACCTTACACCTTCTAATCATAAACTGCAAGACAGTGGTTATGTAGATTATTTCGGAAAGTTAAAATGTAAACATGGCCAACAGCTTTATGTAGCCGCGATCATGGGACTACGTAGGCAACTGAGGAGCAAAATTCATGACAGGTTTTCGTTTGTTTGTTTAGAGTTGTTTGTTTGTTTGTTTATTTTTTAGAGTGTCTCGCCGTAGATGTTATCTATGTCACCTTTCAAAACATTCTTCAAAATCCTCGAATAGGGACGGATCCTAAAGACATGGATTTTTTTTCGTGTTATCACCGTTTGGTTTGATACAGTATACTTTCATAATCATAACTTTTTCTCTGGGCAATCATCAAATAACTGCGTCCTTCGAGCGACGAGGTGGTCGTATTGTAGGATTATCTATACTCAAAGGGGCGAACAATTGTTTTCAACGCCACCGCGACCAAACGACTGGAACAAGACATTCCACAAACAAGGGAGTCCAACTCACAGAATGTTGGCTTTCGTGCCAGTGCCCCCGCGAAGTATCGATCGAGAGATAGCGATCAAAGAGAAGGGGCTACACGCTAAGTCAGCGTAAAAGGAGATCGGGATTATCTGGATGCAATCGATAAATGACTACACGGTAATCGTGACCACAGTCCAATGACGTACATTTTGTACATCAGAGGAACAAGCAATGAGGTGTTACGCTTCTTAGAGACTCATAACCTCACTTATAGCCTGACGCTCCTATCATTGTCATGTATAGTTGGTCACGCCATCTTTCGTTCGAAGATTTCTTCAGTCCCCCTACTTTGATGTTGTTAAACATTACAGGAAAGAAGGAAGGGAATATTGGTTGGATTTCTGTCGACAAGTTGATGTTTGCTGAAATACCCCTCAAGGATTGTTGGCCGATCACCTAGACAGCAGCGCGAACTGTATGCGCAGCCCTGACATGCAATCAGTTAGCCGTAGCACACTGAACCCGGATGAGGTCTGCGCAGCTTATCGGATCTACGGATGACTCCCTCAAGACATTTGGTTTCCACGAGCTGAAAGTTAATCTCGTATTCCATGCAACTGGAAACATTCCAGGAGGAATTCGTCGAAGAACGACCAACACGACCGACTCAAGGAAGGAAAATTTGACAAGCAGACAGCTCCATGTCAACGAGTGCGTTTGTTGCCTTTGCTCGATGAAACATGGCAGACGCTTCTTGGGTAGAAGTGATCTCATCGGAAATGAAGAAACGTTGATGTTGTGAGCCAAAAACTGTCTTCCTGAACATACCTGTTTGATCATCTGCGGGGACTGGGACTACACATACTTTTTACTCGTCATTTCGTCCAGTGAATGAAATCGAGCGTGGAATGGTTCCAGAGTCATCACACAATGTACCTGTAGATTCCTCTGCAAAATGTCGGCAGACGTTCACTCGACAAGACATGCCCGGCTCGTCAAGCCCAAGGTATCAGGAAGTGCACTTTAGTGCTCACTAAGTCTCAAGCGCCTTTCTTGCTCTTAACTATCAACAGATACCGATTCCGTGTGAATTGTGAATGCCAATCCGATTATCAAAATCATGTTCAGAAACACAAAGCTGGAAGTGTTTGTCGTACTGATGATAAAACCCCCCAATACATATAACTCCTTCCATCATCTGCTCATTCCTAAAAATGATTATAGAAATAAGATTCAATCTTTAGGTCTCAATCCGTATAGTGTTTTCGTAATCCAATTATCATTCCTCTTTGTTCCTAATTTTTTCCAGTGAATACTAAGTTGTCGATGGGCAAACTGTAATTCAATGGCTGCAGACATAAGATGACGCTTAATATACGCCCTCATGGTATTTACAAATACATTTCTGTAGCCACATTCAGTTACATTGATCACAATGAAGTAGATCGATACATTTATGAATGGATACATCATTTTTACTCGTGTATACAATAGATGACGTTCCATCAGGAATGCACGGGAGCCGTCATCTTCACTTACATCACGTGAAAGACTCTCGTGTAAATGAGTTTTATGCGATTTAAGAGTACTATCTCCTCCAGTCATGTCTATTTTCAATGCGAGACAAAATATTTGTTTACCCTTCTTTGTCAAGATGTTTGTCAACATTTGATTTCACTTTACCAGGGAGGAGGTTCGTCTCACCTCCCTGACTTTACATACACACATATACAAGTTGCCAAATGGTTAGCATTGGTTATGCCCTTAGAGTTGACCGTTGTAAGCCGTGTTGCTGTCAGCGGCACACCTGACAACGTTATCTTTTCTACCTCCCATGTCTCGGGAGAATCCGTGTATCGCCTAATGTTCGGCGACATTCTCGCCCGATCGAGTTCATTCCTTTTCCGCGTTGCCGTCGTCGTGACATGCTGAACATGTTTGGTCTCCCATTCCGCCTGTCGAGTCAGATGTAATCTGACATTTCGCGGCACGCCGTAGAGCTCTGCAGGGGTGTAATTTGATTTCGTCGAGTTATCGCAGGACCATAAGATGCTAGTTTGGCGGCGCGTCTCTCCGGTGGCGACTTCTGACACCTGCGTGGTAGATTTCTCACGCAGGCAAAGCCTAATATAATTCCGTCGCCTCCATCCCACTTCCAGATCCTGCCACTTGAGAAATCACATCGATGTTTTACATATTGTTTAACCCTGGATCTCCTTGCATCTCCCTTGTCTTACACACAGGAAATCCACATGCCTATCTTTTACTGTCTATGATGGCGCAAGACTTTGTTTTCTTCTATGTCATATTACTGTCTGTATCATCTTACAAATTTTTCACTGTTTTTCCTCACTCACACTGGAGCAGTATTGACAACTAAGTTTTAGATTACATAGACTGTTATAGCGGATACCTCCTCTGAAATTTTAGCAAGTTTGTCTGGCGATGCCGGTAGGAATCAAGATGGCGCGTATGAAATTCCTGCCCAGACAGGCCAGGTGTGAGAAAATATTTTACTGAATTTCTTGTCGTTTTCTTGTAATGTACAATTATATATAGGTTTTCGTCTACTCGCCTGAATATAAAGACTTTTTTGAAATGATGAAAATAAAGAACAAGATGGTGATGGTGTTGATGATAGTTTTAACTAGGTAGGGTCCTATGATTCACCTTGGGTAATCTCTTCAGTGAAAGCACTACACTGTCAGAGCAGTATACCGCATAGTTGACCCACGGAAGTTTCACCAAGGAGATGAGACAATTCCTCCTCTTTTCAACCTTTTCGGCTTCGAGAAGGCTAAAAGACGAGATGTGAGAATCTCGTCACCTCGACCTCTTGGGGTCCGAGAAGGCAAGATCCGAGATCTCGTCTCCTCGACTTCTCGCAGCCAGAATTTATCGGGTCCGAGCTTGGAGGGGACGAGTTTTGGGATCTCGTCATCTCAACTTCTTGGGTCCGAGAAGACGAAAAGACAGGTTGTGAGATCTCGCCTTCTCGATGACATTTACTAAAGCTTCCGTACTAATGGAAGAGATGTAATTATCCTTGTTTTACATGGGCAAGAGGGACATGATTGTGAGTCAAACATCTTGTCCCAGAATGAAAAGACCGGGCAGTAACCACGACGCCATATTTACGTTTACGTCGCTACTGTTATTGTTTGCTTCTTCTGGAGATAATTTACCTCCTTCAATCCTGAAGATTCTTGCAAATTTGATATGTATATCAGCCGGGTTGTTGTTGTTGTTTTTTTTTTTTTCATTTTACCACTTCACCGGGGTTTCGCAATGCTCTTTCCGAGAGAAGTAAAGTGGCTTCTTGTACTTGCACATACACACAGGACCGACGGCGACTTGTTACCGACGATAAAGTGCCTTACTAACGGGCACTATACTGTCTGATGGCTGGCTGGGATTCGAACCCCATGGAAGGCTGCGATCTCACCCGGTTGTTCTTAACCGCTCAGCCACAACAGTTTCCATATTGGCATAAGATCACAACCAGTAGCAGTTATGTGTTAGTAATGACGTTCGATACACAAAGCGTGATCTCCATCACACCCTAATGTCTCGCAACTCAAACCTTCAACCAGCGTATTGATAGGAGACGTCACAATTGAAATGAAAAGAGTCAAAATGATTGAGAGAAAAATATTCATTTCATTAGGATATACGTGCGATGATGTCTAATGTTTTTCCCACAATTTACCATTTGTCTTTCAGCTTGCCGGGCCTGCAGCCGGGAGTTACGATGGCGGTCAGAAGATGTCCACTCAAAAGCGCAAGGTATGTACAGCTACTAATTCTACTCAGTGCTAATCGGTAATTATATTTGGCATGGAGTCCAATGAACGTTCTTTTCAATACCCAACTAAGTGACTATAGAACTGGTATAAAGTATTATGATGAGGAGGAAAGTTAAAAGATTTATATTCCAAACGATGCGTACCTGTACTCATGACTTGAAATAAGACGGTTTCAGTATAAGCGAATCTATAAGCGATTCTTCCGTTGCGACCACGTAATCACGTATAGAGTGAATAAATCTGTGCTCTTTTATTATGTCGCTAAAGGTGTACACAGAACTGGTAATTTTATCATGTAGTATTGCGTAGGATTTCGGAGAAGAGCCCACCAACCTTTATTGAGAATGTGTACCAGTGGTTAAATCTAACGTATCAAAAATTAATTATGTTATTTTGGTTGTTGTTGGTTTTTTTTTTTTTTACTACATTTTAGAATATCAAAAATAATTATGATTGTGACTGACAAACAGCAAGCTAAAATTGGAAGAGGCGGGGAGAAAGAAGGTGAAAGTGGTCAGTCGATACTGGAGAAAAGAGATCCTCGCTCGGCTTGGCCTGCATCCAGAGGGTCAATCGACCTGAAAAGCTGCAAGTCTGACCTGTTCGTTGAAACAAAAACTAAACCGGGGGTGGGATACGTGCGATTTCGCCACAAAGAAATCCGTGTCAAACGCATGGCCAAGTTCATGCGGTCAAGGGAATTATGGTACAAGGCTTTTTCGTGGTGTCGCAAGTTTTTGAACCATGTGCAAGACATCAGTAGGAAGAGATATGTCGCGTAACGCGGTCACGTACCACAGAAAGTTCACTATTATCTTCCAGGGGGTTAGACCCCACGCGCTCGTGAATCTGTCCCCGGGCTTTCCCCGTCACTCACCCGCCGTGCGTCCGTCGATGAGTAATTACCATACCTCCCACAGCTGATGCGCTTTTATGCCAAAGCCCTCCATGGAAGAAGGCTGTAATTTCGTTCTTTGTCAGTGTTAGCGAGTCTCCTTTATACAAGTTGATTCCATTCAGTTCCCTTGGGCCTGATACAGCCTGTATAGTGTATCAGAGGACAACGGATCGGCAGTGAAATTGTTTACTAAACCAGAATCCACTCTGATGCCCGTGTCCTATACTATGCAACTTCTTTAGGAGTTAACACCAATATCGTCTCACCAACATTCTATTTGTTATGCTGTTTAAGCCTCGTTCTAAGCAACGAATCTTGATTCAATATGTTTCTCTCTTCACCCTACATGTACTTGAGTCAAGTCGTTATACTTATATTTTATGCATTTTTGATACCCATGTGAAATAATAACATAGTGCTACGATTTATACTTGACACGTAAATTCAATTTCTACACTATATACACTTCTCTCTATTGAATTAGATATTAATATGCAAACGCTGTGGCTAATATCTTTCGGACTATAATCCACACTGGCAATTCAAAGTCTCATCAGATATGATTTGAATGGTATGTGAGTAAGGTCAAAGAGTGGGGGGGGGGGGGGGTATCCTCATGATGGTACGAGTGAGCCTCCTACACGGTCCAAAAGTTTCTCAGAGTGCATATTAAATCAACACAATTAAGGTATGAAAAAGATTTGACAAAGTGATAATGCATTGGCAATGACTGTAACTGTAGCAATTTCGTTGATATCACGCGCGACAAAGTCTGAAAGAGTTCCCACGCCAAATCAGCGTCAGAAATCTCCGAAAACCGCCAATAAATCATTCATCCCACGCAGGAGGTCAATTCATAAGCATGCCATGATAAAACACGCCATATTGGATTTATCATACGTTTTTATGAATTACCAAAGGGCACCATGCACCTATGGATAGTCGTTATTCTAGACCCCCTTGTCATAACTTCATGCCCCTCAAGTCAATGCTATACGCTCTTTACATGCCATGTGATAAGGCCAGAGGGGTCTAATGTCAGAGTGCATTACATTTGTACATCAGCATGTAGCTGCGACTGAATTAACTAGAGCACAATCATGTCCAAATGTACACTGCATTTTCATTTTTTTTACAAACATATACAACGTATATTACTATCATTCGAAGATGAATAGAGTGTTTCCAAATCAAGAGGTCAAAGGTCACCGAGTCAAAAATTGAATACAGCACATAAAGTGAATTATCACCCATACGAGGTAGTTTTGCGAGGCAATTACAGTAATTTGTTATTTTGCAGGGTCAGGAGTTCAGCGGGCGACATTAGAGCATAATATCTCGAGCATCCGGGGTTTTACATATACAGTGGATTTCTGTTATAACGAAATCCTCGGGACCGCCAGTTTTCTTTTGTTATATCGGAATTTTGTTATCCGGTATCAAGACAAAATTCCAGAGACGTATGGCTCCTTTGAACCCCGTGCAATAACAAGCTGCAATTTTAAAATTCACTCGTGTAATCATGGCAAGTTCTTGTAATGGTCAAATTCAGACATTTTTCTATAATCATATTTTTTTGAATCATCTATAGATTCATATTTAAGTAAATCTCATCAAAAATTTATCTGTTACGCTGTATAGCAGTTCAATAATAGGATATTGAGAAGAGATCTGTTACAGGACAATCTGAAAGTCGAATTTCTCCTCTTTTTTTTTGGAGGGTGTGTTTTCTTTATCCAATTTTCTTCCACTGTAACATAAGGCAGTGAAGAAATGTTGAACAAAATTTACTCCACCATAATATTTGACCGTGATATGCAAATACGATCAAGGCGTGTGTTTTGTACGGGACTGTCCCTGTCAGTCTTAGACATGACTGGATATGGCATATCAACATGCACTATATACTTACAATATTATCATAAAGATATAGCCTGTACTTTGATTCATACGAGCTGGCATGTCGGTGATATTAGAAGAATATAATCTCCATACGGTTAACCCCCCTGGGTGTCTTTGTCTGCTGGAAATGGCAGAAGTTCCATTTAAAACTTTACCCCACGTGGACTGACCGAGTGACACTCACATACTGAAACTCGACTTCGGCTTTTCAGGAGACGGCCCCTTATCTCATCAAAATTTAAAGGTGGAGATCCCATAACCAATCAGTGCCTGTCTATTTACTGATATTTGAACCTACCAGTTTACTGTTAAGGTATATCGTCATTGTCATTTAATCAAATTGTGAAGATTCCACGTTGTCTTAAGTGACAGCTTCAAATCTTGATCGGAGGGCCCATACTAACAGACGTTTGTTGAAGTATTTTCAGTAACATATTTTAGCAATAGATTTCAAGTGCGTAAATGTAATTCTGTCACACTTCTGTTACTTTCTCACAATATCCAACTGCCTTCATAAAAAATTATAATGTCTTTAATAACGGCAATAATGATTATGGACGCCTTTTATCTGTATGAGTGCAGTGTGGAATTGAAGAGATGATCTTCATAATCCTTGCTGGCGGACACTTTGTCTTATGATGAAAAAAAAAATAAAGTAACTCGGTGGAATTTGAAATAAAATTACGAGGTAATTATGTTCTCCTCTTTTTACTTGCAGCGTGACAAGGCACAGGAACAGTTACGGACTCGAATGCGACAACGAATCAACGGTGAGTTATACTTGTCTTCTTATGAAGATACAAATTTCTAACAAACTTTAACGACTCATCTCAATCTTGCAACACTGATATCGAATATACCGCCAATAGTAGAGACAACACACTGTAGAGACAACACAGTCTTTGTCGGCACGGTTGGACTGTAATTATTTCATTTTCTTGAACGACCTATACCGTCATCTATTATATTGCTTTCCAGCGGTAGGCAGCACCAGCCATGTATACACCACATTAATTTCATTACCGTCTTTTACTCTTTACAGGGAATGGTGCCTCTTCTACGCTGATTCATTCCAAGCGCCGCAGCACGCTACTCGATGGGAAAGGGGATATCAGTCTATCTGCAAGCCTGGGTAATTCCTCAACCATGGAAGTCGCTGCCAAAGATCTGCAAGGCGGCAACTACTGGTGAGTCTATCAAGCCACTCGCTATATATATATATATATATATATATATATATATATATATATATATATATACATATTTATATATATATATATTTATTTTTTTTTTGGGGGGGGGGGGGCTTAAATCACATCATGCGCACAAAAGAAAAATTACCTTTTGTAGGAGATCGAGTATTGGAATGTGCAATTTTTAGCCCCTAAACTGTGGAACGACTTACCTTTAGCGATAAGAAAGTCAACATTGGAGCATTCTTGAATCTAAGCTCAGGATACATCTTTTTATGTCAGTGATTGTATTACTTCAAGTAGCTCAGCAGCTCTCGCGGCACACAAGAAGATGTATGTATAATAGTTTTTGCGCATTATTGAAATCTAATTCATGATTATGATTGTGTGCAATGCTAGAAATCAGTGTAGTTCAATACTTCTCCTTGGCGTGCTCTGCAATGGTATGTTGAAGTATGTAAACAAATACTGTTTCTTTCATGCTAAAAGGCAAGAAATTACAGAAGTTAACCTGGAATCTTTTCCAGGCAGAGTCGCTTACCCCTAACCGAATTTCCGTGTCCATCGTCTATGTAGGCGAACGCAGCAGGATCGGTTAAACGCGTTCCAGAATAGTCGCTCCCCACGGATCAGCAAGAACCAGACGGTGCCGCTTCAAGAACTTGTAGATCGGGTCCTACACCGGAAGGAACAGAACTTCGGTCTAGGAACCAAGGCTTCACCAATGACTATCAGGTACTAGACCGTCACTCGACGTGGAGTTCTTCTCAGTGTGATTTTTAGAAGCAGCCTTACCGACTTGTATTGTATTTCTGGGTTGTCGAATGTGTTTAACTTGCAGTCATGGATTTACTTGGACTAAGGAAAGTTCTTGAACTGGGGAAAATTCATTTGTATCTTCCTCACATATGAATGAATCCTATAAAACTATTGTTATCAATTACCATGATAGGCAAAAGGCTTATTCTCATATTGAGTGACGTCATTAAAAAAAAACGAAAATAAGATGACATAAAGAACAATATCATTCCTTACAACATACAGTTTTGTGAATTCATTCTCGCAGACAACAAATACCACTCTCAAGAAAAAAAAAAAAAAAAAAAAAAAAAAACTGGCCCACTGATAAAAAAGTAAATAAATAGAATAAAATAAAAAGCTGAATAATTAAAGGAGAATCCCAGATCAGAATTCCGTCCAAATTTAAGAGAGATGTAGAGTTTGTCAATTCATCTGTTGTTTATTATATCAGGTTGTATTCTGAGTATATTGGGAGATCGAAAGTATGGAAATTTGTTTGAGGCTCCCAAAGTTTGAGGGCTGTGGTATTTCTGATCTACCCCAGAAAGTCCGACCCAATGAATTAGAGAAATCATGATGAAGCTGTAATCTTTGATGAATTGAATTCTTGGTAATGACTAAAAAATAATTTTGTTTCCTGGCTGATTTTCTTTACCGCAGAGCTTACAAGACACCTGTGGCGCCGTTCGCCATCCCGCAAAATTCCCTCGTCAAGTGAGTAAAATCATCAACGCTCAAGAGCTCGTCTATCTCAAGAGTAGTTTCTATTTTCCCACTAACGATTTAAATGACCTAAAATTTGTATGCTGTGTTTGCCTTTCGCGCATGTTAATAACATGAAACATTAGAAACTCCCTTTGTATCTTTACTGCTTTACTCTATCTTTGTTAGAATCAATATGTTAACACCAATATATGATAATAAACTGTGAAATTTAGCTCTATAATATATTACCTTTCTTAATGGTAGTAAGTGCTATCCATTGTTTATCATGATGAACTTTCCATTAAAATGTTGCAAACTTTACGGCGTGTCTGTTCTCATCCATAATCAATGACTATGATAATCGCACATAATTATATTTCCCCATATTTTTGTTTGATTTTTGTAGGAAAATGGTGATGATGAAGCCTATTCAGAGGCCAAAGAGGGAGGACAAGGGACCTTTCGTCTTGGTTCTCCAACGCAACGAGGGAGACGGAATGGCAGACTCGGCCAGGAGTCACCGAAAACTCGGCCCAGACACCATGGCAGACTCCGCGGATCAACCAGACACGCAGGAAGAAGTGATGACGATGTCGAGTGCCCAGGTATTGCCGCCCGTGAACAGCGGCAAGATGGCCGAGCAATCACCAGTCGAACTGAAAACATGGCGCCCGCCGCTGGATGGCATGCATCATCAACAGGCCGTTCTCCCCGAGGCCGAAGATCGCTCCGTGACAAACTATCGCCTACAGCTCCAGCATGCCAACAGACTCGCCGAATCTCGCTTCGAGTTTCCAAATCGGGACAATTCGGGTATGCCATCTCATAAATCGGTCGAGGAAATGACGATGCAAAGTTTGAATCCTCTCCCACCGATTCAGTCTGTCTTATCTGGAGGTGACACCAAGGAAACAGACGGCACATCACAAACATCCGAGTCTACTTCAAGTACAGACGCCAACACTGCGAAGACAGCAAACACAAATGTCAACAATTCCGCCGCTGTCAGAACATCGTCAAAAGATGAAATTCTGAACATGAAGAAGGCTCATAAAGAGGCCAAACGGCAAAAGCAGTCGGAAGAAGAGTTCACCTTGCTTAGAACGCGGAAGAGATTCACGAACAAAACGAAGCAATTTAAGAACGAGCTGCAAAGAGCGCGCCAACTATCTGCCATCCAGGAGGACCGTTCGTCGCTGGGAAGTGCGCGACTCAGTCGCCTATCGGGCCGCAAAGCAACTCTGTCCTCTGCCTCCAGTGCGAGTTCGTTGAGGAGTATCGATGAATCCAACGCGTCTCGACAATCGACGGACACCGGCGATGTCGAAGAGAAGTCTGCGGAACCGAATCGAAGTGATTCCGAGCAGAGTAACCACACAATGCCTGCAGCACCTCCAACAACACCATCATTGGATCAATGTGATGATCATCATGATGTTGTTGATGCCGAGCCCGATAGTAGTGATGATGAGTCCATGGACCAAGAGGGCGCTATATCAGATGATGATATAGAGAGCAAACCTCCGGACGATTCCGATGAATCGGGTGAGGAGGCGGAGAACATGGAAGAGGTCCTCACTGCAAACTCGTCAGATGAAAACATCGCATCCGACTCGTCGTCGTCCTTGCCCTCGTCGACATCGGACTCTTCTGAAGAATCTCCGGAGAACGTGCCTCAGCCAGTGGTAGTCAAAGGAGAAAGCATCATGGACGATATTACGTGGATAGAAGGCGATGTGCCTTTCTCAGAGAGTACGCCCTCTACGCAAGCTGATCCCGTCAGTGAACACGCGAGGTGACGAGCGCTAGAAAGTGCGCATTAACCTGCACGTTGTCTGCCTTAATGTTCACTTATATTCATATTTCGTCCTCTCATTTCAGTACTTCATATTGTGTATGCCTGCATTAACGCCGCATTGTATTTACAAAGACTCTATTTTTTGGCACATAAGGAGGTCAATATTAAGTTAGTACTCATTGACAGAAATATCCACTTTTGTCAACCAAAATTTATTGAAATAAATCCTGAATAGAAGTGTAATTAATTCTGATCGCTAATTTTCTTCCAAAGATATTCGTCACCTAAAAGGCTGTTACAGAGTAACATCTATAAATGCATAACCCTTGGCAATCTTTCCTGTACTCGGTGCATTTAATCAGGTTAAGTGCTCACGTCTTATTTTGCAAAATAAGCAAACACCACTGAACATAGGAAATTTCAAGTATATCTCCCTTTAATGAGATTGAGTTGTAACAGTATTATACATGAAACATAATTGGGAAAAGTAATGAAGATTCAGATGGTAATATATGCTGATTATTTTCTATTACTATTAGTCAAAATGTATTATTAATGATCTACAGAGCAACCACGTGGATGTGTTTTTAATGCCGTGCCACACTCTAGACACTTTGAGCACAACACCTTATGAAATGATCACTGTGAAATGGACACACAAGTTTATTTTGATGCACAGTAGCCATTTTACAGCGTCTTCTTTGTGTGTTACAAAATTTCATGCTCAAACTCGAGTTGAATTTACCCGACAAACCCTATTCGCTTAACGAGATGTTCATCTTTTTACAAACCGGGCCACGCACACAATCAGGATGTGTTGGTTTTGTTAACTACGCACTTCACATACCGGTTCATGAAAAAGATGTTAATCTCACAGGGGCTATAGGAGAATATAATAGGCGAATGGGTGCGCAAAGCTTCACCTCCAACACTTTGTTTCGTTTTTGTGAGGGGCGCCCTCTGTAGATCTGCCCTTACTTATGGTCCAACATTCAGTGCAAACTCTATTTTCAAGACTGTGTTTCTGTGTATATCAACAATGTCTTGCATTTGAATTGCAAAAGATTTAAATCTGGTGCTACAGAAGTAATTGTTTTAAGCATGTATTGTCCAGATTTGATGAGTCCATTTGATAATATTTGATATTTAGATTCTTGAAGTTTGGCTGATTTTATGCCTACATGGAAGTTCAGCCAAATATTCCTTTAAAGGGGAAATCCAGTCCAAATATAAATTAGTCTGATAAGAAAGAATAAAATATTATGAGTTCAGTGGTATCCATTTGATCGAAATTGGATGAAAAATAAGGAAGTTATGTCATTTCGAAGTTTTGCTATTTTTGGGGGAAACAGTTCTTGAACAGTCAATATGAATATGCAAATGGCAAAGTGACCATGTCATTTTCTCACAACTTTCCATATAGATTGTACATAAAATATTGAAATTTTCAGTTTTTCATTCAACCGCATTTATGCCAGAGGCTCAAATCCTCATACTAAAATTATATCTAACTGATCATTATTCTAAAGTTATTCAACCAGGAATAACATCATGTTTCAGACTTCAATGACAGAAACATTGAATTTTCGTCATTTTTTTCTTTTTTGTACACGATCAATGGAAAATTGTGAAGGTATGACATGGTTAGCTCACTCATTTGCATATTCATACCTACTGTACAAGAACTGTTTTGGAGAGATTGTCAAAACTTCAAAATTTCATAACTTCCTCATTTTTCATCCGATTTCAGTCAAATTTTACTGTTGAACTCGTAAAATTTTACTCTTTTTTTTTTTTATCAGACTAACTTATATTTGGACTGGATTTCCTCTTTAATTGTGTTAACAGTGTTACCTGTGCTATACAAAGATAGCCTTCTTTTTGCATACATCAAGCATGATTATGTAATGCAAGATAAAACTGAATTGTTAATTGGCAGAATTTCGATCTTAAAACTAAATAACTTTGCCTTACCCATAGCTGAAGGCTTGGTTCATTCTAATTTCCTATGTGATTGCAAGTGTAATCCCAGTGCCTACATTATTTCCAATGTCAAGTCACAGTCACATGATCTACGGAACACCTTGTGCTGACTTATGACGTAGAGGGCGTACATCTGCACACCATTGACATAGTGAT
The DNA here is from genome assembly GCA_033980235.1 of Diadema setosum. Taxonomy (NCBI): domain Eukaryota; kingdom Metazoa; phylum Echinodermata; class Echinoidea; order Diadematoida; family Diadematidae; genus Diadema; species Diadema setosum. The sequence continues at coordinate 49,088,672 of CM067060.1, forward strand.
GTTCTACACCAACCTCTACTACCAGTGATGTTGCTAGTATACAAATATGTCATGCTCCTGAAGACATTGTTATAGTACATGCGTGTATATGAAATTGTCTGGTTAAATTTATCAGTATTTGATGGCGCGGTGTGTCTAGCAATGATAATTGCGTCCATAAAAATAAGTGTGTAGGAATAAACATTGTTACAATTTACTACTATACCTCTTTACAATGAACAGCTTTGGGGGAAATTAACAGGGCAATTCAATTTGGCACAGGTAAAATTTGCAGAGCTTGAAAAGGGAGAACTTCCATTATGCACAAGATGGAATAGAGGGCAAATCACACAAGTAAGCCTATTAATTTGTCATTTTCTTCTTGTATGAATGGTATTATAGTGTGTATAATGGAACGAGAAATGTGTACGTGCCACTTCACCTTGAAACTCCATATTGCTCTGTTGGCAATTACGAAATATATCATTGCTTTGTCTCTGTAAACACAACATTGCAAGTTTTCTCATGATGTATTATTTTTCATATTACGTAATCAGAAGGTTTGTGTGAGCACTTGGTGGAAAAAAATCAAACTTCATGGAAGACACCTAAATTCATTATTGCAGAAATACTATACATGAAATAAACAAACTGGATATAATACATTAATATTTCGAAAGAGGTAATGCAGTTGTCATCATCATCTTCATCATCATCATCATCATCATCATCATCATCATCATCGTCGTCGTCGTCTTGACTTGTTCCATCATGAGTTCGAAGACGGATACATAGCTAATTATTAGTACGAAAATCTTTTTACGATGTCAATCGAACAAAAGGCTCCAGGAATGATGCCCGGGGAGTGACGTCATTATTTTGTCGGTAAGATTGCCAAAATACACTACACTGCTCTGATGATGGTTACTGATGTATTGTAATGGTCACTGTCCCTATGACACAACATCTCGCAATCAAATTACTGCATACATAAAGCCCGGTGTAGTTTGTTTGGAGGGTGATGGTTGTGATGCGTGTCAATGTGTATGTCTTAGTTTTAGTGCGTTTGATTGTTTGTGTGTATGTGTGTGTGTGTGTGTGTGTGTGTGTATGTGTTAGCATGCAAGTGTGTTGTGTGTTTTATTGTGTGGTAGAATATTCTTTGTGTGCCCACAAGTTGTTGTTTTGGGTTTTTTTTTTTTTTTTTTTTTGCATGTTCGAATTTTTGTGATCAAGCAACAATAGTGAGTGGAATAGCTGCTATAATTTTGTGTATGATGTGTGTGTGTATGATGTGTGTGCGTGCGTGCGTGTGTGAGCACATGGATTTGCTCCTTTGTGAATAAGATTTGTGAGCCCTTTGCGCAAATAGATGCAATCACGCGTTAGACTGAAAATCAAACATAAACATAAGGTAGGTATCAGCCAATCGCAGAATTGAGTATTCAAAGATGATCGACCTACCTCACTGCCTTATACAATCACGGGCCATGCATCATTGCACGAAATTCGAAAAATGAATAATTAAAAAGTGTAACTGTGTTATTGTTAATGTGTGTGTAGGCCTATGCGTTTGTGTCAGCAAAATGCGGCGTCCCTTCGTCCACAAAACATGAGCGGGACATGGGTATGAAACTCCGCCCGTAAAACGATTCAAAACTAAACAAGATTTTTTTTTTCTTTTTTTTTAAACAAAATTTAAAACTTTTTGACATGGCATCAATTTCAACAGTCTTCTGGTATAGGGTATATCGCTAACACGCAACTTGATAATATTACCTTTGAGTTAAAAACAATATAAAGACACATCGCATGCAGATTAAGTAAATTTGAACTTGCCCTTTTTGTTCCATTGTATGATAGAATTTTAACAAACTTTGATGATCAGTCCCTCACGTGAGATTCAGCCATTGAGCCTCTCAAATCTGGTGACCTTGATTTTTTTCATTTTTCTGAGAAAATGTTCCAAGAAAAAAAAAATGAATGAAAAAAATCTTGACTTCTAGCTTAACGTTCAATAAAATGATTACCATAGATTTTTTTTTTTTTCCCTGAGAGAGTCGCTGGCCATTGAGGCAGATCGTTCGTCCTTGGCGGGGCGCGACCGTTACCGTGAAATAAGATTTCTCCCTTCGCTGCCCATGAAGAACAGGCAGACACGCTTCGTCTGCTGCACAATGGCGGAAAACATCCATGTGTCATCGTGGTCGTCTGTATTATACCCACAAAATACTTTAAGGATTGCGAATGTGGCTAGCTTTTCAACAACTTTACTAGACTCAAAGCACTGGTTTATCGACTGCATAACTTTAAGAAGATCAGAAGTAAATAAAATAAGAAAGAAAAATATATGTTGAGCAATGACTTATCCGCAGACCAATAAAAACATGGTCCTTCTTCATCCTTGACTTGACTGGGGTACAGGGCAACCATCTTAAAGGGAGTCTTCACCTGTGTGAACAGCTTGAACTCATTGAACAATGAAAATCCATGTTGTGATGTGAATTCGAAAAAAAAAAATTCAAATTTTGAAAACAGACGATGAAAGTCAATTTGTATACGCAGGCAAATTTTGTACAGTGAAGAATTAGCGCTGCAACCAGTAAATGTGTAACGCCCTCTATTGACAATTACACGATAATTTTACTGAATCCAAAGAGGTTTACAAACTTATTCGTGTACATGGGATTGTAACAACTTCTGCGACTGTATGACAGTGCTGTATCTACTGAGTATATAGCAAGTTTTCAAGGATTGCCTTTAAAACTCAAACTTCAGTCAAGTTCAAAGTTTCCACCATGAGGATTTACGTCCACTTAGGACCCGAATCATAGGATCAATCCAAAATATTGTTCGCTCCAGGCTAAATCCACTGGAGATTCATTGATTTGGCATCTTGGACATCATCTTAGAGCAGACAACACGTGTACCTTCCTGTCAGAATGGATGAATATTGATAAGATTACAATCGCGCCAAGTCTAGAATATGTACACTGTCGCAAGGCAGAGAGGTTCGGGGACATGCCTTGTTTAATGGCATTCTGGTTCGATACCTGCTGGTGCGATGAACGACATAAATACCTCGCGGCACCACAGTTCAGATAACCTTTCGGGACCGTCAGACCTCATTCAGGATACTTCTCCGCTTGATTAGGTGCTCTGTTGTCGATTAGCTACACGATTCACCTGTTTTACGCCGATAATGACCAAGTCATAAAAACACGAATATATAATTTTTCAATTTCTGCAATAATCTCATGGCAAGACGTACAGCCGACACACCCACCAGCCACAGAAGCCTGGTGCCATGAATTCCGCCATCTGTTGGCAAAAGTGTTATAGTTTCACCCGCTGATGATAAAATCAAAAAGATTAACTACGTAGAAGATGGATTTTGTGTGGTGATGAAGATGTCTAATGAAGAGGATAGGATAAACTTGATATAAGAGTTTAACGTGTTTATTCCAAGTAAGATCTTTATATGAATGTTATTATTTTGATGTCTGATCACTGCTGTAATCGAGAGGACAGTAATTCTTGGTCGTTAGTGAAGGATGCGAGGAATATGACTGTGAAACGATAAGAGTATGATTTTTGGCCAAAGCTTTTAGTTGATTCTGGAACTTAAGCCTCAGAAAACAGAGTATACTTCTCACTTCCTGCTCCCACCCCTCTCTCTCTTTCTCTCTCGCATGTAGGAACTACAGTACTCTCTTTAGGTCTGAATATAGATGACAGTCATGTGTATTCTTTTTCCATTATATTTTACAGGTTACGTATTCTAAGAAGATGATAAATAAATTGATCTCGCTTTGCTCGTGCTATTCTAACGCTTTTGATTACATCGTTGGATCAATGTCAGTGTTACAGCTAACAAGTTTTATTATATCAAGACAGCGAAAAATCGATATACCATTATAACTGGCTTTATGTCCAGTTGCTCAAAATGAACTGGGATACAAGCAGTTTGAGTCCGTTGTGAACAACTTTTGGCTAGCTGATAAACACAACGGTTTTCATGCACGCGTCTCAGCCTGCGGGCTGCACACAGCCGTTGCGACCTTTGTACGGAAAGATAATATTTGACTTTTAATGAGTGGGGAAAAAAATAAAACTCCTACGCAGATGCCTCACCCTGTAATAGTTCAACAGCTCAGCTTATATGCTGCATTTTGTTCCGTAACTGTCAACTTTTTTAAATTTTCCCCTGGGAAGAGGTTGAGAGGTGCAAGAGTTCTTTAACAGATATTTTCTAGCATAATAACATGGAAGCGAAGTCAACAAGTCCCCCGTTCGAAAGATGCATGATACAGCAATCAGTGATCTACTTGATAATGAAAGTGTTTGTTTGAATGCTTAAACAGTATGGGCATACTTTGAAGGATAAATGGTACAACATCAATGAGTGTAGTAGGAAACTACACTGCCCTATACTGTGATCTGAAATCATGAGATTGTCAGGATCATGGAAAGTAAGGAATAATGCTTACAAGACTATAAAGGCGCGCTTTTCATATTTCGGTGGTCCAGCACGTTTATCAAGGCGCGTATTGATTGGAATGATGACCTCCATTGGACGAATGTATATTAGTCTGACCTATTATCTGTATGACAAGCTGTTTGAAAAGTCATTTGATTGAACGTTACTATTGTTTACATTTGAATTTATTCAAATTTTGGTCGCGATTCGAAAGGAGCTGGAAGGGACAATAGCATAGGTCATTCAAATTGGCGGAAGAGTCAATATTGACTCAAGTTTGAGAGACGCTGAGGCAGACGTATTTGCTTTCTGTTCGAATTTGTAAGATATCAGAGTGAGCTAGTTCCAATGATAATAAGGACAAGACAGAAATAGAAAATGGTGGGTGGAAGATAGTTGGGGTGCTGGAGTCATAACACTCCCCCCCCCCAAAAAAAAAAAAAATAATAAAGAAGACCTTATTAAGCCTTACTCTTTAGGTTTTATGTATTTAATTCACCTTGATACAATCACGTAGCCTATTTCAATTGGCTGCATTGTACATTGGTGCAGGTTCAGAATCATGTTTGTTCTTCCGAGTCTTGGGCAATAAAATGTACTAAATGGGACACTACAGAACTTTTATAGGGAAAGAGTATGACAAGCAAATTCACACTTTTGGAGAAGTTTTATAGTTTTGAGTTTCGAGTTGGGATCTACAGCAAATGCCTATAGGGTCCCTGCCAATGACCAAACACTGAAGACTGTTGCGTTACCTGAGAGTATGACCGCTGATGCCGGTGGACTTAAACCACAAGCCTCATGATTGAGAAGTCGTTGTCATATCCACTGAGCCACACAGACTGTAACTAATCTTTCGCATAAGTCTCGTACGGAAGAAGTTCTTGAAACTTCTTTGCGCTTATGCTATTTTGCAGTTTCAAATCGTAGACCTAATACTTATGAAATAAAAGTTGAAAAACTCCTCTCAGTCTCTCTCATCTTTTGTTTGGACACAAATTATAAATCATCGTTAAGATTATGTCTTTATTTGACTAGTTCTATTGCTTCCTATCTTGTTTCATCTTCTCATGTATTCACTTATAATATCCATCGATCTATTTAATGAATCTATATCCATTCATTTATCTATATCTATTTACTGTAATTCATCTACCCATCACGATCCATCTAAACTTACCAATCTATCTATCTATCCATCTATCTTCTCTCTCTCTCTCTCTCTCTCTCTATCTATCTATCCATCTATCTATCTATCTATCCATCTATCTATCTATCTATCCATCTATCTATCTATCTATCTGTCTATCTATCTATCTATCTATCCATCCATCTATCTATCTATCTATCTATCCATCTATCTTCTCTCTCTCTATCCATCCATCCATTATCTATCTATCCATCTGCTTTTGTTTGGTCACAAACATAACATAATACATTCAACTGCACACATCCTTCATTGTGAAAATACACCTTCAAAGCTTTCCCAATACGCTGAAACACCTTGAGTTTCCAGTCGGGGGTGAAATGGGACCTTTTCATTTTGTCACGCCAAAACGAGCGTGACTGGTAGCTCGGGATGACTCACGCGAATTATCGTGTATTGAATCCAATAGCGCCTTGAATTTAGGACTCTTGATTGCAAAACAAGAAGAGATCTTCTTATAGAGCAACAGAACAGGTATAAAACAACCATTGCAAAATGAGGGCAGACGTTTTTGAAGAGGATGTCGAGATGTCAAAATCTTAAACAGAAGAACTTCATTAGTGATACACACACAAACGAACACACATAAACGCACGCACATACACACACATATTTACATATTATATCTATATACATATATGAGATTAAAACCTAAAACGAAACAAATAGTTTATAGAATAGTTTATAGAATAGTTTATAGTTGTTTTATATATATATATATATATATATATATATATATATATATATATATATATATATATATATATATATGTGTGTGTGTGTGTGTGTGTGTGTGTGTGTGTACGTATGTATTCATATTCATATAGGCCTGTCATGTATTCATTTATTAACATTCAAATCAAGTTATGATTATGCCACCAACTTCCTCTGCATCATGGCGATTTCAAATTACCCCTCTCTGTTAAAAATACATAAGAGGTGTTGAGACAAAGTGGACAATAATGGCCATCTTCACCAACCCTCTCATTCCTTTTGATCAGATTTCACCTTGACTGTATGGCGTTTGGCATCCTACTTTACACGTAACTGAAAGTAAAGTTCAGAGTAAGATTATTCACCTGTTAGGGGAGGTGTCGCCTCATGATATAATGGTTCCGTGTATACATGGGATGAAAAAAAGTTAGAGTGCCATACATCTTACTTAAAAACAGAAAGTGTCTTTTAATGTGAATGTTTGCCGGCCCCTATCCTCGGTTTGGACACTATAGCTATACCAGAACCATGAACAGGATAGGGTCTATTCGTTCAAAAAACACCACAAAAAACAAAACAAAAACAAAACAAAACCAGCGGAACAGAACAAAATAATATGAACAAAAAACAAAGGACAAACTCATTACTTCAAAATTTAGCATTTTAGACATAAAATACACAAAAAGACACACAGCAAACAAATGGAAAACATACAGAATCATAACAAAATACAATTATCAATTACTTATACTCAACATAACGAAAAGAAATGGCTAACATGCAATATTGCAGTTCAATGCAAAATTTTGTTTTGCATCATCTGAGAGACTGTTCCACAGTTTCATAGCACCGCGAAAAATACACTTCTTGAAGTTTGTTCTCGGATGGGATACATTTGATTTGATTTTTCTTCTCCCAACGTGTAATCAAACTGCTTAAATGAAACTTATTTATATATTTTTCGTGGCATGGTTCTGTTTACAATTCTATACATCACAGTCATGTAATAACTGTTTATCACTTCTTGTGATGTGTCTATATCTTTGTATACAAAGAATGGTCGAATCAAACTGCCCAGAGCCGGATTGAAAACACTGATACTTAATCTCCTCACCGAGCTTTTCATAGCAAGTGTGTATGGTCTATACTTCACAGTAAGCCGCAGTGCTCATGTTGTTATCGTTTTCTCCGTGTATGATATTGTACAAGTGATTACCCACGAGGATTAGTAAAAAGAAGTCTGCAAAGAACCCCCAGGACTCTATACTATAAAGTCACAGATAAGCAGTTGATTATCTCGTCACTTGAACAGACTGAAGAAAATGTGACTAGTAATCCCACTTGAGTTTCTCCATGCAGTCATTAATCTTTGAGGTGAACTCCCAGACTGAAAAGCTTGATCTTATAAGAGAATAAGCTATAGTTCGAAGTTACGTGCTACGTATGGGCAAAGGTCATGTTATGAGAAAAACAATAACGAAACACAGAGTGGAATTGTACTAACAATTATTTATGTCACGGACACCGCCTGAACTGTATCTTTACCTTGCAATAGAATAACGACATTATTGAATTTCTTAAGTGAGCGATATCTAGATTTACAATATTGTTTTGATGGTGAGACATTTTGTATCATCGCTAACTTCGAACTGGTCCAACATACCCGCGTGAGGTCATTTCATTTTCATTTCATTTCATTTATTTTCCACATCCTGATAAAAAGCATTTACAAGATGCAGGAACGATACATACACAGTGTAGGACATTGCAACAGAAAAATAAGTCCAACTTACAAGGATTTTACAACAGACAAACACAACATAAAAACAGCTATTTCAGTTTGTGGGGGGATCAACATAGACCGTTGGTCTTTCTATGGCTAATCCCAAATGCTACAGCAAAGAATAGTTACATTGATGCAATACACACAAGAAAAACTATGCTACAAATGTGCACAATACATATAAAAGAAGGCAAGAGTAATCAAAGTGTGGTGCTTGTACACTGCATAAAACTTCAAATTTATAGTATATCTTTATGAACAAGGAATGATTTGTATCTTCTTTTAAATATTGAAAGTCTCTTAGACAGCTTTATCACATTTGGCAAGTCGACGGTTCCATAGAACAGGTCCCGTATATTTGAAAGTGTATCTTGAAATGCAATATTTAAAATTTGGGATATACAATCTATTCATCTAGGTCCACCCACTTGGGTCGATGTGTAAAAAAAAAATACAAAGTCGGTGCGCATCACACTTTGGTCCTTATATATAGGTGACGTCATTGTCACGTGATTTCGTCGACTCTTTTGAAATCCTCATATGATACCATTGGAAGTTCTTAATGTTACTACAGTTCAGCTGATGCTAATACTAGTTTCGTTGCAACTTTCCCTGATTTGCTGCTTTAATTCAGACGATTTCATTAAAACACTTTCGCTGCGGTGGTAAATCTCCTTTCAGTTTCAGCCCATTTATCCAGAGAAAACAGATAAAAAGATATACATTCATTAATTTTATTTAATTAACATCAGCCACGGCTGTTTTTTTCAGTTAGTCCGTGCAATATATAGCTGTTTTAATGTAGGCCTATATACCGTCATTATGCTCCTCCTCCTCCTCCTCCTCCTCCCCTTTACCATCGTCATTGTCATCATCATAAAAACCACTGAAGAAAAGAATGTAGGTATTCCAAAATAATGTCGATATCTGTCGTTCACACAATATAGCAAGCATAGTGGCATATTACGGGTCATCCCACGAGACCGACACGCACGAATTATACAGCCCACGAGTTCGATATCGAAAAAGGGTCCATGAGTCATACAGTCCATCAACCCATTATACAGCCAATGAGTTCGACACTGTATAGGCAAATAAGGCGCATGAGTTAGCCTCATATAGGTATACGCAGGGAGGTGAACACCTCCCTGGTATACGAGAGCCCACGAGTTCGACGTCTCGTGGACCTTGTTTGCTAAAAGTGAACTCATGGGCTGTATGACTCGTGGCCAGAATAACTCATGGACTGTATGACTCGTGGGTGTCGGTCTCGTGACGTGCACCCGTATATGAAATATGTGACAGTATACTTTGATATATTACTTATACTTATATTCTGACGAACTTCGACTATGTTACGTACCTCTATACAAGAATTATTGTCAAGACCCCGATAACCATGCAAAGCAACGATGAATACAGATTTCTCTTTTTCTCTCAAGGACACATACCTGAATTATTCCTCCTTCGAGCGTAATTTCAACGACATAAAACTTGATAGCATAACCATTAAACTTTAAAATGTATAAAATATTAGTGACATTGTATACCTAATAATATAGCATTGTTACCATGAAAAATGATGGCGAAGAGCCAAAGCAATAAACTTTGTAAACAATATCATACACATCCGGTATCTGCAAAAGTCAGTTGCTTTTAAAGGTAGTGTTTACCATTGGGAGCAGTGATTTAAAAATATTCAAGATATCACAATTTTGATGCCTATGTGTAGGTCAGTGTTGTATGACAAAACATCCTATATAAAAGGAAATTGTAACAAAGCCTAAAATATATCAAGATATCACTATTCTTCCTATATACTAAGTCACAAGTGTAGATGGTTTAGCCTAGAAACATTTTATTATAACTATTGTTCACATTTTGTATATTTACCAATACTTGATATTTGTTTGAAAAGATTTTATTTTCTGCATTTCATATTTTCTTTCAAAATAACAAAAATAACAAAGACAGGTTCAATTACACAAATACAATTCTGAAAATTATTGACATATTACATAGTAAGTCATATTTTGTATGTAAAGACAAATGAAGCGTTAAATAACATACAAAATGTTTATATGGCCAATAATGCCTTAATTCACAGTACAATATATAATATATACATATGATGCAGAGGGCCGCCGTTATAAGCCGTGCTTGAACAGACGGACAGCCAGAGTTAAATTACCATTTTTTATTGTAGTACTTGAACACTAATACAGATGGGCCATGTTAAAGTGCGTGTAAATCCAGTTTTATATATATATCATATTGATTTTCAATTTTTTCAATTTTTTCACTGTTTTTTTTTTCTATCCCTAGTTTGAAGAACTAAAGATGGACTTTTGTTTCATCTGTAAAGGGTAAATAATGCCTTTAACACAACCATGTCTTTTGTTAGTCACATTAATATCACTATAAAAACATGCAAGTTATGCTGAGTCGAGGGGAAGGTGCATTCCAATGCCTTTTGTTAAACATTTCAGTACTTTAGCAATGATTGACAGATGAGGTCATCTGAGGAATATTGGTTTGGAAGGATTTTTTTTTTTTTTGTGGGCGTTCCCAAGTAATCTGATGAAAAATAGAAGAAAAATCGTTAAAAATATATGGAATGTTTCTAGATGTTGGTTTCACCGCAAAAATGATGTTGAAGGTATCATAAATCAACACAAATCAAAATGCATTTGGATTTCAGGGGCCCTTTAATAGCTAAATCAATGCGACGCCACTTGCATCCTTTGGTATCACCATTTAGAGAGGGTGACACGACACACAGAAAGACAGATAACAACGCTTCCAAGCATCTCAGTGTCCCTCAGGAAAGATATACATAAAAGAATGATAATAGCATTAACCCGATGCTAATTTTACTGCCTATAATGATGATGTCAAGATTCATGATATATAACTTGTAGTGATACTAATCATGTAAAATTTATATTTACACTCTTCATGGAGAGGGTATTACAGAAGTATTGGTCAATGGCATGAGGCAAGACAGCAGATGTAAAACTATTTGTTTACCTTTTTTATATGCGATGACAGTAAGAATTAAGCTTTTGAAAATAACTTAATCTATCATTTAGTGACTATGATTATGACAGTTTTGTCAACTATAGTATAGTTCAGCAAGGAGGGATGTAAGACATATTAGTCAGACACTGTCTTTGTGGTAGTTAATCATTGGATCTTGTAAAACGTATTTTCCCCTGACAATGTGCTGAGCAAACAGTGATATTCTTCTTCTAAAATCACAGTGCCTGCTATAGAAGGATGTCATCAATGTAAGTTGTTGGCATGGAAACGACTCGCATCACTCGCAATATTTTATGGACGGAAAGTATACTGGAAATGAATATTATCGTTACAACAGACATCATCCTGCTTTGTTTGGAAGTAGGTCTACGTATAGTACATACAATGGATACATTGCCCTGTGATCTTGTGTGTTTTAATCGTAAAAAAAACCCCCCAATGTTATTTCCATGTATCCTATATGTTTTGATATGTTTCTTTTTTTTTTGCAACGACGACACTAAAGATGTAGTTATAAAGTTGTGATTTTGAAAAAAAAAATGACTAAATTGGAATAGTTACTGAAATTTTGTTTTGTAAAATTGTTAATTGATGAGTAATAAAGTTAATTAAAAAGCAAAAAAAAAATGTACACCCAACAAGAAAGAGATGGTTACAATGTCCATGATTTATGCATGATGACAATAAAAAACCGTCACAGCCAATTATAGCATGCATGGATTACGATTCCTAACAACAAAATTAGAAAAAAAAAATCCCCTTTCAAATTACGCACACACACACACACACACACATACACACTCACACACACATACATACACACACACACACACACACACACACACACACACAACAAACAAACTAACATCAAACAAACAAAAAAGCTCATCCTGGAACAGACGCACCACGATATATCATGTTTGCTTCACCATAGTTATGAGTGGGAACATTGCTTGATAGTGGATATTCTTTACAGTATGCTGGACTGCCCTTTATAACATAGCTGGCTTCGAATGATTATGTGCTCTATGCCACACGTTTCATGAATATTTTCCTTTTTATGGACAATTAAAAAAAGTAAATGAATACATGAAATTAATGAATGAATCCAATACCATGATTGTAGCAACATCCTTAGTAGGCCTTTAGCAGTTTGACCCCATTCAACTTAATTTCGTTCATGTCTGATCTACCTTCCCAGAGTTGTGTTCCCCAAATATTGTTAGTAGGCCTCTCCCGCCACTCGCTCCCGTCATTGTCAGACATGATCTCATCAAAATAATTGTACAGGGAGTCTCAATGATATGCGGTCTTGTACCTTTATTTCTCTGAGGGACAAACATAGCAATAAACGACTTCTTCACAATGTAAACAAGATCTGTGAATTCAAAGGTGGGAGAAACAAGCGATATATTTTTCCCCTCCAACACCATGGTGTCATTATATTATCCAGGTATCAGCGAATGAGAAGCAATAGAAATGAAACCTTGTCCACAAAAAACTAGATGGAAAAAGGACAAAGTTCTGATGGAAAAAAAAAAAACAAACCCATAAACAATGACACACACGCACATAATGCAGAGACTCCAACCCAAAGCACCTTCTGATCTGGAGATTCTCCCGCCTGAAACCCCTAGCAAACGGGAGACTCCAACTTGATGTGTGCGAAGCGCGAAGTTCCTAGGGTTCTAGATGCTCTCTTGTGCTATCTAAGGCTTATTTTTTCAACATACGATAGAAATAAGTAAGAAATCCCTTCCAACGGGAGACAAAGAGCCAGGGCGGGAGAAATTAGATCTCAAACGGGAGAACGGGAGATTTTGCAAAAATGGGTTTTCGGCGGGAGATCTCCCGTCGAAAACGGGAGAGTTGGAGTCTCTGCATAATGCTCAAATAATATACACAAACGTGGCCTATTGCACAATCACACTCACACACCGTCAACTATACTAGTACTCACAAACATTTTTGTTTTTAAACACACACTTGACACAGACACAAACACAAACACACGTCATCACAAACTCTCTCTCAGACACACAGGGGGTGGGGAGAAAAGCTGCGGATAAAAAGCTACGTATACTCACTACTACATAGCAGGGAGGTGGAAGAGATATCTCTCTTCCACCTCCCTGGTACTTGTATCCAAAAGTGACTGCTATACAGTGTGTGATAGGGACACTGTCCACTAACCTGACTACTGGCAGGAATTATCTTTCAATGTCAATGCATTTATGCAACCTATCTCATCTATATGCCTATAATAAATACTTAAGGTTTTGATTGTCAAGTTTTTAACAAAAACATTTATTTCAGGAAAAACAGTCTAACAAACGTGCGCAATGGTTAGCATTACACAGCATTCCATCCTATTATCTAGGGTAATGACAGAATTGAATGATAATTGAATAAAAAAAAACAAACTTTTATTTCATGAAGTGCTTGCGTGGTAGGCCTAGGTATATTAAATCGATGATATTAGAATGAGCCTAAAAAACTCTTCTCTTTTGAGGATATAGGAATTTGCTGATCAGAGCCAAAGCTTTTGTGAATCAAAATCGTTTTTAATCCTACCTGTCCTATGTGTGCGCCAAAGAGGTTCTATATAGAACCTCTTTGGTGTGCGCTCGGAGGGATCAAATTTAACAACAACAACACGCGTTCCATCAGGGTATTATTTTAAAGGGATAGTACAGTTTTGGTGGAGATGAGAATTGTGCTTTTAACTTTTTATGAGATACCAAGAAAACACTTATGAAATAGTACAGAGCAGACCATTTCAAGAGGAATTTAAAGTTTATTTGATGAAAATCGGGTATGGAATGACTGAAACATCCAAAAACAAAGAAAAACAAAGCGATCGTAATATGGGTCCCACACTTTAATGAATCGCTCTGTTTTGGATATCTCAGCCATTTCAAAACCAATTTTCATCAAACAAACGTTGAATTCCTAATGGAATTACATGCTCTTTCATATTTCATATGAGGTTTCTCATTATCTCACCAAAAATGCTAGAAACCTGAAATTATGTATCAGCCAAAACTATACGATCCCTTCAAATAGGCCTACAAGTTTTGCTGCGGGTGACAGGCGCTATAGAACTTTTTATGCATCCTTCAAAGCAAACATATCCAGGATCTGGATCATGACGAAAAACGAACCATCTTATTCTATTCTATAATCACACTACCCTTTTGCAGAATCCGTTCATAGCTTTTCAAGTATATTGCCAGAAGACAGATCCAGACAAAAGAAAGAACAAACAGACACAAGAAAAAAACAAAAAAAAAAAAAAAACAACAACAACCACAAAAAACCATAACCTCCTGGGACGTATACTAGTAATAAGTAGGAATCGTATACTAGTATGGTTGGGTGTCCATAATATCGGACACCTAACGTTTTTCTATCAACAGAAACGTGAAAAATCACACAATTTGCCTGACATTTTACTCACGTGTGGAGAAAATACTCCGGATTCACAAGCGCGCACTGAAAATGCGATCTGAGGTACGCGCTCTAGATGGCGGCTAACGGCTTCGAACGCGTGGGGTGTCATTTTTTCCGCACTCAGTTGCCTGGCTTACCACATCTCTTGAAAATTCTCGGATTATAGCATTACTCAGATGGGAGACGGATGCCTCAAAACACATACAAGGTTTATGAGATAATGGATGTAACCTTCTCCTTGAAACCTTTTTTTTTTCTCGGTACTGGGAAAAAACCAACATTTTGAAGGTCTGAAAAACAGTAAGTTGCGGTACGCCTTACTAAAAGTAGAAAGCTTTTCATGGGCCATCGATCAAGGTTGTTCTGCAATGGAAGGAGAAAGGTACCACCAAATGGAATGCTTATGAAGATTGAAGCAATATAACATTTCTAAGCCAGGTTGCTCTGCCATGATCATGAACTCTAGTCCCTAGTCTGAATGTAAATCTTTCTATACATTATCTGGTACCGGTACCATTTTCATTATAGCTCCAGCAGATAACACTTTTTGCTATTTAGTGTTTACAATTACACTGTAGCGTCTACCTTAGTATGTGTACTACTACTAGTTTACTGATGAATGTACACTGAGCTATATTGTTCTAAATTGACTGGATGTTTGTAATCTGAGGTATGATACTTTTTTCCTCCCCCCCCCACACTTTTGAGAGCTGCTTTTGTATAGCAGAGACTTTGTATAAATCAAAATCAAGATATCTTTTGGATCTTTTCTTTTAAGCAGGTAATTTCTTTTTTTTACAGCTTCCAGTACATTCCTTATGAATGTTAACATGACACTGAGCCTGAGATGTACTGACTACTGTACTTGTACAATTGTACAAGTACACTGCTAGTGTATATAACCAATTGCAACTTAGAATTTCTTTTATTTATTATAGTGAAACACTACAGAATTCTTCATGTGGAACTTGTAGTCCAGTACAATTGCTATTATTCATAGCATTACATTTTAGATTTGAATGAAAGAATGACAGTTGATAAAATGTTCTCATATGGCATTGCTTTTTAAAATGGCATTCATTTGCTGTTGCTTTTCACTATTTAGATGTACATTGTAAATTCAATCGACTTACAATGCTGACCTATTTATAGACCATGCGGTGGTCCGAGTGTACATTTTTTGCCACTTTTTTCCCCCTCTTATTTCTCATTGGTCAATACTGCGTTGATGGTGTTGACCCTTTTGTTCTTGTTGCACATGCACTTTTTTTGCTAGTTATTGTTATTATTCATGTTGATTATTGATGTACAATGTTGTTGTACACTGTCAATTATGACAAGTGTTCTGTTGATTCTATTAGAGCAGATGAGATGGCTACTTCTCCTTTCCATTGAATTGGAAGAAAATACCTGCGTAACTGTCAGTAGGAACGGGCTGAATGATATAACAGATTTATCAGTAAATGTATCTCGCACTACATGTTGTAATGTTCTCACTTTTGACTTTACGTAAACTGGTATCTTATCCAGTTGCTACATTGTACCTGACCTCACATGCAAATTTCTTATATCCATGCAGCATGTTCATCCCCTACAATTTTGAAGTATCCAAGTCATGGCCTCTGTAAACCTGTTTCCTTTCCATACATTAGATAATGATGAGCTCTTTTTAAATGTGCAAAGTGTTGGTGAAAGTAGAAGAAAAGACAACTCTATGAGTTCATCTTCAAATCCATTATACAGTATCTCTGATGAAACCATTCTGAGTGACCTAAATGCAGGTATGCCAAGTTTTGAAATCAGTTGCGATGACAACGATAGAAGTGTCTCTTCTACTGAGTCTATGTACTGTACAGCTCAACAGTTTGGTGATGCACTTTCAGATCTGAAGCAAAATGATTTTTCTGTATTACATCTCAATATTAGGAGCCTAAATAAACATTTTGATCCCTTAGAGCAATTGCTCAATACACTTTCAGGTTCCCCTTCAGTAATTGCTCTGACTGAGACTTGGACTCGCAATTCTACACCATCCTCATTATACTCTATGGAGGAATATGATTTTATAGCCAATAGTCGACCCAACAGAACTGGTGGTGGAGTGGGCTTTTATGTTCTATCTAAGCTAAAATATGTCAGGAATGATGATTTAACACATATGACTGATTTTATTGAAACACTCTTCATCGAAATCAAATCTTCTGACTGCAAAAATATTTTAGTTGGAGTGGTTTACAGGCCTCCCCAAGCTAAACAAGATGAATTTATGACGGCTCTGAATGATATATTGTCTTCCAGTGAGGTAAACAACAAACATTGTATTCTGGTTGGAGATTTTAATATTGACTTACTCTGCTCTCAGGTAAATCCTTACTGTCAATTATTCATCGACACCGTCTTATCCTATTCCTTTGTCCCGTTAATTACCAAGCCAACTCGTATTGCTGATCAGTCACATACTCTTATCGATAATATAATTACAAACATAAATCCAACCCCCAAAACAGGGATAATTGTGTCTGATATGACAGACCATTTTCCGGTGTTTGCTATACTGCCTCAAATGACAAGTGTAAAAAATCCCCCTTCTGTAGAAATGCATCAGTGGAAATTAAGTAGTACCAATTTGCATCTGGTGAAGGAGGCACTGAGTACACATGACTGGTCACACATATTAGATATAAATGATGTAAATATTGCATACGATTACTTCCTTGAAATAATAGATTGTGTTGTTACGGGTATCTGTTCTACCCCTACTAGCAGCAAGAGTAATTCAAGTTATAAAAAGAAACCCAGATCTCCTTGGTTATCGCAGTCACTCTTGAAGTCAGTAAACCGGAAGAATAGACTTTATTACAGATACAAATCCAATCCTACTCCTAAGTTAAAGAAAAAATATACTGTTTATAAAAACATTTTGGTCACTCTCTTACGCTGTGCAAAGAAAGAGTATTACTCGCAATTGATTGAATCATGTAAGAACGACATTAAAAAGACATGGAAAGTTATTAATGATGTTTTGCGTAAAAAGAAAAATACAACCCAAATAGACACATTGAATGTAAATGGGAAAAAGATTGAAGATTCTTCTCAAATTGCCAACGGTTTGAATAATTTTTTTGTGAATGTAGGCCCTAATCTTGCACGTAATACTCAATCATTTAACACACATTTTTATGATTATTTAGATCATCACAACCCAAACACACTGTTTTTCTCTCCAGTTGTCATAAACGAAATAATTGAGATTGTCAATACATTGGATAGTAAGAAAAGCCCTGGTTATGATGGAGTTACTAATTTTCTTTTAAAGCATGTCATTTCTGAAATAGCTGAGCCTCTTGTGCATATACTCAATCTGTCACTCAGCTCTGGTATTGTCCCTGACAAGATGAAAATTGCAAAAGTTATACCAATATTCAAAAAGGGCTCCCCTGAAGAATTAACAAATTACAGACCAATCTCTCTTCTCCCTACCTTCTCTAAATTACTGGAAAAGGTGGTTTATTCTCGTGTTGATGATTTCTTGGAAAAAAACAATATCATAAGTGAATCCCAGTTTGGCTTTCGTAAGAAACATACAACTTCTCATGCCATTTTAAAATCACTGAATACGATAGCTCAATCCATAGAAAAATTTTCTCATACAGTCGGTGTTTTTTTAGATTTTTCAAAAGCCTTTGATACTGTTAGCCATGATATTTTATTATATAAATTGTCTAGATATGGAATAAGAGGCAAGTCATTAGATTGGTTCAGTAGTTATCTGCATAACAGGAAACAATTTGTTGTTGTTAATGGCCACAAATCTCACATAGAGTCTATCACGTATGGTGTACCTCAGGGGTCACTCCTTGGTCCACTGTTGTTCCTGCTGTTTGTTAATGATTTTCCGAAATCGAGTAATTTACTTTCCTTCACTCTTTTTGCTGATGACACAAGTGTATTTTATTCTCACCAGAACTGTGCTACCCTCTTGAATACTGTGAATTCCGAAATGATTAATGTTCTGAAATGGGTAAAAGCAAATAGAATGTCACTAAATGTTTCTAAGTGTAATTATATGTTCTTCAGTAAATGCAGCATCAATCTACCTTCTCCTGTATGCATCGATGGGACTGAACTAGTCATGGTTGATTCTACCAAATTTCTTGGAATAATCATTGATAGGAATTTATCCTGGAAGACACACACAGATGCCATGGCGAAGTTATTATCAAGGAATGTTGGTATTATCCATAAACTAAAGTCTTTCATCCCATCCAATATCTTATTTATGCTGTATAATACATTGATAATGTCACATGTAAATTATGGGCTGCTTGCTTGGGGGTCAGCTCCAAGACTGTATATTGATAGGATCTTAAGAATACAAAAGAGGGCCCTACGAACTGTTTTTAACTTGAACTTCCGCTCACACACTTCAAATATATTTTTTGAGAAAAAATCACTGAAAATATATGATTTGTATCTTTTCCATCTTGGATGTTTGATGTATCAAACCTATGTGAATGAATGTCCAACTGCCCTTTCTGTTTTATATAAGAAGAACAGTCATGTTCACAATTACTCAACTCGTCAGCAAAACTTTTTCCATATACCTCGTACACGCACCACCTTTGCACAAAACACTGTTATTTTTTCTGGCCCTAAGCTTTGGAACAATTTGCCAATTGATGTTAAATCTGCCCCCAGTTTATCTGTATTCAAGCAAAGATTTAAAAAACATCTCCTTGCATCTTACGTCCATTGATGATAATATGACTTTTAATTAATGACCAATGTGTGTATTTACACCTATTTGAACTGTATGTCACTACTCTCCGTCTTTTACTTCTTTTCCTCTCTTCCTCCCTCCTCTTGTTTTTTGTTTCCCACCTCAGCCCTTCATTCATTTTGCAACACACTGTATATCACTTCCACTCATCTGCATGTAATATTTCTTTTTTGAGGGGACCTTGTTTAACAAGCTGTGCTTTCTCAAGGTCCCCCACGCAACATTCCATGTAAATATCAACCTTGTTCAATTTTTTTGTAATTATACTAAGCAATGTACTTGTCCCCACAAGGGGTTTGTGACACATGAGAATGGTGTGTGAAATAAATTGAATTGAATTGAAAAAAAAAATTGAATTGATCAATGGGTTTTTACAATTGACCTGGGACCCACGCCACTCACAATCCGCGTCGGTAATGTCTTGTTTGGGTCGTTATTGATGTTGTTGTTGTTGGTTAATTCTAAGGGTGCACGCACTATAATAAAACTGGCGGCAGCTGATGCAGCTTGTGTGTGAATGTGCTGGAGACTGATATGCATTGATCGGACTTTTCCCCGTTGGATCCTCGACTTGTGGCCCCGTCTGTCCGGACAGCGGCCCGTCGTGTTTGTCACCGGTCGAATGTCCTTGTACAAGGATTTACCAAAAGCTAGTGGCTGAGATGTTTACGCTGTCTTTGTTATATCTGTGATATCTGTGGTGTTATGCTAAAAAAAATTACACGTAAAGAACGTATGCCTAACGTGTTACAGGTAAATTCGTGATTCTAGCTAAACAGCTTCCAACGCGACACGGCCGACAGGAACGGACACTGCTGCACGAGTGAATCGCCAGGAACTGACGTTGAGTGATGTTGTAATGATAGGGAGTGTTATTTTAATTGGCCATTTTAATTTAACAGTGTCCAGTGAGTAGTGTATCAAAGATCCTATGACTGTATCTACAAGGGGATCAGCTAGTGACAGTGTTATCAGAGTATGCCCTAACTCTTTCCTAATCCTAGCAGAGAGTTGCTCCGCTTTGCTTTGAACTTGGTCGGTGCGCACTGTCGTGTGCCATCGCGTCTGCCCAGTTTACTCTGATGATTTTGGCAGGTAAGTAAAATAGAAAGAGGTTCTATTAACGTTAACCATTTGTACATTCACATTGCTCATGCCTTTTGGTGGAAAAACAGACAGTCTTTAATCTAATGTTACTAGTATAATAAATGATGGCTACTTGTCTTAACTTGACCCAAGATTTGGTATGGTTGAGGGGTCTACATATCGCGCATGAAAATTTGTGATGTTCTTATAATAAAAATTATTCCACAATCGTACCTGAATTTCTCAATAAATATCACGAAAATGCAGAAAAATCACCTCCCAGAATCTCCTGATGATACGATGACGGAGTAGTGCGCTGTCGCCGTTTGTATGTTGGACTTAATTTTATGCGTTCAATTTCTCGGGGTATGTAAAGGTCGCGCAGCTGCCCTATGTAGTTTCATGCATGAAAGTGTCTGCCCCTCTCTGCGGCTGTAACGTGCTTCGGCTTTCGTAGAATATTATAAATGATCGATCGAACAAATTACGAATTCTATCGGCTACCACATACGATCATACGAACGAGACAAGCGAGACGACACGTCTAGGCTACAACATCCTTAAAAAAAGATTTTAAGCTAAGGTAGGTAAATTATAAGGTAAAAAATTGGAAATTTAGTGAAAATTGTTCCAAAAAATTGGAAATTTAGTGAAAAATTTGTTTGAAATCAAAATTTCTTACCTGCTTCCTTCTCATGTTAAGCGGTTGTCAGGTATGTTTATTCCATGGGCGTATCGGCAAATTTTGCGCTTAGTCCTACGCGTAATATTGCTTGCTATACGCAGTTACGCTATACGCGATCATTGAGTCCCTGTGCGAGACCTAGTACCCTTACTATACTTGGTTGGGATCCTCTTGAATACTCCCACTGGAGTTTTAACTGGGGGGTACGGTACCGATGTCAATGATAAAGGCCACTTCACAACTCACATGTTCAATTGACATGATCATCATGGAAGATTCTGATCCACCTCTTCACTTTGTTATCTTTGATCAAGTTACACAAAGGTCATACAGTAAGTTTAAGATGTAAAGGATGGTGTCGAACTAGTATTAAGAGTTTACTTAAACTCTTTCCACTAGAGTGTAGACATTTCTATCTATGACTTAGCCCGACAAGATGCTGTGCGAAGCACATCGTCAGACAGACGAGGCCTCGCCATCAAAGTGGGGAACCACAACACAAAGTTGAACTTATAACAATTTATATGTTACTTTATATAGACATTTGTATGTTACTCACGTAAAGTGCATGCCTATATTACAGAAGGTACATTTAGAGAGCCCTCATGATAAGTCCATTGATCTACTGCGTGCATGCGCTCTTTGGTAGCAGCACGGTCGATCTCGTGAACTCCCGATTATCAGATGTACCGTTCGCACATGCTGCGTAAACATTGTAATCTTCATTTCTGTTAAGTTGTGAAATGTGTATGACAATATCGATAACATAGCTATGTAGTGTCAATAATGAAGAATACATTTGATGAGTTTGAGGTGACAAAAAATGATGTCATGTATCCAAACTCAAAGCTCTCTTTGTGTTGTGGGCTGTTCCGGTACAACCCTGTCGCTACACTATTTATAGTAAATTATACAGCGACTGGGCTGTGTATAGTTATCTATGACTATAACTAGTCTAGACCACTAAATCTATAGACTGATCCTCTATTAAATTCTTTGAATAACGTTTAGATGTTCTATAGGGTTCTGTGTGCGGAAACTGTCCAGTCCAGGCAACATCAGTGAACGGCTTCAAGTCTACTCAATGATGACTGGAAATAGAAGCATAACAAATTTAATCCAGATTGCGTAAATTGACCAACCTGTGGCATGGATACATCACATGGAACTCCTCAAGCTTAGGATTGGATTCTTTGAATGGCCCTCTAACCAAGTTACAAGTCTTTGACTTACTGGCTGGGTGTCATAGGTAATTCAGAGGAGATATTCAAATTTACTGTGCACAGACAAGACAGACTGTAGTCTATTTAGGGAGCTGGGTCCCGGGGGGGGGGGGGGGGGGGGGGTGTTTCATCAACGTTTGTCAGCGCAAAAAGTTGTCATCGCTGCCAATCACCATAGTAACAGTCAGTGACCAGAGCATCTCATCCAATCAAAACCAAGGATTTTGCTGAAATTGTCAGCGAACTGTCAGCGCTGACAAATGTTGATGAAACACCCCCAGGAGTGTCTCACATCCCTGGTCTATGCCTCCTTTGGCTGATCTCAGGACCAGATTTTTCAGTTTTGATGGGGGGGGGGGGATGCCTACATCAGTATGGAACCCTTGCCTTTGTTTATTTGAAATTATAGCTGTAAATGATTTGCATCCATAGCCAGTCGGTGGTCCCTTAAAATGTACATATTTTTGAGAGATGGGATTGATGAAGTAGCAGTCAGTAATATGATGTGTGGACTATTGTATTCATATCTGGATGCAGTTATGGTTCAGCTACTGGTGCTTTTTAACAGACAGACAGGTGTCTAATCCTGATAACCCATTGAGGATGGTTTGATTTTGCTACAACACGGATTTCCCATAGACGCTTGCCTGAGTATACTCGGGACTTGTCCTCAATGGGTTAAAGGGTGTGTACAGTTCTGGTTGAGGTGAAGATTTAGCTTTTAACGTTTTGCGAGATATTCAGAAACCACTCTATGAGATGTCAGAGAGCATGCAATTCTGAGGGGTAAAAAAAGTTTATTTCATGAAAATCGGTTTTGAAATGGCTGAGATATCCAAAACCAAGGTGAAACAAAGGGATCCTAATAAAAGGCGTGGCCTGTCGCCTTTTATTATTATCACTTTTTGGGATATCTCAGACATTTGAAAACCAATTTTCATCAAATGTTGAATCCTTCTTAACATTAATATGCTCTTTCATATTTCGTAAGAGGTTTCTCATTATCTCACTTAGGAATGTTCAAAACATGAATCCCCACCTCAACCAGTACTGTACAGTCCCTTTAAGAAGAAATAAAAACTAAACAAAACAGAAGGGTCTTGTGCTGTGATTACCAACTCCACCGACTACATTGTTTCCTTTTTTTTTGGGGGGGGGGGGGGGGAGGGCGTGGAAATCTTGAAATCTGCTGTATGATTGTGAAGAAGTTGGTTTTCACAATCATTGTTTTTCAGACTGAGTGGATATCATTCAAAACAAAACTATGCATGGCATCACATGCATGTAGGCTATGTGTGAATGCGTTTACACAAACCAATGCTGAAAATACGTGTAGATAACTCTAAGGACCTGGTGGATCTCCTGCAAAAGACAAAAACACAATCTTTCATTCATCCTATTAAAAGTAGGAATAGAAAGCTCTTCCACAGATTTCACTTTCATGTGGTACTCAAAATTTGTGAAGCCTTGTACTAGAGGCTATAATAAGTCAAGGACCTAATGCTGGTGGCGCAGACTAATAAACGGAGTTTTATGAGTTAATGTGGTCAAGCTACCAGTACATTCCATTCTGCAAATTGCATGTAGAGTAGGAGCAGAGATGAAGACTGTACCAGTTACTTGTTTTAAAACACTTATGATGTTCTAGACACTCATATCTTTGTTGGAACATGAGCAGGAGTGTGGATATACAATGTATTTACCATGTGCCAAGCTTTCCCTATTGCATCACATCCATTGGCTGGGTAAGATAATTTAACATATACTGTAAAACAAGGAATGTTCGCGTGCATTTCAATTTCGCTAGCGTCAGGATTTGCGAAATTTAAATGCACGAGAAAGTTCTTGTCTTCACTATATGCATTGAATGCTAGAGGCAATCCGCAAAAATTTCATGCTGCGAAAAAGGCAGTCGGCTCCAATTCGCGATAATTTCATGCTGCGAATATATAATGGAAAACAGTATTTGCAGACAGTTACAGTCAAGTGTGTTATTAGATAGCCCACAGTTGCTGTGGTGGCTACATGTAAGACTTGGCAGCATTACAAGAGCAAATTCACATACTGTAAAAGTGAATATTTTTGTGCGACTAATTTTTCGCACTTGGCCGTGTAAGAAGAATTTAGTGTGTTTTTAATTCCGCTTAATCAAGATATCAAGTACAGGAACATATATATATATGGCAAGCAAAAATATTCACATGCTTTTATTTTCGCGCTAGTTTCCAGTTGCACGAAATGCGTGAAAATTTGAACACCGCAAAAATGTCCGCTTTTACAGTATGCCATAAGACTAAAAAAAAAAAATAGTAAAAGTGCAAATAACAAAAATACTAAACAAAAACATTAAGCAATAAATGCACTCGTCTATTTGTGCTACACAGTTTCATGATGAGCAATATGCAGATGCCATGTTGGTATTACGTTAAATGGTATTTTGTATACCTGTCTTTTTAGTACTACATATCACCGTATGCTCTTTTTATGCCTCCGCCACGAAGTGGTGCTTGAGGCATTATGTTTTCGGGTTGTCCGTCCGTCCGTCCGTCCGTCCTTCCGTCCGTCCGTAATGAATTTTGTGGACAAGGTAACTATCGAAACCTGTTGAGGTATCCTAATGAAACTTGGCATGTATGTGTATTAGGGGGTGAAGTTGTGCCTACCAACTTTTGGGTGCACATGCTCAAGGTCAAAGGTCAAAAGGTCAAGGTCAAATACATAAAATTTCACTATTTCCACCATATCTATTGAATGCCTGAAGATATTTTCTTGAAACTTAGTGTATACATGTATTACCCAATTAAGATTCTCTGGTGAAAGTTTGGGTCATGAGGTCAAAGGTCAAAAGGTCAGGGTCAAATACATAAAATTTCACTATTTCCACCATATCTATTGAATGCCTGAAGAGATTTTCTTGAAACTTAGTGTATACATGTATTACCCAATTAAGATTCTCTGGTGAAAGTTTGGGTCATGAAGTCAAAGGTCAAAGGTCAAAAGGTCAAGTAAAAATATTAAAACTTCTTTTTTTTCTCCGTACCTTGGAAAATTGTTCAAGGTATCTTCATGGAACATATTATATACATGTACTGACTGGAAGTGATTATCTAGAGAATGTAGGGTTCATGGGGTCAAAGGTCAGGGGTCAAAGGTCAAGTGCAAGACTTCAAAATTTTACTATTACCCTCATATTTATGCAATGCCAGCAGGGTTATTTTTTTACACTTGGTGTATGCGTGTGTAACCTAATAGAAATTCTCTGGAAAGTTTTTTTTTTCTCTTTTTGCCTCAAAGGTCAAAAGGTCAAAGATCAAGTGAAAGTGCTGAACTAACTTTTTCCTCCATTTCTCGGAAGTGGCTCAAGTTACCTTGAAACTTAGTACATATTATGCATGTTCTACCTGAAATCTTATGAATTTTAGGGTCAAGGGCCAGATGAAAATGGTAAAAATTTACTATTCAATTCAGAAATTGCACTTTTTCTCCACACCTGTACCTTGAAAATTACTCAATGCCTAAATGTATGAATGGGTCAAAGTCAAGTTAAAGTCCTTAAATCCCTAGATACATGTTCTCCTATTCATCCCATTAAACCTACATCAAGGAAGGTGAACATTCAAGATTTCAACACATTTGTGACAAACTTGTCATTCCAATATTTTGCCAATTTTGTGAAAATGTAATCGCACAGTGTCCACATGTACTATCTAGACCTATTAGGAAAATCATGCATTATGGCGGAGGCATACCAGTCGCCAAAGCGACATTTCTAGTCTCACTTGTAAATTCTTTTGTGACTTTTTGAATGGGAACCTCTTTTTGGACCGTATTTGACCAGAGCTCTTACATTACATCTACAATTAACTGAGATCAATAGGCGTTGAAATTGGTGTTTTGCTGTCAGCCTATGACAATTTTAGTAGAATCCTTGGTTCTGCTTGGCTGAGAAGCTCTGGTCACTGACTGTTGCTGTGTGGTAATTGTCAGAAACTGACAACTTGTCAGGGCTGACAACTTTAATGAAACAGTGTTCGGGAAAGCTGCATGTGCCATGTCAGAGAAAATGAGATGAAGTGAAATCTGCAAAAATGTTATTCAAAAATATGAGATCAACTAGTAAATGGAAATGCTATGATTATACACTGCATATTACATGCAGTTTATCCCATTGAGGACAGACTGATTTTGCTACAACACGCACTTCCAATAGACACCTGCCCGAGTATACTGTATATGCTATATATTTCGCGGGGGTTTTATTTTCGCGAAGTTAGCGAGTCTGGAGCTATTCGCCAAATTAACAACACGCGAAAATATTACCTTCCAAAATGAATCCCTTGCCTTGATGATACAAACATTTCAGTACTAATATGTACCATGCCACAGCTTACTGAACAGACCGTACTGGCTAAGCTTGCTTACGTCTACTTACTTACGAATAGAGAGCCAATCCATTATCGCAAGGGGGTAGAAAACTTACTAGTAGGCCCTATTACTTTTTTCATTGTGCCACAATGTTACACACGCGCAGTGTGTCACTCTATTTACATGCATCTTGCATTTGCATGCCGCTACGTCTTCACAAGTATGTCCCCTTTAGTATGGAAGCAGGAGCCCGTCAAAAACACGGATATACGTCGCGTAGAAATTTGAATTGCTACGCGACGTAAATAATTACGTCGTGTCGTTATTCGAATTACTACGCGTCGTAACTGGAATTACTACGCGACGTAATTATTTACGTCGCGTAGTAATTCGAATTGCTACGCAACCTAATTCTGAATTACTGCTCAACGACTTAACGTCACGACATTAAATGAATTAGTGTCGTGTTGTAATTCCTAATGCTACGCAACGTAAATAATTTCGTCGCGTAATAATTCCAATTACAACACGACGCAAATAATTACGTTGTGTTGTAAATAATTACAACGCGACGTAATTCCGAATTACTGCTCAACGACTAACGCAGCGAATTAACGTAGCGATGTTAAATCAACCAATGGGATCGTTCGTTATTTGCTCAGTGATGCATCACGGTGCACGTGCCAAAGGGCTAGACACTCATTTCCTACAGCATGTTTGTCAGTACAGAGCACTTGGTTAGCTGGTATACCTTGAATACATATATTTCTGATACAATGTAGGCCCAATAATTTAGGTTATAAACATTTCATAGGATTGTACTGTCAACGAAATGGCATATGGCTCGCTGTATAGCAGGGAGGTGGAAAGGAACTTCCACCTCCCTGCTGTATAGTCAGCTCCGGTTTTCACCAGCACGCAGTGAGCGGATTGCATGCGCTTCACTACCTGGTTTTTTCACACGCTATTACGAATGATCCCATTGGTTGATTTAACATCGCTACGTTAATTCGCTGCGTTAGTCGTTGAGCAGTAATTCGGAATTACGTCGTGTTGTAATTATTTACAACACAGCGTAATTATTTGCGTCGCGTCGTAATTGGAATTACTACGCGACGTAATTATTTACGTTGTGTAGCACTGGGAATTACAACACGACACTAATTCATTTTATGTCGTGACGTTAAGTCGTTGAGCAGTAATTCGGAATTACGTCGCGTAGCAATTTGAATTACTACGCGACGTAATTATTTACGTCGTGTAGTAATTCGAATTGCTACGCGACGTATATCCATGTTTTTGACGGGCTCCTGCTTCCATACTTTAGGGGCCGGGGCTTAAGCTCCAGCTGGTTGCCGCTGAATTCACTCGTACCCCTCGTACCACTCATCAGAAATTTAGTGTGATTTACTAGTAACTTTTGAGTTTTAAATGGACTTAACCACTTCAAAAATGTTAAATTCTAACTTTCTAGTTCGCAGAGTTTGGTAAGTTTTTTTCATGCAGTGTATAACTAGTATCATTCTTATTCGCTAGTAAGTTGAAAATTCACACTTTCTTTGCCACTTCATATTTTCTCTGGTCCCCCAATCGCGAATTTAACCACTCGCGAAAATACGTGACAGCGGCAATTCGCGAAAATTTATGCACGCGAAAATTATAGCATATACAGTACTCAGGACTTGTCCTCAATGGGTAAACAGCTTAGGCAGTTCAACAGAAATATTGTGGATCATGCAACTCATTACTGATTAGCCTTTTATTTGCCATGTCCATGATATCAAAATATGATAGGTATATATGAACGGTAGGTATGTGTGACATTTCACCCTTACTGCTGAGATGGGATAGTCACCTCCAGTGAAGAAAAGTGGAAAGATTTTCCCAGCAGGAAATAATACCACTCCACCTAAGTCTTTCTTTGAGGTCACCTTCTCTTCACTGTCACTGAAGATGTCTCATTTATCTCACTCTCTCTCTCTCTGTCCCCTCAAAAATAAGAAAACAAAAATAGAAGACCTGACACCTTTACCATGCTTTTGTGTGTTTTCTTCTCTTTTGGTGGCAGTGTATTGTGCAGACAACCCTTTAAAAACACAATGCCTCAAAACTCACTAAGAGGCTTTGCAGTCTGGAGAAAAAAAACCAACAACACCTTGATATAATGTAGGCCTACATCCAGTGCAGTTGTGTCTCATGACAGTCATAACACAAAGGAATCTTTGGTGAATTCTTGTGCGATTAGATACTCAATGAGCCATGGAGAGCTGATCCCAGGGCTGTGTCCTGACAAAAAAGCTGATTAGGGCCAGAAGATGCTCTAATTTGTTGGTGCTAGAATAGAGCTTTGGTCTTGACAGTTGAACAGCTCTTCATAGTACCTTACACTTGTAATTGCTGTGAGATAGACAGTGGTATCAATGAGTGGATCTTTCCTCTAACTTTGATCTCTGCTTTACAATGTGGCTATACTGTGTAGTCTTTGCTCTACACAAACTGTAAATTGCCTTTCAAGGGAAGACTTTGAGGAGTTTCAGCCTTTAAGATTTGCTGGTTCGTAATCACGTTTCTGAAGCCAGTTTTAGAGTTTTGGAGTGTTCAAACTCTGAGTATAGTCTTCCTGCCAGCTGCTAACTGCAAGTATGCTACTCCATACAACAGCTGTGTGACTAACTCCATGCCTGTCAAAGATACAACTCTTTGTATGGATCCACAGAAACAATGAGTACAAAACTGTGCATTTACCATTTCAGCTGTTACAAAGCTATCGCATTTACCATTTCAGAAATAAAAGGTCCAGCAATGTAATATTATATCTCTATAATTGTCCTTTAGCAGTCAACTGTTCAAACTGCCTACGTGCAGTAAGAATTAGGCTAAATTCCATAAACATTTCATCCCCGTAGACTGGAAGTGGCCAAACTACATCTTTGACAATGATATTTTGGACAAACATGTTGCAAATTTGCTTTCAGACTTTGTTTTTTTTTTAATGGTGTAAATAGTAAGCTAAAAACATGTTTCTTAATACAGTACTCAAATGTGTATTTTAGCTCTGTAGTTGTGTAAAATTTTCTGATCGCTATCTACATCTTAGGTTTACAAAAGTAAAGTACTGGTACATTGCGTTTGAACCAACCACCATTATGTGTTTGTTTACAGACAATACAAGTACCTGGGTCAGAAATATGCAATGTTGCTTATTATTTATAATCTAACAATGAGGAAATAATGTTATGCCTGATGAAGCTAATCATTAAATTGATAAAAGAGAACATGGTTCATAGCTTTTACTCAAAAGATGTATAATTTATGTCAAGCATTTGATTTGTGTACAGTCACGATGACAATAAAACATGAGTAATGATGATAATAACAATGATAACAAACTGCAGCATTGGGCTGCCGGTTCATGCCTATTGTATCAGACCATAGATGGTGGCAGCAAAATGACATCATAAGACTGGGAAAGCTTTCACATTTACTGTAACAGCTACCATGTAGAATGTGATGGTTTTTAATTATTAACCATTTAAGAGAGACATTCTAGTGCAGTTGACATTAATGTGTAATTCATATTGCTACGCAATCTGGGTTTGGCGCCATGTTTGCTGCTAGTATGAGCGCATAGTACAAATGTAGTCCATATTCCCTGCCTCTAACAGCCAGTACAAGTATATAAGTACTGCCATAAACTCAATCCCAAGATTTACAAAATTTAAAAACAAAGGTTAATTTGTCCAACAGATGACCATCATTTATAAATATTGACCATGCAGAATAGAGATTTATTATGAAGTTTGATGATATATTGTATCCAGTGGAAAAGGCACTCTAAAAACATCATGTATTATTATTATTATTAAATACATAGCCATTATCGCATGTCATGTATTCCATTTGTGGAATTTGCTGGAAGAATAAGCTGAGGCTCATGTCCATGTACATAGCAACACTCAAATTTTGAAAATGACATAATTTTAGCTATCATGAATACAGACAACCACCGTTCTGTGTGCATTTAACATGATGCCATACAGTGTGCAATATAAATAAATCCGAACTTGAACTCAAGCTTCTCTGGCATTATTATTTCAGCTGCAGCACTTGTAACTCACAGAACATGTACACTGGAATCACAGATGGTCAGATGAAACAGGGCTTAGCTCTGCGGCATTCATTCAGTTGTGTTGATTTTACTAATTTATAATGGTTAGATTATCTGCTGTAAACAGTGTTCTGTACCTGTATTGTAACAGTTATAATGATGAGTATGTACACTCTCCATCCATTGGCACCTGTGCTTTATACATGATTTTGATTATGTCGCACATTTGCTTTACCTAATGCTGGTGGATTTCTCCTCTATACAGAATGCATGGTAGTCTGAAAATGAAAAAGTATTGATTGTGTGGAAACCCAAGGACAGTGCTGTATTGATATTTCTAGAGAAGTATTTCCCTTGTCTGTGCACAGAATGAGTCCTATTGACTGTTACCTGCGTGCCAAGCTGTGACACTTGGAAGTCATTACTATTCAAACTTTTCCAAGGAATAAAAGGCAAAGGTGTGTCTTTTTTTTTTCAACTTTCCTATTCAAATGATGGCAGCAGAGAGAAGAAGGATGGTGGCATTAAAGGTCCTATTTACCTTTGGGAACAGTGATTAAAACAATGTTCAACATATCACATGCATATGAGTAGGTCTGTTGTATCACAAAACATCCTACCATATAAAATTTTCGCAATAAAGCGTAAGATATTTAAAGGAGATATCACTATTTTTCTCATTAAACCATAACTGTAGACGGTTTAGTCTGAAAACATTTTTTATTATAACTATTGTTCACATTTTGTGTATTTAACAATACTTAACATCGATTATACGGATTCAAATTTCTACAGTAGTTGTTTCTATCCCAAACTCACATTTTAGAACTATTTTAAAGCACTAATGCTGGGTTTTTGTTTCATCTGCAAATGGTAAATTATACCTTTAATCTGTTGAGGACTTGTCCTGAGTATGCTCGGGCAGGTGTCTATGGGAAGTGCGTGTTGTAGCAAAATCAAACCGTCCTCAACGGTTTAAATTGTGTGTGTGTGTGTGTGTGTGTGTGTGTGTGTGTGTGTGTGTGTTTGTGTGTGTGTTTTTCTAGTTTCAAAAGAGAAAGGACAATATGTATTTCATAACAGAGAGTGTAATTACCATGCCAGTCATGTTGATAATATACATTATTCTGTATGTTTGTAAATATCCATTGATTTCACTGGTGTTTAAGACCCTCTCCTTACCATTTTAATTTATCTTTCTTTCTTTCTTTTTTTTTTTTTTGGGGGGGGGGGGTAAATCTACATTCAGCTGAATGTCAAGAGTTTTTGGATACTTACTGTATGGACTAAAACCAATTTGCCAATAGATGAAAATTGACCAGATGAAAGCTAGATCCTTATTATAGAGTACTATTTTATCAACTTTGATTTTGTTTTGAATTTCATTTTATGCATTACTTGCATAAAAGAGGCATTGATGATATTTAGTTATAAATTTTGTTTTGATTTTGCCATTAACATACTGTATTTACACGTACCATTATACATTCATACTATATAAGATGGACAGGGTATACAATGTAGTTCTCTGTTTACTTTTGACTAATAGTAATTGCCATATCCTGTGGCTCTTACTGTACAGCTGTATACATCACATAGGCCTATTTAATTTAGCGAGTCTAATTTGTGCAAATCTGGACTTTCCAGCAATTTTGCGAGTGGTTAAATTCATGATTTTGGAGTACAGTGTAAATGAACAGAGATTTCTACATATGTGTGCACATCACATTCATGTCAGGATCATATTTTTACATGTTTTTTTAGTGCAAGAACAGATAAACACCATTTTCAAAAAGTTTTAAGTGAGATCCTCATCAAATAAAGTAGATGAGAAAATCAAACCTTTTCAATGATACTACAATCTTTTCAAAACAAGAAATGTTTTGAAGCTATTGTCAAAATTGTCATTTTATATTTACCAGCTTCAATCTAAAATACCGGTACCTCAAATTGATAAAAATGGATGGGATTTCGGTGTTTGCTTTTAAACTCTTCATACAATGAAGCTGCATTTTCTTGTATGCGTTGATGCCAGAATATGTTTCTTTGTGAGCACTGAAAAGTGTTGTGAATGAAATATTGGTCAATGGATGGTGCAATTTTAGTGTATTCAAAGTCTGGTTTGATCACATGATTCAAGATGTATAGAGAACAGTTTGATCAAGAAGATAATGTCAGGTCCAAAGTGGTCAGTGGAGTAATGGCCAGTTGTTTGTTTGCCAAAGTTTGATACACTCCCTATACCTGTCAGTGTGATGTCGATGAGCTTTCTTGTTCCTATAGCAGGATATTAGGTTGGCAAACATTCTCATCTGAAATATCAACAGAACTTGTGTACTTGAGCCTTTATGTCTCTTTGATTTACAGCCGGAAGACGTGGATTGTGATTAGAATGGAGCTCTTCTTTATGCCATGGTAATGGAGGAATGCACTGCTTTGTCATTAGCATATTCCATGTGCAGTGCATGGCTAGCATGGTTTGCATGTGTTACCATCTGAGTAGGAAACTTGACTCTCCATGAGCTTCTTCAACCTGTCAACAAAGGGATGGAGTATCAGGGCAAAATGAATTACTGTCAAAGTAAAAGATCTTTGTACATGAGTACCATACATGTACATGCCTCCGTACGGTTTAACTGCACTTGTGCTTACAACCCCACCATGGACTTACGGCCTATAAATTATATTAGAAACAAAAAGGAGAAAAAGTTTGGTGTTAAACGACATTTACAATTACTGAAAGGTCTAAGTTTCATTGTATTCAGAGTTATTTCGTCTGAACTGAATGACAGTAAGTGAAACATTGACTGGTTTGCCATATGGAGTAATGGAAAGTAACTTGCCAATCCAATGCTCTAATATAGGGAGGTGTCTTTTGGTACAATACATGCACATACTAAAAATACTCCAGAAATACTATGTTTTGCTCTAGCACTTCAGATGAGATCCTGTAATGTTAACTATACACAGCCCATTCACTGTAAAAACGGAGACGCTGCACTGCGTCTGGTCGGGCTACTGTAATGTGTGCTTTACCAAGAGCAACTATGTATTTCATTGAATAGTGTTGAGGTTACCACTATGTTGCTTCATTGGCCTAAATATCAAGTGTGTAGAGAGATATGAGTTACTGCATGGAGGAGATGGGTAGAGGGGAGTCAGATTTTGTTTCAGCTTGAAATTTGGTTATTTCTGCCCACTCAGGATTTTACCTTGATCCTTTGACAAGGTTAACTGTTGTCGGACACTTGTGAAGCAGCATATTGCATCTCCCCATCAAGCAATAAGGGCCATTTATTGAGAAGTTGGAAAGAGAGAGGGTGAGGGGAAGGGGAGGGCAGTATGTTTGATTTGTGGCTAGTTGGTGACTCACCTTTTAATAAACTCACAACAGGGAGCTGTGAACTTTGAATATTTGCCCCTCCTAGCCTCCTTAAACAGCTGTTTTCATAAGTTTACTTAAAAAAAACTGTATAAAACACTTATTACATTCATGTACGACTTACGAGTATGTATTAGCAAAACTTTTTTCCCCCAACAATACATTTCCAATGATTTTGATATGTAAGAAAAAAATAAGTGCCCTGTAGTATAAAGATGATTGATAAATAGTGGCTGAATCTGTATTGGCCAGTTCTTTATAGTTCATTTGCTCTAACATAGAGCCAATCATCACTATTATTAATTTTTAACATACTTTTCTCTGAAGTTCATTTTCATTTCACTATGGGTCTTATACCTTTTTTTTTTTTTTTTTTTATAGACAAGTGCCCATTCACATCACTTCCTTGATAGTGAGTTTTATAATACACTACAGATTGTGAGCAGACAATAAAGCAGGTTTGTTGCACCCTGAATATTGGTATTCCAAAAAGATAAAGACCGCTAACAGTCTCAATGTAAAAGGTGAGCAAAATGCATGTAATTGCAAATACACTTATCGGGCCCACGTTGTACAATTACCAGGATATGTAGCTTGTAGAGACAGTTAAGAAAGGTGTAAACTTGAAATCAGTTCAGATTGTGATAATCACAGAAATGTTGTACAAGTCTTGTTGAGAATCAGAACTGTCCTTCAAAGTATCTGTAACAACATCCAATAGATAGTGATTTCAGAATACTACATGTCAAATTTACTATTATTCAAATAGATGCACTGCATGAATAAGTGGAAGGCAGTTGAAACTGGAGATTTTTTCCCCCAAATTTCATATGTATGAAGAAAAAGTGGAGGTGAGATATTTTAGTCTGGATATGTAAGATGTGTAAACAAGAAGATGCATTCATGCAGTACCCGAGAAAAGACACTGCCACGATGGTAGCATTGTCAATAT
Source organism: Diadema setosum (assembly GCA_033980235.1). Lineage (NCBI taxonomy): Eukaryota > Metazoa > Echinodermata > Echinoidea > Diadematoida > Diadematidae > Diadema > Diadema setosum. The sequence continues at coordinate 49,123,911 of CM067060.1, forward strand.
GCCAGTATACTCCTGGTGGTGAGTCTAGTCTACAAGCAGATGTTTACCCAGCATGTGAGCTGTGAGATTCAACATGCTTGGGTAGCCAGAAGAAACGGTTTGTAAACCGCTGGTCTTGAAGTTCACTGGGCCCTGGCATGCAAGTGTCGCTGCTCGAACTTTTCTTCCAGTGTTTCTCGCTTTGCAGTCCTTCTTGTGGATCAGGAGGAAGTGAGTTTTTAGAACTGTGACTGTGGAAGAGCATTGAAAAGCGTTTGTGGACAATATTCAGCTTAGTTGGATTTTATCTTCAAGGAAGAGAGTGGCTTCAAGGTGAGTACGCAGAATGTGAGGGGAAGTGGCTGTCATACATGACGGAGATGATGTGACTTTAATTGGGCACTGTAGGTAATCGCAGGAACAGAGGCAGATCTGTTGGGTGCATTAATAGTATGAGAGAGAGAGATGATGCTAGGATGGAAGTAAGCAGTCATGTGACATTCACTCTTATGCCGTCTGGCTGGTACATGAATATAATAGTCATTAAAATCAGTTTGCATGGTTTACACGTAGCTTAATTCACTGGGCATGACTGGATTGGATACACTCGTACATAACGGGGCTGTCTGACTTATACTGTGTGTCTTTGGATGGAGGCACATACAGCCGATGTACTGGGCAGGAGAGCTTGATAGTCAAGACCTACTGTTTATGGAAGGTTTTGTGTGTATTTCAACAATGCATTTCGTCTGGGAGAGGGATTATATGCATTGGTTGCCTTGACAAGGATTTATTGTAGACGGCAGTCACTGAACTCCAGTGCACAGAAGTCCCCCAAACATCCCCTCAGCTCACTTGCTCGACTCTTGTTGTGATTTAGTGAGCTGCAGCAACGAAACGAAACCCTTGGCATTCCCCTTGCTTCAAAGGAAAATTGCACAGTGTGACACATTGTTCCGAGCTCTGAAGGTGTTCAGGAATGCATAACATCATCATTGAAAATGATCTTTGCTGAATATTGTCATGTTTCAAATACACAACACATACTCAATTACAAAGGGGAAAAAGATGCCTGAGGCAGTTAAATAAAATTGTTAAAGGTTTATGACCCTATGTTGGATAGAGGAATGTTTTTTTTTGATAAGTTTATCTTAGTTTTTTGCATCTCATGTTACTTACAATTGTATGTAAAGTCAGTGGTTGGATGTTAACACTCATAATGGTTCACACTTGATCTTTCATATTGTGACGTGTATGAGGATAATCAGATATCAGGGATGTCTAGGGGAAGGTTTAACAGTCTGAGACAGCTACTGCAGATTTACAGGCTGACCGGCAAGGGGTTATTAGTAAGGAGGAGACATCACTTGATAATCAGGAATATTTTGGGACACATTGACAGGAATTTTCAAAATAGTTTGAAACCAAGTAGACCTACACTTTGCATGCCAAGTGTGGTGTTTATGTGAAAGTACTTGTGTGAAGAATTTAATTTACAAAGTGATTGTACCATGCAGCAAAGAATAAGACATGATCACTCAGGTGTATGGATGGTTTGCTGTTGTTGGACTTCTATATTTTTTAATAAAATGCAGATTTATATGGATGTCATGGTGCAACAGCTCTTTCACTGGAAAATTAAAGTAATTTCCTCTTCATATGGAGCTTTAGAAACAAAAATCTCTTTGATTTAGTGACTTGTGGACAGAATATTGTATGAATTTTGCAGCAGTCTAGTGTAAAAGTTGACATGGATCAAATGCTGACCCCTTCCTTTCTCTGTCTCAAATGCTTTCATGCACATTTACAGGCCTACTGCATGGCTGGCCCTTTTCTTTCCACTCCATCGAATAATCTCCAACCCCTTGACCATGTGTTTTCCTATTTTTATGTGATTTATTTCTTAATTGCCTGTATCGTTGTTATGAAAGTTATACAGTAATGTGCCGTATTGTACATGCTGAAGTCATGAATAACGCCGAGCACTGTAAATCAAGTGTAATCAGTCATCATGTTAGTGCAGTCAATACTGCTTGAGAACTGTGATTATCAGCGCAGCAAAGCAATTAAAACCTAGCCTCAAGGTCTCTCAGTCCCGCTAATATAGAACAGTGTGTGCAGTTCATTCTCAGCCTCATTTGCATGTCAATGAATTTGAGTTTTGCAGTTGCAGGTAGCGTCTGTGGACAATAGGTGACTAATGGTTGGCATAGTAATGAGGCATGACTTGCAGCTGTCTCTGTTGCACTGCCGGTTACTGCAATCAAGCCAGATACTAGAAATAGGCAGATGCAACAGTCAGGCATCAATTTGCAAAATTTGAAAAAAGAAAAAGGATGTTATTCCTTTCTGTGATGTGGATTGTTATTGATGTGTATAGAATTATATGTAAAGGAGTAGAACTCCTTGTGTGACTGATGGATAGTCAGAGTCAATAGCCACAGTCACACTGGCAAAAGGTCGAGAAGTTTAATATCGCTAGCTGAAGGTATCAAAGTTTCGCCAGTGTGACCACAAACTTCCGATGAAAATTTCTGCTCAAACTAGGGATATTTCCCCACCCCTGCCAAACTTCTTGATCTTTTGCCAGAATGGTAGAAACTAAATCTTTGTGAAGTTTGTCACGTGGTCAGTCCACCACCAGTTTTCAGGCAGTGCCTCAGAAATGCACAACTGTTGTGTTTACAGGTGTTTATTTTTATGTCACAATCACTAGCCATGAGCCGGCATGCTCTTTCTTCTTCCTTGCGCATGCGCACGAATGACCCAAATGTCTTGATCCAAAGATCAAGAAGTCTGGCTGCCAGTGTGAATGGACGACCAATTAAAGATTGCAAAGACTTCATGATCTTAAAGTTCGCAATCTTTTGCCAACGTTTGACCACGGCTAATAAGTGTTTTTAATGGGATTTCTGGGAGGCTTAGAAAAATCTAGATATGAATCTCTAAGTGGATGTTCTGTCTCTGTTGTCACTATTAATATTATATTGACCTCAGAATATGTGTCTTGGTCTCATGGTTGAGCCACAGAACTCTTTACCTTAAGGCGTGGATACTAGAGTATGATTTCCTTTGTCGGAAATAGCAGGAAGTTGTTAGAAGGAATCCCTATCCCTCATTAGAGGGAAGTGCTTGATAATGGAAACATTCAAATGTCAAATCCTGAGCTGGGTCGTGGATGTAAATATTTATTTCAAGAAAATATGGAGTCAACTTGGGTAAGTTTAGTTACAAGAAAAGGAAACAAGTTTATATGCAAGGCAATATCATAGGTGTTGTTAGTAAGATGGTAGGGATACACTGTTAGAAATAAGTGTGCAACCTAAAGGTGCAGTTTGGTCTTTGAAGATGTTTGAACCTAAGTACTGTAAAACTGTGTAGCTGTAAGGACCAGCTCTGTGCAGGGACCAATGAAGACTGCTGCCCTGCCAAAATAGTTCACATGTGATTAGACCTGTGTATGAAGATTACCTGTCTGAGAGGCAACTCATTGTCATGGTCTTACATGACTGGTCTTTATTGACAAGCTTAATTGTTTGGGATATGGTACAATGGAAGTAAGATCATGCAACCCGTCTGGGATTTGGTGTGTAAGGATTTAACCTGTCACAGAATGGTGCACTCCAATAGTCTGGAACACTGTATCATTGAAAGGTCATTGGTACAGCAATACTATCTGTCAGCCAGCATGCATTTATGGAATAGATAATAATACCAATAGTCATGGAAATGTAGGCTCCATTTCATAGAAAGTTGCTATTACAGAACCTCTTGCTGCAATGGCAAAATGACAAGAATCCTGCTTCCAGATTAGCTGTTGCTACAGAAAATTACTATGTCAGCAAGAGTTACTAACGTAACGTCTTTTCCAAAATGAGACCCAAGTCTACTCACGTCCACTCATGCCTCTCTTCAGTCTGTTTCTGAAGGTTCTTATGAAAACAGTGAAAACTGACAATGCTGTAAACACACATACTCGTATGCATGCATGAGCTGAAACCTTCTGTCGTAACATAGTGAATGTACAGTAGAGCAGAACAGCCTTAACATAAAGACATAGTGACCTTGCCACCAGTAATCAAAAGGCAATCAATGACTCAGTGCCCTTCTGCTTCTCATGGAACTCATAGAGGGTTGAATAGAGGAGACAGTCAAAACAACATAGGTTTTTCTCATGATCAGCTCATCAGTGAGATTTAGCCCCATACTGAGCGCATTCATGTGATCCAACTGTGAGAAGGGGAGAGGAGAAAGCTTTGGTTTTGTATACTAGTTATCAGTTCATGATTGAGCATTCCCGTGGATCTAGTTCTCCTAATGAGATGCTAAATGTTAAGACTGGCAATCAAGGCTGCACATTGATTTATTTTACAGCAGACTGACTTCATCAGCTGCATACCAGAGCGCTTTCCTCACTTGACATTTAGAAGGCTTCCGCAACACTGCTCTGCTGCTTTTACACCTCGTGTACTTGCTGTATTACACCATGGAGTAGGCTACAAGGCGGTACTTGAGTAGTGATGCTATTCCGGCAGGGGAAGTCCATTGACCATGACTTTGTGAAACGAGGGGTTGATTATATCACGTAGCATTTGCAGCTGCAGGTCTTCAAGCCAAGGTGTGGCAAGAGTGTAGCCCATGACACGCTGACTGTGGAAATGGTGGAACGAAGGTAACTTTTCAATTCAAGACCCTGCCTCTAGTTACACACAATCTAGAATTTGCAGGGCAGATTCCTGTTTTCCTGTCTGTTATTCATTAGCAGAGTTCTCATCATACATTGTGTATGCCCTACGTGTTACATACATAACACTGTAGTCCGTTATATTTTAAAGATGTTGAGGTAATTTCCAGTTATATTTTACATTTTTTGCATGAGCATTATATGCATGTACAGGTGTTACAGCATTGATGACTAGTTTTATGACCATATTCATTTGTTTTTAATGGTCTTCTGTCTTTAAATTTGTCAGTACTCGGTGTAAGTAATTTTAAATGATTATGAGGTTTGAATCAAGGCAATGGCTCTGCAGTATTTGCGACTTGGAATAACCGTACCACACTGTAGTTCTTTATTTATGTGTGTTCAGTTTTCCTTGCAAAAATGATTGCAGCCCAGATGCTTTTCACCACCCCTATAATACGCAACATAGGGCAACTTAACCATCTTTTGATGTAGTAATGTTACACAATGATATGATACTATTTTATCAAAAGTAGTGATAGTAATACCATAACAGTATTGATGATATTGATAATGGTTACACTGTATGTGTTTTTGTTCTCATCTCTGCTGCTACTGTTGGTATTACTTCATTATCATTATCAATATCATTATGATGATGATGATGATGGCTTATAATCAAAGTTGCAGTAATCATTAGCATTAAAAAAAAATCTGTGTAGTCCATGTTTGTGTAAGCTCACCAAGGAGAAAGAGATTAAAGCACATTTTAATAAAGATGTGATGATTTTTATATAAATAGGGGCCTACATGTACATTATAAATACTGACAGGAGATAGAAGCATAGAGTGCCATTTTGTATTGTCACATTGTACTGCTATAGATATCCAAGAACAAAGATAATGAATTGATAATCAGCTTATAAATGTTGTCCATGTATGTGAGTGAACTGTGATGTCACATGCTTTCTTTTGCAATAGAATTGAATTTAAAATCACCCACTAATGATTATACAAATGTACATGACTTAATAATATATGACTTATATTGCGCTAAATCCACTCTGTAGAGTACTCAAAGCGTACATATTATTACTGTATTACCCTGGTCACTTGTTAGGCGTACATTGTTTCAAACCAGCACTCAACAGTACTTACTCTCTACTCCAATGTAACATAAGGGCTTTTTACACTTGTAAATTTTTGCTTAGTCCCGTACCAACGGTGGGGCTAAGGGGGGGCCTTAGCCCCACCGTTGGTACCGGACTTTCCTTAGCCCACTTTCTGTTTACACTTGTTTTTGCGAAAGTGGGCTAGCCCCACCGATAATCCTGTACTATCTGGCCCTGCAAAATAGCAGGGTTAGCACCGCAATTGCGGTGCCAAGCAAGCGAGTGTAAACAGAACGAAAAAATAATCCGGGGCTAAGCAACGGAGACGAAGTCCGACCCCCACTGACCAATCAGAAACGAGGTAATCAAGTGCTGCCGGTGCGTGCGTGTACTTGTACAGTGCACAGCGTAATCATGAATATTCATGTGGTTTGGAAAGTACGGGGCTAAGAAATATGAGTGTAAAAAGGTCAGTTTTCTCCTTAGCCCAGGAAAAGAGCTTAATACAGGATTTATTTGCGAGTGTAAAAAGCTGAAAAAATTGGTACGGGACTAACAATAGTCCTGGGTCAGAGAAAGTACGGGGTTAAGAAACACAAGTGTAAAAAGGGCTACATTGTATATACTTAGAAGATTCAAGTTTTGTCTTGCGTTAGAATTGTGGTTGTCATGCCCAATGATTCCCTGCTTGTTGGATGATGTACCAGCAAGTTTACAATGTGTTAGACAGGTCTTGCGTGCAGGATACTGTAATGACGGATATCAATGAAATTTGATATAGTGGTGCCATGTGCACCCAATATCTTTGTTGAGCAGGTGATCTGGTAATCTCGATCAAAATACACAAAACCCATACCAGTATGTCAGGAGACAATGCCAGCTCATAAATTTAATGTCCGTCATATTTTAAAGGTCCAACTGTGTAAACTTTGTATTTATACTGTTGTAGACACTACAGGGGTTGCACTTAACTTTTTTATGAACTAGCCAGGCGGACTACTTAGAATCAATTTTGACACTGAAGCAATATTTTGGCTAGCCAGACGGACTAGTAACTTCAGAATTTTACAATTTTTAGCTAGTCCGACATGATTTCGGGTGGCCAATGGCCAGCGGACCATCGCCAATTTTGAACCCTGCACTATAGCTTGACATACACTTTGTAACACCGAATGTTTGTACGTTATTACCGTGAAAATTTACATGTGAGAGAAAGGATTTTAAATAGGTAGTGATACAGAAGGATATACAGTGTAGGCCCTACAAAGTAATCTGTCAATCACATACATTTTGTTTTTTACAGAGCTTTTGACAGAGGATCAAATTTTGACTGTCTGAAAGGTTGATTCTGATGTTTTAGAGGTGTTCTTACCTGGAATCCAGCGAAACTCAAATATGGAAAGCACCTCTGGACTGCTCTAAGCCCAGCATGATTTTAGAAACATGTATGAGAGAAAAAAAAATGATCCAAGTTCATTCTCATGCTTTCCCCCCTAGAAAAGGGAAAAAATGACAACAAACAAAGAAATCATATAGCAGGAAATGTGTTTTAAATCTGTCTTTGCCAATTTGAAAGTACAATGTACTGTAGGCACCTTGGCAGAGACTTGTGACCTTGCTACTTCCTCTCTTTGCTACCTGTATATTGGCCTACTTCGTATGGATGTCTGGACAAATAATACACTTGTAGCCAACCTACTTGTATATATGAGGGCTGGTCAAGTTTCATTGCTGTCTTGTCATTTAATACATTTCTTGATGAGCTGCAGCAGTGCAAACTGATACCATGGAGCACTTTCATTTTGAATGCTTTACATCTTTCAGGTCATGCCATTGACTCATTAAATCACTGATATGGCAATTCCCAAAGAGTTAATGGTCAAGTTTACCTTTGGGAGAAGTGATTTCAAAAATGTTCAAGATATCACATTTGATGCATATGTGTAGGTCTGTTGAATCACAAAACATCCTATACAATTTTCGCGATAAAGCCTAAAATATAAGGAGATATCAGTGTTTTTCTCAATAAACCGTAACTGTATGCGGTTTAGTCTGGAAACATTTTTATTATAACTATTGTTCACATTTTGTGTATCTAACAATGCTTAACATCAATTATACGGATTCACATTTTCACAGTGGTTGTTTCTATCCCTAACTCACATTTTAGAACTATTTCGAGGCACTAATGCTGGGTTTTTGTTTCATCTGCAAATGGTAAATTATGCCTTTAATGTGTGGCACACTGGGTTCCGATAAACAGGTCATACTTGACTCAAGGGGTTGGTCGACTCATGCTTATTGCATGGATACTTGTACATCAAATGCTCTTTTAAAAGTGTTATATTCTGTGTTTTCATTTTTCAAACTAATCAGTAAATATCCAAAATGTAAGCCTGTTGCTATGATTCATTCATAGAAATATTTCCTTTTGATAAGTCCTGTGCCCTGATTTTATTCAGTATATTAAAGCAAACTAATTGAATTGCCTGGCAAAGTGGACTGTTATGAACAGAGGATGTACAAACAAAGACGGTAGTTATTGCGTCTTGATCTTGTTTGTGAATACAAAGGACCATCAACCTGCTTATGAAATCAACATTAGACTTGTGCATTGACAACATCTTTGTATGTGACACATACCACACATTCCATAGATATGACTGATCAAGGTTTCTTCCGCTAACCATGACTTAATGGATTGTTATGGTTTAATGAATGTAATCTCCTCATTCAAGTGAGGCTAGCCAGACAAGCAAAATGAAACATGCCATTCAATGGGTTATAGGCTTCTGTAAATATACCCTGATAATGTTTTTTAATATGACATTGTGATCTGATTCATGATTTTAATCTTGACCTAATGTTCTAGTATTGGGTCTTTATGTCTTGCATACAACCCTTGTTCTTAATGATAGAATGCACTGTAAAACATGATATATTCGCGGCATGAATTTTTCGCGAATTGGAGCCGACGGCATTTTTTGCGGCATGAAATTTTCGCAAACTGCCACTGGCACTCAATGCATTGTGTAGACAAGAAATTTCGCGTGCATTTTAATTTCGAGAATCTTTGCACTTGCGAAATTCGCGAAATTAAAATGCATGCGAACATTCCTTGTTTCACAGTATTCAGACCCTGTCTCTGACTGTGGCTTGTAGCAATCTATCATGTACTGCATGCTGCATGTTCATGCTTGATGAGTTGGTTTTGTATCAGTAAGAACAGGGCAAGTAACATATGAGGTACATGAACCAGCTTTCACCTCAAAACCACAGGCTAAACTAGCTTACCACAGAGAAGTGTGTTAGCAATCATAAAATTCTTCCATGACGCTCATGGGATGTTGGGTAATGTGCATGTGATCTGGTGACCAATCTTTCTTTCAGTCATCTGAAGAAGGGGAAAGGGAAGGGCAGCAGAGGGCCAGGGGGTTCAAAGGGGGCTATTTTTAGGCCTCTGATTGAGTTACATGGTGAGGGGGAAGGGGGGGGGAGTGGGAGGGGGCAAAAGAGGAAAGAGAAAGAAAGGTAAAGGAATCCAGAACATTGATGTGTAGTGACTGACAGGGGGAGTTGGTTGTTGAGTTGAGTTTATGTGTAGTTTAGTGGGGGAGGGGAGGGGCATGAAAGGTTGCTCACTCCCTTTAGAGGTATGACAGTGTGCAGTGGTGAATGGAAAAGGAAGCATGATATTGATGTCATGGGGGGGGGGGGTATATAACTGTTACATTTACCTGTGTGATGCTTGCATGTGCAATTACTTCTACAAATGTGTGATAGTCAAACATAGGTATATTGGTACACATTTGCTCTTCAGTTTGTTGTTATATGCACTGCAAGTAGGTGTACCAGCAGGATAATCAAGAAGGGACATTTTGTATGTCAGCATATTTGTATAAATGGCTGATAAAACTTCTAAAATAGAATGAGCATATAGGGCCTACATGCATTATAGACCACTGAGATGCAGCAGGGCAATGCTTTCTTTTTGTTTTGAATCTTTCTGTTACTCATCCAGTTTATTTATTTGTCTTGAAATGAGAGTATTTGTCACCATTTTTGTAGGAAAAGCAAAAATAATGTTATGAATTCATGGTGTTATTATGCTGATAAAAACATAAATGTTGTAAATTACAACTGACTTGAAATGATGTCTGACAGATTTTATATACTATAGAGGTGATGAGCTGAGACAAACAATGAGATTTGTCAAATTTCTGTGGAATTCTGATCATGGGTGACAAAATAACAAATTATACAATCTGTACTTTTTACCCGTGCCTTGCCATATTTATTATGTACCTTAACCCTAACCCTAACAAACACCTTCTTGTGCAGTTGTGTTGAAGAGGAACAAGCTCTCGACAATCACATGTATTCTATTGTATAATGTGGGATTTCAATTTCAGAGAAGGAATCTCTTCAACTTCATCTTGAATGTACAGCTATACAATGTACAAGTGTACCATTGTCCTCAATGTAGACAGCATCATCAATTTGTCGTAATGGTTCATGTACTTTGTGTTGAGATCTTCCCACGCATAGTTTTTCTTTTTATCATCATTCAACTGGGGTGTCACCATGGATGTTGTCTACCTCAAAGCAAACAAATAGATAAAAAAGCATGAAATACAGCCGCAGGACACTGTTTGCTGTGTGACTGTAATGCTTACAATGGGATTAGTGGAACCAGGATACAGTGGTATTGTGATGTCATCATTGTAAGAGCTCACAGGGAGATGAAAGCAGTGAACTTTAACAAATCTTTTATGTCCAAGAAGTCACACTTGAACACCCCAATTTAATAGGAGAAGAGTAAACTGATTTCGTTTGTGCTCTGCATCATTGAAAACTGTGTGTGTAGGTTCCTTGCTCAGACAAGTTTTTCACCCTGTCATATAAAAGGGTGTGAAACTCTGTGATTTCAGCCTTATTTGCTGGTCAGTCTTCCGGAATGATAACAAGTAATCCTACGGGTAAACATAGGTTTGTGACCTGTGAGAGATTCTCTCATTCCTGTGTGTGTTTGGGTTTCTTTTTTTATGATATTGAAGAGTGTTTTTCTCTGCTAATGAAATGGACATGTTGAATTGAAGACTGCTGTGGCAAATGGGTGTCACAAGAGAGTAGTTTTCAGGCAAACTTTTAAGTGTGGGCTGATATTGTCACTCCTTGGCTGGCTTTAGAATATAGGTGAGGTGTTCAGGAATTCTTTAGATACACACTCAGATGAATGATTAATGATGTGGATTCTCTGAATAGAATGGAACAAAAAGAAGGGGGAAGTCCCTTTGGAATATATACAAGGTTTTGCAAAGTGTATTGTTTTTGATAGTAGTGAAAGACATTTGTATTGCCATATGATTCTTTAATACTTAAAAAAAATCTTTGCCAAGTTTTGAAGTGGTTTTGATGATAAATACCTTGTTTCACTTTTGAATGTGCCTGCATGCATAGTGCTATGAATTTTCTTGAATGGATTTACGCACGCACAAGTCACAATACAGATATTTCTACTTGCGGTTTTAATCATTCACATAAATATGTATACATTCAATGATATCACAACTAGGAAAACATCAGATCTATTTTGGCTTGTAATGCACTGCAGAATGACGTGTGAATGAAACCGATGTTCAGAGTTATGCTGTAGAGAGTGGCAAAGAGCCATTACAAAGGAAGTACACTCGGTGTCCGATACACACGTCCATTGTACTTTTCAGTGAAAGTTGAGTCTTGAAATTCTTTGTTTCGTATCCTGATGGTCTCATAAAGTTTTCAACGTACTGAGTATACATGCGTGAGACAGTGTGACTGGTAGAACCCTTGAAGGAGAAAGTTACATTTGTATTATACTGTAACAGTTGCTAAGTGGGGAGCCACAAGTTTGCATCAGGTTGTAGTTGACAAAAAATGCTTGTCAAAGCACAATTTTCTCCTGCAGAACACAGTACTGTATATACCATATATTTTGTGAGGTCTTTAATTTCACAAATTTTGTGAGTCGGATCCCGTACATGAATTGAACAATACATGTACTTACGTATGAAAATATCAACTATGATCCTGGCATGAGTGCAACGAGCACACACATGTTTCTCCTTTCATTGCTGTACTCCACAATTGCAAATTTAATCACTCATTAAATTGTCGGGAAGTCCCGATTCCTGAAAAATTGGACTCGCTAATGGTGTGTACAGTATGTGAATTTTTATAAATAAACATGTCTTCATATCTTGGCCTGTTGTTACAATACAGTTCTCCATTAAGTTATCACTGTTCATTGGAAATACACAATTTGTCAAAAATTTAAGGGAGTGTTAATCACTTTGTTTTCTTTTAATTATTGTACACATTTTTATAGTTGTGAATTTGCAAATTCCATTGGAATAATAAAAATCTTTTTGAGATTGCCACTGCAATGGAAATGCACAATGTATATGTACAGCTGTACGTATGTTGATGCAGGTGTATTTAGGCTGGCACAAATTGTTCCTTGTATGTAGTAACAAGCAATTCATAATACACTTACATGTCTTGTGTAGTTTGGCCTTTTCTTGTATGCACAAGAGAGATTCTCCCAATGCTGTTACACTTAAAGCTCATAATAAAAGACATCTAATACTCCTTGGGATTAGCCGAATGGACATTTCAGGCTGTGCAACACAATGTATGGATACTTTTTATGTATGGAGGCAGGGCCTTTGTGACAGGCAAGGCAGTGCATTGCAAATCAGTACTTTCGCATTCTTGGAAGGCAGTGTACTGCAAGTCAGTACTTTCACATTCTCAGAAGGTAGTGTACTGCCAGCAGGTACCTTCACATTCTCTGAATGTATGATTCATGTTGATGTTATTGCCCTCTTTCTGTGCAGGAGCCAGTAAGCGTGTTTGGGACTCAGCGGAGGGCAAACCAAAGTAGGCAAGGTGAAATTTGGAGATATTAACAAAGACCCAGAGCCATCCTCAAGCAGACACAAAGATCAGAGTGAGTGGTAATGTATTGAATTTCCATCTCTTCTCCAATATTCATCATCCAATAGTAGAAATCTCTTCCAGTATTCTATTCATATTTGCTTCTACAATATTAGATTTAGCAAGCAGAGAATGCACTTATTATCTGGAAGTCATTTTGTCTCTCTCATTTATTGAACCATTCTCTTTCTTTGTCCACATGGGCACAAGAAAAGAACGAGAAATTAATTCTGCATTTCGAAGTAGGAATTCTTTTTTTGTTCTTTTTTTTTGCTGTGTAGATATAAAGAGAGATAGAGAGAGAGGAAAAAAACAACCTAGACACACAAGCATGAATATTCTGAAAGTCTCAAAAGTTGTCCATTTTATTTCTTGATAATGAATAGAATGGTAATTGTGTTGGAAAGGAAACACAAGATTTTGCCAAGAAAAACTTTGATTTTTCTGGTCATGTTTTGTTCTTGAGGAGTGATGTAAGCCAAAGTTGAGAAGCACATACTATGGAGACATAGAGGGGATTTGTCTCGTTTTAGAAGTTGAATCTGAATGAAGAGAATGATGCATGTATTCCAGAAATACTGTGTCTTTGTACCCTGTATCTTCAATCACTCTAGTATTTCTTTGGAGCCACTGTTATGCAGGTGCACACAGTTTCACAGTTACATGCACTTTCTCTTCTTCTTGGAAAATATTCCCTGTCTGCTCCCAATTCCTGTCAAAAAGATTTCCTGTAAACCTGCAAAGTAATGCAAACCTTTCCAAGTATTGTGCCATCAGAAGGCAACAGAGTAACATGTTATGCAAGGCTGTAATCCAAGACCACTTTTTCCAAAACCAAGTTCACAAACTACCAAATTTTGACACTTCTGCCAGCATCTCAGTATAGGAGATTATCCAGCAGTGTTTTCATACTGCCTGGGATTTGAACCCACAACCTTGTCATCAAGGACCCGGTATTCTAAGATCACGTGGTTGGAATAAATGAAACTGGGATCGGTACCTCGTACCAGACCAAGACCGGGAGAAACTGGGTCAAGAGATGCAGGCCATCACATCCAGCATCTGTCAAAAGTTATGGGTTGTCATGGTGACAGCAGTGAGATCAGAGAATTCCTTTGTAGCTCTCTGTGGCAAGCACTTTCACTCTCTATAATTGTTTTCACACAGATACTGGTAACAACATCTGTGTGATAATATTGCTAATCTGTTAGTTTTGTGTTTTTTGTCATGTCATCCTCCACATTGGATACCTGTGGAAATTTCACGCATAGGCCTACATGTAGATAAACCTGTACAGTGGCACATGCATTGAGGAATATTGCTTCCTTGAAAATGATATATAGGGGAATGAAAAGAATGTATAATGATATGTTAAGAAACAGTTATCATCAATTGCCAAAAACTTTCATAATTCAATAAACTGATATAGATTAAACTAGTTTTCACAGAACCATTCTTGATCCATATGCACTAAATCTGTGTAAATGCACACTTGTGCAAATCTGGTACATATGAGCACATCACTTGCTCACACAGCTAGGCACACTGGATTTTCTGTCCTATTGTTTATCACTAGTGACTTTGACCAATACTTCAGGTTGAGTATTGAATTGGGATGTTTTGGAGCTTTCGTTAATTTAGAGCTATGATTATTCATACATCCTGATTAACATGTCTGAGACATAGCAATTTTTCAGTACTCTTTTGAATAGAGTTTTCAGTTTTACTGGGTGGTATTATTAGGCTGTATAGACACCCAGGATTGAAATATCATACGACTCGGTAGACACTTAATATAACCAGCACATTTGAGTAACAAAGGACATTTTCAATTTGTGTTTCGAAATGTGTAAACTATCTACATTGTAGCTCATGTGTATAGTGGACATTTCCGCTTGGAAAACTTGATCATAGTCTGCAACTAAGTTTAATGCATTGGCTGGCCTAATGAATGAATGTCTGCATGCATTCAAAGGAAGAAAACACAAATAAGTGTGCACAAAAGTCTGTCACTATAGCACAGTCCTTAATTGAAATGTTAACACCATTCAGCATATATGTGGTGATTGCAGATATTATTCCTATGCATCTCAGGTACTTGCTTCAGGTAAAGTAAGGTGACTGTAAGTTCATGTAGTCATACGGAATCATGTGACCCATCGTTGCATTCATAATCTGCCAGCAATCTGAAATTGTAGAGTAGGCCTACCTGCTTCTGAGTTCAATTATAAGTGGACAGACAAATATTAATGGAGATAAGGATAAAACTAATCTTATCTTTTTGTTCTGGTATTTCTAGGGTCCACTGACTTATCAGGGAAGCATGCTGTCGTATTTAGATCTAGCAATCATTTTGGGTCAGGTTGAAATTGTATTTGAAGAGTGTCAAATCAATTTGAGAATGGTCTCATTGAAGTTGAGTCCAGCACAGCGAGTGGGTAGTGGACTTTGAGCCTGATGCTGGGAAAGAAAGATGTCTTGCTTGCATTTCTTTTGACGCTTGTCTTTTAACAGCAGCATTTTGAGTCCATCTCCTTTGACCACTCCCACTGGGGCTGTGGGAGTAAGGTACACCAGATACAGCTGGATCGGGTATCACAAGCCGTGGTGGAGGCTAACGTCGTCTCTCCTACGAGAGATCCCCGACCCGCTCACAAATATGCCCAGTGCACACGTGCGCACGTTTCTTACCCGCTCCGCTGCTTGTTTTCCCAGTGTCCCTTTCAGTCCGGGGCTAGACGCACCCTCCAGGCTCCTCGTACAGCTGCTTGTGTTTCCCACCTCTCAAAAATAGAAAGCATGCAGAGGGCCAGAGGGATAGCCATCCTAAGTTCATCCATCTTGGTGTGAAGAAAACCATCTTGGGGACAAGGTCCTCTAGATGGGGTTCACGTAGCTTTCATATCTCTTCAAATTACATATGTGAGCAGTAAAGGCAGGACATATAACAAATCAAAATGGATCTACATACATTCCACTGAGAAAATGAAACATGTTCACACTGCATTCTTAAGAGTGATTGTTTCGGGTAAAAAAAAAAAATGTGTCTCTGGACTGTAGCTTGCAAGTATTACACTTCCTTGTTGCATGATAACTCTAAAGATTGTAAACTTACTACATTCATCCATAGGAGCTGATAAAGAATTGCTTTAGAACTGTATTTATAAACCAGTAAGGATCTAGCCATCAAAGTTATAATCGAACTTGCGATCGTGTTTTGTGTTTAAAATTTGAAATCTCAAGTCTCCACTTATATCACCTTAAGATCAGACAGGAGTTCAAGGCTATGGACAGACTTGTGGTTGTTTTAAAAATCACTAATAATGGGTTTGTACTAAACTACATACATGTGATCACACTGAAATAGCATGGGTATGGTATATCATTTGTACACTGTATTTACCTCAGTTAATTTCCATGCAACATGGTAGTTTTAATCTTTCTAGCACCTAATCATAAGTATTGGAAAAGAGAACTTTAGATTTCTTGCTCAAGATGATACTAATATGTAGACTCGTACTCATTTGAGGTTTTGCAAATGTATTATTGTAGTGCGGAAAAGCAGCTTGGCAGTTTTGTTAAAGGGAAGGTAAACCCAAAGAGCAATGTGGATTGAGTGAAAGCAGCAACATTAGTAGAACACATCAGTGAAAGTTTGAGAAAAATCGGACAATCGATGCAAAAGTTATGAATTTTTTAAGTTTTGGTGTTGGAACCGCTGGATGAGGAGACTACTAGAGGATATGATGTAAGAGTGGACAACAATACAAAGAAAATATAAAGGATATTCAACAAAAATTTACTTTTCTAGAACTATGAAAGAGCAGTGGACCAACTGCTTTCAGAAAGCAGGGGGAATAATTGCTACCCTTATGGTATGTCAATATCAAGTTGATGGAATTTGTAATTTTCATGAAAAATGGATTTTTGTAGTATTTTCTTTATATTTTCTTGATATTGTAGTCCACTCATACGTCATAACCTCTAGTAGTCTCCTCATCCAGCGGTTCCAACACCAAAACTTTAAAAATTCATAACTTTTGCATCGATTGTCCGATTTTCTTCAAACTTTCACTGATGTGTTCTACTAATGTTGCTGCTTTCACTCAATCCACATTGTTCTTGGGGTTTATCTTCCCTTTAAGTAACTGAGAATTCTGTAGTGTTATACGAAAAGTGTTGGTATTGTTCATATCATAGTTCAATTATACTTGGGTAAGAAAGGTCTGCTTTACAAAACTTTCATGAATTTCCATATAAGTTTGCAAGATGTTTGTAGTGGTCCAAGGTTCTGCAGCTTCAGCATGAAATATGGGAGACAGAGCAGAGAAAAATCACTTAAAATTTGATATATGTGATCAGACTGCAGTACTCCAGGCTTAAGAAATAGGCGTTACTATCGTTTTTTGCACAACTGTACCTTGCAAACTCGGCACCATCCTTCCAGTGGAGCCATTACAGATGTCCACTCCAAAACAGAAGCGCAAAATGATTGAGTATTGTCAGTCTACAAATTGTTCTCTGGCCATCTGGGGACTGGCTTTCTGGGAATGTTTATCTTGAGAATAAACAGCCAGGGCGCCTCCCGCCTCTTGCTTCATCGATCGTGGAACATAAATCTCGTCAATCCTTTGTCAGAGGACAAACACCCTATCCAAGCTACCCATCCAAGGTACCCATCCAAGGTACCCATCTGTGCTCCCAATCCTAATCATCCAGGAAAAACATAAACTCCAAAACATTAAACATAAACCCCAAAACATACCTTCCTTTCTTTTCTTTGTGATGCTGTCTTCTAGTTTCCTTCAAAGATGAAAATGAAGTCTCATATTTTTGAGATGCTCTGCTTTAGTGCAACATATCAAGATAACCTGTTACATACTTGTTATCGGACTGTAGACCATTTAAAAATCTTTAATCTTTCATAAGTCATAGGCATTTACATCTGAAAGTGAGAGGTTTATTTCTCAAGTAGTGATATCCTTTTGTATAATATGTTTTCTGTGGTAGCACTCTGACAATCCGCTTCAATCCGCTCTCCTCATTTCAAGACAACTGGATGATTTACAATCCATGATGGGCAATGAGTTGTGTGCATGAGACTGTGGCAGATGTTGCCATGGTAACACCCACCTCAGCAGTATAAAAGAGGGAGGCTAGCATAGATGCATGCTCTAGATAGTCAAGGTAGCTTTTTCATACGATGTACTTCAGATTGATAAAATCAATAAAGCAGGGATGGGAAGGGGGCTACAAATAAAGCTTGTATGTAAAATGCTGACATCACAACTGCAACCCTTTGTTGAGTTTTTATCATGATTTCCTACTATGAAGAGAATGAGTGACCTTTCATGCTTCCAATGCACACACTGCATGTATTTTCATGAATTCATTATTGAACAGAAAACCTGTGCTTACCCAATCAGTCGCAGTGCATTTCATAATTTCAGGTACAGTAACATTCAACTTGGAAAAAATGGTATCAATAGTTTTGTACTTCAAGTTGTAAAATGTTTTATTGTTTACCATCAATTTAATGTGGAGAGTAATTAATGAAATGTTTAAATTTGTGTGTTTTTTTTGTAATATAAAATCATCAGTTTTTTCCAAATGGCAGTGCCTTTTAAAAAACATACGCAAGAACACAAATGCACAAACTTCTTATATGAGGGATTCTGGTTATAGACTTCTGTATGAATGTATACAAGTGCCAAGTTTATATGAGTTTTACAAGTCAAAATAAGCTTAAAATGAATTCGATTTGCAGTGTACATAATAAAAAGTATACGATTTGAATTTCCATTTATAAGTCATCCAGGACAAAATTTACCCAGTCTTGTCGAAAAGTAATGTAAATAATCATTACAATTTTTTTTTTTTTTTTTTTTTGGGGGGGGGGGGACTCTTAGATTCACAGCAAAGTCATGCAGCAGTAGCTGGATACTCCTATGCAGTTACAAATCTGTAACAATTCACAGAGAGGCAGATTTTCTGTAATTGCATCCTTCTAGCTGTGAACTTCCAATGTGTGCCATCTCCTTGGTGTAGCTTGTCTATTAATTGGGGCACCCAGAAAGGCGGTGGGGAGAACATAATGAGATGGAGTGAGGCACAGACAATAGGTAAACATAGAATCTACTGGTTCCGTGCCTATGATGCCACGGTATGGATGATAAAACTAGCATATATACCAGTCTAGAGAGAGAAGGAGAGGGCAGGGGGAGTTCACCTTGTGATGACTTGGTTTGCTTCGAGCATCTGATTTGTGTAGGGCGCGCTGAAAATGCAAACTTTTGTGCAATATAATGCAGTAATACAGTAATGCCATATTTGTAATTCTGTTATCTAGATGCAGGCTTCCTAGATTGTCGTTAGGGCAATGATTGTTTCCATGTAAATTTCAGGGGATGGTTATCATTGGTCAATGATAGAATAGGATTAGGGGTAGAGAGAGAAAGACCTCGACTTTTTGAGGAGTTACAAATCTTCTTGTTTTTCTTTGCAACTGCATCTCAAGTGTTGTGTTTAGAGCTAGTAGACATTCTTTTTTTTCCTACAAGACACATGAAAACAGAGAAATCATAATTCCATTCTATTTTCCAGCAAAATGAGCAAATATTTGTGTGTCGTGATCATTGCAATTTCATTGAAATTTGCTATCCATTGTATGCCATCTTCATAATCAAAGTTATTGAGAGATTTTTTCAAAGATTTTCTTTGAAGTAAATCTCATGATTATGGGTATTGATGAGGGGAAATTATGGTCATTTCATGCTAATGGCATGATAATTAGCTTTTCTTAGTCCATCTTGTGTTGTATTAGTAGCTTATAGTCTTTCAGACACCCACATTAACAGTTAATGAATGTTTCAAAAGCAGTAGCAACCATCATACATAATTTGATGTCCTTGTTATTCATGCCGATTTCACTCTCTGCGTCAAACAAGGCCAAAGCCTCAGTTTCTCGTGTCAGCTTGACGTAACCTGGGCGAGTAAACCGCAAGCGTGGGTGGATAAAAATTCTCCAGCAATATTTCTGACTATCATCACAATCATTGTGATTCACATGGGAAGAATTTAATGAGAGGGGATCCAAGATGCACCTGATTTGTGGCATCACTCCTGTCACACATCGGTCGTCCATGGAGACCAAAGCCCTCCCTCACACCAACCCTCGATCTACACCCCGATGTCTGCTTGCCCATCCGTGAATCTCTGTGAGAAACAAGCCTGTGACTTGGTCACATGACTGTGTGCCTGCAGAAACACTGATAGGACAGACAAAAACATAAACTCCTTCCTTGATGGAGGTAGTAAAATACTTAAAAATTGTAAATACACACTTTCCAGTAACAGTGCTAATGGTCACTGCCATATCAGTCTTCATAGAAGAAGTAATGATATCATGGTCCAAAATCCCATAATTGTCTTCAAGTTTGAATTCTGTGAAAACTTCCACCATTAGTTTTTTTTTTTTTTTTTAGATCTTAATCTTTCTCTGTTTTACTAATGGCAGCTTGAACATTTGAAGTATTGTAAAAAGTCTTTGGCATTGCTAATTAGGGGTAATTTCAAGAAGGATGTAGGTAAAAGCAGTTATTGAACTTTTAATAATTTGCAAAAGTACCATCAACTTCAAATTCTGACTTATCAGAAGCACTTATATCCCCAATGACTGAAGAGACATAAAAAAAAAACTAAACATACACATACAGTGGATGGAAGAGGGAGCACGTGTCTTGGCAAAGTTCATACTTGCGAGTGATTCAGCAAAGAGGTGGAAATTTTTGAGGCTTTGCATCTAGTGGGACTTTTCTGGAGCAATGATTTCCTGTCTGACTTATTCCTGGCTCTCTGGCATTAGGCCGACATAAATTTAGCAGTGAAGAATAAATTCCCCAGTCTCAAATCACTCTAACTTGTAATATGCACAAGCCTATGGTACAAGTTTTTTTTTATTGATTAAAATTTATTGATTAACTTATTAATGAATTGCCCCACACAGACGTAAAGAGGCACTGATCTAACCATTGTTCTAGTAGTACCTATGACAAAAGAATTCATGGGCATGCATACTTGAGCAAGATTCAAACCTAGCTAAACCTACAACCTCCTGATCACCAGACAGGCTTTTTATCCACTAGACCAACAACAACTCGATGCAAGAACTTTTTCTTTTATTTTTTTTTTACCCCTTCAGCAGCTGTGAGAAAGGTGTCTACGATTTCTTTGAGCGAAGAAAAAGAAAAAAAAAATATCCTGTGCAATTCGATGAGATAATGAAGCTTTATATTGTTGTTTACTGTGAAAAAAAAAAAATCATAATTGAATTGAAACTAAAGTGGAAATCTTTGTTTCTAAACCAGAAATATAATGTGAGAGGTATGTATCATTCACTAACTGCAGAAGAACGGCTATGACGCATCAGTTGTTCAGAATTAGGCTTGAGTAGTGCTGCTGTTAATCACTAAATTAGCTTGATTATACATTCATATGTAGTTAAACTTTTTGTTACACTTGATTTTGAATACTGGTCTCTCACCATATAACATCATTGTAAAGAGCCTTGTTGTGTGGATGTATTGAATAAGTGAATAGAATGATGCTATATTTGTGTTCTGTCTCTGACATCTGCGAAAACAAGTCATAGCCTTTCCTTTCTTTTTCAATATTGTCATTTCTGATGTGAGCCATTTCAAGAGGAAAACAAAATCAAATTGACATCCCTGCCAGATTTTCTTCCTGAGTAAATCCACTCAGAGCAGAAATGAGAACAAAAACCACTAACAGATGGGAAGCGAAATGAGGAAAATTGTTTGTGCATTTTTTTTTTCCAGGGATAGAAGGAACTGTCAGCACTGCTGTACAATGCACAAATCAATGCTGGAGTGCATTAATTTATTTCCTGACATCCTGAACAGGTCTTTGACATTTGGGTTTTTTTTATAGCTTCCTTTTTGTGTGCAACACTACATGATATTTAACATACTCCTGGTTATATCATAATCTAGCATATGCATCCATCCAAAGGATACTTAAATTCTAATTTCTAGCATCCTTTTGTCTATAAAAAGGAAATATATTGTAGTCAAATCCTGGCATTCCTTTACCTTAAAAAATATAAAATTATAAAAAATGACATAATCCTCCTTTCAAGTAATTACAAATCCTATGCTAATGGCGTGATTGCAAAGTGATAGCAGGACTTTGAGAATGCATAAATGTGTTTCACATCTTGTTACATCATCATAGTATGGATGGTTGTGAATTGCAGTGTGAACTTCCCAAGGTTGTAAAATCATATGGATCCTTTTGGTCATCTTTATATCGGTATTATTCGGAAGTTGATGAATTGACCACAACGCCTGAAACAATGTGGAATCTACAAATGTCATTTGTCATTCCACATCTCAAAAGAGCAATGTCCTGTTTTCAGTGTGTTGTGTGACTACAATTTTAGGCTGGTTGCAATCAGTGGTTTGTAAGGAGACTCATTTGTAATCCTGAACAATTCTAGATTTGTGTTTCAGAACCATTGCAATGATTTTTTTTTTTTTGTTAAACGGTAATTGTAAATGTCCTCAATTACACTTTGTAAATACAGCAAACCAGGAGTGAGAAATTAGAAGAATTCAAATGAGGAAATTGAATGATGTCCTGAAAGAGTGTTTATGGCATGTAACTCTAGCATTTGTAGAAAATTGTTGTGTGCATGTGTGTATGTGAAAGACACACTTTTTATATGTTTCTGCACAAGAAACAGAGGTATTAGAGACATTTGAGGTATGGCAGCATTACAGTACACTCTCCATCCAAGACAAAATATTTCATTCTGTCATGCAACAGGAAATTATCTTTTTATCAAACTGATCAAGATATCCATGTAGGTTATGTGTACTCAAGGGTCATTTAGTGGTACTCATGGATGTAATATGGAATGGCCTTTCAAGGACATTCAGCAACATTATACTCATTTCATGTTAAACAACTCTTGTTCATAGGCACATTCCCCACTAATTGTAACCAGGCATTACAATAAACCATACCATTCATCCCTTTAATGCATTTCATTCATCACCATGTATGCAATGATCAATGCATCTTTGCCCATTTGCAGCCATTCACCCATAAATTGCTCAATGAAATCATCCAAGAATGTAAAACAGGCAGATACTAGGCAGGTACATGCATATATACCAAACCTACAAAGTTCTCCAGTTTTGATGAGAGGTACGAAGGGATGAGTCAGGTCCATTCTACCTGAAATAATGATGTGAGTCAGAGCCCTTCTATTTTTAAAAAAGGAAAATAATCCATGCTGAAAATCTGTGCAGCTGGAATTTACCTCCTTGGTAACACAACATGGCCTGATACAGAAGATGTTTAGAAACATAAAAGAAACAAAACAACAAAAAGCTCATATCCTTTGCTCTGAACTTTGGAGGAATGGGGAATGTTTACTACATAATAAATGTAGAAAGAGATTTCAGATAGAAGTGGTAATGAAGAAAAAAAAATGCATGCAGTATATTAACAAACAACAACATGATCTTACTTGAACAAATGGCAATAGTAAGGAGGTATTAGTGGAGACAGTAAGAAAGCTGTCTCATTCACCTGTGATTTTATTACTATACTAGGCTTCTCATAAAGTTTGTATGTGGAATGTCATTCTTTCATTTCACATTATATCTGTGCAAAAATTTCTTCTTCCTGCCTCCCAAGTAAGAGATTTAGGTCTCGTCATCCAAGACTGGAAGTCACATTCTGTATTCATGAGTTGTTGTCTTTTGTGCGAAGCTAATTAATGTCCATTGTTGTAAATGCAAATGAATGAATGGATGAATGATGATAATCAAGTGATCAAATGGCACCTTTGGGCTGTTCCTAACATGCAATATCAACAATGGTTTAAAATACAAACTTCTATGTTTGATTTAGACTAATTTTTTACTGGTTTGCTGCTTATTGGTCTTAGTGTGTTTTTGTGAAAACTCTGCTTAAAAAAAGAAAAGAAAAGAAGAATGATGTCATGTTATGGTGCAGTGTTCAATACAACACAAGATCACTCCATGGACATTTATTAATCCCTCCTTTGCAATGTGGTAAAGGATGTCACCCTTGGATTAGTTTTCTGTCTGAGTGTAGTTGTATTTCACAAGAACACCTGGAAACATGTCACATAACTTTCTTTCATTAGTCAATCTATCACTACTAGTTTTCTAGAGATGTAAGAGAAAAAAAAAAATCCAGTATATGTCCCTCATAATATTTTAATATTCAAGACTGATAGTGCCTCGTCTCGTTACTTTGACGTCTTCCCAGCATCCTTTGCCCTCTCCTGCTGCCACTCAAGCCTGCATTATTCATGGTCGTCGAGAGGCGAGGTCGCAGCTTTTACCCAACTGAATGCGTCCTGTGCACAACCTTTGCCAAGCTTGAGTGCATGCATTCCTGCAGGCTGAGTGAGGCAGAGGCTCCGTCACAGGGTGCCTTGTCCCTCCGTCTTTTTATTAGGAGAACAGGAAGAGAAGAATGAGGAGAAGAAGGAGGAGAGAAAAGAGTGGGAGATAGAAGGATTAAAGATGCTTGATAGATGAATGCAAGATCAGTGCATTCAGAAGCAGAGAGAACTCTCCCTTCTAGAACTACAGGAATATGTCCACTCATTGATGACAAGACTACAAGAGCAATTATTTTTTTTTTAGATCAGATCACATTTATAAGCCATTGCTTGTTTATGCAATCGACAGCATCCTCTTTACGGCAAATATTTTGCGAGGTTTTTATTTTGTGAATTTAGTGAGTCGGGTGCTATTTGTGAATCTAAAGACATCAAATGAAAAATATTGATGCTGATCCCGACATGAATGTGACTTGCGGGCATACATTCTCACCATTCAGTGCTGAACTCCTCGATCGTGAATGTAACCACTCTCGAAATGGTCTGGAAGTCCTGATTCACAAAAAATTAGACTCGCTAAACATGTATACAGAATATGCCATCTCCTGAAGATGACATTTTTTTATCATTATCTTTATTTATTTACTTATTTTTACAAATGCCTTGATATGAATATTACTCAGTGTATGTTCTCTTCAGGGAATGCAATAGACCTAGGTATGTTTTTATGATTTTATACCTCTCACAGTAATGTTATGTTATGTACACATGATAAGAAACAGATGCATAGCTCCAAACACAAGTTACATGTCCAGATTAGAATAAAGATAGATGCAGGATCTCATAATATGTGGAACCTGTTACTACATATCTGATTATTGCTGTGATGGGAAAATCTGACAAAAGTTGTAATAAACTCACATATGTAAAGAAAAAAAGAACCCATAAGAGTTTATGAGTATAGAGAAATAGTGTATGGACAAAATGATGTAGTGAGACACATGAAGGTCAACGGTAGAAATAGGGTCTAAATTCATTTATATTATGGATATGAGATCAGCCAGATTACAAAGTCATGTTTTCCATTTTTTATTTGCTTTATAGTTAACTAGTTTTGCTGCAGGTAGACCAGCAGGAAATTGAATCAGAAGGGTATTATTATGGAAAGCAGGCCTTCTATTCTGCAAATATGAGTATTTTGCTTGAGTAGCGTCAGCAGCGGAGTATGAAGGCAAATCCTACATCACCACAGTAACATGTGCTCATGCTGATTTGACAAATGGAACTTAGTCTTTGATTAAGGCCCTGTATATATTTTGTTGTTTCTATGTTGGCACAGTAGTAATAATCAGTGCTTATTTTTGGCACACCATAACTAAGCAATATCAGTACCCTCAACAATCAGTAAGATCGTATTTATTCCCAAAATTAAACATCACAGATAAATAAGTAGGAAAAATTGTACAGAAGATCCTGAAATGACAAATCTTGCAATTTAATGACTTATGAAGGAAGAATTGCTGGTTAGAAAAAGTTTCATGAAAGTATTTTTTTTTTTTTGTGTGTGTGTGTGTGTGTGTATGAGCAGTAGATACATCACATGTAAGTTAAAATCAAGCAAACTTGGAATTTACCACCTAAAAAAAAAAACCAATAGACAAAACAGATGGCTCATAATCGCAGCCTTAATCAGATGACTAATGCTTAAAGTAACATTAATTTGCTTTTGCTCAAACGTTATATAGCTTACATTTCTTGAATTTGTATGAAGGCATGAAATCTACATGCCTTCTTTTAATATTTACTCATTGTTCTTTCAGTGATGCAGGATTCTTTTTTTCTTTTCTTTTCTGAGAAAAGGTTTAAGCCTATCTATGTAAAGATACAGAATTGCCTGTTCAAAAATAACCACCATGTTGACATTTGTGTTATGTGATTTTTAAAAGCATTTTTATATCGACATGAGCTTCAGTCTGTAGACAAGACTAGTTCACGTAGCCATCTTTGCTTGATCTGTTCAATTAATTGAATGGCTATACCATGGTGTGTAACTGGAGCATTAGCACGTCATGCCTTCAAAAACTTCCTCATAATTGGACAGCAATGCATTATCATGGCAATCAAGCGTTTCTGGAGGAGCCATGTAATTGTAATGGCTGGAAAAACAAATAACAGAACGAAAACCTATCCAAACCAGTTGTAAGTGTATGAGTCAAATTGTCCATTAAGGGATTTTTCTTGGACCCCTTTGTCTTTACCTCTTTTGTGCTGTGTAGTATCTTGCAGTTTTTTGCTCTCTTGCTCTGTTACGTGTCTACACTGTATGTTGTCTTGTCACTTTTGTTGTAAGATGCTAATTGACACTATTTCAGAGTATGCCTGTTATGAGACACAATAGTGTCATGAATAGCAGATATCCTGTAACACTTCTATAAAGGTTAGATTACTGCACACATGACCAAAAGCTCAAGTCTTGGTGTGGTTTTCTATTTCAGGGTAATTCATTTTATAAACAGAAAAATAATGGCAGTGACAATATTATCTTAATTACATACCAGCATCAGTAGACAGTACTGGTATGATGAACTTCTTGAGGAGGGGATTCAAGGCACCGTTTCCTGAAAAGAAACTTCCACATATATTTCATATGATAATTAATATACAATAGATGATTGTGAATTGACAATCATAGCCTTTAAGAACTCTTTTTGTTTTGTAATTGGTGGATTAGGATATTGTTCTAATTACAGTAAGCCTCATCTATGATGAAAACTTGAAAATATTCCGGATACAAGATGTAGAGCTCATCAGTGAACGTTACAGTGTGTTTCTCATTAAGTTGATTGTGATCGTGGTGTAGATCCATCCATCTTTGTGTATAGCAGCCATGCACTGTGAGCTGAACATCTGGTGTTTTCTTTGTGCACAACATTATGTTTATATTTTCAGGAGATGGCTCTTTTTGATGAGAATATGTTTGCACTGGATAACAGACTGTTCAGCATGTTACACTGTGATTCATTTGAATAGATTTTTCACTGCCCTTAAAGGGAAGGTAAACCCAAAGAACAATGTGGATTGAGTGAAAGCAGCAACATTAGTAGAACACATCAATGAAAGTTTGAGGAAAATCGGACAATCGATGCAAAAGTTATGAATTTTTCAAGTTTTGGTGTTGGAACCGCTGGATGAGGAGACTACTAGAGGATATGACGTATGAGTGGACAACAAAAGAAAATATAAAGGAAATTCAACAAAAATTCACTTTTCTAGAATTATGAAAAAACAATGGACCATCCACTTTCAGAAAGCAGGGGGAATAATTGCTACCCTTAACATATATCAATATCAAGTTGATGGAATTTGTAATTTTCATGAAAAATGGATTTTTGCAGAATTTTCTTTATATTTTCTTGGTATTGTTCTTGGGGTTTATCTTCCCTTTAAGATTTATGGCTTAGTGTGGGGATGGGTTGTTCTGATCATAAGGGGAAAGACAAGGTACATAAGACACGTGACATAACAAACTGGTATAAGTCCATTGCCTAGTGGCAACCTTGGAAACTGTGTACAAAGTCTATGACAAATTTAGTATCATGTCGTGAATGGGTTCATTTTGCTCTTTTTGTCTGTTAGGATGGAACCGTGGAAGGTTTGAAGAAAGATTCATTACGTGATGTCACAATGAAAATGGTGCATTAGTGCTACTCTGCACATCTGATATGGCTGACAAACATTCAGAATTCTAATATGCAGGTTCATTGTTTTAACAAGGTGATGTAGTTGATGGAGCAGAAAATATTCAATACCTTTCCTATGAAGCAGGGTACTTGACAAACATAGACTACTGTATATATGTAAAACAGTAGCAGTATGTCAGAGCTTCTTTACTGATGTAATGGAAAACTACTAACATGTTAACAAATATGTGCAGTGTGCTCATGGCCTGGTAGTCTTTAGAATTACATACATTATAACAGTTGTGGTGATGGTGGGGGGGGGGGGGGGTGGTTGAGAATGAGGTAATTATTATCTACTTAGTGCTTCCACACAGCTAATATCCTCACTGCTAGGCAATTATTTTTGCCTTGAGAACATGATTTAATCTCCAGACTTTCTCCAGCACTAAAAGCATGAGAGATGCTGACACTGTTGGCAGTCAGGCAGCTGTGGTAGTAATAGTGCCCTCACCAGTTAAATTTATAATAATAATAATTATAATAGTGGCTACTTGTATGATGCACAGGTCTGTCTTTCAGTACTTATTGTGTTCTGATACAAACTATTAACTATTCATAGCATGATACGCAGGAATGGAGGAGCAATTAAACAACAATTTGAAAAACATAAGGCATGGATGATTAAAAGTTGAATACATGTAGATACATTTTAAATTTTGATTTTAATTCTTTCTGATGTGGAAATTTGGTGAAGGGCCTTGGATAGATTGTTCTATAGTTTTGGGCCTAGAACAAGAAATGGATGATCACCCCATGAGTGTTTCACTTTTGACATATGAAATATAGGTGCATCTGATGAGAAATGTAGATTTCTTGTTGGTTTGTACAGTATAATTGATTATCTCATATGTACAAGACTTTAGCAATCAGTGGAAGAAGAATAGATAGTATGATGTATCAGCAAAAGGATTTTGAAGAAAATTGTTTTGCCTGCTGGGAGCTGGTGAAGAGACCTTACAACTAGCGATATACAAATTGTATGGTCTGATATTTTAGTTGCATTCAAAGGCAAGCTGCAGAATTCTGAAGTCACTGGATTTTAGATACTTTTTTTAAGGTGGTAACCAGCTATATGGCTGTTAGCAACTGTCTGATATTTAAAATGAATAAATGTGGAAATTGAGACTTTCAATGGACTGCAACAGAGAGTAGCTTTTGCTGTGAATGTTCCCCTTGTTGCAATGCCGGCATTTTGAAGACTCAGAGCTTTTGTAAGTTGTCTTTGAAAGTTCACATTTCCCCTATTTGCGACTGTGATTGTATCTATATACAATCATAGCAAGACTTAAAGTGATTGAAACTGTTGTTATATGGTCTAAATTGGTTCACATTTTAATTGAGATGCACTTTAACCTGTAATACATTTTAGGAATAAACTTGTGTAATCGGGGGGGGGGGGGGGGGGGGGCATTTCATAAAGCATTTCGTCCGATATAGGTGTGGGACAAATATGCTCTCAGCCAATCAGATGCAAGGATTTCAGTAGCTTGTAACAGTTTGTCAGAAAATATCCAACCAAACTGCTTCATGAAATGCCCCCCCCCCCCCATCAGTGTGATGGAATAGGTACAAATTTGATGACACTTCCACTTACTGACACACATTTGCCTGGTAATGGGTGTTCGATATGCTCTCATTAAATCTGGGAGTTCCTACTTGATTCAAAATTGTTGAGTGGAGGCTAAAGATGTAATGTGAGCTTCCCAGGTGGTATTTTTACCAGCATATTTTGCAGACAAAAGATTAAGAGAAATAGCCTGTCTGTGTTACCTCAGCGTGACAAGACAACAGACGCCCTTGAAATTGACAGTCTGGAGGGGCTGTTTTGATTGTAGGTTCATTTGAGAGGCGATTAATTTATCACCTGGTTATTACTGCAGGTGATGGATATGTGAAGAAAAACAAAAAGGAGGGGCATATGACACAAGGTATTTTGATATGTATTTGTGTCAACTGGATCCAAGTATATTTGATTTATATTTTATTTTCATGAGATAAATTAAAGCTTTACTAGCTCTGTTGTTTTGGTGGATTGCTTGCTTCTTGGTGCTACAGTATGAGATTTCTGGTCTGCTCTGCATACAGTCATTTTTATTTTCTGGGTGTGTGAAATATTGCTGGAAGATGTTATTGTGTGGATATTTGTATTTTACATGATTGTGAGGAATGCAAGGAACCCTATGAGCAGTTGTGACCTTGAACTTAAAGGGGGGGGGGGGGGGCTGGATTGTAACCCAAGACAGAAATCATACACATACAATGTAGTTAACATTGAATTTCACCCTTGACATGTGTAAAGTTCAGTCCAGCGATCGTTGTACCAGAGATACTATGTAGAATCATGTACAAAGGAGATTGTAGTAGTGTGTTGATGGAGCTAGATTGTAATATGGTAGATGCTAGATGATAATATGAATAATACACGATGCATTATGTGTAGGGTGGCTCTAGATAGTGCAGGCGATTACTCAAAGATGGATAGAGGTGGGAGTTTTCCCCCAGTAGATGACGAAACAAGAGGATGACGCAGTGTCGGTTCCACGTTGTTAGGGACTTTCCAGATTTGCGTCGGCCCTCGTTGTGGATATGTTTTCCAAGAGGCACATGGGACATGACTTTCCTTCATGTAGGACTAGTAGCAGCATAGACTAACTTGAGCTGTTTACCTGACCATGATTTGGCTAGTATTCTATTCAGTGCAAGAGTAAGACAGGTAAGTAGAATGTTTTTGCATGAAAGAGTGTATGGGCAATATTATTATTTAATATTTATATATTCCATTTAGATTAGGTTGATAAATGCCTTTTAACAGACTGTGAAATTGTCATAGCTCTCTTTTTTTTTTGCAATGTAATTCTAATTTTTACTTGTCTAAATGCTTTTATTGCTCTATGTAATATTGCGTGTTCAGTATCCTTTGTGAAAATTTCCATGAAGCAACCATTTTCAGATGAATTCAAGCAAAATGAATTTTGTTTTGTAGCTTGTATTGGTTGCTCCTGATTTCTTCCTTATTTTATCAAAGGTCAAAATTTCTGTAGTGGAGACGGAGTATGAAATTCATAAATGTAGCACTCCAAAGCTGACACAAAGCTTGTATGTACAACCACGCAGTGCCTGTGGCACAAGTTGGATGTGATGCTTTGTATAAACATCACGTACTTGTGTAAACAGCAGTGAGCAGACAAAGAGTGAGAGATGGCAAACAAAGAAAATGACATTGAAGATGCCTTGCCTTCGTGTTTATTCATCTGCTTCCATACATGGGATGTGGAATGGCTGGAGGAGGGGAAAAATGAAAAGACTCTAAATTCCGTCTTTCTTTGAAGTCAGTGTCATGATCGTTAGCACACTGTGCTTACAATGGAGTGTTAGTTTTTCTCTATTCTGCATGATCTTTTGCCATATCAGATAAGATTCTAACAAGTAACAATTTGCATTATATTTGACAAATTATGATGTACAGTGGATATGTGATTACTCTAGTGCTTGTTTTTTCATCCTGAGTAGGTTGGTAATAGTTGTATAGCTGTTAATATGTCTTTGACATGGAAATATTGTTCTGTACAGGATCCATGTTTCTGGTAGAAACATGTGCACGAGTGATTTATGTAGCGTGTGGTATGTTTGTATACATAATATGTACTTCTGAATGAATTTTTATTTGTTCTATATCTTATAGTAGGCAATCCTCTACAGTCATTTCCTTCTAAATTTCATGATAAAGGTACATGTACTGTCATCTTGAGTGGGTGTGGTAAAACTGTAACTCCCCACCTGATCAGCTGGCTAAGCCATTTTCAGATGTGAAGTCTAAATTTTGTGTTGTACTGTTATAGTAATGAATAGATACAGTGGTCTTTTTTTTTTTCCCCCCAGAGATGCTTAATTCATCCGATTTCGATCTTGGAAGAAAAAGTATGCCTCTTTCACATTTAGCAGAGAAGCATTGAGCTGTAACCATCAGGTTATGGACAGACATTATATTCATGAATGACACTTCTATTTCAGACATTTTCAAGTCAGAATGACACTTGTGTGTCAGATGTGTGGTTGCTAAAAGGATTAATTTGACAGATGGCTGTAGATAGAAGAGATTTTAATGGATAGTAGATAGTGCATGTTTCATTCAGTGGTTTGGCTAATCACATACATGGTAGACAAATTACAGTCTTATATTGGGCTCACCAGTCGTTTGCCCAACCTCCGAGTGACTGTAGAATCCTCATTTGGTATGGATTGAAGACAATATAAGTGTGATGGACATTAATGACACCAATGGGGGTTTCTCATCATGGATTGTAAAGAAACAACAAGTTCCTTCAGTCGTATAGGCAGGATAATTTAGAATTGATATCAGAGTATAATTACACCTGTCTTAGCAGGATAATTCAGAATTAATATGTGAGTATGATTATACGCGGCTTATCATCTTGGCTTAATTGTTCCATTTTACATTATATATAACAGAGCTGCTAAGGTGGGATATGTCCCTCTTGTATTTATATATTATCTCTTGGTATAGCTACTTTGTCGTCCCCCCCCCCCCCCCCCCCCCCGGTTAGACAGTGTGTAGAATAATACAAGTCATCACTATGGCTTGTATGAAGTCTTTTAAAGTTTTGTTAGAAGCAGTGAATCTCACATAGAGTCACTTTTGACAGAGTTTCTGTGAGGAAGAAAAATGATGATATTTATACAAACAGAATGTGGAGAGTTGATGTAATTGTCTAAAATATTAGTTTAAGTTTTAGTTATCCCTGTCTTCATTCTGTATCTCACTTTTCCTCTATCCACACACAAATACTTGTAAAAAGCTGGTACACATGTGTTCTTTGTGTTTGCCTTTTCCTGTGATCATGTTGTATTCCTGTGTGTAATACCTTCAGCTTATCGTAAATTGGTGATAAGTCTGATACAATTATTGTTATCAGTGCAGACTGACCGCATTAATTGATTAATACAGCGTCACTTCTAGCAAGTCTGAACCAGTGGTGTGAGTGGTAGTAAAGCACAGTGCAAGATGCCACAAAGGCAATTGCTCTCTCTGGTAGAAAAACTTGATTTCACTGTTGGGCAAGTGAAATCAATTGTCTCTTGCCTTTTTAAAGTGTGGCACCCTTGCCCAAATGTCCCTTGGGACAAGTGGAAGAAATAGCTTTTGTAATGTCTGGCATTTGTAGACGATGTTCATTGTATTCTTGAGACATTCTACGATTGGATCTAGGTATTAATAATGTCAGTGTGATAGTGTTCCCTGTGTCATCATTTGGATAGGTTCTACCTCATTCTACCACATGCAATGACTAAATTTCTTTCCTTTTTTTAATTCATTGCCTGCTGCAAAACAGTTTTTCAGTCATTTCTGCGACCATAATGGTATAAGATTCTGCCGCATGCAATAATCCATGGTCAAGTGGATGTACATTGCGTGTACACATATTTTAGTCATCAGCATGCAGAGTCTGACATGATAGTCTTCATTCAGACAATGTGGAGTGATATTTTATTTATTTATTTATTTATTTTTATTGTTAATTGCTGCAGGTAATAGTGTTGTTTTATATACAATCCCTCTGTCAGGGCAGTGTACCAGCGTCAACCAGATACAGGATTCATTAACAAGCTTTTCAATGTCATACAACTTACCATTTACGGCATGAGCTATAATGTATTATGAATGACAATGTTTGTTTTATAAAATATATTCACACTTTATGGAGAAAGATATGATACTTGATTACACCAAGTTATAGATGATGAGTAAATAATAAAAATGCAGTCGAACCTGTCTTAGCAGCTACCTGCCATATACAGCCACTAATAACTATTCCCTCTCAGAGAAAAGGCATGTTAAAGAACCTTTCTATAGCGGCCACCTGTCTATAATGGCCACTTTTTCATTTCTCTTTGGTGGCCACACTATAGGCAGGTTTTAATGTATTTCCAGGAAGCCTACAGTAGCTGATGTTAGCAATATCAATTAGTGTTAGTGTTTGTGGGCGGTAAAAGAAAATGAAATAATAAATAAAACAACCTCCAAAACCCTTGATCTCATAATTTGCAGGAAGTGTGGTATGTGGTGTATCACTCTTTCTCTGAAATTATTATTTGTGGTTTGCTACATCTATATCCTGTGTACTGAGTTAAAGAATATTCTGTATCAGCCATTGCTAACACGTCAGCAAACAGTGCAGTTATTAATGTCAACATTTAGTTTAATAGCTAATAGATGATAAAATCAAGTGTGGATATCAAGGGGATCTTAACAAGAAATTTGACTCACATGAAGAAAAGCCAATTTTCATTATTATATAAGGGCCTGTTGGGTCATGGATCCAAACTTAATCATTGGAAGCTATCTTCAAAATGCAACTTAGTTCTCTTGTATTTTTTATTTTTTTATTTTTTATTTATTTATTTATTTATTTTTTTTTTTTTGGGGGGGGAGGGGATGTGTACTTGCTATTGACAAAACGTCCATACAGTATTATTTCTGTGAATGAGGCAATGAAAACATCAAATTTGTAGATCATTTTTATATAATACATAGTGCATACTAATATTGGAGGGAGACAAAACTACACACTGTTTGAACAGTCTGCCAGCAGAATGTAGCTGCATGCATATATCCTGGTACGCTAGCTTGAGCTACACATTTATAGCAGAGCATGAATGTACGACTCTAATATGCTGTACTTCTTTATAAAAGCCAAGGGACTTGTAGTTTTTGTCAACAAAGCACCCACAATAATGTAGAAGTACCTGGATATCATTAACATGGCAAAAAAAAAAAAAAAACCTTTTATATATTATTTTGTCCTTCCTGTACAGGGCCAGTCAAAACAGCCTTGTGTGTTTTGAAATCCTGCCGTCTCAATTCTCAGTTTGCAATGTCAATCCAAACCATACATCAGCGTTTCCCTTTGCATATTTCTGGAGCCATTTCCCTTTTTTTTCATGCCAGAAACGATATGTTGATTTCGTGCAACCATGCCGTTTGTATTCATACAGCTTCTATTGTGCTTGTAACCTTTTAGAAATGACACACTTTCTTGTGCGTTCTCGCTAAATCTAAAAACTACTAATCATAACAATGGAAGCCCAACCTCGACTGCAAGTATTTGCTTTCATGGAAAGCTCATTTATCATATGTGAAAAGCAAACCTCCAGCAGCTAATATGTGATATAATTGTAACATTCCTTTGCCATGAGTATGCTGGAGAACAAAAAAAAATCCCCCAGTGGTGTAAACAGGAGCAGACGGTGTACAGTGACAAAGCGTTCTGATAGAACAGCTCATTTGTTCAGTTCACATGACAATTCTTGTCTTTTCATTTGGAAAATGAAAACCTATCAGCCTTATTTATGATTTTAACTTCCTTTTATGAGAGATCATGTCTATCTCATTCATGTGCTAGAATCATTAGATTAGTACCAGAGGTGTTGTGATGCTGTACAATAATGACAGAACTAGCCCCTTTTTGTTGTGCCTGAGATGGCAAACAGGGATGAGAAGACATCAGCATTCATAGGTTATGAATAGACAGAATGCAGTATGAACTGCACCTATGTATATCTTGCTGTTGTGTATGCAGTTCTGTTCTCCCGTTTCGACAAAATAATGGTGCACTGATGTAGAGGCTGTTGCCTGCCACTGGGTTGGAGTCTGTTTGGCATGGAGAACCGAGGCTAGGCTTGCCGGGTATTCACAAAGAGCGCACTGCCATGTACAATGTTGGCCTTTATTTGCAGGCGGCTCAAATTTGTTCCAATCCAACACCCACAAAGGCTGGTGTCTCTTCCCTCATTGTACAACCAGTGTCTAGACAGGTTCGATGAATGGGGCTACAAGTAGAGTGGAGAGTCGTGGTCTGCCAACACTGCAAACAATTCAGAGCACGACAGGACAGCATTCGTAGCGACGATAGGGCAGTATTCATAGCGACGATAGTGAGGGATTATGGTCCACCTGTGGTGAAACAGAACAGAAAATCGTCTCCCAATGCAGACTCTGTATTAAAGGACAAGTTCACCTTCATAAACATAAGGATTGAGAGAATGCAGCAATATTAGTAGAACACATCAGTGAAAGTTTGAGGAAAATTGGACAATCGATGCAAAAGTTATGAATTTTTAAAATGTTTGTGTTGGAACCGCTGGATGAGGAGACTACTAAGGCTCCTGATGTCATATGAGTACAACAGTATAAAGAAAATGTAAAGAAAATTCAACATATTTTCACTTTTTTCGCATAATAAAAGAGCACTTGACTTGCCTCTTTCTAAAGGCAATGGGAATAATATTACCCATAACATATGTCAGTAACGAGTCAAAGGAAAGTGTACTTTTTTCAAAAGATGAAATTTTGTGAAATTCTCTTTATGGGCAATTCCGCAGTTAGGTGGACATGACATGGATAAAAGAAATGTGCCTCTTTATTTTACCCTTTGATCTAGGTATCAACTAATGCCATGGATGTTCACCAATCATTAGGGTCTTTCAAATTCAGTAGATTTTATTTTTCGTCTTTATTGATTTTGCGAGATCTAAAACCATCATTTAAAATGTACATGTGGGACTGGGGACGCTGAAATTCACTTAAATGCAAATTACAGTGGGTTCCTTTGAAATTTTTTCCTCAGAGTTTTGCTAAAGGGTAAAAGATGAATACATTT
Organism: Diadema setosum; assembly: GCA_033980235.1. Classification (NCBI taxonomy): domain Eukaryota; kingdom Metazoa; phylum Echinodermata; class Echinoidea; order Diadematoida; family Diadematidae; genus Diadema; species Diadema setosum. The sequence goes on from CM067060.1 coordinate 49,160,486, forward strand.
AAATACTCCAGAAGTCATGTGACATTTTGTCAATTACAAAAGGGTAAAATTACCTGCGGAATTACTCCGGACAAATGTAACGTTACTAACCGTAACGTTACTAACCATGCTTTTGGGGGTCTAGCTAAAAAATTATCGGTCGAACTGCTAAAGGAATTTGCATGAACATTTGTCATGATGCAATAATTGAAATTAATGCAACACTTTGTTTGAAGTAACTTGAATTTTTGCACACTTTTTGTTACAAGACATTGATTTTTTTGTCATGTCCTTTTTTCGTAACGTTACTAACCAGCCCTTTAAGTTGCTATAGCAATTCTAATATTTCTTGGATTGTGTTCATTCTTTTCTGTATCATAAACCTGGGAAGGATGAACATGTTTTTGACATAATTTTGACTTGAAATGAATAAATGGTAATTTAGTGGTAAAAACAAATATCTAAATTTGTTCAAATGTAACGTTACTAACCGCGGAATTGCCCTTATATTTTCCTTATATTGTTGTACGCATGTGACATCATACACTGCAGTAGTCTTCTCATCCAGCGGTGACTGCACAAAAACTTTAAAAATTCATAACTTTTGAACGGATTGTCCGATTTTCCTCAAACTTTCAATGATGTGTTCTACTTATATTGCTACATTCTCTCAATCCTTATGTTAATGAAGGTGAACTTGTCCTTTAAAGGACATTTCCAGATGATTTTCGGACTTAAGCATTTGAAAATCTATTAATTGGTTATACTGGGTACAGAGTTTCAGAATGTATAGTGATTGCTCAAAAGCCCTGTTGGGCACAAAATCTTCTTATAGGAAGTAGTTTGATATTATGTGCTAAAATCCTAGCTTGTTCTTGGCATGGCATCTGATTGGTTTGGTTTTTTTATTGCAACAAGGGGAAATAGCAAATATTTCCTTCTTCGAGGAACAGACACCAGCAACCTGGAATCTTGTCAAGTCAAATGTTTTACCAGGTCTTCCTTGTTAAATCAAAACATATTTCTAGAGTTCAAAAACATCGATCCATTGTTCAAAAACATGTTACCAGGTACATTCCAGCTAGAGAGGAAGAAGAAGTTGCCATGAAAATAAACATTGCAGAATAAAGCCACGTTTTTGTCATGCTAGTGGAGAACATCACTCTATTACAGACCAGTTTGCAGTTAGGAATTGGTCAAATGACCCCAAATTTTAAGCCACTGAAACAAAACAGTTGTAAAGCTAGTTAGTAAGGCTATTTAGTAAAGCTAGTTAGTAAAGCTAGTTATCACTCACTTGCATGATCCACCTTTTTTTTTTCACGAAGAAATTTTATTCACTTAAACATTCAGGTGTACAAAATAAATGTCACATACAATACATGATCCAACTTGCGTATGTTTTTTTTTCCCTTAAATCTTAAAAATTGTAAATAAACCATTCAGGTGTTGTCCATGGCATTGCTCATTACTTCCCTCTTTCTCTTTGTAAAATCCCATTTACACTGCCAGGCCAGGCCCCAAATGCGGTACTCGGCCGCAATATGTGTATTTACACCAACCAAAGATTTGCGGCAGCCTTGATGAAATTATGTCAATATTTTGTCATGGTAGCACTCTCCTTGTAACTCCAATCTGGCTTATGCAGCTGTCATTTGTATGACGCACCTCCTGACCCCCGGGATAGGTGCGTCAAAGTACCAATGTGCCTCATACCTTTTAGGTACCATGACGTACCTTTCGTCACAAAAAGTGACACACCTCTATGAGACATTGACGCATTAACCAGTCAAAATGGTGACGCACCTCTTCGTGAAAATGACTGACCCTTTACGCACATGTTATTCGCGGTACGTACCAGACTGGAATGCTGCAGAGCTCTGAATGATCATAGAAAAGTGTGCGCTCTCGCAATTCGCTGCCTGCGGACTGTGTACACCGAACGGAACTTGGCTGTACACTGTTACTAGCCAGCTGCCACTACACTACAGTACCCTGTTTCGATTTGAGTTGGGGTAGAAGCGTTCCGTTGTGCAATGTCTGCTTCTTTTTCTCTTCTTCTTTATCCGCTTGTCCCTTGCCTCCCAAGTACAAAATGATTTTTAGAGTGCTGTGTGTGTTTTTGTAACGTTATTGCATTATTTTTCTGCAAGGAAGAGGTGAGTTTCTGTTCGTGTATTGATGTGCACTGAGTCTGCAGTAGATGTGCAGGTGAAAAGCGTTCGAACTTTCTTTCCCCGAGTATCGTGGAAACTCGATGTAGATCTATTTCTAGGCCTATCAAAGGAGATCTCATATAACAGAATACTTAGAACAAACTATTTTCCGGTCAAAATGAATTGATTTCCTTTGTTTTGTATCGTTTATTGACTTGATCCTAAAGATCTCGTCGCAATAACGAGTTTCCAATGTGTATTTATTTTCGCGTAGCTTTCGGTGCTGTAAACTTTGCTAGGGCCTAAGCCTACTACTAAACTTACCGTTCTCCACTGTCGTTTCTCACACCTCGTTTGGTACGATTTCTTCCATTTTATATCACTTTATCCGTTCCCTTTATACTTTGAAGTATTTGACGTAATTTTTTCAAGTGTCTCGCACTGCTATTTTCGTAACGGCGATTTCTCCGCTTTGCTGCAATACTTTTTCGAATCGAAGCAACGAAGTTTGATACCAACCGCTTTAGTGTGCCGTGTGTTGTCTTTTCTAAATATTTGTGTTGTTGGGAGGTGTTGATACTTTGTATTTGTTATCTATTTTCCTAGGTGTTTATCTCGAGGGACTATGCGTGTTTCTTAATGTTGATAGGAAAAGGCTAAAATGGTCTGAGTGATGTCTGATGGTGATGATGATAACTATGCTGGTGTAAAAAGACGGCTTACTGTGAATGCTGAGCGTACGTGTCGTTGGTTTCATTTCACTTTCCCTCTTATTCTTCTTCCCCCTTACTCTTCTTTTCCTTCCCAAGAATGATAAAAAAAGAAATTACATACACCTCACAACAAAATAGAACCACGTGCTACCAACCTTCGTAAAGTTAAATCTAAATGTTCAATATCAGCAAAGAAGAAGGGGAAAGCACGAATGACAACAAATTAGAGCGAAGAGATTGTTTTACATGCAGTCTCTTCGGCTCGAAGAAACTTGACACCCCACCCCTCTCCCCTTGTGGAAATTTCCACAAAAGCAGGTGCCACACCCAGATGCGTGCCAGACGAAAGAATGCGCGCACTGGAATAAACAGCGTGTAAATATCCTGGAAATATCAATCGAAGAACCAGCTCATTAGTTGAATTAAAGGAATCATTGCAAAGATATCGTGATTCTATAGCCTTTCTTTTGGCGCATAGTAGGAAACATCAAACAGTCGAATATAGTGTACTTGATCGAATATCTTATGTTCCCTGAACAATAAAAAAAGATCGATTAATCAGTCAATTAAAAATGCAATCACAGAAATACTTAAAAGGTCTCGTATGCCCAGAGAAATTCACTACGAGTAGGTTCAATGAGATGCAGTCATCACCTGGTTAGACAGCAAAATCATGACAACTAATTTCAGTTCACGCTCATCATATTACTGCTTATTACTTTATCAAAGTTTTGGCTATCAACATTCGTTCGTAGGTGTTTTTTGTTTGTTTGTATGTTTTTCCTCGTGAAAGACGTAATGATTTCTTCGTATCGAACGTAGACTGCATGTTTACCGTTTATCCAAACAGTAGGCGCCTATAGGCGTACTTTCTGAATATATTCAGAAATTTCTATCAACATTTTTAATATATAACAAGACTCCCAAATACCAGTTGAAAAAATTATGAAATCGAATTTTTGAGATATGAACAGCAACAACAACAACAAAAAAATAAATAAAAATGCGTAGGAAAAAACCACTTCAACTTCGAATGACTTCGAATTTCTCAAAACCGTTCCCTAGTTCATGGACATCCCATAGAAACGCGTGTTTTGATATACACATTGCTATGGCATGTCCTCGAACTATCTATAGCTTCGCGAAACTACGGCCTGATGGCCACAGTAATTTTTTCCGTATTTTGAACCCTCCCGCCTCCCCTTCCCCGATTCGAAAACAGCTTGATTGAAGCCCCTGCCTATTTAAACACGAACCTTATTAAACCCCAAGTTAGGTACATGGTTTATATGGCTAGTGTTTAAATAAAATTTACTATTTTAAGTTAATATAGGTTTTAATAGATTCTCAGTAGTTTCATAATCGTTTGTATGTGTTTTGCGGCCTGGCCTTACTGTCATGCCTCGTCTTCTGTATGTACGCCTGTATACTGTATACGTGTACCACATAGTCCACATCACGCACGAGGTTTTGCTGCAGATTCCACGGTCGACGGTCGATGCTACTACACTACAGTGAATGCGATTGAAGGATAGCGAGCTTCGCGATGCCGCGGGCTGTATGTGATTTTAATCACAAATCGTGTTTGGTAGTGTGGTTTTGGAGCAAATTTGTGCTCAAACTTTCTGAAAAGACCTTTAGTCTGACATCAGATAGAAAAAGAAGACATACGAGAATGAAGTGAGTATCAGTATGTTATAATAAAACTGAATGAAAATTGTGTCATTTTCGCGTTTTCAGGAGCCGGTGAATTCGGCCGGCTCGCGATCGCGAGTTTATTTTATTCTGTTACGGAGGGATACCATGCAAGAAGCCTCGTAAAATTACATGACGGTCCTATTAACGAACCTTTTGACACACTCTGGTTAAATGACCGACTATGACGCACATAATGGGTCAAGTTGTGACGGACATTTTGCTCCCGTGACGGTACCAAGCGTCATCAAATTGGTGGTACTTGACGCGACCATGACGCACCTTTCCCGGGGGTCAAGAGGTGCGTCATACAAATGACAGCTGCATTATTGTGTGTCGCTCCACTCATCTATTGCATCAAACATAGGATTAACATCTGCACAAGTGACTTCGTTCATCTTTATCTGTGAAAACATAAGAAACCAAACAGGAAAAAAAAAATGTTTAGTTTTGACCACAGTTGATTATGACTTGCACAATATCATTTTTTTACATTGTGCCAGTGCAATAGTGGTTTACCTGAAACTGGATATGCGTCCTCGAGCCAGACAGTTTACTTAAAGGAGTGACATTTCCTAAGTGGCGATCAGGTTGGCTTTTTGTAGTGTCCGCCACAAGTACCTTCTTCAGACATTTTTTTCTTTCTTTCTGTCTTTTTTTTTGGGGGGGGGGGTGGGGGGGTAGGATGTCTGTTATCATTATTATTGTGGTTCATTCACTTCATGGTTTGCCAAAGGGCAGTTGGTCATTCTACTTTCCAAGACAGAGACTTTGTCAAAAGTTGCTGGTAAATGAGGGAATCCTGAAGAGGGTCTATGACCCATCCATGTCATATCAAGACTAGATCATCTCAGACTTGCAGCTGATTTGCTCCATGACAACTTACCACGTCTAATCTTTGATGGTCTGTTGCAACTTATCCTGGTACTCTGTACATCTAAGGGCTAATGTCTTGGCCACCAAGAGCAAGGCTGTGAAACCTGTGTCAGGTTTCATATGATTCTTCATCCACCCCTCGTATCATTCAATTAGGTCAGGTAGATAAATGTAGAAGATAAATGACTTCATTCAGCTATTCCTTTGCCAAATAGAAATTCAGTTTGATTCTTTGCTATTACTTTCAGATTTTAGTTTTGTACGAAACAAGTCAATATACTCAGTCAACAGTATTTCCATATTTGTCTTTGGACAGTTTGTAATGGTTCAAGGTAGATCTATCTGTGGATCATATTCAAAACAGAGAAACAAACTTCAGTATATAGGACCATGGTGTACAATACAAGTCCAGTGTTGTTTATGAGAAGGCGGTTACAAAGTGCACGGCATGGGTATATCACTTTTAATCCAATTTGTGTTTTTTTGCTGTGTAAATCACATGCACTTGTATAAGACAAGGGGAAAAATGACCAAATGCAATCTTTTGACTTGTATCCAGGCCATGATGCCACGCTTGGCATGACTGATAAAGATTGATTTCTTTATCCTGTTTAGTATTTGGGTCAATTAATTTGTCTACCATCTACATGAGAGGTCATTATTTCTCAGTAACTGTTTGTTTTTTTTTTCACAGCACTTTGAAACTACGTAATTGTGTATTCTTTCTGTAACACTTCTCTCCTGTACACACTCGAAAGTGTATGCTCTTCTGCCAGTGTAAGCATAGATTTCACTTCATCTTCTTGATTAAAAAATGATACGTGTTTGCCGATTCCGCCTCTTGTGGTTCTAACTTAAACTTGTCAGAGAGAACATCCTTCTCACTAGAGAGATAACCAACTCTGTTTCATCTCCGATCAGTATTTGACCTGGTGTTGTATTTCTTCCCTTTATTTACAGGTGTGACTGATTTTGGTATCAGTAGGAAGAGAGCGGAGACTTTCTAGCGGTCTGTTTGTTCTGTACATCGCTGGGAGTGACAAGGATCCTGGGCTGGAGACCTGCATCAGTCTGCCATCAACATCAGCATCAGTTCCGGTTGGCATAGCAACGTGTGAGGTAAGGGTCACATCTCCTTGTGTTCTCCACTGACAGGAGGTGAGCTGGGAGCCCAGTGGGGGGAGCCCAGTGGGGGGAGCCCAGTGGGGCGTGTAATGATGGTGTCCTCAGATTCCCACGGGTGAGGTCAGGGAAAGACTTGTTTGGTCTGGGGGGCTAGTCTTGGTGTTCCATACTCCAAAGAATTACACAAACCCAATACTGTAAAACCAGAAATTTTTGCAGTCATTTTGATCATGTGAATTTCGCGAGAGCCAAGATTTTACAAAAACTAAATGCATGCGAAAGTTCTTGTCTATCATTGTAAGCATGGATGTTAGTGGCAATTCGCAAAAATTTCATGCCACAAAAATAACTTGCTTTACAAAATGTGAATGTGATTCAAAAGTGGGATATAATTTCTGTATTAAAAACATCAGGAAAAATAAGGCAAGATGAAATAATTGGACCATATGAAGTTAGCTTGGAATTAGTTGAAAATTTTAAATGGTGATAATGATGGTTCTTGTGTTAATTCCAGGTATATTTGTTAAGGTATGGATCTTGGTTTTATTTCCCATGCACTTTCCCTATGGTATATAAAAGTTAGTGCACTTAAAGGAATGTCAGAAGTCATAGTAACATATGTTCTGCAATGTACTGTATCTTACAGTGCACAGCAACAATATGGGAATCCTTCCTGGTGAAAAAGAATAAGAAAAAGAAGAAGAAGAAGAAGAAAAGTGAAGGAGAAGAAAAAAACCCCACAAAACAAAGTGAAGACATAGATTTGAGGGAAGAATGCCTTCTTTTGTGTGGGCGCACCTATTAGCCTACAAACCATGCTGTGTCAGACAGACTGACAGGTTAGGAAGGAACAAAGATGCATACCTGAGGCCATGTGGATGTAATGAGGCGTGCTTCTGAAAAGGAGAAAATAATCAGTGCTGGCTCCCAGGCCTGCACTTTTTAGCAGGTGTAATTTGTGTTTTATGTAGGGACGGCATAGTGCCTATAGGGATAGTTCCCCCCCTTTTTTTTTTTCAGATGCCGCAGCTCAAGGAAATTTTTGATGGCACAGTTGCTCCGTGATTCAAGGGTCATGAATAATTTTGATTAGAATTTCGGCTTGTCAAACCTCGATTTCCTTGGAAAGAGAGCTATTCATGGCCAGTCATCTATGCATGAGTTCATACAGTAGACTCTGACGTGCCCTCAAATGTGTTTGTACAGGTTCCAGGGACGAATTGAAGTTTACCCTTAGGCAACCAGTTGATCTAGACCTACATATTTCAGTGTGCTTGTGTGTGTAGTCAGTAGGTAGGTTTACATTGCACAGATTTGTAATGCCTTTATGGTCTTCAAGTAAAGCCATATCTCAAGAGTATCTTATAGATATTAGATATGCATTATTTGTTTAATCAAAGATTTGCATATACCATGAGACATTACACACAGTTTCATTATTAGCTATTCACATTTTGGTCCAGTATGAAAATTCTACTTATAAAAGTGATGCATGGATATAGAGTTAGTGATAAAATAATAAGTAGGGCATGTAAGACATTGATCAGTTATGGCTAACAAGTGAGAGATGGATTAATGGATGGATAGATAGATAGACAGATAGAATGATAGGATAGAGGGATAGATAGATAGACAGATAGAATGATAGGATAGAGGGAGAGATAGACATACATAGATACACACACACAGAAACACGCACACACAGATTTGTTTCTGTATCATCCAAATATCTGTTTGTCTAACCATTTAGCTAAAGTGAAACTTGCCACTAACATTCACATTCCATGGAACTAGTAGATCTTTGCAGGTTTTTCTCTGTCAAAGAAATGTGAATAAACAAAAACGCATCCCTGCATCCTGATCGACTGTGTATTCATGGTTCACTTGAGTTCCATAGAACACATAATCAATACCATTAGCCTTTAAGGAATTCCTGGAATAGAAGATTTAATTCCCAGGTGATTTGTACAGAGTCTTCACTCCCCTTTGCATCAATTGTATGAAGATAGTAAGAAGGGAAAGTTTGAAAGTTTATCAGTCAATGTCCTGGAGTTATCTGGAATGGTGTGACTCTCCTGACAACCATCATTCATCTCAGTCACAGTTTCATTTTTCTAGTCTTCTGTCTCATTTATCAGTGCATTAGATCATTGTTATAAATCAAGACTTTCTCCTTCTATGGTTTGGATTGACAGTGTCAGTAGTATATTTGTCCCTCATTAATCTCTGTGTGGTCTTCTTTGTCATCAGTGATTGTCTATTCCTGTGACTGTTTCAGAAGACTACTTTGGTTGTGATATTTTTTCCTCTCCCACAGGCATTGTTCAAATGGCGTTTTAGTTTGTAGGCGTTCTATTATTTTCTGTCTTGCTTCAGTGTTTTTAATATTCTGTTCCTTGTATTCTGAGAAAAGCTGTCTCAAGAATGTAATTACTCCTCTCGCACTCATTTTATTCTCCATAGCTTTAAAAAATACATCACAAGTCTATTCATAGTTGTCTGCATGATGTATTCATGTGCTCCTTTTCTGTGATACATTTCTGATGGACCCTGAAACACCTCCCCCCCCCCATGTGGACTTTTTTGTTTGTTTCTTTAACTCTTAGAATGGATGTGGTAATCACCTATTACTACTCCATCTTGTTTGGTGTAACAGTCATCACATTATCAAATGCAGAAGTCTTGTTTCTCTGGGATGTCCCTAAACACAGTCTCTGATCTCTTTACCATGAGGCCCTGAATTCAAACGGGCTCATGAGGATACCGATACATCATCACGTTTCTTGTTTCTTTTGTTTTTTTCTCACCCTCTCATTTTGGTTTGTTAAGAAGAGTATGAGTGAGGAGTGATTGTGAGAGTCCAGCTATTCAGACCTTATCATGACCTCAGCTGAGACTGATGAGGAGAGTCTGATACTACCACTGTGTATTCCAGAGCTTGGCTGTCTATAAGCTTTTTAACACTGCCCTTTGAAGGATGAGATGGTGCACTTCAGTGGAAAGAAAAGACCCCACTCATAGTGAGGGAAATTGCCTCTCCAAGCATTTAGTCGGCCATTTTGGTGAACAATTACCTCAACTACTTCCACTCACATTCCTGTAGTGTGTGCTACCTCAATTGTAACATCCACTCCTCTCGGGTGTTGAAAAAAAAATGCTCTGAATAGTATTCTTACTTTGTATTCAGCCAGGCAAAATTCTAGCAGAAAATTCTTTATTATAATGTGAACTGTGAGTCTAAAGCTATGCGAGCCAGTAGGGGTCATTAAGTCCAAAGTGGGGTCTACGTGTAGGGTGCCTACCTGTATGTGCAGAAAAATGCCAATCACTCAAAGGGAGTTAATCATCTGATTCATGTGTTGTGAGACTTCCTTCGTTGTACTGCTTGAGTGAATTAAACAAAGGAACACAGCAGGATTGATCCCACAATCCTTTCACAGCTGCTACACTTTGTATTTCTTCATATCATTCTCATTGTATGCAGTTTAGTGGCAGTGGTAGTAATAGAAGAGTTCTGCCTGATAGCAGTCGTGAGAGCCATCCTTAATAAAGCTATAAGTCTGTTTAGTAATAACTGTTTGCTGGTATTAACTGCCATGGTATGGGTAATATAGCAGGATTCTGCCTCCTAAATAGTTTGTTGGCCAGAGGAAAGGTCAAACTCAATTGCCATTGACTATATTGTACTCAAGTGCAATCACTTCAAAGGTCACAGAAGTCCAAATATTTGTCTCATGGAGCGGCTTCTCTTCTTCAAATGGCAGATAATATTCTATTATAAAACAGTACTCATAACCTTACGCTTATAGACTTATACAGTTCAGGACATACTCATCATGTTATTAGAATTACATTTCTATCAAAATATGTATAGTAATAGAATAGATGTACAGATTGTCATTAGGCGATTTCGATGAGGTAGAAAAATAGATTGTTAGACAGATAGCTGGATAGAAAGATAGCTAGATGGATAGATGAAAAGATAAGGAAATGAGAGATATGAAAAGATGATGAATAGAGGAAAAGATACATAGATAGAAAGATAGATATAGACGGATAAACAGAATAATAAAAATGATAATTCTCTATTATCAAAGTAGATGGCTGAAATAGATGAGAGATATGAGAGAAAATTGATGAGGGAAAAGAATGAGTGCTTTAGATGCATTATAATGATTTAGTTTCAGCAACTGACAAGAATGATGGATGTATACTAATTACCATGTCATTCATAAAAGGTAACGGAATGTGTTCATTAACCTGTTGAAGACGAGTCTCAAGTATACTCGGCAGGTGTCTATGGGAAATGCGTGTTGTAGCAAAATTAGCCCGTCCTCAACGGGTGGCTGGATGCAGAAATAACAAATGGTGTATCATAATGCTGTTTTAACAAACATATCTTGTTTAAAGGGATGGTACAGTATTGGTGGAGATGAGAATTTTGCTTTTGACTTTTTCCAAGTTACCAAGAAAACACTTGTGATGTAGTACAGAGCTTACCATTTTAAGAGGAATTCTGTTTATTTGATGAAAATTGGGTTTTGAATGACTGAAACATCCAAAAACAAAGTAAAACAGAGCGATCGTAATAGAGTATGGGTCCCACACTTAATTGGAATTGCTCTTTTTTGGATATTTCAGCCATTTCAAACCAATTTTCATCAAATAAACGTTGAATTCCTCATAGAATTACATGCTCTTTCATATTTTAGAAGAGGTATCTCATTATCTCACCAAAAAATGTTAGAAACCTGAAATTAGGTCTCAACCAAAACTATACAATCCCTTTAAGTATGTATACTATAGGAGAATGTGACACATGTATTATGCTATTTGATGTTGGGCTGAAATAATGCAACTTGAATGTACAAATGATGCAACAGAGGACTTTAAGTTTGATTAAGTTCAATTCAGTTTAATTCAGTGTTATCTTTTTACAAAATATAGAAATTTTCTTTCTGTACAGTATGAACACAAGAAAATTTTAATCTGTAACTTAAATCATGAAACATTCTGCACACAAAACACCTGGTTCAATTAATCTTCCCAACCGGCCGGGGAGTACCCATTGATTGCATACATTTCTCTACCACCTAAAATGTGCATTGCATTCTTTACTCTGCCTCAGCCTGTGCTGGGTGATCCAGTGTACGCTGGATGCCAGGATGGTCTTCATGTCTGCTATTACATGCCATCAATCATCCATACTAGTATGTATGCCACAGGATGTAATGTAGGGGGAATTCTAAAGCTTTGAACATAGCAAGTTCAAGAGCAAGCTGACCTACAGTGTGATGGCAAAAAGAGGTACTGATGGGGGGGGGGGGGGGCGAGAAAGGAAGGAAGGAAGGAAAGGTGAAGAAAGATGAACAAGTGAAATTGGGAGACAGAAAATACCTTGTGACATAGAGGGAGGGAGAAGGAAAGGGAAGAATGCAAAGCAGGAAGATTGGCATCAGACAAAAACTTGAGATGGAGAACTGTGTAGACACTATGATGATTTAACTACTCACTTGACATGTTGCATGATATGGGATATATACACATTAGAGGAGCTTTAGAAAAGAAGGTACTGGTTATATAAATGCCTTTAAAACTTCAGATATGCAAGAAAAGAAATATAGGCCTACTTTTCATAGGGAAGTATTTAACATTAAATTATTTGTATGGGTTGAAAGAAGCTATCCCAATAAGCAGCTAATGACAGTCACTACAGAATATCATTTTCTTTTTCTTTTCTTTTCTACATTTAAGGTTGTACATTTTAAGATAGCTAACCCAGTAAAAGACTGATCTATGCATAATTCCATGACCTCTGGTCCAATTCCAGTTTTTCATTGTCAAGTTTTGTGTGTAACATTAAGATGCTCTGGGATATCCAATTTTCAGGCATGAACTGCATTTTTGTTTGTTGATTGTACAGCATAGTCTCTTTTAGTCTTAACAGAGCATCACATCTTTGCCCCCCCCCCCAATAAACGGAATATTTTCTTTTGTATGCAGGAGAAATGTTATCTTTAATACTAGAGGTGATACAACTCTGTCAATTGTCTCATATGTATTCAGCCAATTACCGACAGATGTCATTTATATGATAATGATAAAACCGGCAGACAGTTGCCCTTTCCTTCGCATCAGGCGAGATGTTTGTTGCCGTAGAGACAGTTTGTGACCGGAAGACTGGATGGATGATATCCTGGCTGGTCTCATGTCACATGACATGAATGATGGATCGATGCTTGGCATGGTATGGAGGGGAGGGGATCTATACCGACTCATCTGGAGAGAATGTCCTCATCAAGATTCGTCGTCCATAGATGATGAGTGAATGTGGACAGATGGATAGAAAGAGGATTAGGTGGTCAAGATGGGAACAGAGATGGAGAAATAACATGTTGCTGACACACTGTGCAACAGCTAGAGACACTGAGGCATACATGAGAATGTAATCTGAGGGCGTTGGTGGATTTCCAGTAGGTTTTACAATTATGTTTAACATGAAGCATAGATAAAACTGTGATAAAAATGTGCAAATCAGTGGAAACTATGTCACAGTGAGAGATAGAAATAGGGACAGAGATATTTAAGGGAAAACTGGAACAGCTACAGATTAATGATTTTTTTTGTGGTCAAATCGAAGAGTTATTAGAAATTGAAGTAGACACATGAATGTCACTGAGTCATCTAATATGGCGCCCTCAGGGGACCACGAAAGAGAGCTGTCTGGGTCAAGTGAATGTGATATTGCTTTTGAATGAGGCTCATGATATCTTCACAAAATGCCACTTATTCAGCATATCCTGAGAAAGTCCTGATTCCACTCATGATATCTTTAGTCCTCATGTTCTTTCAAGTCATTCAAAACAGAGGAATAGATTTCGTGTTACAGTAATAAAGAAAATAGTTTCATGTGTTAGATATTTTCAGCTAATGAAGTATATTAAAGGATTTCAGTTGCACTTGACTATACTTTTTGAGAATGTCATGATAATTGAGTTTCTTGTATTCCAACTATTTCTAACAACATTTTCGGTGTTGCAGTACACTCGGTATATTACGCTAGCCCTGTGTTTGTGTTTCCATGTACTCTATCAATTATCATGTCCCATTTCTTCGTTTTTGTGTGTGGATGAGTACCACCTTTAAAAGGGCAATATTGTCTGCATCATTCCTCATCTCTCACCACCCGAGGGCCCCCTCCCATGTCTCTCTCCCTCACCCTCCTGCCGTGTTTATTCAGTGGTTACACATATTCCCAGCCTGGCCATGTCTTGTCTGACACTGGTCTATTATTGAGATATTATTGCCAGCATTATCCCCCAGGCCCTGGGTTGCCATGACAACCAGGGCATGTGAGCGATCTGGATGTGTCCACATGTACCTAGCTGAAGAGATAATGGTGAAGAAGTTCATGAGGTGTTTGAACAATTCATCTCCCTGGTGGGTTATACAGGGAATGATATTGCTATTCCCTTATAGTGGGTGGGCTGAAGCTGCCTGTATAATATCATGAAACCAGATATTCTAGTGTTGTTCAAGGTGTATAAAACATTGACTGTAGCTCTTCTTGATGATAAGGAATCATGTATCTTGTCTCAGCTCATAAAGGTCATCTGTCTGACAGTATGTAACATCAAAGTGGAAATTTGGTCGCAAGATAACAGCTTCATTCACTATTGCTCAAGTTACCCTGCATGTTCCATCACATGACATTTTCCATCCTTGCAAAACTCTGGGCATATGGATGAGTCCTTCACATGTTGCAGTCAATAACATATTTCGGGGAGAACTTCCGATAGAATTACAAATGCCAAGATGCTTTCAAGAGAAGCCTCTGTGGATCCTTAAAGTGTTCTTCAAAAACTATTTTTTGTGAATGGTTTTAAATTTAACAACAACAGCAACAACGACAACATTTTTATCTGGACTTGATTGACTTGATCAGACTGGAGCAAAGACTAGTTGCCAAAGTTTGTTGTGTTGTTACTGAATGTTTCTCTTCACCAGCAATCTTATCTTATTGTTGAATCAGGATTCTGAGACTGTTTACTCAGTGAGGTCAGCTCCAGTCTGGCAATACAGCTGACCATCAATTAGTTCTCCTTGATAGAAGGGGGTCCCACTCCATGGTTTGTGTTACAAACTGTCACACTGCCTTGTGATTGGCAGATCAATGGCACCCATTAGCCAATCTATGTCCACTTGTTGGCATCACTTAAAGGGAAAATCCCCTAATTGTTGATCTAGTCCTGGAGAACTCTGGCACTGATATGAAAGTTTCGTTAAATATGGATTTTGTTACAAAACAGACATTCAGTATAAGCTAGTCAGATCTTACAGTGATTTTGTTTCTTTCCATCGTAAAAAAGAAGAAAAAAATCAAGCAGATTTTTTTTTTTTTTTTTTTTTGGGGGGGGGTCACAAATAGACAGTCATTCTTCCCTTTCAAATGATACACCATCATGGCATGGCAATGAATATTCTGTTATAACAACATTATTGGTTTGTAGTACCATTGTCTATACAGATTTAATGTGTTTTGCTAAATTACTTCGGAAATTTTTCCTGGTATTAATACTCCTTAACTTTTTTGGCAAAGCATTCCACAGTTTCACTCCTATATAAGAAAGTGAGAGTTGGCCATACATAGTTTTACTTTTTGGTAGATAAAGCAAGCCTTCTTTTTTACCCCTTGTTGAATAAGAATGTTATTACAGTTTTTAAAGATGGATGAAAATGTAGAATATCAAGAGTCTTGTCACTTTCTATTCAATTTGAAGTATAATTCAAACAAGAGATCTATTGTTCTTTTTGTTTGATTTTCATTAACTCTTTATGTGCCATAATGTAGATCCATGAATGAGTGCTAGTGGATTTTCATTTTTCTAAAGCTGTTCATCTTTTTCATAGGCTGCATTAATCTAACTTGAGAAAGAGAATCACGTTTCAAAACGTGTTTGGAATGATGTTTGCGAACATGGTTTGAAACACTATTCTGGGGGTGCCGCGTTTATCTAACCATCATACAAACACAATTGAGTGTTGTCACTGCGCAGCTGCTTTGCGCTGTTTGACCCGGGAAGTAAAGGTCAACTGCATACCACCAAACATGCCTCATCAGTCACACACAAATAATGGGTATAGAGCACAACCGGAAACAGCTGGGATTTGACCTTGAGATATAAATGCATTTCAAAACAGCATTGCCTTTATCTACTCACAGAATGGCGGTCGTGGTCTCAAAAGCGTTTCAAAATGCCCTTTCTAAACGCATTTGAAAACCCGGTTGCGTTTATCTAACCCCTGAAAACACCTCAAACGCGTTTAGGATTGTGATTCTTCCTCAGAAATTTTTTTAGATAAACGCAGTCATAGAAGCAGTATGTTTGAAATGCATTGAGCAAACTTGTGGAGAAAATTGCAAGCTTAGTTGTGATGTAAATTCCATGAGAGAAGCTGTGGGTATGATGCTATCAATGTACTGTGGCATATTTTGATTCGTCAATCTGCTTGATGGGTGCGGTTGTGCCTTTGAGCAAAATATGTGCAGTTGGCAAGCCGTCGAATGAGTGGGACCTGTGAATGTAGCACACGCACAGAGTTAATCAAAATGAGCCTGATTATGAAAAATACTGAGCAATAGCATTCATGTAATGGATGTAAAGTGTACTCTCCATTATGCGGAATAATTTTCCTGGTATCACATTGCAATTTGCTTTGCATTTTTTTATACCACTGCTACAAGCCTATCTTTGGAGCAGTTGTACTTTCATAGAAGTGTTCAGGATACCATTTGAAATATTATTCATCTGCTAAGGTTACTAATCAAATTTGGGTTGAAAGATTATTCCCTGTAACATGATGATAAGGCTCATCCTTGTTTGGGCTTCATATACAGTAGCAAAACACCCCCCCCCCCCAATTCTGAGACACATTAGGTGTGATATCTCATTAGTGATCAGACACTAAATTACATAACTGTCTACAGAATACTAATGAGCATAACAATGAACAACTGCTGGTTTCCATGGCAATGTGGCTGTCTCTCACTTTGTGAAAGCGTCCTACTTTTTTAATGACTAATATTTCATTCCATGAACTATTTTTGTTACGATAAAAAACAAATGTAGAGATCAAAGAAGATGGAGAATACTACAATGTGTGTGAAGTTTAAAGCAGGTATATAGTGCTTAGGGCTTTCCAGTAGGGGTGTGTGACTTGAATAAAAATCTGTATCTCTTTTTGAAATGTCCCCATTATAATGTTTGCTGTGTATTTCATCATCATCGACCAAATGTCCTTACTCTACACATAAACAGTCAATTAGGGAGTAGTCATGCTTGCCTGCCCAGCTGGGGCTGCTCTGGGATAGTCTTTGTGCCAGCCTGTCAGGTTTTATCATTTGGTAGACTTACAGCATGGAACTGAAATTTAGTCATATTTGCCTTATTAAAGTAAGTATATCTGAGTGTAATTCAAATATATTTCTGTTTCTTTCCTTTAACCAGAGGTGGCTTGATGTTCTACTGTTTAATGGGACATCTGTTTAAGAAATGTATCCCTGAAGTTTTTGTTTGTGTAGTGAATTAAACATCTTCAGGGTTGAACAAGACCACTGTCGACGTATTTTGTATTCCCTACTGTATATACCATATATTTCACAGGGTTTTTATTTGTGCGAATTTTGGGAGTAAGGTGTTATTTTCATGTGCACAAATACGAATTCTGATCCTAACATGAATGTAGCATACATTTCTCCATCCATTGCTATACTCCATGATCGTTAATTTTACAACTCGAGAAATTGTTGGGAAGACCTGATTGTGAAATATTGGACTTGTTAAATATCTGGGATGTACAGTGTATGGAGGACTAGATGCGTGAGAAGTGAGAACCTTTGGCCAGGGGTAGTGGTGTATGTGATGAGTGCCATGTGGGACTAGGTGATGACGATGATGCCGATGATGATGAACAGGGCATACAGTGAAACCACAACAATGCACTGGACAACAACAGGAGGAGGGGATGTGTGCCTGAACCAATACGGAGATTGAAACCGAGCGGAGAGACGGGCAACGTGACACCCCTGCTGATAACCAATAAGAGGTTGTAATAACATGAATGCGTGCAAGCATGTTTGTGGTAACACCACATGCCTATTCCCCCCATAGATGTATACAATGAATGAGTATATCGCATCCCGTTGAGCTGCATGTTCTCTGAAATTCATATCCTCTTTTAGAAACTAGAGGAAGGTCTGTTGGACACCAAACCCCTCTCGAATAAAGAGGTTTGGTTGACGGGACATTGCATACCATTCTTAAAAAACATTTCGTCCCTGTTGTCTTTCTCTCCCAGCATCTAATCACAATGGGTAATCTGCAATCGATATATCAAATGTTTGTGGACATGCTGGAAATGTAAAGGCTGTTATTGAATCAAGCATTTGAGATGAAATCAGAGATGAAGCAAACATGTGCAGTCATTCCCAGTAACTCAGGCATCACTATCGGCATTCATTACATCTGCTTAGGAGAGGGTGAGAGGGTGAGGGCAGGAAGAAATGAACTTGTAAAACATTTTCCACTTTCCAGAAGGCTTTGTGCTCCTTATTTCCCCCCCCCCCCCCCCCCCCCAGACAAGAGAGTTGTCGTATCAATATACAACATATGGATGTAGGACTTTTTTTTTCCACATCTGATTGCCCGCATATCATTATTTTGTTTCAATATAGGACATTTTTTAGAAACGATGTTTTGAGCACCGTTTCATACGATTAACCTAGAGGTGCCTATCCATGTAAAGTTTTTTTTTTTTTTTTTTCATCTGAAAGCTCCCATATCTGTACATCATATAAGTAGGCGGGGCTTATTTGCAACGTGTACTTAGGGCCCAACCTCTACTACAGATGAGTGCAGCACAAAGTATAAACCTGAAGCGCAAAGGCCGTACAAAGTTCGTATTGTGTAACAGAAAGACTCGTTCATATATTCATTAGCTTTCCATGAGAGTCCAACTAAGTGCGAGTCAGAATGCTCCCATACGATTATCTGACAACGGAGAGTTGTTGTCCGAATGGACTTGTATCAATACGCCGTATATCCATACATCGTATGAATATAACATAAATCGGTTCATCTGAAAGTGCTGCATGTTATATGATGGTATGAAGAAAGCAGGTTGGAGGAAAGAGTAGAGTCAGGAGAGGAAAAAGTAGTGTCTAGGCAAAGATGTGGATGACTTTGTGCATGAGGTTCATTCACATGATTAAACACTTAAACTACTCTAGCTGATCCCTTTCCCAGGGTAACAAAAAGCTGCCTGTACAACCACAAAATTACAGAATGGTTGAACAGAAAGCGGCCAACTATATCCAGACACAATAAATTTTTTCCTCTGTTCTCCCTCCTAGCTGACCTATTTATCAGCAGCTGACCCGTGAGGGACAGGCCAGGAACTCCTTCCTAGCATTGTGGATCAATTGAAAACCTCTGAACCCAATAATAAACTAACGAGTGGTTCTTGCTACTCTTGAATGGAGATTCAAAAGCAGATGAAATTTCATGCTTTGTTTTAATAATGTATGTCCTCTCAGAAAACATTGTGCTGTTCAGTCTCAGTGTAGGCGAAGCTGATAATGCCAGGCACAGTATAGGTAGACTGAAATTTACATGTCAAAAGTTTTAACAATGACTTTGCTTTTGTGAAAGATTTCTTGCGACATTTGTAGGAATTTTTGAAATTCTGAATTAGAGATTGACAGAGAGAGTGAAATTCCTGTTTGAAATTGGGCAAGAAGAAGATAGGAAAAGCATGACTTCCCAAAACACTTAGAATGTGTGCTATGTCAACATGCGCTTCCTTCCTCTAAATCGTTTTTTTTTTTTCCCAACATGCCAGATAACTCGAGGGGAAAAAAGGTAGGATAGTAACTACTAGTACATTCGTATGTTATTTTTTAAAAGAATCAAAGCAGAGACTTCCAGAAAGATTAGAAAGAAATTAGTTACGTTCAGACGGCAGGCCCTAACCTCGAGGTTAGGAAACCTTGAGGTTTAGCTCTTGCCCCCTAACTACGACGTGTGTCCACACGACGAATCTTAACCTCGAGGTTACGAGGTTCTGCCCCCTTCTGCCCCCTGTAACTACGAGTGGGTCCCACTCGATGTTAAAACCACAAAACCGGAAGTTTCAGCGCACACTGCTAACAAGGCGTCTATTTATTCTTTAGTCCAACCCTGTCGGACTCGCTTACAGGTACTCTTTTTCTCTGTCATGGTATGCAGAGATAGCACTGCACTGATGACTTTATGCCTTTATGAAGATATTCGTCGAAAACATTTTTTTAAGCGTCGGAGAAGAATATAGAATACAGTAGTGAGTTCGACGTGTTCAGTTTCAGAGATCAAGCGCATTGGAAGAAAAGATGTTGTTGTGTCGTGCGTCATAGGTTTTTCACGTGTAGTGTATTTGTGGTGTACCTTTGGGAGGTTGACCCGAAAGCAGAGGGAAATTGTGGGGGCTGGAGTTTACGGCGAGGTCACTCTTAACTTCGAGTTCGTTGTTTTTTGTGTCCACACGGTGCTTAACTACAGTGGGGACCCCCCCGCAGCTCGTGGTTAGTGCGCTAACCATAAGATTTCTCGTGGCTCGAAACATCGAGCAAACCTCGAGGTTTGCTAACTACGAGTGCGTCTTCACGGTCCCTAACTACAAGCTCTAACCTCGAAGTTTCCTAACTTCGAGGTTAAGGGCTCCCGTCTGAATGGAACTATTGTGTGGCAAAAGAGGTGTGTAGATGCCAATTGATGTCCTCATGTCTGTCTTATCGTTTCCTAAACAGCTATTTCTTTCACCCTCGTTGGTAGATGAATTCTTGAGCAAGCATAGGATATGGGAGTGTGCCAAGTGTGTAGACTTGGAAGATCGATTGAGGTACATGGAACTGTTGTAGTATAAAATCTTCTATGCACTGTTTGAATTTGACTCTTTTCACAGGGAATAATTTCTTTGCTCGGTGTCTTCATGCCCCTCCCCTTGTCCTCTTACCACCCTTTCATTTAGCAGACATCAAGCTACCCCTCACTCACCATCCTTAATCACAGCCCTCTTCCTGTCATCCTCAGTAATCCCACAGCATCGTTGGCCCTTTACTTTGATACCCTTTCTGCACTTTCACCCAGGGCATATGTAGGTCCATCGATAAATATACACACAGTCTTTCTCATTGGCTGTCCCATGTGGTCTTCTCGCCTAGCAAGCCTGGCGGTCTGTCCAAAAATTCCATTCTCAAATTTGATTAGATGTAACAAGGCTTTGAAAGACATGCTTACAAGGACAATTGCACGCCCTCTGATCTTATACAGTTTTGATGGAGAAATGATTGAAAACTTGTGCAGCTAATAACAGAACTGGCAAGTCTCCCTGATTCCGGTGGCAGCTTCCTCTGAAATTTAACTCTTTTTTTTTTCATGTTCTGGCAGAAAATTTGAAAAGTCTCCCTACTTTGGGAACCCTTTGGCGTATTGAGATTCACATAGCACCCTGATATCTACCTTTAAGTTGTGTGGTGCTTCCCTGATTTTGATGTGCGCATGCTGGCAGCCCCGGTATGCAAACATGGTGTTAACCCGTTGAAGACGGTTTGATTTTGCTACAACACGCATTTCCCATAGACACCTGCCCAAGTATACTTGGGACTCGTCCTCAATGGGTTAATGCATTAACATTCCCTTATTTCCCTTTGAGTTACATGTTTTATAGTGGATATTTTTTCCCCCGAACTAATTAAAAAGTTGTCTTCTTTTGTCTCCCCCCCCCCCCACCCCCCGGAAAAAATAAGGGGGGGGGGGGGGAATCAAATACTGAAGAAGTAGAGATTTTTGTGTGAGTCATGTTTTCATGCTTGACCGGACCAGACGAATAACGCTCGTTTTTTATTTCATGGATAGTCACGCCGATTGAGTGATCACTTTGAAAAACTCACTGATGCCACAGCAAATAAAGGATTTGGCAGCACTTACTATAAAGGGCCTACTCTAGAAGGTAACTGGCCTGCATTCTGACAACAAAGTCACTCATACTACAGGTCTAGTGAATGTGAAGAAAACTACAAATAACATAACACGATTATAACTTCTAAAGATATCGCATAGGCCTAATAGTTTCAGGCCTTTGTTCACCCATCCCTGCTATCTGTTCAAACACATGGGATATTCAAACTTTGGCAGTTGTTGTAAAGCATGCTCCGACCCCTAAGCTTGTTGGGAAGACAGGCATGGTCATGCAAATATTGACTAACAAATTTGTTCCTGGTCAAAGAATTTCCTGTGTAAATCTGGATGTTTATGTGCACAAAGGAAGTAGTAATCTACATTGTATGACTGGCTGAAGGCTGTAAGTTCACTGGTGCAAGTTCAAATATTTTACTGTGGGACAAATAGGCTGTGACTCTACTATTCCTATGGCTTCATTAACATAAATTTTGAGAAAAAAAAAATCACAAAAGATGTGTATCCTGCACCCCATCTCCCCAAGTGTGCATTATCTCTTATAATTTCTTTCAAAAGGTTCAACTTCAAATTCATGACATTCAACTTTTTCCTCAGAACCCATATATGTCAGCAGTACTCAATATCTTTATTTGTTACCTTAGTGGAAGCATTTGAGAAAGATGACCACTTAAATGTTGCATCAAGGATTGTTCCCCCCTCTGTTATCGGCTGTATCATTTCCCTTTCAATTACTTGAGAGGTCCTAACAGGGTTTGTGCTTGACTGCATTATCTTGTTGATAAATGGTTTTCTCCTGAAAGGTTTTCATGAGAACACTATGTCTGTTTACTCTAGTGTGTGGGTGAATTTGGACCAATGGTTTTAAATGCAATCCAATTTTCTCTATGAGATACAGCAGCTGCAGGGAAGTACCCTGCCACAAAAATCAGTGAAGGATTCCCGTACAGTCCTGTCAGAAATAGGAAAGAAAAGCCTCGACATGCTCCAAAGTGGCGGTAAGTTGTAGGAGATAATTCTCGGGGAAATGCTCGAGGTGTGGATGAGAATGGCCCGTAGTGTGACAGAGGTTTGTAAACAATCTTCACAGGATTTGGATTACCCTAGATGTTTAACACAAAAGAATAGGATAAGGAGGTAAAGCTTATCAATTGTTTGACATGGAAATGGAAAACTGCTGAAAAACAGTGATCAGTTCATGCTCTTGAAGCAAAGCATGTATGTATACAAATGTAGCCTCTGACAATTAAACTGATATTGTTTCTTTCCCCCATTTTCAATATCTAAGAAGGGCCCACATTTTTAAAATGCAACTTCAAAATGATATGGCTATGACAGGTAGTACTGTTCTCAGAATCCACTGTGGATTAGAAGTATCATGATGCAAAATAATGCATTTATCCCCTGTAGTCTTCATTATGACTTTTTCCAGTGAAATTGAATGAACACATCAGCTTCAGTAAACAGCCATGTATAATCATGTATAACCAAATGCAAATATACAACACACATACACCACACCACAAACATATACCCCAAATACACATACAGGAGTATATAATGTTTGCATATTCTTTACACCAAGCATATAATGCATGAACACACACACACAAAAAAAGAAACCCTTAAAAATACACACACACACTCTCATGTATACACATAGAGCAAGCATCCCTTCTCCTATAAACCCACCCCTTCATCCAATTAAAGGAGTTATCTGAAAGGATGCAGCTAATGGTTGCCTAGATTCTACACAGAATAGCATCTTCCTGTCGCAAGCTACATGTTTTCTTTATTTCGAGGAAGTCCACAATTTTCCAGAGCTGTTCTCTGTCCAGCAGGGTTTTTTGATAAACACTCAATTTTAGGAATGCTAGCTGTTTTCACCCCCTCCCCCCCCCCCCCCCTAAAAAAGAACTTCGATGTTGATCTTCCTTGTGGTGTGGCTACAGCTTCATTTGTAACCTTGAAATATTTTATTTTCTCGTAATCATATGTATCCTTCCTGTTGTCTTTGGTATATAGATGCTATCGGACTGTCCAGATAACTTTTGCGGAACCCTGCGGGCAGAGGTGTTAAAAGGTCCCCCCCCCCCCCCCCCCCCGTTTTATGTTGCTTGTTTGATGTAATCTGTGTTGGATAGGAAGAAATTATGTAACCTTCCATCCAACGTTTAAATCTGATCTCCTGTCTTATGTTTCTTGTTTGATGTAATCTGTGTTGGACAAGATACCCGAGAAGACCTGCACTTATGGCCTTGGTAGAAATATATATGAGCAAAATGTGATATGTGTAACAAGATATTGTGGGAAGGGCTTAACCTGTCTGACCTGTGTGTATGACCATATGCAGAAGCTTGTTTGTGGATGCATTTATCAACTCACTCTCCGCGCAGAGCTAAATATGACTTTCAGGGAGATTTTGGCAGATGATAAATGCAAAGTTGTTTTGATTTTGGGATTAGAAATGCCTTTCTGAAACACCGGAAAAAGTGCATTCTCTAATGTGTTTGAGACAGAAATGCGTTTTTGTGAAGATGGTAAATGCAAAGTTGTTTTGAAATGCATTTACAACTCAGACCTACCCATGCCAACTACATGATCCGTGCTCCTTGGGTCAAACTGTGAACTGGAGCTGCACAATGACAAGGTCTTCCTTGCGACTCATTATACAAATGATAAACAAAACAACTCAAGAAATGCAATCTGAAAAGGTATTGAAAAGTGTTTCAAACATGGAAAAGATGATAAATGCAACCTGTGACTATTCACCTGTTCCCATAGTTGCCTTATTGCTCTCTGCTATATGAGCTTGAGATTGGGAATTAATTCTGTTCTTACAAAAACTTGAGTTAAGCCAGAGGCTTGGGGCACTGAATAACAACAGTGCTGCAGAATTGTGTTTGCATCGAGCCGGGAACTTTTATGGGGAGATTGTGACAGCCTTGATAAAAGTGTTGACTAAATTGTTTCATAAATGATTGAATTGAATTGAATTGAATTGAATTTATTTTCCATTTCCATGACAACATGAACAAAAGACGTGATACATAACATTGACACACAAATAAAAATACAAATTACATAAACAGTAAAAAAAAATGACAGTATGAATGGCAAATGGATGATTCTTTAGAAAGTAATGAAATAACTTATAACTTGAAGATCCAACAACAGTCATAAAGTCTATTGTCTATTCTGGATGGAGCTTGTATATGATTGGAAAAAGATTCCAATCATTTCTCTTTCATCTTTGGCAATAACCTTGCTTGCAGGAATAGCTAGGCTTCTACATGTGTATTGCAAATGCAAATGTCAACAAGGCGACAATAAGGCAGCTGTTGAAGTGCTTGCTGTGTGTTCTAGATTTGATGTTGTCTGCATATGAAAGGCTTCACTATTATTACCCCCATACTTCATAACCGTATCCATGACAACACCTGTTTTCAATTCCCACCCTATACCTTCAGCACTAGGAATCTGCCAGGAGTAATTGGGATAGCCCCAAAGAGCATGATTTAGTGACACGTTAATGAAGGGGGAGCTGAATGCGTAATGCCCTCATATAAACCTTTGCTCAAGTATTCAAATGATACGTTGTGAAACATAGTGTGTTCTTACCTGAGATGTTGTCTTTATGATTTGTCATCCATGGCGAGATGTGGTAATGTATTTTGAGGGAAACTATTGATGTTTTGATGTATGTGGTTCCTTATAGATTCATTCTTTGTCACAGAACAAAACAATAAAAAAGAGTTACAAAATTGCAGAACACAAGGGTAAGAAAATGAATGCTAAGAAGAACATACTGTAGGTATAATATTGTATGTGAGAATGGTGAGGAAATATTCATTTATAAGCAAAGAAATATGGGACTGTAGGTGCTTTGTTTTAGACAAAAGAGGAGTCTTGGCACCATGAATATTATCAAGTCAAGGACTTTTAAACTTGTTTAAGCTACTTGCCTTTTTGCCCTTTTGCCCTAAACAAGGTACCTTGGTGAGTTTAAACAATTTGATTTCCTCGCTGCTTACTTGAGCTTCTACAGTAGAGCCATTTACACTTAGTTGAATTAGCGGGATCCAAATCTCAAAATTTGCATCATGATCCATATCCTAGGATTGATGAAAGTGTGGACATAAAAATCTCACTGAACAACGTGATCACCAGCATGCCCCAAATTGCAAGAAATCCTGTGACTATTTGAGAAATGATGTGATTATTTGCACTGCTATGGGTGTCTGAATCTAGTAGAGCAAGTATTCTGGGTATTTTCTCTCCTGTCATTCAAAGTTAGTGCACAAACATGAGCAAAGATCATCATTTATCGCTTCTCAGCCTTTTGGCTACCACCATGTATTTCATGTGTTATATTTTGGTAGATATCAGGTGTATGCAACTTCGTCAACAAAATATAATGAGAGTCAATTCTGTCCATCTGAAGGAGCACACAACAAAAGTCTTGCTGTTTGGCTCATGATCAAAATCTTGCTATTCTGTCCATGTGCAGCCACCCACCTAGTGATAACCGTGTGAGGGAATAAAGCAGGTACTCCTTCACCCCCCTCTCCCTCAAATGGCCTTTCATTTCTCTTGAATTGACAAAGTGATCAGAGTCTGATGGTGTGCATCGCCTCAAGATATACCAGGCTGTCGGAAGTTTGTCGTGATAATGGTCAAAGTGATTGCTGTGGGTGGATACAATTTTTCTTTTTGTTGTTCAGTTTGATGGAGAAAAGAAGTAACTGTAGGTCCTTTACAGGTAAAGTGACATTTGGAAAAACAGACCTAGAGGTACAGAAGATAATAGAAAGATCTGTCATGCTGATTTCAAAGAAATTGAAGCTGACAGTGCTATTGAATAGTTCTGCTTTGTGAGAATTTTTGTGTGTTTTCCTCTCCCAGAGCTGTGTTTGCTATAGTGATAACCCACCAAACAGGCAATGTTGTTGGAATGCATCACTGTAAAAACCTTGTCACATTGCCATGTATTGTGGCATTGAGTGCATGCGTATCTCTCTTTAGAAAAAAGGATAGTTATCTATTTTGAATCTTACAACAAAAGCTAGGAATACACTGAAACAAAAGAGTGCTCATTTACATGTATGCTGTAGGCCTGTACATGGCACAGCTGTTACAAAATTGTAAGCATGGTACAAGACAGTAGAGAAGTTCATCATTGCTCTGTTATTTTATCGCGTGATAGTTGTTCCACCAGCAACCTGCACAAGTTCAGTGGAAATCTATACATGCCTGTTTCCTCATATTACTTTGACTGCCCTGCTTCTTGTCGACTGTATAATGTGTTGTCTGACACCTTGAAACTTGAAATTTGATGAGATAGATAGAATTCCTTGTCAGAGCACTGACACGAAAGGATGCCATACATCAGAATTCAGATATCACAGCCCTGTTGTGTACCAAATTCCAAGAAAGAGAAGACCATATTCATGCAGACTGACTGGATTTGTGAAGTGACAAATGCGGTACCTCCTTGCTAATGACAAGTATTCTTTCAGATTTTGCCAGCCACATGGACAGAGTCTGATGCTGGGGTCAGAAAAATTTCTAAATGGACGTTTAGTTTTGTGAGGTTACATGAAAGCTGTTTTTTTCAGCAACTTTTATGATTTCGATTATACCCAAGAAAAGGAAGGGAACAGAATAAATATTTGTGAATACTTCTTCATTGATGACACAAGACACTGATGCAGTCTTGATATCTCCTGTGTCTCTGAGAGGAGAAAGTGGAAGAATTTTCCTGAATTTTGAGGTCACGATATTACATCTCACCCTACAAGGAACTAATATCTGCCTTTTCTCTCTGTTTCATTTCCTTCAATGGCAATGCCAAACCTTGTCCTTCCCTGGAAGTATTTCCTTTCACCCAGGAAAAGATCTAGTTTAAATGAGTGATGAGAAGTAAGTAATGTTTGCGCAACCGTTTTATTTTAGCAAATATTGGTGCGAGCTTTTCTAGTTTTCATGTTAATAAGACTTAATTTGACAAGGGAGGATATCTAATCTGCACTGAAAAACACACAAAATGTAGACTGCAAGATAAGAGTTGTCAATCCCCACTGTTAATGTCATTCATCGATGCAAACTATCACAAGCCCAGTCAACAAATAGTTCAAAAATCACAAATTATGAAAAATATTCAAATTCTTTTAATGTAAGCAGTGGTACACCTTATTTTTAAAATCCTGGTTAAAAAAAAAAATATCCCCTTGAAAAAAGTTATTTGGACTGACAGGGATACAAGACAAGACCGATTCTATTAGCATTTGAGCATTCTTTGGGAAATTCTTTGGAAATTTGTGACAAATGGTGTCCGTAGTGCAGTTTTGGTCAGCCACGATAAAGCCTTGGCTAATATAAGAACATCACTGTAGATGCAGGTATCCATCAAACAGCATTCCAAGCACCCTAAGTGTATGGTAGATATATTTGCTAGAGCTAGGCCAACTAAAACTCACCATTGGGCATGTAAAAGGATTGGTCACATGCCTCATGAAAGTGTTAGGGCCCTCCTTGCCCAAATGCTCACTTGGACAATGGGAGAGATGTTTGGTGTCACATCTTGCTAGCTAAAGGGGCTTGAGGATCTGCAGCAGCTTCAAGAAGCCCAAATCCAAAGGGTAAGGAAATATCTGTCCAACCCTCTGGTGGGAGTCAGGCTTTATGACCTTTGACCTGACAACCATTTATCCCTCATCAGTTTGTGTCAAATGTCATTGCCAACCTTTGAGATGCAGGTAGCAGACTTAGAGTTACTGTATTTCTTATACAATATAAGTCTTTAATACTGCACATGTGTAGCTTGTGTGGTCAGAAAAAAAAATAGGTTAGGGCAACTTGTAGAAGAATGAATGAAAGATGGGTTGAGTTTAGCAGAATGGTGATACAACGAGAAGATGAAAGCTGAGAGAGGGAGAAGAGTGAAAGAAATGAATCAGGTGGGAGTTGTTTATGACTGACAGCAACCTGTTGTATTTGGACATTGTGATATCTGAGATCCATGAACCTGTCAGCCTTTGACCTCTTGGCGCAAAATTCCCATGCCAGCCTGCACTGACCTTTGACCCGTACAGGTGTGTGTATGTGTGTGTGTAGGTGTATGATCTGTATGTAATGTCATAGGATGTATTCTGTTCTTACTAAGTAGAGGAGCACAGAACTGCTGTAAAAAGAAACCATATCAATATAATGCTCATGAATATAAAACATCATGTATCATGATTGAATGGTTACCAGATGGGGACCTTAGCAATGTCTCATGTTCATGCTATTCCTTGTAGTTTCTTTATTGCTTTCAAATGGTTAAACTATTTTAGGACCTACATTATATCACAGGTACTTATCATCAAGATGCTTTGTTGCATTTTCAGTTATTAATGGGATTTTCTAATTGTATTGCTGAATGAAGAGTTGTAAACAAGCATTATTCCCTGAAAGATTTCTGGCTTCTATGAAACTATCCGATGCCTACCAGCACTCTGCGTATGACAGTTTTATGAATGTGCAAGCTTGCAAGCTTATTCCCTCAATTTCCCCCCATCCTTTGTTAAAAACAGTTTCATATGGTTAAAGTTCTCTGCTTTGACAAGACCACTCCCTCACAAAGCTATTGATGATTAGTACAGATATGTTGCTGATGATAAGAGTAGGGTTAATTCATCATCATTTGTGGCATATGATCTTCTCTTGGCAGCTGCCTTCTCAGAATGGTTAGTTGAATTGAGAGAGGTTTGAAGGATGGAAAGGGATGTTGGAGATAGTTGGAGGTTGGTCTAGACAGGTTTGTAGAAGTAGAGGAAGGTGGAGGAATGAGTAGGTGCATCAGGAAGAGCTGGGGAGGTCTGGACCCATGAAGGTAGTCTTCTTCCTGGCTGTTGCCATTTAGTTCTTCTGAATCCAGTCTAATTAGCTGTGCAGGTAAATATGGTAGTTTACAGAGGTACAACCCTCTCTTTATCTGGCCTATAAGAACAGAAAGACTTGGAGCTACTGAAAAAAGGAATCATCCTTCAAGTTTACTTTAAAGACTGGTGTGTTACAGCAGCTGATCATCTTTAAAAGAGGGGTAAGTGACCACCTCCACGGATGACCAACAATGAAAAAAGATGAGGGTTTGGTATTTGCCAACTAGTGTAATAGAGAGGAAAGCATGATTTTAGGCTGGAGGTTAGCCTAACGTACACCTGACCTTCAGCAGTGATGAGGTGTCAGGGAAAGTCTGACAACAATTGCTGCCACCTGTCACCACTAAGGTTGAACTTACCCTGACTCCCTGGGGTGAGTAAGTGGAGCAGCCTCCGCTCGTTGCCAAGTTTCTTCACATGTCTTGTGAATGAAAGTACCAGGAGATCCTATTCTTTGTCCTATTCTTGACTCCATCACGGACCCAGCCATCTTGCACGGACATTCATTCAGAGGAAAGTTGTCTTTTTTTAATTTTTAGTCAGATAGCCGAGTGGTGTGTCATCAATAGAGTTGGTTTGAAATAAATCTGTGTATGGCAGCACCTGTATCTCCATCTATCTCAATTGGAGGATGTCTGATGAGCTTGAGTTTGTAGTATTAGTGTTAGAAACCAAATCTTTGGACATTCTCTAGAGTAAAATACTACTGCAAAGAAACATGCTTGATGTCGTAGCAAACTTGTAAAACTTGTTGCAGCATCAGACGTCATATGAATAGAGATGCCTGTAATAAACTCTACTGACTGATTTTTCATAGTCCAAGGGATTATGCCTAGAGACAGGGACAAATTACCGGATCTTTGAAGTCATTGAAAAGACTGTATTTGTGATAAGACATTCTACTTTCAGACTTACAGTAAATATAAGAATAGTCCAAGCCAGCACTTTAGCCACATTCCATCATTGTCTTCTTCCCTCCTTCCTCTGCCATGATCTCTCTTTCTTTCCTATCTGTTTCTCTTGTCCTTCTTCTCCATCTTTACTTGGTTACTGCCTTCTCTTCAACCCTGTGTCTCTATCACTCATTTCTTTTGGTCACTCTGTCCTATCTATTTTTCTTGTTGCTTTTTGCCATTTTAACATGATTAACCTCCCTTTGTCATCCCCTCTCTTTCTCCTATCCTATCTTCCTCTGTCATCCCTTGTCTCCATCTTTACCTGATTACCCTCCCTCCCTCCCCCCTCCAATTCTGTGGGCAGACCCAGTTGAGTTGCTCCTCTCATCTCTTGTATCATGAATAAGTGGATACATGCTTTGCAGAGATGCTTGTAGCATCAGGCATGGAGGGGTATTTATTAAAGACATCAGAACACGGGGGTATTCCTTTGCTTAATGCAAGACATGTGTGTCCCCTTCTTGTCATGTAGAGATAAACAAGTTAACGATGACAGTCTGTGAATGAAAATAAAATACTTTCACATAGCTTGACTGTGGGAAAGTCACTGTCCTTCGGGGTTCTGCCGCACAGAATTTTCTCCACAATTCCACTGTAGTCTTGTACAGTATAGCTCATTGCAGTGTAATTCAATGGCTTTGCATGTCGATACAACTTTAACATAAAAGCACTTGTTATGAATATTATATTAAAGGGAGGATTCATTATACCTCATAGCTGGACATTAGCCATGGCCCAGTGTCCAGGGGCCCCCAGGCCACCACTTTTGAAGAAAAGATGTTTTGGTTACCCGATCGGCCCACCAAATTTCATTGTGGGCCACCAAGAGAAAAAGTTAATGTCGAGCTTTATACCTCCACTTGAACTGTGTTCTGAAAAATACAGTGGAGATCCATTAGAATTGAATTTTTCTTTGTATGTTCAGTTGCTGTAGTTTTGTAATCTTACTAGGTCAGTACAGATTTCCACATTGTGCTCAATACGTCATAAGATCACGCTCAAAATATTTGGCCTTGAACCTTGTGTGTGTAAACTTGGATTGCTGCGTCTCAAGACCTTTTGTTGGTGGACTCATGTGAAGTCATCAAGGTGTTTCATGGTCGCTCGGGAATATCCTCCCCAGTGAGGAACTCTTCTATTGGTTTACTCTTGCGCACGACTGCTCAACATGTGTACTTTTCCCAAAAAGTTGTCCGCCTGAATTTACTTCAGAGCACGCTTCCATGAAGACTCAGTGGGCCGAGAGAGGCATGGTGCTTTCAGGCTTAGTCATAGACATGACTATTCAGAAAGCTCCGATCTTATTTTTATCTTGTGAACTCTATCAGTGTATGTGTCAATACCAAGTTGCTCAACCTGCAGTATATACTAAGTACTACGTGATGTTATCTTCTCCTTTTTAGCTCACCTGAGCCAAAGGCTCAAGTGAGCTATTGCGATCGCCCTTCGTCCGGCGTCCGGCGTCCGTCGTGCGTCGTCCGTCGTGCGGCGTCCGTCGTGCGTAAACTTTTACATTTTTATCTTCTTTTTGAAAACCCCAAGACCGATTTCCATCAAACTTGGCAGGTAGCATCCCTAGGGAGTTAGGAACTCAATTTGTTAAAATGGGCACCATGCCCCACCCAGGGGGCCCCCAGGGGGGCCCAAACCCCCCAAAATTAAGGAATCTGTAAAAATCTTCTTCTCTAGAACCAGAAGTGATAGAGCTAAGTTAATACTATGAGTTAGTACATTGATGACTGTAGTTTCAAGTTTGTTCATGGCAGAATCAGGGGTGCCCCCCTTGGGACCCAGGGGAGGGGGGTGGGGAGGGGTCCTAATGGGGCCTAAATTATATATTTTCATCTTCTTCTTGAGAACCCCATGACCAATTTTCACCAAACTTGGCAGGTAGCATCCCTAGGGGGTTAGGATCTCAATTTGTTAAAATGGGCACCATGCCCCACCCAGGGGCCCCAGGGGGGGGGGGGGGGCCAAACCCCCCAAAATGAAGGAATCTTTAAAAATCTTCTCTAGAATCAGAAGTTATAGAGCTAAGATAATACTATGAGTGAGTACATTAATGACTGTAGTTTCAAGTTCGTTCATAGCAAATCCAGGGGTGCCCCTCTTGGAGGCAGGGGGGGGGGGGGGTTGGGAAGGTCCAAATGGGGGCCTGAATTGTACATTTTCATCTCCTTCCTGAAAACCTCATGATGGATTTTCGTCAAACTTGGCAGGTAGCATCCCTAGGAGGTCAGGATCTCAATTTATCAAAATGGGCACCATGCCCCACCCAGAGGGCCCCAGGGGGCCCCCAATCCCCCCAAATTAAGGAATCTTTAAAAATTTCGGCCCTTATTGTACATTTTCATCTTCTACTTGAGAAGCCTGGTCAAATTTTAGTAGAGCTGTGAATAATTTAGATTAGTGACTGCGTGAAAGGTGAACTTGCGATACTCAGGTGAGCGCTAGACCCGCGGGTCTCTTGTTTGCTCTAAGAGTGTGTCTTTTCTGTATTGCTCATTTCTCA
Source organism: Diadema setosum (assembly GCA_033980235.1). NCBI lineage: Eukaryota > Metazoa > Echinodermata > Echinoidea > Diadematoida > Diadematidae > Diadema > Diadema setosum. The sequence goes on from CM067060.1 coordinate 49,193,434, forward strand.
TTATGTCTTGTTACCATATGTGTGAAAAATATGTCCTTTCTGCATGTTTTTTATGTCTCCCCTCTGTTTGATAATGTGTCATATCTGTAATACTTTTCTTCATTTTCACTGGAACCTTGTTTCCATGTTTGATATGTCAAGCCATGAATGTACCCTCACATTAATACTGTATGGCAAAACTGTCATAACAATGTGAAACAAATTTGTGCTTAAAATTGTCTAATTTTGTTAAACAAAGGTTTCTTTAATCTTTTTTTGAGAAATATTCATAATTTCCTCCAAGTTTCGATAATGAAGAACATCTCATGTTTTTACCTATAATGTACCCACTGTTTTGTCGTGTTTGCATACACCCAAGATTTTGTATGTGATCCAAAGTTGAACTGGCTGACATTTATTTATTCAGTTTTCTTTACCCAGGGTAGCCCCATCAGTGGTTTAAACACTGTTATCCTAGGGGGCCCTGCAACAGAATGACAAACTATAACAGTTCAACAAACACAAAATAACAAATCAGGGACATTCCTTTTTACATCATAACATCAACACAATATCAATACTCTATATAAATAAAGAAATGCGAAGTTAATCCTTGACGATAATAATACACAAACTCATGTTATTTGAGAAAAAAAAAAATAATACCTTAACATTAAACAGGAATATCAAAAATACCCGAATTCTACCCCAAGTGAGATATGTATGCTCTTACGAACGCTTGAAGAGAGGTGGCGTTTCGGACTTCAGCGGGGAGCCGATTCCAAATACATGATGCATAGTGTGAAAACGATTTTTTTCCGGCTTGAGTTTTAACATGTGGAATTATGAGACCATTATAACTTGTGTTTCGCGTACGATATGAATGTATGTTACCAAGAGTGACATAGTGACAAATGTCACAAAAACACACTTATTTTTAATCATGAGAACATTTTCATACATCCTTGAATTTCTTGGTTTTCATTGCCAAAGCCCAACATACATTCCTTACAAGCTGTGATGGAGTTCAGCCTTTCTGTAGCAACCAACGTGTTGTTCATGATTGCATCATTTTCAAGCTTTTTAATTTGTCAGAGTAAAGTTGTTTCAGTTCTTGAAAAGGATTGATATTTAGTCTTTCTAATTGATGCATAGACATTTTAGAGATCTTTTTTTCTTCTTATTTTTTTTCATCTGCACTTTGTCTTGCCCACCACCCCCACCACCCACTCGACCTTTTAACAAGCACATTTCAGGGAAGGTTTAGCTATATATGGTGGAAAGCTGTCTTGAGGCATTGTGGTATTAATAGAAACAGGTGATGTAATTGCAGTGAACAAAGAAAGTACTTTATATATAGTATCATTATAATCACTTGATACAAGTTGTTTATCTTATCCACTCACTCTGAACTTGGTCATACTCTGTAGAAGAGACATGCCAATTAATTCTATGGAAAGTATCCCTCTCATTCAGCTGCTGTGGTTTTGAAAAGTGATGCCTGTTATTCATGCACATAAAAGCTGTATGAAAGATGTAGGACTCATCGCATAGAGTTTCTGGTAATTTTATTCATAAATCCTCAGAAACCAATACATGTAACCCATTGTCATTAATTCCATCTCTCTTTTTACTCATTTTCATGTGATTGTTAAAAAGAATTATTTATTGCCATTTCCCAGTCAGACCATGTCAGTCATTTATATTTGAAAAGACAGAATTGTCATTTTCATTTTAGTTGTGCTAGATTAAGAAATCTAGATGATTAAATCAAACCAAGCATAGAGCTCTTAAAAGTTCAGCTGTGTTATATATCATGTGTGGAAACAGATAATTCTTGGTGCGATTATTTGTGAGCTTATGAATATGGACATTGCTGTCGGAAGTCTTTGACGTGGTTGCCGTAGCTACAAGACAAGAGACAACTACCGTGGCAGAAAACATGCAAGGCACAGCTAAAAAAAATATGGGGACTATATTTAGGCAAGTCAGAGTCACGATGCATAAATTCGCTTGCCTCTTCTCCATAAAGTGCGTAGGTGGATGGGAGACTGTCACTACTGCTTTAAATGTCAGCATGGGAGTTTGTGGTTCAAGCATGTTTTTTTTTTTCTTTCTTAGGCAAAATTTCTACGCATAGAACTCTTATAGCTTTCTGTGGCAAGGTCTATATTTGAAAAGAAATGTGCATCTTTATTGTTTAAATTAATATACTAATTTGTTCCATTTTAAAAAAACTTTCATATTAAAATTACCTAAGAAGAGATGTAGTTTCCTGCAATTTGGTATGTGCAAATGACACTGCATAATTATATTCGTAGGATACATGAATAACATATTGATAAATGTTTCTGTAGCCAAAGGTTGCTGCTACCATCAAGAAGAATGCTGTAGAATAGTATTTCTTCTTTTTCTTTCAAAATGAAGTGTGAAATATATGGCCTGTATAAAAGATGACAGTAACCATGTAATAACCTTTAAAAAAAATGCATACACTCAGCTGAATTAACCATTTTAAAAGATGGTAGTTTGTAAAAGAAGGAAAGACCAATATTTCTTATATCTGTATGTATGTGGACATGGAGTAGTCACTGTAGCAATCGAGATGATTTGTTTTGACCCATATCATTATGCAAAAAAGCAGTCCATCTTTATTTCTTTTTGTTTAAAACCTTCGCTATAATTTGCCATGCATACCGTGTGTTTATGGTGCATTTAGTCTCGTGGTGCAACTGGCCACATAGGTCTGGGGCACTGGTAGTGTAGAGATCAGTGGTGAAAAAGGCGTGCTGGTTACACTTTGGTCATCGGTAAAGCATGCGCAGTTTGAAGATTTAAAGTGCTTCGCTGGAAGCCGAACAAGTTTTTTGGGGGCCTTGTGTGAACAATAGCAAATAAACTTAAATTTTGTATCGGGGCCCAAATACTGAATAATTCTTCTATGTGGAATGGTCCAAAGATGTATGTCTTCCCAGCTGTATTATACTGACAGATCTCATGCCAGCTCCAGGAATTATAACCTTTGACCCTTGTAGTCCCTGTAGACATAGGCCCTCTGATATGTCTAGGAGGAGACAGACTACCAGAATTACACTGCAGTAAGGTAGGATGGGATGGGAAGTAACACAAAAGCAGAATTGCTTACAATTCAAATTAATTAAATTCATTTGTGTTAGTGTCAGAAATATTTTTTTTTTCCGTACATAATTTACAACCTGTAGATGGGAGATCCCTCCTCCCTCTCTCCTCAAGCAGGGACACATATTTTGGCCATGATAGATTTTATCTGTTTGTTTGAATTTTAACTTAAATGACACTTGTGTGAATGAGTGACTCAAGGCTCAAGGATCTATGATTTTCTTTGCATTATGGCCAGTAGATATCAGCTTGGAGTGGTGAGGTTGATTACACCTCGGAAGTATGTGGGCTTCCATGTACTATTGACTAGACAGGAATAGAGAAGTTGAATCCTGTAACCTTGGCATTGACCTCGTAGAAAACAGTTAGTCGTAGTAAAGGGTAAAACTTCGCAGTGCCTACTTGACTGGGCAAGAATATGACTGATTGCATTAAAGTTGATATTACATCAACATTATTTCTCAATCATTTCTCTTGCAAACATTTTTATTTTTCTTATATTGAGGACTAGTATCAGATGAACGATCCCCTGTTGTGTGAGAAGGGGGTGTATTATGTAGGTGTGCAAACATGGATATTTGCAAAGAGAGATGGAGATAACGGGTGAGATTGAGAGATATCTGAGATATTTCTCAGTTTTTCTGACTGTTTTTGCCTGAAGGGGATGACCTACTTGTCTCATTTCTTGTGTTGTTGCCTCTAAAGCCTGGGAATGTAGGAATGGTCTTTTATGCAGTAAATCAAATTCAGGCAAATAAAATTGATAGTGACCTGCATTTTTTTTCCTTACCAATGAATAAATTGCTTATGACAATCACTTAAAAGGATTTTATATTGAATTAAAGTACTAGACTCATTTTCTATGTGAATTGTGTTAGACCCCAAATAACTTGTATCATCGGCAGAGCAGTTGAACATCTGTTCAGTGACAAAGATGTGTGTTGTGCATTCAAATCTAGCAAAATAAAAATACAAAGCAAAATGGGTTAATATAGGAGTATGAGTTATGAAAGAGTTCTGTTGACCTACTAAAAAACAAGTGGTAGTATTCTTCTTGCTTTTTTATGATAAAGGAATGCAGAAAACATATTGTGTTTTAGTGCATCACTGATGTCTTTTTTTCCCTCCGTTTCCCACTTTTATTTCACAGGGACATTGACTGAAGACAGTGTGTATTCTTTATCAAAGGATTGGATATCAAAAGTCTTGGTAAGTTTGGGTTGTAGGGGTATGTACAACTAAAGGAAAATAGTTCAAATCAAGGCAGTTACGTGCTTGCAAGATACATATAAGATAATATCATAAAAGGGAGTAATGATAATGATACCCATGATTACTTCTTAAACTGTGAGTTTCTGAATAAACTATATTTTGAAAAAGATCCACAGGCTCACAATGAGCTGCTTCCATTTCAGTTATTTAATGATTCCAGTACTTTCTACATTGTCCTGTCATACCAATTTCATTTATTATTATTATTATTATTATTATTTTTTTTTTTTTTTTTTTTCTTGGATTGGGGGGGGGGGGGAGAATTTGTAAATGTATCCAGTCACAACTGATATCATCCCTCCCTTGTAAGGCAAGCTGTGTTCTTCTCTCAGTCCCACTTTTGAGATGTGATGAAACACCTATAAGGGTTGAGTCAAAATAGCGGACAGGTACTTATACAATACTTTTTGTGGCAGCTTTTTTTTTTTTGTTGCGTGAAAGGCGAGTATTTCACACCCCTCAAAGACAGTAGACTAGTCCAATTCTCTTGTCAGTAGGCGTTGAATTACATATTATATGGCCTGATCAACTCCTTGTTGCAGAGCGGTGATCCTAGACGAGTAGATCAGGGAGCCATGTTGGAATTTTAGAAATTGTTGATGTTTGAGGTTAGAGACTTTCTCTCTGCATTATTTCATTTCCTTCTCCAATAAAGGAAAGGAAATTGCAAGAAGGAACAAAGACTGGAAGGAAGAGTGCTGAAAAATTGTAAGATCATGCTGTTGATAGTAATTACTCATATTTTTGATTATTAGATGGCTCCTAGTGCTATTTTGATATTGAAAAAGGAGTTAGTGCCACTTGCCCTGTGGAGGAAATTTGACAGAATGTTGGGAAGGCTTGCCCATGAAGGTTACCTCAGTTAAAAGCTAGGAAGACGGAGGGGAATGTCGCCGCCACGTGACAGGTGGAAGCCCAGTGGATCACTGACATGATTCCACTTCGTCACTTTGTAATTGACGCATAGTTACCTTTATTGCTCCTGCTCTGGTGATGTGGATGATGGCACGGTATCCACACAGTAAATAATGATGTCGCAAAGGCAGTCACACAGCGTCTGTCATTTGCATTTTTCATGAAACTTTGTGATGGGTTTGTTGTAAGTCTTAAAGAGTTCTTGAACTTGACAGTGAGGTCAATGAACAACAATAAGAAAAGTAAAAGTTTAGATTACAGACTATGTAAATGATTCCCATTCTACTAGCTGCTTCTAGCATGTTGGAAGTAAGCTGTAGATACAGGATAGAGTGAACATTGCACTTTGCATATTATCCTCTCTTATTGGGCTATGGTTAGAATTGATAAAGCCAGTGAAATTTTGGAGGTATTTTCTCTTTGTTTGAATGTGCGATGTCTTCTCTCTGATGAGTGCAGAGTGGTAGAACTGATGAATAAATGGATCCTTGACATTCATCTGACATTTGAAAGAATGCAGACGAGCTGAGATGATGCAAAAATCTCTAAAAAATCAAGCATTCTTATCTTTCATACAGAGCACACCAATTCTGCATTTTAAATGATTTATAGTATGATTTGACTCCTCTTCAGAATCTACAACGGTCCCAAGTGTTGAGTTGTGCCATAGTGTGTATCTGTAACTTTAGTGTAAGGAGCTTCAAGTGTTTGAAACTCCTTGGTATCTGTAAGTTTGCCCTGGAACAGTGAGAAGGTCGGCATGCTATGAGTCACCTCTTACTAGTAGCTTTGTCTGACTCCCAACATTGCCAACATATCGCAGGAAAATTCATATTTACGTGGACAATTCTCACGACGAAACTAATCAACAATGGCTCCGACATTATAGACTTGTCAGCATCCTGGTTGGGCTGCCGTTGTTTGCAAATCATTGATGGTAGTACAAAGATTGGTGATCAAAGAACAAAGGGCGTCTGTCTACGTTGAAATTGGTGAGAACCTGAGCAACATTAGCACACTGTGTATTATATAGAGGGAGGACACCATATCACTAGCCTACATTCTACCAGTACTTTCCATCATCTTCTGCATGTATCTGTAGCTGGTGAAGTGTTTTGAATCTACTGATGGCATCTTATAGCCGTTTGAAATCCTCCTGCATACTTTTCTTGTGATGATGTGGTTTTCATGAGATGTGCAAAAACTTTTTTGTGGTTACTCTGGCCGCAGGCTGTGGATTATGGAGTACTCGTAGGATTTAGCGCCTTTCAGACAAGGTTTGCTTGCAGCCTTCAGAAATCCATCTCATTCCTTTGGTGAGCATTATTGGTTATTGATAGCTTGAATTGCTTTGTTTTTATACCCTTAATGTCAGAAGATCTGTTACAAGCACAACACAGCCTGTTCCTGTAACAGACACTGTGTTATAGTCAAGTGTACAAGCCACATCAGACAAAGAACTGGAATAAAGATATGTTACAGTGACGGCACGTATACTAGCATGGTCCTTTATAATAGTAAGTGTTTACAACATTGCTGTATCCAGAAGTGTAGCGATGCATGCAAAATGATGCATGTCAAAAACATGTAGCAATTCTTCTGTCTTATTTCATGTCCTTGCATCGAATTATAGGGTAAATGAATTTAACTGGGCATACATTAGTGGCTGCACTCCACTGTAAACCTGTAAAGTTCGTGTTTAATGTTGAACCTTTCGATCCCTGCCGCCGCCTTGCTCCGGAATCTCTCCCTGTGTGTCAGTTTAACCAAGCAGCGTCGGACGAGATCACTCAGCTCCCGTACGCCCGGTGTAATCTCGGCAAATGAAATTTGTAATCCATGCTGACAGACTGTATTCAGCCCATGTCGGTGCTGCGGCTTTCTCCTCCGTCTCTGGCTAGCCATGTGCAGCCATCCTTCCACTCATCTGTCCTTTTTTACTCTCTCTGTGTTTGGCTGTCAGTCTATATGCATCTGTCTGTCTGTCTTTCTGTCTGTTTGTATGTCTCTTCCTGTGGCCAAGTTGTCTCTGTACAGTAAATGTCATGTATCACCCTGTTATGTATTGACTTATGAGATGTTTGTTTGTCTGTCTACTTTTTACTCTGTCTTTGTTTTTCTCATTCATCATACTCCTTCAGAAGTCCTAGTGATTTATCATCTAGGCATTTATTCACTTTTGAAGTTGGAAGTCATTGGCATCAAGATATATTGCAAAGTTGATATGAGTACAAAAAGGATATTGCAGGTAATTTTGTATGTTTTAAGTTTTTTCTCTTCAGAAAAAAAAATTAAATTGGTATAAAAGTTGTTGAATATGAACTCTGTAAATGATGAAATTGATAACACCTTTATCATTTGCTGGTGTATTGTGCTGCTATGGAGTAATTTGACCTCAGCTGACCCTCATTACTTACTATGATGACTTTGTGACTGCTGTCATGCTAGATATTGCACTCTATCTAAATCAAGCCTGAGATAGCTGTGGGATACCAGCTCTGAGATGGGCTTGTCTAGAGCTCAGATAACTGTTTTTGCTAGAGTACAAGGATAACTCAGGGGGGTGTGACAGTGTTTGTGTCAGATGATGAACCCTTCCATGTGACGCTAATAGTTGGGGAAGAGCTGGAAGATGGAGGATGGGCCGAGATGGAAGGTGATGTTAAGGAGGCGGAGTGGATCACCGGGATGAGTTCTGTGATTGGTATCTGAGATGGCAAGTCACTCGCATCCTCCCAATCTCATCTGCATTCATCCGCACCTCCATGCTCTGTAATTGCTCACAGTTAGCCATGTAACATGATCCAAGCGCCACAACTATAACCTGCATTTCTCCGTGCGATAAATCTTGCAGTAATTATTTTGTCACGGGACTAAGCTTGATTCATTGGAACATGACGCTGTCTCCGACTATGATTACCTGAAGTAGAATTTTAATGAATTCTGGTGGACATGTGTTTGGAACTAATCTCTTCAGCTGCTTCAGGAACATCATAAAGCTGTCGATCTCTCGGCATTTCTCTTTCATATTTCTTTATCAGAATGTCAGAAACAATAAAGCAACAGTAATCCTTTCAGTGTAAAAGAAATGGAGAAGAAAAGGGAGCTGGGAGATGCATTAATTATATCCATGCCTGCTTATGTAGAGAATTTTGGTCATAAAGGCATGGAAGTTCATTGTCGTGAATTAACTGTGACATGCTGTAATGTTTGCTGTGTGCAACTTTCAAAAAGTGGCAAAGGTTATGGTGGATGCTGTCCTAATGCAGGCCATTTCTAATTGTCTAGAGCATGTGATGGCTTTGGTATTATGCGTGAACTGATGTGCCTGCTTTGAAAACATTGTTGCTCACCCTGACTGAGTGATGCCTTTTAGAGTATTGAGGACTATTTGAGGCGTATCTCAGATATAGCACCATACACCACAGTACTTACTTTTTATCAGTTTTCCAGATATGACTTTGCTATCCTTATTGCACATCTTAAATCACTCAATAGGAGAGTATGTGATGATGTATATAGATTGAAAACTCATTGCAATGCTGACATGATGCAAAAGCAGGACATGGTATTTATTGACCCAACAGAGATGTATTCTAGTGGCTTGATGCGGTTTCTCTGAGGGTGTCAGGTTGAACACCCAAAGCCGTGTAGGAGCATTAATCATCATCATCTTTATCCTACTTACTCATTGCTCTGAAGGGTTATGATATCATTTAGGCCTACAGGTACCAACCATGTAGTCATCTCATCCATTTATGCAATTCTTTTATCTTTTCTTATTTTTCCTTTTTCCTACCTCTAGTATGTGTTTGTCTCTCTTCTGTTTTTCTATATTTAATTTTGTGCATTATATAAGCTCATAAGGTCACTTCTATCCATCACCATTTTTACTCTTTTTCTGTTGAAACTCTTTCATATAACTTTTTTTTTTTTTTGGGGGGGGGGTCTGTTGTTTAGTCACAGATCTCTCTCTCTCTCTCTCTCTCTCTCTGCCTGTTTATCTTTCTATCTCTCTATGGCTTTCATCTCTTTATTTTTATTTTTTCAGGGCTTTCATCTCTTTATTTTTATTTTTTCAGTATGAAATTCTAATCTTTTAATATCTTCTGCTGTTGATCTTTTCAATCTATCTTCCCAATTTTCTATTTTTTCTCCTGATCATTTGATACTTATTCTTGAATCTTTACCCTGTGGGGTAATATCTGTTTTCTTATCTGCACCCATTTTATGTATTCCATCCTTTCCTACTCATACCTAAAAGAATAAGTGCATTTTCTACATGTCAATGCCTTTCTCTGTAGTATATTTCAACTCGGAAAGAGTATATATTGGTCATCAGATGATATTCTATTTTTTTAAGGTTTTCTTTTATGAATTTTTCACATGGTGCTGAAGGCTATATAAGGTATAGACAAGACCGTATTCCAGTGCCAAAATTTTAATACCTTGATGCCAAAGATTTTATCACTTCCAGCTTGAGTATGATGGGATTGACAGACTGTGTATTCCTCCACGTCGGAGTGATTGCTATATTTGCACTTAATAATGAAGGAAATTGGAAGCTATGAAACCCTTGTACGTCATAGAAGTAGAGGTCTCAGAGGAGTGAACTGTTTTCACTCAGGCTCTACTACACCCACCCCCCCCCCCCCCCCCCCGAGATTTTATCAGTAGATAGCATCTTTTGCTGTAGAGTAAGGTGCGAGAATTAGAATCCATGTTCCTTGTTTGTGTTGGTGATGAGGAACATTGCTCCTTCCAGAACTGCTCTCATTTTCCTCCATGTGGAAGATGTCACTCGATTAATCAATGTTGAATTTGATAGTAAATTTGATATTCTATTGGTGTGCGTGATGGACTGTCATATTTGCCGTTATTGAGATAGGGCCTTTCTTGTAAAGGCCTTCCAGAATGTGGAGCAGGAAGTTCTGTCTTCATATTTCCAGTACTAATCCTTTCCTTGTGAGATTATGAAATCTTTACCAATGGGAAATGCCTAGTGCCCATGGCCAATGATTAAAATAACGCTCATTAGTTTATAGCATTCAAGAACTTATATTGTGTCTGTGTCTTCTAATCTCTCAAGCCTAATATTTTTCCACCATGTTGTTATCACATATCTTTTTTGATTGATTATGATTCTTGTATGATGTCTTTTCCTGCTAAAAATATTTCTGTCTATGATTGTATTCCCTTCCCCATGCAGTATGTCAAAGCATGATATCCCCTCTTGGTGTCTACTGTCTTTATATCTCATCTTTCTCTAATATTCTTGTGTCCCCGGTTTCACCCTCGCTTTCATCTCCGTGCCATCATTTACCCAATCATTCCCTCAGCAATATATTCCTTTTGGCCTCCTCCATCTCCTCTCTAATTCTTTTGGAATTAGATGTATCCGTTGGATGCATTCAAGAGAGGTAATTGACTTCTATGCCGGTTGATGGCAGAGGAGCCTGTCAGATCGTATTAACCCTGTGAGGACCTCTTGTCCAAAATACCATTGACGTCGTGTGCAGTATAGTCACAGACAGTCATGACAGAGTTAATTCATTTCCCTTTCTGCCCATTGTGATTGGTCCCTACACCTGCATGGATGCCCGCTGTGTCTGGTTCCGGCATCTGGTTTGGAAGAAATCCAATGAGATGGTGTTGAGGAGTTTAGACTGTGAAGGGTTTTACACTTTCATGGAGAACCTGTTGTAATCACGTTTCTGATAAACGTTTGAAATGTGTTTGGGCTTCCAAGTGTTCAGACTGATATTAAGTCTCTCAGCAAACAGCTAACTTCAAAAGACATTCCATACAACAACTGTGTCACAAACCCCATGGTCTCCCAATTTAATACACAACTTAATGATGTACTTATGACAGTACGTAGGTATAATTGTACTCACTATTGGCAGTAGTGGGCATAAGGTCGAGCTGTCTCAATTGTGTTTAAAGGTCAAAACCAGTCAGATTACAGACACGCACCAAGAGTAGAACACAACTCGCTTGGACAACAACAGACAACGTTTGTCCAAACGTGCCACAAGAAATGTGCTTGGGAGGATTCTAATTATGATTGCATTCAGACTTGCAAGAAGTAGTGGATAATGAATTTAGAAAATAGAAGTAGTGGATAATGAATTTAGAAAATAAAAAGTTAGTGGGCATGAGTAAAATGTGCTTCAAAATATATTTACCGATCAGTTTTTGAACAAATATGAAAAGCCATTTTCTGAGCGAAACATGTCATATTTGATTGACAGTTTCTATTGGCACTGCTGTTGTAATTATTTGACATGCCTGACCCTATGGCAGGCAAAGTCCAAAAGATAGCAGGCTCTATGTTATGAGAGGACTTAAAGATAATAAAAAGTTTTGGTACCTCAAAAGCTTCCCTGAATTTCCTTGTCTTGGTTTGTGTTTCACGTTAAAGTACATTGTCTGTGAGAATTACTCGCCCCAAAGTGCTCTCATGTCTTAGTAATCATGCAATAATGGTTTCGTACCAGAGCCGACGCTGTACAGCGTCGATAAATATTGTACGAAACCACTGACTGCGACCAGCAGCGTGCAGCCCATTGTACGCATAGCTAACTGCGACCAGCAGCCCCATACGCATAGCGTAATGGGGCTTCGCATTGTAGCATTCAGGATCGTGACAGAATTAGTATCGCGGGTAAATGTCAACTTAAAATCCAAAAATTTCTTCGATTTGAAGACTTATCAATTAAGTTGAAGTATTGAAAACAGGCTTCGAACAACGTTTGGTTCTGCCAATAGTCCCTTTCTGTTCGAATTGATGACTGAATGTGACTCGGTCGAGAGGACCTTGGGAGAGCTACATACACTGGATACCATGGCCAGCGCATGCGCACACAAACATCTTATCCGTTCATGGATTTGAAATTTGTGTGCATGCGATGTGTTCGCATGCACTGGCTGTAGTATTCAGTGTACTGTATGTAGCTCTCCTGAGGTCCTGTCGACCGAGTCACATTCAGTCATCAATTCGAACAGAAAGGGACTACAGGCAGAACCAAACGTTGCCCGAAGCCTGTTTTCAATACTTCAACTTAATTAGTAAGTCTTCAAATTGAAGAATTTATGGGATTTTAAGTTGACATTTACCCTGCGATACTAAATCTGTCATGATCCTGAATGCTACAATGCGAAGCCCGATTACGCTATGTGTATGGGACTACTGGTCGCTATGCGTACACATATGGGGCTGCTGGTCGCAGTTAATTGCATGATTACTAAGACATGAGAGCACTTTGGGGCGAGTAAGTCTCACAGTGTTAGTTATATGAAAGGTACTTTAACCTGAAACACAAACTAAAGACAAAGAAATTCAAGGACACTTTTGAGGTACCAAAACTTTTTATTATCTTTAAGATTTATCCATTAATTTACTTTCTGTGTGTGTATAAAGTGTGTGTAAATTTGTATGTGTGGAATGTTCAGAGTGACTCAATACCAGATATCAAGTTCTCTGAAGAATGGTACATGTTCCATCAGATAAATTTTGTTGCAGTTATTCCGTCCATTGTTTGATACAGTGAATACACCATGTGATGCTAGGAAGCTGAATACACTTGACTGTGCCCAAGGCAGATTTTGGCGTCATAGTGCTCCATAATAGTTCAGATATTAGGGAGTGGTAGTGCTTTACCTGGAAGCAATAGGATGTACCATTTGTGGTCATGAAATATGTTTGATCAGTCATCCTGTTTTCTAGGCTGTATGAACAATGATCATTCTTTACCGATGAGACATAATCTAATATATTATGTTTAAATACAAGATGATGCTATGTTAGAAGTATTGCTCCCTTTGGATGACTGAAACATTTACTGTAAGGAAGGAATCTGTAGTGTGAAAGGTAATGAAACCCTGATCAATCAATATTTTCAGATAAATCCTATCAACTTCTGCTGGAGTTTGCTTTGTATAATATTGTTTGTGACATGATACTATGCATTCATAAGTGTTTTTTGTTCTTGTTTTTGTTATAAAAAATTGATACATAAATGTAAAAATGCTTTATATACATTATTTTGTTAGTACCTTTAAATACATTTTGGGATTTGTTTCTTTTTTTTGTACAGGGGGGGGGGAGGTTAATTCATGAAATGTGTGAAGAAACAACAACAAGATGTATACTATTACATTAGCAATAGTATTATTCATTAGCCATGAGATTCATTTAGGGCATTTTGTCAGTCAGTTGCAGTGAAAAGCAACTTGATGCAAGAATTCATTAATTTAAATAAATAACCAGTAGCCACAGCATGCTGTAAGGATAAGAACCAGCACTGGCTGTCGGGCACAAGCTCTGTGGTCCTGGATGCGACACCTTTCTAGCGATCAGGAGATTGTAGGTTTGAATCCTGCCTGAGTATGTATGCCAATGGATGATTTTTATCATGGCTACTACTGTTAAGTTTGCTGCATATTTACGCTGATATAGGGCAATTGTCAATCGGTTGCAATGTATATATATATTTTTTTTTTGAAAGAACCCAAATCAACTCAAAACGTACTAGAGATGAATGACTGTGCTAAATTGTTTTTGTACTTCAGCTTTGCCCATGTGTAGTCATGTGAAAATAGGAAGTAGCATGTAGTACAGTGAGTCATGGGAAATCCCAACAGGGACGCCTTCAGACAATGAGCAACGTCACTGGATGCTTTCGCGCATGGTTGCCTCATATCACAAACACAATTAAAGTTCGTCATCAATTCCTCTAGTTTCCATCAGAAATTGTGTCTTAACTGTTGCCTGCTGCATGACGTGTACCATTAAGTGTCCTATATCAAGTCTGTTTGATATCAAGTCTGTTTGATATTTGTAGGTATAGCAACGTCAATGCATGACGCCAGATAGCTTTGATGTCATATCAGATTTCCATGGAAGGACATTTGATGGTATCATATTTACGTATAGCAGCATCAATAGTGAAACAAGTGGAACTGTTTACTCTTTCAGATGGAAAGTTGGTGTTGGCATATCATGTAATGTGTGTCATGCTCCATTTGCTTGTGTATCGCATTTGGAATCAATGTATTTTGAAAGACTGCAAGCCTCATTGAGGATGATTTTGTGTCCCTTTTTGTCTGTATGAACATTAGAAAATATTGCATGCTTGTAGGCTTGCTTCAAGTCACTTCCATGCTAAAGAAGTATCTGAGAATCGGAATCCAGAGCTTGAGACTTTTATAGAAAGTTTGATGTCTTGTGGGAGGAAGAACAAGCCATTGCCTGAGGTTTTCCAAGTCAGAAGCTGTTTATAGATATTTTTCTTGGCAGCGTGCAGCATCTTTCAGTGTCCCCCATCGTCATGGTTACGAAGCTCAGAATAAGCAGAGTGGTAAGTTCCTGAGAGAAATATTGCCTCGACACAGTGACTTTGAATGAACCATGCACTGGGAATATGCAATGACTCAAGTCTCCAGCTATACTTATACTCGATCCTCACTAAAGATAGAAGGCAGCTCAGGTCCCACGTAAGGCATCATTGCATTTATAGGCTGTTGAATTTTACAAGTGATTGTCCCATTCACCGAAGATAACCCTCGATGTATTTACACAACTCTGATACAGATCTGGTAACTTTTTATGCACATTGTATGCATTCACTCAAGCATTCTTGTGCTAAACAATAAGACAGTGCTATACTACACAAAGTTGTTCTGTAGTATTGCTGGGAGGTATCAAAGGTGGATGGGTGATACGATTATGATTTCCATTCATTCACCAATGTCATTGTGAGGAGGGATGTGTAATGAATCAGAGTGGGGGTGGGGTAGTGCCTTAGAGTCTCTCTTTCTCTCGTATAATTGGCTGTGTTCGTGAGTCCAGTCGTGGGTGTGGATGATTCATAGCCTGTCAGGGAGGCTGCGCTGTGCATAGCAGTGAGCGAGCGAGAAGACCACGGGAGGGCTTGAGGCAAGGGGTGTAGGGAAGGAATTCCATCGTTGTTAGGTTCTCAGTGTGTGTCATCGCAGGGACAACCGCTAGCTTGGCTTGAGGAAGCCGGCTCCATTGATATATCCACGTGGAGACTCACTTGTGGCTCATTCTACACTGAGAGAGTACAGCATTACAGGAAGAAGTCATTCCTTCTCTCTACTAGCTTTAGGAATACAATTTCATAGCACAAGGACTGGATAATTTTATTGGAATATTTCATGCCTGATCGTACAAAGTAAGTATGTTTGTTTGATGTTCGTTTTTTAACCAAATTGAGTGTGATTGTTTGCTGTAATGACTGAAGCAGCTAAGAACATGATATCAAATATCCTTGTTACATTATTCTTTACCTTCTTCTGCAAAATAAGTGTTATCAAACTTCTAGCCATACCAGATCTTCAAGATGTACAAACAACCCTTTGACCCGTACTGGTGCAGTGAAAGGCAAACATCTACACAGTTAAAGTTGCAAGTCTGAGAGGAAAGAGCTGAATTTAAACCATTTAAATTCAGCTGGGCAAAAGCTGGAGCTTGTGAGTAATCAGTAAACTGATTTAGTGCTAAAATGTTTCAAGATATCTCTGAATTATTTTCATCATTAACAGTGTGAGGTGTCTGTCATTCCTTCTTTTGTTTCCCAAGACTTCAGCAAGAAGAACTTGGAAGCTTCTTGAGCAACCAAAAAGCTTTGGTAGATTCCTAGAGTGAAATAGGAGAAGGGAAATGCAAGATTGCCGACTCTAGACGATGTCAAAGCATACAGGAAATTCCTAGTCAATCAGTGTTAAGTCTTCCTGCTGAGTTTTTCTAAAATGATGCCCTTTGAAGCACGATGCCTAGCTACAGTTTACAGATTATTTGTTGCCACTGATGTTCGTACCCACGTGAAGATGTGGAGCCAATTTACGACCACCATTAAATGCATAGGGGACATTGTGGTACTCAGGAACCCATTAATGTTGTGGTGATTAGCCTAGATCTTCGTATGATTTCCTGCTGTTTAGCTAGCATATCATGGGATGTGTGCAGTTCATAATGTGCTAATTCATGCACAGAAAGAGACACTCTTCCGCAGAAGAAAATGAATGAATAGACTTGCACAGATGAAGCTGTAGCTCTATTTTCAAACACAAAAGTTTTCAATAGTATTATCTGGAATCATAGTCAATTTCTTGTGAAAAAATAAACCTGAATTTCCATAAAATTGAAAACTTCAATACACTTGTAACTTTTACAGAGAAGTCAAACAAAAAATTATATCTTGTCCCCATGAGAAAAAAAAAGAAATCCATGAAAGCTTCCGTTTGGAATGCTATTTTTGATAATCTGCTCTGTAGATTCATACAATTATCAACATCCTCTCTGATCCTTGAGTGATTGTCATTTGAAACCTACCCACATTCTTTGTTTGTATGCTTAGAAGAGTACCCAAGATCACACTACATATTTGTAACAACCCCTTTTGTTGAAGTGTGGTTACAGATAACATAGATACCAATATCATGCATCACTTAGGGCAGGTTTAGTTTCAAGTATATCTCAAGATACGAAAGTAAAGAATCAAATAAAGAATTCACTTGAATGAGCTATAATCATGAGTATTATGCCTTCTTATGTACCTTTGTACAATATATGTGGGATTTGTTTTTCTTTTGTGTTTTGTGGTATGCCTAATCATTTATTTGCAACACTTGGTCCATATCACTTCTATAAATTGATAGCATCGTTTACTGTGTAATTAGCTATTGTGAACAGTTCTGTAGATTTAAATCTACCTGTTCACTGTTTTGTTACCAAATCTAGAAGGACTCTTTTGTAGCATTGAAATTTGGTGGTTTGTAGTGTCTTGTCGATTCAGTGAGCTGCTTTACCGCTGGCCCAATGATGTTTGGAGAAATGAATTTGAAATGAACGGCCAGCCAATGAGCTGCTTCTCCCGTGCCCCACCCCCTGGTGCTAGAGTTTGGATGTTATAACATGTACTTCCTGCCTCTGACCTGTGGAACCCTAACTCAGCACCCCTCACAAAAACACACACACACACACAAAAGCTCTTTCTATTAATTCTTCCTCTTCCTCGTTCTCTTTCTTCACGTCTTCCCTCAATCCTTCCCTCTCTCTTCTATCTCTACCCTTTCTTCCTGTTGCTCTCGTTTTCCTTCTCTCTCTCATTCTACATCTATGTAACACACACACACACACACACACACACACACATATATATACATGATGCACAATGCACATACACACACATACATACAATAAACACACATACATACATAATACATTCACGCCGCACACCACCTATTTGATTATGTGAAAATAGTATAGTTGATGAAGACTTCCCCTTTGTTGCAGGAACTAATATTTTTATACGGAAAGGCAAGAATTATCAGAGGAAACTTTTTGTTTTTGGTCATTATGTGTGTGTGATCATCTGTGTATGCAGGTGTGTGTATTTGTCATCACTACACAATATCACAAATGAGAGGTGAAAAGTTCCAAAGAATTCTTGATCAGTTACATTAACCGGTTGAGCTAGGACAAGTCCCAAATATACTCCAGCAAGCGGCTATGGGAAATGCGTGTTATAGCAAATTCAAACCGTCCTCAACAGGTTAATCCTCCGTATGTATGTATTCTTTAAACAGTCATCAGGGCTCGACCCTACTGTAAAAGTGGATATTTTCGTGCGACTAATTTTTCGCACATGGCTGGGTAAGAAGAGTTTCGCGTTTTTTTAATTCCGCGGAATCAAGACATCACGCACAGGAACATATGACAAGCAAAAATATTCATGTGCTTTTATTTTTGCGAAAATTTCAAAACCACAAAAATTTCCACTTTAACAGTATTCTTTTCTCTTGTGGCCCAGTTGGGCCACTAAAATTCTTAAATTTGAAATTGTGGTAACTCAAAAGAAATGTAGTGTTCCAAAATAGATGGAAACTTGACAATCCATTTTGAATCATAAGTGCTTAACCAGGCCACCAAAAGATAGCCTTTTTGGAAATTTGGTGACCCACCATTAATTTCTATTTGCCCTGGCCAATTGGGCCACCTCTAATGTTTAGCCCTGGTCATATTTCTTACTGAGGGGTATGTTTTAATGTTAATCATGATGACCCGTGTATGCATGGAATACCCAAGACAAGTAAAATATCAATTTGCGGTTAAAAAAGCTAATATAAATGCTGATTGTCCATATCCTGTGAGACTATTGGCAACCACTCACAAATAGTAAAAGCAAATGTCAAAATGAGCTCAGCACAGCACAGAGGTTATTAAGTTATCAGATCAAACAATTTTCATTGTGCTTTCCTTCCATATTAGTTTGTTATGGAAATGCATTGGAGGTTTCTCTAATTTGGTTCGTGCAATCACTTCTCATTTGTGTGCACAGGCTAGACGCATGTGCTCAGAGTAAGTTTAGCCTCATTTCCTGACCTCAGAAATAAACAGTAGACTCTCAGGTTATGCTGTGTTGACTTTGATTGCTGAAATACAAAAAGTAATTGAAATTGTGACCCAAATATATCCCATTGAATTTGTCATCAATTTATTTACCCGATGAAATGCACTGTGAGTTTCCAATCATGCATTAAATGGTGCATGTCCCACCAAAAGACTTGAAAAAGTTATGAAGTAAAAACCGCTTGTGAAGGATTTATTCTTCATTTCTAAATGGGTGAAAACGAGTCCATGTGAAAATGGTCATTTTATATTATTTCATTTCATAGAGTAAGTGAATGTTTCAAATTTCTCACTGCCATAAAATAGATACAAAAAGTGTCTTAAGATTACTGATTTGACATCAGTTAATGAAGGGAGGAAACTAAATCACTTCTTTGAATGTTTAAGTCTTCCACTACCATGAGTAATCTGCCTGTGCATAAAATCAATGGCATTTTTGAAGGGCCAGTTTAGAAGGGGTTAAATTCAACACTCTATTTTACAAAGGCATAAACACGTGTCTTCTGTGCAGTGGCAGGGTGCCAAAGTTGCAGTAAAATGACATCCGCTAACTTAAATTTGCCCTTGGACAAAGATAAGGCTTTCAGTGTTCTGTGCCCGAAAAACTACAACTGCCTTGATTTGAGTACAGGTTGTGTCAGCAGGAACCAAGCCAAAGTGTAAAGGGCTTTTTACACTTGTGTTTCTTAACCCCGGACTTTCTCTGACCCAGGACTATCGTTAGTCCCGTACCAATTTTTTCAGCTTTTTACACTCGCCAATTAGTCCCGTACTATCTCTTGTCCGGGGCTAAGGAGAAAACTGACCTTTTTACACTCGTATTTCTTAGCCCCGGACTTTCCAAACCACATGAATATTCATAATTACGCTGTGTACTGTACACGTACACGCACGCACCGGCAGCACTTGATTACCTCGTTTCTGATTGGTCATTGAGGGTCGGACTTCGTCTCCGTCGCTTAGCCCAGGATTATTTTTTCGTTCTGTTTACACTCACTTGCTTGGCACCGCAATTGCGGTGCTAACCCCTGCTATTTTGCAGGGCCAGATAGTACCGTACTATCGGTGGGGCTAGCCCACTTTGGCAAAAACGAGTGTAAACAGAAAGTGGGCTAAGGATAGTCCCGTACCAACGGTGGGGCTAAGGCCCCCCCTTAGCCCCACCGTTGGTCCGGGGCTAAGCAAAATTTTACAAGTGTAAAAAGCCCTTAAGACCCTGTTTACAGTGCGAGGCTCGGCCGCAGCCGAGCCCTCCTTCATTTCAGTGTAAATGCGCAAAAGGCCAAATGCGAGGCCAAAATTGGCCGCGCATTTGGCCACACTCTGGAGGTGGTCTCTGGCCTGGCCTCTTCTTGGTGTAAACGCAAACTGGGCCAAATGCACGGCCAATTTTAGTCTGGCTTCCAGACCCTCTGCCCGTACTATTTCGCTATTCACGATATTAACCCCCTCAACGTCGAAAACTAGTATAGTTTAAGGTGGTTTTGTCCTGCAAAGGATTTTTCCTTCGGCAAAGGCCTTTGCCCGAACGGCGACTTTGTCGCCATGGAATCCAGTTGGTAAAGGGTCTGAAAATCAGGCTATACCAAATGGCATTTGTTTACAAGCAGAGCGCCACTACGACAAAATATTGAAAGGTTTGAATTAAAAGCGCGGCCAAGCCCGGCAGTGTAAATGGACAAAATTGCGGAGCTTGGCCCCGCAATTGAGGCTGGGCTCGGCCGCGGCTCGGCCCAGCCCCGCACTGTAAACGGGGTCCAAGATTGAGTAAGGTTAAAGCCATGTATTAGTCTCTCAAACCAGTCACTTATCAAAAATTGTTTAATTGCCATTTGGTAGTGGGATGTTCCCATCTATACACATTGTAGGGTGTGTAGATCCCAACAAAACTGTGAAGACACTGCTGAATGGTCTCCCCTCTTCAGTCTTGCTGTGGAATCAAGAATGCAAATTGTGAATGTCACATATTGGAGAAAAACACTGGCAATAGATTTGGACATGTATTTCAGGTAATGAGATGGTTTACAGATTCCATGCATACTATAACTAGAATAGAACTTTTGTTCACTGGAAGATGTAAACAACCCTGATACTATGAAAGAACATTATTGTCCTTTTTGGATTTATCAAGAAGTTTACAAAGGCAGTAACTGTCATATGCCATCACTAGAAAGTGAAGATGATTCTAGGCAGGATGAGGTAGTAATACTGTAGTCCAACCAGACTAGGACCACAGGTCAATATCCCAAAGGAACTGGGTTCCTAAAGGTCTGCCAGCAGTGATCCTAAACCAAGACTTGGCTGAGTAGACCCAGGAGGCTAATTGGAAGTCTTGCTAGATCCACACAGAAATCAGTCATGCTGTATTTACTGTCACTTTGGACCGCAATAATGATGTCTGGAGAGAATAACTACTGGATTTTCCTTGTTCGTTGTCAAGTATTTTCTGCACACACTAAGTGGACTGTTCTTTGTTTAGCCACATCACCACAGTGTTTGTCAAAGAAAAACACCATATGGCAAATAATAGTGAAAAGATTACGAATATCAATGTCACCGAAGTCAAATATATGAGTAATAGAACTTTTCTATAAACACATGTGTGTAAAAAATGTTCATGACGACCCAGAGGAAAAGTATGTGACATGGTTGTTTTAAAAGTACCGAATAGTAAATTGACTGTCTTTGTTGTCATGGATACTTAAGTCTTTGATTTTCAACACAGAGTATTAAAAATAACTAAGGGCTATCTTGCCAAATAACTCATGAATGTTTTATTGATTTATGACTTCATGTATAGTAGTTGAAGCTACGTGACCAGAGACTTAACTGTTTGAGGAGCACACTGAGATGAGTTTTTTCCAACGCCCACGTGGAGACTGCGAGACACTTGACAAACATCGTAGGCAAACATTTCAACCCCCATCCTTCTCCATCCCCCCCCCCCCCACAGAAAAAGATAGAATTACAGACTCTTTAGATTTGTGTAGAGCCCAAAACATCTCGAGTGTGAAGATGGTGTCTGTTGGGAGGGGTTGCCATGGTAACACTGGTTGACTAGAGAAAGAGAAGATGAAGGAGAAGACCAAGACTGCCAAACGCTGTTTATTGCTAATAATTACTAGTTCTGTCATTCATTCCATGATGCCTAGCAGGCTATGTATGAAAATTCTGCAACCGTGAAGAAATCTGTCTTCCATTTCTTATTGTGGGGTGATCCCTTCATGATTGGAAAAAAAGTACATTGCAATTTGGAAATTAGGACGAATCAGTTGCAATGCCCCCCTCCTCACATGCTTTGTCAGAATTGATAAAAGGGCTCATTTAGCATTTTATATGATCAACTTTTCTAACTGGTAGAGATGGTTTGGTCTATACATTATGTTTGAGATGATAAAAGACAAGTTCAATTTCTGTTTTGGTAAATGTGTAGGAGCAGTGTATATCAGCAAAAACTATATGCTTTTTAAACTTGTCCATATGCTGTTGTGAAAAAATACTAGACAAATTTTGTGTACACTTTTCAAAATCATCAAAATACCCATGTAGAACTGATCATAATATAGATCATTATTAGATAGGTGATATAGTACCATATTACAATGCAATTGGGATAGAATATGATTGATATGCCACAATATGTTGTTATATGATAATTCCTATCTTAATATCCTTGTGGAGGCATTAATCTTCCTGCACTCCCCTAACAAATAGCCATGGAGTAATGCCTGTACTGTCAGAGCTAATTATAGGATTCACATCAGTAAACTTGTTTTCCTCCGTAAATATGTATGGCCATGTAACCTTGATTACTGCTAAAAGATGATGGGCTAGCCTTGATTGCTTAAAAGCTAATGGTGCATCTATACCTGCACAGGCTTTCCCATAATACAGCTGTGTTATAAAAGTCAATTATGACATTAATTCCATCACACTTAGTACTGACTTTGCTTTGCTGCGTAAAACAAGAGGACTGAGGTTTCAGTTGCATCAAAATGCTACACTTCAAATTTCCATATAGGCCTACCCATATACTCATTGCCTTCTGAAGTACATTATGAAACTGTAGAGTGTGCTATTTTGCAATGGTAAAAAAAAATAGCAGTCAGCATTTGTATTAAAGGATTCCCATTTCCAACACCAAAATTAAGTAAAGCTATCAAGTATTAAAAAAAAGAAATACATTGAAAATCACTAATTTTATGATGTTATGTAATTCTGAATGAACTTCTATTCAGAAGAAAACTGAAAAGACTGCTAATATTAAAAAAGAAATACCTTGAAACATCACTAATTTTATGTTGTATAATCTTGTATAAACTTCTATTCAGAAGAAAACTGAAAAGACTGCTTCAGTTCAGGGAATTACTCAGCTATAGCCAGTCATGTGAGTGGATCTCTCTTATCCTACTTCCATCTCTCACCATCTCTCACACCTGTCTTGGAGGATCGTCCTGCCATTGTAAAAGACTAGTATGCAGCAGTGCTTTTCTTTCTGTCAAGATCACAGCATGAAAGCGAACATGCTGAATGTCCTACCCAAATTAGGCCCGTAGCTCACGCAGAGATTGGCTGGGTATCGTGTTGCCTGCGAATAGGTGACTCAGTTCAGAGTGAATGTCAGGTATGAGGTTGTTGATTTCATGTGAAATAATGCATGGATTTTGGAAGCTTGTAGATAACTCATTGTGTCAAATGGCAGTGTTAGTGTAAATCATTCAAACAAAGGTGTGTTGCACTGTGGAATCATATGTGAGGTATTTTTAACCAGAAGCATCTGTAATAGGATGCTATACATACTACTGTGTCAAGAGAGAGAAAGAGATAACAAAAATCTATCATGTATTCATTTCATTAAATTTTGGCACACCATTGGTAATATCATCTCTGAGCCACTGACTTACGCTTGTCTGTGAAGTCATTGATAAAAGAAGAATGTAAAGAAGAAGAAAAAAACCCAACAACAACAACAAAAACCTTGCTGGTTGCACTCTGGATGTGGTAGAGGCAACTTTTTCACAAAGCTGGTATGGTTTTAACACCTCTACATCTTGGGAGAAGAAAAGATATACAAAAACAAAGAACAAGAATTCAGTGGAGAATTAACTAGAACAAAAAGGTGGAATGACTGATATTTGATCATGATAATTAAAAAGAAGTGTAGGAGCCCATATCTACATGGTTAATTGAGGAGAATATATTCAGCAAATGTCACATATGTTGATGGTGAATTTTTGGAGATTGATACCAGGGCTTGAAGCAATAATATGTACAGGAGGTCAAATATCTCCATAAAACAAAATTCATAGAGGGCACACGGAATTTCCCTGTGGTGACGTTCGTGCCGACTATGGATAGAACGTTGTCAACGCTGTTGTCTCCTACAGTGCTTTCTAGAAGAAGAGAGAAAAAGGGGTGTGGTTTTTGGTCAGATGCAAGGTTCAATGAACGTCTTTGATAGTTTGTATGTAAATTGATTTAGAAGGCGGGGGAAGTGAATGTCAGGAATGATAGTGAAAGTGAAATGAGGATGTGGTCAAATGTCTTCATGAATTGCGCCAAAAATAGTTTTGTGTGTGACGTTAAATTGTCGAGTGGAATATATTCCTGTAGTTGTGACAGGAAGAATGGTGCTCTGTGCTTTGGTGTATTTGCCCAAACAGGTTTCAAATAACTGCATTGTAAGTTGTGTTATCTATACAAACACCATAGATTATTAGTGTAAGAGTTCATAATGAATCCTGATTGATTGCTGTACTGATGTATTTATTAGCTCGTTCACACCCACAGGATATCAGTTTTTGGTGATGTCAAGGCAAGGTGTGATATTGAAGCTGGAAATCTATAAGCATTGTTGAAAGTTTGAATCCATGTTTCAATGTTGAAAAGAAAATCAGAAATTAAACAAAAAGTAAACAAAATAAATTAGGTTTAAATGAAGCAGTTAGTAATTCCTTTGGCCTTGTTTTGTGCATTTTTTAAGGGATGGAGGTACTCAGTATTCAGCAACTTAAATGGAAATGAAGTTCATTTAATTCATATTGAATTAATTTTCAAGAAGTGAAATGATTTGTTTTAAAACATCAGTCATTTTTATTTTTAGACTGGACATTATTGGTGGCAGGGATATATTGCAGTTAAACAAGAAACATTCACAGCATGAAACTTTTGCATATTCATGACTGGCAGTCAATGCATTGTTTAGACAAAAATTTGGTATGCACAACGCTTTTGTGTACATTTAATTTCGTTAATCTTGGCTCCTTGCTCCTCTGCAGGAAATTTTGTGCATCGGAAAATTTCTGAATTATAGTATCTTGTTCATTAGAAAGCTGTCACCGCTACTGTGTAGTTTGGGTATGTAATGGCGAGAAAGACAAGAAGAATCCCTATTGGATGCTGAGAAGATAGAAACCACGCCCACTAATGTCCGGCTGGTGCCTGACCGATGGATTTATGGGGTCAGGTTTGGACCCTGCACCTGCGTTTCCTTAGCATCAATTTGATGAATCCTCATATAACTAGGACGCATTTCATTGCCTTTGTTCATGCGTTTGTGATTAGGGACAAGAATCTTCAACAGTTCGTGAGAGTATTTGATTAAAAAGGGGGTAGTTTTCCATATTTTGCGGACAGATGAAATATGGAGTCTCCTTCGACAACTCGTAAGCCCCCCCCCCCCCCCCCCCAAAAAAAAAAGCAATATTTGTGCACATTTCCAGAGACATAAAGTACCTGCCTACTGTGGCATCAAAACAGGCTAAGAAATAGCTGAATGCACAACATGGGAAAAATAGAGTTTGTCATTAAAATCAGTTTGTATGTGATTTCGAAGGATGATATGATTGAGGATGATAATATATCAATCCTGTATCACATCAGTCAGATAAAAAGAAATGAAGAATTAAAGTCAGTTCACCAGTTAAGCATCTCCTTAAGGGGTTAATGCATTAGGCCTATTGGTTCTCATCAATATCACTAACAAAAGCAAAATTGTTTATTTTGTTTTCCCATAGGTATTTAGGTATAGACAAAACAATAGTACAGCTTTTACCTTTGGTGCTGTTTGATTAAAAAAAAAAACTTTTACAGCCCACTGAATATGAAATTTTATTGAACTGGTTAGGTTGTTGTTGTTCTTTCATTCCTGTTTTAGATACAAGAATTATTGCATATTCGCCAATCCAATTTGAAATCGCCATGGCAACAGTCAAGATTCAATAACATGAGTGCTGGTCCATAAAAAGTTATGCCAGAGGCCTGGCTAAGGTGTTCCGAAGGCAGGAGTATTGATTTCAGTGTCGGCAGCATGCTGCCAAATGGGCTTGCAGTTATTAGCTCCGTGCACGCTGATCTATGATAATTGCATTAAATCGAGCATGTTGTGCACCGACTTGGAATTT
This sequence comes from Diadema setosum, assembly GCA_033980235.1. NCBI lineage: Eukaryota > Metazoa > Echinodermata > Echinoidea > Diadematoida > Diadematidae > Diadema > Diadema setosum. The sequence continues at coordinate 49,219,579 of CM067060.1, forward strand.
TGTGTTCCCAATATTTGTGCGACTAATTCATCAGTTTTGAAATGCTAAAAGATTAGCAAGCTTTCATTGAAATGAAGTGAAGGAAATCTGATTTGTATACAGATTATTTGTACATGATTCAGACTTGTTCAGCAACTTCCTTGGAAGAAGGAAAGACAGCCAGTGCGGAATATTGACTTGTTTTCATTTGTCTTGTTTTGTAACATTTTATTTGAGATGTCATATGATACGCTGGTGTAGTAGGGTAGTATGAAGGCAGTAGGATTCTGTTTCGCTGTGTTATGGATACTATGGTTATTACCAGCTGTGGAAAGATAATATCAATCAGAGAATGTTCCATATGTTCCTGGACGAGTCTCAGAGCTGTACATTTCTCTACAGAGGGTATTCCGCTCTGGAAGCGGCGGAGGAATGTGCTATGTTGCCGTCACCCACTGAGGACGGGCTGATTTTGCTACAACACGCATTTCCCATAGACACCCACCCGAGTATACTCTGGACTTGTCGTCAATGGGTTAAAGGGAAATGAAGCCACAAATATCTTCTTATTTTGTGTGGATTGAGTGAATGCAGTGACTAGTGGAGAATACACGAGTGAATTTTGAGGAAAATTGCACAATCTGTTCAAAAGTTAAGAATCTAAAGTTTTGGTACAGGCATTGCTGGATAAGTAGACCACAGGAATTTGTGATGTCAATTATGGAAGAAAATTTCGACATATTTTCTTCTTTTATTTTAGCATAAAGAAAAAGAACTTGGATTGCCTCTTTCAGAAGGCAGGGGAATATTACCCTTATGTCAGAAAGAAGTTTAGAGAATGCATACTTTTCATAAAAGATTAAATTTTGATGAATGTTCTTTCTTCTTTATATCATTGTCCATGTGTGACATCACAAATTGTTGTCATTGTCTCATCCAACAATGGCGTCACTGAAACTGTAAAAATTCACAATTGAAAAGATTGTCCAATTTTCCTCAAACTTCATTGATGTGTTCTATAATATTTTAGCGTTCGCTCAATCTACAAACTTAAGGGTTTCATTCCCCTTTAAGGTTTGTTTCTTGATACAATCTGCTGTAGAGGTTCGGAAGGATTACGTACAGTCTGAAAACTTCCCATAGTAGCATTGACTTTCATATCTGCTGGTGGAGGCCTTTGATACAGGAAGGAACTGTTTGAGGGGTGTAGCAGTTATGCCATGGTGGTGTGGAAAGCTATTCGTTAAATGGACAGGATCCTGGGCCAGGTATGATAAAAGGGGTGCTAATGAGTATCCTGACTGTGCTCTGTAGAGATATGACTGAGACTGGGTTGGGCCAGATATGAGGAACTCCATGTTTCCTCTTGTGGTAAACTTGAGGTCCATCGTATAGCATATTGATAGGCGATCATATAGAAGAATATACAATTAGGCATAATCCTTTGTAGGCATATAAAGCTTGGTCAAGCGATATAGTAGAAATACATGTACAGTTGAACCTCTCGTATCCGGACAATTCGGGACCGGGGCTCATCCGGATAAGGGATTTGGCCGGATACGGGAGACTCAATGCTTTATACATGTACATATACATACACATGTACTGATGTAGCCCATTGTAGTGCTACATGTAGTAATGTGTATACTGCAACCTTTTCATTGTTACATTTGGGGATGTTTCGGGATGTTGAAATGTCTGAAGGTAAGCAATTTGGAAGGAAATTTGATGCAATGTATGTTAATCATATTGGAAATAATATGTAATTCATATGTGTTTGGGTAGGAGTTCTCAAGGAGTTGGGAATCCCCCTTTCTTCCCGTAATTATTTAAAAAAAAAAAATCACGGCGAGATTGCGTCCGGATAATAGAGAGATCCGGATAAAGGGAGGCCGGATAATAGAGGTTCAACTGTATATGATACATATTGCTGTCAAAGAATACATATTTCATAGTGGGCTACTCAATGTTCTCACTTGTTAGAATGTTACCATGTGAAAAGGGCAGATAATTCAGTACAACTTTGCCTGTGGGGCCAAGAAACAAACAGCATGAGACTGTCTGTTTGCAGTGTGTCACAAAAAAAAAAGAAGAAGAAGAATGTGCTCACGCTGTGTTTGCTTGTAGTAAATAATGTAGGGTGAGAGACATGGCACTGTGGCATTGCTAGTATTGAGAGAGATTGAGCGAGGGAAGAATGAACTGGGAGGATAATGAAAAGAAGAAGAAGGATAGGAGGAGGACGGTACAAGGGAGAAAGAGAGATGTTGAAGCCGAGGTAAATAGATGTTAGTGGTCAAGGGGCCAGAGGAAGTATTGGGGTGTGGTCATTAACACCTCTCCAGGAAGGGATGGAATCTTGAGGGTCAGCTGTGAGGGGGAAGAGAGGATGCCGAAGACTCTGAGTAATAAGAAAGGTGTTGATGTTAATCAGTGAACTGTCAGACACAATTTGCACCCTTCCCCACCCCCCCCCCCCATGACTATTCATATTCAAACTTTATGTAAAGACCTCATGCTCATTTGAATGTATTGCACTTTAAAATCTCTGTTGGGTCATGAAAAAAACACACAAAAAACCCCTCATCTGCATAGAAATAAATCCTTAATGTTCATGACTTCATGTGGTCCTTGTATACATCTCTCCTTCCGTATATATATTTTGCAGTCTGATATAGCTGTGAGAGAATGATTTATCAATACTCATTTGTTATACTGTAAAACTAGACATTTTTGAGTGCATGAAACTTTCTCAAATTTCATGAGGAGCTACGATTCGTGAAAGTAAAGTGCATGCGAAAGTTTTTGTTGACACAAACCAGTACATGTAGTATAATCATAATTTTTTGATGGTGGGCAGTTTGTGGAAGTTATGTGTCACAAGTGTTTCTGGTTTTAGAGTAGTCATTCAAACATGTGGAGAAGGACACTCATGGATGTAATCAAGGAGGTTCACTTCCCTGATGTAATGCACTTTATTCCCTTGTAAGAAGAGGAAAAGTTACCATTTTACTTATTGACCTTAAAGCCTGTGTGATCCAGCTAATAGAACAACCACAAGCTGTGATAAATGAACTCTAATTAATCCTGTACAGGAACGAGGGGATAAGCCTGGCATAAATATAGCCGTGGGAAAGCGAGTTTCAAGATAAACTTTCGCTTGACAGCTGCACACCCGCTAAAGGATCATTTGGCGCCATTTATCTCGTTTACAAATAGTGTTTGTTTTTTTCTTGAAAACCAAAGGAAAAAGTGTAGAAGCACATTGAGGTTAGCCAACAAAATCCAGGAAAGAAGTTCGTCCGAGGTCTGTTTTTGTAGTGCTCTACTGACAGCGCTGCTTCCTGCTTTACTCCTCTGCAATATGGATGTGGCTAGCTGGTTGTCAAAGCAATGATTTGTTGTTTATTCCAGGACAGGACCATACCTATCACCTTCTTTGGTAGTAATAACTCGTTGCATTACTTGTGACAGTTCCTCTTCACACTAAGCCAGCTCATGAGGGTCAGTGGATAGGATATATCTTGCCTGCTGCTTCTTGGTAACTTCTTGTTATCTTCTGTGAATTATTGAAAAAAAAACAATCTTGAAGACCATGATTTTATTTAGCATGTAGACTTTCTACATGTGGTTTGCTTGCAGTTACAGCTGTTTTATATCCTGTGCATGTACCGTTCTGATTTTCAGCTTCCGTTTTGGGCTTGTCAGTCTTCTGTAGATGCTACAATAAACTCCTCATTGTTGTGAATTGTCATTTTGCATTTTAACTTTGACCCATCGAATGGGAGTAACCCATGTTTCTCAAGGCTCTATTCGTTTCTCATTGCAGACTCGGTGCACCTGATACTCAGAGCTGTATTTGACAGGCCTAAGACTGACCCAAAGTGGGTGAAAGAACTCACAAGCGTATCGATGAATTGAAGAGGTAAGGTACGAGTCATTATCAATGCTGGTGTTACTTTGTTGACTTATGTTTGCATCAAAGTTTTTGATCTTTCACACATTTATCATTATAAGTTTTAATACCGATTCATGATTCCATCTCATTTGGATTTCTTTTTACAGCTCACTTTCAATTAGTCTTCATTATCCTCTTTTAGGTCAGGGTTTGTGTTTTGAAGTATGTTTGAAATTGTTTTCTCTATTGTAATTTTATATGAATGCATGCATTTCTTCAAACTGCAACACTAAAACGCCAGAGTGTGATTTTTCTAACTTCGAGCAAAACTTCACTGTTTTGTAATGAGAATGCACATTGCAGAAAAAAATCATGATATTATTCACATTGTTTTTGGATCAATTTTCCTTGTAGAGCACAAATCGTCGCCGGTCACACGAACCGACGAATCCCTCAGGTTTGCGTAAGAATGACAATTCGAGAAAATCGCGTTTGAAGTTAACCCATTTTTTGACTTATGGTTGCTACACTTTCATGTCTACAATTTCCAATTATTTTTGTAGTACATCAGACTTCAACTCTTGCTCTAACTTGTGAAGTTTTTATCGAATTGTATTGTTAACAAATAAGCGGGAAATCGTCAAAGAGCTGCATGCATGTATTTTCGGTCTGCAAAGAACGTTGTCATTTTCCATGGTCAATGCGCACTGATTCGTCGGTTCGGTGACCGCGCGTACGCGCTTACTAGTACGCGCGGTCACCGAACCGTCGAATCGCCTGATTGTTTAACACACGCGTCTATGGGGAAAACAAATAATTTTCACAAATGGAATTACATACTTCTACAAAAGTGATAACTACGTAAAAATTACACCGAATTACACACTGAGAATTTCAGAATATGTAGTATGGAATATCTACTATCGAAATGATTGAAATCTCAAAATCGAAAATTTGACCCAAAATCGAGTGATTCGTCGGTTCGTGTGACCGGCGACGAAATATGTAAGCGACTGTATCATACAGTTGTAGCATACTATGAGTGCACGTGTTGCACTGTGCTGTACCCTATTTTGTGTCTATTGCCAGTACAATTATTTGAATGCGAACCGAATCGCATGCTGGAAATTATGGTTGATTGAAGCGAACAGGCATGTGCAGTACCTCCAGAAACTTCACAACATTTTTCATTGGACCTAACATGATCACAAATTTTCAGAAGAGTGAGAAATTGATTGTGAAATATCACAAAATATTGCAAAATATTGTGAGCTTTCATATCTCAAATTTGTGTAATGAGGAATGACCCTGTGGTAACATTTATACCACAGCCATAAACAGAGTATTACTTCAGTATCTGTCCATGGCACACTCACTCATCCAAAAAAGACGTGGGAATGAAAAAGTGAAGAAAACCAGAAGCTCTTTTTTAATTGGTCATTAACACTGCATAGGAGAGAGAGAGTTTCATGACTTTTTTGTTGTTGTTTTGTTTGTTTGTTTGTTTTGTTTTGTTTTTTGGGGGGGGTGTCTTTTTTATTTAGACGAACTAGTTGGAGCACAATTTTGTTCTGGATGTGTACGATTTAAATAGTGACAGATATTAAGATACGTATCCACCCATTTCAAACTGAAATTGCATGACATTACGAATTATGAGGTTGGTGTTATATTTGGTGTGACATCCGAATGATTTAAAACAGCTATAGTATGTAATTCTTGGGTGGCATCCAAACTTGATAAGCCATCTCAATTACCCTTCGTAGAGACCAGACAAAGGCGTGGTTGAGGATTATGACTTTTGGTACAACTGTGGTTGCTGTAAATATAATGGTATATATTTCTCAAATTCATATCCAGAAGGGAAATTTACATTTTTGAAAAATTATCATCAGTGCAGTCTCTTGTCATGGAGTGATATTTAGTAAATCAGATCCTTATTAATCAAATTTAGCACACTCGTTTCACTATGGGTAGCCAAAACTCAATTAATAAGCCCTTTCAAATGATCTATCTGATATCTTACCTTCTTTTACTCAATCTCAACAAGAGACAAAGAGATTTGAAAATCAAGAGCATTGTGTTCTCTCCCTCACTTATTCAGTTTTTTTTTCTGTATTTTTCCATTAACTTGCCATATTTTTCCTCTCTGGGCCACATTATGAGGAGAGACGGAAGTGTTGTAGTAATAGGAGGAAGTCATCAAATATCAAGTGACAACGCATTGATTACTTTATTGTGGGTGACGGAGGATCCATGGTGGTTTGTTGACAGTCAGATTGTGATTTTAGGAATCCACACCTCAATGAAGTACATTGAGTTATTTCCTTTTTAATTGACCATGACCTATAATTATTGTGTACTTTACCACACAAGCAGTTTTCTACCATTGTACCCCCCTTTTTTTCCTGGAGAAACAACCTAACAACAACAAAACCTGTTGGTCACAAAAGCCTTTGTAAGCTTACGATCATAAATGAATTTCCTGTGATTGTATGCTTACAGCTTTTGGTTTTTGGAATGTGATTGTAGCAGTTTTATTGATAATTTAGAGAAATAACAAAAAAGCTGCAGATTTTGCCAATGTTTCAAACTATTAATGTATCAAATGAAGTGTGGAGCTGTGCTGTGTAGCACTACTATTGTGTTTCATGCTCAGGAGTATTTTTAAAAATCCGTCAAACAGGGAGAATCCCAAGTCCTAAAAAGAAGAGACATTGGTGATCTTTGTTACCAATGTACCAATGTGTAGATATACAATGCAAATTACACTATGCAAGCAATCATTCCATGACTAAAAGAAAAGTTCCACATCTTTCCATTTTATGCCTCCGCCACGAAGTGGTGCCGGAGGCATTATGTTTTCGGGTTGTCCGTCCGTCCGTCCTTCCGTCTGTCCGTCCGTAATGAATTTTGTGGCAAGCATAACTAAAAAACCTTTAGAGGTATCCTAATGAAACTTGGCATGTATATGTATTAGGGGGTGAAGTTGTGCCTATCAACTTTTGGGTGCACATGCTCAAGGTCAAAGGTCAAAAGTCAAAAAGGTCAAGGTCAAATACATAAAATTTCACTATTTCCTCCATATCTATGCATTGCCTGAAGATATTTTCTTGACACTTAGTGTATACATGTATTACCCAATTCAGATTCTCTGGTGAAAGTTTGGGGTCATGAGGTCAAAGGTCAAAAGGTCAAGTAAAAATATTAAAATTTCACTTTTTTCTCTGTACCTTGGAAATTGTTCAAGGTATCTTCATGGAACATAGTATATATCATGTACATGTACTGACTGGTAGTGATTATCTAGAGAATTTAGGGTTCATGGGGTCAAAGGTCAGGGGTCAAAGGTCAAGGGCAACACTTCAAAATTTTACTAATTCCCTCATATTCATGCAGTGCCAGCAGGATTATTTTTTTTTTACACTTGGTGTATGCATGTATAACCCAATACAGATTCTCTGTTAAGTTTGTTTCCTTTTTTTTTTTTTTGCCTCAAAGGTCAAAAGGTCACAGATCAAGTGAAAGTGCTGAACTAACTGTTTCCTCCATAATATTATCTAGGAAATGGTTCAAGTTATCTTGAAACTTACTACATATTTATGCATGTTCTGCCTGACAGTGATTATCTTAATACAAATTTTAGGGTCAAAGGCCAGATGAAAATGGCAACAATTTACTATTCAATACATTACAGAAATTGCACTTTTTCTCCGTACCTTGAAAATTACTCAGTGCATAAACTTATGAATGGATCAAAGTCAAGTTAAAGTTCTTAAATCTCCAAATACATACTCTCCTATTCATCCAATTAAACCTAGGTCAAGGAAGGTGAGCATAAAACACATTTGTGACAAACTTGTCATTCTAATATTTTGCCAAGTTTGTGAAAATGTAATCACACATTGTCCACATGTACTATAGACCTATTAGGAGAACCAGTCATTGACATCTGTAATACTTCAATAGATCACAAATCCCGACATCAGGGGTTTTCGTTCACACGCAAGCATCGTTCTGCTTTACCATATCTCATCGATACATCACTTTGTCATAATTCTCGCTATCGAAAAGACGACTATCAAGGACAATAGCGAAATGATTTAAAATGCATTGAAATTCCTAAGATTTCTCCCTTTTTATCAATTTATCACACAAACACTTCATGTTCTCAGTTGGCAATGATGGCAGCTCAGCTCTCTATAACCTCCCTGTCGTCGTTACATTCATATCGAACAGAGCCAAGGGTATTGATATGGAGTTCTGTTAGTTTTGCTGTTGTTGTCACAATGTGAGAAATATCATCCATTTCTGAAGCGGCTCCAGCTCAAAACTTGCAAGTTTTAAAATGGTCTGCCAAAGGTATGAAAAACGCACTGTGTCATTACTGGGTATTCTCTGACCGACCGAAAATCGTAGACAATGATTGGCAGCGCATTGAAAAACGGAAGCGCACCTGGTCATCAGCGACGCTTATCTTGAAAGTAGAGAATCTTTTTGCGTGAATGGAAATTCGAAATTTAATTTTGCATAAAAAGCTTGCTCCACGGTTACAATGCACTGCCAAAGTGCCCATATATTGAGCTGATAAAGCAGTTGATTTCCGATAGGCCAAATCAGCGATTAGTGCCGACTTATACAAGGGAGGGGGAAAAACTATGGTCTCTTTCCACCTCCCTGCTTATACTTAAAACGGTCCGCCTTATGAATGGATACCCGTAAACTCATTGATGCAAAACGCACAGAATGAATATAAAAGTGAGGTAAATCAAAGATAGTCATGAATGGTAAGGCGGACCCGTCTTTTGTATTTCTACAAAATTATTTGAATTTCACCGTGCATTAAGAGCAGTTATTTCTCCGTTTTTGTTATTTTTTTTCCCTCTCAAGCACTGAGTGATATCATGCCCATTAATGACAAGTGCTGCTATGTTTAGATACATCATTACCGGGAATGATGTATTTACTGGTATGCGGATTTTACTGAAAATGGCGGAGGCATACCAGTCGCCGTAGCGACATTTCTAGTTTTCTGTGTGCCATCAGAATATTTATCATCGCGTGCATCAGACTGAAACATTAGTAGAAAATGGCAAATTGAAACTGAGTTCAATGTTCAATTACCGGGAATGATGTATTTACTGGTATGCGGATTTTACTTAAAATATGTCCCTGCCCACCTCCCTGCACAGACACTGTAAAACGTGTGTGAATGTAGGCAGCTAGATTTAATGTGATGAGACAGATAATGCGAGTAGGATCTCAGCAAGCCATAATGTGGTGGCCAGTGAAAACCACAGCAGAAAAAATTTGTGTCGAGGAGCAATGTATGACATTTCAGTTTCGGTTCACCAACCCGTAACAATGGATTTGATTGATGAGCGGATCACAAAGGAACTTTATCACTCATTGTCTGCTGTGTGATCTCATCAATGGCATTAAAGTGCCCATTCCTGTATGATTTCTTTTTCCCCCAGGCAACAGATATTTGATCTTAAAGCACTATGAGAGTGAAAATATATTTTATTATACACCCACTGGATTAGATTTTTAAAGGAATTTTTTGTTCTTTTTTTTTGTGTGAGATCTCTCATCAAACACCTGTGTTCTGCCATTTGCAGTCATTGAATATGCGTGATATCTGACTGGGCTTTAATGCCTCTGTGAGCAGCCCACTGATCCAGGGTAAACTTGATCTGGGAGAATCCTCACAAATGGCATTTCCTTATGGCATCCTATGAGCTGTAAGACACATCAGTGATTTGCCCACAAGAAGTTTGAAAAATAGTGTTGTTGAAAGTGATTTTGATTGATAATGATAATCTACAATCCTGTTATTTATTCGTAATGGTTATGATAGATTCACAAGGTTATTTCTGAGAATTACAGTAATGGATTGAATGTAAAAGAAGTCATGATTTGAAATGATTTCTAGTTTTACAAAATATCTAGATGTCATCACTTACTTTAAATGAAGTAGCCAGTGGTGATAGCCAGAAAAAGCTATACAGAATGGCTGTATTAGCGTGGTATGTTTAGATCGTCTTTTTTTATTTTTTTTATTTTAACAAATAATCAGCTGATAGTGGTAGGTAACATTTAACTCTCTTTATCTAAAGCAGAAGACTCGATCAAATGTATGATTGTTTATGCATGTGTGTGTAAGTTTGGGACAAGTCTGACTTCACTGACAAGATTACGAAATTCATTTAATTATCAGCTGTTGGAATTTTACATTGAGATGTCATCTAACACGCATGAACATATACGTGCACACACAATTACTCACCATGTTATAAATCAATAATTTCATATTTCTGTATATATGTATTAATATTTTATAGTACTTGGGTTTTATGAACTGTAATATTAAGGGTTATGATAATATTCAGCACTGAAAAAAAAAAGTACTGAAAGGATGGGGGGGGGGGGGTGAGAGAGAGAGGGAGAGAGAGGGAGAGAGGGCTAGAAAGGATGATGAATAACGACAATTATGATAATATGGCTCCAGGCTTCCTGAAAGGGAGAGTGGGGAGAAACACAACAACCAAATTTCCTCTCTGCAATGCATTCACGCCTTAGCTCCGTACGTACGAGGAAAAAAAGCTCAGAGTGTGGTATTCGTGAGAGTCCCTGCGTCTGATTGTGTGTATGTGTGTTTCTTTGGCAGTGTGTGTGTGTGTGAAAGCAAGGCAAGATGGCACACAGCAAATCTATTCTGTGTGCATTTTATGGATGGGAGTGTGTGTGTGTGTGTGCTTGGAGTATACGAGGCCGGTTGATTGTACATGTAGCTGGATGACGGGCGGTCCGCAAGATACAGCAATCGCCTGGCTCCCTCTTTTTTTAGCGTATTAGCGGGCTGATATCGTGTTGTCCTCGATTCCATCTCCTCATCGGCATCTCACCCATCCTCTCACTGGGGCTAGCAACTAGCATGCTGGCTCTCTCTGTCATGCATTCCTCCTCCTCCTTGATTTTTACTGGATCTTTACGATAAATACTGCATCTCTGCTCACTTGGATCTGACGGTGTGATATTCACTCTGTGTTTTGCCACAACTGCTGGCATTCTCTCTCTTCTTTGTACATCTCGCAGGGTTACGATCTCTCGCAGAAGGTAACATATATGGATGCTTTCCACGTCTGTGTGTGTGTGTGCGTGCAATGAGTGTGCTCACAAGCTCACATTCGGAGGAGATTGTGTTACATCGGAGAAAAATAAATGCTAATGTTATTCTCTGGTTTTACCGTGCCTCCATCTCGTATGCACTGAACCCATGGGGTGTATGTTTGTATTAAGGTGTACCTTAGTCCCCTTGTGATGCAAACTGTTGATGAATTCTATGCGTATTTAACTGTTTCTGTAAAGACACCTGAAGATCATCCCATTCTCCCCATCTCCAAAGGCCTGCTCCAATTCCTCCGTTTGCTCAGTGCAACGTTGATGCAGTTTGTCCAACCACACCTAAATGTTAATGGGATGCGGAGAACGAACTCACTCCATCTCTCCCTCTCTCTCTCTTTCTCCCTCTCTCTCGCAGACATCCCCCAGAGTAAAACTGTGTACAATGCTGTGGATTACTATATTCACTCATTAATAATGCTAAAAGGTTCAAAGTCATTTTGATATTTTCAAATTCCTACAAACTGGCAAGAGCAACACTTTTACATCACAAATCATTGATATCTTGCAACAATGTATGGTGTGTGTATATTTTATTACACTGTTTCAGTGCTTATAATGCTCTAATGCTACAAATGATGGAAATCACTTTTTTTTTGTACAAAATCAAGTTTGTCTTGCATATAGTAGATATATTTTGTACATCATTTTATGAAAATGTTCTTAGAATTGCCTTGTCAACCAAAATATGATACCATAAAGAAAGAAGTTGCAAATTATTGAATACCTGTCCTGTAAAAGCAGAAAAATTTGTTGCATGAATATAAACCAGTACACATGATCATAAATAGCAATATGGATATGAATTCTGTTCTGAACGAATAATTGTTCACCTTTTGTTGTTGTTTTTTTCATAACCAAAGTAACCCATTTAAATCAAACCCAGCCAGACTATACCAGATTTTTGTCATGAAGATTACTTTGCAATTAGGTATAATTGTGTTGCAGTATATTGATCCCCCATAGCGTAGTAGTGCATTTATCTAAGTGTCTTTGTTGTTGTGTTAGGGTTCTAATTGAATGGAAGATATTAGGCTGATTGCTTTTTTCATGCATGTTGTATGTAGTAATCCTTCAACCCACTGGTTTAATTTGCACTATTGCATCTCATTTGGGTGTCATTTTAATTAAAGTGAATTCACACCAGCGTGAACGCAAGCTTTTGTTTGATCATAGACTCCCGGTGCGCAATGCATGCTTCGTCCTGTCCTCATGATTAATTAATGCATGGAAACGCTTATTACAATGGAACCGTTATTGCCATTCCATAGTTCACCGAGCATCATTGGAGAAGAACAGGCACATTTTTCCATAGTATATATAACATTTTTTCATCTTGAAGAAAAATTCTGTTAATGTTTGTTTGCTTACATCAAAACACTTGTCTAGAAGAATTTAAACTACCTTCTATGAAGAACACAGAATAGATAAACAGATTCTGCTGCGTTTCTGTGATTGTAGGACATTTGAAAACATGAACTGAATGCTTATTATCTTCTGCAGAGGGGTGGAATAGTTGAAGGTTGATATCTTCCAACCTTTGATTTTTTTTTTCCTTTTCCAGCCTACAATTTCAAATTATGGTATTGCTATCATGTTATGTTAAGGAGAGCGTGGAAAAATAAAGTGATTCCCCCCCCCCTTCCCCGCCCCTCAATAAAGAGATTTTCTTTCTATACAAACAACACTTGTTATGACCCTGAATAAGAATAATGTATTTGTGATGGTAAAGGAAGCTTATCACGTATCTTGCAAATCCATGATATTCCTCTTATTTCAATTTTCACTTGAGTAACACGACACTGATTCAAAATACTCTTTGTTGCATGCATGAAACATACCAGTCACAGGCTGCGCTTATCTTACCAGAGAGAGAGAATCATGTTTCAAATACTTTTCAAACGTTGTCTATAAATGTGATTTGAAATACGATTATCAGGATGTGTAGCATTTATCTAACCATCATATAAAAAATTGCAATTTAGAGTGTTGCCTCTGTGCAGCTGCCTTGCCGGGTCGTTTGACCTGGGAAGTAGAAGTCAACTGCGTACCACCAAACATGGCTTCATCATTCAAGTTGAAGTTGACCTGGGCAGCTCGGAGATGTAAATGCATCTCAAAACAGCATTGCGTTTATCTACTCTCAGATCTACTTGCAGAAAGGCGATCATGGTTTCAAACATGTTTCAAATATGCATTTTTAAAGGCATTTGAAAACACAGTTGCATTTATGTATCTTCTGAAAATGCCTCAAATGCGTTTAGGATGGTGATTTTGCCTCACAAAATTTGTAAATAAACGCATGCATAGTAACACTTGACCAATAACTACATCTGATAGGCTGGAAGTGGAATCATATATTGCTTGTGATCAGAGTAATATAAATCTTCATTCTTATGGCAAAAAATAAATGCTTTGTATAATGCAAATTTGCTCTATTCATGGTTGTACTTCTAGTAAGCAAAGCTTTTATTCTGATAGACTGTAGATTACAGTGCTGACGCCTGCCTGGTTTACATGTGATGATGTCGTACTTCTGCTAACGAGAATTTAGAGAAAAGTGATGTCTGTCAGATAGCTTGATAAGTCATCAGCGTTGTCATTACAGAATGCAAATTAGGTAGCGATGCATCAGTCAGTCAATAAATTAGACAAATTGATGGCAGAAATTGATTTTGGGCAATTAGCTTGAGCAGTAATTGTCCAGAAACACCTGTTTGAAGTTGACTTGTGAGTACTGCAGAGTTAAGCAGAGTGTACAACCTTGTAATTACCCCATATTACTTAAACAACTGGCAGCCTATAATTAATCATAAAGCATGATATGGAACATCCAATCTCCGTATGTCATGTTTGACATACAAGTGCTGCTTTTATTTTGCTTTGCAGACAAAATAGTAAAGTGTTTTTGAAATGGAAAAATTTTTCCAACAGTTGAGATTATTTGTGTCAGAAGTAAATATTCTAATCAATTTGTACATATCTCCTTCATAATTAACTTTTCATCGGTTCATTGATTAAAAATGACATTATGAGAAAGATATCTGTTAGGGATACTATTCATGTTTCGCCGAAATGATGCACTTTGGTTTTATTCAAGTCTCATACAGTGCCTTGACTAGTCTGAGCACTGTGAGATATTCCATCAGAGATAAACAAACAAAAGAAAGCAAAGCATCCCAAACAAACAAATTGCAATCTGCAAGGAATCGAGGAGTGACTACTAAATTTCCTTCTACCTTGTAAAAGAGATGGGTTATTTATATTCAAGAAAGAGCGCTTTAGAGGTAGCCAGTAAAATTTCAATTTTCAGTAAATTTGTGAATGCCTTTTGTTGTGTAGGCAGATGCATTACTCTCATTCTGGTATGGTTTGTTGATGTGTGTGACCCCATCTATGCACTTTAAGTCTTTTTGTAAGCCAGGACCAATAAAGCAAACAAGTGCATGTCACTTTCGAAAACCATACATGTGCATGACATACAGAGTATCAAATTCAACGCTTTGTTTGTGTATGGACCCTGGAAAGCGGTCAGAATTGCAAGGATGTATATATTATGTTTGTTTGTTTTTTTTTTTAGTATTGCAGATACTACACTGTACTTGTTTCAAACTGGCAGGCATTTCCATGGAAAATGATCCAGTAAATTGGTAAAAATCAGGAAGTTTTTATTTCTTTCAAGTTAAAGTCAGTGACACTTGAAGAAAGTGCATTGTAATTTCCCTTGACTTGGATAAGGCCATCTCACATTTCATCCGCTGAATGTATTACCAGAAACTCTCAAATGCTCTTTGTGAACATATAATTGGATGGGTCACAGTATTCCTTTCTGTTATTCTCTGATTTCTATCTTTGTGATGAGTATGTCTGGTGTCACTTTATGGTCATTATCTTCATGATGCTAGGATGAGAGAGAGGAAGGCAGCATCTTGCCCATTTCTTGAAAGTTCCTTGTGCATAGCATCTCCACAGGGACTGCCACCAAATATTACCTGCTCCCTGCAAACCGAGATGATCACTGTCATCCGACCACGCCCCTGTCATCCACACGCATCTGGACTACATCCCTGCTTGCCTGCTGTACCCACATTGGCCTCATATTAATCATCCACTCTTGTTTACACTTGTTCTCCCCCCACAACTGAGCAGAGGTTGATGTTTATGGGATGTCGGCGGAGGAGAGGGTTCACATCGCTACCTTCATTTCCCGCTTGTATTCCGAGGAGCAGTTGTAGGGAGGAGAAGTCTTAGTGTGGCAGGCCAGTGAAGGGGATGCCTTCAGCTCCACACCAAGTGGCTCTCAAGACCCAGGCCTGATGATAACTACTGCGGAAGAGTTTTGATGTTGTCCAGATTTTGAGTTATCTCAATCACAGAGGACAATTTTGTCATCCTCCATTACCAGTGTCCCATTTACAGTGTCCTTCGCAGGAAGCTTGAGGTCAACAACACAAGGATGACATACTGTCCAAGACCTGTCAAACATTGGATAATGCAGAAAAATTTCCCTTCGGTCATCGTTTCTTGTCTTTTATAAGAAAGATAACTTCCTCTTCTATACCATAGAATTGCTGTGTCATTTTCAGTAAAGGCAAGACATGCTGTCAGTCTTAGCAAATTACAAGTGTGTGGTATATTGCCAAGATTACCCATTAATGGAGGATGCCATTTAAGTGATATAATGTTCAGTATCACTGGAAATAGAAATTAATAGTGATGCATTTTCATGGGGAATAGATTTACAGCTGTTGACCCGATTAACGTATCCAAACAATTTGGCAGATTAACTCTGGAATAATTTCTGATCAGCATGTTTAAATTGGATTATCAGATTTGGAATGGTGTTCAGTCTTTTATCTGTGTATAATATCTTAAAGTCCATTCGAATGACATAAATGACATACACTTACTTCATTGTCATTTACAACATGTTTGGGTCAGGGTTTATATCATCCACACTTGCTTGATAGGTAGATATAACAGTGAACATGTCTCCTGTGTTATTTGCAAGTGAGGTTACCATGTATCTGTATAAATACGTCAGGACTTTTTTTTTTTTGGGGGGGGGGGGTTGGTGGTGGTGGTGGTGGTGAAGAAACAGTTTTGATGGGAGCTAGGCAAGGCTAATCAAAATTCAGATGTTTCTAAGTTAGAATGTGCATCTTCAGCCAAGAGCTCTATGTTGAAATGTGATCATATTAATGCTGTAATATTCAACCTACATGTGGCCTACATCTTAACGGCAGTGGGATTAGGTGTGCAAAGAAAACATGAGGTACTTTGGTATCAAGTTTGCTACCTTCTCTTCCTCTTCCTACTTCACATGATATAGGAGTAGGTGAGAACATGAAGGAGAGCCAATTTGGAGATGGGTCAGGAAAGTAAAGAGATTGTCAAATTGGATGAAATACGATGCTAAGAAATTGTATACATTGAAGTCTGGTAGAATGTGGTTCTTTCCTGTCCTGAGGTAATGATATCTACTTGTTGAAAGCTGAGTACATTTCATGTACACATCTCATGGTGTTTTGGTTTATTGTTTAGCTGGTATGTTATTCTACTTCTAGAAGATTTACTGTAGTGAAATGTCTTGAGTACACTATTAGGTCAATGTTCTTAGTTACTCCTTTACTAGCTTACTCAGGTCGTGCCTTATAGTGGTGTCAGGTGACTCAAAGCAATTAATTAAAAAAGAGATGAAGAGGGATGGTTAGTGGTGTGGTGGAAGTATGCCGATAAGTGACCTCATCATGATCCCCACTGTCACACCTACTTCTCATCTCCTTCCTCAATTATTAGTCAGCCAGTTAGAGGTGGTAAAACTCACTCACACACCTTTCAGTTTCAGACCCAAGTCATTTTGCTCTGGTGCCATGTTGGCGGCATCAGTGTCATTTCAAATTGCCAAATTTTACAATATGACTTCTGTACTGGAATGGGAAATGCAGTTGTCTCTAAGTCTTCTTTTTTTTTTTGGGGGGGGGGGGGGGAGGGGGTGGCAAGTCTTATAAGTCTTCCAAGAATCTCAAGCAGTCTTCAGAAAAGACAACTTGCTAATTTTACAGAAATGTAATATGTATGAAAATAATGTTTTTTGTTTCTTTGATAAGACACAGGGTTTCAACCGCTGAAATTATTTTTAGACAACCGTCCCATGCCCCCAAACCCCCAACAAACAAACAAACAAACAAAATAAGGACCATCACATTAACAGTGGCACATAATGAAGTGACATGCCTTCAAGGCATTGTGTAAAGAGAGAGAGAAATAAGGTTTGGAGGAGTGACATCATCATGACTTCATTGAAGCATTCTGCCAACCTCTCCTCCAGGAGCATAGAGTGCTTCTAGGAAGGACTGAAGGTCAAGAATACCATTAGTCACCTGCCATGGATCTTGGAAAAGAGGTTGGGTCAGACAAGGGGGGCGATGATCTTGCTTTTGAGGGAGGGAAAGCATAGGTATTCATGAGAAAGCCTTCTTTTGGTGCGATGGGTGAAGGAGCCATGGAGGCCATCATGTTACTGATGTGGTGTCAGTTCCAACATTAAGTCAGGAGCGTCAAATAAGGAAACCAGTCCTGGGTGATGGAAAGACGTCTCTACTAGCTAGATGGATGTACTCTGTAACGGTACCTCCCACTTTTATATCAAGCCTGTAATTCAAGATGAGGCTGTTAGCTTGATTTGACGGGCCACTCGACAGAGAAGCTAGGCACCTTTTGCCATTCGTTTCTTGGAAAAAAAAAAGTCTGTATTTCTCATCGAAGAGACAACAATTTGATGTCGTCAGAAAGTGCTCAATTACCCTGTAGTTCCTAGTTTTGATAATTTCAAATACTAATTCTTCAGCTGAAGCACCCTGGCCTTTACAGATGAAGTTGTGTAAACATTTATAAAATGCATGTTCTGGAAAAATGTTACTCCATGTTAGATATTTGAATCAATATGCATGCTAGAAGGCAAGCCATGATGATTTGAAATACATGAGGTACAAAGGAAGAATGAGAAGAAAGATATCATCTCCAAAGGCCTTGTTGTATGTAACCCATTCAGTTCTGAACCACATTTCTGTGTCTAGCTCATAGAAGAATATCAGGCTGAGATGGAGGCCGCAGATCAAATCAAGGATGCGTGAAGAAAAAGACTTGATGAATTGAGGCAAGGCCTGGAGGACTCTGGAATGAAAAAAGAAGGAGTGAACAGTTTGGAGAGGATGAATAGATGGAAAGGGTGTGGTTTTATCAAATAGGAATCTGGTATACGAAGATGCAGCAAGATGAAAATGCTCCATAGAAATGCAGCTTTAGACATCTGCATCACAGTCCTGATTGGAATGTGGTGTGTGCACCCCTTTCTACACCCCTCCAATCTGACATAGTGATGATAATGAATTATGAATCAATCTAAACTGAAGTCAAACTAAAGTCAAAGATTGAGGAGGAGTTCTTCACTAGATGTGTGCAGCTTTCCCTTTGCTACCCACATCAAATACTGTAAAATCATAAATTTTCGCGTGCATGAAATTTGCGAGGAGCCAATATTCACGAAAGTAAAATGCATGTGAAGTGTTGTGTCTACACAATGCACTGAGGGCCAGTAGAGATTCACAAAAGTTTCATGCTATGAAAAAGACTGTTTGCTCCAATTCCCAAATGTTTCTAGTTTTCCAGTAAGCAGATATCTTCCTGTTTTTGAGGATGGCTGATTGTGTAAGATCTCAGAGATGATGAAAATATTCTGTACTGTTTATTCAGCATTCGGCAATTTGGAATTCTTCAAGTCTCTGGTGTTTGAGTTTCTCATTATTTCTTTCCATTTTCTCTTCCTGTCTTTGTCTTTCATCGTGTCCCATTTTCCAAGTCCTTTCCCCTGACGTTGTATCCTTTACATATTGAATTATTTTCTCTGACTCAAATCATGTGCACCTGGGTTGGAGGGCCATTTTTGTCATTGTTTTTCTTTCAAGAACATCATGAAATGTCAATTTCACTTTGAAGAAAGGAAAGGTCATGATTTGAAGTGACATTAACAATATAGTTTCAAGATGAGCCAGACAAGGATACTGGGCAATGCATAAGTGATTTTTTTTTTCTTACCAAAGAAAACAATCTTCAGAAGATATCCACTTTGATCATCAAGGCTGTTTGAGACATCGATAATATCATTGTTATTTCAACTTAGATGATCTTCCTGTAGTATGTTTAACCAGACATAAGTGGTTATCTGTTATCTGCACACTTGAAATCGCGTTGTGCTGTCATTGCATAGCATAAAGTCTGTTTGCATGGAATTAGGACTTGATGAGATTTTTATTTTCTGCCACTTTTGGACATCATTGTAAATCAAATCCTTTTTATGATTTCTGCAGAGAGGGCCATAAGTTAATTGTGGATTGCCGATGCCATTTTCATCAACAAGCCGATTGCCTGCCAGAGTGATTAAATTTGCATCATAATCATGCCAGTCCTGTCAGTAAAACCAATTACTGTGATAGAAGACCAGTGAAGCCTTCCCAGAACTAGCCGCCCCACCCACCCAATTATCAAATCTTTGTTGAGACTGGCAGTAGAATCTCATTTTATCTATCATGGAAAACCAAGGACACTGAAGAATAATGCTGGTCGGCAGTATTAATGGATGATCTGGGATATCGAAACATGATACATAGAAGTGTTCATACCTCTTCATAGATAGATAGATAGATAGATAGGTAGATAGATAGATAGATAAAAGTATGAGTAGATAAATAGGTATCTGGTTGCATGGATACATGGGTAGATAGAAAGCAGAAGGACAGCCTAGAAAGCAGAGAGACAGATATATAGGGTGAGATGAAAATGACACAAATATGTTTTGATATTTGTGAATAAGAATATCATGTTATGTAGGCCTGCATGATTTACAGAAGGTTCCACCCAACACAACCCCTTGTATGTCTTTTTCAACAGATATAGATGAGGTATCCTCTGAAATATTCCAATTGAATACATTATTGTGGAATCAATACCATTCTGGTGCATGCAGTATGTTTGAGAGAGCGCTAAGGAAGAGGCCAGGGCAATGTGTAAAGGGCCAAGGCAGTCTATACTGGAGGGAGGGGCATCTTTGGTGTCTTCACTCTGGGCACACCGTCACCAGATGAAACCATGTTTATTAGATTCATATTGCTGTGGTATTCCCCTCCACATTAGATTAATGGCTGGCTGGGGTATGCCCGAGATGGGGAATTTGAAATGGGAGAATTCAGAAGGCAGGAGGATGGGGGGGGGGGGGGGGATGGTAAACAGAAGGATGCTGCATGCAGACCTTGGTAGGGGAAAACATTGTGGAGGAGACAGGGTTTGGAGGAGGGGGAGAGGGGAAGAGGGAATTGGGAGTGAGGTTGGAAAGGATATGGGGATATCAGAGTTTAAATGGGATGAGGGACCCTCAGATGGAGCTCAGTCAAAGTGGAACCAGAGTTATGATGCTAGAGTGGAAGAGACCATTACTGCTTGGAGTAAGATGAGTGGAGGATGGGGGGAGAAAGCAGGTTTGTGATGGAAGAGGAAGGCCAGAATTCATGTAAGAATTGGGTTCTCAGAGATGGCTGGATGAACTAAAGCAAGTAAAAAGGAGAGGATATAGATGTTTTTAGAATAATTTGGCCGTGGCGGGTAAAATGACAAAATGACGATTGTAGAGGAAGAGGAAAATGGAAGATAAAATGGATGTACAGCCCAAACTTTTGTCAATACACATGGAGGAAATAAGTGAGATGGTTGGTAGCTCAGTTTTAGAAGATAGCTCATGTTGAGAATTTAAAAGAAGTTGCCCATCCTGTAAAAGATATCAACGTGATGGGGGTAAAGATGGTGGCAGCACTCAATCTCCTGGGACTGAGGGTCTGTTTTACCCATTATTTAGGAGACATTTTCTTGCGTTTTCTTCTCCAGTTAGTCACTGCAGCTCATTATTACCTGAATGGGAGTATCTCTGCCATTGAAAGATGAAAATACATCGACGGGGATTCAAACATTTATGATTGAATTACGTCGCTGAGTGTTTGATGTGAAATGATGATGACGCGTGTGGAGAGACATTCAGACATCATGACCTAACATGAAATACGCCCAGTTGGAAAACAGGTTCCCGTCAAATATTCAAGTCGGGTATCTCCTCGGGCTGATGAGGAGAGCTCACTGGTGGGACATGGTGGACTACCCTGTTACGAGTGACATGAATCTTTCATTTTATTGACTCTGGCTGGGAACATGAGCAGCCACAAGGCGGGATGCACCAAGGAAGAAAAAAAATTGTCAAACGAGATGGAGAAGCTTTTCGGCGCTTGCCTTAATGAGTCAGACAAGAAATCATTCACAAGGTCACAGACAGAATATTTTCAACATAACCAGGGCTGGTTTAAATTGAAAAATGAAATCTGAGTGAATTAGTGAAGAGCGAAGGCAGGGTGGGGATATGTCTGTCATCAAATTAATCCCGAGTAATTTGATGTGAACAGTGCTTCTGCCTATAGTTATGATTACCAAGTCAATTCAATTTTGGGGTGATGTTCAGCATGTGTAGCATTGCTGCATGTAGTCTTGCATAATACAATCTGTGACTCTCCTTAAACTGATTGCTTTTCTTTTTTTGATTCAAAATGTCTAGAATATCAGGAACTTTATTTCAGCAAGTGGAACACAGAGGAGTAGGTTGGTCTGTTTCTGTCTGTGATGGAAAAGTAGCAGGCATGAGACTAAGAATTCACAATTGACTTCCAGGAGTGAAAATATCAAGAAGAGATGAACAAGGCTTCATCTTGAAGGGATGCCTGTATGACAAGCAGCTGTAGGCAAGGGAGATGAAGCTAGAACTTGACCAATGTTTACCTCTCATCTGTCACCAAGGAGGAGAGAGAGAGAAGAGAGAAAGATGCTGGAGCACTTAGCTCATGTCATGAAAAGGATTAAAACTTAATCATCACCCTCCGCCTCCTCCTCCTTCTCCTTCTCCTCTTCCTCCTCCTCTTCCTCTTCCTCCTCCTCTTCCTTCTCATCCTCTGCCTTTAAGTCCTCTGTCTCCTCAAGACAAAAGATGATGCCGTGAGACAGCTGGTAGACATAGTAAAAATGCTGGGAGCTGTCAAGTCTCTCAGTCTCAGACTCTTATATGTATTATATCAGAAAGCATTTGTTATGGACCGTAAACTAGTGCATTCCTAATGCAGTCTGGCTGCAGACTCTTACTGAAATGGTCTGAAGTGTAATCATGCTACATTTGGAAGGCTGTCTGTGGGAGAAAAACATCCTAGCTAGCAAATCAATAAAGGTTGGTAGAAGCCTGAATCTCCTACTGTATGATCTCCCCAACTGATGAAAGTTTTCTGCAACATGCTGAGAAGTTGGTCTGAAGTGGTAGACTAGAGATGCCCTGCATGGTGGGGGATGGTAAAGGCAAAGAAGGAGGGGGGGGGGATGATTGAAGGGAAACAGAGTGGATGTGTGATGAAGTGTTAATGGCAGAAAAAATATGGAAGGGATGAAAGATGACAAAGTAGAGACGAGTGAAGAGGAATGAATAGTGTGTGGATTCAGGGGACCTGATATTTCACAGTGATGCGGGCAGGAGGTATTATCATGGCTGCAGTATTGTGGTCAAAATACTCACCATCCTGATACAGGCAGGTGATTTCTGCAGGGAAAACTTGTTTGGGCCATCACATGAGGTGAGAAACAGAGGTTACTGCCAACTTATTATTCAAACGTGTTTTACAAAGAGTATGATATAAAGCAAGCCCAAGACTTACCCAAAGACTTCAGAGAGACAAAATCAAACATATTTCTGCAATGGCAGAGTTTCTTCTTCTTCTTCCTTTGTTTTTAGGCACCCTCATTTATGATGTTGAAATGAAGAAGAGAACATGAGGCTGTTCTTTATGTACATGCATTATGAGAGAAGTATTGTGTATGCAGCATGCTTTGCTTCTTTACCCAACCAGCAGGCTACCATTTAGCTGCTAAGGGAATACCGCTCCGGGTTCAGAGAATGCTGCCTGATCTTATCTTGTGCTATCATATAACTTGACCCTTTTTTTTTCAGATTATCAAAAAAAAAAATAAGCAGCAGGGTGATGTCTCTTACAATGTTTGGGAAATAACTTAAAAATCCATATTGTCTCCCAAGTTTCTAAAATTGATGCATTCTGTAACTTAAAGGAGCGTGTCTGGCACTTATCACTTGTTGGCATTGGTCAGCATGAAATTTAACTATGTCCTTCTGAAACTTGGAGAAAAAAAAAATGATATGAACATTAGCTGTGGGGAGTCAGTAGTTTTCATATTAACTGAGCTTATAAACTTGTTAAAAAGCAAGATGTAGTCAGTTTTCATAGTAAAGTAACTTGTGAGTTGATAAGTAAAATGTTCAATTTCTGTGAGTGTTTTAGAAGCTGGATCATTTTGTTCTGAATCAAATCATTTGTCATATCAGCTAGTATGAAGTTGAAGTGTTAAATCCATTCCTTGCTATATATGGAGGTGCTGACTAGGACATGGATGACCAGAGCCCATGACCATTGGTACTGGGCCAGGGACATCCTACGGAGGGGATCCAATTAGCCTCCAACATCCACAGCCCTGCCGATGTTTTCAGTCATAATATTTCTCCTTCTTCAAAAGATTCTGGCAAGATACAATGAAAGTGAACCCACATCTCATAATATTTCTCCTTCTTACAAAGATTTTGGCAAGATATGAATGAAAGTGAACCCCAGTCTCACGTCTCAAGGGTCATTGAGCAAACAACATGTCTATATCCTATAAACTCATATTTCAGGGCTAAGTCACTTCAAGTTTCTGCTCTCTGCATTCTCTTTTTGTCATGTGACATTACATTCCAGAGCTTCATATTATAGTTTTTTTTCTTCTTCTTCTTCTTCTTTTCAGTATTAGAGATGTCTTTTTGGATTTTTGATCATGAATGACATTGCATATGCTTCTGTTATAGTGGTACATATCCAGACATATTTTAGCATATCATTTTACCATTATGTAGTGATTATCATATATGAAGTATATTCATCATATTTAGGTATAAGATTTTGCAAAATTTGCAGTTTTCCTCTAGAAAGCTTACAGTGCAAGTTAAGTTTTTTTTGTGTACTGGAGTTTGTAGAGCTATGTTTGTTATTTTCTATCACTGCAATATGATTTTCGTTATCACAGTACTGTAAATCAAAATTCTTCTTTGATAATATTCATGTCTCTAATTCATACTGTTCCATTCTCCCCTAATCAGTATTCTAGGTTTATGTGTCTTCCCCACTTCATTAATGTTTTATCAGTGTATCATTTTGTTAGAAACCTTTCTGAATTGTCTGTGAATCTTCATATTTTTTTTTAAATCATAATGGAAATTGTGTGATGGAAACCATTCCTTCTGTCACTCTCTCTCTCTCTCTCTCTCTCCTTCAAACTTGTCTCATTTTATCCCCTGTCTCCTTGTCCTATTCCTGTGTCTAACATCTTTGTCTGTCTCTGTCTGTCTGTCTGTCTGTCCGTCACCCTTTTCAAGCTTCATATACTCTGTCCCTCGTGTTTTAATCCACTCCCCTCAAGTTAATCTTATCTCCGTATCCCCTGCCTGCCGCCAATCACTCTAATTGGGAAGATAGGAGGAAGAAATGATACCATTCCACCAGGCTGACCCGATAGTGACCTCCCTGCTTCAGCTAATAGCTGGATATGAATGGCATAGATATGAGAGAGAGAGTGAAGACATCAAATGAGTAATGTGGAGATGTGGAGGTGGAAGAATACGATATTAGCTTTCATCTCACCATGCACTCTCTCAGACTCAGTATGGTGCCAATTAGTGTGAACACTTTTTTCTCGCCTTTTTATATCTGTTGTTAGAGAGGATTCTTCATCTTCATTACTTCAAGAAACACTTCCAAACAGCAAATGATCAATTTCAGCTTTGCTTACTCTTTGAGTCATGCAGTGCACAGTCCCACTTACTTGTTTCTGTGTGCATTGTTATTTTCAAAGTGATGATGCAGATGTCAATTTGTGGCCATGTCACCGACAATTTGCACATTGTAGTCATATTTCATTTTTCATTCAAATCACATCCAGTAAAGTACAATGTACCTGATTCTTGATCATAAACATAAATAAGCAGATGAAATTTAATTAAAAGTTCAACTTAATTGACTTTGTTTCAGTTTCTTTTAAATTGTAGAGAGCAAGGAAGATGGTAGAGTAAGAAGTATCAAGAAATCATTATTTAAACCTTATGATATGCCAGGTTTTAATGTGTGAATAGCTTTCTACATATCTTATCTTGTTGAATTTCATCTCCTTGAGCTATTGGCAAAGGTTAGCTTTGGTCAGTCCAGCTTTGGTATTTGTGTGGATCACTTCTTATTCTCTTAACTTGCATATCATAAGTACGTAGTAATAATATCTTCCACAGTGGCTTCACTAGATGAATCTTCCAATGGAATACATGTAGTCAATTGCAGTTATTTATGTCATCGCGAGCTGATTGTTCCATCAGCCCTGCTAATCTTCAAGCTCCACCTTCAACTGAGATGGCTCCCAAGCCCAGTGACATTTGGGTGTGTTTACGCCATACATCAGTTACCTGTTATGAAGAGACTGACAGTCTGTTTAGGCAATGTGCAGCCGTTGATAATGATGTTGAGTTGGTGATGGTCTGAATTCTACTTGCAGTAGTGCAGGAAAACAATGTAACAACCTAAAGAGGCACATTGGGCACTTCTTCACTTTTTTTATTGATGTTTTAATTATCCAAAATATCCTTGGGTATCCCTGTTCATTGGCTATCCAGTTAGTATAATTGTCAGGATAAGATATAAATTCATTTTATGTGGTCATTGGTCACTTTGTGTACTCTCTGACGAACTGAGGAATACGCATTAGCCTTGCTTATGTTATGTTTAAGAATAAGAGTTTGTCAAAAATGGCAACTTGTGGACTTCAAGGCTGCAAGCTTGTAGTCTTGTTTATTATGTGATAACCGGGTGAGATTTCCCCCGATAAGTGTCCTATAATCAGTGGAAAACTCTTTATGACACTGGACTGCTGGACTTTGATGTGATTGCAACTCAAGCTGCTGTTAAGCAGTGACCACTAATGACCACTAATGCCAGCCTTGCATCAACTTTAGTTTGAGAGAGAAAATGTTAGTTTAAGTTAAAAAAAATGCTGTGGTAAGCTCATGGTTCTACAACTACACATATATGTCCCAAAGATTACACAGTATTGACAAACCAAAGTCTTCAATTCCATTTTTGAGGGTTCTATGTCTACAAGAATGCCTTTATTTGGAAGTGTATTACTACCACTTGTTCTGTTTTCCTGTTTTTTAGTGGAATCAATGCTACAGTCTCTCTTTCTCTTTCTTTTGTAGAGGAAATGACAAAACTGACAAAAATCTCCTCTTGCTGCATAGGAAATAGATTCCCAACCCCCAAACACAAACAAATATATCCTTTACCACCATGACAACAGGAGTGCTACAAGCTTAGCCTTGCATTGGTATCATTGCTCAGGAACTGAACCTCTTAAGTTCAAGACATTAATACGTTAATCTTTATGAATTAATATATTATACTTTTTTTCAGAGCTTGTGCTATTATAGATTCTTTTTTTTTTGTTCTGTTATGCACCTGATAGATCAGTAGTATTATCCTGACTAACCAACTAAACAAATGTCCAGTATTCATTTTTTTAAACCTCTCTTTCATCTTGGTAAATCAGGTTAAAAAATCCTTATTGATACATCTTTGGTTACAGGTAATATGTTTGAAGTCATATGTTAGAAGTCTTATAACTTGAATCTTACTTTTTAAATCTTGATTTTGCTAGAATAGATGACATATCTGTCTTTTCATTTGATGACATCACATTGACTGCAGTCAGTTTATACTTGGACAGGAGCTTCAATGATCACATGTTTGCTCATCTAATTTGAGTCCTATCATGAGAGACTGGGTATGTATCCTGTGGAAGGTTAAAACTTTGCCGTGGTAGGTTGTCATTTCCTGGAATTTTTTCTTGCAGGGTCAGGGTATGAACTTGAATTTCAAAGAACATTAGTGCTCCCCAACCACTAAAAAAAAAGATGTGAATAACAGACTTGGTCCAAGCAGCAGGCACGTTTACTCACAAGAGCAATTGGTTTTTTAAAGGAAACTTCCGGATGATTTTCAGACTTTTACATTTGAAACAACTATAAATTACATATACTGAGTACAGAGTATCAGAATTTATAGTGATTGGGTTGAGGAATAAGAGTGTTTTCAAAATTTACAACAAATTGCAATGAACAAGGATGATGACATGGCAGAGTCACCATAAGAATGCATGAGTTGGGGCTCAAGAAAGCGGAACAAAAGAAGATGGCATGCATACATTCTACACAGGTGAACTTATTAAGCAAGTGGTATTGTAATGGCACTACACTGCAACATTTCTGAAATATGTGAGGCTCCTTTGTCATCAACACTGTTCAGTGTAATTTGTTTAAGATTTTTCAGAGTATTGTTTCTCTGCTCAAGGACCACGATAAATTCAACAAATCTATACATGGAGCTGTCGATTTATGTACTACATGATGTGAAATTATGAAAATCGTCTGGAATGCCCCTTTAATTGTGTGTTTTTTAAAAGAATCAATTTTATTTGCCACCATTCACACTTAAATCCAAAAAGGGTAATTTGACTGCTATTGGGTTCTAAAATTAGAGTGTGAATAGAAATTGAACCATCAATTCTCATGAAGTAGAAATTTCATTTAATCAAAGATGGGTAGGTTTACAAGCATTGTTCCAAATATCAGGTAAAATAGCACCCTTGTTTTCATTTTTAACATTTTACTGAAAATGAAAGTAATTCATTATTGACTCCACAATGTAGAGGAGATCAACTTTACAATGTGATACCAATAATTTAATACCCCCAAACTTGAGATAATGGCTTTCTGGTTCTCAGCAGACGATATCTTACGTTGTTTTATCAAAATGTACATCTAAGCATCTATAATCTGTAGTATCTATCCATCTGTCAAACCATCTATCTATCTTTTTATCCATCTGCTTGTCCATCCATCTGTTTGTGCATCTACAGTTGAACCTCTCGTATCCGGACAAGTCGGGACCGGGGCTCATCCGGATAAGGGATTTGGCCGGATACGGGAGACTCAATGCCTTATACATGTACATACCGTATAATAGAGCTCTATGGTACATACACATACACAATGTACTGATGTAGCCTATTGTAGTACCACATGTAGTAATGTGTATACTGCGACCTTTTCATTGTTACACTCAGTAACAGACCCCAAAATAGAGGTTCGTGTTTGCAAGCGGAAATCATTTTCTTTTATAAATTCTTGGGATGATTTACCTAAATAATTATTAAGAAATGTATCAAGTATATATGTAATTCATGTGTGTTTCCTCCCGTAATTATTAAAAAAAGATAAAAAAATCACGGCGAGATTGCGTCCGGATAATAGAGAGATCCGGATAAAGGGAGGCCGGATAATAGAGGTTCAACTGTATCTATCCATCTCTTTATCTTGTTCTTTTTCTTTCATGTTTGCTTATTTCCCTGTTCCTGTTTATCTTACTCTGGCAAATTTCCCTTGGATACACATACCATGTGAGTGTACGCCCACAATGAGTTGAAAAAAAAAATATGTAGGCCTGGGCAAGCGATCACCATATACGGTTTATTCCAATATTGTTATATTTTTGCCCTCCCTTCTTTAGCCTCTTATCTAATTCCCATTTGTGGTTAAGAGTGCCGCCAATAAAGGGAATGAGTTCCTGGGGTTAGGGGAGACTCTGGTAGAATCATCACAAGGGTGTTGAGGTGACGTTGTACAAGTTTGACTGGCAAACTGTGGTTGGTTGAGTTTGGTTCACTCTCTCTCTTTCTCTCATTGGCGTCTGTGTACCCATGCACATTTTGTCATTGGTAGAGCATCTAAAATAGAATTTTGCAGCAAAATGTTTATTGGAGACACTTGTCCTCAGTAAAATTTCCGCATGACTTGAGAGTATTTATCGTATCATCCTTAGGAGAGCTTTCTGAGTCATATAGTTGTCATTTTACTGGTGTAAAATTCCTTAAAACTGATGTTCATAATTTTACATTTCTTTTATGATATTCATGTTGTACTGAGGACAGTGACATACCTAGATGCCCCATTCAAGTCAGACACTTGTGCCATGTTTCAGGATCAATTGACATTCAACCTGCCCTGACTTTTTTTTCCCCTCTTGTGATATCATGAATTTACTCATATCCTTCAGTCCGAACTACTCTCATTTTGGGTTCAATTCCCAAAGGAAAATCAGTGAAATGAATACATTTTGTATATGAGCAGTACAACATGTGTTGCTTTACTTTGTTGCATATATTTGAGGCACATTTTGTCAGTATTTTCTTTTTTTCCCCAAGTTGTTACATTTGTGTAGTTTATTTCCTTGCATGAACATGCCATGGCACTTGCTTTATCTTGTGTTGTCCTTAACGTGTCTGTTCTGAGTCCTAAGGTATTGTTACTTCTAATGCACCATTAATGTATTCCTACTCTCACTGTGGCATTGCCATGGTTACAGCATTCACAACCTCCTTTCCTCCTCCATCTGCATCTAAATGGTCTGACCTCCATCCCTCTCCGGTTTCACGCTCCCTTGCTCCTGTCCTGCCTCTGGTCTGCAGATGATGTTAGGTGCCAACCAGACATGGTGTGGCTGTCATTAGCACTTCCCCAAAAAGGCTTGTCAATATTTCTAATGATCTGTAGCACAATGAGGTTTCTAAATCTCCTGTCATCATTTAGCACCATCTTGTATCCGTCCCAGCAGTCCTGGTGTACGGGTACAAGTCAAAAGCAAAACCAGGCTGGTAAATTAATTGCCTGCATTCCTACCCAGCTACTGGGGGTCCATTGTCGTCCCAACAAATTGGCCGTTGTGGCTGTTAATGAACTTGTTACGTGTGGTGCTCTTCCAACTGCATGAATGAGCCACTATAATGTCTTAGACTTCTGTCTGGTGGAGCGGGCATTGCTCAATCCCTACGTCTGCGTGTTTGGAATTCCTTACCGTGTAATTAGCTGAGCAGACTCTCAGATTTTGACTTGCTGTGGTCATGGAGACTCGGTCTTCATTGTTGCTGATCTTGAGCGTGGGGTCATGAACTTTTTTATTTTATTGTACTTCATAATGATAATCTCTAAGTCATGCTTGCATTGTCTTCTGTCTTCCTTATTTTCCACTAATTTAATATGTTGGGGTCTTTTTTATTACACAAGCAATGTAACAGCTGTAATGCATTTTCGTCATCAAGAATAACTGTCACATTACGTATTTTCCCCCGTTATCAAGTATTTCATGATTTTGTTACAAACTGGTATATCAACATTTGTATGATTAGAGATGAAAACCAGCATTAGGATTTGATGAGCTATGTTTTTTTGAATTTTGCCAAATGACAGGATAATGTCACAAAGTTTTCCTGTTTCAGACAGCAGTGCAGTTAAGTCATTATGTGCATTTTGTATGTGTTACGTATCTGGTGGAATCATTCTCTGTATGTTACTGATAAAAACATGAAATACTTCTGATTATTCAGCACAATTTAGTAAGCATATCTTATTAATTTATTAACCTAGATTATCTTTAACAATTATGTTTCCTTTTTCACAGTGATGGAACCATGATTGTAATATGCTGTGTCTAAGCTAAATTTGTAAATTTGTACTTCCTATGCCTCTAGTGGATAAACCAAGCAGTTGCTGTCTAACCCTTATAAAGGACTTAAATGGAGGGGGAAAAAGAGAGGAAAATCTTGCCCATAGTCATACGTGCATTAATATCTAATGCTGCACTCGGCACATACACAGGTGTATGTTGATGGTCTTTATGCATTCTGTGACCTATGCAACATTTCTACTGCATCAATCAACTTTCCCTTGGCTTTTGTTCAGGTCCCTGGCGTCTGGTGCAGGAAAAAGCAATATCAAATGCGGCTGCATCCAAAATAACAGTGGGGGGATTATGTCGCATTTCAATTGGTTTCATATTATCCACTGCAGTGGTCCATGCAGAGTATTCACATGTAACCAGTCTGTGAAGTCAAACGTCGCCCATTGCTCTTTGTCTCCATGGAAACAGTGTCGGGGTCATCGTACTTTGATTATGAATGCATCCTTGCTTTGCTGGCATTGATTACAAGGTTCACAGGTACAAATTATTGGTTGGCTTGTTATGTTGATTACGAAGACGGTAAACCTTGAGTTCGGATGGTGAATATGAAATTGGCCTCTAATTCCTGGTGTGTGTGGAGTTTTACTAGATGTATTAGAAGAGACAGGATATGGGCAAATATGAACATATTTTGTCATCATATTGCTATGTGCATTGTTTTGTGATGTTATGTATGTTTAAGATTGTATTTGTTTTTGTTTTTGTTTTCACATTTAGCACATAATGATCGAGTATTATAATCTTTCATTTGGCATTTAGATATATGAAAAAAAATTAAATGTAATAGTCATTCCTAAGCTACAATGTGATCAACTATTGAACAATTTCTACATCGTCAGTATTTATTTAGAAGTGAAAGATTTGGTATTGACTATTGACATTATAGTTCTTAGTTCTGATGCATAAGCACAGGTGCCAACTGTTGCTTTTTTGCTTTAGTTATTTTTTTATTTTTGTGGATAAGATTACTGTAGGTTTCCTTGGAAATACTGTTTTCTCCAAATAGTATGAAGCACATATCTGGTGAAAAAAAAAGGGTAAAACTACTGATTTTCCACAAAAATGCACCTTTTTAGCCCTCAGAATACTGCAGTGCTGTATCGAGGTTGACATCCATAGTAGTTTTCCGCCATTATGCCATATAAAGAATTTAGAGGCTGTTTGACTGTCCAGCATAGGGAAAAAAAAGAAGAAAGAAGTGGTCATTAGTATGTCTGAGATGTAGGAGGAGAGATTTGTCTTGGCAATGTACAGAGTATGCTTGTCTCTGATGAGGGCAACATACACAGTCAAGTAGATAGAAATGGGAGAAGAGATGTATACACACACTTGTTACACACTCATACACACACTGATCCTTGTTAGTGTGGTCAGGGAGCCCAGTGTGTGTATGTATGTGTGTGTGTGGAGTGTAGCAAGCTGCAGTATGTTGCTATCTTACTTAGATAGCATGGTTCCTGCGCATCCACTCTCCTTGATTGAATCTCAGTGCAATGTCTATGAATAATTCAACAGTGTGTTGTAGATTTATGTACACCATAGCGAAGAAGGTCTATGGAGGTGTTACATGTAGAGTAGTGCATGGTGTCTACAGTGCTGTTGATCAGAGTTTTACGGTAGATGCATTTACGACACATGTCCTTAGCTTCTTCAATACAAATACTTCACTGTTGTTCCTTCCATTGTATGTCATTGCAGATGGCGTTTTGTTACTGTATACTGTAGGAATATGAAGTAGCAGTAGTGAAAATGCCAAAAGCTGAAGTAAAAATGTCTGTTGTGCTTGAAGGCGCATTGTCTATTACTTCAACAAGAAGCATTTTAAATCCTTTCTTTTCCTTCTTAAGCTGTAGATAAGAAAACAGTAGCTATCTCTGAGATGCCAGCTGTTACTTTTTGGGTACTCTGTATTATCTTTTGCCAAAAATACTGCAGGTCTTGTGGAAATAACTTCTTTTTTTTTTTCAAAATTGTGTTTCTACAGTTATCTGTTGCAGGAAAGGTAAAAATTCTGTTTTCCATCAAAATATTCCCTTTTTAGACCTCAGAAAACTGCTGTGCTATTCCTGGGAAATTGACATCCCTGATATCATTTGGTTTTCTAATGCATAAATGTTTCTAGTGTTGTCTAAGCTAATACCACAAGCTCACTTCCCCACTTTATATATTTATTTATTCAGTCTTATTCAGTCGTATTTAAAAACAGAGTAGTCTTTCCACTGTATATCGCAGTGGGAAAAATGTATCACCCCAGTGAAATGAATGGCAAACACTGCTGTAAGTTACAAGAAGTTAATGTGCATATTGTTTTCAAGTTTACATGCATTTGAACTTAAGGAGATGTTCATGCTCTTCACCTTCATATGAGTAAAATTAGTTCAGATCACCATTATTTGCCAGGCAGGGAGGTATGGTTTGCCTTTTGTAAAAGAAATCATAGTGATAGGATATTATACTCACCTCTAGTACCTGATTAATTGGCTGGACATCATTTAAATAGATGTATGGCTCAAGCAGAGTGTACAGTGTGTATATATACAGCTATACACCACAGTAAAAGCTAATATGGAGGAGTGTAATGGGAGGGGGAAATATCCAGTTAGCATGATTGGGGTTCATCTTAAAAATGCAAGCACGACCAATTTTCAGGAGCTCTACTTTTTGCCGTAGCCTGGGCAGCCCTTTGGGGATTGGTCTGTCATGCTCCAGATCACACAGTAATCCTCCAAAAGCCCAGCCGTGATGTTGACCAAGCGGGAGTGCATGAATTAGGGATGAGGGTTGCCACTCTGGGGAGGGGCAGAGGAAAATGAAGCGAGAGCAGGGCGGGGTCCATACCAGCAGCATCGCCTCACAAACACACGGGTATATGGATGTCCAGATATACCCACATTGAATACTTCCATCAATTTATCATTAAATATGAGTAATGTGACACAAGTATACTGATATGGCTTCAGATGATTTTTCATTCAGTTTAGATTTTTAACATCAATATCCCTGAACTATTCTACCAAAAGATGTCTGTACATTCTCATGCCAATGCTGCATATATTTGCACGAACATGATAAATATGACAGAAAACTGTCCAGTATCGTTGAAATCAGTATTGCCGACCATGCACAGACTGCCTTCTGCAGACCTTTCAGATTTGGTTCCATATTTTTTTCCCCCTGAGAATGGCTGGTTGTAGTTATGAATAATTGACAGAGTCATTAATCCTAAAGAGTGCAGTATGAGTCACCCCTCCCTTGCCTCCTGTCTCTTCTACATAATCAAAATTGACTGACACTACACACAGAGTACTGTAATATCACAAACTCCAAGTCTCATGGAGGGAATGAGGGATATTTCTGCACCCGTCCACTAGTTTCCATCCATTTGGTCGGACAAAGGATTTCAGCGTCTTTCACAGCGATGGCGTTGCCAATTGTTGGTGCGAATGCCGCTGCAGTGTTCGTATGTCGGTGTTGACAGATACACGCAGGGGAAAAAGAATGTTCACATTGACTCATGCATAGATTAGCCATGACAGTGAGTCAGCCGCCGAGAGTACACGAGATATTGGCTGGGGGTCTTCTGTAAATTGCCTCAAATTAGTCTGAGATGATTGGTAGGGGGTTGGGATAGGGATAGGTGGAGAACGGCGGCAGATATTTTGCCTCTTCTTTGCAAGGAGACAAGGAGGAGAGAGAAGAAGGCTGAATTGATTTAAAATAAATCTTAAGCTCTGGTGAAGTTGAACTGTGAGTGGCTTTGCTTAGTTCAATCCTGTGCATCAATGAGAGATGTGGACCAACATGATGCCAGAAATGTATCCATGGTGACTCGAAGTCGAGTTCCCCGTTTTATCACGGGAGGGGGACTACCGGCTGTGTGATGGAGGAAGATGAGGAGAAGGCAAACGATGGAGCTTTACTCCCAAATGTTTTGTGTATGACTCATGTAGTGGTATCCATCGTCATCTATCTACATCACCAGCCTGGGAGACTATTTGCTCCAGCTTCCAATTTCAAATCTCCCTAATACCATTAAGCCCCACTCCCCTCATCCCTGGTCTTACACCCCTCTCATCTCTCCCCACTGTTCCTCCTGACTCCAGGGCTATGTAACACAAGGTTCCTAGCGGGGAAAAAGACATTATTTACTCCTACTGGTGATTCCGCAGCACTTACTGCATCAAAATTAGTTACCAGGTGGAGTTAAGCGACCACTCCCTTTGTGTGGGTTATGACCTATTTCATTCTGCCAACAATATCCACCACCATTCCCATGAACAAACTTGAGTGTTGAGAATTTTTAGAGTATACTTCCTATTCTAAAGTCAATGTGCAAATGCTTTGTTTTGTGTAGCTGTTACCAGAAATGATATCTTTTTATACCCATTAGTCCTTCAGTGCAAAAGGACATTTTTCAAAGTAACATTTCTGTCAATACAGAAGGGCATTATTTAAAGTAACATCATAAGAATTACAAACCCTCTGAAGATGAAGATCTGAAAGAAATAAAAAGCAGTCATCGTGATGTTCATAATAATCCCACTTGAAATTTCACTAATATCTGTAACCCAAACTGATGCAAAAAAAACAAAACAAAACAACTTTATCTGCCCCCACAAGAAAGATATGCATATATATGCTGACTCTAGATATTTTCACTGCTCAATTTGTCCTTGGAACTTGACTTTGCCATGACCACAAATATTAGTCCAGTCCAGGCTTTGATTGATCTAATTGCGTGGACCAAAATGCCAATATTTGACTTTCTTTTCATCCAAGAGAAGGCTTGCATACCACAAAGGTCAAATCTTATTTGAACAAGGTTTTAGCTGTATTCAAATCTCTATGACACAATAATTATGTACATGCATTATCCGCTATTAAAACAGAGGGCATGCATTCATGTGGCCTTTTGAAAGGTTGGACATGTACCAGATAACTTATCAAAAGATTTTTTTTTTTTTAGCCTTTCCTGTGATCTCGAGTAAATATGTTAGCATCCACCAAGAGAGACTATACCTAAATAGAGGTATAGATGCTGTGTACATGTAAACTTTGAGATTCCTGTCATATTTCATTGTTCAGATGTTTTTGAATCATGCTGTGTATGTCATCTGTGTTAATTTATACTCAAGTAGTTGGATACTGTAAAACGAGGAATGTTTGTGTGCATTTTGATTTCATGAATTTTGCAAGAGCCAAGATTCACTAAATTAATATGCATGCAAAAGTTTTTGTTTACACTATATTGCATTGAATGTTAGAGGCAATTTGCGAAATTTTCATGTCGCAAAAATATCGTGTTTTGCATTTTTAAAATCTTTCTGTGTATAAACAGAGAGAACAGAAAAAAAAATCATGAAAATGTTATCGGAAGTTTTGTATTGTTCTTTTTCTCTTGACAGATTTGAGGCCATCTGAGGAGAGCATCGTGCCAAAGAGTCACTGACCTAGATGTCAACACCTTGACCTATTTATTGGTTATCTACCGTCAAGAGAAAACATGAAGTCAATTTGTTGCATTCTCGGCCTAGCCATAGTAGCAATGGCATGTAAGTATACCTTCTCCAGTACATGGAGTCCCTGGACAGTGTTATATAATATATATATATGTATTTGTCATCCTTTATAGTGTCATATTAGCAGTGAAAAAGCAATGATAGTAGTTATGTAGATTGGCGCTGTCCCATGAAATGCTACAGAAAGTCTGTGCTTCGGTAGAAAGAATTTCACGGCTCTGCATTTTATTTGCTTCCATCCCCCAGCAAATATGTTTTAAACATTTTCTGTTGGTGTCTAAATTCCATATTTAGTTGCTTTAAAAAGACAGTTCCATCAAAGTCATTAATGTCATCTATCTCTTGCTTACCTGCTTCATTGTAGACAAACCAAATATTTTTTGTTCATTGTGCCCTAATGTCAAACTAGATAAAGCCCTTGAATCTGTGTTTCAAAGGGTATGCAATGAATAAAAGCATTGACACTGGAATGGCTGCTACATTATGGTATCAAATAATATGTGAAAGCTGCACTTGACATGCACTATTAGTTGGCAATATGTATGCAAAACTCTACACACAATGATGGTGGGGGATCGAGCACAAGTTCTAACAAGTAGCTCATCTGCAGTGAGATCTAATTGGAACTGATGTTTACAGATGGTTCTATTGCCCAGTTAAATTGTTGTAATCAAGATAGTAGACCTTTTCATTTTTGATGTTTTCCATATTGATACCAAAGAATATGGATTCCCCTAGCAAAGTGTACATAAAGGGATTTTGTTTCATGGAATGTTTTGTGTAGAAAGAAAGCAGTAGCAGTAGAGTATTACAATGACCGTCACAGATTGAAAAAAGAAAAGTAGGATATTAAAAGAACTGTTTGAAGCCATTCAGACGATCACAGCATTAACCGCACCTCGAAATGCAGGATGTAATCATTGTTAACAGCATTAATCAAAAGTGAGCCTTTTTTTAATGAATTTTGTATCTAATTGGGAAAATAATTCACGAAAGTTATCCAAAATACATGAATGACAAAACGTTTGGAGGGTTAGAGAATGGATTATTGTTTAAATAAAAGCACAGTGGCACATTATATGGATTGGTAAGAATCAGTGTTATGCAGTGCATGCATTTCATCTGATTAGTACAAGCAGATTTATCAGCTCACAGAAAGATTGAAGCATGGACTCTCATAGAGTCCATGATTGAAGTTAGAGCAAGAGTTATTCTGTCTTAGAATTGGTGAGGAAAAGGAGGCAAGACACTGTTGCAATGAGTAGAGGTCTAAAGTTTCTCAGCATGGGAGTGCAGGAGACATTGGAACTGACAAAGATTCATGTATCAGACTCGGGGGAGCCAGCCAGACAACATTTTATATTCTGATCAGACTCCGATCCCACCCCACAGCCTGGTCTTGTTTTAACATTGATTTCTCCATCTCACATGATTCCAGTGATGCTTTCCCTGCTTCCGTGCCTCCTTGGCCTCTTTCATCTAGAAGTTCTCTTAGATGACAGAGTGTTGTTGTTGTTTTTTTTTTTCTCCTTGTATGTGTTGTAGTTTGTGTGTATGTGTCTGTCTGTCTGTGTCTGTATTGTACTTGTTGAACTTTCACTCTACCTAAAGCTGACCGTACTCTACCATCTTTCTTTTATCTTCTCCCCCTCACCCAGTGTCTGTCACATTCTATACTTTCCTGCCCACTGTATTTCCTTTCTATCTCATTATAATTGTGTATTGTGTGTGTGTGTGTGTGTCTGTCTGTCTGTATCTGTCTGTCTGTCTGTCTATCTGTCTGTCTTTCAGTCTCTCTCTCTCTCTCTCTCTCTCTCTCTCTCTCTCTCTCTCTCTCTCTCTCTCTCTCTCTCTTGTCTTTCATATCCTGGTATGTTTTAATTGCCTCGAAGTCTCACTTCCTCAATATGGCCCCACTCCTCTCCCTGCCTATCTTATCCCCCCCCCCTTCTCTCCTCTTTCTTTCCTTCTCTGTCTTTTGACATCTTTCTCTATCTCTCCCATTCTCTTTCCATCCATTTCTCTCTCTCTCCCTCTCTCTTTCTCTCCCTTCCCTCCCTCTTTGCTCATTCTTTCTCACTTTTTTCATCTATCTGTCCCTTTGTCTCTCCATCATAGTTTCATCTCCCTCTTTTCTCTTTTCTTTCTCTCTCACACTCACTCTCTCTCAATCTGTCTGTCTGTCTATTTTTCTGTCTCTCCCGCTGTCTTTGTCATTGTTCGAGTTTCTGTCCTCTTTATTGCATTTCCTACTTCATTAACATTCTCGTGACCTTGTGTTTTATGTTGGCGCTTTGCGATGTGCTCTGCGCCAAACGAGGCATGACTTCCAATTAATGGCCGGGATAGTGCTCCACTCCGCATCACCTCTGAATGTTTTGCCCATTAAACAATCAGGCAGAGTTGATAACCAGTTATGTGATGTCGTTAGAATACACATCACCCCACATGATTGGCTTGGGAGTGCTTTAAATTCTACCCTATTCTATACTTTACACGGTTGCACTAACTTTAAGAATGACAGAGTGATTTTGTTTTATATGTACAGTCTTTAATTTAAACTGATCATAGCACCATAGCATTTACCAAGTTTATTACAAATTGAAAAGTTTGATATATCAAATTAGTTGCGCTTTTTATTGAGTTGAAAATTTCCTGTGTTGCTGTTATTTATGAAATTCTGTCCTATGTCATTACAAAGTGGTCCTTTAAACAAGACAACCCCCCCCCCAAAAAAAAAAGAAATCCCTGCATGAGATGACAGACTCAATATATTGGTATGTGTTTGTCTGAACCCTGGTGTAATTGCACACAAAGATTGATTCTATTCCTGGACAGCTGAATTCTTAACCAGCAGCCTGCGTGTCTGAACTGCAGCAAGGTTTCCATGACAACCTCACAGTCGTATTTGGCTCTGAGTGTGAGACACGATCCAGAATT
The DNA here is from genome assembly GCA_033980235.1 of Diadema setosum. NCBI lineage: Eukaryota > Metazoa > Echinodermata > Echinoidea > Diadematoida > Diadematidae > Diadema > Diadema setosum. The sequence goes on from CM067060.1 coordinate 49,258,893, forward strand.
TTGGCCATTGAGTATATATTTGTTCTGTCACTCATCCTGTCCCCCTTTTTTCTGTTTCTCTCCATCACATTTGAATAATTGCTGACTATAAAGACTCAGTAGTGCAGGGAAAACGTGGAATGGGAAGGCTTACCCCACCTCAGATATTTTTGAGAATCCCCGTAAAAAAAAATGGATACAGCTTTATCATTGATCTCCATGCAATTACACACACAGTCATAGAATCTCATCTGGAGTCGACTCTTGCAGAAGAGCTTTGATGCACATACTCTCTGACCGATGCTATTCGTGGTTTTCAAATGTACCCTAGTTGGCAGCAAATGAGTTGGGCCACCCTCGAATCCCTTAACTACGTGGTCTTCCGTCTCCCTGAAAAACAATTAGTTGACTGGGGAAAAGAGGCATACATGGATTCAGGCATGCACACTCCTATGATGATAATACACACACAACTACAGACTCATCCTTTTCAGTATTGGAGCCCCCCCCCCCCAAAAAAAAAAAACAAAAACAAAAACAAAAACAAAAACAAAAACAAAAAAAACAAACAAAAACAAACAAACAAACATAAAAGACAAAACCAAAAAATCTGCATATATTCTGATGTATCCTTCCTTACAGTATTCATGATTTATGAACTTTCAGGAGGTTGGGTTTCAGTAGCAGTATTTGTGCCACCTCGGAATCCTCGGCTTTAAAGCTTTTCATGGATATGTGTGTTGCCTCTCTGATACCACTTTAACTTTTAGTCTCCATGACAACCAGAGGTTGGCTCCTAGCTCATAAGACAGATCACCCCAAAGTACATGTACTGCAGGAGCAGTGAAGTAACTCCAGTACTCATTGTACTGGCTTTTTGTATGTGTAATTTGCTGGAGCATCCCTTTTAATGTTGGTATTATTTCATTCTTTTGCTTCTCTATTGTTACTTTATTCTTTCATATCATAAAAAATACCTCGATCATTTGTTGCTTTTTTTTTCTCCAAGCTGTCAAGCTCATTTGCTATCATTTATTGGTATTAGAATTACTTGGTCCTTCAGCTATGACTTTACACCATCATTGCTTCCATAAAAAACCATACAGTTTAATTTGCTGCCAGTTGTAGAATTATTTTGCTCTTCCCTTCTTTGATATTTCAAAAATGTAGTTACTCAGCTTGTACATTGTGAAGACCCACTATCTGGTATGTACTGAAATAAGTTTACCATAATTATGTTGCGCTGTGTAGCATGCAGATTGTTCCATTACCTGCTTTATCAATTTCCACAAGTTTTTGCTCTTTCTGATGATAAATGCATGATGTATTTTTTGTCTATTTTTATGATATATATTCCAGTGTGTATTAAAGGACAAGTTCACCTTCATTAACATAATGATTGAGAGAATGTAGCAATATTAGTAGAACACATCATTGAAAGTTTGAGGAAAATCGGACAATCCGTTCAAAAGTTATGAATTTTTGAAGTTTTTGTGCAGTCACCGCTGGATGAGAAGACTACTGCAGTGTATGATGTCACATGCGTACAACAACATAAGGAAAATATAAAGAGAATTTCACAAAATTTCATCTTTTGAAAAAAGTACACATTCCCTTGTCTCGTTACTGACCTATGTTATGGGTAATATTATTCACATCGCCTTTAGAAAGAGGCAAGTCCAGTGCTCTTTTATTATGCGAAAAAAAGTGAAAATATGTGGAATTTTCTTTACGTTTTCTTTATACTGTTGTACTCATATGACATCACGAGCCTTAGTAGTCTCCTCATCCAGCGGTTCCAACACAAAAATGTTTAAAATTCATAACTTTTGCATCGATTGTCCAAAATTCCTCAAACTTTCACTGATGTGTTCTACTAATACTGCTGCATTCTCTCAATCCTTATGTATATGAAGGTGGACTTGTCCTTTAAACCCATTTTATTGTTCACTTCAGTATTCAATATCAGCTCCACCCATCCATAATTTATGTGCTTTCTATGTTCCTTTCTGAAATGCTACAATTTCTGTAGCTTGTTTTGTACCTTTTTTTTTTTCTGAAATGAATGTTGCTTCCTTGTGCCATACCTGTGTCTTGTATCTAGTTACAATTACCATTTGCGAAGTTTGCTGTGCTTGTTTAATATGCATGAAAGTAAACGTGTGTTCTGATCGGGATTGTTGTCTGTTTACTCTCTCGTAGTGATATGTTTTCATTCCTTTTAGCTTCTTGTTGTTTATCCCATTGAGGAAAAGCTGATTTTTACTATAACATGCATTTCTGATGGCAACCTGCCCGAGTATACTCCGAAATATTCTTCAGCAGGTTGTACGGGTATTGACAGATATGCAGTTCCCCAAATGCATAAAGTTATTGTATGACATTAGTTGTAAACAAGGAAACTTGTAATAAGGAAAAGGAAACACATGTGGCACCAAAGAAAAAATGTTTTATGTCAATGAACAAGTTTCTGTATATCAGCTGTCAGAGTAGAGACTCTTTCATGCTTCGTTTATCTGTCCAATACAATTGTAGCGTATTTTGAACAGCCAGTCCAGGCGTTGAATGGTAAGTTACTGGCAATTGTTATGACCCCATACCAACACAGCATAGTTCAGTCACAGAATGATTTTCTTTACATCTCATGCACTAAACAGAATGAGAGTAGAAAAAGTTTGTTTTGGTAGAGCTGAAATTAATTCACATAGTGATATGCACATGGGAAATGTGTGTTAAATTACAGATGTGATAACACTTCACATGTGATATCAGAAAGGGGGTGTGGCATGAGCAGTGACTTGATATCTACTGCTGATTGTAATTTATGCCTTTTAGCTTCGGGCTTGAGGAACTTTTTGAAAGAGATTGTAATAATGGATTGGGCTCTGTCAGCAGTAAGACAATCATAGCAGTGCTTTGTTCAGTCAACCATTCCACTTAAATTATTCAAGCTCATTTTAAACGGTGTGTACAGTTCTGGTTGAGGTGAGGATTTAGCTTTTAACGTTTTGCGAGATATTCAGAAACCACTCATTGAGATGTCAAAGAGCATGGAATTCTAAGGGGTATCAAAAGTTTATCTGATGAAAATCGGTGTTGAAGTGGCTTAGATATCCAAAAACAAGGTGAAACAAAGAGATCCTAATTAAAGGCGTGGCCCGTCGCCTTTTATTATCATCACTTTTTTGGATATGTCAGCCATGTGAAAACCAATTTTCATCAAATAAATGTTGAATCCTTCTTAAAATTACATGCTCTTTCACATTTCATAAGAGGTTTCTCATTATCTCACTTAGGAATGTTCAAAACATGAATCCCCACCTCAACCAGTACTGTACAGTCCCTTTAAGCACACTCTCTCTATACCCACCCTGATACTTGCAGGCCTTTGGGTTTGCACGTGGATTGTACATTGAGGGAAACATTAGTGACAGCGTATGCTAGGATGCGGGCCAATGCTGTCAATGCATGAAATATGTGACAAAATTGTCAACACCTTCAAAATTTGGGCACATCTGAATTTTACGACAACTTTTGTCAGCCCTTCACAAACTTTGCAGAACTATGCACGACGTATGTGCAGACTACTGTAAAAGTGGATATTTTTGTGTGAATAATTTTCATGCTTCACAGAATCAAGACGTGAAGTACTATTTGCATGCAGGAAATGCGCAAAAACTTCAACACTGAAAATTCCCACTTTTACGGTAGCTGTTCCAGTGCGTGTCGTTATAGTGCAATTCAGTGCAAGAATACATGAACTAGTTGAATTAAGACCGATGATAAAAAAAAAAAAAAATGACTGTTGCAGTTATTTCGTGGCAATGAATCCCAACGCATAATCATTGCATAAACATAACATGAAAATACATGTTTTGAAGATTATGCATTTCATAATCTATTTGTAGACTCGACATGACGAGAAATGGATTTCATGCCACTAGATGACATGCACTGGCATGCCATAATGTGGGGCAGTGTGGAAGCCAAATGCATGCAAGTATCGGGACCACTGATGCATTGTGACCTGCTTTTGTCATTGTGTATGTATGTATGTATGTGTGTGTGTGTGTGTGTATCTGTGTGTATCTGTGTATCTGTCTGTCTGTCTGTGGGTATCTGCACACATGTGTTTTTTCACTGCTACACCCTCTACCAGTGTACCTCTTTCCCCATTTCAACAGCTAGACCTAAAAGTGATATAATTTATGATCTAACGATTGATTAGAGTAGATTGTTTACTCTCACAAGAATTCTGTGTGATGTATTTCTCTTGTACACAGTAGACATATCTAGACATGTTACTTTCATGATTATAATGCACCACCTTTCATGTCCCTTTAATCATGACTCACATCTGTTTGTTGAATTACTCATCTGTGTTGCCATAGCATACATGTTTATAACTCCACAAAAACTTGAACTGGAGAGTGTAAATGTCAGAATAGGATTATTGCATTACCAGGTAGAGTATCTTTTATGCTTTGTATTGCTGAAGCCTCTTATACTGTGATGGACAGTATGAGAATGTGAGCAGATACGCAGCAAATGATTCATACCTATAACACGATGAAAAAGGAGTGGTCTTTAATTGTTTATATAAACATGGAAATCAAGAAAAAGAAGCCAGAAAGCAAAACTGCCTGAAAGTGAAGTATTGAGATAAAAATGCACTCTTCTCTGAGATTAGAAAGTCAACATGGAGAAGGTATCATGATGGCATCACCTATTCTAAATCAGAATTGTGTGTCTTCGTACTTCAAGGAACACTTAAGGAGGTAAAGAATTGATTCAGGGGAATGGAGCAAACGTCTTCCCCTTCTTTGGTCATCCCATATGTGGAATCCTCATGGAAAGAATATAATGCCACCCCACTCAAGAGACATGCCTGCTGTTAAATTTGCATGGTCTCAAATTTCTTCTCTGTCACAGTTTCCCCCATCCAGACCCTGTGTCCATGAAATAGACCTAAAAATCCAGTCGACGAAATATTGATCGCTGGCCGCACCATCTCCACCCGCTCAGGAGAGCATTTATTCCCCCCACATCTCTAGGGACGCTGTCTTCATGTAGAATTGTGATAATGTTGAAGGTTTGCATGCACACTGCTGGAGTGTCATGTCCTACCCTGTATTTACCCAGAGCATTACCGGTCACTAAACTTTGCTCTAGGTCTTCTACTTCATTTGTTTGTTTGCTTGTTTGTTTGTTTACTTGCTTGTTTTTAAGGCACTTGATTCTATGATTGATAGTTTACCTTGAAAAATGACGATAAAGGCACAATCCATTTGTAGCTGTTATTTAGAGTACACATTTCATGCTGTACACAGCGCAGAAGATAACATTTTGTGTGTTCTGCATTCTTTTTGATTATCAAAGTTTGTTTTGAGGATTGATAACTAGCACTTGTTATTTTTTTTCCTATGCTGTCCTGATTCTTGCTGAGTTTTATGCCAGTGAAAAACATTGTATAAGTATGTTGTCTGAGAAGAGAATTGAAATGAGGGAGGGAAAAGGGGGGAGGGGGTCAAACAGGAATAGAAAGTATCATTAGAAAATGATCCAAACTTGTCTTTCTTCCCCACCATGGCACATGATCAAAAGTGATAGCAACTAAATACAATTGTATTTGCTGAGAAACTGATTATTAAGTACAATCAAACCTGTCTATAGCGGCCACCTGAGGGAGACAAAAAAGTGGCCGTTACAGACATGTGGCCACTGTAGATAGGATCTTTAACATGGCTTTCCTCTTTAGGGGAGGGGAATTTTTGTAGTGACCATATACAACAGGTGACTGCTATAGGCAGGTGGTCACTATAGATAGATGACTGCTGTAGACAGGTGGCCACTAAGGCAGATTTGATTCTACATTTTAATCCTGGCACAGGACTTGAGTAGCTTTCCTCAAAGTCTGTCTGCACATTCACAAAGGGAAAGATCTAAACCTTGTTCCAATCTTTTCCTCTCTAAATGATACAGCATATTGATTATTTAACTGGCATTCGAGATGATTTTCATGATTTCACATTATTTTGTACATAAATCAAGAGCTCCATGTATAGATTTGTAGAATTTATTATGGTCTTTGAGTGAAGTAACCAATACTCTGAAAAATCTTGAACAAATTTCACTGAACAGCGTTGACGACATACATGTAGGACCCTTACAATTTTAGAAATGTAGCAGTGTAATTCCATCATATCACTTGTTCAAGTTCACCTGCAGAGTCTATGCATGCCTTCTTCTCTTGTTCTGCTTTCTTGAGCCGCAGCTCATGCATTCATATTGTGAGGTTGCCATGTCATCATCCTTGTTCATTGCAGTTTGCTATGAATTTTGAAAACATTCTTATTCCTCACCCCAGTCACTATAAATAAAATATAGTTGCTAATTTATAATGTAAAAGTGTGAAAATCATTTGGAGGTCTCCTTTAATTTTCTCTTCTACAGACGACTCACCTCCTGCTATCTCTAGGCATCCTGAGGACTCATCGTCTGACGTTCGAGTCCCACTCAAATTGAGGTGTGAGGCCAACGGAATCCCATCTCCACAGTGAGTCCTATATTCAAAGGAAACCAAAACCCAAAGAGCAATGTGGATTAAAATGTTAATTAAAATGCATTCTATAGTTCTTGTTACACTATTGAATGCCAGTGGTAATTTGTGGATATTTTATGCTGAAAAAAAAAAAAAAAGGTATTGGCTCCAGTTTGCAGAAACTTCATCCCATGAAGATACATGTATCTTGCTTTAAAGGAAACCAAAACTCAAAAGAGAAATGTGAATTGAGTGAAAGCAGCAACATTAGTAGAACACATCAGTGAAAGTTTAAGGAAAATTGGGCCATCAATGCAAAAGTTATGAATTTTTAAAGTTTTGGTGTTAGAACTGCTGGATGAGGAGACTACTAGAGGTTATGATGCCATGTGTGAACAATGATATCAAGAAAATAATATAAAAGGGAATTCCACTATTTTTTTTTCTCTAGCATATTAAAAGAGCACTTGACTAACCTCTTTCAGAAAGCAGGGAGAATGATATTACCCTCAACATATGTCAGTAACAAGTGGATGGAATGCATAATTTTCATGAAAAATGAATTTTTGTTCAATTCTTCTTTTATTGTCCCTGCCGAATGAGTTCGAGCAGGGAACTATGAAATGGGCTCCGTACGTGTGTGTGTCCATGTGTCCGTGTGTGCGTCCGTGTGTGATCAAAATCTTCAATTTACTACTTCTCTGTCATTTATGAGCCAACTTTGATTCTGTTTGCTTTAAATGATAGCACTACATGGGAGCTTTGAAACTTCTACGCAGAATTTCAGTTGTGACCTGTGACCTTGACCTTTGACCTATATTGTACATTTTGCTACAAAATGCTACTCCTTCGCCATTTCTAATTCGATTCCGTTTGCTTTATGTGATGGCAGTAGGTGAGGGCTTCAAAACTTCTACACAGAATTTTGACCTTTGACCTTGATTTTTGACCTATATCGTACATTTTGCTACAAAATGCTACTCCTTCGCCATTTCTAACCCGATTTCGATTCCGTTTGCTTTATGTGATCGCACTAGGTGAGGGCTTCAAAACTTGTACACAGAATTTTGACCTTTGACTTCTTTGACCTTTGACCTTGATTTTGACCTGTATTGTACATTTTGCTACAAAATGCTACTCCTTCGCCATTTCTAACCCGATTTCGATTCCGTTTGCTTAATGTGATGGCACTAGGTGAGGGCTTCAAAACTTCTACACAGAATTTTGACCTTTGACCTTGATTTTTGACCTACCAGTATATTGTACATTTTGCTACAAAATGCTACTTCCGGCGGGGACATATATTACGCACCGCGTAATTTCTACTTTTCCTTGTTTTCTTTTTATTGTCGTCCACACATGACATCATAAACTCTAGTAGTCTCCTTATCCAGTCATCACAATGCCAAAACTTCAAAAATTCGTAACTTTTTCATCGATTGTCCAATTTTCCTCCAACTTTCCCCTGATGTGTTCTACTAATGTTGCTGCTTTCACTCAATCCACATTTCTATTTGGGTTTTCTTTTCCTTTAAAAGCAAGATACGTGTATCTTCACGGCATGCATGAAATTTTTGCAAACTGGAGCTGATGGCCTTTTTTTTCTTTTTTTGCGGCATAAAAATTAGTGAATTACCACTGGCATTCAATAGTGTAACAAGAACTATTAAAATGCCCGCGAACATTTGTCGTTATACATTAGATGACATCATTCTAAACTCTGTCATATCTCTTTGATCGACCCAATAGATGTCATGGCTATGTACTGTGTATGCCATATTTTTAGTGAGTCTAATTTTTCTTGAAGCAGGACTTCCCACCATTCCAGGAGTGGTTGAATACCCGATCATGAAGTACAGTGATGAAAGAAGAGATGTACGCCTGGATGTTGCATTTATGTCGGGATCAGAGTTAATATATTCATGTATCATGAAATTTGCCAGATATGGAACCTGACTTGCAAAATCTATGAAAATATAAACCTGAAATATGTGGGGTATGCAGTACATAAAGCCGGTTTTAAATTTGCTTGATGATGATGATGATGACAATGACAACAGCAACAACAAGAATGATAGTTTAGGAGTAACAATTTTTGAGCAATCACCTTGCAGTTGTTGTAGAACCAGGTACATTTAGCATTTAATGAGCTCTTTCTTTGGCATGCGTATATTATGTGGAGTAGATACAGTGGCGGATCCAGAGGGGGGCGCAACCAGCGCATGCCCCCCCTTTATTTTTCGTTAAAAAACAAAAGAAATAAAAAGAAAAAAAGGAAATAAACCCGGAAGTGGCACCAGAAATATTAGTTGCGCCCCCTTTTTACAGAATTCCTGGATCTGCCCCTGTATGTGCACTGAGAAACCGTGATGTTGAATAATTGTCTTTTTCAATACAATGAATGTGCTGGAGATGGGAAGAATAGAAGGTATGAGTTCATGAGGCATGTTTATTTGCGTCTTGTGTTTGGTTTTCAGATTCACCTGGAAGTTGAATGGGACTAATTTTGAAGTCTCAGAGAATGACAGAGCCAGTCTGGAAGGAGGCAACCTGATCATCGATGAGCCTGGGCCGGCAGACAATGGAGTCTACCAATGTTTTGCTACCAACAGACTGGGTACAGCCATATCAAAGAAGGCAAAGGTCGAGGCAGCTTGTAAGTCACAGTATTCATTTTTATTTTTGTGTCTTTATTGATTTTCATAGCAGATGCATAACAGAAATAGATATGATCAGAAATCTTTGCATGTTAGTGTCATTTTGCTCCATTTGTTTCAATTCAAGATTCAAATTCAAATTCAAATTCTAGTTGAATATGTAACTTTTTTTTTTTTAATGTTGTAGCATTTGACTAGGGTCAAGACATTCAGTATTTCATAATCCACTTCACATCAAAATAACATCAAATGGAAGAATGCTTCTGTTTGGATGTAAATATATAAATGAAGAGTATCTTATTTGTGCCAAGACGTTGAGAGCCCATTGAATAGTAGGAGATATACAATATATGTGTTTATTGCTTGTGAAAAGTTCAATATGTACTGTTGATGCAGCGTTCTCTCCAGTAAAACACTTGATCTGTTTAGAATTGGTAAATACATTTCTGTAATTTCAGGTTAGTACTTCATTTGATTAGTACTAACTTTATTTGGTTAGTACTTTATTTACTTTATTTCCTGAGTTGGATAGCAGAGCGAGTAAACCAAATTTGCTATCTCCCTTTACCATGATTTGAGGTAGTGTTTGTGGGCAAATCTTTACAGACTCCTCTGCATTCCTATTCTGACCAGGATACCTAAATATTGGCCAAATTGGGTACTGGAATGAAATGGAGCTGCTGTGTAACTTAAAATATTCTGCATTTACCTGATATGATTTGAAGTTCAACACCCTTCACTAACACTATTCACTCACTGAAAGTTGTGTGGTGATATAAGGGGACTTTTCAAGTGCACCTAAACACATTATAGCCATTGCAGTCATCTTTCTTTTTTTTTCAGCCTTCATCTGTAAACTTTGGTTTTTATCTTCATCTTCATTAAAATCCAAGGTGTATATTTATCAAACTTGGCATAGATTATTTTCAGTGAGAAGAGGATTCAGAGTCGTTAAAAGACAAGGTCACCCAAATGTATGTGTGGATTGAGTGAGTGCAGTAATACCAGTAGAACGCGCCAGTCATTAAGTTTGAGAAAGATTGGACAAATCATTCAGAAGAATAATGGTATGCTTACTACATACAAAGACTATACATATGCTAATACTGTAAAACTAGAAACATATGTGGCATGGTAACATTTTTATGGATTAGAGCTGATTGCATTTTTCATGACATGATCTGGAATTGGCTGCTGGCATTGGTGCATTGTGTAGGAAAAAATCTGTGTGAATTTTACAGAATTTCTGACAGTTTGATGCACACAGAAATGTCTCGTTTTACAATATACATGTACAGTGGTGTGCTACAGCTGGTATAATAGCAGGCTCTTGTTTGTTTGTTTTTTTTAATGTCAAAACTTGTACTACTACTTTAGCTTGTCAGTATGGATATGATGGGCATGGGTGTGAGTGTGTTAGTATATGCAATGTTTCATCTTTTTTTTTTTCTATCCTTTTCCTCTCCTCCCCCAGACATGCTGCGGTTCAAGGATTCTTCACCATCAGACATGCAAGCGACAGAAGGAGAGCATGTGAAACTGAAATGTGGCGCCGTGTACGGACCGCCCAAAAGCGCTCCCGAGCCACTAATTTATTGGACGGACGACAATCCCAGACCTTCACCTATTCAACCAAGCGCGCGGGTTAACCAGGATTCTGAGGGGAATCTGGTTTTCGCGAACGTCAAGTTGTCCGACACTCGGGGATATTACTGCACTGTCCAAAACTTCTTCCTTGGAGAGTCTCAGCGATCCCCGAGGGTTGACCTAGAGGTCGTTTCAGGTACTTTTCTGTGAATGTTTTTATGATAGCAAGTTACATACAACTCTTGTATCAAATTACCCCATTGAGCAATGATTTGTCATGATAGAAGACATAAGCAAGAGAAGAGTGAATATATATGCTGGTGAGACAAATGAGATCAGTTTGATCATCTGAATGTCAGTCAGTTAGCTCCCTGTAGAGCAGTGGCTGCTGTGGTCAAATGTATTTGGCAACCCGAGAGTTTCATCCTTCCTGTGTGTTTTGTGTTTCACATGTAAAACTTTTTTTTTTTTAAAGGCTGTTTTGTTTCTTTGAAGACTGCTAAAAGTATGCAACGGAAGTCATGTTCTCCTTAACCCCCAAAGCAGATGTCTCTCCCTTTAAACAAATTTTATAAAGTGTTATTCTTGAATTGTTTTTGATCATGCTCATTAGTTACTTTATGCCATTGACACTAAGTCATTTCTGCCAATGAAGTCTCTCGCAAAATTTGCTAGACAGCAAAGCACATTTAAACTGTCCCATTTCTCGCCCATATTTGTTCAATTTGTTTCCTTTTATGTTAGTAATAAACTTGAAAGTATTCCTTGCTGTTCTTTTAAGGAGGTAATCAAGTGAAGGTTTCTTTTTTCATTTTTTTTTATTTTTTCATGTTCAGTGCTTTATCATTCTTGTCATTCTCCTTAACAGTTCACTCTTCATTACATATTCATTTTTCTGCTCTGAAGATTACAATTCCAAATTTCTGCATGGATTTAGATTCTTTTACAGTCTTCTTCAGATTTTCTTCCTTTTCTTGGTATTTCTTGTCATTCTCTGTATGTTATGCTAGTTCTGAAACCACTAGATTTTAGGAATTTTGTGCATTTGATGTGAATCAGGAAGATCTGTCATTCAATGTAGTTGAAGCACCCTTATGTGACAACCCCACTAATGTGATATCTTCATTTATTTATTTTTTGTGCCATCAGCAGCACATTTTAATGTTGCTTTGAATGAGACACAAAAACCTTTTTCATTGTATAGTATATCTACATCAGTGAAAGCAAACTTCATTGCAAATAATACATCAACACATGTTCAGAGTTGATTTACGAGAGCTAGTGTTTTATCGTCATTATCACAGTAATTACAAATTGCAACTGTAAGCCCACAAATCTAACTCACAGAAATTTACATTGATGTCGATTGAAATTATGTTTTTGAAATATATTTACCATGAACACTGTATTTTTCTCAAAGGATGGTCTTATGTAGATGGAATGTAACTCCAATAATAATGAAGAAGTTTACTGATTTGTTCATCTTGTAGTCTTTGTATTTGCATATATTGCCAACCTTTAAGTTGTGAATTCAGTCAATCTTTAGCCATGTATGTTTCTCAAATATATTTTGTCAGTATTGTAACCTTCCACTTATATTAACCCCCCCCCCCCCCCCTACCAACACCACCACTACCATCACCACACAGCTAGTGCATCTAGAGGTTACCATAGCAATAACAGCCTTTCCCATTCAGGATACAACTCTGACAAAATTCATGCAGACAGAAGGGATGTTCTGTCCATTGTGAAAAGACAAGGTATCGGGCATGGCATGAAGGTCCAGCTTGGATGGACAAAACTAAAATAGTCTCTTGTTGCATTTTGTCTCACAGTCAGTTGGTTGGTTTTTTTTTTTCTCCTTCTGCTTTTTGTATTCTTCTTTTATTTCTTCATTTTCTTTTCCTTCTCTTCCTCTTTCCTCTTCTCTTCATGGCCCGAGTTCTTCAGTTGCAAAAGATGCATGCACATACTAACACCATCATTTGATATGATCTAATATGTGATATACACAGATACAGTGTATATAGGTGCAAAGAAGGTGGCACTTCCTTGTTTGATTTATGCAAGATTTATGCAGTACTCGAAATACTTGGGAATATCTCACAGAGTGAGTCTTAGGGATTAGCATATAATACAGCTCGTTAAGTTAACATCCAAGAAATTAAAGAGGATGTTCTCCTTTGCCTTCAAACCCATCAGATGCGTTTGATATCTCTGGCTATACTCTGGCTCCTAGTGTGCTAAACCTAGTATACACACTTCATTTTCTGCAATATGACATATTCATTGTATAATGTAAGCATATATAAAGTATATATGTATACATAAAGAAGAAGAAGCAGTATCAAAATTTGTAGTTCAAACACGAAGGTCTTTATTCACAAATTTTCGGCCCGAGACAGAAAAACCTTCTTGTTGGAACTACAAATGGCGTATTCAAGACTCATTCTTCTTCTTATGATAACATTCGAAGTCCAACACATGGAAAATTCAAGGATATACACGTATATATATATATATATATATATATATATATACACACACATATCTGGTATTTCTTTATCATTCCATGTGAATTACATAAATTGCTATTTGTGTTTGCCCTGAGATTAATAATTTATTACACTTTCAACAACTGTTTCAAAAATGAAATGTCAGAACTAAACTTAGTTGGTAGAGAAGCAATACAGGTCAATGATTGATAGCCTACATTAGACAGTTGTCTATAGGAGAACTTATTATGAGTTCAGATGGAATGTGCTATCAGCTTGTATATGATAATATTGGTCTAATCGCTGCATGGTGAATGAATTATAGAATTAACTCACTACCAACAGGTACTTTTAGATGGCATGCTTTAGCTCTAACATCACATACACAAATCTATTTCCTCTTCCCTAATAATTTGTCATATCTATCCCTCTTTGAATTTCTCTTAGTTCCTTGCACCTTTCTACTCTCATTTCCTTCACATTGTTCAGTCTTACTTTGAATAACACTTATCTCAGGCGCAAATTTTAATTACTTTTAATGGTAATCAGCCTCAGAATCCCTCTACCAGCCTAAACTAACTACCTAGATCCTTTGTCTGAAAAGTTCAGATAGTAAACTACAATTGTCACTATGGCGACAGATATGCCTTCACCGTATCGCATTCTTCCCTGATAAGACTTACAGTACATGTTGCCTTTGTCATGTAAGATGACAGTTTCTTTTGATTGGCAAATAATCATTATCTTTAAGTAATCGCCAGTTTACAATGACAATATTTTAAGCCTCTTTCAAAGTATGGAAAACAGGTGAAATTTTAGCATCACTTGACTTTTGACCCCATTGCCCAACATAATTGCTGTGTGATAGTGTATGTACAAAATTGTTTATACCAAGTTTAATTATGAAGCTGAGTGTACAATACATTTAGTTATCTCCAGGGTATGGAGAAAATCATGTAGTTTCAGCAACAAGTTGTGCAATGTTACCATTTTACCCTGACCTATGATAAGTGACCTTTGACCTCTGACCCTAAGCTTCCAGAGAGAATCATTGTCAGGCATTACATGCATGAGTACTAAGTTTTATGGAGATACCTTGAGCCGATTTGAAATGTGGAGGAAAACTAATGAAATTTTTACATTTTAACTTGACATTTGGCCATTGACCGTATAACCCCAAATTTTCCCCAGAGAATATTTATCTCATCTGGTTATACATGTATACACTAAGTTTCATGAAAATACATTGAGGCATTGAAGAGATATGAGGGTAAGTAGTGAAATTTTAGCATTTGACCTTGACCTTGAACCTTTGACCTGTAGCGCGTGTGCCCACATTTGATAGGCATAACATCATGCACTCGTATCAGGAGGCACCATTCCAGATCTTGAATGTGAACCGCGCGATCATGATGAAAATTGATACATATATTACTCTGAAGTAATCTACAAAGTAATCAAGACTCAATCTTTTTGAATAATCTTGTTCAGAAGGCTTATTTGCATCGTGTTGTTGTTGCTATGGTGATGTCATTCTGAGAAACACTAATCCAACCAGTGCATCCTGTTTAATAGAAAGTTACAGACTGAAAACTCTGGTAGAAATATGTTTAGTTGGTATGATCAGTGATGCATGGAGACTGTGGCTGGGTACGAGCATCCCAGCGGCCTGCTGAGACCGCCTGGTTTCAAAACAACTTTGTTGCTGTAAAGGAACAATTTGTTTGTTGTTCTTTTTCTGAGGAAAATTATTGTATTAAGCAGTGATCAGACACAGATTGATTATGGCTGGTGATCAAAATGGGAAAATCAACATATGCCAAGCCTGACTTCAACCTAGATGTGTAAATTTTGAGAGAAACAGGAACTTATATCTTGTAGAAACTTGTCGCCAACTACTGTAAAACGAGGAATGTTTGCGTGCATTTTAATTTCACAAATTTCGCGAAAGCCAAGATTTGCGAAATTAAAATGCACATGAAAGTTCTTGTCTACACTATATGCATTGAACACCAGTGGCAATTCGCGAAAAATTTTGTGCCACGAAAAAGGCCATCGGCTCCAATTCGCGAAAATTTCGTTCAGCGAAAATATTGTTTTACAGTATAGGATTATTTATGAATTCAGCAACTAAAGGATTTCAAAACTTTTGTAGCTGATACATGCAATCAAAAAAAAAAATGAAGAAAAAAGAGCTCAACTGTTGTAGGATTTATTTTTCTTTGCTTGATGAGATACTGACAATAAATTCTAAGAATTAAAAAGGAGAAAATCAAACAACCTCAGGAGTGATAATTCTTGACTTCAATTGATTATTAATGTGCCCATATTTTTGTCTATCTGTATCTCTTGCAGCTGGAGATAATGGTCCTAGTCCTGTGGGGCCCGTCCTCCAAGATAGTCCTGGTCCTTCTGTCACTGCCATGAGAACGGGGAAATTGACTCTGAAGTGTCTTGCCTCAGGATAGTAAGTCTTGCCTCAGGATAGTAAGTTTTGCCTCCGGATAGTAAGTCTTGCCTCAGGATAGTAAGTCTTGTGTAAGTCCCCTTCTCTCAAAGCCGGTAGGTTCTCTCCTGCATTTTTTGAAGATGTTCTCTGAAAGCACTCACCTTGTCTCAAAGCTCGAAGCATTTTCCAAGCCTGTAGCTTTTGTTTTGTCATTTTCCTCTGAGTTTAAATACCGACAATTCAGCCCAGTTGATTTTCAAACAGTTTCTTCAGTAGTGCTCATTGTGTGACTTCCTACCACATACTTACTTGCCAGACATTCATTTACTGTATATGCCTAGTATTTCGTGAAGTTTTTATTTTCATGAACTTCTAAAATTGGGTGCAATTCACAAATTTAAAAACACATGAAAGTATTACCTGTGATCCTGGTGAGAATATGATGAGCATTTCTCCATTTAGTAGTGTACTCCATGATTGCAGATTTAACCATTCGCACAATTGCCCGTCTCGAAATTGGAAGTCTCGATTGGCAAAAAAAAAAAAAAAAATTGACTCACTGCTTATACAGCGTATACAGTAGTTTACCATTTTTATTCTTGTTGTGGTGAGCAACGTATTGGAAAGCACATCGAGTGTCTCAATGTGGTGGAAAGGTGCTAGCAACCAATTGTTGTCATTCATAACAGATTACTCACCTTTTCCTGGATTTGTGCTTGCATGAGTTAGAATGAATTAGTATCTTTGATGAATCTGTAATTGGCAGTGTTTTTGTGGCGTTTTCCATTCAGCCCTACCCCAGACATCACTTGGAAGCGAAATGATGAACAGCTACTGGCCGACGGTGAACGCATCATATATGAGGGTGGCGGGCAGGAGCTGATCATCGACAATGTCGTGTTCGAAGATGCTGGGAGGTACACATGTGAGGCATCAAACTCTGAAGGAACAATTGAGAGTGAAACTCAAGTCTCAGTTGATTGTGAGTATACTTCCTCATCATCTTCTGGAGGAAATCCACCCCCCCCCCCCCAACAACTCTAAAAGAGAGAGAAAAAAAAAAAATTCTCTACAAAGCATGCCAACAATGACAAAAATCAGATAAGAACTAAGGAAGATATGACATTGTGAAATTTCACATTTTTTTTAGAAAACATGTCTTGACCCATCTTTTTTTTTTCTTTTTTTTTGGGGGGGGGGAATTTTATGTGGGCTACATTTCTATGGTTTGATTATGATGTAATTATCAATATGATTTGAACAGTTCCTTAAGAATCAAAGCTCATTATACCCCCGCCACACGTAGTGTGAAGGGGGTATATAGGAATCACCGTGATGTTGGTCAGGCGGTCGGGCGGGCGGTCTGTTGCAAAATCTTGCGTTGTGAACTCCTCATACAGTTTTGAAGCAATTTAAATGAAACTTAGGGTAAATGATGATATTGAGGTATGGATGTGCAAGACATGTTTTCTGTGTTTGTCAGACAATGCATTGCCATAGTAACCATAATTTTACCAAAACCTTGTGGATTGAATGATTTCCATAGTATTTAAGCAATCAATTTCAAAATTGGTATCTATGATGATCTATAGGTGTAGTTATGTAAGACACTCTTTGTGTTTGTACTTGACAAAGCGTTGTCATGGTAACCACATGTTTTCTTCAAAATCTGTGGAGTGAACAACTTCCACAGTTTTGAAGCAATTGAAATCAAGTTTGGTAGGCATTATTGCCTTGAGGCATAGATGTGGAACACATAATTTTTGTGTTTGTCAGACAAAGCGTTGCCATGGTAACCATAATTTTACCAAAACCTTGTGGATTGAATAACTTCCACATCAGTCAAGCAATTAAAGGGTGTGTACAGTTCTGGTCGAGGTGAGGATTTAGCTTTTAACATTTTGCAAGATATTCAGAAACCACTCTATGAGATGTCAATGAGCATGCAATTCCAAGGGGTATCCAAAGTTTATTTGATGAAAATCGGTTTTGAAGTGGCTGAGATATCCAAAAACAAGGTGAAACAAAGAGATCCTAATAAAGGTGGGGCATGTCGCCTTTTATTATTATCACTTTTGGGGATATCTCTGCCATTTGAAAACCAATTTTCATCAAATAAACGTTGAATCCTTCTTAAAATCACATGCTCTTTCATATTTCATAAGAGGTTTCTCATTATCTCACTTAGGAATGTTCAAAACATGAATCCCCACCTCAACCACTACTGTACAGTCCCTTTAAGGTTGAATTTAGTATGTAGGATGATCGGGAGGTGTAGTAATGCAAGACACCAATGTGTTAATATAAGAAAAATGTGTTGCTATGGTAACCACTCATTTTTGTATCAAATTGAATTATTTAATCTATGAAGGTGAAATTTGGTGTGTATGATGCTATTTAAGTGTAGTTTTGCAAAATGTCCTTTGTATTTGTATCAGACAATGCGTTGCCATGGTAACCACATGTTGTTGGTTTTTTAAATCCTGTGGAGTGAACTTCTTCCACAGTTTTCATGCAATTGAAACCAAATTTGGGAGGCGTTATGGCCCTAAGGTATAAATGTGGAACACATAATTTTTGTGTTTGTCACACAAACTGATGCCATGGTAACCACAATTTTACCAAAACTGTGCAGATCGAATAACTTTGCCATCATTCAAGCAATTAAAGTCAAATTTAGTATGTATCATGATCTAGAAGTGTAGTTTTGCAAGACACCAATGTGTTAGTTTAAGGAAAATGTGTTGCCATGGTAACCACTCATTTTTGTATAAAAATTGACCATTCAAGCGATAAAGGTCAAATTTGGCGTGTATGATGGTCTTTAAGTGTAGTTATGTAAAATGTCCCTTGTGTTTGTATCAGACAATGCATTGCCATGGTAACCACACTTTTTACCCAAACCTTGTGGAATTCAGTGTCAACTCTGTAATTGTACAGTAAACTAATATTATTCTGTTTCCAATTTGACAAGTGCACAAACTTGGTATTAACGTCATTGCCCTCATGACATCACATACTATAAAGTAACACTAGGGGCGGGGCTATTGATAACCTTCAGTGATAATTCTAGTTATATATTTGTTTTGTTTTTGTTTTTTTTTGCCTTTGCCAGTTGTCACAATTTTTTCGACACATGTATCTCTTGTCCAACCACAGCGGTCCCCTACTACCCCAGCCCACCGGCTGATGAAACCAAAGGCCCGGGCGAGACTGTGCTGATTGAGTGCAGGGCCCACGGAGTTCCGGCACCTACGGTCACTGTGCTGGTCAATGGACAACCTTGGGATGAGTTTGAAGGTAAGCTGCTTTGCTGGTGTCCATCCTGCAGGTGGGACATTCTGGCGTTGAGGACACCTGCTTTCTGGTCATTGATTGCTGACCTCTAGAACACTGACAGATATCTCGAAAACAGTTACTACTTCCATTCTGCAGATCCTGGAAATAAGTCAAATTTGCATTTTGATTACTTTGTATACCTATACTAGGGGAAAAAAAATGAATGAATAAGTAATAATGATAATGATAATGATAATAATGATGATGACGATGGTGACTTTGGTGACTGTGGTGATGAAGATGATGATGATGATGGTGATGGTGGTGTTCGTTGTGATGGTGGTGATGATGATAGTGATAATGGAGGTGATGATGATGATGATGGTTATGACAATGATAATAATTTCTTTATTCTTGTTTTCTTCTCCCTTCTTACATTATTTCTTTCTTTCATACTTTGCTGTGGGTATTCATCTTGCTGTCTGTTTCTCTCACAGCGAACTCCGCCCTGGAAAACAGATGGACAGTGGTCACAGGTGGACAGAGAGAGGCCTCTGTTAGCATCACGGACCTAAAGACTACAGATAGTAATGTAATCCAGTGCCTGGCTTCTAACGTGTACAGCGAGGAACTGGCCAGCGTGGTGCTGAACATTATTTGTAAGTCCCACGGGATCTAAACAGTCTACTATGTCCTAACTTTGTGTGTTGAGATGTTTGCCATCACTGGCAGTGATTTTCCACTATTCATCATTCTCACGTAATGTTTCCCTATGTTGTCATTGTAAACTTCTTGACCGTGTATAATAACAGTCAAAATATATGACAGTGACCTACGAGGCTAGTACTGTAAAAGTTGAAATTTTCACGGTGTTGAAATTTTTGCGCATTTCGCGCAACCTGAAACTAGCGCGAAAATAAAAGCACGCGAATATCTATGCTTACCATATGTTCCAATAGTCGACGTCTTGAGTCCACGGAATTAAAAGCACCCAAAACTCCTCTTTCCTCTTAGCCCGCGAAACGCGAAAAATTAGTCGCGCGAAAATATCCACTTTTACAGTATTTCAGTGGCCTTGACACATAAAGTGCCACCAATTTGAATTATATATAGACATCACATCTATTTCTTCCATATAGATATAAATTCAGAATGTGTGAAGATATAACTAATTGTCTAATTGTTTCCTCTTCAGTTGCTTGTACTCTCAACTAACGATGGTGTAAGCACTAAAATAAGGCTGCCTATGAGATACAAAAACTTTGGCAGAAAGAATAGTGACCAGCAAGAATACCAATTAAGGGGCTCAACTCTCTGAGTTCAACTATTCACACTAAAGATATATATTGATATGTAGATAGATAGGTGGATAGATAGATGAATACAGTCCGACCTCTCCCATCCAAACATGTTGCAACCGGCACTCATTGGGATAAGGGATTTGGCCAGACATGGGAAACTCGGTGTTAAATACATACTGCCTACCCAATGGTGGCTACACATAGTACACTGTACTTCCCTGACTCTACATGTACATGTAACCTATAGAAGGTAGCGTACACTGAAACTCTTTCTTTGATATCCTTACAAAATTATAGGTGTTCTTATGCCTCCACCACGAAGTGGTGCCGGAGGCATTATGTTTTCGGGTTGTCCGTCCGTCCGTACGTCGGTCCACATTCATTTACGCGATAACTTGAGTAATATTGACTGGAATTTTACCAAACTTGGCCCAAGCATGGAGCTACCAAAGAGATGGAGTAACAACGAAGGCCACCAATATTACGTAACCCAACTACGAGCGGTCAGTTCTGACAGACTTCAAAGCACCGCACTCGCTGGGACGGCTTAACTCGTCCCGCAGGGGATACTTTGGCAAACGATGCTCCGAGCCGCAAAAATGACGTCATACTCACCAACATTGCACATACAATATAGTGCTGTATCGAGTCGAAAACTCGATTTGCAACAACATATGGCTGCGCAAAACTTTGCTGAAGACCACGCGCATGCGCATAATATCCACAGGCAAAACAGAGGAGATACCGAGTGCAGTGCACTTTGAACGAACTGAATTGGCCCATGAACAGCGAAGGTACTGTACAGTGTATTGTCGTCATGCTTTGTGACTGTGGTTAGTACATACCCTAAGAATAAAATTCTTAATAAAAATCCCTCACATTTCTCCACATATTTCAATATCTGTCCGTAAAGCTGACATTTGAAACTACAATCTTACGTAAGTGTTGACTGCGTACAATCGCGTACATTTTATCTATACCGTTGTGAAGCCAGCTGTTATTTGTCTTTGTGTTTGTTCGGGACAGCGTGACGGCCATTATTGATCGTGTCGAGAGTGCAGTGTTTGTTTACATGCCGGTCGTATCATATCGTGATTTACATACTAAACGACGGTATGACATGTTAAACAATTTGTTACACTGCAGATTCACAATTTGTAGCTATAATTAATTCAGAATCATGTTAAATCGAATATGCTCGAAGTCGACGGGGCAGTTGCAGTTTGTGTAGTCCCATGCATTGACGTTCCATGGTGGAACCATGGAGTTAGGTAGCTCCATGGTAAGAACCAGTTTGCGAGCGCGCCGCGGATGACGTCATTGTGCGTACGCACTGTCTCATCTGTCATCGCTCTCGCTCACGGGGGCTTAGCGAGGATTACTTTTTACGAGTCGGCTTCGAGCATCACTTCAAAAGGACCCCAACCGTTGTTACTCCATCTCTTTGGTAGCTCCATGGCCCAAGTATAAAGTATGATGGGGCAATTACTGGAGTAGATTTTAGGTGAAATTGGTCAAAGGTCAAGGTCAAATCATGAAATTGTGCCATTTACGCGATAACTCAAGACTGGATCAAGCAAATTTTTACCAAACTTTCTCCGAGGATGATGTATAATGGGACAATTACTTGATTAGTTTTTGAGTGAAATGGGACAAAGGTCAAAGGTCAAAGATCAAGGTCAAATCCTAAAATCTATCTGTTTACGTGATAACTCCAAACTGGATGAAGCAGCTTTCACCAAACTTGGTCCAAGCATGATGTATGATGGGGCAATTCGTTGAGTAGATTTTAGTGACATTGGCCAAAGGTCAAAAGGTCAAGGGTCAAATGTCAAAAATGTTGCTATTTCCCCCATATCTATGCAATGCCCGAAGGTATTTTCGTGAAACTTAGAGTAGACATGTACTACTGCATAAAAAGTCTCCAGAGAGAGATTCATGTCATAGGGTCAAAAGGTCAAAGGTTGGATGAAAATGCTACAATTTCACTTTTCTTGCAAATGGTTAAATGTATCTTCATGGAAATTGGTGCATACGCATGTACTGACTGGCAGGGATTATCTAGGGAATTTAGGGGTCGTCATGGGTCAATAGTCAGGGGGTCAAAGGTCAAGGTCAACTCCTCAAAATTTTACTATTTCCCTCATATACTAGTAATATGCAGTGCTTGCTTTATTCTTTTAAAACTTGACATATATATTACTTATGTAATGGAGATTCTCTGGGAAATTTCCAGCCAGATGGTCAAAGGTCAAAGGTTAAGGGTCAATGGCCAGGTTTAAATGCTGTAATTACACTCTTTCTTCATACCTTGAAAATTACTCAATGGATAAACTTTTAAAAGGGTCCATCAGAAGTCAAGTAAAAATTCTCAATTCCCCAATACATGTACCTGCACTCTTAGACAATCATAGCAAACCTAGTTCAAGGAAAGTGAACATTCAAGATATTTCTGACAAACCTGTCATTTCAATATTTTGCCAGTTATGTGAAACTGTCATCACACATTGTGAAGACATTGTACCGTACACCTATTGGGAGAATCATGCATTATGGCGGAGGCATCAGTCGCCATAGCAACATTTCTAGTTTTTTTATCAAAATGAAATCAATTTGTTAGGAATAATATGTAATTTATGTGAGTTTCTGAAGGACTTTGTTTGAGGTCAAAGTCCCTCTTTTCTCCTTAATCATTAGATTGTTAAAAAAATAAATCCAGCCGAAATCACATCTTATTAATAGAGAGATCAGGATAAAGGTAGCCTGGGGCCTGTCTCATAAAGTCTTGTGATAGAAATCAATCACAAGTTTTTGAGAGCTGCAATGCAAGTTGCGATTAATTTGGGGACTTGTGATTGATTTGAAGGCTTTATAAGACGGGGCCCTGGATAGGAAAGGTTGGACTGCAGGTAGATGGAAGATTATAGATTTACACAGATGCATACACCACACACCCACACGCGTATTTAAGGGTGATCAGCTGAGATGAGTTGGTATTCCACTGAAATTGTTTCATTTTGCCCCACAATTTGTGCATCTTGCTAACAGCCATCCCAGCCAGGATCCTTACATACTCTCCAGCCAGCGGTAGACTCACCGCCATGGAAGGGGGTCAGGCAACCTTTGAGTGCAATGTTGAGGGGATACCCACTCCTCAACTATCTTGGATATTTAAGGGCACAACCGTGAGTAATCTATTCATAAAGAGGGTCTGGCTTTTCATTTCAGTCTACATTTGTACAATTTTGTGTATTCTTAACCTGTTGAGGACTGATTAATTTTGCTACAACACGCATTTCTCATAGACCCCTGCCCGAGTATACTCGGGACTCGTCCTCAACGGTGTTAAAGTCGTTATGTAAATGCAAATGCATGTTGACTTGAGTTGACTCATGATACCCTCAACATCACATATGCAACCAACTGAATATCTAAATGTGTGCCATTTGTTTTATAATATTTTCTGCTAAAGTATTGTCTGTGGTGTGACCGCATGCAACAAACATCTCGAAGTTATCGGGAAGGAAACTAAGCAGTTTCGCGTAGTGTGACTGTACCTACACTGGTCATTTAAATTAAGTGTGTTCAGCTTCCTTGATTGTTTTTCAGGCTTTTCAACAGTGGGGTATGGTCATGTTTTGGTGTTTTGACAGGTATATTTGATAGATGGATGTAGCTATGCATCACTTGGATGACAAGACCTTGTATCTCAAATTTTGATGAAAATTACTTTCTCTCTATTAATTGTCAGATAGTCAGATAGAGAACATCCTCTTTAAATTTGTGTTTCATTCCAAAGGTGAAGCAACCACTGCATGTCAGAGGAAAGGCAATCCAACTTGTTACACTGCTATGGCTGCCATGATTATGTTTTGTTTGTTTGTTTGTTTGTTTTTTCTCTCTTGATCATTTGAAATCTTAAAGATGCAAGGTTTTTTTTGCCCCAAATAGCTACATAGCTATCCCAGTATGGTTTTCCAAGAGCTGCTGCAAGGAATTCATTCATTCAAGGTTCATTACAAACATGACCTTGCATCAAAAACTCACCCAACATGGATTCGTAATTAAGAGCAGATTCTGAAAGAGATTGTAAAGAAGTACAGAAAACACAATTTCCCATTCATTTTATAAACCCAAACATTAAGATTGATATGAAGAAGAACTGTTCTTTCAAAAAATATCTGAAACTAAAAATTGACCAGATTGACGTATTTTACCTATTTAGAGTCCTCGCCTAAAATCGAGGCGTGCGACTTCATGTTGGTTTTGTGATGCGTGGTCACATAAACAGTACATGTATAGAATTTAGTGTGTTGTTAGAAACTGGAAGATAGATAGACACACTCACGCAATGTTCCTGCTTTTTATTGTCAATAGTTGACTGAGGATGCAAAACACTCCATCAATAATGATGACGGCCGTTTGACTGTGAACAATCTAGAGGAAAGCGACTCCGGTAGCTACGAATGCGTGGTCACAAACTTTATCGACGGACAGCAAAATAGGGACAATTCTGATGCAACTCTCACGGTCTTGGGTAAGTTATGTGTTAAGAAATCTTCTCATGAACTATCTTTTTTTTATTAGTCTGTGCTGCTCATCTGTAACTTGAATCCTGTACTGAATGCATAAAGTTTTGATGTAAATAATGTCATGCATAGAAGAAATGATATCATGTACAGAAGAGCGTACAGAAGTCCAGAATACCATTATAAGTAGGAGGAACTTGTCATCTCGAGAGCAGAAATTGTGTCGTCACTGTTTTTTTTTGGGGGGGGGGGAGGGGTGGGTTTTTTTTTACCACCTACTTTAAAATATATATATATATATATATATATATATATATATATATATATATATATATATATATATATATATATATATATATATATATATAAATATATATATATATATATATATATATATATATATATATATATATATATATATATATATATATAATTTTCAGATGTTCTCAGTCACACTATGAAAGAGGAGTAGTATTGCAGCAAATTTTACACAGTTTCTTTGAGTTTCAATATATCCCCATTAACTCTCAGGAGAAGTTTTCAACAGAAATCAGCATCTGTCATTACATTGGCAACCCTGAATTACACTGCATATCTTATACCAAAGAAATAATGAATGGCACTGGTTAAAAGTCATTAATTCTGCTTGAAATCAGAAAGATATTTACAAAAATGTTTGCCAAGTTGAGAGAGAAACAGGAATTTTTATTGTCTGAATTGTGTTGCCAGTATGAGAATCACTCAAAATGTAGCTGGTAAGAGGCTTCTGAAAATTTTGCAGCTGACAATTACATACAGGCGATGAAAGGGATCAAATTTAAGAGAATTTTTTGCTTTTTCTTATAGGACATTTACTGTGAAAAGTAAAACTTATGATTAAAACTATACCACCAGTTGACAGAGGTGAGATTTTTGGTACTAGATGAGTTAAAGTTTGTGTAGGAAATATTCTCTTCTCCATCTTTTTCATGTTATCCCTGTGTCTGTGTTGCAATGATTTTCTCTCTGTCTGTAATTCAGGCTGTCTTTATATCAACCAAAGACATTTACTATGCCAATGGCTCTTTACATGACTCGTATTTTTTGTTTTTATCAAACTTCAGCCAAGACAGTTATCGAAACAGCTCCAGCGGATCATACGGTGCGAGAAGGAGGAACAGCGACGTTCCAGTGCGAGATCTCCAAGGACCCAGATTTGACGACGCAACCAGTCATCTACTGGAAGAAGGGAGATCAGCGCCTTGAGGCCCGAAATGTAAGATCTTTTTCACTCTTCCTTCTCATCTTGATATGATATTCAGCGCGGATTCAAAACAAACCTGTTTTACAGACTTCATAGCTCAAATGACATCATGCTCCTCAGTAATCCATGGCACAAGATGAAAATTACCTCAGGAGACTGTGCTTTTGTTAATGCTGCGCCAAGACTCTGGAATAACCTCCCTCCCTCAATCAGACATACGTCATCACTCGACAGTTTCAAAAATCTTCTTAAAACACATCTATTTCAGGAAAGTTTCAGTACATCTCCGCATGGTTCCCAGATATCCTTTATGAATTATGATAATGCTATTGTTAGTCCTTTGATTTCACTGTATTGTGTGATCTTCAGTTAACCCTATTCTAACTGGGCTATTTGAGACCAAGTTTTTACTGAGGGGGGGTCAATTTGACCCCCCCTTCAGATCTCGGCCGCCAATCGCGCGATCACCGCAAAATTTTGCCTGAAGATAGAGCTGGATGTCAACTACAAGATTACATGGTCATACAGTAGAAAAATATTGCCTTTCTATTTTTAATAAATTAATTATGCAAATTTGTGCATGAAATCATATTTTCACCTATAACTCCATTAAAAAGACTGGAGGATTGCTAAATTTTTGTGTCAGAATTCCTCAAGACACATCAAACAATTTGCGTGTGAAAAAATAGCACAATCGAAATCAATTTCTTTTGTTTTTATTGTTTTGTTAATTTCTTATGTATTTTATTGTTTTTTCGACCTTTTGTTTTCTATTGTTTTTTGGCCAAAATTTGTTGCAGGCACTTTTTCAGGCTTATCTACACTAGAATTGATTAGTTTTAATGGTTAAAAGTTGAAATAATCTAATTTACATCAGTTTAACCAAAAAACACAATTTGCATTGGATTTGCACACGATATCATGAATTTGAGCTGTTTTTTGGTTGACATGCATATGCAAAACATTACGTAACTTCAAAACGGTGCACCCGGACGTCGCGAATTTGGTCTCAAAATATGCGGGAGACTTCAATGAAAAAAGTCGTGAAACGACGCGGCAAAATCTTTGCGCGTTGCGAAATCGTGGCGCGAAACGTCGAGGGGGGGGGTCAATTTGACCCCCCCCCCCCGTTAGAATAGGGTTAAAATTAGATTGAGGTACTTTCTTATTAATCTGTTTGTTTGTTTTTTCTTTTGATTATATCATATTATTATGCACAGTTGAGTCTATATGCCTCATAGAAACTGTGCAATATGAATTCACAATTATTATTATTATCATTATTATCTCTCATAGAAACAGACAGGGCTCTTATCTCTAATGTATTATCCTTCAATTTTAGGCAAGTTTGTAATTAGCTCACGTACACATTGGTACAAATGACCTTTCTTTTTTCTCAGTTGATTAGGCACTTCTCTCGTTTTCAAAGCAGCATAATGCATAAGCTTGCCCGACGTGGCAACTTATGGAATTTGTGTTCAAACAAAGAATGAACTTGCGTTTAGATCAGGTGATCAGAATACTCCATCAGTTGGCAATTTAGCAGCAGGCATCCATTTCATTGTTTTGTATTGAACTCAATAACAGCCTATTTCCTTTTATATTGCGAAATGCCATTCTCGCTGTCAGGTGGATGTGCTGGCAAGCACCATTTAGATAAGGATCACATGAATAATCATCGCATCACAGATGCTTCTCTCAGTGAATTTACAAACCAAAATGCCTGTTGGTACAAATGACCTTTTTCTGCTCATGCACAAAATGGAATTACGCACTGGTATATTGCGACCAGACCACATTATGCAATACATCTCCTTAGCCTCATATTTTAGCTTTGTTTATGCTAGATCGCATTTGTGTACACATCATAGATCATCTACTACTCACTTTAAGCATCAAAACAGAATGAAATATTTGTTCTATCTTGCATCACCCTTCCCAGGATGGAAGTCTGATTCTGAACAATGTTCAGGTATCTAATTCTGGAGACTACACATGTGTGGTGGAAACGACAGTGGAAGAAGGGAACGTGCAAATGGTGAACAGCACCGCTACTCTGACCGTACAGGGTAAGAAGACAAGTTTGCCGTCTTTTAAAAACCTGGTAGGAAATGGTGATTCATGCGTGGTTCAATTCATTCACTGCCCACCAAGATACATACAAAAGCCAAAATGGTGACTGTCGGCGAATGCATGTATCGAAGTATACGCTCATTTGCAACACTCGACTCCAGTTGAGAATTAATCTGTGACTGTTTGTGTACTTAGGAAGAGATCACTGATAAAGCTATACATAATTGGTCACAGGGTTTCTCAAATATGACATCCAGACAGGCCAGCCTTCCTACTCCATGAATCTCTATGCTACAGGGTCTTAAGATAAGATCATAGTAGGTGGTGTGGTCCAGTGGTTTGCACATGGCACCTTATCAAGAAGATTTAGGGTTCCAGCCATATTACCTTATCAATGTCGTTGATTGATACACTTCATTCACAGT
Source organism: Diadema setosum (assembly GCA_033980235.1). Taxonomy (NCBI): domain Eukaryota; kingdom Metazoa; phylum Echinodermata; class Echinoidea; order Diadematoida; family Diadematidae; genus Diadema; species Diadema setosum. Next base: position 49,287,451 of record CM067060.1, read on the forward strand.
GCTCCTTTCTAGCCAGCCAAATAAGTTGACTGAAAATGGAAGATAATACATCTTGTTTTGATGTTCTGATCATCTGCTACAAAGTTTAGCAGCCAGTCTTGAATGCCCGTCAGAGTGGAGAGTGAGTTTTTGTTAGTGAGGATTTGTAATTAGCCAGTAATGATTGTGCTACTTAACCTGTTGAAGAAGAGTCCCAATTATACTCAGGCAAGTGTCTTTGGGAAATGGGTGTTGTAGCAAAATTAGTCCGTCCTTACTGGGTTACAATCTCTATTTTCAATAATGATAAATGCATTTGAATGCTTCTTCATATTGAAAATTTTCATCGCCATGTATTCTACAATTCTTTACAATTTGAGTTCTTTCCCTAATATCTTAAATAGAATTACATATATATGAAGATTAATGTGTGTGCTTTTATTGTTGTGCTAGTTTCTTGTAGCACAAACATTTTTACATTGTGAAAATTACCACTTTAAGAGTATACTGTACTGCAATGTGTACATTTTGTCTAGTAGGCACCATCTTGATTGTTTACCTTCCTATAGGGCTGTGTGTGCATGACCAGATGTTTTACCTTATATGCGACTTCATGGTTCATTGCAATTTGCGAGTTCCCTCGCCCTACCCTGCATTGCTGCATTACCATATATTTAATTGCTGAGTAGAAATAGTTTGGGTAAGAGTTGATTAAGATGCAATGCAGATGACAAAAATGTGTGGTGATGTGAGGTAATTCGAGATGTCCAGGAGAAACATGATCTTTCTCTTTTCTTCTTCAGGACGTCCATCACCTCCCACTGACCTGGACTTGAGGAGTCCACGAGAGAATTCACAGCTTCTCATTCTACACTTTACAAAAGGCAGTGATAATAACTCGCCTATTACAAACTTCATCGTTGAATACGACACGATATGGCCAGATCATCATTGGGTGCGCCTGACGGTGAGTGGACGTGGTTTGTTCTTGCTACAGTTTAAAAGGGAAAATAAGCCCAGATAAAACAGTACTTTTCTCTGAGTGAAAAAGGTGAAATCCACTCAAAAATTCAAATCATACAATTATTTTCCATCACCAAGAAAAGCATATTCATAAGTACCAAAAAATATTGTTTTTCTTAATATTACCATGTACAATAGACAAAATTTATAAGTATGCAATTCATAAAAAAAGAAAAAACAAAAACATTCTAAGTATATGGAAATGGTGAAAATTGAGAGGAATGTGCAAGACTCCATGCTTTTCTGAAATGAATGAAATTAATGAAATGAATTTCCTGGAATGAATAGTACATCAATAACTGAATGGAATGACTGAAATTTTGATAATTTGGACGTAAAATAAGAATGTTATGGAATTGTGTGGGTTTCATATATATTTTATAAATAGTGATATTTGGCATAAATATGCAAATTAGATTAGTTGATGATGTCATTGCCTGATATGAGGAAGTGTTTGCATCTCTGTCTACGTCTTTTTTTCATATACTAAAAGTATTCATTCCCTCATGGTGCAGTGATAAGTCTTGAATTGATGGCATGTAGGCTTTGATTAAAGAACCCAAAACAAAGCAAACATGCGAAAGAAACACTCAGATTTAATTATGACTAGCCGCATTTCAACATTTAAGATTTTACTGGTCCGTGTACCATTTTGAATAAGGCACTGCCTTTCTATTGTAACACAGCACTTCATGCAATTTGTGTTGCATACTCATGTTGTATGAGTCAACTATATCATTCTAATGAATATGTTTGTCTAAAGTTTTGTTGTGTTCTATGTATTTGCATGAAAGTGTTGAAGAAAGGGAACAAAACTCAAATTGTGGGACATCGCATCAATAGTGTTTCTCAAAGTCTCCTCCTAACTCACTGTGATTTCTAATGCAGGAAGCCCAGCCCCAGCCTGAATCGGAGAATAGTGTGAATGTACAGCTGGAACCATTTGTGCAGTACAGTCTCCGCATCATTGCTCAGAACGCCATCGGAGACTCGCGACCCAGTGTGGCATATAATATGAGCCGACCGACCATGGCCACCTCACCAAAGTCGAACCCAACTGGAGTAACAGGTTCTAGCACTGACCCAAGGTCCCTGGTCATCAGATGGGATGTGAGTGCCCCACATTCAGGGCCAATTTCTCAATCAATTACAATAAAAACAACTTGACACAAATACTCATTAATTTGAATAAATATGCAGTATCTGCTGTGACGCGGGTGTATAAGGGATAAGAACCAACTCTGGCTGTTGGGTGGAATCTTGGTAGTCTAGTGGATACGATGCCTGTCTAGTAATCAGGAGATTATTTATTTGAGTCCAAGTTGTGTTTATACCCATGATTTCTCTTATCAATATCATGGCTACTAATGAAACACAAAATAATCAGTGCTTATTTACACCAGTGAAGGCTAATTTGTTAATAAGTTACAGAATTTGTCCCCTTTTTTTTTTCAGGATAGAACCTCTACACCACTAGAGTCAGCAGGTTGAGGGTTCAAACAGTCAAGCCTGTAGAGTCTCACTGTGTTTCATAGCAGCCATCACCCGCTCACACTTCTTCATAAAGAGTCATAATTTTGTTCTTCTCCTGTCTGCGTACATGTTGGAAGCTCATTATGCTTTATCTTGATAAGATATCAAATTAAAATGCAGATAACACCTGCCATCTGTGCCTTTGATTACTGCTGTTCTATCAACAAGAAGTGACACATTAAAGCATATAATTTTATTGTGTTATTTTAGTAATCTCCCATCTCTCTAAGGTTCATGACTTTCCACTGTACAAGAAAAGTTCAGTTTAACTCAGGAACTTGGTAAATTGTAGAATGACACAGAATAGAGGCAAATCTTTGATGATGATTCATTGTCAGCAATCCAAATTCAATGATCTATCTTGATTCTGCTCTGCAAACACAGCGTATACACCCCTACAATTACGCTGGAGATAATTTCGCCTACTTAGTCAAATACCGCAAAAAGGGTACCACGGAGTGGACGGAGAAGAAAGTAGCACCCCCTACGACCTATCTGGTGGTCAATGCCAGCAAGCCCTATGAGGCCTTTGACATCATGGTGGTCTCCCATAATGACGAGGGTGAGGGGCCAGTCGTCAGCGAACCCCAGACTGGGCACTCAGGAGAAGCTGGTAAGTCTTCACTTTGTCCTGGACAATTTCCAGGGACTCTTTGTTCTGGGATTTTTAGCGGATGCAAGGTGGCACAGAGTTAGGATTGCACCTTACCAGAGAATCACCCAGTATACTGTATATGCTGTTATTTTCGCGATTGTTTAATTTTTCCGAATTTCGCAAATCACAGTTGGACTGCAAATTTAACACATGAAAACGTCACCACGCCAGGGTTCTTGCCAGGAATTTCCTCACGCTTGTCGGGGATCAATATTCATATCGGCACATATGCGCGCTATCGGAAGACTTTGATAGTGCTCGATACAACCCAGATAAATCGCCGCTAAAATGCCGCTAAATGATATATTTTCACAGAGACGTTATGAGCGTTGAGAGGGGCATACGCTCACAGAAACAATGCGGAAACTCCATACAAATGATACATTTTCACGGAGATGTTATGAGCGTTGTGAAGGGCATATTCTCACAGAAACAATGTGGAAACTCCATACATTTTGTGGGCAGCAGTTCGTCAATAATAAATGTAAGAGAGGTAGCTACCGTTGGTGAAGGCTCCGTTTTCTTTTAGGCCTTTCCTGTTTCACTGTGACAATATTAGCCGTCACAAGTAACACCACTGCGTGGCGATCACAAGTCTATCGCCGACTACGTACTAGTATGTAGTGTTTTTGCTTTCTCGCCATCCTGTCGACCACGTGGGAGACTTACATGTACTGCATGCAGATGCGCGAGAAGCGAATCCTATGTATTGCACAATCATGTTGGTTCACAATCGTTCATGAATGTTAACGGAGCAAATACTTTTGGGTCCTCGCTGCACTTTCCTTTCTTGGTATTGTTTGACCGTGACATAAAAGAAATATCATACTGGTACCTCCCTTATTACACGAGTGATGGGCGTTATTCCGAAGGTTTGTTTAATCCCAAAGTGAAATAATTTATTGCTAAGGCTCGTTAATCCGAAGTAAAAAAAAGGTCCGTACTAGGAACGTTCGAAATAACAAAACTGATTTCGTTTGGAAATTAACAAAGGTTTTTTCTTAATTATCTTCCGACTATCGAACCTTCAGATTGAAGAATCTAAAGTATTATTTTATCATTATTATATCTTTCGAAGGAACAAACCTTCAGAGTAACAAAACTGTAACCGTTTTGGGACCGTCGTTTATTCTGTAATTTCACTGGCAGAACGTTTGAAATAAAACTGATTTCGTTTTGAAATTAACGAACATTTTCTTAATCATTTTCCGATAAACGAACCTTCAGAATGATGAATCTAATATTATTTTATCATCATTATTTCTTTCAGAGGAACGAACCTTCAGAGTTACATAACTGTACTTACCGTTTTGGGACCGTCGTTTTATTCCGAAATTTCACTGGCAGAACGTCCAAAATAACAAACTGATTTTTTCTTAATTATTTTCAGATTGATGAACCTTCAGAATAAAGAATCTAGTATCATTTAATCAGCATTATTTCTTTTTGGGGAACGAACCTTCAGAGTAACAAAACTGTACAATACCAACCGTTTTATTCCGAAATGTCACTGACAGTGAACTGCCTTGTGTGAATGTGAAAAAAAACAAAACATTGTTAACTTTCAAGACATCAAGAACAGATCTGGAAGCAGAACAATTTGTGTGTTAGCAAAAATCAAAATTGCGTTATTAATATATGTAAGTGGACATTGCTAAAGAGAATATAATTTCGCTCTCTCCCTCAAAAGAAATGAAGGAAAAAAAAGGTGCTCGACAGTTAAGCGCATGAAATGTCAAAATCTGAAGACGGAACTTGCGCAGGGAAACTCCCCTTATAAAGAAAAGGAAAGGAGCAAATAATGTTTGGTTTTTCACTTCATAATGTGGGCCTCTGCATGCAGTATATATCCATGATTAATTTTATGCAGGAAAAGCGTAGCTCCTTGAAGCAAGAGCATGATAAAAAAATGAATAAACACATACACCAAAAAACTTGTAAATGAAACCCAACGGATCTATTTTTCACACAACAGTTGGAATGATTGGGACAGAGAAGGGATGGAAGTACGAAGTAGAAAGGAGAGCAGACGTCATATCGGCGATGGAGAACAAATATTTTATAACTAGAAAAGAGAGGGAGAGAGAGAGAGAGAGGTCTCGGAACTCTGCCTATGTACGGATCATTACTTAAATTATTTATTCCTTGTATTATCAAAATTTCCCAAAAAAATTGATTCAAGTCCGTTCATATTTTTTTGAGTTATTTCGCCCGAAAAAAAACAAACAAACCATGAGCCCCTTCGTGATTTTAACTGATACTGGTGTAGACAGCTTGCTCAACAGATGCTTCTTCTTTTGATTCATTTTCTCCACTGTCAATCGTATCTTTTCTCCTCTCATGAACCCCTGCCATAAACGATGAACAACAACATATAAGGTTTCTGACGCTGCAATAAAAAAAGGAACATGTGCTCGCAGCAAATTATTCACACTTTTCAAGTTAAAGCAAATTAATGTTCGTAATTAATAACAAAAAACAAACAAACTAACAATGACAGAAGGTAATGGGAAACTTGATATCATAATTATCATGGCTTGTGGAAATTTCCACGAAAGCCAGGTGTTAGATAGGCCTAAAGGAATGCCGCGTGTACTCCAACATTATACTTCAGTGGTCGTAAACAGCATGTATATAGCATGGGAACCAGCTGGGAACAGCGATGAATGATTAGTCATTGATTTTCTGTTCATGTAGGCCGCTAAAACTGTTCAACATGCTAATAAACCAAGCCAGACGAACGTTGAACTTGAAAGACCATGACAGAATTACTAATTTCGGCCAGGAGAAGGAAAATGGAATATTAACGAATGACGTTTTGAATCCATGGAAAGGAAAAAGGCTCGAATGGAACGCAAGGCTTTTTAATAAGAAAATAACCCACTGAAACTATAAAAAAATATGCTTACTCCAGAGCACTTTAGGGAAGATGAAAGTAATTTTCCTTATGCGGCAATGAAAGATTCCATAGCCGTCGCGCTCAGCATGCTTTGATCGCATTTATGTTTACATTATTGCTGATGGCCAGCTTACTAAATGTAGTAGAATTGATATGAATAAAATTACGAAACAAAATTATATTTTTAAAAAAATCCTGGATCATAACGGTCGATCCCCGGCGGTAATCCTGATCACTACCAAAATTTAATCATATGTTCCTTGCGCCATTACCAACCAGCTGTTTCTGAAAATTTCATCCTAATCTGTTCTCAAATTTGACTTATTTTGCGAATAGAGAGACAGACTGACAGACAAACGAACAAACAAACCAAAGCAGCAAAAAAATACAACCTTCTTTGGCGGAGGTAATGGGCATGCATCTCATATTTTCTGTTTTTGCGTAACCCGACAACGAGCGTAACAACAAGCAAGCATGTGTCAGCCTTCCTCGGCCTTTTTCTTTCCGTCCTCTCTCCCTCTCTCACATGCATATCACACACACACACAAAAGCGGCGGTCGAAGGCAGGCGGCTTTCTACCTCTATTGGAACTGCTGTGTGTGTTGATCCTGAATCAGATCATGACTTTGAGCGAGTGTGTGGTGTGCTAGCTATGTAGAACCGCGTTGTTACGATCTGTGTGGATACATGTACCTTTTTGTGCTTGTAAACTGCTGCTCTTTTCAAATTCTAGCTTCTTTTCTAGCCAGATAATCATAAGAAAAAAGGCGCGGGCCGGGCGGACGGTCTGATCTTGGTTCGAACTGAGCTCGACCAAGCAAGTTCACTCGTGGTATCACCCTTGTCGGCAAGTTTTACCCTTGTCGGTAATTGTCTCCTCAAAGCTTACGCTTGTCGGGGCCGACAAGGGTGATATACGCTGGCGAGATCCCTGCATGCACTAAGGTAATAATGCGCTTATGAAGGCCTCTGTGTCAGTTTGTGAAAACAACATCTCGTGAAAATGTCCGCAACCTCCTCATTCGCGAAAATAACAGCGTATACAGTATCATCTTTTAATGCATGCCACTATATTCACAAAGCGCACACAAGGAAAGCCATTGTAGGGATACAGGAGTTTTATCTACATGTACAAAGACTTCATAAAGAATGAAAAGAGAGAGAGAGTATAAAAACACACTCACAAAAACACCACAAAATATGAAATATTGGCTGTTATATTGTTCCTTTATGGTAAGTTGATCATAGTCTTTTGAGGAATTCATTCTTTGTTAACCCTAACTTACCTGGGGGGGGGCCATAATGGCCCCCCCCTCGACAAATTCCGCGACCATTCCGGCGTGCAAAATTTTTTGACCGCGCCGCTCGCTGACTTTTTACTTTCAAGTCTCGCGCAACTTTTGAGACCAAATTTGTTGCGTCCGGGCATACCGTTCCGAAGCCACGCCCCTTCAAAAAATTTTCGTCAACCCCAAAATCGCTCAAAAATGTGATTTTGTGTACAAAGTCAATACAAATTGTGTTTTTTCAATTAATTCATATAAAGATTCATATTTTTCATTTTAATGGCTGAAATCAATTCATTTTAGTATAGTTATGCTTCAAAAAATGTGTATGACAAATTCTGTTGAAAAAAACAACAAAAACAAAAGTTCGAAAAAACAAGGAAATACATAAAAAATTGATAAAACAATAAAAAACATAAGAAATTAATTTTGATACTGAATTTTTTTTTACGCGCCAATGTTTGGAATGTCACTAGGAATATTTACACCAAAAATCAGCATTCCATAAGCTTTTATAAGCCAATTACAGACGAAAATGAGGTCTTTTGCATATATTTGCATAATTAATTGATTTAAAATAAAAAATGCTAATTTTTTGAAAATCTAACTTAGCAGTCTTGTAGATTACATCCGGCTTTATGTTCATGCAAAATTTTGCGGCGATCGCGCGATCAACGGCCGAGATCTGATGGGGGGGCCATAATGGCCCCCCCCCAGGAATTCAAGCTTGCTAAATAGCCCAGGTAAGTTAGGGTTAATGCAGTTATCAGAAAGATTTCTCCAGCAGAGGACAATCTCTGGACACCACCATGCTATTCAGTGCAGACTACACCACGCCTGTCCAACAACATCTTCATTAACATGATGGAAGAAATGGATTTCTGGCAAGAAAATCGTCCTCCATTTTATAAAACAGATGATGCACATGTCTTTTTGTGCATCTGCAGGAATAGTGTGCATGCTGTAATTACGGAATTTAGCCTAAACCCTCTTGGCATGGCCTTGTGGGTTAAGCATGCCATAATTACCTTATACACACAATTCCAACTGATGCACTCAGACCTGTGCATCACTCGTGACTGTCCATGCATTCTGCATTTCCCCACTCACTTCCCCAATTGTCTCATCATAAACTCTCCCCCCCCCCCCCATAGGCATTCCTCCACCTCTCTTCTTATTCCTATCTTTCTAATAAGAGTATTTCAATGTTGTCTCACCAATCCTAGCTCCAGCATCATCTCCCGATGGCGTATCAGTGGAGGTCCTTGGCCCCAACAGTCTCAATGTCACCTGGCAACCAATTCCTGCAGAGGATGCTAACGGTGTTCTCCTGGGATATGTGGCAAGTCACAAGCTCTTATACCACTTCAATTTACTCAAAGTCTGATTTGAGTATACAGGACTGGACACTAACTTTCTTTGTCTGGTGGTGCAAACAGCCACTGGAATCCTTAAAGGACAAGTTCACTTTCATAGACATGTGGGTTAAGTGAATGCAGCAATATTAGTAGAACACATCAGTGAGAGTTTGAGCAAAATCGGACAATCCGTTCAAAAGTTATGAATTTTTGAAGTTTCTGCTCCGTCACGGCTGGATGAAAAGACTACTATAGCTTGTGATGTCACGGGAGTACAACGATATAAAGAAAGAATAACGAAAATTCAACAGGTTTCCATTTTTCTCGCATAACAAAAGAACACTCGACTTCTCTCTTTCAGAAGGCAGGGGGAATAATATTACCCTTATCATACGTCAGTAGCAAGTCGAAGAACTGTGCACTTTATTCAAAAATTAAAGTTTTGTGAAATTCTCTTTTTATTTTCCTTATATAGTTGTACGCATGTGATATCATACCCTGTAGTAGTCTTCTCTTCCAGCAGTGACTGCGCAGATACTTAAAATATCGATAACTTTTGAACGGATTGTCCAATTTTCCTCAAACTTTCACTGATGTGTTCTACTAATATTGCTACATTCTCTCAATCCTTATGTATATGAAGGTGGACTTGTCCTTTAAATGTGGAATTTTGGTAGTGTCCTAATACAAATGGAAACTTAACAGTCCTTTTTCAATCATACGTGCATGATTGTGCTGCCAAAAAATAGCCTTTTTGGAAATTTGGTAGCCTGACATCAATTTTTGGTAGCCCTGGACCACAGGGCCACTGCTAATGTTGGGCACATGTGTATGTGTGTTAGCCCAAAGGGGGACATTTGTGCTTGGAAGACAATCTGATACAAACAGATACTGAAATTACTACATTCCTCATAACATTCATAAAAATGGGGAAATGCCCCCCCCCCCCCCGAAAAAATCTTTTTATGGGTTCAACTGAGACAACTTATTCAGTAATTTCCATTGTTAGCAAATTCTGCAAAGAAAAATCTATTGTTTCAACTCCAGCAGAGTATCAAAAAACAGTCAGTAGCATTGTAAATGTCATGGAATTTTGTCCCAAGTGTGAGAGTGGGTAAACTTGTTTATGAAACACATTATGTCTCCTTATTCATGTCTATTAAGGTATTTTATTGGCAAACAGTAACTTTCCATGGACTTTTGGAGCTTGAGTAAGCCTTATTCTGTCTCTTCCCCATCCGTTTACCTTTAATACTACGTTCACATGACTGATTTTTCATTCTCAGCCTTTTAAGTTGAATTGCAATGAATATAGCATGTTTTTAACTTTGCGGATGTGCACAATTATTGAGCAGGTACTTCAAATAGCTCACCGTTGCCTCAGCAATTAAAAGTTTTGGCAGCACATATTACAGCTAAAGGTAACTGGTCCTTAGTGTGACAGCAATCTTACATTACAGAACTAGCAAATGTGAAGGCAACTACTAAAATAACAGAAGGGGAAATTAATCAGCAAACAAATTTTGAGCTGGTTTCAATGCGCCAATGTTGCAATTCTTACAATATGTGGGTTTTCTTTGCTTTTTTCCTGCAATCAAATCGTGAAGGTGGTGGGGTAGATGTGTCAGATTGTAGTACTGACCTTGAATTGTTCTGGTTATCTTTAGGTGACGTATAACAGAATCATAGCTTCTGGACAGGAAGAGCAGCAGTGTACCAAGTCGCCGTGCATCGTGGGCGGTCTTCAACCATTTTCCACCTACGATGTCCAGGTCAGGGCTTACACCGCTCAGGGTAGGGGGCCCCCCTCTGCTACCATCAGGGTCAAAACGGAAGAAGCCGGTAAGGATGCACTCTTGTTGAGGTTTTGTCACTAACAAAGCTGTGTGCTGGAGCTAAGTTATGGGAGGGGTAGGATGGAATGTAAATTTTATTATTATTTATTTATTTATTTATTTTTTGCAGATATATGAGTCTTTTTCACCAAAGAAAATTCGTACATTGCAATATCCACCTCACATACAGACCTACAGGGATGAATTTGATGCAAGTCTGTACTCTCAAAAGTAGCATTCCTGTATGTTTAACTTTCCATGATTTAAGTGGCTGATTTTGATACAGTCAACTTCATTAAAAAAATAAATCAAAAAATAAATCTGATCTGACTCTGTGTTGGTGTTGTGTTGCATAGTCATATCCTTAATCCATGACATGTTTATCCATGTTTCTACAAGTAATTCTGTCTTTCTAGGTTAACTCTTTGCATCAGAGAGTTACTGAATATGATAATCATAGTTTTTGTTCTGTTTTTTTTTTTGTGTGTGTGTGTGCTAAATCTTCACCCCTCTCTTCAAGTTATAGGAATAAGTGTTAGTATTGAACAGTAATAGGAAAAGTTAGGTTGCTGTGAGGCTCCTTGGTCCATGCCAAATGGTCTCCCTAGTCACGTTGAACTGCTATTTATATTTTTCTTTTCTACAGCGCCTGGACGATTGGATATGACTGCTAAGGCCTACTCAGAACGTATTGTACTGGCCTGGAAGGAACCTATTGAACCAAATGGTCAACTGCTTGGATACAAGATCACCATTGCACCAAGTGAGTTTTGTTCCTTTCTTGTTCCTCAAAGTCTTTGCTACTGACTGTGTTGTCATAACTTGAAGAATCGGGGTCCTGTTTAATGAAGAGATATAATTGATTGTATAGTTGACTTCTATCGTAAGTCTTTGGCAGTCTGTGTGGTAAGGAAATTTATAATCAATTACATATTTTGATAAAACGGGGCCCAGCAATAGCTGTAGACTTTACACCACTGGCAGCACTAAACTGATTTGCGTAGCTGCTTCCAGTACAGATGCACATCAACCTCACAGCTTTGGCTTTTGGAGAAGAGGAGAAGAGGAATTCACTAAATATCAGTGTATGCAAGATGCCTTCTGGCTAAAGCTTTTTGTGCACTATGCCACCTTCAAACAGCAGCATGGATGACACATTGGTGTTGCTTAGCTCACAAAGCATTCAAGGTTTCTTCAAAATGCATATCCTAATGAGGAAATGGACTGCCAGGGTCATGCTCTGGCTTTGTTCAGAGAATAACACACATCTTCTGTTCAAAAGAGAAACACAGCTACTTTTTCTAAAAGATTTGTGATCGTTCTGAAAAGTAGCCTTTGCAGGTTGGCTGTGTCAAAGCTGAATGATACTAGAAGTTGGCACACTGACCTGCTAAACCTCAGCATTGAATAAAAATGTGATGATGCCCAAAATAGCAGCCAGATAGTTTTATTATACCCCCGCCAAACGAAGTTTGAAGGGGGTATATAGGAATCAGCGGACGGTCGGGCGGTCGGTCGGGCGGTCAGGCGGTCGGTCCGTTACAAATCTTGCGTCGCGAACTACTTCCTCAGTTTTCAACCGATTCCCATAAAACTTGGCACAGATGTGTGCCTTGGGTTGTAGATGTGCAAGACATATTTTTTGACAGTACCCAAAAGTATGTTGCCATGGTAACGGCATATTATGGGCAAAAATGGGTACAAATCTGGCGTCGCGAATTCCCACAGTTTTTGATCAATTTTTATGAAATTAGGTACAGATGTTCATCTGAATATGTAAATGTGCAAGACACATATTTCCGCAGTGGCAAAAAGTGCGCTGCCATGGTAACGGCATGTTATTTGTAAAATATAGGGCAAAATGCTTCATGGCAAAACTGCTTCATCAGTATTCTTCCAATTGTCATGGAATTCATATTGAATGTTTGTCTTAGGATATAGGTCAGCATGACACATTTCTTGACAGTGACAAAAAGTATGTTGCCATGGTAACAGCTCACATATTATGAGCCAAAATGATGGAAAATTTTGTGTTGCAAACTACTTCCTCAGTTTTTGCCCAATTTCCATGAAACTTGGTACAGATTTGTGCCTTTGGTTGTAGATGTGCAAGACGCATTTTTCGACAGTACCCGAAAGTACATTGCCATGGTAACGGCATATTAATGGCAGAAGATCAAGGAAAGATCTTGCGGATTTAACTACTTCCTCAGTTTTTTGACCAAAGCTTATGAAATGTTGTTTTGACCAAAGCTTATGAAATGTTGTTTGGCGGGGGTATAACCAGGGACATTTCTAGTTCATATTGAATTCCTCTGCACGGTATGTGAATGGTAGACCACAATGAATTACTTTGGTTGTCATGGTGATAGTCATGGCGATAAATGCTTGTTTTGTCGTGGGGTAGCGTGTTTTGGTGTTAGTGTATTGATGACAGTAGTGGTTAGTGTCATAGTTTGCTGACAGTCAGCATGATGTGATTTTCATTCACTCCACTTGTGTAACAAATGGGCATGCACTGTGAAGTGAAGTGCCAATATTCTGTACAATTCAAAATCACTTCAGGCTCTTCCAGTAGTTCTTGCACTGTGATGAATTCAATTCAATTCAGTTCATATTTTGGATGTCAATTATGCAAATCAGAATACTTCAGCTCAGTGAGAATTCCTAGTTTGATTTGTAAGACACCCATGACAGTAATCACTATAACTTTGACTATGAGTTTGATATCATCACATGTACATTCACCACAAACCCTTGACATTTTTTTCAGTGACAGTGCAACACACAGGTGAAAGCCTGAATTTTACAATTGGACCAGATGAGCCCTTATACCTTCGAATTGGAAACGGTCAGGTTCAACCAGAAACGGATTACCACATCAAGGTTGTGGCCTACAATGGAAAGGGGGAAGGAATCCCAGCAACAGAAGAGCGCACCACAAAACTAGCTGGAAGTAAGTCGGCATGTTGTGATCATAATCACAGAGACCCCAACCCCACATACCTTCTGATCTGGAGATTTTCCCACCTGACACCCCTTCAAACAGGAGACTCCGACTTGATGTGTGCAAAGTCCCTTTCGGCCAAAGTCCAGGGCCCACTTAAGCCTAAGGGCCCTGGAAGCTCTAGGGTTCTAGATGCTATCTTAGGCTTATTTTTCAACATACGATGGCACTGAGTACAGTTGAACCTCTATTATCCGGCCTCCCTTTATCCGGATCTCTCTATTATCCGGACGCAATCTCGCCGTGATTTTTTTTAAATAATTACGGGAAGAAAGGGGGATTCCCAACTCCTTGAGAACTCCTACCCAAACACACATGAATTACATATTACTTCCAATATGATTAACATACATTGCATCAAATTTCCTTCCAAATTGCTTTCCTTCAGACATTTCAACATCCCGAAACATCCCCAAATGTAACAATGAAAAGGTTGCAGTATATACACATTACTACATGTGGTACTACAACGGGCTACATCAGTACATGTGTATGTATATGTACATGTATAAAGCATTGAGTCTCCCGTATCCGGCCAAATCCCTTATCCGGATGAGCCCCGGTCCCGACTTGTCCAGATACGAGAGGTTCAACTGTAATTGTAATAACTCAATGATTCAAATCATAGGTGTTTGGGCAGGAGAAAGATCATTTCAAACTGGGGAAAATACATCATGAGCAGGCAAGAGCCAGGGAGGGAGAAATTAAATCTCAAGCGGAAGAATGAGAGATTTTGCGAAAAAACAGGCTTTTGGCGGGAGATCTCCCATGGAAAGCAGGAGAGTTGGAGTCTCTATAAACAACAACTACATACCGCTCAACCCTTTGTGTCTCTTGAAAGCAGGTTGGCACAGAAAACCTCAAAGCATTGTACTCACTGTCCAAAGTCACTGGCATAGAAAGGGTTGTGGCAAAAACTTCTGGGAGCAAGTGTCTCTTTATTACTGCTTGCTTTGTCAAGATGGACACAAGCCATTCTTTTCCATGGAGCAAGACTTTGGGAGATGTGATTGTGAATTAAACATGCACTGAGATGTCTACTCTGTACACTGTAAAAATGTTTTTCTATTTCATTTATTCCTTTTTATTTATTTATTTCATTCATTCATTCATTCATTCATTCATTCATTCATTCATTCATTCATTCATTCATTCATTCATCCATCCATCCATCCATCCATCCATCCATCCATCCATCCATCCATCCATCCATCCATCCATCCATCCATCCATCCATCCATTCATTCATTCATTCATTCATTCATTCATTCATTCATTCATTCATTCATTCATTCATTCATTCATTCATTCATTCATTCATTCATTCATTCATTCATTCATTCATTCATTCATTCATTCATTCATTCATTCATTCATTCATTCATTCATTCATTCATTCATTCATTCATTCATTCATTCATTCATTCATTCATTCATTCATTCATTCATTCATTCATTCATTCATTCATTCATTCATTTTATCTTTTTTGCAATGATATTGCCCACCCTCCCCCATTCATTCTTCATAGCTTCTGCACATAATGAATACCCTTGATTCGTTGTCTGGGCTCATTATTGATTGCTCTCGTTGGTAGTTTGATTCATTCTTTCTTTCTTTGTTTTGTGGGGGGGGGGGGTGAATGACGGGATAGTGTTTCTATGCTGTTACTGTTGCAGTATGGAAAATTAGAAGTACAATTTTTCTGTATGGTCTACATTTATGCAATAATGCATGAAATATCAGAATTTGTGTTATTCAGTAAGTAACTAAATTTAGGTCTAATTCTTGAAGAGATCAGATGTAAAAGACAAAAGTTCATACAAAAAACTTCTAAATTTTGCTGGATCATGCAATGAAAATCATGAAAATGTGTACCTAATTATCACATCTGAAATTATGATGTACTGTGTACTTTGTATAAAGGGACAGTTGACAGAGTGTATGTTATGCCAACAATGTAAAAGTCCATGTAACGTACACACAGATACTTGGGTCAAATAAATTGTGTCTAGTGGAAGCACAGTTGACCTCATCTCATTAGGTCAAAGCTCACAATGACGCTAGCACGGTATGATAACCCAAGTATACTTGTGAGTGAGATGAACATTCACCCTCATTCTTAACCTGATCTGCTTTTTCTCACTTTGTGTTTAGGGCCAAGCAAACCCAAGAAGCCGATGGTGGCCTCCGGAACTGACCACGCTAATGTCACCTGGGATTTGGCCAGCATCAACCCAACCCCCATCAATATGTCTGTGGCATACCGGAAGAAAGGAGGTAAAAGCTATCACTTTCTATTCTCTCTCTCATGTAACTCAACAACCCCCCTCCTGTTTTTGTGAGGTTTGTTTTCTTTTGTTTTTTGCATCTCTCCTAAGCTATGTTTTATCTGTTTGTTAAAAAGTTTGAGACCCGAGTCCAGATTGGTGTGTTGAGCAGAGAATTTTGGTGAAAAATTGCTGTGGTGCTGTGTGTGAATTTTGTTCATAGTGTTTGATGGTTAAGTAGTAGAGAAAGAGATATAATCATGTTATGGAGGCTGACCCATTTCCACACATACAGGAGGCTATTGTGATACCAATACAACAAGAGAAACAGATCTTTTCTACCCTTTGAAATTATTAAAATTTGCTTTTCATTCTTATATGAGGGTTAGAGGCGCTATGCTAGAATTCTACATCACTGGCATATTTTTTTTTTTTTATATGCATACAGTAGAAGAAGAGATAAATTTATCTTTGCTCAACCATGTATCATGTTTGCTGCCATCTACTGTTCAAAATAGGATACTTTGGTTATTTTCCATATCCCAAATGAGCTTTACATGCGTCATATCCATGGTCATTCCCCAGTAAAATTTCTGGTTGTGTGTGTATGTATGTGTGTGTGTGTGTGAATGTGTGTGTGTGTGTGTGTGTGTGTGTGTTTGTGTTTGTATGTATATATGTATTTGCATAGATGTGTGAGTGTGGATGTGTGTGTGTGTGTGTGTGTACAGATTTTTATTTTGAAAGTACATATATACACTGTATGCTACTGTATTTGTAATTTGTTATAAAAATTTTATGTTTGTGTATGAATAATCTACACGGATTGACAATTTCTTTCAAAAGTGAAGTGGAGATTTTGTTGCACAACTGATTTCCTTCGGACAAACTATTTTGCACCTTGTACAAGGATATAGCAATTTTAGTGACTTTAGTGACAATGTTAGGCAGTGCATGTATTTGAGTAGGTAAGGTTTTATACAAAGTGCAGCTGTGTTTCAATGAAGAAGGCCTTTACAATATGCATGATGTATTGTTTATTTATACATGGGGACACACTGTGGACATTTGATCCAAAAAGGGGACTTAAATCAAAAGAACATGTGCTTTCGATCCCAAATATGATAAGCAACTTCAAACATTACAAGAACATTTTTAGGAAGAGTGAGTGATTGGCTGCATAGCCTGAATTAGATCCTTGTTGCTTGCTAATGCTGGGTTCCCACTGTTTTGCGATCTGCTACACACATCAGGATTGGCTATTAGTAGCTAATCAAGGAATTTTGTTTAACGTCTATCACCATTTACGCCACAATTGAAATTGTGGTCTTAAGTGTGGAGTGATCCTTGCGATCTTACCAGATCTTATCAGATCATGGTAATTGTTTTGATCGTAGAAAAGTTTAGAAGATTGTGCATCATTGCGCATCATGGACAGTAGTAAATTCTTGAGAAAGTATTGTCTTTCCTATCAATTATTTTGGCTTCATGGATCAGTTGGGTGTGATGTATTCATGTTTTCAGAGTATATTCTCAACATTAGCCCGTAGAAATCGGTCAAGCAAAAATCAAAAGATTTCATGAAATGATAATAATAATAATAATAATAATGATGATGATGATGATGATGATGATGATGATGATGATGATGATGATGATGATGATGATGATGATGATGATAATAATAATAATAATAATTAATAATGATAATAATAATAAATGATAATGATAATGATAATTCTTTCAAGAGTGATTTGCTGCTTGTCAGCAAAAAACCAGATTTTCTCTCAGTTTTTCTGAACTGAAACTAAGGAGAAAGTGGCATACCTTGCAAATTGGCATGTCAATATGCATTCAGTACTGCATGTAAAGTCAATACACTTGTTTAAGTCAATATTTGCATAATCCATTAACTACATTTGAATTACTTTTGTGAATTCTGACCATTGAGTTTGTTGTCAGATATACCAGAACCAAGAAACGCTTTCAATGATTGGAATATGAAATCTCACCCCCCCCCCACCCCTAAAAAAAAAAAAAAAAAAAAAAAAATATATATATATATATATATATATATATATATATATATATATATATATATTCCTTTCAAAGCTTGCTAAAATTAACAGAAATCAAAACAAGAAAACCTTGAGATATACTGTACAACTGAATTGGAAACATGCAAAATTTCAAACAGTTTACGTAGGGGAAATTTTCTAATAATCCAGAGATTGGGCTGGTAATAATGTATAAGGGTTGTGCTGAAAATTGAAACATGTTATCACAATCTATCAAAACAGTGCTGTGAAAACATCTCAGCATCTAATTATTACATGCATACCCTGATAACTTGGGTACAGGTATTAAATGCTCTGCCTCACATCAATGTACACATCATGGAAAGTATAGGAAAGAAAGCAAATAAAGACATGTTAGTTGCCTTTACAGCTTAGGTACTAAATTCATTATTCATGGCATAATCCTCAATCCATGCGAGCTGTATTTTTTTTTTTTATGGCAGTGAATATTTCAACCATTCAGATTCCTCCTGTAGTTCTGTTCATTCATTTATACAGGATTTGTGGTCATGGAGACAATTATAGCTCATTCCTGACGAGATGAATTAGTCTGTGAATTCCCAGTGGACTCCGAGAATGAAGCATTTTGTTGCTAGGCAACAGATAGCCATAGAGACATAGGGCTCTGAATTAATTTAGCTTCTATACCTCCAATTCGCTGCTATTTTGTGTCTGGAGCCTTTGCTAAGACTTGTAGCCATCTCATACCAACTTGCCCATTCATCAAATCCTTTTGACTATTAAATCCCTTTGACTATTAAATCCCATTCATTATTTCTGCTAAGCTAACATGAGATGCATTGATTGTTTGTGCCTTCAAAAGAATGAATGAATGCATAAATGAATTTGCATTGTATTTCTTAATCTATTGTGTTCAGATGAGAATTTGGATTAATCACAATGTCTATTTACACATTTGAATAAGTAGCAGTGTTTGTGTAATCTAGCAATCCTGGGATTTCTTACAAAGCACATAAAAATTCTGGAGAGAAGCCAGTGATTGGTGCTGCATTTACTCAAATTCTGTATTCATGTCAAAATTTTATGGGTATTCATATCATGGCTTCAGGATGGGTGTAATTCATGAATTAGTCAATTTACTTTCATTTCTATCACTGATATCTTTTATTATCTAGAAGGTAATTAGAGTTTATCAAAATTTATTGTGTTCTCACAAGTCATGTATATATTTTGCAGACTTTGAATGTACAAGGGGATTTTCATATACTGGAGAAGATTTTAAAATAAATAGGACAATTAAATGAGAGTACCTACCCGGGGATCCCATTTCTCATTAATTACGTAGTACAAAAGAAAGAGGGGATGGTTTCTTGTCTTCGTGTCATATGTAACTAGAACAAATCGGTGTTCATCAAGCAAAGGGCTCTATACAGACCGGAGAGGGGATCACGTTAATGAACTCACACCAAAGCATCTTAAGAGTCCTACCACTGACACACAGACCGACACACAAAGAAAAAAGTGGGGGGGGGGGGGGGGCGGCGACACCCACAGATTGGGAGAATTGTAGCCAGGATCCTCACCCATGCCATTCATTACACGCACTCTCTAATGGTATTACCATCAGCCACTCCTTACCCGCAGGACAAAGGGAGCCAGAGGGGCTGGCAGACTGCTTCTAACTCCAGACCAGCAGTGGTCCAGAAAAAACAAGGAATATGTTCATACCCTAAAAGCTCCAGTTTGAGCCATTTGGACTGGGTGACTCATCTCTTGTTCTCATAAGGCTTGATTCTTTACTTTCTTGGATTTTCATTCATTTCTATCTGACTCTTACCGCTCAAAATCCAGCACTTTGCAAGATTACTATATTAATGAGGGCAAGAGATTATTATTAAAAAGCAGAGGGGTTAAGGTTGAGGTGTGAGTTTTGTTGTTTGTTCATTTTGTGACTAGCAATAGTCAAGAAACGGTATCAACCAGGCACACTGTGCCATACGCTTGAATGAATGAATGTCATATGTCCAGCCTTTTGCATAAACTACTTTTAAATGTATCAGTAAATTGGTCATTGTTATTGAATTAAGTCTCACCAACTCTAATGCAGGATGGGACGGAAGAGTAGAAAAAAACAAGATATTTAGACAGCAATACAATTACAGAATGCATCTTTCTCAGAGGGATTGCTGGCCTGAATTTTGATGTTGAAACTTTTTAAGGTTGCTGATGAGTTTTGTCCAGTGTTGGTCATCATGTGAAGGTGCTACATGCACTCATGCCAACTTTCAGGAGAGTAAAATAGACAGTGCTTGGTTCAGCTCTCGTATATACTATGATGTCAGTGAATAGGTAATATCCCATATTTATTGGACATAATGCACTATAAGCTGCTTAGTCAAAGAAAAATATGTTTTATTTGAAACTCTTGATGAGGAATATCAGAGTGCCTGTGTGTGTATAATATGTGTTGCTTTATGAGGGTTAATAGAACATCACATAAGCAGTATGTTGGCCCCAAATGGATATCTCTAGTGTGATGATAGGACCAGGGGCAGCGTGTTGATTGGGTGTGACTACTGTGAACTCATCACTACTACCAACCCACTGATGGTGTGAAGATATCATGGTATGATAGTCTGGTTCTGTCCTTGCCAACTTATATACATGCATGTGTGTTAGAAGGTTAATTGTCTCTCTCTCTCTCCTCTATCTATGAATCTATCTCTCTATTCTGTTCTGTCTATCTGTCTATTTATCTTCCGTCTTTTTGTTAATTTGTCTTTTATTTATTTTCTATCTATCTATCTATCTTTTATCTATTTATCTATCTTCTGTCTATCTATCTGTCTTCTATCTATCTTTAATCTATCATCTATCATCTCTCCCTCTCTCTCTTAGAGGTTGATATTGTCGTATAGGATGAATGTTGGGTAATTGTATAAACGTATGAAAAATTGCCCTATCATGAAGGCAAGTGGTTAATCGTGGATGGGTGTACAGTAAGCTTCCTGTAAATCATAAACACTTCAATGAGAATAAAAGAAATTATGCAACGAGAGGGGAAAAAAAGAAGCAATAGCTTTAAACTAGCTGTATTTACTGTTCAACATACTCCTACCAGTAAGGTGGGAGAGAGAATTCCCTCTTCCCTGGTTCTACAAACCAAAATATGCCCACTAAGATTGTCAATTTTGTCCGAATAGAATACAGATTGCTGAGCATTTAAATCCCGAGTGTTGCTACATAGCAAGATAACATTGACACTAAACTTGGGTGTTGTTAATCTTACAGCACACACAGCGCCAGCTCTTACTCGACCAGCGGTGTATACTCACCAACCGTGTCCCTCCCACAGAGAGAATTTTTCAGTTGGTTACGGGGGTGAAATCCACACATGATCCTTGGCTTCCATCTGAAAGGCAGCTGCACAAGCCATCAGCTATTTTGATTAAACGAAATACATAGCGGGTACAGGTTGCCCACTCCATATCACCTCTCTATTACATTTCTAATCAGCGCTGACGGCTGGTCCACTAATTGCTATTTCAGCACACTTGCTTTAGCGAGAGATTGGCTGCCATTTTTTCCTATCCCTGTGTTACCAAAGATCTGAGGACATCATCATATTTATTTATTTGTTATTATTATGATTTTTTTTTTTACATGGGAGTATTATGACATCACTTACAAGATGCTCATAGGAATTACTGTTATTTAGGCACAAGTACTTGGAGCTGTTTGCATGATTATGTCAAATTAAAGCACTTTAAAAAATATATGGCAAGGTGATGTTCAGTACCAAGGGTATTTGGAAATATATATCAGCAGTATACTGAGGAATATCTTTCATCTATCTTTTCACTTTTTATGAAATGAGGCAAAGGTTAATTAGCATGGAGTGTCTCTTGTCCCGTTTGCTCGTTTTGATTTAAGTGGATACTCTAATTTTCCTCTTTAGTGGCTCAACAAATGATACTTTATGGTTTGAAATGTCATGATGACACCGAACCTTTAATGACATGATCCAGTGTGTCCTTTTCGTGATGTGATCGTTTCCCCGGCTCATCCAGTCGATCTGATTGGAAAGAGGATAATCAGCAAACACGTTGGGTACACAAACTAGAGAGGCATTAGAGAGCCAGAGGAAGTCCTGAAGGAGAAGGAGGAGTCCTGAAGGAGAAGGAGGAGTCCTGATGAAGTGTTTGATGTCATGTGACTCCAGGGCTGTTGCATCATGGGAGTGAAGACTGTCGCAATTTACTCATGAGACCATTCTCATTCACATTGTCACAATGGAGCTCAGAGGTGCAAATTTGAATATGTGACTGGAAAAAGTGGCTGTAAATGCAAGTAAAGCTGGCTTGAGAAATCATTGTATTTTTTTGCTCAGGTACTTTGCCCAGGTTCTGTTACACTGCAGACACTTCATCGTGGCAGTCTGTTAGTGTTTGGGGGAAGTATGATCAGAGTAAATTTCAGCAGTGAGCATTGAAAGATGCAATCTCTTCTTGGATTTGACATTTTTATGCTTTCTATGGAATGATCATATTTTAGTGGAGTTTTGTCAGGAGACATGATTTTGTGAATGAGGTAGTGGCTGATGAGTTCATTGATCAAACTCTTGAAAGGCTTTGTGTTGCAACAGATATACATTGTTTTTGACATCTGATTTAAGAAAAAAAATCAAATCCTCATTCTGTATCTCTCTCTTTCTCTCTCTGCCAACATTGACTACTCTACAGTTTTCGATACATTTTTTTTTTCAGCTTACGAACCTGTAAAACTAAGTTAGGAAAGTGGGAAATATGGACGTGACACTTTAAAGCTGACAAATATTTTTTTTTTTTTTTTTTTTTTTGGGGGGGGGGGAAATGCTCTTTCAGTCTGGAAGCAAAAAAAAATATATAAAAAGAGTAAGTCACTTGAAAAAGTAGGTTTATAGAACACAGGATTGGTCCCAATTAGCATCAGCTGACAAGAGACTAAAGATACTGCCATGGAGGTAGACAGGGTCATTGCCATGGAAACGCATGAATGGATGAATGGATCCAGGTGATGGATGCATAGTACTCCTGATTCCGTGATCAATGAACGATGTCTCTCCCACACTGCTTTGGACATGTTCAGTGTGAAGGGAAGTCAGGGAACATAGACTGATTATTTCAGAAGGTTTTTTTTTACTTTAAACTTGTCCCTGTATACTAGCTGTGAATTATCTGTCACTACCGGCAGACAAAATTTGTTGCAGTTGCAGAAATTTGCTACCAGTTCTGCACTCCTGTTTGCATGAATGTCAGGTATATGTATGTCTGATATTTTTGTTCTCTTTAAAAGTGAAATTAGAGTTGCAATTGTTACAAAATGAGATGGTGAGATATTTTTAGCTTCCTAATCGAGACGGATTTCGTGGCAAAGCTGATATCACTAGACTGAGTTTGGTATGGGCTTGCTTTGTGACGCGGGGCAAGGGATTGTGGGATTGGATAGTGTGAATGATTAGAGGGCAGGGGCAAGCCCCTGAGCTGTGAATAATGCCCTAAATCCAGCCGGTCTTAATTCCAAATGTTACTGCTGCATGCATGGCTGTGTTGCATCCAAGTCTTATGGAGTAAAGTGGATTTTTAGGCTCTCTGCCATCTGCCCCCATATGGCTGCTATTTTTTCTCACCAATGGCACGAATATTGGAGGTCACTTTTGTCTAGAATTTGATAATTACCCAAAATGTATGTTTCTCTGGAGTGAATAAGGAGGAATTTTGTTTCCAATTCCATGTCTGGTTTCTGAGGAAATTACATTCTTTTTACACATCATGAATTCAGTGAGAAAAAAAAATATCTTTCTGAAATTACTCTTACAAATAGAAGACAATTTCCCTTGTAGCTTCTAGTGTTAGCCATGAAACTGAAAAGTTCCCAGTAAAGACTGGCAAGTTGAATAGTGGTTTATTTCTACACAAGAAAGTTAAGTTGATTCATCAAGTAGATTAATATGAAAGTATTTGATGATTGTGGCATATGTTCACAGGCAAATATGATCTATATCAGTCAGTATTAATGGAACACTGGATTAGGTGCAAACAGTGTACATGTGCATAATTTACATAAGAGGAGGAAACACATCGCTACAAACAGCTTGTATTTGGCACATTTCTGCAACGCAAAAGAATTTAGTCAGCAAAGTACTGGCACTGGAATTGAAAATTCTGAACAGTATGTAGCATTGGATAGAGCTTTGTGTTGGAGTGGTAGTTGTCATTTTGCATTTAACATTGAAAGCTTCAGTTATTTCCTCATTTTTCATGATTTTAGCATGAATAATTGGTTGGCATGGAGGACTAAGTACTCCTTGTTCTGCA
Source organism: Diadema setosum (assembly GCA_033980235.1). Lineage (NCBI taxonomy): Eukaryota > Metazoa > Echinodermata > Echinoidea > Diadematoida > Diadematidae > Diadema > Diadema setosum. The sequence continues at coordinate 49,311,690 of CM067060.1, forward strand.
TACATCAGAATAAGAGATGTTGAAAGAATAAAGGCAGTGTGGTACAGGAGAGATGGCCTCCATGTGGCTTCTTCCAGAAATCAATAATGGTTATCTCCTTGTTTAGGAGGGTATTACTGAGAGACCAGTGAAAAGAGGGCAAGCGATGAACGGTGGAAGGGGGTCAGGTAGGTAATCAATGACAAGTTTCGACCCTTTTCCACCCAGAAACACAGCATGAACACCAGACCACAACTTAGACCATATACGCCCAAGTTAACATCTCCTGATGCCTCTTTTCTTTGAAGTTTACTGACCAGTTTTTATTATGGGCCTTAGAGTTGTTTTTGTTGTTATCATTGTTTTCCTAAAAAAGGGTACTTCAATTGATTCTGACTTTAATTAGTGTATTGTTCAGGGATTACTTCTCTAAGCATATTATATCAGTGAATTCTAACAGTAGGAGCGCACAAACACATGCACTGGCTGGTTTAGGTGTAGAGTTAGAAGATGATATTTCATAGTATTGCAGTTTATTCTAAGCTGTTGTTCTTGCTGAGTTTATGCCCGAGAGTTGATTTTTTTTTTTTCATTTGAAAGGAAGACAGTAGTTTACTTGAAAGAGAAAAAAGAATAGAAAGAGAAAGGCAAAGTAAAAATGTCCATACACACTTGAAGAGCCAATGTGTTCTTGTGTTTCAAGTGCAGTGTTTGTTGTGTACACATGGTGTTTTTACAAAAGCTTTTTTTCCTCAGTTTACAAGAAAGGAAAATAGTCTTGTCAGCTGTGTGTGTATTTGTGTGTGTGTGTGTGTGTGTGTGTGTGTGTGTGTATGTGTGTGTGTGTCTGTCTTTGTGTGAATGGTTTTCTGTGTCGCAGACTACGTAACTGTGACCATTGGTAGTTGGGTTTGGTTCGGTTCATCCTATAGTCTCGTGTAGCTGAGTGCATTATCACGTGGTGTTCAACGGTGAGTGGCCACACAGTGCTCTGGATTACTGAGTCTCTGCCAGATCTCTCCTCTCTTTCTTCCTCTCTCTCTCTCTCCCTCTTTCTCTGTCCCTGCCGCTCTCTCCTGTGTAGCCAGCTGGAGCATTGCACTGCCCTCGTGTGATCAGCGAGGCACCAATGCTGAGTGCATCACTGCGGTGGTGGACAGTGAAGTATAGCAATATCCCTGAGGCCCATACCAGTGTGATGCTCTTCAGTCTGTCCCAGTTAGATTGGGAAGCCAGCGTCAAGATACATCTTGCTCAAAGAGCGTGGATATCAGTTGTGACCATATCACAGGGAATATATATGTGTGTGTCTGTGCACGCATGCCTACATCCCAAGGGTAGATTGTGGTGTGAGGGGAGTATTCTGGATATATCTACCCCACGTTCGCTCTCTCTCTCCATCCCCCCCCCCCACCCCACCGTGTCTGATCGTGTCAAAATAATTGCATGACACCACTGCGGCAGGACCATCTGGGAATGTACTGACTTTGCCTTGCTGAAACGTGATGGTTTGAAGTTTTTTTTTTTATCTGCTAAACACTCCAGGGAGATTGCTGCAGAGTAGTTATTCACTCCACTTACCTGCTTTACTGGAGATAACGTTCAGTCGCCTTGCCTTTGTTATTACGGTACTTTGGAGTGAGAGCGCAATATTCTGGGCATCAAAGTCTCGTTAAGCTTGCCAATTTTGAGCTTGTCAACGTCCCGTCCCGGCCGACAGATATTGGATCGTGGGCAGGCCAATCTCACTGGGATCATTAGTTTTAGGGTTGTCTTGAGAAAGGCGTTGTGTCATTCCACCGAGGTAAGTTTTATGTTCATCTGGCAGCAAGATAGAATGTATGAACATGATAGAATTCTGTCTTCATTATTGATTTCTGAATTACCAGAAACCTGAATAGAAGCAGAATATGGGAAGTACATTTTTTTTTTTAATGTCTATGGCAGGGTTGCTAGCTTGTGTATTTATACATATTTTTTTCCTTCCTCAAAGTGAAGAGAATAAGTATTTTAAATGAAAAGATTTGACTTGGTTTAATAAATCTAATTCAGCATACTTTGTATGCACACTCCCCCCCCCCCCCCATTTTTAGATGAAAGTACTGTATGTTTGGGGGATTTTTCTGTATGTTTGTGAGTGTATCACTTTTTTTTTTGGGGGGGGGGGTCTGTAGAGTTAGCCCTTATATGAGTTTTAGGAAGATTACTGAGTTTCATTGACCTCAAACAAAACACTGAGTGCACTGCAAACCAGACCCTCATGGTCCCTACCAGTCTTCGCAGAGTATTATTCTTGAGTAGCTTGCTTGCATAAGGTTGCTACCTACTCGAGGAAAGTGCAGATAGGATTCCATTCTCCTTTTGCTCTCCCCCCCCCCCCAAAGCTACAAAGCAACAACAGTTATGAAAATTCTGCTGCATTTTTTATGCACTATTGAGAAGAAGCCTTGTCAGACCTGCCATTTAGCAAATTGCTATTTGTTCGTAGCCACTTACTCCAGGTTAGTTGTTTGTTGAAGGCTCAGAATACCGGATACGAGATGAGTGGTATATTTCCTGTACAGTGAGGACAACCCCTCACTCTTCTCCAACACACCAACTATACTACATCACTGATAAATGACACCCCAAAGTCATTACAGACCCTCTTAGCCAAGATGAATGTGACTAAGGATGCATTCGCAACTTGAGAATATCTCTTGAGATCTCTGTGTCCTTTTGAGTGATGGTGTGATTGCTGGCAGTCGTACCAATTTGATGAGAGGAATTAGACTGCTGAGCATTCTTGTAAACACAAATCATGACATAACAAGGTTCAGCTGTCTTCATTGACAAGACCAATAGCAAACTACAAGGTATCCATGATGACAGACAACAATAAAATGATTGTAACATGCAAAATGTTCTTTAATTTAAAAAAAAAAAAAAAGTTTGGACGACATATTTTTACATTTGACTTAACACAAATTGCATTGACGTTTTCACCATACTAAAACATCAGAATTTCTTCCAGAATTTCACACAGTTGTTTTATTCCAATGTGTTCAAAGCTTCTATTCCTGTATGAAAAAATTGTTATCTATGTAAGCATGTTTCCAAGGTGAGCAAAAACATTTAATGACACTTTTATATCTTGGTGTTGTCTTATTGCTGTTGGCTTTGCACCAACATCAACATCCAAGTCCTTGTACAATTGTCTGTCAAACATTATAGTTTGTGTTGTGAAAATGGATCATAGAAGTCATGTTTCAGTTTCTCACTTTTGACCTATATATAGACAGGGCTTGATAATTCAAAGAAGTACTTTGTGTTTAGTGAAAATCACACTGGGACAAGGTGAATTTTGTTCATGGTATTTCACCATAAATGTGAAGGCACCTTTTGAGGCTATCTTTGGTTTCCACATTTTTGACTCCTCTCCATGACTGGAATGCTCAGTGCAGTATACCGTAATAGTGACTGGAATGCTCTGTGCAGTATACCATAATAGTGACTGGGCAATATTCATTTGTGTTTGAACAGTAGGGGGATATAGGTACCCCATGATCACCATACAGAAATCACAAATCAGTATCTTGACTGTGTGTGTCTCTCTCTGATCACCCAGTCACCTAATGCGCCACATATCGCAGTCATTTACTGAGAGGTAATCTTCCCAGCTTGCTCAGATTGCTGTTCCGATCAGAGCAAACATTAGTTTGCAGCTGTGCCTGCTTTGTGTCTCACAAACCAGCTAGTCGTCCAAACATGATTGTCCTGACTTAGACATTATAAAAAAAGAGGGATGTATATGATGCACGTTGTATATAACCCCTACCATCCCGCATTATATATAACTAGATGATTACAAGTTCTCCATGCTAAAGTAAAGCCTTTTTATAGATGGCTTGTTTATACACCAATGATTCATGGGGTATGATAGATATTGCGGCTGTAGGATGTGAATTGTTGATGTATCACTGTCATGTACCCATATTACAATTTGTGTGTGCTTGGGTAGTTTGCAATGGAAAACCTTTGTAGAAGAATAGACAAAAAAAAAAAGAGAAATGAGAGAAGAGGAAATGTGAATCTGACAAATAGTCTAGAGTGGTTGAAATCCATCATAAACAGTTTTATTTTCAGGATGAGTTTAGGAGCCATGACTTCCCTTACCTGTGTGTTATATTTGGTTCTTAGCCAAGGTACACACATGATCATGACATATTTGATGGATAGGGATTACAAAACACACATATATTAGATTTGTGTAATGAGTCCAGACAACAATACAATTTCCTGCTTGTTACTGATTCCAGCTTCATTTCAGATGATTTGGTCCATCTCTGACCTAAAATGAAGACGTTTGTTGGCTTGTTGTCTTAATATACAGACATTATGCCGTTACTTGTGACATTTACAAATTGGGAAAAGAGTTGTTGCTGTATATCCAATAGTCAGTGTTTAGGCTTGTGTAAATGCTTTATAATAATAATAATAATAATAATAATAATAATAGTGGCTACTTGTATAGCGCACAGGTCCACTTTTCAGTGCTCATGGCGCTTCAAAAATGAAAAAATATATATTTACATGCATATACATATTCAAACATTTCAACAAAGAAAAAAAACGGTAAACAAAAGCAAATATATACCAAATAAAGAATACAACATATATCAATTAAAAATACAATATTTATTATTATTTACAATTATGTCGGTCTTTGTGAGTAAATTATGTGTATATTACATCCTAAACCTAAAACTTCTGGGTACGCAGTCTATCTAAAAAGACAAAAATGATTTAAGTAACACTCACTGCAGAATCTACTTCATGAATACATTTGTTATACCATGTGGTTCCCAACCTTTTTCCTTTCATTTTTTTGGCAGTATGAAAACAGACTAATCCAAGGCACTTTCATGAACACACTCCATATTACCTAGTAGGATCCTATTTGTATTTTTAAAGTTTGATGCCAAAGTTAGCAAACACACACACACACACACACAAAATGAAACAGAAGAAAAAAAAACATTTCTGTCTAAAACCTTGGAGGTAGGTTGGAATTCCCCCACAGATGAACGACTGCACAGGTTAATGTTGACTCTCCTATTGAGACTTGGAGCCAGAGAGTAAACTAAGCAGACTGTGTGGCTACACACCTTACGAAAAGCAGATCTGATAGTGTCAACATACAAGTCAAGATTTGAAGGCAACTCACTTCTTTGCCATTGTACAATAGGCTGTGTATACAAATTTCTCAAGATGTATACCATAGATGCTAGCATGCAGTTATAAACTGGAAGTGTTATAGCCCATTAAATACATTTGGACACAGTTGTGGTTTGTGGTAGTATCAGTTCAGCATTTTTACTCTTATGTTACAGGTATGTCAATGTCAAACATGCATACATTTAATATGTGCATTTTTGCATTGCTGGTCTACCTAAAGATTTTGGTTGTGTATTTAGACATGTAACGTGGTATCCTTTAGTTCTGCATGAGATGACCATAGTACGTACTGTAAAACCAGAAATATTTGTGACATGAAATTTTCGTGAATTGCCGCTGGCATTTCAATGCATTTTGCAAGAACTTTCACATGCATTTTACTTTTGGAAATCTTGGCTCCTTGCAAAAATATTATGCATGCAAAAATTTTTGGTTTTACAGTAGATAGTACAGGTGTAGGGTCGTTACCTTTCAGGAGGAAGAGAGTTAGGATGAAAGCATTTTTTTTTTTTTTGTTATCGGGGGGGGGGGGGGGGATGGTTTATTGGAAGTTAGATCAGTGAATCATAATACATGTGACTGAAAAATATGAAAACTGGTCCAATTTTGTAATTGTTGATAATCACTTGTTGAAAGAAGACCCAAGTAATACAAAGGGTGTGTTTTCAAGTTACTGAATGGATTTAAGGCATGCTAGAGGTCATAGCATGCCTGAGTGCATGCATGAGAGAAGAAAATCGAAAGATATGATTGATTGTCAAGGTACTGCAGGGGCGGGGAAATGCAGGTAAAATGCAGAACAAAGCAGGAAATGGAACAAAAAACAAATCTGATCTGTGAATTGTGCTGTCCAGACAGTGGTAACAGACAGATACTAGTAGATACATTCATAAATATATATATATATATATCTCTCTCACAATCTCTGACTGCCCATCTGTGTCAATTCCCTCTGAAGGACTGCAGGTTGCTCTCTAGTTTTCGTTCTCTCCGTCAAAGAAATGCATCGATTTGTGGTTTGCAGGAGAAAAATTGTGTGAATAAATCACCCCCGTAGATTTCACAGCTGCAATCTTTGTCAGTGGACTTGGAGTGAATTTAATTACTGTACTGTGCTGTCATATATGGTGATATGTGTGCTCTACCACCGCATTTTGTGCATTTCCAAATGGTGACTTGAACCACACTGATTGCTGTCTCAGGGAATATAGTCTCTCTCTTGATCGGTGGAAGATATCTGGTTTTGGTCTCTTGGTTGTTACAGATATATTATTATTATAAGAGACGTCACCACCCAATTCCAAGAATGACCAACAGCACAGGTAAGTGTCAAATTCTATGCCATGGTGATATTCTAGAACATGTTGTCTCTCATAGTTGTTTGTATACAGTGTGTGAGAATGGTTGTGATAGCATACATGTGTGTTCTAGTTAGTGTCATCTGGTATAAACTCTGAACTTTTCATATTCAACGTGGTGTTCCTCAGCAGATTATGCAGTGTGATTGTGACCAAACTTATCACCAAAATTGTTTAGCTGTAAATCTAGGGGTTTCATACAGAATATGCCCACAGTTAATATGGAGTAGTATAGTGCAAATCTTGTCATTAGGATAATACATATTTTTAGCACAATTAGCACAGTCAATGTATACACAAAAATAACAATATTGAAACTCATTTAGAAAGATCTTGAGAATTATTGCTATTTTTTTGTTCTATTTTCACTGCAACTGATGACACAACATATGTGCATTATCAAAGTTATACAAGTAAAATTTGATTACATATAGAGGCCTTAGACTTTGTGATAAGAGCAGTTAAGTACACCAGATTTTATTAAGTCCTAATTTCCATATCAAAACCTATGTTCAAACCCTGAAGCTCAATTTTGGGTGATATCTCTAAATGTTTCATATTGGGTCGAACTGGACATGTTTGGAATTAAGTTATGTTGACACTGAGAAGCGTTATTATATGTTTTGGTTATTCCCAGACAACAGATCTAAATGTTGATATCACTAGCATTGAAGTGTATATTCTTCAGAGTATGTGATATGTAGTACATTGAATGCGACGTGATCAGATGGAAGAATCTGATACATCTAAACTAATGATATTTAGCAGGAAGCATGCAAACAAGGCGAAACAGGAAACCCATGCTAGAGGGACTTTGTGTATGTTTGGTCTGGTAGTGCGTGATCGCATGGAAATATTACGAAGGGCATCTCTGTGGTGAACGAGATTTTTTTTGTAGTGTAAGCTGTTGTATTATGAATATATCCTCTCTCAGCTGATGTTATGATTCAGTCTTTACCTCACCAGCAAACTACAGAGTTTTTGTCTGTTTGGTAGTAGAGGTAACTCTATCTGGCCAAATATAATATCAAAGAGAGCAAATAACAGTAGTGAAGCAGATTTAAGGAGATTCAGACAAAAAAGATGTCTCTAATAGAATTAGTGTCCAACAAGATAAAGCTGTGATTTTTATGTCCTGCTTAATCAGTTTCTTTTTTTTTCTGTGCCATATTACACTTTTGCACAAGATGCATATATCTTCATAGTTTCCCAATGCTATGAAATGCTTGTCACAAGGAGGCAGTAGTTAGCATACATTGAATGTTTGCTAAAACAATTAGTTTTCAATAACTGAATGTACACACCACACACGCACCCACCTACAGTCTGGCAGCATTAGGCAAGCTTCCATGTTCGTTATTCCTTCTCAGCTACCATACAGCTGGTGGTAACCACAGTGGCCCTCGCCAAAGTCATAGCTCATTAACTTGACATTTGACGCACAGTGCTTGTGTGTGTACGATCTGTGCTCATCTACACTAATTACTGATCATTTGTTGGAGACATAGCCTGGACTGTCGCTCAACCAGGAAGAAAAAAACCAACCTTCATCTGAGAATTGTCTCAGTCTAGTCTCGTCTGACCTTTGCTCTGCTCTGCTTATTTTGAAGCAAGTATTCACTGCTTCTTTAGAGGCCACTTAAAACAAGTCATGATACAATTAGATACAATAATGTCTTCATCAGATTTAGGGTGGTAGGGAACATACGTATCTTCAAATCAAACTTGCATACAGAAAGTTATGGTTGCATTCACATAGTGTAATATCATGCTCTTTGCTTGCATGGACTAGAAACCATGTTGGACCCGTAAGTAAAGACTAAGCTTTGTAATGAATTGAAGCGAGATGTAAAGATCAACACGCAAATACAGCTCGCACATATGCAAACACATGCACATGTACACATGCACAGACACCCACCCACACACACACACACACACATACATACACACTCACATCTTACACATGTATACACAGTTACACATGTATGGCCTTAAATCAGTTGTTGTAACCTTAAATCAGTTGTAATAACCCATAAACTTTATTTGTACATACCCTTACTGATTGCTTTTACAGTCCCTGAGTGTTACCTTGCATTAAGCTATATGCGTGCTCTGTATGTGATATAGATAATTGGTTGACATTAGTTGTGGTATGTCTATTGTGTCTGCCTGTCTAGCTAGTATGGACCAAGAGAATGGAAGGAGGGACACGGTGCGATACTTTGGGATGAAGAAAGATGGATAGTGAAGATGCGGAGTGGAGATGGATGAGGAGGGTAATAGATAAGTGGTAGGGGGATAATGGATGGGGAAGATTGGTGGTTAGGTAGAGAAAGAGGCAGAGATCTAGGGACAAAGACACAAAGTCATGTGATGGGGGTGGAGTTAAGTGGCAGTTTGAAATGAGGGGGTGTTTTAGATTTAGGACTGAGAGATTTCTTATAGTGGCATAAAACCACAAATCCTGACAGCCATTTGTCTATTGTAGGAATATTTGCATTTACAATGAGGTATTCATTTTGTCAATCTTGTTAGCATTATGATCCCAATATTTTTTTCCTCTAATCCCTCCCCCGTCTCCCAAGCAATAAAGAGAGATGTGTAATGGTTCCTGTGGGAACTTCACACATGCGCACACATTCACTCAGCCCCCCCCCCCCACCCCCCAAAGATTAAAAAAAGAAAAAAAGAAAAAAAGAAATAAAGAACAAAACAAAAAGAAAGCAAGACAGGATAGTCTGCAAGTAACTTCTTTCACCTCAATAGAATACGAGTACATGATATGCTATGTGACATAAATAGATGAATTTAAATGTTTCAGCAGATGCTATATTGCAGGAAGGAAGTGCTGTAAAGGCAGATTTCGTGATCCTCATTTGTAGGGGTAGATCTTGGCGAAATCACAGCTGCTCTTATTAATCTTGTGAGTGACCAGAGTGGACAGTCCCAAGATGCATTCAATCTTGTGTGGACGCTGCAGTAGAATCCAACATGCTTATCGTATCACTGCTGAGATCATTGGCCTCACTACTGGATTTGTCTTTGTTTTTTGAACAAGACAAGTCGTGGCGGTATGTTTGATGTGGTTGGTAAAGAGAGTAGTTTGTCTTCGTCAGAAGTTTCCTCACTAACAAGCTTGGTTATGTTTCAATCTAATGACTTATGTACTCACTGTCTGGTGTATAGAATGCTTGGTGAACAGACATTAATGATTTAATGACGATGCACAGAATTCAATGTTGCTTGATTCTAATTAACTGAATTGAGAATGGCGACTTTTAAAAATGTGTCTTGGAGTCCTGTTTGCAAAATTTTTATTTTTATTTGCATCGATCAAATATTTCTAGTGGATCAGAGCTATTACGTAGTTTGAGAAAGACATTATTTGTCAGATGGAAAGAAAGTTGGTACATGAGACGCTGAAATGAATTTACTCAGGGGCATCAATCATTTTTATGCAAGCTGTTTTAAAATCATGAACAAAACAAAATGATGTTGTGCATGTCACATGACTAGACTAAATGGGAGTGGACAGCAATAGTTAGAAAGATGGAGTCTCCCCATAGCTGAGAAAGATACAGAGCTCTTCTGTGAGCGATTCGGATGAAGAGGAAAAATGGGTGTGGTAAATGAAAGATGAGGATGATGGATGCGGGATGTGGTCCTCCACTAATGGAATGTCCGAGAGAATCCTAAAACCGGACATCTTAAAGTGATTTCTGTGCTGAGCTGTCTTGACAGTTTGGCACATAGTTTGAAATAAGAGCATGACCCACTAGCCACCCCCACCCACACATACCCTTTTTCCTACATAAAGCATCATCTCATGAGAGGGGATTTGGGTTGTCTCGGAACTCAGGTGTACCTTGCATTGTAGTTAACAAGTGATTGATTACACTTTAAAATGACATTAATCATGTTACATAATACCTCCCTTGAGGCATAATCAAGGAAACATTTTACTCATCAGAATATAGTTTGTTTGGGATACCCATGCATAGATACCTCATTAGTAAAGCTTAGAAAGGGTTTGTTACCATGGTTTCTATGCAGTTCAGTATTTTTTCCAAAGTATTTTCCAAGATAGAGAGCTTGATATGCTTGGTAGCTTTCAGAAAAAAAAATGGATGGATTATCAAAGTGATAAGATTACAGGATGAAAGAAAGACATAGGTTTTATCATAGTTTCAACTGCATTCATTGTCATGTCACTAGATTTTCTTCATCTTCCACAGATAACATGGTGTATTTGTGAGATCAAAATGCGTGTAAGCTGAAGTCATGTTGAAAGAACCCATTAGCTATATATCACTGGTTTGCAGTAGGCGTAATGCATTTCACATTATTAGTCCTCACCAAGCGAAAGGCTGATTGCCTGGTTATTATCATTTCATCGTGTTTGAATTGCTAATTACATGCAGTACAAGTGCACTGCCATCCCTCTACCGCCATCGATTTTTATCTACTGCACTCGTGCTTTTCAATATTGTTTGTACATTGACGTACCGATCCCGTGTGGATCCAGCAGAGATCATTGGATTCGTCATGACAACACGCACTCAACCTGTCCCACAGCTGACCTCTTGTGGGTCCTCCACTCATTCTCATTTAGCTGTAATCTAAAGCGCTTGCCGCTGTAAAAATAGCTGGCTGACTGGGTCTCCTTATGTCAAGCCGTACATGATAACTCTGTACCTCTTAATGGGGTCCAGTGTAGAACTTAAACCTGTCTGTAATAATTGGAGCGGTTTACATTGCACACCTACAACTACTCAAGGAATTACATGTGAGTTTTCCAATATAGGAGACAGTTGAAATTTACCTTTCTGTACAGTTTTTCACCACACCTTGTCATTCCTGTACTTAGAGATATGGGTTGTGCATGCCTGCTGTGTTCACATCCAAAGTAGATGATTCCATTCATGTTTTTCTGTCTAATTTGTGATACCAATACCAAACTATGGCTAAAATCCAAAATCAAATTTGACAACATGAAAAAGCTGCACATGCTGCAATTGCATCAGTGCATTCCTTATACATAGATTGTCCTCATGTCTAAAGAGCTGTATGTTCCTTAATCCACTGCCTTTAGTTTGCCTTCTAGGAACTATTTTCTGGGAATTCATTAGGCTGGAGGTTATGTTTCTTTGGCATTTTTAGTGCTAACGAGGCTCACCTATTGCAATAGGGAGTAGACGAAGGTGCTGTAATTCCAGCCCTGGCAAGAATTCCACATTGCTCATAAAGCATGCATCATTAATATCATACTACATGTTAATCTACCCAGAACTCCATGCAGGCTTAGATGAAGCCTGTAGCCTTCTGATAGGGTTCTACACATCCAAATGATTGGATGATTTAACACTGGCATACATGGGACGCTAGCCATGCATTTACAATGATGGCATAAGATATGCCTCTCGTCTGGTACAAGATGCGCCACTGCGCCTCAAAGGTCATAGGTCGCAGCTCAGCATCAATGAAGCTGTGTAGAGATCCTTGGGATGTTTAACTTGGGGGACTCGAGAGAAACAAGATATCGGGGGACCTTACGGCATGTCAGACAACTGCCTATGGGCCTCCAATAGTTGCATGCCTTAGATGTGTACTCACTGTAAGGCGAGACTCCAATGACTTCATCTACATGTTGACACTGATAGGGGCTACCCCATGATCTTCAAATGGGGAGATATATAAATACATTCCTAAGCAAAGAAGCTGCAGGTACAGTAGCAGAGACGCATTCCTTATTGACTGCAGGGAAAAACTACTTGGTGTATGCAGTATTGTGCCATCTTGATAATTTCACAAATATTTGGCATGTTTCTCAGAGTTGTGAGAAAAAAAAAATCTCAAGGGAGAAGCATGGGATATTTTTTCATGATTTGGCATCACATTGAGTCTTTACTAAGTGCTGTATCCCATACCACTGAGCTCAGAATTTTATATGCAGGCATACACACTCGGCATTTATAGGAAATGTCGAAGAAGCCACACTTGATATTGGATGTTATTGCATGAGTCTACACACGTAGTATTTGAGAGTCCTTGAATCTTTTGATTCCGTGCGCTGAGTTCGAGCAGGATGCACATCTTTTGCGTCATTTCAGCCCAGCGTTGTTGGATGGATGGATGACCAGGGGCGGCGATTGTATTGTGTGACTGTCTTTGGCACTGTTGTCATGGAATGCTAAGGAGGCAGGGTGGATTCAAGATTGCTCAGCCCGCGGTGAGCAAACAACCGAATGTGATGAACAGTGTCGGATTCCGGCCGTGCCGCTGTGCTTTTTGTCTGAAATCTGAAACATAGGCAACCTAAATTCGCAGAAATTCAATGAGACCTAGCCTAGAGACTGTAGGGAAAAGAAGTTTTGACTTTTTATGAGAGAGAAACATTCATACAATCCATGCCATATCTGTAGGGAGTACTTGCAATTCAAACTTTTCCCTTTTTCGTTCATTCAATTTGTTCAAGGTTGTTCTGTTCATATCTGTGCTCCTTGCCTCATTTGTGTTGACAAAGAAGAGGCATAAATGAAAGGTTTTAAAGGACAAGTTCACCTTCATTAACATAAGGATTGAGAGAAAGGAGCAATATTAGTAGAACACATCATTGAAAGTTTGAGGAAAATCGGACGATCCGTTCAAAAGTTATGAATTTTTGAAGTTTTTGTGCAGTCACCGCTGGATGAGAAGACTACTGCAGTGTATGATGTCTCATGTGTACAACAATATATGGAAAATATAAAGAGAATTTCACAAAATTTCATCTTTTGAAAAAAGTACACATTCCCTTGACTCGTTACTGACATATGTTATGGGTAATATTATTCCCATTGCCTTTAGAAAGAGGCAAGTCAAGTGCTCTTTTATTATGCAAAAATAGTGAAAATATGTTGAATTTTCTTTACATTTTCTTTATACTGTTGTACTCATATGACATCACAAGCCTTAGTAGTCTCCTCATCCAGTGGTTCCAACACAAAAATTTTAAAATTTCATAACTTTTGCATCGATTGTCCAATTTTCCTCAAACTTTCACTAATGTGTTCTACTAATATTGCTGCATTCTCTCAATCCTTATGTTTATGAAGGTTAACGTGTCCTTTAAGTTGCAGAAAAAGTGAAAGCTTTTGGTCATTAGGCTGTTGGTAAGAAGGTGTAGGCTGCATAGTGAAGTATGCTATTCTTCATCTGTGCTTGCTTTCAAGGAACAGTAACATGTTACACAATGATGCCATTGTGACAGAAAGGGTCTTTTAGAAAAGATAAGTAAAAATTACTGATACTACCAGTATCTATTGCTGTAACAAAAGGTATAGTTAGTCATGGCAGGGATTCAGAGTGGTCATCTGTCAGATAAAATGAGCTTTTCAGGCAATGATTTGGATGTAATTAGATCAAAGGGTGAGACCTTCATGACAATCTTAGATTTCTCTTTTCCCTTGTGCTTATTGCCTAGACAGATGGCTATACTTACAATCATCGTCACCAACATATTATTGGTTGGTCACAGAACTGAACAGAAGTCTCCTTTTTTTTAGGAGGGGGGGGGGGTGATTGTGAAGGTGTGAAACTATTATGGTTTGATGACTGTAATTTTAGGAGACAATGAACAATTATGGCTCTGTTTACTGGACCAGATAAGATACAAGTATCCCTTTTCAAGCAGGGCTCTCAGTTGTGAAAGCAGGGTGCCTCATAACAGTCACGCCAAATTGTATATGTGGGACTGAGTATCATTGGCCAATCTGTTCCAATATATGCAGGGCCGTGTTGAGAGATGAGAAGTAAAGAGTAGCGAGAAATGGCTCCCTGTGGCTATCTGATGTCATTACTGTGTGGTGTCCTCTTCCCTCAAAACGATGCTTAATGTCAAGGAACCATGCTGAGAACTTTACTGAGTGGACAAAGAATGGATATGATTCCTTTGTCTGGTTGTCCTGTGTCATCATTAGTGTCGGGTGATCTCCTCAGTTGCTAATTTGAGCACATTGACCAGTAATTGAGTCATTAGGGAATGGTAAGAAGTAAATTCTTGCTACCTTCAGGGTTCATTTCCCATATTATTGATATCATGTTTTGTATGATATTAGAAGCATGTCACTTTTCTTATTGTTAGATATTGAATATGCACTTTTGGCCATGATGATGACCGAGGGTGAGGAAATGAGAAAGATTATTATGAAAGCTTTCTTGATGGTTTCAGCGGTACAAACCAAGTTTGTTGTCATGATTGCTACAAGGCAATTAGAGGGCAAGCCCCAATATTTGTAATAAAGCTAATTTAGTATCATTTCATCCGAAAATCAACACCATGATGGCTGTGTACTGAAATTGATGCTCAGTATAGATCAGAAGGCTGACGATGCTTCCACTGGGATGTAATGAACCGTATGAAGTGCTGCTTGCATAATTTATGAAACCATACATCATGTATCTGTACGTAGGCGGATATAACACAGTGATGAAGGTAAACCGTTTGATACCTTGCTAGCCACTGGAATGTATGGTATGACCACAGATAGTGAGGCTATAGGGTGGATAGAGATCAGATAGAAAGAGAGAAGGAGAGAGTAGAGCAGCTGTACAGGAGTAGGCAAAGTGTAGATAGCTTACATGATACAAGGATGGAGTGGGCTTTAGCCGGGGACTTTTATAGTCGGAGATGAAGGGGAGTATCCGTGAAATTGATAATAATATTTATTTTATGACAATCGCCTGAGCTGTTGCCAAATGGGCATGGCATAAACGTTGAGCAGTGAAGTAGGCTCACCGCCTCAGCATCAAACGCGATGCAGTTTGATCTCATGGAGGCTAGGATGCAATGCTGCCAAGCTAGAAATGTTTTGATTTCTCGGTACAAGCACACAAGATGATGACCAGCCCTGACTGCTGGTGAAGTGAAGATATTAATGAGGATGTGTGATGAATGGCTGTGACATACTTACAAAGCCTCATCTACAGGGGGGGGGGGGGGGGGGGGGAGAATGAGTTGCAGTGGGATTACCATCATCTTAGAACACATGTGATCCCATCAGAAATGATACATAATAGAAATCAGAATGATAGAAATCCAGGTTGCTTTTTTCCTGTAAATGAGATCAATTAATCAGAATATCTTATACCATTACCAGTTTGTCATGCAGATGCAGAATTTGTATTAGTTTTTTTTTTCTGTAAAAATGATGGAAGATTTACATGATATTCTGAAACTGAGTTATAAAGGAAATCTCTCCCATGAGCAGAAGACCACTCTAAATGTATAATGTACCTCCCCTTTCCCCCCAAAGGGAAAAAAAAATCATATATCATACACACACAAAACAAAGCCAAAACTGATCCTTGGTTTAGCCACTGTGAATTAGCTCTATGTGTGTACAGAATTTGCACTCTTCGCAAAGAGCTGTGAAAAAGAAAGACTAAAAAATGTACTGTTTGCATGGTAAACATCCTCCCACGTGTGCACACTAGGTTACAGTGTACCTCAGGGGTCAGTCTTGATTTATATTCTCTCTCTCCCCCACGTTGGTGTCTACTACACACACAGGAATGGATAATTCTGTGCTGTAGCTGTCTATACTTGACTGCCTCACAGTGTGTGTTACATTGGCTACAGTCACAATGAGCACCTCATAACATAATTTCTATCTTCCTATATTGCAGTGCACTACCATTGTTGTTATAATTCCTTGTAATGGTAGTGGTAGTAGTAGTAGTAGTAGTAGTAGTAGTAGTAGTAGTAGTAGTAGTAGTAGTAGTAGTAGTAGTAGTGGTGGTGGTGGTGGTGGTGGTGGTGGTGGTGGTGGTGGTGGTGGTGGTAGCAGCAGCAGCAGCAGCAGCAGCAGTAGTAGTAGTAGTAGAAGTAGTAGTAGTAGTAGTAGCAGCAGCAGCAGCAGCAGCAGTAGTAGTAGTAGTAGTAGAAGTAGTAGTAGTAGTAGTAGTAGCAGCAGCAGCAGCAGCAGTAGTAGTAGTAGAAGTAGTAGTAGTAGTAGTAGCAGCAGCAGCAGCAGTAGTAGTAGTAGTAGTAGTAGTAGAAGCAGAACAGTGATATTAGTAGTAGTAGCATCAACAATATCAGTGGTAGTGATAGTAGTAGATAGTTTTAGCAGTAGTATTAGTACAAGAATTCTAATGGTAGTAGTAGCAGAAGCCATGGTGCATACATGTGCTTTAAGTGTATAAATCTTCTCTTGTAACAGAAACTCTGACAATTTCATATATTCAGAAGAGGCCAGAGCATGTGGAAGTAACCATGGCAACATAACTGTCATTCTAGGGGATGATGCTGGCATTTAGTTCATAGCAACTCATAGCTTGGCCTTGGGCAATTTAATTTAGAATGAATTGGAGTCCTTACTGGTAGAATATCGTTAACTGATGACTGAAGTTTTCATTTATTGTTTGAAGTAGCCTGGTATCAAGAAAGCTTGACTGCATACAAGAATGAAGGGACTTTAGGGTGTGGCTGTTGGCTTCTTTTTTCCTTTTCCTATTTTAGCACATTGCAATGAAAAGCGCCATGATGTAAAGGACAGAGTGAGAGCTAATTACGGCAACACATCTTATGTGATGAAGGGATGCATATTTAATTTACTCACTAGCAGAAATTTGATGATAAACCTCAAAGCCTATGACCTTCAGTATCATGGCTGGTATTATCCCCTCACAGTGAAGTTGGAATCATCAGACTAAAACTCCCTTACATCCAGCCCTAGCTCAATGGCTGATGTTGTGGAAGCTCGTGGAGATGGCTTCTTATTACTGACAAAAAATAAATTCTAACTTCCCTCATTGTTTTCATAATTTCAGGTAATTTTTTCCCTGCTTGTTATGTCTCATGGAGCAGCCATCTATATCATTGTGTCTCGAATAGATGTCTGTCAGTTATTCTTGAAATCTTTGCTCAGTTCCTGACATGTTTTCCTTCTGCACAAAAAGACCCAAAGAGTTACTGTGAATGATGTTGAAATAATTTTTTTTAATGACTCAATAAAGCATTTAAGATAAACTGTTTATAATTGCATTGTAAGAGATAGGACTTTATCATAGGTAAAAACATGTCTCGAAAATGTCATAACTTATGATTTCACATCTTAATATGAAGAAAGTGCAAATGCAGGATTTTTCCGAAGTTAGTATTTAAAGAAAGATGCGATATTCCATGAATATTGACTGATAAATTTGATAAAGCATGGCTAAGAGCCTCCAAGCGGTAGTCGTTTGAAAGCTTGGAATTAATAATATTCATGATGAGTCAATTTTTGTAGAAACTAATTAGAATGATTAAAAGTATTTTCAAACACACCCACCCACGCAGGTCTTGGTAATATAAAGGAGACTTTGATGCTGAAAACCATTGGATGACCTGATACAAACATTGCAGCTTATATAATGTGTATTCATGTATGTTTGTGTGAATGTTTGTTCACATATGGGTGTATTTATGTCTGTATGAGTTTAAAATGTGTGTGTACATCATGTTTGAACTTGTATGCATGGTATGAATGTGTGTTTGTGTGTAACAGTGGATACGAGCTTTGAAGTGTACTTGTGTCTGTATGAGTTTATATACTGTATGTGTGTTCATTTAAGTATGCAAACTTGTATACCTCTGTGGTTTGATTGTGTGTATGTTTGTGAGTCGTATATGTGAAATGGCATGTGTAGGCTCTGTGATTTAATTGTGTTTGCTATCCCACAAGGCCTGTCAGATAATTCTGCCTATC
This sequence comes from Diadema setosum, assembly GCA_033980235.1. Lineage (NCBI taxonomy): Eukaryota > Metazoa > Echinodermata > Echinoidea > Diadematoida > Diadematidae > Diadema > Diadema setosum. The sequence goes on from CM067060.1 coordinate 49,329,976, forward strand.
TTTCCTGTTCCCTCTGTTTGCTAGTAAATATTGACTCTGTCTCATCAGAGTGGACAATCAGTTGGCTAGTGTCCACCTAACCACTTTGAGTGTTTGACCAGTCCAGCCTCATTTTTTATATAATATATACATGCAGGACTATGCCAGTGAAGAATTCAAGGACTTGCCAATCAAAGTAAAATTGACTCTTCTAAACTCAAGTTTTTGTGATATTCTTGGATGAAAAGGCTTCAGTTGCCATCCAGAGGTGATACCAAGTTTAGCTGACTGGCTGTACCCCTGGAGCCAGACACCAATGAAAGGGGTGCAAAGTGTGCACCCCCTACCACCAGTGCCCTCCAACTATTGTCGTCCACACACTTCAAAAGGCAATGACCCCAGGTCGACCTCTGGGGAGGAATAATATAAATTCAAAGCCAATAAACCATTACTATGATTGATTTCATTTGAAAGACACCAAGAGGAAACAAATTAAGGCCGTGCTTTCAGCTCTGAATGACTTAATGTCCCCTTGAATTGTTGCTGATAATCAGATGTAGTTGAAGGGAGAAGGTACGTCCTTGTTATCACTTTGCCAAGTTTCCTAAGAGTGGGTGGGTGGTATGGCTTATGGGGGGGGGGGGGGGGTTACCCAAAATGGTTGAATAAAATTTGTTTGCGTTCACTTGTCTGAAAAAGAATTCTTCTGAAGAGTGATAGACTGAATGGCTGATTGAGTCTGTTTGATGGTGAATTGGAACAAATATTGTATCCTTGTTTTGGGAGTAATTGAGATAGGTCTGATGAACTTCACGTGTGGTAGACTGTTGAGGGTGAATGCACTAATATAAGAGGATATGTGTACGATGTTCTCAGCTCCCCGTGTTTGATTCGAATGCCAGTTTGTGTGTGGGTGTCTCCTCTCCCTACCCTAAATTGTATCCTTTCAACTGATTATTTGCCCATATACGCTTCAAATTCATCAGTTGCAATATACGCTTCAAGTTTGCCTAAAAGAGGTGAATTATCTCTTGATGCCGGCTCTTCTTTATTGAGCTCATTCCATACTGACAAAGTAGAGTTGTTGCAGCTTGGTAATTGTGAGGAATGGAGTTTTCACTTCCATTACATGTGTTTTCTTTTTTTCTTGCGGTTTTCCATAACAGGTTCATTCACAGAGATTGAGTGCAAGCACATGCAATTTGTCCTCTCTATCATATTTCCCCTTACTTGTGCTTACACACACACAAAAGAAAAATACACACATACACAGACACACGCTAAGACACACACATACATATGCACACATAACCATACCCACATGCACACATAACCATATGAAGAGTTTGTTTGCAAAAACCGATAAGTCCATATTTGCCAAATGGAGATATTTGCGATTAAAGTTCAAGAAAAATAAAGTGAATAATAAGAACATTTTTGCTTCTTTTGACCATAACTTCAAAAATATTCCTTTATATGTAGTGACCAATATATCATTTAAAAGGTATTATTTTGTACTTGTTGACAGAGATCGTACTTCAAAATCTTCGAAAATGGACTTATCGGTTTTTGCAAACAAACCCTTCATATGTTGTCTAGCAAAGTTTACACTAGTTCTTTTATTTCCATTGATTTTCTAATTCCTGTCATATCTTGTCTTCTGTTTGATATCCCACAGACAAAGATTATATGACCACAGCTCCAGTGGATGTCCTGGATGCAACACAAATCATGTTGACTAGTCTCGAGCCGAAAACCACGTACGAAGCACACCTACGGACGAAGAACTATGCAGGTGCAACGGACAGTGCGGACGCAGAATTCACGACTGCAGGGACCGGTAAGACATTGTGCCTATACCGCATCACCTTCACCTAACCCTTCCCTTTTTATCCCTAGCCTTCTGTCTTTCCACAGTCACTGTACTGGGCATATTATCCAAATTCTTCATGAATCAGAAATGGTGGCTAATGGACAAATCACTATTTCTTCTAGAGATTATATATTGCTCTATTATTTATGCACTGTATAGACCAATCAATGAATGACACCATTAGCTAGTGGTGACTGATTATTAATTACACTACTACAACTACTACAAGTAATAGAATATATTCCTTTCATAACCAATAATATCCACTGTCGAGATGAAATAAACTGATACCTGTCTGACTTAAAGGCAATCTCCAGGGTGAAATTATGTGACTTTTATCCTGTCCTCTCTCAAACAGGCAAGAATATAACGGTCGTACCGGAGAAAGGTTTGGACAACAATAACGTCTCCATTTGCATTCATTTTGCCATCTAATCTGTCATCCGTTGAGAGCAAAAGGGCATAAGTTGACTTGTTGCTAGCTGTGTCCTTTTGCTTCTCAATGACGGCTAATGCATCCATCACTACTCTCTCATCTTACCTCCATGTCATTCTCCTTCTTCCTCTTGCTTAACTCTCTGAATACTGAGTGTAAGGCAAACTGATTTGAGCTCGTGGCGAGGGTGTACAGTCATGAGACTGATCTAGTAGTCAATGGGTTAAAAAGGCTGTCTTTCTTTCTTGAAGGAGAATTCCGGACAAGTTTAAAGTCAGTCTGAAAGGAAAGAGTAAAATTTTTGCAGGCACCAACAGTGAACATCTCATCAAAATCAAATAAGAATTTTTGAAGAACTTTGTGGAATTGTTCAGTTGTGCTAATTTTTACAAAACAGTTCTCTAACATTTGATATGAGTATGTAAAGTGAGTGAGCTGATGATGTCATCTCCATTGTTTCTGTTATAAAAGGAGAGAATATACTGTTATGCTGTGAGAAATATGAGACGTTAATCCCTCCAATCCATCAGGGTATGAACGTTTCTTTTTGAGAAAAACATGAAAACACAATCAATTTTTCATGCACCATTTGTCCACACATGGACATGTGACTCAATTTAGTCCTGAAAAAAATGAGACAGTGTACAAAACATCTACCCGCTAATTTGTTTAAATTACCAAGCTATTGCATAGCTTCACTGCATTCAAATCTTGGAATGAGAAGTCTACTCTTTTTTTAATTTTTATTTTAAATTTGTCCAATTTTCATTCAAGTAGCCACAAGGATTCTAGCTTTTCACTTTTTGATGCCTCAAAATGTGTGATTTTGTTTTATTTATTTATTTTTGTAGGGGAGTGAGTGAATGAATGAGAGAGAGGTGTAATTTGTCAGTGATTCTATTCCTGTACATCCTTTCCCTGTCTTCACCATACCTCTTCATCTCTGGTGTATTTTTTTTCTGCTGACTTGCGATATAATTTGAAATGCTCTAATCACACTGTCTGTTTCTGAACAGAGACACACTTATGCCCTAGCTACACGTGCATAAATGCATGTTTGGGAGAATGACAATGTAGGGTTAGATTGTGAGCAATTGTTTTCTCTGAATGCAGCAGTTTACTGAGTGGCAAAGCACTACAGCAAGACAGCTGGGGTGAAGATTAATCTTGACAGGGGAAAAAAAATACTCCAGTGAATGTCAAGTAACATCGTTGTTGTTTATCCATGTAAAATACACACATTTATTACACTGCAGATACATCTTTGGTTATGGTGAATTAAAGTGTCATCCATAAGAAGAAAGGGAAAAGGGGCTTTTTCATGAAAATCATCAAAGTTAAAGGGATGTGCAATTATTTGTTCATTATCATTTGCAGCATATATGTTAAAATAATAACTTGGAGTATGCCAGAAAAATGAAATATGCCAGAATAGTTATTAAGTCCATTGCAAGTGATTGAAAATGAGGTTTTTCTTTTTGCTCTGCACTAAATGCACAAGAAATGAAATCCATCTACCTGATTTTTTTGTTGGGTTGTCACACCTCATTTGAGAAACTATAGTTTTAATATAAAAATACATGTTCATTGATAATATTTCACCATTTTTACATAATAGCTTTGCCTTGCGACATATTTCTTGTGAAACCAACATGCCAAAAATATATGTTACACACAGGGTAACAACATTCATTATCATTGATAAACTTATTCATGCAGTGAAACAATTTGTAGAGACAAGAATGTGAAGAATTGAATTTCAAACACTTGAGTAACTCCTCCAAAGTAAGGTGTTCTTCTGGTAATACAGACTTCTATGATATGCTTCAAAACAGACAATAAAAAGAAAAGTTTTGGGATAAGAAACATGTGTTTGAAATTTGTAAAGCAGTTAGAATCTAAGAACAACTTGAAGAATGATAAGACTATGAATTTCTCTTTTGATTAGCCAGTAGTGTGTCACCAAACATAGCATCCTATTGGCCTGTCATATGACAGACATAAGCTGATCATTCATTTCTTCTTTGGACCATTATATCAGACTTTTCTTTGATTTTAGCTTTGAAGGATTGGACTACCAGTATCTCTGAACAGTTGCCACAGATAGAGCATATCAGATCATCGACTTTAAAACTAAAAAATGATATAAATGGCAGATTGTACAAATCCATGTCAGCTTGTTTCCAGAGTTCATATCTTCCTGATGCTAGAAATTTGTAAAATTCATATGATTTTGTCCAAATTTTCAGACCACTGTTGGTGTTAATTATCACTGTTTTTAGCTTTCTCAGGAGAGTAAATTTCTTCTGCCTGTTCTTGGCTGTGTCTCCGTATTGTGATCTTTTTGGGGAAAACGTCATTAATGCAGAGTGGAAAAAAAATAGCTAACATTGAATTAACACTTTGGCAAGCAAAGCTGCTTGAATGTTGTGATGTTCAGATTATTGGATGCAAGTTGTGTTGTACTGTAAAAGTGGAAATTTATGTGGTTTGGAAATTTTCAGGCATTTCACGTGACATGAAACTTGCGTGAAAATAAAAGCACACTAATTTTTTGCTTGTTATATATGTCAGCTTTCTAACAAATGATTTGAAGGGTTTGTGAGGAGCAGATGGATGTATTTTTATATACACACACTCACTCTAAAAAGAACTATCCAGTTCTGTTACCATGCTTCACGTTTTTGTTCTGACCCTGGTAATCATGTTTAAATATTTGTTTCTCATTAATGAAGGTAACAAGCAATCATTGGTGCATGATGGAAATGTAATCCTCAATGTAAATGCATGCAGAGGTCACCATGTTATGTAAAAGAATGAGATATTATGACATCAAAATGGCAGGACGCATAATATATTGTTTGTTTTGTCCTGTTTTATGTTTTGTTTTGTTTTGTTTTTGTTTTATTGTATTTATATGTGTTGAATTCCTGTGGCTTGGTGGGAGGGAAAGAAGCAGAAAGCATTTTTTTCATGAATCATTCTATTTTATGATTTAGGGATTACTTCATCTTCATGAGATGTGAAGTCACTACGATGATTTGATGTATTCTGGAAAAAGGAAAATTGTGACTTCCATGACTGATATCTTTAGACAGTCAGTCAAATATCCATCCATGGCATTGTACAATGGTTGCTATGGTAATACTTGTACTCCGTTATGTAACCATGGCATATACTGCTTGAGAACCATCAGGAATGTATTAAATCAAATGGCATGGATATTATTCCATCTTCAGTGGCATGACAGTATACAGTGTAGCTGTACTGTATGGGTTGTCATGCAGGATCTCTCTCCCTTTCTCTCTCCCTCTCTATCTATCTATCTATCTATCTATCTATCTATCTGTCTATCTATATATCTATCTATCTATCTATCTATCTATCTATCTATCATTTTATATATCTATATAATCTATCAATATATCTGTCTAAATATCTATCTTTTTATCCATATACTTATCTGTTTTCCTATCTATCTCTATTCATCTACTTATATATCCATTTACCTATCTATCTATCTATCTATCTATCTATCTATCAATCTATCGACTTATCTATCTACCCGTCTTTCTATCTAACAATTCATTTATCTATAGATATCTGTCTGTTCATCTCTTTCTATCTACATATCTATCTATCTATCTATCTATCTATCTCTAGCTATCTATTTATCTACCTGTGTATCTTTAGGTATATTTCTCTCTCTTTCTCAGAGAATATATCATTGTGTTCTCTTCTTCCCCATCCTACTACATATGCATTCAAGGGACTCGGCTATCACTGTTACGTGAAGCTGAGACTGAGTCGTAGCACTGATGGAATGTTGGCAAAGGTCATAGGAGGAGAGATGGGGGGGGGGGGGGGTAGAGAGAGAGATGGACAGAAAGACAGATTGAGGAAGAGATGGGAGTTAGAGAACAGGAAGAGAAGTGCAGTGGATATTGTTTACCATACATCAATAGGATGATGGAAAGAAGACTGTATCAGCATAATGTGCTCCTGGGTCATTTCGATATCTACATCAAAATATTTGTTTACATATTTTGCAATTAACAAATACTTTGAAGATGAAATTATTCAGCTCCAAGAGTAGATGTTCCGTTCTTCTGAGAACATGTCTAATTTTCTTCGGGTAAATGAGCAGAAAATCAAATTGCATTACTTAGTGGTAGTGATGATGCTGGTTGAATTCAGTTTATCCTCCAAACTGATAAAACTAGATGTGTTCAAGGACTTCTGCCTAAATTGTTGATCAAGTGAGTCATACATGGCACCAAGCTCACAAACTTTTACCAAATCAAACATGACCGAAGCAAGCCAAGAAAATTCAATGCATTACCCTCAAGGCTGTATGCCTATAAAAAGCTATCAGTACTTTATTCCCCTTGTAAACTGTCAAGAAGTCGCGTGGCCGATTGTGTGGACTGTGTTTGCCCCCTTCCCACTCCACTGCCATTGTCCAAACAAGCCTGCCAAACTTAATCAAACTCATTGCCTAGCAACAAACCCTAGTGAGCATTCCATTATGCTCAGCCCCCTTTGCACTAATACACAGTGCTATATGTAGGGTATGCCATGGTATATATATTGGTTGTGTGTTACATGACACTTATAGCATCTGCTATAGTGGCACTGGAAGTCTGATAAACCCAGCACACACACACAGAGATATTAAATAAGATACTTATGGTCATCTAGACTACACTGTGTGTACATTATCTTCACAACACAAGTCATAGGGGTATGGGACTGACAAGGGCAGTTGGTGTGCCAATAGGTTTTATAGTATTCATCATCTTTGAGCAGAATAAAGGTCAGTCTTTTGGAAGTTGTTAGTAAATGGAGGAAATATAAACAATAGCACTAAAGTATTAGTGTTCAGAATATAAGAATAATGGGAAAAGAAAGGCGGTGCATAGCACATTTAACATAATTGAGTTTTGGGGGTGTTGTTTTTTTTTAATCAGAGAATATAAAATTACTATTTTACAGAAATGCTGACTATGTACTCGTCTGGAATGATCTGAATAATGTCATGTAACCAATAACACCATTGTATTCATTTCCAGTCGGTGCTAATGACTAAACTATGATTAAACTACATCCTGTATATGTATACAAGCATGGAATGCGATCCCGTACTACCATATGTGACCGTGCACCTCAAAACAAACATAAAGTCGCACACACTGATTTTGCGTGAGGACTGAAAATAAGTGAAATGGGTTAACCTAGCCGAACTTGACTTTTTCATATTTTCTGAAAGAGCGGGTCTTCTTTTACATTATGCAAAAATTTGGTATCATAAAACGGGCAGGAAAGTGTGTTTTTTTAGCAGTTTATCTCGAACATTTTTGGTAGAATAGTGTGATTAGGTGTGTCTTTAGAATCCCTTTTTCATTTCTGAAAAACCTTGTCCACCCTCTTCACTTTCAGCTCTAATAACTTTTGAAAGGATAAAGCTACTGCTTTGAAAGTTGGCATTAATTATGGACAGAATGGGTTAATGAGGCATGTTTAATTTCAGTTTAATCTGATAATCCCTTCATTGTTGTTACTCTGGTGGTTTACTTCCTGTTTTTTGTCCCATTCATCGCACAGCCAGCACGGTTTGGTAAAGATTAAGCGCTTGACACTGTACTTCAGAGCCTCTTTTCTCAGTTCACACTTTTCATGAGTTTGTGCTTTCTTTCCAATATATAGATAGGTTAGGAGAGTCCATTTGATTTGAGTTATTCATCATTTTAAAGCTTAAAGTCTGCTCTTTCAGAATATGGTCTTAACTAAAAATTCATGTCTGGCGACTTTGTTTGTTTTGAGGTGCAGGGTCACATATATGCTTGCAGCCACAGACATTATGTGTATTTGTACCACTGCAGCTTCCATTGAAGAATGAGTGAGGACAAAAATAAAACATGCTCATGCAATGCACAAAACATGTTATTGCGGCAGCTGACAAAGTTAAATATCCAGAGAGTTCAAAAAAGTCACCAGGGATAAGCTGTGGGAGAGATGTTTTCACGCTTTCTTTATCTTCACAATGATGAAAATGTAGTGTAACATGTGATTAAGGCAAAGGTAAGTAGATATAACTCATTTCACTAAAGACCACAAATTTGCTGATGGAATGACTATGAATAATGAGGACCGCATTCATGATCTGCATATTCTGTGAAGCTGGTTTCAAAAGAGCATTGAGGTCTGCAATTGTACTTGGAATAATTTTTGCTGATTCTCTCCCTCAGTTCATGACAAATGAGAAGTAGCATACTGGGATAAAATCTGATGTCTAAAATACCTGTGCAAACTCCATTACAACATCAAATCTGACTCTGTCCTTGGTGATATCCGTTGTTCCTACAGACACAGTAGTGGACGGAGGCTTTATGATGGGAACATGGCTTATAGCTCTCATCTGCATCATCATTCTCCTTATCCTCATCCTCCTCATCATCTGCATCATCAAGAGCCAGAAAGGAGGAAAGTACAACGGTGAGTATGCCCCGGTGATCTTTCTACCCCCTACCTACAGACCTGTCTACCCCCTACCTACAGATGACACGCAACCCAGTAGAGTCATCAAAGGGCATTGACAAATATAGCCCTCTTTCTTCCTGGTATCTCATACAGAATTAACAATTACTTCAGTAAATATCACATCACAAGCTTTCATGTCAATTTCATTTTCTAAGTGACTTTCTCGTGAGCCACCTTTCGCTAGTAAAGTGATACCAAGGAAGAGTATTAAGATTAGGAAAGATCTGTTTGATTGGCAATTAGAAATCAAAATGCTTCGTGATTTTCCTCTTGACTTTCTTTATCTGTACACAAGCTACTTCTACAAAATTGCATAGCAGTAAAATTTTTAGTCCTTTAATTTGACATTTAGAAAGTACCAGGAATGAAATGTTGTGATACATTGGCAACAGAAAAGGATTTGCCACTGATTGACAAATTGCACTACATCGACATAAATAAGCACTGAATTGATCAGTGTTTTAGTAGAAGCCATGATAAAAGAAATCATGGGCGTACATACTGGAGCAGGATTTTACGTCGATATAGGGCATTTTGTCAATCAGTTGCAAAGAAAACATTTCGACGGAAGAATTTCATGAATTTGAAGAAAAGGATTTTCTGCCTAAAATGATTCACAAACTGGAGCAAGCACTCATTCGCCGTAATTTGATTGATTTCTTCCTACAGTATCAGACAAGGAGAAGCAGCTAAAGAATGACATCGAGAGCACACCGCTCAAGGATGACACAGGCTTTGATGAGTACAAGCCTCCTGGGTAGGTCCTCTTTAACAGTACAGATAAAAACTGTGTGTATAGCGCCCTCTTTAGTTTCTTCAGCTACAGTGATAAAGCGCAATAAACCTGCTGTATCACAGTGCCGTACTTACTGATGAAGGTAGTAGAGACTAACTTTTTAGATGTGTGAAATTTACTCCTACTTCTACCCTTTTCATGCAAGCTGAATAAGAAATTAATATTTTGGCAAAACAGAACAACTTTAATAATACTTTGATGCATACTGTCATCAAAGATTCATATGTCACAATGTTACATTAGTCAATGTAATGAAAGGCAGTGAATTTATGTAGAGCTTGAAATCTGCCATATTTATGACTGATCCACTCCACAATAGAAATAAAGAGAACTTGTTCATATTCTATTTTCAACAAGATTGATGTAATTTCAGCTTTAAAGGGTGTGTGTAGTTTTGGTTGAGGTGAGGATTTAGCTTTTAACATTTTGCGAGATATTCAGAAACCATTCTATGAGATGCCAAAGCGCATGCAATTCTAATGGGTATCAAAAGTTAATTTGATGAAAATCGGTTTAGAAATGGCTGAGATATCCAAAAACAAAGTGAAACAAAGAGATCCTAATGAAAGGCGTGGCCTGTAGTCTTTTATTATTACCACTTTTTTGGATATCTCAGCCATTTGAAAACCAATTTTCATCAAATAAACATTGAATCCTTCTTAAAATTACATGCTCTTTCATATTTCATGAGAGGTTTCTCATTATCTCACTTAGGAAGGTTCAAAACATGAATTCCCACCTCAACTAGTACCAACCAGTACTGTGCAGTCCCTTAAAAAAAAAAAAAAAAACTTGACCATATTTTGCAAGTACCATATTTCTAAGAAATTGATGCCCCAAACTCTTGGATAGTTGTGGCTGTTTTACACTAGATTTATCTTGAGAAGATAAGATTTCTGTGTGTTGGATCCTGGGTTACCATTCAAGCCTGGGAAGGAATAGATAGGGGAGAAGCAGAAAGAGATTAATCCATGTTATGCATTAGATTGTCCATGCTCATCACACTTGGCTGGGTTCAAGTGACCATACCCACAAGTGTTTGAGTGACCATACCCACAAGTGTTCAGGTGACCATGCCCATAAATGTTTAACTCTTTATGTGCCATGGTCGAAACCCCCCGTGTGCCACGTTATTCTGAGAAACCAACGTAGTCATGCTTTGAAAAATACTTCCTGCTTTTCAAATTGATGTAACTTCTATAGATTTCTGTTCAGCTGGACATGTAGTGAGCAACATTGTCGAGAAAATGCCAGGCTTTGCTTCGATGAAAATTTTGTGACAAATCGATGATGTTTTTTTCTCAAATTGCCGGTCGCTAAATTACTGTAAAGGCATGACTTTTGCACACATAACTGTGACAGAAACTTAGAATTGACATGCAAATCAATTTGGGAACACCGCTTGATAGTTATTCACCACACAATATGAGTGTTTAAGTGACGATACCCACAAGTGTTTAGGTGACCATGCCCATAAGTGTTTAAGTGACCACACCCACAAGTATTTAAGTGAACACCCTCTCAAGAGTGTAAGTGACCACACCAAGTGTTTAGGTGACCATGCCCATAAGTGTTTAAGTGACCACACCCACAAGTATTTAAGTGACCACCCTCCCAAGAGTGTAAGTGACCACACCCACAAGCGCTGATTTTCTTGTCTCTTTCCAGGGAGGGGGAGGCACTTCAGGGGTCCCAGGGCAGTCTGGACAGCGAGCCAGGGAGCAGCGAATCAGACTCCCTCAAGGAGTACGCCGATGGAGACCCGGGCAAGTTTGATGAGGAGGGATCGTTCATCGGTCAGTACGGTGACAACAAGAAGCAGCGACCAGTGGAGGATGGAGAGCAGGGAGGAGCGGCATTCTCCACGTTTGTCTGAACGTCGTCATCGCCGGGGGCAATGGGAGGAGTGCCATAGGCTCTCCTACCGTTAGTACAAGAAACTTAACTTGAAAAACGGAAATTGAACATTTTAAATTATTAATTGGGAGGCCAGACCTGCTAGAGAGATTGGATTGTAGAGTTTGACCGGAATTGACCGGCAGCAGAGGTCCTCATGGATATCCAGCCAAGACCTTACTGGACATTTGATGGACAAGCTTAATTACAAAGTGGAGATGCTTCTTCTGCTGTTGAAGATAACAGTTAATGCAAGTGTGATTTGGTTAGAAATGACTAGTAAACCTTTGATTCATTTTTGTTTCTGTTTTTGGTGAAAGATTGTCCTCTGTATTTATATATGACATAGTCGATAAGTATGGATTATATCAAACAAAATGACAAAAAAAAAAAGATGTTCCCTTCTGTGCTATATGTACGGGATAAATTGGTGTGTGTATGTGTGTGTGCGTGTGTGTGTGTATCTGTGTGTATCACAGTGATTTGCAGACTTGACCACTTCCTATGAAGGGAGCATGTGAGTGTGTCTGTTTGTGTGGACTCCTGCTATGGCCCCACTTTACTTGAATGGAAGAGTCTGTGGAGAAAGTGGACTACCTGAACACCAAGGTTCAATGTAGGACTCGGCATACACAGACAGTGGGTGTAGGAGTCTGCCATTGAATGGCAGAAGTAGATAATGATTACATTCAGTATACACACCCTGACCGCAGGGAAAGCCTGCCACGCCCCCCTTGCCTTGTTGATGTTGTGTCCCTACACAAGCCATGTGGCAATTGCCCAATCTTCTGGTGCTGTGGGTCTAACAAGCAGTACTATGCGCTAGTGACGATATGTCGGGGAGGGGGAAAGTGATAACGTAAAAATCTGCTGCGATACTGTCGTCGGTCTAACCTCCCGCTGTCTAACTTTCGTCACATTTCCAGGATGTGACTGTTGTGAATTTTCTATGCTTCCGATTTGACCATGTGCTCTTGGACAACCGTGCTGCTTCACCATTCCTTCCCTTTCCCTTGATCTCAATGTTAACCCTAGGACTCCCACTTTCTTCTACCAGTATCTGCCCCACCCACAAATGACTCAAGAGGCAAACCAATCAAATTCAGGCCCCTCCTTTCCCCCACAGCAAGTGTGTATATATTTCTATGCATTTTTATATTGTTTTATGACAGCAGTTAGATCAAGTAATCTGCAGTGACTGGCATAGAATTATCCAGCATATCATAGTAAGCAACCATTTTAACAGTTGTGTTAACTTTTTGGCAAAAGAGTGTGTGTAAATTAATAGGCAACAAGAACATTTTGATGTAACCCTTAATATCATGCTTCAGATGTAAAATTGGAGGGGGAGGAAGGGGGGGGGGGGATAGCTATATAACATTCCCTATCAGATTTCCAAAGAGAGACTGTATGCTGGGAAGGAGGTAGGAAGCCATTCTTTTACGTAGAATAACAGACAGTGATAATAGCTTTTTCTTAATCTAATTGTACGATTCCATTTGTACATGTTTCAACATTTAAAATGTTGCTGGTATCCCAAATGAATCTTTTGGAGCAAGTATCATATATTTTGAAATATTTTTACCTGTGTAAATTATGTACTATTCGGCCTTTGGGCCATTATACATGATCTAAAAGAAAAAAAAAAAGAAAAGGTGTTATTGAATTGAAAGGGCAGACTTATTGTTTTAGAAGGACAATATACTTAAGGCTTTGAGAGAGCTTTGAAGTAAGAATACAAGGTGGAGAATGTGGAGAAGATATTCCTTGAAACCGACAGATAAACACCTTTACAGCATGATCTTTGGACTTTTGGAGTCATTGAACTAATGTACGAAGGTGGTACTGCATTGAGCTGCTAGAGCATTCCAGAGAGAGAGAGGGATTGTAAGCCAACATCAAAATGAAGGTGTGGGACTGTTAGTTTGTTGTCTGTCATCCTTTGGTTGATGTCCTTTACCACCATGTTTGTTTTGTCAAGATTTTCTGAAATAGTATTTAAACTTGTCCCTTTTTCACCCCTTTACTTTTGTCTACTCAACTCTTTCTACCTTAGTGTGGATGGATGTAACTGTATCTTTTTAAGAGCTTTCTGTTTATGATCATTAATTTTGGTACTGAAATTTCTCAAATCATTTTAATGTAGTATCCATTTTGTTGTACATATAGTCTATAACTTGTCAAAGAGAAAACCAATCATTGATAGTTTATCAATTATTAACCATTTTTAATTGATATGTAGTTCAGGTTAGTAAATACAAACATGATTGCAATAGTTTTATTTTCTGTGTCATTTTTTGTTGTTGTTCCATTCTGACAGCTTGACAAAGTCAAAGTACCTTGTACTCTCAGAAATACATGTATTGGAGAGAGTGCTAGGTCTTGTATGTTTCTTCCAATGATGTAAATGTTTGATTGATATTATATGTGTGAGTGTGGCATGAATTCTGCACACAGCTCAGTGGGATGGAAGTCTCATTTATGGGTAGTATCTGGACCAGACTTTTTGAGAGAATAAAATATCAGTTTTCCCTCAAGCGCTGTAGTTCAAGTTCAGCCACCAGGTTATCTGAATAAGGTAAGGATTTGATCAAACTTAACCAGCAAACCCAAGTCTGCATGTGTGGATTAGCTCTTCTCTTTTAATTTCACACAATACTTGTAATACAGTGGTGTACCAAGGCAGATAATACATTATGACACTTGATAGCAAAAGAAATGACTGATATAATCAGTAGATAAATGATATGTACTTCAGCTTTAAATGTAACAAAGCTAGCCACTAGTGTGAGTTTAGCGCAAAAAGGTGTCATGTTTTGTGCAACCTGCCAGTGATCAGATGGCATCTAGCTGAGATTATTGTATTCAAGAGACTGATGTGCAGAAATTGGTTCCTCAGATAATAAAGGACAGGTATAGTCAACTTATATGTAATATTTGTATTTATTCCTCATTCTTTTTTATTCTAAAAATTTATAAGGGAATAGAGTTAATTCATGTTCTGGAGAATTTTTCTCCTATTGTAATTATGTCTAGCATTTGTAAATAGCGATGATGTGTTTTGTGAATGGGAATATACCTGTCCTGTCATTCCAAAATGTTTTTGTAATGCACTCGCATGAGATACACAGATCAAGTACCATTAAATTTTAATCTGAACAGACAATTATCTGGCTAGATGGAGATAAAAAATATACAGTAGTATTCTAAGACCCCAAATTTAGTGACTTTTCATCAAGTAGATAATCTTTACAGGAATGTATGTAAGTGGACAAAAGAGTTCAAGGGACACCTGACAATAATAGCAGGTGATTTAGTCACAAGGTGTGCATATTCAGAGAAAATTGAGCATTGCTGGTTATAGTTGATTAAGCCATACTTTAAGATGGATAAAGTGGTATCCAATTAGGGAGAATATGGCAGTTTACTGGAATAAGTCCTGTGCCTGGTGTAAAACTCATCCCATCCATGCTGTGGATGCAGGGATGTTGTCTTTTTACACCATCAACAGCCACACCAGTCTGGACAAGATTTCTCTACCATCATTTTCTCATAGTGGCACATTTCCAGTATATCCTCTGATTTTCTATGGGGAAAAGTTTGTGCAGCATTTTAAATAAGCCAGAAGTTATTTGAAATATAGACTGTAGGCACGTCTAGAACAGTATGATCATTTAGTCACAGTAATCATATGTATTTATGCCATTGGTATAACAAAGTGTTCTGTGTGCGAGTGACAGTAACTGCCTTGACCAGCTACAGATTATTCAATGCAGTTTGTGTGAAATGCATTTTAAGTATTGAACCCTTTTCATCCCAAGGCAAGGGTTTATTTTTACAAGAGGTGTCTTTTTTTGGTTTTATGGAAATATAAACAAAAGAGACCACTAGCCCTCCTTAGTATGTGGTTGTGTAGAGCCTAGCACAGTGTTCATATGGTGTTATTATTGATGTGGTATATTTAGCACGCACACATTTCCTTCAAGTCTACTGTACAAAGTGAAATAATCATCAATGAGAGATTCTTGGTTAATGTTGTAAATACACTCTGGATTTGAAAGCTGTTTGGACATAACGTGAGGTATACAATGATGTTAATCTTAAATGGGAATGGAAGAGACTGGAAGTACTCATAAAATCCAATAGCAACTCTGGTATTTTTATCACCATGTTCTTGAATATTGTACTGTAGTGTCTTTTTAGGATTTCACATGCGAGGAAGTTGTGTTAACATCTTGTATATTCAGCTTGCCAGAATTTGAAGACTTTGTTTTCTATGATAGAAAGGAGAATTGTAACTCTCTTTTTTATTCTGTGACGTTTTTTGCTGATACTTCCTGTATTTCTAAAGGCGAATTAATTCAGTATTTTTCATCGCTGTCTTTTTAGCATCGTAGTGCCAACAAATGTAGAGAGGTAAAAAGCAAAATTCATCAAGCTTTTCATCGTTTTGTTTCTATTGAGAACATTTGTCATGTTTAAAGAGCATCTGTACATTTGCCTAGGCAGAACGTTTAGCACATCATAAAATTTGGTTTTCTGCATTAATTCATCTTTGCTACAAAAATTATTTGTTACCTAAAGCCAAGAAGGCTAATAATGTGTAGTTTTTAACAAAAAGGATTTTTGTTTGCTTATTTTCCCATGCTGCTGTGCATTGATTCTAAATGCTATCAAGGATAGAAATAATCTAAGAGCGCGTGTGTCTTTTTGTTTCAAAGAAATATTTTGTTTCTGTCTCAGTTAATTTGCATAAAATTGAAGATGATAAGCAGCATCGTATGATAGGCCCCTATTCCACCATGGTTTGTACATTGTTTGTAGAGTGGAATTGACAGGGAATCTTTGCTGCTTACTGTCTTTAATTTGAATTTTGAAAACTGTCTTCTTGTGTGTTTAACAAGGGGAAATATTATTTAATTCGCCTCTTTTTCTGTGTCAAAATATTTCAATTAAAATAGTTGTTGATTGTTCAAAACAAAAGCTGTGGTGTATGTGTGTGTTCATATGACTTCTTCTTGAGCTGTGTTGGAATGAAGAGTGTTAGTGGGTGATAACACCCATCTACAGTCAATCTACAGTCAGCTGTGTTGCTAGCATCATCACAGCAATTCTTACAGCAAAACTCTTCCTTGCCCAGTTGATATCAGAGAAATATTGGAAGAATCACAACACTCAGAAAGAAGAAAACAGAGATAATGAACAAAAGGTGTATATATATATATATATATATATATATATATATATATATATATATATATATATATATATAAATATTTATACATAAATACTAGTACATATATGCCATCATCACCATACCAGTTTTAAAACACAACAGGCATGGGCACTCACACTTTCGTGTATGCATGCAGTGCACTCCCATTATAACAAACATTGTTACAAGGAAATTCCAGTTACAACGAAATAAAAATTCAGGCCCCAACATTATCCGCTCTATGTTTGTTATTGTTTATTTGTTCCATTATAACTAAATTTTGATATCCCAAGGACTTTGTTATAACGGGAGTCAAATGTATACCCCCCCCCCCCACACACACACACACATATATATATATATATATATATATATATATATATATATATATATATATATTTCAAGGACAGATTTGGAGAATTTCCGCTCCCTAGACCCAGAAATGATGGCATTTATGACAGAAGGAGAGTCAAAGGTAGCAAAAAGTCGTAGTATTAATGCATCATCTTTGCTACTCTATACACTTTCATGAAATAGTTATAAATTCTCTCGATTGATTAGCTGATGCCTACCAGCTACCAGGAATAGAAGAAGAGGAATAGGAAGAAAGAGGAGAGGAAGAAATGGAGGAAAAGGAGAAAATGAGCAAAAAGGAAAGACGTATTAGGAGAACAAGAGAAGACTAAAAAGTAACAGAAGTAATACAGTGCACCCCCGTTAAAACGAATATGGCTATAACGAAACTCCGATTACAACAAAATAAAAATTCAGGTTGCAAAATTATCGGCTCTATGAGTGTTTTTTTTTTTTTTCGTTTATTTGTTCGGTTATAACGAAATTTTGATATAGTGAAAGAAAACTGCCGGTCCCGAGGACTTGGTTACAGTGGGAGTCCACTGTATTAAAAGGAGGAGAAGGAGAAGGAAAAAATAGGGGAAAATAATAAGAAAATAAGTAGTTTGTTGTAGAAGTAGTAGTTTTAATAGTTCATATAACTAACACTGTGAGACTCGCTCGCCCCAAAGTGCTCTCATGTCCTAGTAATCATGCAATAATGGTTTCGTACCAGAGCAGAGCGGGCTCTGAAAGATTCGAACGAGACGTTAGTTTGACTCGACGCGGTACCGCGACAATCAATATACACGTATTGTACGAAACCATTATTGCATGATTACTAAGATATGAGAGCACTTTGGGGCGAGTAAGTCTCACAGTGTTAGTTATATGAAAGGTACTTTAAACTGAAACACAAACTAAGACAAGGAAACTCAGGGAAACTTTTGAGGTACCAAAATTTTATTAGAAAAAGGAGGAGATCAACGACGTAATGATACCAGTTGTACTCTCTGAAAACGGAAAGTGAATTGAGTCATGCATTCATCGTTGCGTTGACACAGTTGCTCCTGCGACAATTCCTCCGGTCTTATTTTCTCCAAGGACTTAGGGTTAGGATTGTGACAGGGATTTAGGTTTAGTTTGATGTGAGGATTAGGATTATGGTTAGGGTTATGTTTGCGGGTAGAAATTATGTTTGGCTTAGCGTGCAGAGAAGTAAATGTCATGAAACTGCATTCAGCAGAGGCGCCAACGCACTCGACTCTGAAAGCTGAACAGACAGCTGCCGCAAGATGGCGGTATTACTCTATCTCTTCGGCAGCCCTGTGATTAGAACACCATTTTATTATTTCGACAGCTCCAGAGACCTGTTCGGTTTGGGTGCTGTATTTTATACTAATGTCTCAGCAATAACCGAGGGTTTCAGTATGTATAACAATACTTACTTGATGCACTGACATAGCAATGCACCCGACTCATTGCATAGTAAATCATTAAATCATCTTTGCTTCTTCATTGAAAGCCTCCCAGTAATTGCCGACATAAGTTACAATATTTTGAATAACCGAATAAGTCTACAGATGGACCACGACAGCTATTGAATTAAATATTTACAATGGTACGTTAAGGAGACGATGTTGAAGGTTATTATTGAGATTCTTAGTAACTCTTGATTTAATGTAAACATCCATTTTATGTGAGCTGTTTTTAATCCCCAAATTGATCTTGGATTGACGCAATTCTCAGGATTTAATGAATGTGATGAAATATCATGGCCATGACGTTTACATCTTGTTACTTCAAAAAGTAATATTCTATGATAACATGAAAACACCTATATGACAAATATTTTCCACTCAAGTTTAATTTTTCTAATTCTAGCTCACTTTTTTGAAAGCCTCGGATTACAAAAGGTTTGTTGAAATCCATAGATTATGAGAATAAGTCATATAAATTAAGTATGAAGAACCGAAGACCTGAATATTTTGATAAGAAATGCAAAGATTAAGTTACAAACATGATAACAAATTCAAAATCTACTATACTAATAAGTTCCCCTTATTTCAATGTGATGTGAAGACAATAATATTATGGTTGTGTATAAATGATATACTTGGAAATAAATACAGCTCATTACCTCAATAATACTATAATCATATATCTTGATAACAAAAAAATCTTTCTCTAAACGAGACATTGTGCAACAGTTAATTTCATATTTTGTTAATCTTAGGGCAAAATAGTAGACCCAATTGATATCTTTATCTATCCAAAGTTCAAAGGCAAGCAATCCTCACGATATTTCGCCAGGAATTATTAAAAAAATGTATTAATTATTTTGTTGAACCTCTCTGCTATATCTATGATTTATATTTGCATACATGTGTTGTACATGATGTTAAAATACCCAAAATTGTTCTTTATGTCTAAAAGAGATAACAGAGAATATGTTGACAATAAAAATAGACCAGTTGCAATTCTTTCTATTTTGCAAAAGTCTTGGAAAGACAAACGCCTCTCTACTTGTCGTTAAACACAAAAAAGCACACCCATACCCGAACAAGCTGGATTTCGAAAATATTGATCTCTCTCTTTTTTCTTTTTTCCCCGTGTAATATCTTTCTCAGTCATATTTTGCAGAAAATTGATGATGGTAATAATTGTTGTGTAGTATTTATGGATTTGCCAAAGGCATCTAAAAGATGGACCACAAGATTCTGCTAAAAAATTTGTATTTATATGGAGTGAGACATTTAAATTATTGCAATGAAATATAGGGAAATAACAATGCACTAATAAGCTTGCTATTCTTATTGATTAATTATTTATTTTGTTTTTATCCTGCACTGTAGGCCTGTTCAGGTTTGTAAAACTGCCTTCAAAAGGTGCCTTTGCAGTAATAACAAACATCATTCTACATGAAAATACCAAATACAATTATACGTAACATTGTACACTATATACAAACATCGAGAGTGGATTAATGATAAATAAGTGTATATATTGTAACAAAATGATATCTATTTTGTGTAGTGTGTAGTGCATGTTAGTTGGAATTTGTGCGAAACCATTGTTAGAGCGAAATTTGTTCATAGAAATTCAGTAACACAATGTAGTCGTGGTTACTTTGTGCTGATTTATACATGTAACAAGCTATGCATTCTAAAAGAGTGTTTGAATTGTTCCTTTAAGTTAGTCTTCTGTATTGATGATTATTTGTCAATTAGTGGTTTTTGTGGAGATTCAGATAGTGATAAAAAGTATGGATGATAAGTGCAGCGATAATTCCTACAGTTAGCTCAAAGTTGTGTTACAGAGGTTTGATACATACATTTAGCATTGAGTGTGTATACGTGTGTATACAGGTTGGCCATATGACACATTTTAGACATTTAACGTTGATTAATTAGTAAACCTGATCAGTTATGGGACTGAATATGGTGTTGATGTTTGATTTAAATAATTTCAATCAAACTGTGAAGAATTTAAAGGGATAGATTAACTCTGTGTAAGAATAAAGAAAGAGTAAAGGAAATTTTGGGGGAAGTTGATAACCATGCCTATAATAATTCCACACAGGTACTATTAGCAGCCTCATACTGTAACAGGAGAGGGTTGTGTGCATGAAACAATTCTTGCACTAAACTCTGCTCATACACTCTGACCAAAGAGGAGGAGGATTGAGACTAAACATGTGTGTTGTACTCGATAAGATGTTCCAAATGAGAGCATGTACGCACTATACCTGTAAATAAACAAGTTGGTGTTCCGGTACATCGCCTCTGAAGTTGTGATGCATTCGTGTTCAATATGAAATAAGTATTGGTTGGAATGAATGCTGGTGAGACTAGGATGGCATCCAGTGGTTCTGGAGCAGAAGACAACTCGTCCAGCAGCCTTTGCGAGCATTCTCGAGCGGGCTTTGCTGCACCGTGGGATAACTGAGTATTCAGAACAGACGTCGGAGAACGAAGTTCAGAACTTTGGAAGGAACAAGTACGTCCAACGTACTTCCAGAACTGACGTCGGAGAACGAAGTACAGTACTTTGGAAATGAAAAGTACAAACGACGTACTTCCAGGGCGAACGTCGGAGGACGACGTACTCTAGAAACGACGTCGGGAGTGAGAGTGAAAATTTACTGGTCAGTGTGTTGGGTGAATTAGATGTGAGAAGTGAGAATGTGCCTTTGAATCAGATAGTGTGAAGTGCAAGGTGTAGACTGGTGACGTACAAGTGGTGGGAAACTTAAGGTTTTATCCTCTTCATAGAGTGATCGTATATTTCGATCAAACGGACAGTCGGCTCGGTCTGCATAAGTGCCAAGGCCCCGTTGTTCGCTACAATATATATATATATATATATATATATATATATCTGTTATAAATCGGCTGAATTGATATGTAAAGCTTTGTACCGTTTTTTTTTAAATCCATAAAGGGATGTGCATAATTATTGTGAACATTAACAGGGAGTGCATTAAACAAACTGGCTTCGACATATGCAAACGAATTTCTTTTATATTTTGTCCTTGGGCAGGGAAATTGAAGGGGGCATTTCAAAGAATAACGTGCCTTATAATTTACAATTCGTTTACATATTAGTAATTCTATATATGTCGTTATTAGATTATTTTATATTTTAAACGTTAAAATCAAGAACACAATATTGATGTTTTATACGTTGCTCGACCAATTGCCATTTCAGCGTTAGTATTAAGAAAGTTTGAGATGTATAATAATCTTTATTCACAATCATCCTGGCATATTCATATTTGAAAACACTTTTTGTATCTTATTTCTATGGATTTTTTGCCCAGCTTCCCCAAGATATACTACAATAATCAGTATAAGGTAAAATCATAGCAAAATACAGATTCTTCATGAACTTGAATGTCAGCAAAATAATGTTTAATCTACCGTATACAACCTATTGACTGAGATATTTTACTAACAATAGTGGAAACATGACTGTACACACCATGTCAAACCGGAGTCGAGCATATTACCCAAATATTTGGTCTTCTTTACATGTTCTAACTGAAGTTGCTGCATTTTGTTAACAAACATCATTCTCCGATTTGTTCTTATTTCCCAAAGCAATGATTTTCGTCTTTTGTTTGTGTAGATACATATTATTCAGGTCTAACCATTTTCATATTGTAACAAAGTCATCTTGCAAATTTGTCTGTACCTCCTTAATTATCTTACCATGATTAGAAATGGCTGTATCATCAGCATTTAGCGATATCTTAGAATTGAAATGAAAATTTACACTACCAACCCCCCCCCCCAAACATTACGTTTGATAAGTAATACATTTTTTTGTAGCCCTATATAGTCAATCACTGTTTATATTACTTATAAACATGTTATCATAAAGACATGCTCCCTTCCGTATTATTTTCTAAATAAACTCTCATTTTCACATATTGTCTCCTACTCGTTCGGGTTCGGATTCGGATTAATTTACGGATTTCTTTAACTAATTTAACTGTAGGATCCCACTCTATTAGGTTTACTGGTGTAAGAGAATGGAATTCAAAAAGTGTTGTCTCTAAATGCATCATAACCTTTTAAGATTCAAGTGCTAATCGATCTACTCTTTCGATGAAATAATCAACCATGCCCGAGTGGATATGTTTCTCTCTCTCTCTCTCTCTGTCCATTCCTTTATCCTTATGTACTGCATGATTGTGTTTGTGTGTTTGTCTGTGTGTGTGTGTTTATGTGTGTGTGTTTATGATTATTATATGTGTTTGTGCGATTGTGTTGACTATATTTATTTGACTTCACATAGATTTTATTTTTGATATACATTATAGGCCTAAATGCTGCGGTTGTAAAGTTCAGTTGTATTTTCACCTGTGGACAACATAATAAAAGCACGAGATACTTTCAAGGCTGCCTGGCTGTTATTGTAAACGCCAATGTGATTTATTTTTGTGTTTTATTTTGCCGAATGAATGGCCTCGGTGGCCGATGATGATCTATTTTCGACAATCCCACTTAGGAGTAACAGTGAAGGTTATGTATATATATATCTATCTATCTATATATACATATATATATATATATATATATATTTATATTTATATATATATGCATACATACAGGGCTCGACATAAGAAGCGGCCTGCTTTTCAGCAGTCTCATCCATTTCCAACAATTTTAATGTTTAATTCGGTGTAAACAAAAAAGGCCACAGGACCTACATTTTCAGTTCACAGTGTTTTTCTTTGTTACGACATAGTACTGATTTCTGTGATACCATGTGCACGTGCATGATTTGTGTTGTTGGATATGAAATGAAATCAAATGAATAAGGGCCACTGAAGATTGATGTCGGACCACCAAATTTCTAAAAGGTTGTCTTTTGGTTGTCTGATCGGACCACAAAGATTCAAAATGGATATATATATATATATATATATATATACCATGAACAAATAAACTGGTAATGCATTTTCGAATAAACTCATTCTTTATTGGCAAAAATGCATTACCAGTTTATTTCTTCATTTCTTCGTGGAGCCAATACGTGAATTCTAAACATATATATATATATTGTAGCGAACAACGGGGCCTTGGCACTTATGCAGACCGAGCCGACCGTCCGTTTGATCGAAATATACGATCACTCTATGAAGAGGATAAAACCTTAAGTTTCCCACCACTTGTACGTCACCAGTCTACACCTTGCACTTCACACTATCTGATTCAAAGGCACATTCTCACTTCTCACATCTAATTCACCCAACACACTGATCAGTGAATTTTCACTCTCACTCCCGACGTCGTTTCTAGAGTACGTCGTCCTCCGACGTTCGCCCTGGAAGTACGTCGTTTGTACTTTTCATTTCCAAAGTACTGTACTTCGTTCTCCGACGTCAGTTCTGGAAGTACGTCGGACGTACTTGTTCCTTCCAAAGTTCTGAATTTCGTTCTCCGACATCTGTTCTGGAAGTACGTCGGACGTACTTGTTCCTTCCAAAGTTCTGAACTTCGTTCTCCGACGTCTGTTCTGGATACTCAGTTATCCCACGGTGCAGCAAAGCCCGCTCGAGAATGCTCGCAAAGGCTGCTGGACGAGTTGTCTTCTGCTGCAGAACCACCGGATGCCATCCTAGTCCCACCAGCATTCATTCCAACCAGTACTTATGTTATACTGAACACGAATGCATCACAATTTCAGAGGCGATGTACCGGAACACCAACTTGTTTATTTACAGGTATAGTGTGTACATACTCACGTTCACAACTCGTACCGAGCACAAGACAGAAAGAAAGACAATGCTATCCAGAGGATCAGCCTCTCTTCTTCACTGCCGAGCACTGAGAATATGAGCATAGTAGCGTGCAAGTGTAACACCAGCACAAGGGTTTTCTATACGAATAATGAGGTAGCTAATAGTACCTGTGCTGCATTATTATAGGCATGGTTATCAATTTCCCCTAAAATTTCCTTTATTCTTTCTTTATTTTACACAGAGTTAAGCTATTCCTTTAAACTCTTCACAGTTTGATTGAAATCATTTAAATCAAACATCAACACCATATTCAGTCCCATAACTGATCATGTTTACTAATTAATCGACTTTAATTGTCTAAAATGTGTCATATGGCCAACCTGTATACACACGTATACACACACAATGCTAAATGTATGTATCAAACCTCTGTAACACAACTTTGAACTAACTGTAGGAATTATCGCTGCACTTGTCATCCATACTTTTTATCACTATCTGAATCTCCACAAAAACCACTAATTGACAAATAATCATCAATACAGAAGACTGACTTAAAGGAACAATTCAAACACTCTTTTAGAATGCATAGCTTGTTACATGTATAAATCAGCACAAAGTAACCACGACTACATTGTGTTACTGAATTTCTATGAACAAATTTCGCTCTAACAATGGTTTTGCATAAATTCCAAATAAAATGCACTACACACTACACAAAATAAATATCATTTTGTTACACAACTCCCCCCTCTAATAAGCTTGGTCCCCAAGCTTAACAAATCAAGCTTAATTTATCTTTTGCATAATACAAGTTCAACAAACACTCTTCTCGAGACTTCTGATCGATTAAACCAAACTACAAAGAACACTTGAAACATATTTGAAACAAATCAAAGAAACTTAAACTAAAGTGAACTGGCAAGAGCAAACAAAACAAAGAAAATACGCAGTGAGGAATGAATGTCTTTCACAGAGTCCGTTTTAGTGTCCATTCAACCTATCATTTATAGTCCATGTTCACTACACTCTAATTCACTCCATCGCCACTCGTTTCATCTCCTCTGTGACAATCTCGATGTATTCCCCAATGTTGCTGATGTATCGTTCCGTGCGTCGGATGACAACGACGTTGTTGGGAATTACGAATTCCTTCATGTTGTCTTCAAGCACCGTGGATGTAGACGTCGACATCCCCCTCACCCGATTGACTGCTTCCCTGACTCTGTGCCTGCCGTCCAGCACAGTCTGGGTTCCTGCGTCGCAGACTTCCGGTGAGGGACTCTTTCTTCCTGACGAGGTGGACTCGGCTGGTGAAGCCTCCCGATAGATACTCCTTGCTGGCGATGCAGCCCTCTCTGCAGATGCCTCAGGGGACGGAGACCTTCCACCTGTAGAGGCCGTTTTCGCTGGTGAAGCCGCTCGAGAGGGCGTCTTCCCTCCAGATGACACCGACAACGGGGATGCTTCTCGTGGCGGTCTCGGTTCCTCACGAACTGGGCTTGAAGGTGGCACTTCTGCGGGAACGCTGTCCGGGGGGTTGCTGCTGTCTTCTCGCCGACGTGACGCTGGAGGTGAGGGACTACGTTGGAGAGGAAGGCGTGTCCGCCTCGGGGGTGACCGACTCCGTCGCGAATTATGCTGTCCACCCCTAGACGAAGAGCTTCGTCGGGTAGACCCCTTCCGCTCAGGTGACCATCTTCCCGTGGGTGTCCGCTGTCTCGGAGTCGTGATGGGCGTTCGACTGTACCTCCTCTCCGCAGGACCAGATGGAGTGGCATGCGTGGCTTCATGCCGCCTCATGTCCCCTTTTCGTACACACCGGTAGTCACACCGGCGGCATCTCAATTTTTCCACATGTCTTTCCCTGTGGTGACGGGTCAGTTGATTTAGCTTTTCAAACAGGACTCCACACTCTCCGCAGGAGAACTGGCCGGTAGCCCTTCTTTCGCGGTCTCCCATCACTCTGTGGCGAAATCAATGTAGTCATTTTTGTCAATACTTTATTACATAGGATTTTCTGCACACCTTTATATTACTTATTTTGTCTAATTCTCACACACACGCAGTTCATGAGTTCATATCAGAAAACCAGACGATTCTATTTACAATTTGTGGGTTTGTAACTAATGATAGCTCGGTGGCTTTCTCTTTCGGAGTGGGTACCGTCGACCAACGTGTGTGTCAGAAGCCTGGCTTGATTGGAGATCTCTCTCTGTTGTTTCAGGAACATTCTCTTCCTCCTGATCGGAGTCACTGCCGGGGGACGATTCTTCCTCCGCTTGTCCTTCACTTCGCACTGCAGGCTCAGGGACCTCCTCGGTTTCTTTGCTCGTTTCGTTGCTGGGGTTCTCGGGTTCTTCCTCCGGTCTAGGAGTCTCCACTTCTCCAGCTTCCTCCATGTCCGGTCTTTGAAACGTCCAGGTAGGCCTATCCAGGCCCTCGTACTTCTTCATTCTGTCCGCGTGTACAACGATCGGTCGAGACCTTGGAGTAAGCTGTAGCCTAAAGTTCACGTCTGACATCTTTGTGACGATGAGATATGGGCCCAGCCACTTGGGTTGGAGTTTTGGGGACACTCCTTTTTGTCGGGTGTGTTTGCGAAGCCAGACAAACCTTCCCTCTTGAAAATCCACAAGTGTAGATTTCTGATCGTATTGTTTCTTCTGTCGACGCCCAGATTCCTTCAGGTGGCGCCTTGCTCTTTCGTGTACAGCTCTCATTGTGTCTCTCAAATCAGCTGCGTAGTCCGTCGCTACATTGTCTGATTCGGGGTGTGGTGGCATACTCAAGTCAATTGGCAGGCTTACTTCCCGACCTAGCATGAGCATATTCGGTGTTTCTCCAGTTGACTCTTGTGGGGCATTCCTGTATGCAGCCGTGCAAAAGGGGAGTTTGTCATCCCAGTCTCGCTGTTTTGCCAGAGGATCGATCATCGTTGCTAGTGAATTCAACAGTGTGCGGTTAAACCTTTTTACCAATCCGTCCGACTTCGGATTGTACGCTGTTGTCCTGGTTTTCTCCATTCCCATCAAGCGGCACATCTCCTGAAACACTTCAGATTCAAAATTCCTGCCCTGATCGGAATGAATCTGATGGGGCACTCCAAATCGGCATAGGAACTCGGTGACCAGTTTTTCAGCGACAGTCTCTGCTTTTTCATTGGGTATGGCGTACGCCTCCATCCACTTGGTGAAATAGTCACCTATCACCATGATATACTTGTTTCCTCTGTATGACTCAGGCAAGGGACCTACAATGTCAATCGCAATCCTCTCCACTGGTGATCCACTGATTTGTTGTTGTAGGGGTGCCTTCGTTGCTCTTCCTGGAGGTTTCCGTCGGGCGCACTCATCACACTGTCGTATTGCTGAGCGAAAGTCTGCAGCCATCCCCACCCAGTAATATTTCAGTTTGGTTCGTCCCATGCACTTTGCGAGACCAAAATGTCCTGAAGTGTTGCTTGCGTGCATCTCCTTTACGACCGTCGAGACGGCGGCTCGAGGGAGTATGAGCAGTCGTTTCATCACTGTGCCATCGTCAGATTCCCAGCGTCGATATAGGAGTCCATCATGAACTTCTAACATATCCCAATGCTGAAGCATTTGTTTGGCTGCTGGCGTCCATGAAGATGTCTGCTCCTTTTTTGGTTTGCTTCCCTCCCTCTTGGCATCCAGGAGGGGTCGTACATCAGCGTCATTCTCTTGCATCTGTTTCATTTTCTCGGTTGCTGTCACATCCTCCAGTAGAAGAGTTCTTGTTGCTTCTTCGCTGAGTTGATCATCTGACCTCCCACACTGCTTGCAAGGTCGGCGAGACAACCCGTCAGCGTTTCCATGACTTCTCCCAGGACGATGCAAGATGCGGTAATCGTACTCTGAGATGACTTCCAGCCATCTCGCCAACTGTCCCCTTGGTTCCTTGAACGAAGTTAGCCAGCGCAGAGATCCATGGTCAGTCCTGACTGTGACAGGCCTTCCGTACAGGTACTGTCGAAAATGCCTCAGGTACACCACTATTGCAAGAAGCTCTTTTCTCGTCACACAGTAGTTTTTCTCCGCCTTTCCCAAACTCTTGCTGGCATACGCAACAACTCTCTCCTGCCCATCTTGGACCTGTGACAGCACGGCTCCAATCGCATTGTTACTGGCATCGGTGTCCAGAATGAAGTCTCCTTCCGGTTGTGGATAGGCTAGGATCGGTGGGCTTGTGAGGTGATATTTCAATTCTTGAAATGCGATTTTGCATTCCTCAGTCCAGACAAATGGTCTGTTCTTCTCTGTTAATTGGTGTAGCGGTTTTGCTATTTCTGCGAAACCCTTCACAAAGCGCCTGTAGTATGATGCCAGGCCCAAGAAGCTGCGAACATCCGACACGCTGGTAGGTGTTGGCCAACTTCTGACAGCATCAATTTTCTCCGGGTCAGTGCTGACCCCTTTGTCCGACACGATGTGGCCCAAGAAGTTGACGCTTGTCTTGAACAAGTGACACTTGGAGGGTTTAAGCTTTAAGCTGGCTTCCCTCAGTCTTTGGAACACCAACCGAAGTCTCTCCACTTCTTCCTTCACTGTCCTGCCATACACTATGACGTCGTCAAGGTAGATAAGCAGCACTTCCCACTTCAATCCTGCTACCACTCTGTCCATCAACCTCTCAAACGTGGCAGGCGCATTGGTCAGCCCAAAGGGCATGACGTTCCAGGTGTACAGACCGCCATTCGCATAAAACGCCGTCTTCTGCTTTGCTTCATCGTCGAGCTGAACTTGCCAGTATCCGCTGGCTAGGTCGAGGGTCGAGAACCATTTCGCCCCTGCCAAGGCATCGAGTGTGTCATCTATTCTCGGCAAAGGATAAGCATCTTTGATAGTCTGTACATTCAGTTGACGATAGTCCACACAGAACCTTTGGCTGCCATCCTTCTTGGTTACCAAAACGACATTTGATGCCCATGGACTTGTAGTAGGCTCGATCAGCCTTTTCTCCAGAAGTTCTTTTACTTGCGTGTCGATCTCTTCCCGCTGACACGCTGGATATCGCCTCGGAGCCTGTTTGAACGGTCTATTCTCTCCCGTATCAATGCTATGCTCTACCAAGTCTGTGCGACCTATGTCCATCGGGCCTGTGGAGAAGACGTCACTGAACTCACACAGCAATTGCTCTATTGCTTGATGGTGCTGGGCTGGCACCCCGTCCACGCTTCTTTTCAGCAAGTCTTGCAGATGATCAGGGACTTCATTTCCCTTGGCCGTCTCTTCACTTCCCTTGTGTATTGCCTCTTCTTCTAGAGGAGACAGAGTTGCCACTGCTGTTCCCCTATTAACCACTTTTGTTTGTAGCGTTGGATTGAACACTCGCACTGGGAGGACGTCCGCATCCACCGTGACAATTGCTCTGCCCACAATGAGACCTTTGCTAGATATCTCCACTGTCTCGTAGAGTGGTTCTACCAGTCCTGTCCTGAAGACTGTTTCCGGTTGTTTAACCGCTCCGGGAAGAATAACTTCGTGACCCGCAGGCACTCTCGTCGTCTCCGAAGCCACCACTCTGTAACAAAATGCTCGCCCATGCTGGTCTCTGCATGGGATATTCCCACGAGGAGTTCGTAACTCTAGTTTACGACAGTCAAGTACGGCGTTCGTCTTGATGAAGAAGTCAAGACCTAGAATTCCGTCATTCTGTAGGTCCGCCACAGTTGCCTCTGTAACGAACTGAGTGTTTCCTACCTCTATATCCATTGTTGCTTTTCCAGCAATCTTCAGTGGGGAGCCATCCGCCTGTTGAACAACCTCTGTAGAAGTACGAAGAGAGGGTTTCTTCGCCTCCATGATCATACTGAACGCTCTCTCTGAGATGAGAGTGTTAGATGAGCCCGTGTCGAGAAGAAACGCGATGGACTGACCATTAGCCTTCCCTTCTACAAATAGTCCATGTCGTCTCGCATCTTGTGACGTTCTTGCACTTTCTCCTTCTGTTTTGTCTTCAGACTGTTTCACCTCATTCTTCTTCTCATTCGTTTTGTCGATCTCATCTCTCTGTTCAGCTAGCATGCGAGTGGTTTCTCCCTGAGATTGTTCCGTCGCGGCCCGCGAAGAATCTGATGCCTCCTTGAGATGTGGGCAATCTCTCTTCAGATGTCCACTTTCATTGCAGTTGTAACATCGTCGAGTTTCACTTGTATTTGAAGAGAGCGGCTTTGGCTGTGGACAATTCTTCGCAACGTGGCCTTCTCTTCCACACGTGTGACACTTGATGTTTGGCCTACTTGGCTTATTCATACGTTCTTGCGCTTGCCTGGTAATTTGCTGGATGCGCTGTTCTGTTTTGGCAATCAAATTTTCGAGCAGTTTCTCAACTTTGTCGTGAGTCGGTGCTGCAACATTTCCTTGCGTCTCCTCCAGTGCTGCGCGACTATAACCAGACGTTTTCTGGTCCCTTCGCCCACCTTCCATCTTGAGGAACGCCTCCACATTCAGTGCTGCCTCCACCGCCGCGTCGAGAGTACGAGGCTGCGCTCGAAATAGACCCTCTCTGATTCTTGGATCCAGAATGGCATCCATAAAATGCCCCCTCGCAAGTCTATCATGGCCGTCCTGATCAAAGTCAGGGTACGCAAGTGCTGTTAAGTCGCGGATGTGTTGCCCTAGCTCTTGCAGAGTTTCCTTTGGGCCCCGGCGTCGATGCCGCAACTCGGCCAAGAACACGTCTGCCTTACCGCCTGGACCATACCGCTTATTCATTCGGTCAACCAATTCATGGTAAGTTAAGCGGCGTCCCGTCTGTTGTGACAACAACTTTACGGCTGGACCTCGTAGACTTGCTGCCAAATATTCCGTGGCTTCCTCCTCCGACCACTTGTTAATTCTGCAACATGCTTCAAAATGGCAGAGATAGTCTGATACTGGAGTTCTTCCATCAAACCTATCGGGAGTCATCTTAGGTTTCGACAAACTTCTTGTGTCAAACGTCGAGCCAGGGTATGCCAATGTTTCTCTGTTGAATGCCGGCTGTGAAAACGGAGCTTGTCGTCCAGATAAGCCTCCCGCTTCTTCTGGCAATCGCTGTCCTCTGGACTGGTCATAACCAACTTGACTGTCAAACTGCCCCATAGGTGAAGAGTGCAATGGTGACATCTCCGGTGCACGTACTTGTGAACTTCTTGATTCTGCTTTTGGCTGCATCGACGTTCGCAGATCTGCCATCATCTGGTCGATTTCAGCCAAACTATTCTCCAACCGCTGCATTACATCCCGCGGCGTTGGACGTTGAATTTCAGAATCCATTTTGACTTTCTCCGAGTCAAAACTTTCTTACTAAATCCTCTTCCAGAGTATCCCACTCCTGACACCAATTTGTAGCGAACAACGGGGCCTTGGCACTTATGCAGACCGAGCCGACCGTCCGTTTGATCGAAATATACGATCACTCTATGAAGAGGATAAAACCTTAAGTTTCCCACCACTTGTACGTCACCAGTCTACACCTTGCACTTCACACTATCTGATTCAAAGGCACATTCTCACTTCTCACATCTAATTCACCCAACACACTGATCAGTGAATTTTCACTCTCACTCCCGACGTCGTTTCTAGAGTACGTCGTCCTCCGACGTTCGCCCTGGAAGTACGTCGTTTGTACTTTTCATTTCCAAAGTACTGTACTTCGTTCTCCGACGTCAGTTCTGGAAGTACGTCGGACGTACTTGTTCCTTCCAAAGTTCTGAATTTCGTTCTCCGACATCTGTTCTGGAAGTACGTCGGACGTACTTGTTCCTTCCAAAGTTCTGAACTTCGTTCTCCGACGTCTGTTCTGGATACTCAGTTATCCCACGGTGCAGCAAAGCCCGCTCGAGAATGCTCGCAAAGGCTGCTGGACGAGTTGTTTTCTGCTGCAGAACCACCGGATGCCATCCTAGTCCCACCAGCATTCATTCCAACCAGTACTTATGTTATACTGAACACGAATGCATCACAATTTCAGAGGCGATGTACCGGAACACCAACTTGTTTATTTACAGGTATAGTGTGTACATACTCACGTTCACAACTCGTACCGAGCACAAGACAGAAAGAAAGACAATGCTATCCAGAGGATCAGCCTCTCTTCTTCACTGCCGAGCACTGAGAATATGAGCATAGTAGCGTGCAAGTGTAACACCAGCACAAGGGTTTTCTATACGAATAATGAGGTAGCTAATAGTACCTGTGCTGCATTATTATAGGCATGGTTATCAATTTCCCCTAAAATTTCCTTTATTCTTTCTTTATTTTACACAGAGTTAAGCTATTCCTTTAAACTCTTCACAGTTTGATTGAAATCATTTAAATCAAACATCAACACCATATTCAGTCCCATAACTGATCATGTTTACTAATTAATCGACTTTAATTGTCTAAAATGTGTCATATGGCCAACCTGTATACACACGTATACACACACAATGCTAAATGTATGTATCAAACCTCTGTAACACAACTTTGAACTAACTGTAGGAATTATCGCTGCACTTGTCATCCATACTTTTTATCACTATCTGAATCTCCACAAAAACCACTAATTGACAAATAATCATCAATACAGAAGACTGACTTAAAGGAACAATTCAAACACTCTTTTAGAATGCATAGCTTGTTACATGTATAAATCAGCACAAAGTAACCACGACTACATTGTGTTACTGAATTTCTATGAACAAATTTCGCTCTAACAATGGTTTAGCATAAATTCCAAATAAAATGCACTACACACTACACAAAATAAATATCATTTTGTTACAATATATTAAGAGAGAGAGAGAGTAAGTAGTCCACGTGCTGATGCAATTATATCAGAAATAGAACAAACTCAAGTTCATGCTGTCATTACCAACAGTTTATTTTGAGTGCCAAAATGAATTGTTGGTAATGACAGCATGATCTCGTGTTCTGTTATATATGAATATATATATATATATATATATATATATATATATATACAGAGAACAGAGAGAGAGAGAGGTGCATAGTTATGTGAAGGTGGATGGGGATTAGAGAGCAATTTATTGTTGATTTTTATTTTCTTTGATAAGGAAATCTTGCAAATGATGAAAATTTTATTGAAGTAAAGATAAAAAATGACGGGAAACGAAGAACAAAATTGAAACAAAAATGAAAAATATGAAATAAGTGAATGAAATATCTACAAAATAATCTAAAGACACATTATGGACACCCTATACCATTTTACTCAAATGTGAATACCCAGTTTCAAGCACTGTTCTAATTACTATTCTTACTGATATCATTTCATATCCTCATAGGCCCGAATTCACGAAGGTGGTAGAAATGAAACCATGGTTTAAACCATGGACAAAAACCATGAAGCGCCAAGTGTCGCATTTAACATTTCGTCCACGAAATGATAATTTTGTTAACGAAACGGTCATTTTGTTGACGAAATGACCAATTTCGTAACGAAATATTCCGTGCGACACTTGGCGCTCCATGGTTTTTGTCCATGGTTTAAACCATGGTTTCTTTTGTACCACCTTCGTGAATTCGGGCCATATTGTTTATATGAATCTTTCATAATGATGATTGATACATATCCTTCTCTTTTGAAAACAAAAAAGATACATCTATTCAGATGTGAAGGAAGTTTAAGTTTTGCCTTATTCAAAATATTCTAAACACGTAAATAAAACACATTCGATGTTGAATATGTTTCAAAGGACTTTTATTATTCTCAAAGAACTGTTGATACATGATTTTTTTCAATTCGTTGCACGTCATGACTTTTGCTGCTTTCAAATCCATGTTATTACCTCTGTGTCTTAATTAGCAACACTGCTTCCAGTAGCTTTTCTCTTTATCGCATTTATGTTTATTTTACACAAACAGACGAATGTATAATTACACAATATTTCTAAGACCAATAGCAATAGAAAACGAATTTTTGCTGACGTAAGTTCCACGGATAAAGAAGGAAACAATGTCTGTAGGAAGAGAAATCCCGAGAGCCCACGAATTTGTCTCCAGGAGACAATGGCAGTGCATAATTATCTACGTGTCTGGCTAAAAATAAGATGCTTTAGCAACAGTAAAAGACGAAGTAAATAAAAAGCATAACTGTAACCCCGCATGAGAGAGTGTTACAGAGGGTGTAACATCTACAGAAATTGTAATACATTGTAGTAGTAGTAGCAGTAGTAGAAGGAGGAGGAGGAGGAGGAGGAGGAGGAGGAGGAAGAGAAGGAGGAGGAGGAGGAGAAGGAGGAGGAGGAGGAGAAGGAGGAGGAGGAGAAGGAGGAGGAGGAGAAGGAGGAGGAGGAGGAGGAGGAGGAGAAGGAGGAGGAGAAGGAGAAGGAGGAGAAGGAGGAGGGGAGGAGGAAGAGGAGAAGGAGAAGGAGGAGGAGGAGAAGGAGGAGGAGAAGGAGGAGGAGGAGAAGGAGGAGGAGAAGGAGAAGGAGGAGAAGGAGGAGGGGAGGAGGAAGAGGAGGAGGAGGAGGAGGAGGAGGAGGGGAGGAGGAAGAGGAGGAGGAGGAGGAGTGATATAGCAGTAGGAGTAGAGGCAGAAGAAACAGCTGCTCAGCATTTTTGATAAATCATTAGAGTCATTAAGGATAGCAACTACAAGAGCGTTAATGATGTTGATAACGATGGTAACGATAATGATAACAATAATAATAATAACAATGATAATGATAAATTTTGATGATAGCAATAATAATTATGATAATAATAATATAATCACAGAGTATGAGAATGAGAAATATTTCTCTATATCCAGTCACTTTTGTTGCTCATGCATATAAAGCCCACAAACATACATATGAATCATACCTAAACTTTTTATCTCTTAACACAGTGACGTATCTGTGATTATCTTTCAGTGTCCGAAACGTTGAATCAGTTGGCTCCTATTGTTAACCTCAACAATCGAATCATGCAGGTGGCGAGTTAAGCCCAAGAGGTCGAGGAAACTACTTGGCCTGATGAAGAGGCCCGATAAGCAGTCGTTATAAAAGTTAAATTCTCATTTTTATGCTAATTCTTGGTACGGCTTCACGCCTTTTCATTGTTCGCAAAGCGAGAATCTCGCAAAGCCGTCCAGAAATAGGCATTACCTCCCCCACCACCTCGCTGGTTGACAAACATACAGCGAAGTGTTCAGCGAAGATATGACGAGAAACGGTAATGATGCCCCGTAATGATGTTCGTTATCTAAGTCTTCCATTCTCATAGCGAGGAGATGGAGAAAGGGAAGAAGACTGTTTTACCATCCGCCACTTTTTCTTCCTGATTACACAACTCATATTATTGTTGAATGCCGTGAATGTCTCCCGTTCTCTTTGCGCACACACCCCCTGTCCCCTCCCTTTTTTTTTTCTTCCCGTCTCTATCATACCTCCGATAATCAGATTTCTACGTTGTCGTTTCTTTCGCATTATCTACAAAATTTTATTTGTCTACACTGTTCCTTGGACCGTATTACAGCAGCTACACGTCTGTGCCGAGAATCGGAAGATACGTTTTTACGGGACGCGGATTTGGATGGACGTTCGTCAGCCAGTCTTGGTTTCCTACCGTTATTAGATCAAGACTAACATGTTTATTTGAATTCAAATTTTCCTCGACAATGATCAGACTTCCCGTGATTTTCATTCTTTTTCTGGAGTGAGCAGAATAATGCAGAATACAGTGCGTCTCTACGTAAATCAACACGGGGAGGAGATGGATTGCGATGGCTTAATATTAATGACAAGCCGACGTGGCTAGTAAGCGAACATAGGAAAGCCTACTGGTAAACGAATCACATCGATCAAGCCATGGAGTCAACATCTTTGTGAGTCATTTGTCTTATATTTCATCCCTCTGACCATTACATCATTTTTAAACATGTATTCCTGCTGAGGTTTAAGACCCTTTCCTTCATTTAGAACGTTTTACATAATCCACAAAAATGGGAGATGGAGGGCATCAAAATGAGCGCTAGCTGTTGCAATTTGTGCTCTCACAAGAGACTGTGCGCGCGTGTGGTCGTTAGGCAACACGGAAAGTCCGCCAGTCTGTAGGCACGCTGCAGAAATTAGATGAACTGAAACGAAAGCAGCAACAATCGCAACGTGTAACAATTTCTCTTGCCACAAAGATCCGAGGATGGCATTTAAAACCAAATAAGCATCGTCAGAGAGTGACCGTTTAGAATTATAACCCAATCTGTCTTTTTGTTTAGAAAACAGACGATGCTTGGTTTTTATAGCCTATGATTGCCCACGGTCTTTTTCAGTCGACTTCAAGATGGACACATTTAATTTATTCACTATAAGATGTTGCACTCTGGCACGGAGACATATTGTTATTGCATGTTTTGAGAGATAAAATCTGCGTCAATCTGTAACTTATCTCCTATATGGCGACTTCGCCTTACCACCCCATTTCGTCCAAATTTGGAGCCCCAACAATGGCATAACTTCTTTAGTCCGGATTTTAGGACACTTTATCTTATGCATGACTTGTGCTATGATTTTCCTTTATTTCTAATCATGACATGATATCGATTTAGTCTCATAATAATAAGGTAATACTCATTTGATATTCTGCACACACTGCTGTATTGACAAGACAGAAAATTATATTTTATGCCTTTCTTTACGATTAGGCTGTTTCTTTTATTTTGTTATGATGTGCGGATTTCCTTCAAAGATGAATATCCTAGATATAATAGATGCATACCATTAATGACAAATTAGAGATTGAAAGAAACCTTGAAATATGAAAGCCTGTGGAGAAATTTAATTGGGGCCTAGACACTGCACTGCACCGCACGCCCTTCGCACAATTACTTCCCACTCAGTGAGTGGCAAGATTTTCTTTATGTATTTCTTCTTTGTGCCCTTTGCACAATTACCCCCCACTCAGTGAGTGGCAAGATTTTCCTTATGTATCTCTTTACCTGGGGCCATCTTCCTCGTCAAGCTTAGCTTATGATGATGGTCCCCTGCATTTCATTTTTATCATCTCCTATTGCTTCCTTTCATATATGATATTCGTTCTTGAATAAAAAAAAAAAAAATGTATGTAAGATCCAAACGATACGAATATTAGCTGTGTAAATGACTATGTAAGTATTTTGTTGATTTGTGGATTTGTATTGATTTTGAAATGCAGAAATAAAAACTGAACTGAACTGAACTGAACTGAACACCTGTGGAGTATAATTGCACAAGCAGAATGAAGTTACACGTGTGCTAACTCATACAACTTGACAGAATGAACGCTGGGCCTTAACAACTTTTATATTAGCAGTGGCAACAAATAAGTCAGAATGACGATTAAAGGAGACTTCCAGATGATTTTCAGACTTAAGCATTTGAACATCTATGAATGATCATACTGATTACATAGTTTTAGAATTTATAGTGATTGCTGTGAGGCATGAGAACGTTTTCAAAATTCATTAAAAAAAATCACGATGAACGAGGATAATGAAATAGCAGCTTCACATAAGAATGCATGATTTGATGCTCAAGGAAGCAGAACAAATGAAGAAAACATGCATAAATTCTGCACAGGTAAAGTTGTGAAGCAAGTTTTAGTGTTAAGGTCATGGATTACATTGCTATAGTACTGTAATTTATTGATCTCCTATGTGATCATCTTGGTTCAGTATAATTTGTTTTGGGGGTTTTCAGAAAATTGGGTTATCTGCTACACCCGACCACAATAAATTCCACAAATCTATACATTGCACTATCAACTTATGTACTGCATGATATAGAATTTATGAAAATCGTCTGGAATATCTCTATAAGAGGTAAAACATGATAAACCTCGTGATTACCATGGTGGTAATACCGCCCTCATAGTGCCCCTCAAGTCAGGAGCCAGTCACACTGACCAATGACCTCACTTGAGCCTGCTGAACCTTCATTGCTTCATTGCTTCATGTTTATTTGTTGTTTTTGTTGTTGTTTTGAAATGTGCATTCTAATGACAGTCAGAAAAAAAAAAGAACAAAAACTTGAGAAACCTCCAGCTTGGCTTTTGAAAGGGATCAAGTGTTCACCATGGCATTCCTTTACCATCCTCCTATCATTTCAGTCATTCATCATAATGATCATTTTAAGACATATTTATCGTTTGTGTGTGTGTAGTCATTTAGTGTCATTCGTTCGGAAGAAACCGATGCCTCCAAAAGGATCAAATAAAAACACGTAAATTTCTGTAAAAGAAATCATTTATTTTGATGTTTCTATAATGAAGGAACCTTGCAGAGGAGTACTGGACGGTTAACTGCGAGAAACGGATTTCTCCGAAGAAGCATAGTTTGCGAAGGAAGTGCACCCCTGTGAATTGGGCGGAGATTGATGTCACTATGCACAATCAGAGTGTTTTAATCCAGGCAAAATCTGTGCCGAATGTTGTCAAATGTTTCCTAAGTTGCCGAATGCTGCCGAATATTGCCGAGTGTTGCAAAGCGCCTAAACTATAAATGCCTTAACGCGGTGTAGGTGCAAGTGTTCGATGCCCGAGCGGAATGGTACATTGTACTTTAGAATCAGTAATATGACGTATAATGATACGTTGGCCACATTCCAAGGATCTGAAGAGATCAGCACGCCATCTATTGAAGAGAAAGAGGCAAGTGCGAACCTAGAAAGTCATGGAAACACCAGTGAGAAACATAATAAACAATAATCATTATTCAAAACTACTTCAAGCGTTACCACTCTGAACGTATACGGATATTCACATAGCGACGGAGATAACTCTATAGATCATAAAACTGAAAAAAAAAATCCCGCACGACTCATACGCAAATAACTTTGAAAGTTAGAATCGGAGACTCCTATTAGAATGGATTACATCAAAGAGCTTTGTGAATAATATATGGAATGAACAATGGTTTATTGCCTCGTACGCTCTTTGTCATTGTGGCTACAGACGACAATCGCGTTATTGTAAAACAAATTAAGTGAGCAGATAAACCATCCATGTGTAGCCGAGGTTAAGGATACACGCCAGAAAGAACTCTACCTACCTGAGATTTTTTATGACCGCAGACTAATATTTAGTCTAATATCGTTTCTCCATAATGTAGGCCCTACAAATATTGCTAATTTATGCAAACATATAGGATTCATCTTCACTTAAACTGTTTGGGAATAATACAAAGAGATGTTTTAAAATCTCCCCCTCCCCAAATCGAAAATGAAAAGAATTTACAGGATTTGTGAGAAAAACAAAACATTTATCATTAATTCGAGTTCCTTAACACTTTCATCCGTAAAGTAAACCTTCATTCAGGTTTTATGCCAGTGAGAATCAGATGGAATGTGTCACGAATGACATCAGACAATTTATTTTTCTTACTGTCATCAGAGTTTACGAAAGTCTCTTTCTAAGAATGGAATGGATTGGCAGATATTACGATATTTTCCCAATACAGTTTGTACTGCTGTTTAAGACTGTTATTATCAAGGTTATGGATAAAGAAAGAAGATATTCTGCAATCCTTCTTAGCTTCAAATTTCCTTGTATTTATTTGATATTGTCGTACCTTATAAGCAACTTGCAGGGATCCTCAGAATACTTTAGATACTCAAAAAGTTTGAATATTGCACAGATTCGTGCTAACAGTCAGGCTAACTAAAATCCTGATATCTTCTATGGCGTCCATGGTGGATAACTGCAAATGACCTTTGTATGAATGCACTTTTGTTGAGGTTTGTTCATCAGACATGATTGTCGGAGTCTCCATTATTACTCTTAAATTTATGTAGAAATAATTGAATAGCTTTCGCTGATGTCTCTTAACTACTGCAATGTCTACTTCTACTCTTCTTCACCATGACGATGATAAAAAATGAATGTGTAGGCTTACATGTCCCCAGTCTTTATCTTCAGTGAATGATTCTACAAGTCAAACAGAGAAAGATGGATCAGCATACATTGTTGTAGCTAAGCCCGCTGTCCTGGCGTGTTTCAGTGCCTGGATCACCTCCGTACTTATCTTCGGCGGATGCGGTGTTCCTTCCGCCTACCTGTGCCGTGGACGGGCGACGCTTCCGCGCGCCTTTGATAGCAGCTCGTACGCCCTTGACATGTGGCTTGTGGCACGGCCGCAGAAAAGCGATACACAGATACCGTTTGCCCTGTCATCTGCTCGCACACAGATTTCACCGAACTGCCGCCGACTGCCACCTGCGGCTCGACGCTGGTGGCGCCAACAGGAGTGAAGCTACTGATCTCTTTTGTCGCTATAGTTACATAGAGATGAGTTAGTGAGGCAAACCGCCAATTTTATGTAGGCCTATGATTAAGATCAAGATATTAGGCGAAAACACATTCTTTCTTTTCACAGATTGTTGAATATGGCATAAAAAACTTGGTCTTACCAAGGTCTGTGAAATTAGTATAAATCTATTGTTTCCCTGAATGTGATAGCCTTGACGCAAATAACGTATGGAATGAGCAGATAGGGATACTAATGATAAGTTACTGGCCTGCCAGAAAAGACTTGTATTAGATAAGTGTAGGAGTTTACCGGAGTGTCTGTACTCGGCTAATGCTTTACAGACTAGTTCACTAAGGTTTTCATGGATCCAAAGGGAGAATGTGTCACGTGTATGTGAAAAAGTATTTGTGCCTAACTAAATATATGCGCAAGGCATAAACAAACAATTTGCGTCGTTCTTATTCTAAGAGAAAGGTATCTGCCAACTTTAATATCCCATTATGGCTTGAGAATATTTATGCCATTATTTCATTACGGTGTTATGACATTTTGACTACTGCCCTTAATGAGGTTGTCTCTTAGCAACAACAAAACTCAACGAAGTGAAAGTTATTTCTCCTCAAACAGCCAATGTGTGATAAAGCTGAAAGAAAGACCAACAAGGCTTAAATCACACCGTTAATAAACCAGACGAAACTAGAATGACACCTGTTTGTATAACAAACTCACTGATGATCCGTCGGCTAACATAATTCATATAAACCTGATTAACATGTCTACAGAATATTACTCTCAATGCTAGTATGGAAAGTCAGTCTGATTCAAACTTATCAAACCATTACAGTCACAGCGGCGAGGAAAATCGACGAGAATAAAGATCATCAACTCGAAGTGGAATAAGATGGAAGGCCCTGGAAAGTAAAAATACAATTCATTGAGGATTATTGTGTCTGGGTACACATGACTATTTAATCCATGAAGCCATTATTAACGTTATGGATCAAGACCGCTAATTTTGGAGGTCGTTCGAGTTCGTATAGGCGGAGAGAGAAAGAGCTTCGACTATCTTCTGTGAACAAAGCGAGACACGAGATGAGAGAGAGATTCAAGATTCAGCCGAGTATGACAGCTCGATGAAGTTTAACAAAGCAAGCTTAATAGGGTTTAAAAAAGATGCAGTAGTCTCAAACGCAGCTGCACATTGCAATAAAACCACTATGGATCAGAGGCGTGCACGGGGACGTATCATTTTGGTTGAAACACATAGATAATTTTAACTCTAATTTTATGTCGATGTTTATGCCATTTATCTCTCTTCCTTGATGTCGAAAAA
Source organism: Diadema setosum (assembly GCA_033980235.1). Lineage (NCBI taxonomy): Eukaryota > Metazoa > Echinodermata > Echinoidea > Diadematoida > Diadematidae > Diadema > Diadema setosum. The sequence goes on from CM067060.1 coordinate 49,371,844, forward strand.
GGCTTGCAATCCTACGGCGTATACGTGTTATATCTGTGTTCTGATATGCATTTCATAATCACAGTGCTGTAAAAATTGTATATTTCTATTCATTCGCGAGATAGGCGTTTAATATCCAACATTGTAAATCGCGTGTCATGTCATAACCATCTTTTTATTTTTGTCTTGCTGACGAGAACGTCCTGATGAAAACTGGGACGGATTCGAAAGGGAGAAAAGCGGGAAAATCGGTCTGCCCACGCTGTTGCGTAACAGAACAAAGGCGAGAGAGTTGAAACGGTGAACACATGCACGGAGCCATTTCCGCGTGATTTCACTTATCCTGTTTTAAATTCCAGTGGCTTGTGAACGGAGGAAGACCATTGAAACAGGTTCTTGTTACATATAGGCATACCTCCCCACTGGAGGCCGAACCGATACTTTCTCCATACCCAGATGAAGGTTTTGTTTGTTTGTTTGTTTGTTTGTTTATTGGATTGTATGTTTTGATTTTTGGGTTTGTTGTTTGTGTGTTTGTTTTTTGGTCCATCTGAAAATTTGAGATGGATTCAACATGGATTGAAAAAGTCCACAGCATTTTTGCCTACTGTATGAGAAATAAAAATCGTATACCACCATTTGAGTTAATAGCAAATTTGAGTAAGTAATGGCCGATGTAGCAAATAGAGCAGGCGCGCAGAATGATAAGTTGTTTGTTTTTGTTTATATTTGGCTATGTTAATATACGATATTTACAAAGATATGATAAATGACATAGTCCTACTGTCGATCATAGCGTGACAAATGCTCGCTCAAATTATGTTTGGTATAAACAAAATTTGGAAGGAGGAATCCTGATTGAATCAAATTTCATACTTTCATAACCACTCATTCCCGGTGAACCTCTTCCTGTAAGTAAACACCTCCGGTGATAATTTTGATAAAATTCCATCATGATATCTCTTAATATGTCGAAACTAAATTACAAATCGTCGAACGTTATCAAGCAAGGTCAATAAGATTAAATGGAGCCGTACGATTAACACCGTATATATATATATATATATATATATATATATATATATATATATATAGGTATATACACATGTGTATATATGTATGTACAATATATATATATATATATATATATATATATATATATATATATATATATATATATATATATATATATATATATATATATATAATATATAGTTGTGACAGAGGAAGAATGGCTGCTGGCAGACGTTGCAGTGTGTTCAATTCGCCTTTAATTCTCCCAAGCTTTCGACCTAGTTACAGGCCTTTTTCAAGGGCTTGGGACGTAAAAAAAAACCAAACAAACAAACAAACAATTTGCAAACATTTGAACAGAATAAGGCAAAAACAAGGCAAAATAAAAGAAAGCCAAAAACAAATCAAAAGGAATATAAACAGGAATATATAAATATATATATATATATATATATGTGTGTGTGTGTGTGTGTGTGTGTGTGTGTGTGTGTGTGTGTGTGTGTGTGTGTGTGTGTGTGTGTGCGTGTTTGTACTCGTGTTGATTAACACAGAATTGAAGGTTTGGATCTATCTCATTATGTTTCAAAATCTTACTGGCTGAGGGAATACCCAAAGAGATATGTTTTATGCCTGGGTGTAAAAAGCACATCGAATTCGTGAAATGCAGTTATAACTGTTATACTCGTTTATTGATCTCAGTCATAGAAATAAAACACAAATTTAAACCTCTCTTTCAAAGGTGGAATCAACCTCACCAGTAACAGGGTTACACGGTCAGACCATTGAAAGGAATTTTGGAAAGAATACATATTTCGCTGCCAAGGTTTCAGGTAACTTAGTGAAAATGACGTTAAGCTAACTGACCAATCAGATTCATCCACGTAACAGTCACAGACGGCCATTCCGATCAACAGTCTCCATTCACGACGAGATATCACTGGCGAGACAAGTTGTGACGTCCATGCTGCTGTGAAATTACCACGTGACTGGCAAGTCTCGACGGGCTGTGCACCTATAGATTAGTTATAACACTACAAATCATCTATTCGTTATTTTTGTAAAACCGGTAGCCATTGCACCCGCTGTTTGTTACGTCACATTTAAGCTCAGTAAGGTTCTGTTTAAAGTCAGTTCACTGAAAGCTATAGCTTTACATACATAAGGTGCGGACTGGATGATTCTGCCTCAAATCATGATTTTTGTTTATGCCGTTTATATATCTTGCGGCATTAACGTATTGTAACGTTTGCTCTTCACTGAAGTCGAGTATCCATAAAGTTGTAATATCAGCCAAAAGGAAACATGTTCAGCGTCTTATCATTAAACTTAATATAAATTTGGTTAGTAAGCTAGAAAAAAAGGATATCAACTCTTAGCTTACTCATACATGATTTTTTTTTTACATTCGATAAGAATTTTACATACTTGAATCTGCATCATTTCGTGACACTTATCCCGTCTGTAGCATGATGTGTGAACTAGTTTGTCCTACCAACACACATGTTTACTAGATAAATGATAGGCCTATATCAGTAGAAAAGTGACCACTGAATGAATACTAAGATACAAAGTAGAATGACCAAACCTTGGTAGACGGAGAGACGCACAACTCTATTCGTCTTGGGCAGATATGAAACTTGAACTCAGGATCTTCACATTTTGTAATCCCAAGTAGCATATGGTTTGTTTGTAGTGCTTTTTTTTCTCCCGATTCTCATACGAGGTCAGCTATCTTTCCATAAATTTAAATATGTGTATAAATTTCAAGAAGGGTGGATAATGATGTTAAGTTTCAAAGTTTCTAAATAATTCCGCCAAGCTCAGATATTTTTCCTCATTTTATTCACTCTTCTTTGGGTTTTGATCATAATGTGTTTTTTTTTTTCACTCTTTTCATTGTTTTGTTTAAGGAATCTATGTTCCTTTTCTAGTTGTCACATTATTATTTAGTGCGTGTAATTCTAGTTTGGTGTTTTCTATTAGTTTTTTTTTTCCTTGTCGTTTACCATTCTCTGCAATTCGTATTCACTTGACAAGGATTGTAAACCCGTTGTTTTTCATAGGCTTGCGGTATTTTTAAATGACCCTCTAACTGGCAGCAGACATTTTTGATCCTCTTTCTCTTTCCTTCGTTATTAGAAAACTAGAGAACGTTTGATAACCATATTTCAGTAAATTGATAACATACATTTATTTACAATGTCTTTATAGTATTCCACTTCCTTTCAACCACTTGCCGTCTATCAAATTCTCTTTTCTTGCCATCTATGTCATTAGTATGTAAGTAGTCATTACCTTTCAAAACCAATAACAGTCAAATTACTCGCGAAAAAAAAAATAGAAAGCGAGTAGTAATTTTCTCTCAGTTCCTGGATATGTTTTTGTTTTCTTTTTCTCTCTTCTATTTGTCCTTCCAAACAACGAAGACCTATCAATATTTGCAGCAATGTAGGACTGCCCAGTGTAAGCGTTTTTGGTTGAATCATGAAGCTACAACATAGCTTCATGGTTGAACCAAATAGGTTCTATAGTATCACACATCTCCTTCGTTGAACCATGGAGCTACTAAACAGATAGCTCCATGGTTGAATAATTGAGCGGCAACAAGTAACACTGAATTATGTACACATCGTGGATTAGATTGGAAGTCTGTACTTAGAGGTCTGTAATCCGAGTAATCGTGTCTTGTTCAAACTCGTTTGTAGTTTGAGAGTGTTTATTTTTCTCTTGTGGTATATTGATTGATTTACCCCTTAGCAAAAGGGACACAATTTCGCTGCAGCTAGTCGATAAAAGCTCTGTTACTCCTTGTATAGATTACCGGATGTTTCTGGTAATTTCGGGTATGGAGAATTTGGTCTTCAAAGGAGTGACCAATTAGGTTCCTCCTTCTTTCGCCTTCAGTGGAAACCTTTGAAGCCATAGAAATCGATTGACTTTCAGAATGGAGTTCAAATTATCCCGCAGTCTGTATAATCTGTGCCCCAGGCTTCCTGCAAACCTATCATCGGATAAGGTGATTTGGCCACGGGGAAACGTGCCCGGCCTACACCCCTTCCAGTTCAGCCGCGAAGTCATCGTAACTTTCCAATAAAGCCTGCTATACATAGATAATACAGTCAAGTAGAAAATGAACCGCATTGTTCTTAGCTGGCAAGTCGATTTGTTGAGATGGGTCATGGATGCTAATCGTCCTAAACGAAGTTCAGTTGTTGCTCAAAGAAGTGAAACGAAAGGGAATCTGAATGAAGGGGCAGCGGGCGGCTCTGGATCAGACGAGGTCAAGATAAGCCTCTTATAGCGAGAGAAGAAGGAACAACAATGAAACGAATCCCTAAGAATATCAATCTGCCATGACTTTGTTCAGGAAATTGAAACCTACCATTCTTCCATGTCCAAGCACCACAGAAAGTCAAAACCAAACCAAACCAAATAAATAGTTCGATATCGTGGCACTTCTAAACACACGATATCCAAGATATTGACACCAAAGCTTCATTTTTATGTAAACTATTTGCTCTCTTGTGTAATATCCATTTTCATGCTGAAATACATCAAGTCGTAACTTCATGTCTAATCAAGATAATAACAATAAATCATGTCGTATCGTATGGGATCGTACTGCACCGTATCTTATCGTAGCAAATGATGATGGTCTATTATGTCGTAACGCGTTGGTGCAACGTTTCAGTGGATAGTAAAGAGAGAAGTCTTCGGAAATTCATTGCAATTTCTTTTTTTTATTCATTTAGATGTCCAGTTGTAATTAGCATCAAGATGCAGGTACATGTATCACGAAAACTGAATAATCATTGCGCACAGACCTATTTTAGGAATATTATTCAAATTTACTACCTCCTTGGTGCAATTTCACCATGGTGTATTACACTTGTGGGTTTTTTTTTTTGGGGGGGGGGGGGGGTTGGTGGGCTTTTTTTTTTCTTAACCAAAGAGGTACTATGCCTAGTACTTCCTTGGTTTAACTATTATGTAACAAGATTTCTCTAACAACTTATGTAATATTTCTCCTATTGTATCATGACAATCATCAGGCATTTATTTGTTGTTGTTGCTGTCATTTTGACTGTCTTTTGTCATATATAAATCATTACTCAACTTGACAATTACCATGATTGTTATCATTATCGGCAACGAAATCATACCGATGGAAATAGAAGTAGCAGAAGTGTGTGGCATTGGTCGTATAGCAATAGATTGTTGTGATGATGGTGGTGGTGGTGCTAATCTTATCACCTGTAGTTGTATGATTATCTTTAAAGGGGATGGCTAGTAACTGATCAGTGGGAATCAGTGGGAATGCTGGGGGATGATTGTTCCAATCCTTGTGGGATTCATTTAAGAGTACAATATCTATTGTTTTGTGAAAATTGGTTGCTTCAGAATGGTCTCCTATTCAAGTAATGTGCAGTTTATCGTTAACGATCGCCCCGTCACTGTACAGGCATGCTAACCTGGAAACATTAAACTGCACAATACTTGAATATGAAACTATTCTGAAGCAAATAATTTTCACACAACAATGTATATATAATGTACTCTTAAATGAATCCCACATGAATTGGAACAATCATCCCCCAGCATTCGCACTGATTCCCTCTGATCAAAAGTTACTAGCCATCCTCTAAAAAAAAAAACAACAACAACAAAACTTGCATTTGTTTCACAGGAAAATTGATTGAAAGAGAAGCGGATTTCATCATAGTTGTTTATTTCCTGTTCAAATTTACAATGTCTCATATTGGCGTCTTCTCTCTAACTTTTCTTTGCCTATATATTCACAGACTTCATAGCTTCAACTTCGTATTTACATGTAGATACGTGTTTACTCGAACGGAATCCATTCTTTTTTCTAATTCAACAAACCATACAGTAACCCAACTGTCGGTTAATTCTCAATTCCATATGTGGATTAAGACGAATATTCATGAAGATGGGGGCGGGGGGGGGGGGGATGTCGGGTCTGCCTATGGCTCAGCCGGCGTGATCTGATTACGTAATAGTAAATGGACATTTTGAGAGGACTGTGGGGATGAAGCGTCAAGTCACGAGAGATGCAGATAATAAAGATTGTACGGAGGAGCAGGATGAGAGAGGTCTTAAAGAGGAGGATGAGGACTTTAGAGAGAGGAAAGGAAGGCTTTTTTGCCTTTTTTTGTACTTTTAAGAATCTGAATTATTTTAAAAATGCTCTTACAATAATTTTGAGCTTTTGACAGTTTCGTCATCACATTCAGACAGTTTTAATGACAGTTAAAGGGGAAGGCTAGTAACTGATCAGTGGGAATCAGTGGAAATGCTGGGAGATGATTGTTCCAATCATTATGGGATTCATTCAAGAGTACATTATATATCTACTGTTGTGTGAAAATTATTTGCTTCAGAATGGTCTCATATTCAAGTAATGTGCAGTTTAATGTTTCCAGGTAAGCGTCCCTGGTCAGTGACGGGGCATTAAACTGCACATTACTTGAATATGAGACCATTCTGAAGCAAATAATTTTCACACAACAATAGATTAAACAATGTACTCTTGAATGAATCCCATAAGGATTGGAACAATCATCTCCCAGCATTTCCACTGATTCCCACTGATCAGTTACTAGCCTTCACCTTTAAGATTGTTGTGAGTAAAAAATAAACAACTGTCAACGCATTACAATTGACAAGATAAGAAAATAATATAACTATATCCAAATATCTTTTTTTCATACATGGATTTTTATTTACCTCGGTAAATTAATCAGAATTGTTTATCATGAGTTTTCTATAGCAACATAGGTACTGTACAAGTTTTACCGAGTTCTATTGGAAAAATATTATGCTGTCCTAACAACTGAATAAGCGATATAAGAGCTCACATTTTGCCGGGGGGTTCCGAATCGTGCCGATGTGAGACAAAAGATTCCTGAGGCTCAGAATGGTAGATGGCATTGTTGAATCATTCGATATGTTTTAGGTATTGTTTGAGGATGACATAACTTTATGAGTCACCTAAACAGACCCAGAGAAACTTCACTTTGAACTGAGTAGAATGTGAGGATGGATTCCAATCACAAAATCAGGGAGTATCATTGAGATAAAGCATAATTCAGTTTTTGTTCGAACCATATGCTACAAAAATGTGCTGGCAAATAGTTATAAACATCTAGTCATCTCTTTATCAGAAAACTTACACAGTTAACTTTCTTGGCATTACCGTGGGTGAGGCAATTTGATGAATATTATGCGTGTTGATTATCAGATCAATGCAACCTATAAATATATTGAATTATATACAGTATATGATTATTTTGCACCTATCTAAAAGTTTTTACAAAATATTGGGGTTATCATGAAACCAAATGTGATATTTCTGCGCTCCACTAGCAAGATGTTTATAAAGCAAGTTGCTTGTTGAGAGAGCACTGAACTCGTTATGAAACGAATAAATCATTATTCGAAATCGAATCAGTTTTGTGTGCCCGTGTATGTGTGTGTCTGCGTGTGAGTGTATGTGCGTGTATGTGAGTGTGTGTCTACATGTAATGACGTTAAAAAGCCATCAGTGCTAAACAAAACAGATCGATGCAAGAATGGTACAAGGAGATAGGCAAATTTAAGATTATGAATTTGAAAGAATTATCAGCATCACAACGACTCTGATGGATCTCACCTATTTAAGCATTTTTCTAGTTATGAAGAGAGAAAAAACAACTTTCCTGAAAGAATTCGTACCTTTCTTTACAGAGGCTGGCAGACGTCTTTAGGAAGATGGATAACTAAAGATCAAGTTTATTTTAGTTTCCCTCATCGTAGAGGAATATACCTGTACATGTATATTAGGATACATACATCTATCTAGATATCTATTCGTTAATTTACGAATTTGTGCGCGTGTGATTGTGTATTTGTACGTCCTGGTATATGTTCTAAAAGATGAGGGAGTTAGGGATATTCTTATGCTGTGGTCCACTGAGCTGGTCACCATATTCATGAGACCCCCTATAGCACAATGAACTGCAATTGGATTGATTCTCAACATACAATTTGTTACAATTTCTCTTTTTCGTGGTCACTATTATTCAATTAAATGGACTGTGCAGTGCAAGTGCATAATGACTTTCATTGATTAATGATACCTTGGTCATCACTTGTGTGACCAACAAAATATTCAAATAATTGTGTACCATAAAGTACACTTTAAAATAATATCTCCACGATCGTAAAAAAAACAACAACTCAAAACCAAGATTCTGCCAGTGACATCACCTGCCAATCATAGCTAAAGTGCTGATACATTGTATGAATAACAAAAGACATTGGAATGCACCTGCCCCAGACCGAGCATAACTTACATGTTTTTTCTGCCATGTCTTTTGTTAGTCATAATTATTGGTAAACATGGGAACATCAAGTTTTTATTGGTCTCCCAGGGAAATGTACTTTCCAATGTCTTTTGTTAATCATATTGTTATGGTACTTTAGCAATTATTGGCAGATTATGTCGCCGGCAGAATCTTGATTTGGAAGTTGTTGTTGTTGTTTTTTGTGGGCGTGTCCAAGTCATCTGAGGAAAATTAGTAGAAATATCATTACAACATATATATTTGACACACTATCATTCAAGTATTCTTTTGAGCACTTAAGTGATGTTGAAGGTAATGAATCAGCACAAGTCAATATGCATTTGCATTTACATAATTCCTTTGAAACACTCGAGGCATTGTCATTTTATACTTGATGTTAAATTATAGAACTATTAGGATGGGCATTTGATTTGAATAAATATTGTACGGATGATATAGAATGATAAATATCCTGGCGTAGGGGAATAAAGGTAAACATTTTGTGAAGATGATGAGATATTATGCATATTCAGGGGGGTGTCAACCTACCAAGGCTCAAGAAAGAACGATTATTTTCAAAGGCCCATGCATGCAGTTTCATACTCAGGGGTTGGGTCTCCCTCCCTTTCTCTCGTCCACACCCTTTAATTTCGTGTGTGAGAGCGTATTCGTTTTGTGTCTGTGCGTGTGTGTATTTTTGTGTGTGTGTGTGTGTGTGTGTGCGCGCGTGTGTGTGTATGTGTGTGTGTGTGTGTGTTTGTGTGTGTGTGTTGTGTTGTGTTTGGAGATCATGGCAGGGCAAAGTTAGCCATGATGATTATACGCATTATTTGTATGACCCTTTTACCACATAACAGTTTTCGAGGAAAATGTATAGGAAAAAATAGAGTAGGCCTGCTCCGATCGTTACAGAGGGTGCTTTGTTGATTTACGCATTGCGTTTAAAAAAAAAAAATGTATACAATATTTTTTCTCTCTTTCTCTATGAAATCACGTGGGAAGGTTGCTTCCTTCCTGTTATCGCACGAATGATCACAAACCATCCAGTCCCTCACCCAAGCACCCGGCGTCCCATCTCTATGAGTGTTCGAAGCGGGGTGATGGTGGGAGGTTGTTTAAACCAGTGGTTCCGTGCAGCATCAAAGACTTTTATGTTGCTATCATTGATTTTGTGATTGACTGAGACAGAGAGAGGGAGAGAGAGAGGCTAGGGAGAAACAAAATCCTATTGGGAGTTCCTTTTTTTTTCGAACAAAACCTTTTTAAAGATGAGCTTCGCGAAAACCGGCGTTCCGGTCGGTCGCCTCAAATTGAGAAGCAACCAAGCGGCGCCAGCGGCAGTTTACTCGCGGCAGTGCGCTCGCGGCTTGGCGAGGCCGGATCCCAAGAATTCGCTGGTGGCGTACCAACGCGCGTACGTACCTTCACAGTAAGGTGATGGGGTTTCTTTCAACACCGGGCGGGGAGACTACTTTGCTTTGCACTGCATTTCTCTGTCGACTGTACATCGAAATGATTATGGAAGCGACAACAAAGTGTTTTTTACGATACAAAAAGTCTCAGCTCTACATAGAGTGCTCCTTTCGTTAATTCATGATGCCAATGTCACAGTAGATGTAGACAAATTCGTTGTAGAGACATGTAGCGTTTAATTTGAGCTCCTGCAAGCGATATCACCCCATCGTCAACTGCTGCGTTCATCAGGGGAAATTCGCGCCCACCAAAGTACTGTGACTCTTCTGCTACTCTCATCTATATTATACTCTCTGCCTTCAGCCGATACGATGCTTGTATGTCATGGTCCAGTGAGTCTCGATCACAGTATGTAGTGATCTTTGGACTGGTTTGCAATGAAGTCTCATTCGAATGGGGGAAAACAATGAGTTTTGCCAATTAGCCAAGGAATTTGCAGTTCGCCATTTTGAATTTCATCTACGTCACCACACTGAGGTAATGTTTCCTTTCCTGTCAGCAACACTGAGTGGGCAATCTTCCCATTTGCTTTATTCCCTAATTCAAAGTTTTCTGGAGAAAGACTGGTAATAGTTATCTATTTCAACATCATAGATTCAAACCCTATAGTAGCTGAATTTGTCGTTTAATTTATTTTCTCACTGCAGGAATAAAATTCAACCGTGAGCCATTTTTTAAAATCAGTTCCAAGGCTGATTTAGGGTTACCCAGTGTATCTACGCACTTTACATCTTGTTCTACTATTCATATATGCATTTGTGGTTTTAATTGAGCACGTGTTTTTATGACTGATGGGAAGTCAAAAGGAATTTATACTGCGGTCAGACAGAAGGTAATATTCAATCAGGGGCATTCACTAGGAAGTTGTGTTTCTAAAAATAATCGAGCGTGAACGTGTGATTAGTGCAATAAGATGCAAGAACACGTACAGGCGACAACGAATAAAGATACTGCTGCACTATATAGAATAACCCCAAATAAAAAAATCATCACCCACGTCCGTTATTAGTATGCTGAGGAACTCATTTGCTAAGATCAATCTAAGATTTTAATGAATTTTGACGAGTAACTTTTGCATTGATCAGGTCACAAATTTCTTTCGTTTCTACATCAGAGATTATTGATTAAAAAAAAAACAACTTATGGTAAAAGTGCTGTACTGACAAAAGTTTAAATACATGGATAATTATAAGTCGTACTAAAGGACTAAAGAAAACAACCAGGTTAATGATGTTTATCATGATTTGGTTCTCAAGTTGTTTTTTTGAATTCATGGTAAAGAAAAAAAGTCGTCTCTTTGAACCCATGGTAAAATGCCAGTTATAGTGCATCCTCTATTTTTGTCAAAAAATAATAGATATATATTCTAAATACGATTCGAAAAAAACATTGTGCCACCACATTTTGAAATACAATTGGTGAAATATTTCTCTCCACTCCTATACCTCCTTTGTTCTCTGGTCTTCTCTAGTTGCCCAATCACATGCGGACGAATCGTATAAAATGTGTCTCAATGCATAACTGTGACAGTTGTAATTTTTAATCATTACTATGCAATTAGCGTTGTCCAATGAGCAACGTGAGATGTAACCTTGAAATCAAGATTAAGACATAAAAAGTCATCTTTAGTGTTATGACCTCAGCGTGGACAAAGGTTAACGTGTTTGCTGGATCAGCGATATGAATAAATTCGCGCCAAGTCAATCCAATTTCTTACCTCCTGTCGTTTCACCTATACGTATAGTAAATTATGATGATAATGATAATGATTATTATAATGATAATATAACTGATGAGGATTGTAATGATGATGATAATAACAGCAATTACAACAATGATAATAGCAGTGAAAATGATAAGAAGAAGACGAAGAAGAAGATGAAAAAAAAAATAATATGGTATGCTTGGGCAGGGCGTCGTCTTCATTATAGCAACTGATTTACCAGAGGACTCTTTAAAGCTATAGTGCAGCCATCGCTAAATGAGAAAACAAGAGCACTTACGTAACGTCACGTACTGCAGGATAAAGATATAAAGAAAATATAAAGAGAATTCATTAAGTTTTTATTTTTTTCTATAGAATGATGAATGTACACTCCTTTAGAAAAGAGGAGAATGATATTACCTTTATGTTACAAGCAAGTCTAGAGAATGTGTACGTTTCATAAAAATGAAGTTTTATGGAATTCTCTTTATATTTTCTTTTTATCGTTGTCCTGTAGTGACGTCACGAAATGTTGTAGTCTTCTCATCCAGCGGTGGTGGCACCGAAACTTTAAAGATTCGCAACTTTTGCCCGTATTGTCTGTTTTCCTAAAAAAAAAAAAAAAAAAAAAAAAAAAAATCACTGATGTATGCCGCAAATAATTTTGTATTCACGTAATTCACACTGAGGCTCATTTCCATTTAATTCAATAATAGTTATTGACATTTTCTCGCTTTTAAGTTACTGTTTTTCAAGGCGCATTCATTTGTAATATTATCATAATGACATTAAGACCACCCTATCCTGGCATTTTCTAGCCATCTCTTCGGTGTTAATCCCCCCCCCCCCCACATATATATATATATATAAATATAAGACGTTTTGACTTGATTTTCTCCCCAATCTCTTTAAGAATGAGTGATACCAGGAAGTAGAAATAAAATAGTTTGTCCTACTGGCGACCTGATTTTTTGAATGAGACATGGGCAACTTACACGGCTTCTGTCTAAGGCACAATACAATAATGTAATTGTTACTAAGTAGAGATTATCAAATGCTGCACAAAATGCTGAGCTTAGAAAAAAAAAGGAAATAGAAACTATCTGACCTTAGTCTTTTGATAAAAGAAAGATAACAGTTGAATCATACAAAGTTAGTATCTGAGATTACCATGCCTGCTCAGTGGTCAGGTATAGAAGCTTTGACACAGAAATCTTTACTATAACGAGTTGACGAAATATTCTTTACTTTAGGAAAATATTATTCACTAATGATTGCCATGATCACAGCATCTCAGCAACAAAAGAATGATTATCGTTACAAGGATTACTAACAATTGTGGTCTAGATTTTTTTTTGTGTGTGTGTGTCGTTAGAGAGATGTAACAATGATTACAATAAACTTATACAGAAAATTGTGAGAATATTAATAAGTGGCAGTGCCAACCATAAAGTGACGTCAAATACTAGTCAATGATGACAGCAAGGCGAGACCGAGAAGAAACTCGAACTGAGCTAATATTTCTCTGTGCAAACAGGAACATCACAAAAATTCAAACGTAAACAAAGACAAACACAATCTTGTCAGTTTTCCAACTAGCTTTTGATACGACTATTACCGAAATACATTTCATGGCAGATATTGTGTTTTTGGTATATCAGAAGCAAGTGATTATCTTGCCACATTACATCAAATTGTCGATCAATTTTCAGCCTCTTTCATTAGTTGAATGGTGTGAGCAGAAAATAACTTTGTTGGAAGTATTCAATAGAAATGGAAACATTTTTTTTTTAATATCTCATTCTATCGAGAATAAAGGTTGTACACGAGTAGGTACGTTACAGGTATGATACGAGAATGCAATGTCTCTTAACAAGATGGCATGACTGTTGCAATCACATCCACACGTATGTCTTATAGTTACGGCTGTCACTATGGCAACCCAAGATTATCGTCTGGATTCTCGAGAAAAACATACCGCGTTCTTAGAGTTGTTGTCTCTGCTGTGAAAGGTCTTGCTGTTAGCTGTTTGTGTATAGGCGATCACTCCTCAAGCTTTTCACGCATCAACTTCCGAACATCCACACATAATTTGTTAATTTCCAACCTGTTTAAGTCTTCCTTTTTGGTGCATTGATGTACACGCCATGAAAGAAAGCCCATCACATATTTAATTCTAGATTGTGAGTGGGAATATCCCTGACCAATAGAATAAACAAAAGAAAAGACAGAAAGGAATTAAGAAATCAATGATAACGAAATACATGCAGTCGTATTATCAATTTGGCTGCTTCATTAAGTACTTTTCACAACTCGATCGTCCTGTAAACTGAACGATATTATTTCAACTTTAAAACTCAATGAATAAATACATCATGTTATACCATTCCAAAAAAAAAAAATGATGCACAACCAGCGAAGTCAGTGTGACCAAGAGAGGTGCTATGTAGTAATACTTCCTTGGTCACACTTTGCAGGAATGTGCCACACTGTGACATGGGCTGATTCTTTTTAAAGTTTAAATTTGATAGTATGACTTGAATTCTTTCAAGGTTTGCCGATACCATAATTACCAACGTTGCACACATAATGCCTGAAGAATCATGGTTTTTGAAGATTCGATCAAACAGAAGTCATCTGCATCGAAATTAATTATTTCACTGATTGGGCTTAAAAGGGTAGTGAGACCATCTTCCCTGCATTAATTTCGCCCCCAAAACACATACGAGCACAAGATGTAATAAAAAAATTTACACGAAAATTTGATGACATTACTCTTTTTATTCCAGAATGTTTTATTTTAATCACTGAAATTGATCACCCCTCAGATTATCTGTTCAAACTCGAGGGGGGGGGGGGGGGGGGCACTAAACACAGCGGAAACGTCTACGTCATTTTCATCGTCATTTCCGTTATCGTGATTCTCATACATACTACCATAATCATGGTTCCTAATACTGGTACATGGTGTCTTTCTTTACTAAACATAAAACAGTCCAGGACACTCATAATTCGTACATTCCCAAATAAGAATGGACACGAAGTTAAAAAATATGACAATGTATCAAGAATCCATGGTTGGTCATGAAGCCAAGCAAACAAGATCATTCCCAAAGTTATCAAGGAAAACACTGGAACTCCATTGGTCTACACGATTGATCCCCTCTGATTAGCAGCGTGTTGACAACGTCCACAAACGCAAATACGTACCCGTGGGACTGTAAGACTGTAAAGCTCAACGCTGATGTTAGGTTTCAAACTTTTACTTCTGTCACTATGGATGTATGGCATGTGGGGTTTCAATGTGTTTTCAGATTGAAGCCAGTCGTCTTTATTATTGACCAGACCTGAATATTCCGTACGAATCCACACACTCAAAGGCGAAGGCACTCAACTTATAAATGAAAGAAAAAAAAAAGAGGGTGGGGGGAATCGAGAAGCTTAGTGTCGACGAATGAGATTTTGAGAGTACAAGTAGTATGTGGGACGTGCCTTGAGCGCTACTTACCGGCTGCTTTCAATGATTGTCCGAGAAAAATAAAAACAACGGTCTTTTTTTTTCTTAACTCACACCATCCCATACTGCCCCTGGGTGAGATGCCATAATATTTCCCTTGCACGATTTTCTAATGCAAATGAATATGCACAGAAAAAAAAGCCCACGTGAGCGGCGATGACTTATCGTTAATTCATGGTTTGAGAAGAGCGCCACTGGCTCAGTGAAGGTCAGTTTCCGGGTTGGGTCTACAGTCCGCTGCAACACGTTGCATTTTCCTTGCCTAAACCATTTTTTTTTTTCTTCATCTGACGTGTTATCCCATTCATATTCGTTTCTGAACTTATTCAGGATATGAAAGAAATCTGCCTTGTGCAGACAGTGTATATCTTTGCACTGATTTGAAGTGTTTTTATCTAATATCACGAGAATGTAAGCTCGTGCCGTCTCTCGGGGCTAATTACCACACTACTATACAGTCGAGAGACTGTCTATAGCACGTTCTGGGATTATTGTGCGTCGATATGCGTTGTGCTTCCAGAGGTCGCAGCCTGCTATATATCAACAGTATATATTATTATGGAAGCCGATAAACACATCTTCTTTCCATTGCACGTGTTGGGCAAAGCCTTGGTGACTTATCTTTCCATCAAATCAGGCCATGATGCTAATTTCAAATTTTTGTATAAACGGCGACCTGGGAGCAAATGGGTCGTATAGAGAGACTTGCGTATGAGATTAAAAAAACCAAACATTTATATTTATCTCTCTGGTAGCTTTATACGCCCAAAATAACAATCCGTTGAACAATGATAAACACATCTGTTTGGAACGTCTTGAGGCTTGGTGACATAATCGTCAATCTTCAGTAATTGCTAAGGAAACCTTCATGAAAGTTGAAATAACAGTAGGATTAGCATTCTTTCATCAGCTTTATTTTAGTTTTATGCGTGCAATGAAGTACTGACTATAAAGCTCCTCGAACCAGAATACATTTTGTTCTTCTTCCAAAATATCTTCTTTGGAGTTTTAAAGGAATGTGTGTGTGTGTGTGTGTGTGTGTGTGTGTGTGTGTGTGTGTGATCATAAACATAAGGTAATGAGCGGTCTTGTAGATCATTATACACATTAGTACACGCAAATGTGGATAAGATACTTGTATGCAATATGATATGATTATAATATACACAAATTACTGTCATACGCTTTTATGTGAAGAGAGCAAGGATTCACGAAATTTCTTTCAAGCTCTACATCTTGAATGTAATTTTGATTTGACTTGATTTTCTTTTCAGTCATTTTTTCTGCTCCATGTTAGGATCATGACACAATGCTGATTATCATGCATGATAAAACACTACTATAGAACCAAGCATAATACTAGTGTGCACAACAATAGCAACAATAACAAAAACAAATTCAAGAAATGGCATTTCATTGTGTCAATACACAGCTGGGTTGTTATAATGAGGCCATTTCACTCACTACAGGGCCTGTGTTTCTGTCTCAGTTCTTTATCATATAGTCCTAGTTACGAGTTCGACTTTCGTTCTCCTCCATACGTTAGAAGAATTTTCTGCACTTGCATGTTAGGAAAGTCCTCGGCAACTTCAACCTCCACTGAGTGCACTCACCAAGAAGGCTTCTCGCCTGAAGGCAGCGCTTATATTCTTGTGTCTATTCACGCACGTAGATGAATTGCCGGCGGAGTTTGTCCCACGAAAGCAGCGAGCAAACGAACCTCTCCGCAATGCAAGTCAATGGGCATACTACGCATGGCGAAGTGTGCCGACAAGTTTTAATTATAGATATGACCACTGCAGTGGCAGTTCGGAAACAGCCATGCTCGTTGAGGCTCTAGGCACGATGAATATATTTGTAGGCATTTGATTTGAAAAACCACTTAACCTCCAAAGGTCGAAGGCATTATTTTGTAAGATACGAAGGACCACGAAGAGAAAGAGTACAACGCATCAGTGGATCAGAGAGAATTTTTGTTGTTGAATCAACCCTTAAATTTGGTGTGATGACACTACTAGAATGGTGCAAATTTGTATTGTGTGTTTGTGTTAAAAAGAGAGCTTTCTGAATGACTTCGTAAATGAAAGTTGACAATAATAGTGCCAATAGCGCCGTTTCGTTATTGTTCCATCGCGCTTTACATGTTTACAGGCAAATTGACACATTATTGTGATTTCATTTTTAAACAAAAAGATGTGCCTATGCATGTTGGGTAGCCATTAAAAGTGCGTTGTATTGTTTCTAAAATGATGCTCAGTTTGTTCGGTAGATATATGCATACGTCCCAGCCAGTTTTATGCAACATACTTTTTTGTTTCTAAATTAAGTTATAGAATACGTTTAACTAAAACGGCTGGGAGAAATGAGGCACTTTTGTCAGTTTTTATGTGAATTTGAATAAAAGAAATAAGAGAAAATAAGAATCGTGATAATGATGATTCCAATAATGATTATAATATCTCGGTATTGATCAGTGAAGGAATTGTATGAAAGTGCACAATTATAATAGGCAGAATTAATGTTCATTGGATAAAAAAAAAATATAAATAGCAATGAAGACTGGAAGAAACTCTATTATTGTTAGAGTAAGAGTTTTGATTGAAATGATTTATTGATGAAAATGTCGCAGCTAAAGGCCGAGTTGTGACATCGATGAATAAAACAAATTACATGAAAATAGTTTTAAACAACAAACAAAAAAAGTACACATAAATATTCATAATGAAACAAAGTACAATATATGAATTACTCTGTGAAATATATATTTTCTAATAATTGTATCATCTTACTTTTACTTTAAAAAAAATCAAATTCATAGAATAAAAATCGCAGGACAAATTTGCATAAAGCTTGTGGTTTTTGTCTGCCAGTCGTAATAGTTTGCATTACAAAATGTCACATGTGTCACTTATGATTTAAAATAAAGTTGTTAGTCAGAGGTATAGCAAAAAGATACTCCTCGGTGATATCGCAATTAAGTGTAAATAAAATGAGTAAAAATCTATGGAGAGTGATAGTGACCGTGATTTCTATACAATGTTGAAATTAATATACATGTTAAGTTTCGTTTCATTTTCATTTATGGCATTTTGATCTCTGACATATTTAGTTCAGACATAACTGTTTTTATTTTTGACATTTATTTTCACCTCTGATTAGATCATTTACCGGCAATGCACAATCACAAAGATATTATTTTAGTGGGTGTTCTGCTCTTTCACCTCTCATGCTAACACTGTTCATTACAACACTTCTGACTCTCACGCACACTTTCATTGTATGTGATGCCAGTCTTTGTGTGTGTGTGTGTGTGTGTGTGTGTGTGTGTGTGTTTAACTATGTGTGTTTAACTATGTGTGTTGTTCGTGTGTATGTGTTTTAGTGTGGGATTGAATATTTATAATGAGTTGCTTCTCTTGGACGGATATTTTATGCTTAATGCCATTCCGAGGTAT
The DNA here is from genome assembly GCA_033980235.1 of Diadema setosum. NCBI lineage: Eukaryota > Metazoa > Echinodermata > Echinoidea > Diadematoida > Diadematidae > Diadema > Diadema setosum. The sequence continues at coordinate 49,390,333 of CM067060.1, forward strand.
CCACCGGTTTGCAAGGAAAAGCATCACCCATATTATTGCATGCAGTCCCGAAGCTAAATTAGCCAAGGCCAATGGGCTCTCTAATCGAGCTCTTCCCATGAAATAATTTCAGTGAGAGGGAGAGAGGGAGAGAGAAGAGGAATGAGAGCTTTGAATTAGGATGAGTTTTGCAATAGAAACAAGGCGATGTAGCATGATTATCATTTGACTCATGGGACTGTTTCACCCCACAAGAGTACACTTTTTAGCGTTTTCTTGTTTAGATGTATACAGGGTTACTTATCTCGTCAAATAAAAAGTTGAATGGTATGAACATCACAGTAAAAATATTATAATCTGTCGTGTTATTGATTATTGCGCTGAAAACGAGATTTCATGATTATATCATAATCTTACCAGTTAACTTGTTTATACCTTTAAATGCATCGTCACACTGTGAAAAGGTTGAAAAATTGGGCTTGTTTATCATGCTTTTTGGAACATGTACAGTGCCATCATCATAGACATTGACTGGGCCAGATGTGAACGAAGCGTCTATAGGTCTTTGACTTCACCTTTAACCTTTAACCCTTTCTTACCTCCCCTCCTCCTCCGCTATTAGATGAAGGAAACAACGGATATTACAATCCTTTCAAAACAAAGATTGTCGCCAATGTGATTTGCTGTTTACTTTACTTCAATACTAATTATCATATCAAAAAGCTTTTCAGAATGCACTGCGCTTTTTGATATCATGGTCGACTACGTCTACAAATGATATTATCAAAATCAACAATGGGAAGGTGTAAGACGAGCATCTATAGTTGATAGCACTGTTTGCTCGCTTAAACAGCACTTCATTGTTACAGAAGGCTGTGAATGCTTTTGAAGATATTGATACTTTTGATATAGAATTTTGCAGCAAGTTAGACTGAGCATTATACTAAAATTCAGGGGTAAAACAGGAAGCCAAGAAAAACGCCAGATTGCAAGTGGGTCTTAACACGCCAAGTAGGCCTTTTTCTGATGGTGGCGCTTACGTGTACACCTTACGCCTACTGCGGCGCCTCTTGTACATAATGCCTCGGTTAGCTAGTTGGTGATTACCGCACATTATCGCTGGGCTGGGCGTTGGGTCGGTATGCACGTACGAGACGCCACGGGGACACACATTGAGATGCCGGCGGGGGTGGCGGAACGCTGCACGCATGAGAATTACACACATCGCAGAGAAATGCATGGTCGTCTGCTACAACACGCCAAGCCAGCGCGTTACACCCGGCCTAGATGGGTGTGCACACCCACTAAAAACGCGCGGTCCTACTTCCTCGTTGAACTTTTCGACTCATATTACAATTTTCTTATCACTCCTACAGCTTTCAATCTCCTGTTTGGTGCCACTGGATTTCTCCAACTACTGCATCCTCAAAAGATAATAGGATGGGAATACACGAGGCGCAAGGGATATACGTAATCAATTTGCTTTAAGGTAAGACAACACCTTTCGTTACTGTAGGCGTATAATTGACAATATTATTCAACTTTCATAGTAACTCATTGGGACAGTATGTTGAGTGGATTTTTGTTTGTCTTTTACAGTAATCATTTATCCTATAAACAAATCACTCTCAATGCATTGTCGTAAAATCGGTAGCTGTCAAATTCATATGACTGTCAATTTTGTCCAATACGTTCTCCAAAGAGAAACACCATGCACATCATTATTATGTTGGAGTTGAAATATTCAAAGACCTCTCCTGCTCTCGTTCCATTTAAAAGACATAAAACAAGGTAAACAGCATGCTCGGAGTCTTACTCGGAAGAAGCATCCGCTGTTGTATAACAAAGGTAAAACCAATGGCTGATAAATCACCGCATATAAGACTGGAATATAAAGCAACACTGTTTGGGATCCTCATCAAGAGATACATATTTTATGAATTTTAAAAATCCAAAAAAGAGATGCAGTTTGTAACCGGTAATTATAACAATGATGCACCTCGTCCTTCTTCACACAAAATCTAAGATGGGAGTCTCATGTAGATCGCAACATAAGAGCTATGCTCACAATAATCTACAAAGAAACTTATTATAGACGGACTGTTCCCAAACAATATACACATTTTTTTCGAATACTCATAATAAGAGTGGCCCTTTCAACCTACATGGTCAGTTCTCCCAAAAGAAACCAACATTCAGCAAAAGCTGCCTGAAATACTTAATCTTCCCTCGTACTACCCTTCAGAAGAATTTACTCCAAGATTCTGTGAAGACAGCCCCAAACCTTAACAAGCTTTAAATCTGATATAAAAAAATATATCAAACATGGATGTATGCAATTTAGTCAAAACAGTACAAAAATAACTGTTGCTGCTTTACGGAAATGCTTTCGACACTGCACTCTATATAGGACGGTTTTTTGTTTTTTTTTTCATTGTGTGTAGTAACAAAGCAGAAACAGAACCAAAACCATTATTACTCTGTAGTAAATATTTTATGTGCCGTATTTGTAGCAGTATTTTTGTAAGCCACATTATGTTTCGTCAAAGAATATTCCAGAACTACTACGTGTGCGTCATGGCGGGTGGTATCTGAAAGAGCAGGGTCAGTGTAAAAAAAAAAAAAAAAAAAAAAAAAAAAAAAAAAAAAAAGACCAAAAACACCTGTTCTTCGGGGAAATGAGTTATATCTACAATTATTTTGTTTTATTATCACAATTTTCAGTGAAAATTTGGAAATAGGTGTATATGTAAATATTGTGTATGTGTGTGTGTGTGTGTGTCTGCCTGTATGTGTGTATCTGTGTGTCTGTATGTCCTTTATCATGATTGGTGAATGTGCTGTCAATCTTGAGTTCCAGCCTTAGACCTGTCATACAGGTGGCATAGTTTGGTTTCGATCGACTCGAGGTCTAAATGGATAGACTACAAACATTCCTGTCCAAAGCCGGCCGGCCAAACGATGACAACCCTTTTGACTTTTACTATCGATCGATTCACCCACCCGCGACCGCAGTCCTTCTGAGTTTCAAAGGGCGAGGGGGTAAGAAAAGGCGACAAGCCATCTCTCCTTCTTTGAGACAATTGAGTTTTCCTTTCTTTCACTTCTGACAGAATAACCTCAAAAACGATGGAAAGAAAGAAAAAAAATCTTCCACAGTAGGATCAGCCTTCAAACAATGGACAAACCGTTTCTCTTCTTTTCATCGTGTCCACGTGAATCCATCTGTCAAAGGGAGAAGTCGGAGATAGGGAGGGGGTGCGGGAGATGGATGTCAAACGAACGAACCTTCCACAGCTTAGCCTCCGCTGGAAGGAAGAAGACAAAAATCCATACTTTGTCTTTTGAATGTGGTCGCTGAGATAGAGAGTAAAGCCCCTGGTGAAAGGAAGCCCGTCCAAGCAGTCTGGCCCTGTTCGGTCTACGTGTCTCCAGCGGACGCTCCGCTTGGCTTACCACCCTTTGTCTCATTCCTTAGCTAGCAAGAATGGGTGTCCCTTGGAGCTGGGCAAGAATGTAGGCCTTAGCTTACTGACTAAACTCACTTTAGTAGTTTTCCACCCCTGTAAGCTACCCCATACCTGTGACATGCCATGCTGTCTTCCTATTATTATACAAACCATCAGTCCCAACTTGTATGTTGATTTATGACTGAATGAACATAAGTACTATTGATAGGTAATTACAGTAAATACAGCCACACATAGACGCATAGTATTTGTAGATGTAAAGATATTAATATTCATGTACTTTATTTGACTTCCAATTGAACTGCAAAATCAAAATATTGATCATGACTTAGTTTAATTCCTTAAGATTTTCTTGCGGCACAGAGATTTGTCGTAGCCATGGTGATGATGAGAAAAACGTAAAGGGCATTATGTGTTTTCACTGAAGTTGTCCTTTAAGTGTAATGACCCCCTTTTTGGTAAAATTTACACCAAAGATAATCTGATGGAGTCATGTGGTATCAAACAAACCCATGCGAAAATGTACCAAAAATATTTCATCTTCTATAGTGTTCATGGTTAAAGCGGTTAAACACGAGGTAGAAGTATAGTTCGAATTATTCAGTAAATGTTACACCATGACCATCTATTGAAAGACGTTATGTATGTGTTGCATGATTTTTCATGAGAAATTGTAGCATTTTTTTTTCTTTCCCAGACTCACCTTTACTAAACAAAAGTAAGAAAAAAAAGGAATAGATTATATGACAGATTTATGACCCACCAGTGAAGATAATGTTACTATGTCATTTCCAGAAAGAGAAATTGAGCAGAGCAAAGTAGGCTTACTCGGTAATGCTGTAAAATACTGCCATGAAATATCCATAGACAAAAAGTAAATAGTCCCCTTTTGTTCCTGATGTCTTATGATGTAGTGAACTCGATCACTGAACTGTGTCTGGTGTCACTCAAATTCTGCAATGTACACAAAAGATACTCTTTTGAATATTCTGTGACTATCATGAGATTATCTCTCCTGATAATTTTTGCTGTGCAGAGATCTACATGACTTTTTGTTTTTGTGTGTGTCCCCTTGTTGCTCGTTTATTTGCTAATTTTTCCATGCTTGCAATATTTACTGGAAATTTTCTTCCTAAAACCTTAAACATCGTCATTCATTCAAGGGTTCGTTGATCTATATGCCTTCAACTCTGATTCAAGTTTACGTAACGCAACGTCAAACAATTTTCGGCCAATCAGAATCGAGCTGTTGCAATAGAATGTTTTTGGTTTGTTTTCAAACTTACAAATAACACTCAGATCGATCCTATCTGCAAGGGTAGACGCACACATTCGGCCAAGCGAATTCACCCCGTATACCCCCTCTGCCCCCTCCGGTATAAATTACTTTCATCGTCCCCTGCGCCATCGCCCATCCATATCGACACCATTACTTCTCTTCTTGAAGTAAACACCTGCATCGACGGGCTAAATCAACCGTCACGTTCTCTTTAGACTCAAATTACATTTCAACGGCGGATCCTTCCAACTCGGAAAAGGAGAGGGTGTTACGAATGCATTCTCAAGAAATCTACTTTGACGTTACTCGTCTGAAGAATAAGGGTCATGAAAAGGTCATGCAGGTCATCGATCTTTGGATGTACTATTGAAGTTTACGATGAATATTGGCGACTTTTCCAGAGGACAGTGAATGTTGTCTGTCATATTATATAAGGTCAATAAGAGTGTGTGCGCAAACTCAACAACTGCCAACGAGGGATCCTGAAGGCTGACTGTGGGAGCAATGAATTACTTATCATCGTGTTATTAGAAATCAACCATGACACAAGCAACAAGAACTTCAATTCCTAGTGAGTAGTGACATGTTTAGTGTTCCTTTCCGTAAACAACAACAACAACAACAAAGAAAGAACGAAGGGTAAAAAAAAAAGAAGAAGAAGAACTGTGTTGATCAATTGCTAGCAAAAGTCTGGGAGGAGAGTCTAATATAGCGTCAGAAGACGGTATTGTATCAATGCATGACAGTGTTGGATGGGTGACTTTTCGAACCGCGTATCGAATACGTCAATAAAGATTTGGGAGTCAGTAGAAACGTCGATAACTAGTGGAACCGATCAAATAAAACAGAAAAGAGTTTGGATGAATGGAATGTTGATTCAGTGGGCCACTGATCTCATTGGAGGGGTGCTGGGTATTAAGGTTTTTGTCTTTTCTTCCATATCTCAAACCATTTTTCCTATCTATTCATCTACCCCAGCTTGTCCTTGTTCCCATCCCGCAGTTTGGACTGACAGACCAAGTAAGGCTCTTAAAAGAAAGGCCAAAGTACTGACAGGCCTAAAGAAAGAAAATAGGAGTTAGAAAAAAAAAATAGAGAAGAAATAGACTATGAATGTGCATATCTAGCCGTCCAATTCCATACTTTTTTAAATTCTCATATTTTCCTACAGACATTTACTTTGTCTACACAACAGCTTCCTTTTTGACACAAAATTATAGGAGATGAGCAACATAATTATGATAATAATCTTATAGACATCTATTGTAATACAGTCATTCATCTCTTCGTGTGCGTACGTTTTAATAAAAAATGCATATAAATGTAAAACACTGTCACATATAAATTTGAGCTGTAGATGTCTGATCGCTAAGCAAATTAAACACACGTACACACAAACACACACACATAATGATGTAATGCATCCATTATTTCACACATTTACATGCTTAACGCAGGGCTTAAATAAATGAAATTCATCCGTCTCTAAGCGTCTTTGATGTTATAATAGTGATGAATGTACATTATTATGTATCGTCATCGGTACCTTGGATATCATGTGATCTTGTTATCCATGACGTCATTTAGGATCATTTTAATGGAGCCTTTAACATGAAATGACTCTATTGATTATTGTGATCGTCTTTTCTTAACTAACTCGGAAGAGGAGCTTAAAACTAAGATTAGAGTCCATAAAAATCATAGAAATCAGAGTTGTAGTCAGGATTGGACACGTCCATTCAAAGTACGCACGCTGGTGCTGACAGAAACCAGTGTCGATTTTATTTTCACTCTGAACAAGGAGCTTTTTGCTCTCAAGCAACGGTCTTAAGTGACATATCATGGTATTCGATTTTCCCACGTTTCTCGAGGTTCATCTGAGATAATCGCTGTGTGGCGAACATAATTCTACTCTGTCGTTTTAAAGCAGTCCATTGTACAAGATTGTAGATTGCATGTCCAAGAATGCGTTTTTATTTCTCTCTCTCTCTCAACAACAACAATCAGGGCTATAGAGACGACAAATAACTGATTTGCTAGTTCTGTCTCTGTTGAAAGCTAGCCTCAATTTTGCTTTCTTTTTCTTCTTGCTGATGATGAGATTCAGCCTTCTTGATTTGTGCCAGCATTAGACACAAAACGTGGCGAACAAACGAGGTTTCCTCTTGGGGTGGGGGTTTATCCCAAGGGTGGGGGTGATTCGAATCAGAGATGGCGGTGACGTACAGTGTGGATTATTGCCTACATCTATACCTCACTGTGTCTTTTAGCTAATTTCACGATGTCAGCGCTCATACATGCCGTAAAAGGATTATAAAGAATGACAAATCACTGTCGCAGAACACCAGCAAATGAAAGTCCGTCAATTATAAAATGAGCTCGCGAGACGCCAGCAGGAATCATTTGATTGTTATCAGAATGATGATAGAATTAATAATGATAATAATGATGGTGATGGTGATCGTAATGATATAGTGAAGGTGGTGGTTATAGCGATGATGATTATACCATTACTATTACAATATTATTCAACTATGAGTACAATATTACTGCTACTATTTTGACATTCATTACTGTAATAATCGTTATGATTATTAAAACACTGGAAAAGCATGGTTTTTTTTTGTGTTTTTTTTTTTTAATTCAGAGAAACCAAACAAGTTGCCATAGAGTAACCATTCGGGTTTTTTTTTTCAATCAATAAAATCGAGTACGACTGTAAATGTGATATGCATAATTCTTTGCCGAAATGCTTTCATTCGAGTTTTCTATTATGCACCGAATCACTTAACTAACTGGGAGTATAACCACACTTTGTGAATGATTTCTGTGTTTTAAATGCACGTCCACAGTGTTGTTTCTTCGTTTTTTTAAGACGATTTAGACCCGTGTTTCTCTTGTTCTATAACATCATAATGATTGGAGATGACGGTGTGAGCAAGAAAACATCGCTCGATTTCTAGGGCTTTCATCCCTAGCTTACAATGACGGCCCTGTACGAATAACCAAGGAGGTACTAGGCGAGCTCGCCTTGTACCTCCTTGGAATAACCCATGTCTATCACACGTCGTGTTTTGTTGTTGTTGTTTTTTTTTTTTACTGGTAAAAGCCTTCTTTACCAGTGCGAAAGTGTTCGTAATTGAATACGATACCCATCAAAACAGCTGCTTGAATGTGTTATTCTTCGCCACTGTGCTGAATACCTCAATTTTATTCATGCTGATGTGTATCCACATTATAATATCAAAAGATCATACTTTAGAAAAATGCACCGCCCTCTAGAGTTCAACTCTACCTGAACCGAATAACTGTCACTGCTCCAGTACTACTTGAGATTAAGGTCAGTAATCCCACTGCTATCTTGATCAAAGTCGTAATTAAAGTATAAAAGTATGTGATATATCCCAGCAAATATGCCTATTTCAACTACCTTTACCTTACTTACATACGTTTTTGCACAACTGGTTCGGTGTTTCTATTAAATATAATTTATCCTTTGTAAGAACTTCTCTTCTCGCTCATAATCAATTTGTTTTTACCCACCTTGCAATCAGCATTCAACCAGTCTGGCATGCTAATTCAGAACCAGACTTCAAGTTTTATGCAAGATTAGAAAAATGTAAAGATTTTATTGATGCCAAGTATACAAAACAACTATTATGTCTTACCCATTTAAAACTGACACCTTGCATGTACATTCTTATCTTCAATTTTGTGTGTTTTAACTGAAACATCCGTATGTGTGTTGTGTTCTGCTTGCAATTGGTGTCACTGTTACCAGTAAATCTTTATGACAGTTTCTGAAATTACCATTTTACTTAATCATTAAAAAATGCATTTATAGCATTTCTTTGTCTGGAGGTATATCAACGTATTTACAATAATTCATATCATATAAGTGGACAAATCTTGTCCTTTTCCTTCATTTTCTCCCTTTTTATTAGGCAAGCATTACATATTTTTTCATGCACTCTTGTGTTGTTTCTTACGTCATTACACATTCTCCGCTTATTTTGAATAGCCCAATACGATTGCATTCTGTGCGTGGTCTGATAGTTTGTTATCCTACATTGTAATAATGACACACACAGTTTAATAGAGGAGTACATAATAATATGCACTTACAGGCATTGATACACACCCGCGCAAACACATAATGATAATATTATGATATGCGATGGTCATTTTTATTCCCAGAAGAATGATTAGTGTAGCTCAAGACTTCAATTTTGAGTCTTACGGCGAAGGTTCACCGGCGTGGAGAAGAGATAGAAAATGGCGGTCTAAATTTGTCTGGATTACTGGCAAGGAAACGCCATTAATTCGACTGAAATAATGATTAATGACTGACTAGAATGTGTCTTCTTGCGATAACTCATTGTGCAGTAACATGGAGATCAGTGGGATATATCTCTAGGATTAGAGCGAAGCCCGTTTTCGTTGGAGATGTCTCTCAATAGTTGGTGTTCACCCATTGGGAGGAGGTAAAGGTCAAACAGCATGGCACGGCGTGATTAATGTCAAATATTACCCCACTGAACAATCAAGCAAAAATCAACATCGTCCAAATGCTTATGAGTAAGAAGCATTTGTATTTTATCATGTTTATGAAATATTGTCTACCATATTACACATGCTCACTTAATCATGCTGGCTATCCTTCTTGCAAATTTATGTCCAAGACATTGTGTTATTGATCTTCTATTCCATCAATTAGGCTGTAATTTCGTGGGACTAATTGCCCATTCTCGAATGCAGGCTGCTTTGGTCAGCTTGACAATTCTTGACCAGTAGCCACTAAATACACGCGGTGAGTCCTTCGCGGCTTGATGACCAGCACCGACCGAGCCAGCATCCGTTGTAACAAGTACGATAAATTTTAATTGATATCAAATTTAAGTACACTGACCCTCGCTAAGGCAAGCGTGTGATAATATTGCAGGCAAAGTAAGACTTGTTGAGTTGAGGGGATGAACACGCGAGGAGGATAGAAAATGGTCTCCATCAATGCTTCACCTTTTAGGATCATAATCAGCAAATTATGATAATAAATCACTTATTTGAACATTCGTCTGTCAATCACCCGTTTGCAAACATGCCAAAGGTTTTTTTTTTTTTTTATTTCAATGTATGTTATGCAGGCTAGCGATGGGGATATGAAAAGTTTACTTACCAAACGTTATTTCTATATTCTTACTGTATAGTGTGTCACTACCTTTTCATCCGCTCACAAAAAAAAAAACACCTAAAGACGATATCGTAGGTATGGTTCAACCATCCAGAGCGTTAAACAAAGCTCACCACACATGCCACACGTCTTATTACTAAATGAATCTATTTAACCAGGGCACGTAATTTACAACGTATCAAATACACAGACGACTACCTACCCGTTCAAATCTAACCTGGGGCCATCAAAATTACTCGAAGCAGCCATCATCCTTGTGTTATAAAAAGTGACCCGCTTTGTTGCTAGTGATACGGCCTAACCATCACTTAATGAGGACTATATTATCCAGGCCATCTATCTTACTATCTTCGGTAGAGGAAACCATTACGTAATACCCGCCACGTACCATATTATTGTTATTATTTTTTCCCTTTTCCGTTGATCAGAGAAGCATAATTAGTACCTAAGAGATTCTCCGTAGCGTACTTATGCCAGTCGCTAAATGAACATGTATAGTTTATGAGCAGGCCGCGAATGGTGTGCAAAGGTGGTAGCCTCTTTCGAAGGGGAAATATTTGAATTTTTTTCTTTCGTACCGAGGTCGTTGCGTGTCGCCTCAACCTGTTCCTGTACATGTATAAAGCAAAGCGAATTCGTGTAGAGCTCACTGCGACAAGGACACAAGGCGCATGAGAACGCTTCGCGGCTATACAGGATTAATAAAACATTCACCACTGCATGATTACCAAGCATTAGACTCTTCTCTCTGTCCGTGTATTTCAACTGGTACAACGTGCGCTTATCTTGTCTATATATAACATTTTTCCAGATACTTCTGCCAAGTACTGTTCTTGGAATCGTTAAAGGAATGCTGTAAAAGAAGGGTGGAGTTCGGGCGTGGGGTAAGGGGTTTAATAGGGAATGGCCACAGGGTGTGGTGCAGACCTCTGGCTACGTGGCAGGATTCGAGGAGTTAAATTGGTCAGTGCTGGCTTCTGCATGGGCCTCTCGCCCTAAATCTCTTGATTGCTTAATTCCCTCTTTCCCGCTTAACCCCTTGGATGCTCGTCAACGTGACTTCCTCATTTGCACACCGGGCTTTCGAGATCCCCTGAGCTAGGTATGAGGACTGTTGTATAAAGGGGCGACCGTGCGATAAACCGGAAACACTTGTCTAGTCACGGAAGGCCGGGTATGGTTGAATACCTTCTGATTATTTCAACCAGAGCCTTTCGTTTTTCCTTCCTTCCTTCCTTCCTTTTGATCGGACCAGTTGCGTGGTTTTCCAGTCATGGAACTTGCACCAAAGCGGATTTTAGCTGCTGCGAGTCGTATGCTACCCCTAGCCTTTCCCTCTCTTTTCTTGCCGGGTGATCAATCGGGTGGATATGAACGGGAGTTTCATTGCGGTCTTAAGCCTCCGATACGAAATGCAGCTTGAAATAAAGAGATGGTTTTGAAGGAAGCAGTAAGTTAACATCGAGGAACACCGCAAGCCGTGGGATAACATAAAGTCACGTTAGCAGACGACTTTTCCCTCCAAACCAGACAATGCATATCGATTACTGACCATACGCCGATCGATCACGTCAGAGTTTCGGGTCAAAGCACTATGCTGATAATTAGTACACGCATCAGCACAATGAAGGTAGCGAGGACGAGTATGACAGTGTGTGAATATCTGTGGAACGGATACTATGGCCCGTGTACTTTTTTTCACCTTGTTATTAATCGCGAATGTGAATGAATGAGTGGAGGAAGGACGGCACGGGACTGCGCTGCTTCGATTTCTGTCGTTGCGTGATTCAGTATGATCGCTGGAATTTGACGAACCGGGTCGGGGCGCGCGAAACGACTCATCGAACGTGGCGGGGAAAGCTGTGCAGAAACTGCCGTTTGATGGGCCTACCTGACAAATGTTGAACATCCTCTCTACACCATTAGCGATCATTCGTTGCTCTTTACTGGCACCATATGATATGACGATAGCCCGACGTGACAGGTTTTCTGCTTCGGGGAAAACTCTCTTTCCAACGAAATGATCAAGTGGAATGGGCGCTCCTCTTTATAACCATGATTTGACTGTGTTCCCGGGTAAAACGAAATCGTCGTTCAGATCTGGGTATTTCTGTTCTCTCATGAATGGGCCGATTCAGCATCAATCAAATAAGCATATTCAAGACACTTTCTTGGAGGCGGGTGAATCCATAACTTTAAGCAGACGATATCGTCAAGTTATGTGGCTTGCCTGTATAAGTAGAAGTCAACCGTGGACATTATGTATGATGTCCTTCTTGTGACTTCGTGCACTAGACATCTGGCAAAACGACTGGAATAACTACTCGGGACTTTTACTTGTGCCATCGCTATATACTTTCCGGATAAATTGGATTTTCAACTTCGGGAGTATGAAAAAAAAAATGTTTTTCCTGTACGTGTGCATGTGTGTTCTTTAATGACATCCGGTGTAAATACCTCGCTGTTGCCACACACTATTATTATTTTGGAGATGATCTCGGAGGGAACGGAATAAAGGAAGATCGGCAAACACAAAACATATGACATGGGCAGGCCTCGTCAGTGGGTATGTATTTCTTCGTACGTTGAACTTAATTAATTCTTCCACGTTGTTCAGGGTAAGCATACCCCCCCCCCCCCCAGTAGATTCAGGTACCACTGATTTGTGTCATGTTTGGCAGTATATATAGTGTAGAATTAAAACTATTTTGGTTGTCTTTGCATTTTTTCCATCACGAAAATGTCATAGGTCGTTGCACAATAGTTAACTATGAAATTGACCGGGAAATGAGGTTTGAAAACGTACCGTCGGTACAATGTAGTGGATTATTAGTCATCCTCGTAGTCTCACATACAAGTTTAAAGAACAGCAAGAAATTTACAATTTATTCTGAAAAGCCAAGTGTGAAATAGTGTGATAGTTCATGAAAGGGTTTAACATATCCATTGTAGACATGATGTGTTTGATTTAACTCCTTGTTTAAATATCGGGGTTGATGTAAGATTGTAAACTGTTCATAATGCATACATAGATAGAATATTCACTGCCTGAATTGTTTGCGGGAGAAAGGGGCGGGGAGAGGCCTAGCAACCACGCTGTCTCCGTGGTATTATACCATGATTAAATCTGCCCCATCTAGAAGTCGTGGGTGCATGTCGGTTTGTACTGCAAGCGTGAAGTCAGGACGTTGTTAATAAGCGAATGACCACTATTGTACGTGAGTACACAGAGACAATATATCGACCTCGTCTTGCTTCTTTCGTCACCCCAATGACTGATATCACAGCCCTATACTATAATCATAATATTCACCCCGTTCAATGAAGATCTAACGTTTTGACTGGTTAAACACGCAGCCCGCTCGCACTCCAATAACGATCGCCAATTCCCATTAATGTTGCGTGTCCAGTCAAGTGGTGGGTGTGGTCTATAGGTCAATCATTCTGCTGTCCAAAGAATCATATTATTCATTATGTCAGCTCGGTTCTGTTATGATAGTTGCGTTCAACATAGTCGACTCGCTATAATTTGACGTCTAGACGTTCTGTTTTTGTTTTTGTATTTTTTTTTAAATACACACGCACCTGATTTTTGTTCGGATCAGATAAAAAGAGAGTACCAGTAGTTTTTAAATAGTGGTTGTGAAATAGTTTAAATTGCATTTTTCTGATTTTGAAGGGAAATTTTGCGGGTATTATGATTATAATATCAATCGAGAAAATAATTTATACTATCGAAGAAAATATTTCTAAAAAGATACTCGAGATCCTGAGAATAATTGGCGGTAATCAGTCGTGACACGCCGAGATGATCTTAATATGTGTGTGAGAGAGAGAAAGAGAAGGAGAAAGTAATATACATATATTTATATATATATATATATATTATATTTCAGATTGAATTGCTGATGAGGTATTATGATAGTAGAAGAAGACAGTGGAAATGAGAGACGAATAGACATGGTGCCGAAGTGCCTCGAATGACGAGTGATCACGGGACTTATGACGGGTGCCCGCCGGCCCAGAGAGGCGCCCTGTCGCCCGGATACACGGCTGACCTCTCTCTCAACTCTAACGAACATAGATCGATATACATTTCAAGTGAGAATCGATTATCTATCTATCTGAAGGTGTTTTAATAAACAAACCATCACAAGGCTTTTCTTCTATTCCATGGTAGGCCTACTATCATACCATGTATACCAAGAAGTCAAAAACAAACAAACGATCTACATGATTATGATATCCAATATATATCTAATTATACCTGCTTTTTTCTCGTCATTGGTCTACCCCAATTTTTATAATCTGAAGGTAGTTATAATTATAGCAAGGCGGAAATCATGCGTAGTATTGGCAAGTTGGTTATTTTATTTTCTCTCTCTTTATTTACTTTTTGCAGTGGTTTGAAGGAAGGAGCTGAAACATCTATTTGAATTTCAGCCAAATAAACTGATCATCTGTACATTGCTATCCCATTACCAGGCACAAAATAACCTGAAGATCAATGTACTCATTACGCAAAGAAATCGACAAAAATTGTCCATCGTCTACGCTGTAGAATATAGATTCGGTTGCATGAAAGAAGAAAAAATAGTCACTAAGTCTACTAAGAATTCATTCAGAAGTACCTGCGACGAATATTATCTTTCTTTATGTGGTATTGTGTGCTATTTCGGTGTTGCTCTCGACCTGTTGTAGTTCTGTGTATGGCACCTTTCTGGAGTATGTGAAGTGTATAGTGTTACTGTTATTGACTATTACACTTTTCTACGGTGAGGCCCATACGTTAATGGCAGACTATGGCAGCGTGGCGCACACAGTATTAACCCGTGTTAACAACTTGGCCATTTACACATTATAGTGTGAAGCGTACGGCCTTCCGGGTCACCACAGACAGTATCCAACGTGAATTATGTGGCTGTATTTTTTTCCCGCGTCATTCTATTCACATTTGGGAGGCAACCTTGAAGAGTCAACCACTGTTTCGAGATGCATCCAATCTGTGATGACGAATTATATTCGACAAAGTAATGAGCAACAATGGAGTTCAACTCGCGTTCAGGTGCTTTTAGCAAAGCAAACTGAAGCTCATATGGTGGTGAAAAACAAAGATAGGACGATTGTATCTGTCTGGTTCATAATCGTCACTTTTGACTGACTCCTTACACAACCTACACACTCGCGTCCATGCGTAGCCAATGACTGGAATGCCACTGGGAAGTTTAACATATTAAAATCGTTCAGGTTGTGTGCATAATGATTTATTTCAAAAATCGTTCATTAATGGGGGGGGGGGTGTGAGGAGGGTTCCGTTGCTACAATAACTCCGTGGATATTGTGCTTGATGCTTGCGTACACGACAGATATCAAAAGAATAGGCGATAAGAATTAAATCGTCGTAATGAATTTACAACTACCAACAAAACACGTCTATAGCAATGGCCCAAAGGTGGTCATTGCAAACAGTGTTAAGTCTGTATTCAGTACAGTGACATCTTTATACACTCTTCGCCTATAAAGGTAAGGAAGTTGGTGCTAATTTCTAGATATTCTATGCAGATGGCACAAGTTTGTTTTTCTTTTGCTTATATTCATTATTCTTTTCATCATTCTACCACTTCCGTTTCTATTAGTACAAAGATACTATGACTAAAGGCCTAATGTTAGTAAAATACTGTTGCTACTACACAAGGCTACACACTATGATTATTACTATTACTACAACAACCACTACTAGTTGTAGTTGTGGTACCAGTGATACACTACTACCCTATATAACGTATACTATACTATACTAATCCTACTCCTACTCCTCCTACTACTACTACTCCTACTATTTTTAGTAAATAAAATTGATTTATGCCAACTCAGTAACACCCGCAACTTTCTGAAGATCAAACTTGATTTGCTGAAGTTCAAAAGTTCTATTTTGATTACTTTTATTGCTGGATAATAAAAAGAATGCCATGACAAGACAATTATATCTCAGTTTTATCTCTCCCCTGTTGCAATAATCACACCACAAAAAGCCATCAGGTTAATGAATGATATTATAGTAAGCTTTTTTTTATGCATCAAATATCGTTCAGGACAATTTATGTAGTGTATACTCGTATTGAAACACGTAAAAATATTAATATACATCCACAAAGAAAAATGATATTCAACTTTTGAACTCACACACATACGCGTGCGTATCAGTAGGCCTACTATATACACAGATACGTCATATTTTCATTATTATTAAGATATTATTAAGATATAAGTTGTTCGATGGTATTGTTGCAATTACTTTTCTCTCTTCAATTAAACTGCTCCAATGATTGCATAAGCATTTATTTGAGAGAGAGAAAAAAAAGAAATCGTTATTGACTTTCATGGTGATATAAATTGTACGTACAATGAACAGAGAATGTGTTTTGTAAACATGTTAATATGGGTGTGCAAGTGGATTAAACGTATAAGACTGTACACAAAACAAGCCACTATGTTAATATGCGCGCATCTGATTACTGATACAACTGTAGTATTAAGAACTATATGAATATCTAAGGTTCTAATTTCTAAGCCTCTTATGAAACCGTTACAAGAAGTCATAAATGGAGAGACCAATTTTAATTAGGAAACAAAACATGGAATGATTGCGGAAGGTTGTTCTTCTTCTTTTCTGGATTTCGGTTTTGTTTTTGTTTGCATGCTTTTTTCAACACTGTTGCACAACTAGACGCTCTCAGAATAGTGACATTTTCTCTGAAAATTGACGCGTCAATTAAGAGCAAGTTATTTTCTACCCTCACCCCCTAATTAAATGAAAATAAAAGAGGATGAACTCAACCGTAAGGTAATAATAATAGTGAGGTTTAAAGTTGTATATCATTTCATCGAGAAAGATTAATTAGACCTTACATAAGGTCTACCCCTAGCTTTCATATGGACCTCAATTAACTGTTAACTTCCCGCCAACATCATTGCACATTCTGTTACCCTTCAAAGTCAGACGTGACTCCGATGGTTTCTGGTTTACGCGGCAAGTTGCGGTTAAAAGTGTAGGTGACATCTTCGGCTGATAGGCCTATTAGCGAGTGCGCCGGCTAGCGTCAGGCGGTACGTACAGGTCAGCCAAAAGTCCGCCTTGCTGGGGGTGATTCAACCGACATTCGCCTGTTCCCTACGAGTCACAACAGTCTTATTCTCGTGAATGAAACCTATTTGCTTGAATTTTATCATTCTATTTTCGGCGGCTATTTTTTTTTTCTCCCGTGCGACCTTACATAAAAAAAGGACAACATACCTTTTAATGGGATTGTCTGGAAATATAGGCTTTATAGGGGTCACCGGGCGAGGCTGATCCAGCGCCAATAGATGTGGGTATTACGACTGGCCTTGTGTGTGGATTAACACTTACCTGCGGACAATAGCATGCTACCTTACAGCTTTGCAGCGCAGATAATGACAAGCGTCGATCAACGCCGAGCGACACCTCGTGATTCTCATTTGAAAGTTATCCAAAATGTCACTCAGGCATGTAGAGACATAATCCGTAGACGTGTGTGTTTAAGACATTTGTCTCAGTTTTTAAGTCTATATACGCCCAACCCAATCACAATATTTTGTACGTTTAATCATATCATACATTTCTCAGTGAGCATTGTTCGACACATTACATTTATTTTATTAAGTATACATTCAAATGTTACGAACGAAACGACAGAGTTTTATCACCGCTCTCCGTATCTATACGTCGATGTTGTCCGTTCCTAAATAACGGAGTGGAAGAGATGTTATACTATTGATGATTTTGGTTCGATATCTAATTAAGTCACACCAATGTTCCATCTATTTAAAAGCATGATGCAGATATCAAAACTGTTGTCTATTTGCCACTGGATTTGTTTACTCCACAACATAAATCAGCGTCCACTTACACCTACTTCCCAGATTTAGACTACGTTCCTGCATGCGTGTTGTCACATTATTTTATACCTACAAAGTACCTTCACAGATCTAACGATGTTGAGTGACACTCGAGCAGTGATTGTGTCAGAGTGCTCACAACAATGAGCTCGCGAAAGGATACGGGATCACAATCGGAAATGGCAATAAGACGTCGGTCTATTTTCGACGAATAGTTCATCACGACCCCTCGCTCACAGAGCGAGAGTCACCTGTGCCAGTGGCGGGCCCAACAGCGGCAGTCGTGCCTCCCAGCTCCGGTTCACACGAAACGGGGCCACGTGCTTGTCCTTCTAGCATAAAGTCAGCTACATGATATTACCCGTCATGTCTGGTTCAAAGCCAAGTAGACTGAACTCTACGCTGATTCAAAAGGGAAAACAAAACAAAACAAAACGCAAGTAGCTATATCTTATGCACTTGCCACTATAAAGCCATTTAAGTCATGACAAAGAGAACTTTCCATACCTTACGATATACCAAGACGATATGGGTGAATACCTATTATAAAAGCATAAAACAAAAGTACTGTACTTCTTAAAGGGAAATAGATCTCAAGGAAACATTCGCCTCGAACAAAATCCAACGTACCAAAACGAGAGCAAACGCTGTTTGATAGTCTAGGCGAGGTCTATGAATATCAAGACAGTACGTTAGTCATACAAACAGGGGCAATTCATTCCATGACGTACTTTAATACAGTCACGTGACTCGGGTTGGCTTACCTAATGCAGCTCTCTAATATCTTTTCCTTATTCTTTTTTAAACTAATATGTTGTAAAAGACTTTTTATATTTGTTTACATATCTTTGATATTATATGAGAAATTAAGCGAATGCTTAATCCTTTTTCACTTTGAGTGTTCGTTCACTAATGTAACTCGTTCCTTTCTGGTCACAATGACCAAAATGACGGCGAAAAATCCTCAGATTATCAACTGACGTTCACTTGGTGTAATTTTCCTCAATACTCTTCCTAATTGTTTTGAATCTTGCTGCACGTTTATTTAACAGGTTTTATCGAAAATTGTTTCTGGCTTGACGGACAATTTCCTTTAAGTTTATTTTGCAATTGCACAATCACTTGTGAATGGTTAAACAGTAAGTCCTGTACTTTTTTAATTCGTCGTTACGCAACGCTTCTCATCCACATTTAGTTTGACAGTCAGCATCATACTCAGTGTCTGTCGGGCCGAGGGCGGCAGGAGAGGAAGTCTTCAATGAGTGTAGTCCGTGGTGAGCCGCTTTACACGTGTAGCCTTTCGTAGTACCGTGCTGTTGGCGTGTCTCACCTGCCCCCCTCAAAAGGGTATCAGGGACGAATTTCCTTTGATGTCTTGTTGGGAGGGAAAAGATGAATCGTTCGCAGCAGTTGGGATGATTGAAGGCCAAACAAAGTTCCGGGAACAACCATTGAAGTTATCCTAAAATTTGTGCCTTCGTTTGTGTCCTGTTCAAGTGAAAGCCGACATCGTGCAAGGCAGAGAAGTTTGAAGCAACAAGTCACGCGAAAACTTCTACAACAAAAACATCAGATATATAATCATGTTTTTCTACTTGCCTAGGATGTTTGCCATGCTCGTGTTTTTAGAAGTGCTTCAACTTTATTTTAGACAGCCAAGGCATATACATAAATGTACACATCTTTATCATTGCAACACAATAGTTCCTATTTCAAACAGTTTGTGGGTTGTTGTTTTTTTCACATTGCCTTTGATATAGCCAGCTTGAAATTGAGTCTAATGACATTTCATCGCCATGAAAGTGATCAAGATTAAGTAATCGTCGATGAGAAGATCACAAAGTCATCAGCAGCATCATTTTCTAAAGAAGATACAGTGCGCTCAAAAAGAGTTGCATCGTCAAATAAGACTTTAAAAAATCTTTCCTGAGAAAATACAACACACATTTTTGAAGAATCATAATGGGATTATCTATAGATAAAGTAAGAACTATACAAAATGAGTAACGTCAAAATCCACCTCCCTAAATAGGGACGTGTGACCGTATCTACGATTTTCTCTCCCTTTTTCGGGATGGGGGTGGGGTGGGAAGGAGTGAGGATTAAATAGGCAATGCAAGGTCAACTTGTTCGATTTTATTCTGGTCTTCATACCTGTCATATGTTTTGCTATCATCCTGTCTTATATACCTGCCAGAGTTAAGGTTGATATTATATTCGATAATTAGTGAGGCGCGAAGTGCTGATCGTGTTACATGTATTGAATTTAGCCTCGGGCCTCATCCTGGCTTACATTCCCGTCAATCATCATAATAAGCTTCACCTATCGGCATAATATACCGGCAGTGATCGATCAGGTATCGCCTTTGTGTCGCTTATCACTTTAAACCAACATCAAACAATGTCACCATTTTCAACTGAACTTCCGTGCAAACGTTGTTAGACAAGAATGGACAAAAATAAAGCGAAAACAAGGGCGGTCACAGGCTGGGAAAAGGTCAATGCCATTGAACGGACTTGTATCGAGTTTTAAATGAGTTTCATTGGTTTCATGATGATTTGGGTCGAAAGAGTTGTTAAAAAGCATGGGGGGCTGGCTGGTGTTGACTCTATGCGTCGGCAGCGTCTGTCGCACTACAGGTATTTGATATTGCCATCCAATAATGAGAGGAATTACAGGAAGATGATTTGCCTCAATACAAACTGACAATGCCCTGTTATCCGATGGATGCTTTTTGTTTGTTTATTTCTTTTATTTGTGGTTGATGGGGTTTTCGTTGTTGTTGTTGTCGTTGTTATTGTTGATATTGTTGTTGTTATTGTTGTTGTTGTTGTTGTTTTGAGCTACCCATAGTGCAAATTGGTCCAATATTTTGGGCAAGTTTTTGTGATACGTGTGTATTTGAATGTGACATTAATTTGACCCACGTTTTTCCATTTAATTTTCCATTCCTATTTCGTGAATTCATTATTTCTTTCGATTTATTTTACGTCGACAACGGAAAGATTGAAGATGACAGAAACTACTGCATATTTATTTTAAATATAGAACAAAAGCTTGTAGTTACTACAATTACATTTACCATTCACACATGTAATTGTCCCCTTGATAATCACTCTTGAAGGAAGTATCGATGTCTTATGCCTTGAAGCATTTTACGTCTGTTAATCCATTTTTCTGTCTTTTCTTCCCGTCTTGATTTGATAGTTATTCATTCTTCGTTAAACTTATAAATCTGTAGTATATTCCCTTGTCTATTGAAAGTTGGTAAGCTAACGTAATTGTTTGCTTGTTTGTTTCTCTTAAATCCAGACTGCAAACGGACCTTGATAATGCTGATGAATAAGAGACTGAACTATGGGGTAAGTAAAAAATCAGTTCAACATTACTTTGAAGCTCTGGGGTTTTTTTTTTCACAGAAATTGTATTAAAAAGAATACCAGGAAGACATGATCGCACATTAATTTTTGTTCAGATATTGCCATCTCTTATTAAGACAGAAATCTAGCCTATGTGGATGTTTGATGTCATAATATATAATACAGTATACGTCTGTTAACTCTGTTCTGGTCAATGCGTTATGAGATCTGATATGCAAGTAAGAGGGAAAAATATGTTTTAGTTTGCAGGTAAAATTATGCTGTTCAAGTAGTATCGTAGTCAATAGATACCTCAGGAGGTAAAACCAGAGTTGCGCAAATTTCATCGTATATAGAATTATTATTTTGTGTCACCGAAGTTTTGTGTTCTGTATGAAACTTTCTTTTTCTACAAGACTCTCTTCTCTAAACAATCTATCCAAATGGAATGGTAAGTATTTTGACCTATTTTTCTATCTGTTTGGTATATAGATTTAGGGTTCAATCGTTCGACAATTCTGATCCTTAAGATGACGATTAAAAGTCATCATGTAGCATTTCTTCATATAGACAATAATGCCAGATGGACAGAAATGACAGATTACGTCATGTATTTGCATGCCCACAATGAATTCCCTGCTGTTTACCACTATATGTTTCGTTTGATTTGCTTGCTACTTTTTTTTTTGTTTTTCCATAATCTTTTATTGATTCCATATTCAATACAATTTCATGATAAATCGAATCACACGTATTACAGAATCCACGATTCAACAAAACACAATTACAATGAAATCACACCAAACTTGCGTTGATCGATGAGTTTGATATTTCATCTCACTGATTACTACAAAAGAGTGAAATAGAATACAAAAATATATTATGTATATATATAATTATATATACATATATTGAGTAGGTTGTCCACGTGTTGGTGTGATCAAAAACAAAACTGGAACAAAGTTCGAAAATTTGCGTGCAGAAATAAACTGTTGGTGAATACATGCAGCATGAACTTTGTTCCAGTTTTGTTTTTGACCTTATATATATATATATATATATATATATATATATATATATATATACATATATATATATATATATATATATATACATATAGTTTTAGTTAGATACGTGTGTCATTGTTCAAATACGAAATTATTTGTAGATGAATGAACGTAATATGTTTCAGAATACGATTCATCATTGCCTTGTATCATTTTTTTATAGAAAAAAAAACATGAAAAAAAAATGAAATAAACTACAGAATAAAGCGCCTTTTTGCAATGGACTATTCTTGGTTTACTGTAAGAATTATGTGCCAAAGCTCTCATTAACGCTTGTAGATTCCATAGTTACAAATTACTCATTGGGGACACCATCGCATTCTAGATAAACTAATGATGGTCTCGTAATCTCGTATATGAGAATTATTAATGATAGTGTAGTGTAGACGCATATAGTGTTAATCATTCCCTTGCATAGCTAAAGGCTCATAATACATGATTTATATTGTAGATATGCACGTGTTCACACTTTCCACGAGTGATTATGTATGGTGATTTTGTAATCCCACGTGAGTTGTGACACATTGCTTTGCTGTGCCTTTCCTTTCTCTGCATATTCACTTTCATCCCACAAAATGACAAAGCCCTTTGGACAACTCTCTGAAAGAATATAAAGAGACTAAATGGGACATAACGGATAAAAAGAAATCATAGTCAATTTAGAGTCACGTAAACCACATGTTATCAGATCGATAACTTTTTGTATGTCGTCTTAATGTGATTATTGTTGGATATGAACAGGATTTGTCAATGTGAGGGGTTTTACACCATTCTTAAGTGAAATAATGCATAAAATGAAAAAAAAAACTAAGCATGCAAGCTACTTTGACAGGATTTGTGATGTAATCATAGAATCGATTCCTGAAATATTGTATTACTTTGCTTTTTTCTCTTTTTCATTTTCCGATTTCTACCTTTTTGTTGCAACCTTCACAAAGCCAGCATCATTTATCCAAACACGAAAAAAATAATAATAATAAAAAGGAATATCAGTAACTTTACAAACAAGAAATGTTTCTACGAGATTGAAGAACTGTAAGAAATGCTTTTTTTTCTATACAAAATCTTTCGATTTCAAGCAACGCATCGAAAGGAAATAATATATATATATTCCTTTTGGTTTTTTATTAAAAGTAAAAAAAAAAAAACATGCATATGTTAAGTCACGCTTTATATGATTTACAGACATTATATCTCTAATAAAACTCAAGACAATATTAGAACTGCATTAAAGGGAAATTCTCCCTACTGTAGATTGGGTTGGTGATGATAATGACAAATAACGTTAACAGTGATGATTATAGTAATAATAATAAAGATGATAATAATGATAATAATCAAGTTCTGACCATGACCAGTCATCCTCACAAAGCCATTCCATCAAAGCACTGCTTCCCAATGGCGGTCTGGTATGTTGGCACAATAACAAGTCATTACTATTAAAATGATAATGAATACTAAATTAGCTTTGATTGCATTCGTGAGTACGCTATTTTGAATTAAGAAGTGTTGTAGAAGTCATAATAATGTGCACATCTTAAATCATTGAGACTATTTAAGTGTAATGACCAAAAACTCAAAAATGATCATAGAAGATATAAAAGAATACAATATCTTCACAAGCACCCCACCCCTTAATCCCTGCTTGTCAACCCAGAGTATCCGGGCATGTGAGTTCGCTACATCTGCCTTGTACCCGTCATGCTTTGCGTTCGTCCGCTTTGTGTTACCTCTTTCACGTCTGCTTGTCTTGTATGGCACTGTAGAATTCACTGTATGGCTTGCCTAACCTCCGTGGCAGTGGATTCTGTGGTACCTTGCATGACGAGTAGACCTTCGTGTGTCGTGTATTCGTGTCGACCAACACACTGAATTATCCTGTCTTCCCATCATGCACCCGCCATCACATGCTTGCTGAGACTCATTTCCGTTTCTTGCAGCGCACACGATGAGAAACCCTAATCGCTCATTAATGATGGTGTTCGTGCTTCGCTTTGTATGATGTAGTCATTCACGTGTGGTTTTTGCAGTTTGGTTGATTCCCATTGCTCGGCTTACCTACTCAGTTCAGACTTCATCTTTTTCGCTTCTCGCAGATTGGTGTGTCTGTCATCCTTTGATAATTATGTCAGTTCAGTGAAAATACATCATTAAAATCATTTTATTCATATGCTTTGTTTGTTTTTTTCGGTAGCCATGTAGAAGATTCAACGAGATGCAATATCTTTTGACCTACAAATTGGCTTGGTAAAAAAATTGGACTCACAGAAACCATTTTTGCTTTTCACTGAGTCAGAATTTTGTGGGATATTTGCAACCCCTTATCTGAAACCCCCGATGAGGAAGGTGTCCAACATCAAGCACAATCATTATTTGATCAGACTATATTTGAACGTGACTATATAGAAATATTTAAAACTTGTTTTTAGGAGAGAATTAATCTTAGAATTAGAATTCATAATAATTTAGACATTGTTGCTATTACTGTCTATTTGTCTTAGATACTGAGCCACACATTTTTGGTCATACTGCTTGCACAAAATTTGGTCAGAAACAAGGCAAGATCAGAAACATTCAAAAACATTTCACCTTCGTCACTAATTATCTTTTTTTTTTTCAAAATATTTTTTGATTGCTTTTTACTCACCAAAAGTGAACGAAGCATGAAAATGTGACATACTCTTGGCAGAGAATTATTGTAGGCCTAAGGTAAAGATGATATCTATCGTGTTTCGATTAACTTGCTAAGCAACTCTCTGCAATGAAGGTACAACTACCGAAGCCTTGATATTAGACTATACCAGCAGATGGCATGGTTGTTTAAATATGGCGGGAAATATTTCAAAATCGGTCGGGCCCTTAAAATGTCAGTCATTGTCTAATTAAACAGCGATTCTTAATGAAAGCAGTAGGGATAATGACAGTGGAAGAAAGGGAAGAGTGAGAAGCAGAAAATGTTTGAAAGTGTGCAATTAATTTAAGTATTTGCCGTAATAAAAAAAAAACAAAAACATTCACTCGAACGACGATAGAAAGGCTCAAAACTTCTTGTCTATGCAGGATTGACATGGGAAGTTAACAAGATGTCACTAGGTGCCCTCTTGAAGCCGTGATCTAGGAGGGACATCTTTGTCTTGACCAGGGAGGTCCAAGAGAGTGTCGGCAAAACTTCGCCTTGTACCCGCTGTTCTGTTTGGCACTAGCACATTTTGCGTTATCCCCACTAGAGGGAGCCCTCGTTTAAGATGTGTGCAAAGTATGCGAGTGTCAAACCAGAACGGCGGGATCGACAGCGACATCGAGACATCGACATCGACAGCGACATCGAGATCGACATCGACTGTACATCACTATGAATTACAGGGAACAATATTGATATGACCCTTCCCCAACTCTCGTTCTCGTAGAACAATAACGATAAAGGATTTAATCATGACCAAAAGTGCTGCAAAGAAAGATTAGAACATCGGCGTGGAAGAAGTGACTCATTCATTCAGAAACAAGAGAAAATGTTCGTTGTATGATTACCCTGTATCAGTATTCACACGCTGATGACTGCACTACCACAAATCAGGCTCGCAGCTGTCCCGTCTGCGGGTTGTCTGGTCAATGCATGTCGGGCAGTGGTTTGCCTGTAAGAACCCCAGTTGGTGCATCCCGCCATTGCTGCCTGTGCGCACTGTGCGATTAACTAGGGAGTTACGTAATAATCATGGGGGGGCTTCTTGATGCATCGTCCACGCTGATCATCCACCAGTAGGTAGCTGTAAGGCTTCTTCGCTGTCTACTGCTGCCTGGCGCCACACATATGGAGAGCCTATGACATCAGTAACATTAATGATAAGTGCTTAGTTAAAAGAATCGGGCAAAAGGGCCCCTTCCTTGTTGATCATCGTAGCTGGATTCTGGATTAGCTGCATGTCCAGCGTGTTTAGTCTGATTCCTTACACTACTAGTACCTCCTTGGTCTGATGAATATAGTTCCCATATCAGGGAGGTGGCTGCATTAAATTCGACATCCCTTCCTATAAGATTCTGCCCCGCTCATATTAAAGTGATTTCGTTGTCAGCAAGAGAAACATGCACGGCGATCAGCTTACCACTGAGTACGGATTGCGTGCGCGCTTCTAATGACGAGGATTATTTTGATTGATTACATCATAACATGATATTGTCAGCATAATGAATATGATTATTCCAGTGGTTATGCTAATAGTCAGAACTGCGGGTTATAGATGTGGTTGCATCACACGCAGCTACAACAATCAAATTAATATCTTATATTTGACATGACATGACATGATAATGATACACACCAAATGAAATTCCACCATGATGTCATCATGATATGGGCAAAAAGAATCATAATTCATGGTCTCAAGCTCATCGACTCTGAAGTATTCAGCAGTTAGTATCGTCTGTGACTGCAACTGATGTTGGTATCAAAGCTCTGTGAAGCCGTTGGTATATACTTGGAATATTATGCGTATCTATTTATCAGACTCTCACCAGGGAGGTGATCTCACCTCCCTGCACTCACTCAACACACTCAACAGAAGCATAAATGCACATGACACACATCACACACTCAATAGAAGCATAAATGCACATGACACACATGACACACAGCACACACACACACACATACACACACACACACACACACACAACACACAAAACACACACACTTACACAACACACATACACACAGCTCAGAAGAAGTTAATTAGGTCTTGATTGTGATGAATTACAAGTATTTACAAGTTTGTTTATCTATGGATAGTTTATGAAAAGCTTGATCGCAATGGGAAACGAGTGAAGCGAGGTTTTTAAACATGTTGAATTAACCCGTTCCATACTGAATTCTGAATTCTCCACAGACCTAATACGCAGGCCACTAGGTTCCCGTAGGGAATGGGTTAAGTTAATTAGATAGAGCAAAATCAAACATTTTCAGAAATACTTCACTTGATACGTAATAAGGAATATTCTCAGTTATGAGTAAAAATGTCCCATATTTTCTTATTATTTTGTTTGTTTTTTGGCAGCTTTAATCGCGAATATCTCACATTAACTCAGTTAACTCGTTTTGTGATTAAACTCTTTATCATACATATATATATATATATATATATATATATATATATATATATATATACATATGTAATTATTATATGTGTGTGTGTGTGATAAAAAGACTTAAAATGGCATAAAAACGGTTCATCCTGGCGGGGAAACATGCGCTTCCCAGCCAGGATGAAGCGTTTTTATGCCATTTTAGGTTTTTATCACACACACACACACACACACACACACACACATATATATGTATATATATATATATATATATATATATATATATATATATATATATATATATACATGTGCAATCACTAGACAGATAAAAAGAAAATAGTGATTGGTGCCTTGTCTGTTCCAGACATGGTTGATCAAGGCTGTTCATTTCCACTATAAGGGCACCTATCTCTGGTCATGCTGGTTATTCGTAATACATTGTACAGTATAGGTACGTATGCGGAGACTGCTGTTAACCATGCAGACGTTTCCCAATGAGCTAATGTATAATCATTGAATGTAGTATAATTTTTATCCCTTGCCCTCCCTCTGTTTCTCTTTTCCTCAAGTTTTCCTGTCAGTTTTTCCTGTCTCGTTTTCAGTGTTATCTCTTATCATGATGGGACCAGCAAAATAGATAGGTAGATACATGTAGCAAATAACAGTAAATTAATGTCCTATAAACCCTTGATGATGACTAAAACCTTTCGGTACCGATGTCAATGTGTGTCACACCAAAATGTTAATTGTATAATTTGGTTGTGTTTTTACGTTTCCCACTGTATTCACCCCTCTCTCTCTCTCTCTATCTATCTATCTATCTATCTATCTATCTACCTATCTATCTATCCATCCATCTATCTATTTCTCTTTCTATCTATCTATCCATCCATCTATCTATTTCTCTTTCTATCTATCTATCTGTCTATCGATTCATCTATCTATCTATTTATTTATTTATCTATCTATCTATATCTATCTATCTATCTATCTATCTATCTATCTATCTATCTATCTATCTATCTATCTATATCTATCTATCTCTATCTATCTATCTATCTATCTATCTATATATCTATCTATCCATCTAAATTATTTCCATCAATTCTTTGACATCTAAACAAGTAAGATACCACTGCGTTGATGAATTTACAAGTTGTACAAATTTGAAAGATGTTCTGTAATCTAAGCTTATGTGACCTCGCCATGAGAGTAATTTTTGCATTTCTTTGTCATCATGCAAGATCACAACATTTATGCATATTATATTTTGTTTTATGGTTTAAATCTTGTTGCAAGTATCAAAACTGACAAACTAACAAACGAAGTCACTAGAAGTTATACCATGATATCGTTGATAGAGGGTGTGCATGTCATCTTGAATAATACCGAATTTATGATTTCACCTAATTGTATCAGCATATCAGTATTTTCAATCGATCTGTCTACACAACTTTTCAATCAAAGTTGAAACATCGGGGGATTCATTTTTGCCTGTATTGACACTGCGTGATATAATTATTGTGAACACTCGAATTTCTCTCTATCTAGCTCGGAAATAGAGTTTGCTGAGTGACATCGCGTCTACGCCCAACAATCATGTGACTATCTTCATCAGTAGACTCCTCCGCCTCTATTATTGGCAATTGATAGAATTCACACTGTGACCCATTACGTAATCAGTGGTTCTGCAATTGCCAAACACGGTGGCGCGACTCAGAGCTCCGCAGTGACGCACCTACCCAGCTCGCCCGCACCTGCCCGCCCAATGAGCAATGACATCTACCCCAAAATGCACGGATCCACCATTTTGTGTAGTGGTTCACAATACAATCTCCTTTACGTAAAATACTGCAGATGAGATTGTTTCAGGAAGAACATAATTGTAAATTACGATCAGTTATTCATAGATGCCAAGTGTGTGAATTATTTGTGTACATTGTATTTGTTTTGTTTTGTGCGTGTGTGCGTGTGTTTCTCTTCATATTCATGTGGTTATTAGAGACTATGACTGCATATAAGATTGTACATGTAGTAACCATGTAACGATTTTGCGAAATCGGCATGATAGACACATTCACTGTGGGTCATCAGTCTTTAGTTCATTGTTTTTCCATACATCCAGCCGGCTGCACTGAGTGTCTGCTTAATGATTTGCACACGACATTATAGCATTTAGCGATTACGTAGACATGTGAATTCAGTGTGATGAACTCCGTGTGTATTCACCATCTAACGATATATTATAATGAATGTATGGCGTGGAGATGGTGCTATATGAGAGTAACTTAGGGCATGGTTGCATTGCTAAATCATTATAATCCTCTCTGCAAAGTTCATTGTAACTAAACATCTGGGAAATGACACAAGTAGTTTCAACAGGTGCTCCTGATCCTGGAAGTGCTATTTCCGATTAATTTCCTCAGTTACGCAGCTCATGTTTTGGATTGCTGCTCTGGGTCAGTCTACAGTTACAGATACAGTATATAGCTTGTAATGTATGTGGGAAATACACCGGCTGTGTATTAGTGACGTGTGGTCAATTCCTTTCATTTTTTTTTTTTGCATGTTGACTAAATGATTCTAATCAGTGTAATAAGGTGTGTCTATTTATTTTGAACTCTACAACCATTAATAACGATGACAGGTTAAGTGGGATAATGTGTATTTACGGAAGAGACGAAAGACTGCATAAACCGACCTTTAAAGGGAAATATTATCCTGATATTAAGTTACTTTGTTGAAAAAAAAATAGTGAAATAAATATATCAGTGAAAATTTGGAGGAAAATCGGATATATGAAAAAAAAAGGTCTGTGTAATTTATGGTGCTCAGCAACTCTCCAGTGTATTTGTACACAAAATTTCACTTATTTTTGATCTTTCCTAAATATTTTGTATAGAACATATTGGTAGAGGAAGACACGCAAAACGTATTACTCTTAACGCCACGAGGAGGACTAAAG
Organism: Diadema setosum; assembly: GCA_033980235.1. Classification (NCBI taxonomy): domain Eukaryota; kingdom Metazoa; phylum Echinodermata; class Echinoidea; order Diadematoida; family Diadematidae; genus Diadema; species Diadema setosum. The sequence goes on from CM067060.1 coordinate 49,420,634, forward strand.
AAAAAAATTCTTTGGAGAAATATTAGCATTTGTGATTTTTTGTACAAACCAAATAGAGAGCTGTTCACCTAGATCACACAAAGTTACTAATTTCTCTTACTCACTGTTACAGTTCAGAACTTTATTGTTTAAGTGATTTTTCCAAAATTTGTCTTTTTCAGATTTTTGTTCCTGTTTTCATAGAAAGAAACTAAGCAGGCTGGAATTTCCCTTTAAATCCTTGTTAGTCTATAATATGCATGTTCTTTTTTGTCACTTTCTCTGGAGCAGATGCAGATAAAAATTACAATAGGGTTAGACAAAGTATACGTATAAGTATATAGGAATAGAATAGTCTTTACACTCAGACATTGTAGACAATTATTTCATACATTCTTTCATCCATACATACACGTACATAATTATGGTTACATTTTAGATGTATATATGTATGTATATATATATATATATTATTCATGTGCATATATAAATACATACATATGTTTATATTTATATTCATATATCACAAATAATTATTATGAATTTCACTTCCATGATGACTGGAAAAAGCACGAATCCAGATAATGATGTTTTTGAGAATCGTACAAAGCAAAGAGAATGAAGACTTAGATACAAGGCCGAGAGCAACTCTCTTCTTTGAACTTCCTTCACAACTCTCTCGACTCGCTATCTTATAGTTCGCCAAAAATACACTTTAGTGAGCTTGCAAACTCCCGCAGAAAGCTTTATAACTTATTAAACTTGTTTATCCCTCGAGGTCGCAAACAACGTCAGTGAAAGGACTTCATAAATTGTATGGTTTCTGTACGTACTACCAAACTATAGCTACACTTGAATTCATCTTTCTTGAGGTTTTCTCCTTTAGGCGATGAATTGACAGTCATGAAGTCACTGATGTATATGTATATGAACATCTTTTCCTGAAACTTACCCCACGAGCTTTTGCATTTCTGTAGGTTCCCCCACACATGATCTTAACTTTATAAGTATAACAAGGAAACGTAGAAATTACGCGATGCGTAATATATGTCCCCGCCGGAAGTAGCATTTTGTAGCCAATGTACAATACAGGTCAAAAAATCAAGGTCAAAGGTCAAAGAAGTCAAAGGTCAAAATTCTATGTAGAAGTTTTGAAGCCCTCACCTAGTGCCATCACATAAAGCAAACGGAATCTAAATCGGGTTAGAAATGGCGAAGTAGTAGCATTTTGTAGCAAAATGTACGATACAGGTCAAAAATCAAGGTCAAAGGTCAAAGAAGTCAAAGGTCAAAATTCTGTGTAGAAGTTTTGAAGCCCTCACCTAGTGCCATCACATAAAGCAAATGGAATCGAAATCGGATTAGAAATGGCGAAGGAGTAGCATTTTGTAGCCAATGTACAATATAGGACAAAAATGAAGGTCAAAGGTCAAAAAAGTCAAAGGTCAAAATTCTGTGTAGAAGTTTTGAAGCCCTCACCTAGTGCCATCACATTAAGCAAACGGAATCAAAATCGGGTTAGAAATGGCGAAGGAGTAGCATTTTGAAGCAAAATGTACAATATAGGTCAAAGGTCAAGGTTAAAGGTCACAACTGAATTCTGTGTAGAAGTTTCAAAGCTCCCATGTAGTGCTATCATATAAAGCAAACAGAATCAAAATTGGCTCATAAATGACAGAAAAGTAGCAAATTGAACATTTTGATCACACACGGACGCACACACGGACACACGGACACACAGACGTACGGAGCCCGTTTCATAGTCCCCTGCTCCAACTCGTTCGGCGGGGACAAATATGGTATACTCTGGACTAATTTCAATGCATTCTGTAACTTTATTATGTAAAGTTAATTCTCTATACGGGGAATTTTTGAATTTTTGTTATAATCGTTTGATCTTATAGTAAATGTATGTTACGAATGTAATTTGTGGAAGGCTTCATAAATGGAAGAATATAATGTCACTGATTCACAAGAGTTCTGATAAATCGATATACAGTTCAAAGTGTCAACTCTGAAAGGTAGATTTATCTGCGTTAACTACTCGGTCTCCATCAGGTTATCTATATCCTATATAAGAAATGCAAAATAAATACACAGGTATTGTTTAATGAACTTGCTGTAGGCAAAATAAAATCTTGAAAGTATAATTATATAACTACAGTTGGCGCAAATGGTACATGAGCAGGGTGTTATATCTTCAGGCAAACACGAAAATTAATACGTCTCGTGTACACGAGACGAACCGACTTTGAGGGTGTTCACGACTAGCCGCGCAGTGATCAGTAGAGGGCACTATACATCTTTCACAAACTGGCACGGTTGATCTTTTCATGAGACGACAGTGCAAAATCCAATTTCGCAGTCCAGCGAGTTTGACAAGTTATCAGATAATATGAGCTAGAGAGGGCGCACTTGATTTGTGTTTGTCGACAAAATTTTGTCCTTGTGAAGTGCACCACACCTGCAAAATACTGTATCAGTTTATTTATTGGGCAAAATCAAATTGTTATGTCCAGTGAGAGTGAAATGAGTTTCAACTTCTTGGGACAGTTAGAATTTTGCCATATCAAGGAGCGGGGGAATTATTAACGAAAATTTTCACGTTAAAAAAAATGTTTCTAAACATTTTGCATTTACTTTTTTCGTATCAGGTAGGCCCTTATCAGGCAAATATAATCCAAATTGATATAAGGTATGATCAGGAGACCCATATCAAAGCCAATTGATTTGTCAGGTAATAGTAATAATATTTCAATAGGGATGCTACCTGCCAAGTTTGGTGAAAGTCTGTCATCGGGTTTTCTGAGAATGTTAATACATCTATCTATCTATCTTTCAAATTGTAAAAATTTTCAAGCAAAAACTGCACCTTAAGCAATGGATCTTTAACATGCTTTTATGTTATAACACGAGACGAACATCAAACTGATGCAAAATACTTCCATTTTCAAATTAAAAAAGCATTACTTTAACAAACATTTCTGTTTTGTAAACATATATTCACAGTAAATTTCACACAATAAAAAAGATTGTTCATCATCACTACTTTATTCAGTCATCAACATCCTCCATCATTATAACCAATCTTTCACCCTCCTCACTACCAAAATTGCCACCACAAACACAACCACCATCAGCAGGACACAAGTACCCTTTAGAAGGACAAGCTTAGAAATAAAGACACAGTTGACGGCTGAGGGTTTGTTTTAAAATATGAAAGATGGATATTGACATGTTCTCTTGCCTTTCATCTTTTTTCCAGTTGCTTGACATTCACCCAACACTGCTAAAATCCTCACATCACTGTTTCATTTGTCCCAATCTTTTATATCCACTTTGTCTAATGTACAGGATCATTATGTACAGCCAGCCCAAACAAAACCTACTCACACATACGACAGACAGCGAAACAAAATCACCTTTTCTTATACCACGTGTCGGCTTCTTCTGGTGTGTGAAACTTCAGTCTGCACTGGTTGTTTTCTCGATGCATGTCACGCATGGCCACATACATGAGTCTGAGGATTTTTGTTTGTTTGTTTTCTTTGGCAGCAGAATACCACACTCAAGTACAATGTATTTGATAATTCAATTTCAGTAACTCAAGATTCCCTCCCCACTAGCACTGTGATTAAAAGCACAAAGTTCTTGAAGATTCTTCTTTTTTTCGGCAAAGATAAATGAAGTTTACAGCAACTAATGGTTGTGCTGTGCATAACAGTGACACTTGAAATATGTCAGAAGAAAATGGATCATTGTTTCTAAGGTCAAAATTCGAAAGGGAGTTTCTGAATAATACATATACCCTTGATTGACTAGATAACTTCTGGCTACTTTACAGCAAGTAACTGAAGTAATGCTTGTGGTCTTATTTCAATTTATGAATGTGAGGTCTTTCTTATCAGAGTCAGATACAATAGAGTGTACTGCATATCATTAGTGTAGAATAATGTGACTGTAAGACATAAGAAACTTCTTAATTTGCCATCAGTCTCCACTGTAATCTATGAAATGGACAAATCTATGCCTCAATTCAAAAATCTGTCACCTCAAAATTCTCTTCTCCATAAACCTTAACCAGGGAGGTGTTAGAGAAGAAACCAGAATCTCTCCTTCGTACCCATGCCCCATGCCACAGAGAATTTATTTGCTCTAATGTAGGTATTTCTACGTTGCTTTGACAAAAGAGAGCATTTCCGTTTAAGTATGCATTATTCCTCAATCACAACAAACCTAGTGGGCAGCAGTTTGCCGTCCCTTTCAATATTTTTGGCAGCAATTATTTACTGTGCACAGAACAGCACGGGTGAGGAAAAAATCAGTGAAAAATTATACTTCTTCAACTGTGACACAGAAATATGCATTAGTCAAATGCTTTATTCAAATATCAAACATCCAAGGGCTAAACCTGGTGGACAAAATCATACACAAATATTTGCAAAAATGGTTAAATGTTATGCTTTTGTGAGATACTGTTATTCCCCTTTTCAGTTCTGTGGCATTAATAACAAGGCGATTTTAAGGAAAACTTATTGGATTTGTTCCACACAATATTACCATCAAGTTCTGCAAATGATTTCAACATTTCCTCTGAAATATGGCTCAAAAATTGTCAGGAGTAAGAACCACTTCTTCAGTTGCCATATCAAGAACTCTCTTATGAGAGCGACTTGGCGCATGGGACATCACAGCCAGTGGAATGCTAAGCATCCTAGTGTTAGCCTACAGAACCTCCACATAAATTTGAATGAATTTTGAAGAGATTCCACTCCTTCTAAAACACCTCCCTGTCTCAATGCTATTTTATACAATGCTGCCTTCAACATAACGTTCTTTCCTTCATTGACCTATTGCTAGCCTCACTTCCAGGCTATGAAAAGTTCCTACATGCTTTTTTTTTTCCCCCGACGAAATTCACAAGAGAGTTCCCCTTGTTGGTACTGAGGGACTAAACGTCTCAGAGGAGTGGGTCTCTAGAAAGACTCATGCTTTTTATACCTTTTATTGTACATAGACAGAGAGCAGAAAGGAAGATACAGTTCAGAGTCTGGAAATTAGGCTAACACCGTGCCTCATCTGACATGACAAGGAAGGATTAGCCGACATGTCTAGGCTTGCTTCAATTCACTGCCAATATTCTTTTAGGTCTGCATTAGGCCTTCATTCAGCCATTTCCATAATCCAACGGGTACAAAGTTCAAGGGTTCACAACGAATGAATGACACAGTCAGGGTTTGGGATGGGCACAGGAAGCCAGCATAATTCATACCTGGACTGAATCACCTAACAAACATCCTGGAATAGAATGAAAAAAGACACTCGGTCACAAATAGCACAGCACATGTTCATTATCTGTCCACCGTCTAGGTAAAAAATACAATAAGATCCACATAACTGATCTGTTTACAGATTATTTACAAATTCCAACTAAAAGATAATAGTGATAAAGGATGATGATGATGACAAAGATGCAAGAATATCACACAAAGACTGATTTCTACTTGACTGGCATGCTCTAGTGTCTGTCACACCCTCCTTCCGCCCACAGCCACCGGTCCTACACACGGAGGGGGTTCCCCCTCCCTACGTTGCACACCTTAGCTATCATATTTAAATAACTCTAGCAAAAATCGTGTATCTTAGTTTAAATATAATATGCATGTACAGAGAGGTAAACATGTACAGTAGATAAGCGGTGACAAACTAGGAGAAAAAAATAGAAAGTTCTAGAAGAATAGAAAGAGATAGACAAGAGAAGAGTCAGGGTGGGACTTTCTTTCTTCTTCCTAATCATCTGGAAGAAACTCTACGACACACTTGTTTCATACACTTGCTATTAAATGTTCACAACTTCCCTACAACATAATTATAATCTCTGATTCAGATTGATTAGATTCAGAGTTCGAGTGTAAGACAGTAATTGTCTCTGTTTTAATGCTGAATTTACTTCAAATGAAACATTGCTTTCAACCAAACTGGGGAAATGAAGGCAACAGATGAGCAGAAATTTGAGCAAATTTGACATCTTGGGAAAATTCTGACAATCAGTTAACATGGGGTTTAATGGAGATATCAAGACAGCCACCTTGGTTCTCTGACTACAATGCAATCTCAGATATTTCATCACCTGACTGGCAGAAGGGCCTAACAGCTTGCTTGCTCAAAGAATCACAGACAATAATGTAACCATCATATGAAAGAGCTTTCAAAACCCTATTGAATTATGTCACAAACCAAAATTAGATTTTTTGGGTCAAAATTTATGCTAGGGCCCTTCTGCCAGGCAGGGGATGGTTTGAGGATGTTCTACTCACAGCAAGGGTCAAATATGGCCCACCAAAGTGGAGGATTAACTGCCTCTATGCTGGAGGGTGTTTAGTCCCAATGTATATAATTCTTTGGCTGTGTATTGAGCCGAGGCATGAAGAAAGGGTATCCTCTGAGAAACAGAGAAATTACTGACATGTCCTGCTCATAACAAGGAAGTATGTAACACATCAGTCAAACAAGCAGTTTGAAGCCCCACAGATTGCCAGGTTACACAACTTACTGACAATAACAGTTTGGCAATTTTCCCAAGTTTCCTGCTTTAGCTCAAATTTTCACTCCATTTCACTTCCATTATCAGTGTATCAAGTTTTCCTTGGTGCAACCTCCTCCTAAAATTTTGAAATACATAAACATTCAATTTCAAATTACAGATATGACTGCATGCCACATGACTCACAAGAAATTGTCAGTCCAAATACTTAAATTCACATAAAATGTAGCAAAGAGAAAAAATACTTTCCTATTGCTGCAGACGGTATTCCTAATGCTAGTCTGTGGATACCAGACCCTCTTTGGTGTGTGCAAAGGAACAACATAAATAACATGTACCATCATGTATTGCTTTTCGCAAATGACATGGGAATTTTTCCATATTGTGCAATACTGAACAAAATTGGCAAGCTGTCTACAGCAACGAAATAGCTTGATACACCTATGACATCGCTGGAATCGCTGGCACTTTGGTAAATTCAGTGAATTCATCCCCAGATCAAAGCATAGAGAAAAGACTCAATCATGCAGCCTGCCTCTGCAGAAAGAAAAGAGCTATTTGTGCACGTGCAGCATTGCATAAAAATATATTTCGACTGGTTTCTTCTTTAGTCACTTACTATGTCATGTACTGATACAATGTATTGAAAAAATGGTACAGCAATCATCAGCAGCAGGAATTATCATTAAAATCAATTTGATATTTGTAACATCTAGCCCACTGTCAGCACAGCGATATGCCATCTCTTCATATATAAGTGAAAACAAAGTATGTTAAAATCAATACTGACCACACTCATGAAATTAATACAGCAATGAGAAATAAATAATGGGAAAATCTTCAAAAACCATTACTAAAAGATCAACTTACTATGAATCTTAAATATCAATAAAATAAACAATCAGAAATATTAGCTTGGTAAAAAGATTAATGTCCTTGACATAGTGCTCATAAAAATCCTCAGAAAAATTACCTAAAGCCATCAGGAAGCTTCATTATGGAACAATCTGAGTCAGACTGAGGCAACTAAATTTCATACAGTGATATTACTGTTTCTACTATCATTTGAATACATAGATATGAGTAACATTACAGCTGTGTGACAGATAATTGTATATAAGCCATATGACAGGTATTTGTGCATGATTGACTTGAAACAACTTGCCTTTCATGGAATTTAACGTAAGTGCGAAACTATATATCTCTTGATCTCTGTATCATAATTGAGGCTGAAAAATCTGATCGCCACAACTCAAGCCAACATACTTTACCATGTGATGCTACTCGCATCTTGCCACTAAGGCTCATGTGGCGTTGCCTCCTACCAGAAAACTATACCTTTGCATATCTGAATTTTAATTCCATGTAACATTGCTGCTACTCATGCAACCACTCAAAGTGGCAGCTATCATAACGGGGGAGTATTTCAAAATGGCTGACATCTTTGTTGAATGCTGCTGTGTGAGTGTATTATTAGTACCTCTTTTTTAGTCTTGGATAAACCATGCGGGACTTTCACATAGGTGGGTCTATAGCATACTCCCATCATGTGAAACATAAGGACACTTGGGCAAGGAAAGGTGCACTGAACCCTGTGGTTCCCATGGCAACACTGACTTGATCTACCATGACAGCACAACTGGCACCTAACCTGAGTGAAGTTGGTAAAACAGGTGCAGAATCCGTGAGGAAAAAATTCTTGTGGTCACTAAAATTTGGTGGTTGTGGCCAGCAATTTCTTGGACATTGGACATCCTTGGGTGGCTGCAATTTGAGTAGCAACTGACCAGAATTAACCTTGTGATTACTAGTTGTCAGGATATGATGAAATGTCTGGACAGTTCTACTATTACAATGTGGCAACTCAACACTATCTGAGAGAAATAACTATTAATCTAACACATACAAAAATAATTGTATATATCACTACTGACTGTTGTTTCACTTCCATTCAATCCCTACACATTTCATTATTTGGCAAAGCTATAGAATAATTTGTGTCAAATGTGTGAGGTATGAAATAAACATACATTACTGTAAAAAGGGCTATAATAAAGGATGTTGATGGACCTATTTCTGCCTGAGCAGCATTGGACAGAAGTATCTGATGTGATGAGCTAACACACAAACACAAATCAAATTTGTTGATTGATGTGTAGTCAGCTGAATATCACTACATAATGAGCTTGCACAGCTGCTAGGTAAGAAGTGTTTAATTTTGTAGGCAAAAATACGATTTAGTAGCAACGGAAACGCCACAGCCCATCAGCTGTATTTCAGCTGTTACCCTGGCAGCTACAATCCTTGTATGTAACAATTGCTGTAAGCCGTTAAATAAAGTGAGGCCCTCGTAATGGCAAGAAGAGTTTTAATGACAACGGAGCACAGAATACCGAGTGTAGAGATTATTTGGAGCAGGAACTGACTGATGCTGTCATACAGACATCTGTAATATCACGATGTGACGGGAGACGTAGCCGCTAGCTGTCACCGACAGCTCACACTCCACCTCGTAGCATCACCTGACGGATCTCCCTCCTGCCTGTTACCACCGCTGCAGCAGCTGAAACGTGTCTATCACACCATACCAGAGGAATATAGATATCATGTGTGACATGTGTTGGCAACCAATGCTGCAGAGGGGTTGTCCCTATTCTGGGCTATTTCTTAACCTGCTTTGAAGAGTGAGTGTGCCTGCAACACTGCTCGGTCAGTATTGTCCATATTAAGCTGACCACTGATTGACCTAACAAGCCCTAGAAGCCACCCTGACTAGGAAGATAAAGTGGTCTATAACAGTCACAGGAGATAGAGGGTTAAAAAGTGACTCTTGATTCACAATAGTGAGGAGAGGGAGGAAGGAGAGAGAGATAGACAGAGAGAGAGAGAGAAAGAAGGTAAATTACTATACAAAAGGGGGCAGGAAGGGGCTAAGATTGCGAGGGAAGAGGAAGGAGAAGAGCAGGGGCTATAGCTCCATGCCCTCTGTTTCATCTTCTGAATAGTCGCTCATGGAACTTTCACTGGATGACGACGGGTTCTCCTGCTCCTCCAGTACCTCCTCAGTTGCATATTTCTGTACATATTCTGTGAGGACAGACAAAACAGACACACAAAAAAGGTCAAATCGTTCATCAATGCCGCCAAACATTAAAGTACATACATATATACATAATCCATCCATACATACATATACATACATACATACAGACATACATACATACATACATACATATCAACCAACTGAAGACTAGTCCCAAGTATATTAAGGCAGCAGTCTATGGGAAATGTGTGTTATAGCAAAATCAGCACGTCCTCAATGGGATAAGATATTTAATTTGTATGGGGCCCTTTTCAAAGGATACAAAGCACTTTATACATTAAAAACAATACATCAGACAAAACAATTCTGCCAGTATTCTCTCCCTACAGTATACCAGTACTCCATTTTGAATGTATTTGAACCTATCATCCTTGATGCATTCACATTTAGTCATACAATTCATACTATTTTTCAGTATTAATCCATTTTGTAACACGTCGCAGTTGCCATGTAATCTTGGGGTTCAAGTAACGACCACGCCCCTTTGGACAGTCAATCTCTACCCTCTGATACTTTGAGAGGGCAGGATTTTTGAACATGGCTGTAACAAACCAGAAAGCTTAGTAGTGCAGTGAAAAGTTATAGACTCATAAAATAACAGTCATTTAATTGTCAATGATGTCATAATTTTGATGGCCAATTATAAAAATTTTGGATGATAATGATAACAGTGGTGATGATAATGAAACTAATAAAGATGCTAAAAATATGATGCTGGTAGTAAGCAGACCTCATTCCTTCATCAAGAACTCTAATGATTGTTTGTTTATTTTTTCATTTGACTCCAATTGTGGCATTCACACTGATGCCAGTTAGCTGGGTACTAATACCAAAATATGAATTGCAACCCATAGCTTACGATTTTTGTCAGTGTTGATGTGAAATCTACCTAGCGCGATCAGCATTGCAATCCAAATCCAAAGAAATCTTGCGATTATTTCAGAATCATTTGTGATTATTTGAGAAATAGCGAGATAATTTGCACTGCAGCGAGTGTCTGAACGCTGATGCAAAAAATCTTGAAATAGTTTATCCCATCATTCAAAACACACATCACAACAGAACATGAACATAAGGGCAAGGGTTGTTATTTTGGTAGATTTCAGACATGCGCAGTCTGGTCGCACACTATCATGATCAGTAATTTGCGGGGATATTTTCATCTTTCTGGATTGGCGCAAAAAAATCTTGGCACTTGGATCGTGATCGAAATCCCACTATTTTGTCTGCGTGAACAACCCTAATCATTTTGTCTGTATGAATGACTCTAATCATTTTGTTAATCCATAAGTGATAGGATGAGTATACATTATAGTGTCTTCTTCCTCACCCCTGATTTTCTTCTGGTACTCCTCTGGTTTGTGCAAAGACATGGCAGCAGCATCTCCATTGAGTGGGTCTATTGGGTTTGGGTAGCTCAGAAGTTGTGGAAGGAACTGATCAAAGATATTTGATAAATCTACAGAAAGAGAAGAAAAAGAACAAACATACATCAGTTGACAATTTACCAAAATGCATTCACTTTGATAGACTGTCTTTTTGTGCTTTAGAAAATGTAGTCAAGTACAGCATGACACTTATGTTGGCTTTCAAGGTTTGTTTTCCACAGACAACCTTCATAATGAACAAACAAAGTAAGGACCTGAAGTGGTTTAAGACAAAGCATTTATCATATTCAATACAAGCACCACATACCTGTGATATTCATTCAAACTGCCAACAATGCTACCATTCTTCTCCAGGATAGCCATGATAAATGGTTATTTTTTTCATTGCCTTACACTAAACTTATTCATCTGAAGCACCTACCATTACACATGAAGATTTGTCACCTGAATTATTTAACAGAACAGATAATATACAACTGTGTGTGGTTTCTACTGTAATTAGGGAAATAACATGTCACAAAACTACTGCAATTAAAACTGTCCAAAGATCTATGACACATTTCCATCTGTTTTCTTGGGTTTGTTTTTATTAGTTTTTGTTTGTTTGTTTGTTTGTTAGTTTTTGCCTGGAGCTTTCCCAGATTAACAAGGAACAGAATGCACACAAGTACAAGTGGTCCAAGTTGAAAAATACCCAACCTTATGGCACCCCTAGCTTAAGAATACCTTGCTTGTTTGAAACATTGTGTTTGTGTGTGTGTGTGTGTGTGTGTGTGTGTGTGTTTTCACTACCGTGAAGCTGCACTAAGCAGGTATGTGTAACACAAACTGTTAAGGAACTATAAAAAGCTGACCACACAGACTTTCCAATACTCATGGGATAAATTGCAACTGTACCAGTCCACACTAGGTGTGGAATGGCTAGGACTTGGCATAGGTGGACTGTCTAATTCTGTTTCCATATAGATTGGCTAATTGACAGTTTGAATGAATAACACATCCTGTATCTCCTGCCCTCCATATCATATTTGGTTACCCAATGAAAGGAGAAGAGAAAAAATTTGCATTGAAAAAGATTAATTCTCTATTGTCCATGGTGGAGATAAGGAAGCAGGAATACAAGGATTTAATATGAGGTGGTTCACAACTCTAGGGGTGACTCACCATACAGTGGTGTCCAGGCTTGGTTGATAACATCTAAACAAACTGTCCCAGATCTGTATTGAAAAAGCATAGCAAACACTGTCATGGAGACAAACGCTTAATGAATTCCAACCATTGTAATGTTTCAAACGCAACAGAAAGATTGAGAAGATAGAAATACAGTAGTTGGAATGCAAGAGTATTGTTTTCTGCATGATAAAAATGAAAGGAAAATTACTGACCATCAAAACACAACTCCAGGGCAGAACAAACACATTTGAAACAAATTTGAGACCAAAAAAAAGCAAAATGTAACAGAAAAGTCGAGTGCTCTTAAGGATACATTCATACAACTGATAAAGATTACACTGTTATGACCCTTTGGCCTTGATACTCTTAACCCACTGAGGATGAGTCCCAAGTACACTCGGGCAGGCGTCTATGGGAAATGCGTGATATAGCAAAATCAGTCCGTCCTCAACGGGTTAAAACATTTGATATCTACTTAGAAAATTGGCGATAATAGCATACTATATAAGTCATCTCGGTAGCATAATCCTCTTTTTAATATTCAGTGTAACCACATCACAAAATCCTTTTAGAGCACAGAATATATTCCTTCTCATGTGTCCTTTTTGCAGCCCTGAAAATTAGATTCCTTTCATAAGCTGGTATATTGGGGGGTCCGAATAAATTCATTGAAAATCTTAAGTATTTACTTTAGATTTTCAATGAATTTATTCGGACCCCCCCCCCAAAAAAAAAAAAAAAAAAAAAAATCCAACTGCTATTCTTGGTACAAAAGGGGAGCATATTTTCAAATGACATGGGCTTAGTTTTTTCTATTTCTTTTTTGAACTCTTGAGTTGTATTACTGTGAGATTTCATACAAAATGCTGCAAGACAGTATTCTTCAACCATGCAAAATTTTGTGATATTTGCAAAAGGGGTATAAGATCTTTGATATTTGCCCAAAACAGCAAGCATGGTGACCGACTAGAACAGTGAAAAAGAGGGTGACCAGAGACTATAGTCCTGTATAAAAGGTCTCCTTAGAAGATGTACATTATGCCCAGTGAGACAAAAACGACTCATGTCTGGTGATTATGTTGTTGACAATTTGCTTTGTTAAAGGATGGAGAATGTCTTGCATCTGCACGCTCATGTCATGTTTGCTGAGTGCTGCGAGGATGGCTGGGGATGGATTTGGCTGACTGGGTAGGGGGTACACTGGGAGGTAATGGTGGTTTTTATACAGCTACAGGAAGTAAGAGTATCTCTGAGCAGTGTGTATGTGTGTGTGTACGTGTGTCTGTTGTGGTATCTCAGACGGTACGTCTGAGTAGGAAGCAGTGTAGTGGTTTTGCCAATGACTTTACACTACCAGGTGAGAGTGTTTGTATCAGTTCTGTCCACAGTTTACAGTCTTGGCTCCTGAAGCAAAGTGCTTGTAACTTGCGCATTGTGGAAATCAATGCATTCTTTGCAATTCTCGCCTTTTGAACATAACAATACTCCCCCCAATGGCAGTAAGAAGGGGGAGCTGGGCACCTTTCTCTTTCTAGTGTGCTCATAATGCAAGGTCAGAATCTTGTCTACAGCTTTCCAAACACTGGACTCAGCCACGGTATTGCTTTTTCTGTGTATATGGCACACTGCAATCACTCAACCAACCCATTCTCACAGTCATACAGAGGATGGAAAGTGGATAAGCATTAAATTTATGGCACAGAGGAGCCCCTATTGTTGTGTATGCTGGACAACTGCAACACGTTTTAATACCTCTCTTGGCAAATCCCCCAACTGTAATAATTTTACCCAAATCACCATGGCAACCTCTTTCATGCAGGAAAGATTACTGAAGACAATATGAGGAGACATACTCAAGTGACCATGCATGGGATTGCCAGAGCGAGCTATATCAACAAAATACTACCCTAACTACCGCATTGCATGTAACTCTACACAGGTACTTGTCACTGACTGATTCCCTTGGTAAAGATAAAAATCAGCATATTTCTCGGAAAGACTGAACCAAGTACAGCAATAATTGTGGTTTGGAGAGAAGATATCCTCACATGATAGGCTACTTACGCTTCATCTATATTTGGATGGTAGATTTTGTTCAAGAACCCTGCAAGATAAAAACAGAAAAGAACAACATATCATTACAAAATGAATAGCAAAAAGCATAGCTAAAATACCATCACTACCTCTTATATTACACATAAATATCTGAGGCAGTTTACTTGTGTATAATCACCTCTTCTCAAGGAAGAGACAGCCACATCAGAAGGAATACACAAGGAATATGTGCTCCTTCAGCTGTAACATATAATGTAATTTTGTAATAATGTTCTAGGCTACCCATGCCATGGATTGAAAAAAAAAACCCATTATAAAAAACAAATATTATTTCATCTAATCCCATTCTCAAACAGTGCAGAATTCTGTAAGTGTCAACAGTCATAATATGGTCAGGCAGTTTTATACATTGGGAAAGTGCATAATCACCCCCTGGGGGCCATTGCAGGGTATCATGTACAGTCAAACCTGTCTACAGCAACCACCCAAGGGAGATGGAAAAGGTAGTCGTTATAGACAGGTGGCCGCTATAGACAGGTGGCCGCTAAAGGAGGTTTGACTGAACTTAATTACATTATGATTTCAGATAATCATGCATTCAACTAATCCAAATGAACTAACAATATAGGAAATGTGCTGAATCTCATCCATATGCAATATGTTTGAATTGTTATATCAGTCTCAAATTTGGAAAAGACTCAAGAAGTATAGAGTAGTACAATCTAATCATCAAGTTACCTGAAGTCAATCTCTCTCTCTCAAAAAAAAAACAACAACAACAAACCAACAGCTTAGTTATTTAATCCATCTACACAGTTCGGATCGTAATAACAAACCACATTCCAGTATCAACAATGCTGCTAAAACACCCCCTCCCCCCTCACACACACAAACACACACTACCAAATTATTAATCACCACTTTATGCCAACTGATGCAGACACTCAGTCAAGATGAATGACTCCGATGACTTGATTTGTATTCATTACATGATTGTCCAAACAATTACATAGGGAGTGAAAAAACACTCTCATTTCTTCATGAAGTACATGTACAGAATGTATATGCAGGATCAAAACACATCACCACTTATGCCAAGACAGGTGGTCACACCTGCCCCAAGCTACAGGAGACATCCTACACCAGATACCCCTAAGGATTAGCTGAAGGGCTGGCTGACAGTAAGGCAGTGAAGTGACAGAATATGGGAAGGAAACGTAGAGAGAGGTGAAGAAGGCTGGATCCTGCCCCTTAGGGGTAGAGTAATTATGAATCATTCCTGATTGGTGACAAATCACTCATAAACAATGTGTAGGCTCAATGGAGTCAAGGGCACTGTGTGGGCACACACAGCCAACTCCTCAGGCAAAGCACTTGATTTAGCTTGGCACTGACTTTGTCTTATTGGGAGGAGACAATTTACCTACAGAGAAATGCCTTAAATTCTCATGAACTCACATTGAAGAAAAATTTGGCTCATGACATTACAATCATTGTATAAACAAGCAAGATGGCTGGTATTCATGGTATTACATGTACTTCCATAAAATGCAAACAGGTCTTGTTTACCTTTGGGAACAGTGATTTTGAAAAAAAAAAAGAGATATGACATTTAATGCATGTTGTATGTGTAGGTCTGTTGTACCACAAAACATCATATCATAAAAAATTTTTCATGATAAAGCCTAAAATATATGGAGATATCTGTATTCTTCTCGATAAACTGTAACTGTAGACGGTTTAGTCTGGAAACATTTTTATTATAACTATTTTTCACATTTTGTATATTCAACAATACTTAACATCAATTTTACCGATTCAAATTTTTACAGTTGCTGTTTCTATTCCTAACTCACATTTTAGAACTATTTTAAAGCACTAATACTGTTTGTTTGTTTTTTTCATATGCAAATGGTAAATTATGCCTTTAATTCTGCAACATTGCATTATACATCATACACACACAAACTCAAATTTGATGCCTCACTACCTTAACATATTGCACAGACTTCTATAAAGATTCAAGACCAAAACAAGAATTGTATGTATCCATGATACAGTAAATGCTTCAGAAACTGAAATATCAAGGCCATAAATGCATGTTAATGCATGGACAACATTAAATTGACCTAAATGGGAACAAAACATAATTGATTGATGGAAGAGGCAAGACAATCTAATCATCTGTAGTCTGTTTGGTGTGATCACTTCACTTAATTGATTGCATTGAGTATCTACCATCTGTGTCCTCAGGGATTGTTACCCCCAAAACATCCAGCACCCTTTGGTTGAACTAGCAGTTGATAAACAATGCACATGTTGTGATCCCCTGGGCAAAACCATGTTTTAGCAGGTATCACAGAGGTTGTAAGGCATCTCAGAGACATACAAAGCATCCCCCCAAAATGGAAAAGAAATTTTGTTGAATTTTTCACAGCTGATAAAAGTTTGAGCTGCCATCTTTTTTTAAATCTACTTCACTAACTAGATGTCATCTTTCCATTCCTTGTTGTAAGATACTAGCTGTAGGCTCTCATTCACAATTCTAACAAAGATTATTTTTACAGTACAAATTTCACTTTATGTGGGTTTAAATGGGGATTAGGGACTACTAAATGACATGACCAATTTTTTAATTGATACACATTTGTAGCAATACTCTTAAACTTCAGCACTGGAACATATTATCTTAAATTCAGCCACAAAAGCTGTTTTTAATTTTACATTTTAATACTACCAGGTGCAGTAGTACAATGCATGTATTTTTTCATCACTAATTGCCTCTTGCTTTGTTTTGTTTTGTTTTGTTTTTTTGTCTTTAAAGGACAAAATATATGAGATGGGAACCCTCATCCTCCACTTCTCTATCATCATATACCACTGCGGGATGGTAATGTGTTTGTTTGTTTCATTTCCCATCTGAGAAGACAGCTGGATAGCCTATAGATATTCAGCTGTACTACAATTGTAGCTGGTCTTCCATGGGGTCCAGTTGGTGGTGAGGTGGGACCACTTCATTGAGTTACTCGCATTGCTCTTTGTCATGAATGAATAAATCTTTTATGTGCATGAGTTGTGTCTCTCTAACATAATTCTTAAATTGTTGTTGGTAGTGTTTGTTTTTTTCTAAAATGTTAACAACTAAAATGTATGCTTGGATTTAAAGCCACTCTTGATAAAAAAAAAAGAAACGTCTTCCTAGTGTTCTCATAGTCCTGTTTGCTGTTGCTAGTCTTACAGTGACACTCAAAAGTGCCTGGACTAAATGCAAATAAGCATTCAGAAGAAAACTTTGATGACAAAATCTCTGTAAAATACATACATATAACCATGACCAATCTGCAGAATCAAGTAAACAAGCCAAACACCTACACTGAGCTGAAGAACTATAAATGTAAATGAAGACTCGATCCTTTCAACCACTCATTCTTGCAGCTCATCATTTTGGAGGTTTAACATCTCCTTGTTCTCCCACATGATTAGGATTAGCAGAGCTCTATTTTAAGACATGAAGCACTGTAAAACCAGTTCACCAAGCTGAATAGCTGTCCATGGGGTCATTGTACTCTGCTGTCTAACGGGCTTTGCAAAACAGTAATGGCTTACAATGTTTTTACCAAGTGTGTTCATTATTGACTGTAGTTTCGTTTCTTCAAAGATTTTATGTTTGTTTGGATGGCACAGCACTGGGAAAATCTCCATCTCTCTCTCTCTCTCTCTCTCTCTCTTTTTTTTTTTGGGGGGGGGGTCATAGCTGGGTGGACAAGATTACATAAGAAATCTGTCAAAATAAACCAATTTCCTCATTGCAATCACAGGGTGAAAACATAAGTGGGCACTGGCAGCTTTTGTATATTGATAATCAATACAAAGCATGTTGGTCAAATAAAGCAAATTAAAGGGGAAAAAGCACCAATTTTGCATTCATATTTCTGCCAGGAGACCTATTTTGGTAAAAACTGAACTGGCAGTAAACTTTTAGGCTGAAAGTGAAACTCCCATTCCCTCAGACCCTACAACTGACTGTGGAATATTTCATCACAAAATCAATCTGAATATTGTCAACTGAGAACCAGAAGGGCGCTATCGCAATTTTGAGGGGTATCAAATTATTGGTACATATCATGTTGTTGGGCTCCATCTCCACTACATTATGTTATCTACGATATTTCAAATTATTCTCATTTTCAGTAAACCACAAGGGTGCTATCTAACCTGATATTTGAAACAATGCTTATTAATCTACCCACTTTAGATTAAATCAGCTTTTTCTTTCATGAAAATAAATTATTTTGTTTTTATTGTTGCTGAAATCTTACAATGCGATAGTGCCCTTCTGGTTCACAGCTGGCAATATCGTGAAGTCTCTCTCTTCCTCCCCCACAACTTGCCCCAGTAAAAGTACAATTAAGGTGATACACAAAACTAACTCTGCCCCTCTGAGCTCACATAACAGAGATCAGAACCCAGACACTTTAGGGAATTGCTTTTTGTTTCATGGTAGCAAGATTTCTATGTCTTCAAAATTACAACTTGAAAAACATACATTTTCCTGTGAATTCTATACATACATGTACATGTAAGAAATGCATTGAAGCCCCACGGATGCTACATTGCAATTAGTGACCATTATAAAGCGATGACTAAGAAAAATCTGAGAAACAATTTGACAATGCCCTTGTTGCAGTTAAGTAGGCCTTCTGGAACAAACCAGAATTAAATCTATCACCATTGATATAATATGACACATCAACATATCATAAAACCATGATGATAGATCCCATTTCATAAAGACATGAGTTTTGATGTGCAGCAGGGTCTTTCTATGGGCTGTCATATTCATTGTGGTTTGGGTTGGCACACTGCCACATATATACACGTAGTCATCCTTGTAATTGAATATTCTCATTCAAAACACTGTTTAACTTTCATGTTAATTACAGACCATGTCTTGACATGGCTTGAGTCATGAAGTGGATGAAAGATTACAAGAGTTTGTCATAATCTCTACTATTAAAAAATGAATTGCAAAACATGCACATTCCATAAGGGTGATACAATTGTACATCTTGACAAAAAAGATGAGACCAAGAAACCTAAAATGAAGCTACGGTATATCAAATCATCTTTAAATTGAATTCATTTTGGAATTAATTAGTAGAGCAGAAGTATCAATTACAAAGGTCTTTGCTTTGAACCTGTGGATGCATAATAGAACACATACATACATGTACAAAGCTCTAATACATGCGCACAAGTGTGTGTGTGTGTGTTCTTAGTTCATACTACAATGTACACACAATCGTGTGACACAGTTTTCTTCCTCTACATCTATGTACCCCGTACAGTTTCTATGAAACACACTTCCTTTTATATGGACACTTATCAGGCTGACATTGCATACTTCTGTTCAAGATAAGTATTCATGTGATTTCTCCTCTCACTGCCCTGCTTCAGGAGTGCAAGCAAGAGCTAATGTTCAGAAAGCAATATTGGTAAAAGCTGAATCTAATTGTAGATTAAGTACAAAAGGTATACAAAACAAAGCTATGTACATACGGCCTGGTAATAATTATGAACACTAGTAAATCTTCAAAATCAACAATCTTACAGAGTATATTGATTCAATAAATTACAATTTCTACCAATCTCACACACTTGTAACTAAAATTGTATTGATATATTTTGTTTCCCTCTGTAAGTCCATAAAACAAAGAAAAAGATGTATACAGATTTCCATAACATCACTGTCCAATCAAACTAAGCAGTTGCTTGTGTAAGCATATGTTTTTTTTTTTCTTCTAGCCATCTCTGTGCTAATGGATAAAAACATGCATCTATAGTGAGCCTTCCTTGATCATGTCTTGACAAACATATAAAATATGTATCACATATTATACTCACCAATAGAAGGTGACTTGTAGGGATATTTGTCTGGTATATCTACTCTGACTTTCCATACTCCTCCTTCGTACGGTGCTAGGTGGTTAAAAAAAAAGTCAGAATAATACATGAGAACGGAAGGAAAAAAAGATGTTATAGCATTACCTTGCAAAACATTACACAGTTTGTGCTCGTACTAAAATATGGAGACTTTTATCAAGCAATAAATCATGAAGAAATGTCAAACCAACAATAAGTAGATGGCATCATCTTTCAGACTAGCAGTCGGAAATGACGGTACGGGTAATAAAAGTGTACGATTTTAGACAGGTGCAAAGAACATTGAATATACACATGGGAGAAAAAAAAAATTACTAATAATTTTTTGAATATATACCTACTGCAGAAATCAAAAACTTACAGAATATAAATTTCTTTGTTCGAAAGGGCAACACGGATTGATAGCAAGAACAGAGTATAAGTGCAGGAGATAGAGACAAAGAAAATAGATTTCCCCGCCGACATAAAGCCTCCATAGATTTAGGTGCAATGTTATGATAGGATGACAGAGTACTGTCCATGAATAATACAATGGCTGAAAAGAGAGAATATCATACGTGTACAATATATTGCACACGAGGATGGATGGAGAACTGGAGTAAATATGGCAAGACACAAGGTAATGATTATCATAATTGGATGATACCTGAAGACGGCAGGGCAAACTGACATGGTCTTCATCAACCTTCAACAAACTGTGTACTCTCAGAAAGAGATTCAATACATGTACCTTCATGTATTTCAGTCCTACCTTCCCAGTATGGATAGCCGTACTGAAAAACATCAATATTCTGGCCCAGTTCCCCTGCCATAACAGGCATGATGATATTTCAGTGGGAGCAATAAACTACCACTGATTTCAAATGGATTGACCAATTGAAATCTCCTGGGTCATTTCAAGAGCTAGCAGGAGGCATTGTGTGTCAGCTGATTGTGTTTGTGGACTGAACAGATTCAAAAAATGTATTGCTGCCATCAACCATGTATGCAGCTCAAATTTGACAGTTTAAAGCATTTCACATGTATACATGCATCACTGACACAAGCAATAAGTGTAGTTATTGCGTAGCAATGAGATTTGCCAAGCCCAAATTGGCATCATGTAGAAGTAATAAACCACTGACAAGCATTTTACTTCTTCTTTTTTTTTTCAAAAACAAACATGGTACATTGGAACGGCTTTTATCACTTAATACACTTGTAACAATCCTGAACAGCTAATATGTGATATACACGGGGAGATAGAAAGAGATCTAGATCACATGTATGAAATAAACAAATCAATCAACTAATCAATCAATTTGATAAATTAAAAAAACAAGCCACAGACAGACAAATGCAGATCACAGGGCTGACAGAAGACCGTTCATAAAGATGAATGCGCTGATTAAATATCCATTGGGTCATACTGTGTTAAAGGGACTGTACAGTACTGGTTGAGGTGAGGATTCAGGTTTATAACATTCCTAAGTGAGAAAATGAGAACTCTTGAATATGAAATATGAAAAAGCATGTAATTTTAAGAAGGATTCAATGTTTATTTGATGAAAATAGGTTTTCAAATGGCTGAGATATCCAAAAAGGTGATAATAAAAGGCGACAGGCCATGCCTTTTATTAGGATCTCTTTGTTTCACCTTATTTTTGGATATCTCAGCCATTTCAAACTGATTTTCATCAAATAAACTTTTGATTCCCCTTAGAATTGCATGCTCTTTGACATCTCATAGAGTGATTTCTGAATATCTCGCAAAATGTTAAAAGCTACGTAAATCTTCACCTCAACCAGAACTGTCAGTCCCTTTAAAGGGCTTAGTCAGAAGTGGGATTTTCTGCATAAATACTCTTTGTGACAGAGGCGAAGCAGAGTATAAAAGGAACATTTTGAATAAATCAATAGATTGTGAGATAAAAGAATAAAGAGTACAATTTGACGTATTATTACAGAATTGCAGGAGGCAGGATTTACATTCTATTCAGGAACTCAGCATGATGAATCATACATTATACTACACCTGTACCTATCACAATGACTCAATACCATGGCATCATAGGAAGATTACAGACCATGTTCTTCTAGACTGCAATGTCTATGTTTTCTAGATCTCTACTGTCTAATACAGAGATGTGTGATGAGACTGAATTCTTCTTTCAGGAGTGCAGAATGGGGGCATGACAAGACAAATGTCAGACACTTAACCTGCCAAACACAGAGTATTGGTTATCAGTCTTGGATGTGAAGTCATTACATCCTTTTTTTCTATTCCCTTTCTTATTTCAGAGAAATATTGACACCAGCATTCATGCAATCATGACAATCATGTGCATGCTACAAACACAGCATAATTATTAATAGAATATTTTTCCCTCTATGCATAAAATATTAACAAATGATACAGGAGGAGCCTACTGATGTGCAATGAATGAGTATTGGACTATAAAGTGCATGTGATGCTTTAATATCGACGAAATAAGATCACTGAAACCCATGCACTGCAACGGAACATATTATTTCACTGGGCCAATCACGAGTTGTCGCCTATAATCAGGTCAGTGCAAATGAACCCTGACATGGCCTACTTCTATACAGAGAAATTATTTTTCTCCCCCACCAGGCAATCTTTTCCAAGCTCCTAGCTCTTCCTAATACTCTTCCCTGCATCAGAAAAGCGCCAGGCAACCTCTAGATGTCTTCAGACGAGTTCATCTACCTCAGTTAAGTGTGTGTAAAAGCCATAAATGTCTGATCAAGCATCCACCACATAATTGACACAGTCAGTGAGGGGAGAATCAGCATTAATGCTCCCTTGATAAATGATCACCGTCTTCCCCAATTATGCTCTAATACGAGAAGTTATTCACACTTTTTCATTTCCAACTGTTAGAAATCTCATTGTGTGGTTGTATAAGAACATAATCCCACATTATCATCTTGGTGCAGTTAACATGTAGACAGCACCAGCTACCAAGAACACAGCAAGATTGCCCACTGTCTGAAACTGTTGTCACATATGTGTACATGGCATGTATTGTAAAGAGGCACAAAGTTATTTTGTCTTCAAATCCTTCCCATTGTTTTTTTTTTCAGACATTTTAGAACACTGAATATCATATTCACAATCAAAGGAAAGCCGCATTTCTTGAATTTCATGAATTTGCATAAAACCAATCAATTTATACGATATATACAAAATCATGAAAAGTCATGATTTATGTACCTTAAACACAAGTATACCTGCATAATGATATTATAAAACTCTGCAAAACGTAAGGAAAGGGCAGTCTGCACTGCAGAAAGTTGCATAAATTATGCAAACTGATGAATAGAGTGCAATTCAGTGAAACTGCATGTAAATCTAGAACAGTAAATGTGGCTAAACTGAAGAAAAGACAATATCCATTAAAAAAAGAAAGATAAATACATTTCATTCATTTTTTTTTTCTTTTGGCAATGAGTGTAGTCACACTTCAAGAGTGCAACAGATGACCAATGACAAATACATCCAAAGGTAGATGTTGTACGCAGTGGGCTAATTCTCTTAAATCATCATCTTTGATAATATGCCTGAAATATAAAACCATGCATATTAAGCATTGAGTGAATAAGCACTGAGTGTGTAATCACATAACCATGTAGAAAAGCACTGATAAATTTGTGCAAGTCTGCATCTCTATTATCATTATTATGATTTTAAACTAAATGAGAAAAATATGAAATCACACAATACTTACTTCCTTTGGGTCCGTAGAATTTGACTAGGAATTCATTCAGCCCACCTAACATTGTCACTTCACGTTTGGTTTCAATCCTGTTGTTGCAATCAAAGTCAAGGAATGGCTGTACAAATGTGGTGCAATACTTAGTGAAGCGCTTCAACAGCACAACTTTAAGATCACAGTACTGTATAAGTGGAAATTTTCGCAGTGTCGAAATTTTCGCACATTTCGTGCAACCAGAAGCTAGCGCTAAAATAAAGCACGTGAATATTTTTGCTTGCCATGTGTTCCAGTAGTTGATGTCTTGATTCCGCAGAATTAACCGGCTGCACGAAAAATTAGTCGTGCGAAAATATCCACTTTTACAGTATCACTCGATACTGAGATTATGAGATTAGCAAATATTTACTAGGAAGTGCCAATTTGCAATAAACTATTTTATACACTGTTTTCCAATTTAGGGAAAATATGTATTATAGTGGGGCAGATATGTGAAGAAGATGCTCACATCTGGCGGAAAGTATGAAATTTTGCACATAGGGGTATTTTGGGGCGCTGATTTCAAAAATTGTCGGATCCAAGAGATCTGGCCATGGGGTCGGCCGCCATTTTGAATTCTAATATGGCTGCCGTCAAAGATCCCTATCTTCAGTTCTGAATAACATAAACCATTGAAATTTGATACATAAAAGCATGGTGATAGGATGACTTCAATAACAGACTTATTTGATATGTCTGACAAGCTGCACGGCAGCCAATTTGAATTTTCCTACATAGTTGCCATGTTGGAGTGTTGAAAATCTCTATCTTGGGTTTGTAAATTAGGCTACCTGATTGAGCGCGCGTTTGTAACTGATTGAGTGCGCGCTGCTGTATTTACATTGTGACGTCAGTGAAAGGTGCATTGTGCTTCATTTTTGCTGCACTTTTTGGCATGCCCGTGAATGTTAGCAGTGATGTTTGTCTTCGCAGTCATATTGGAATTCAAAATAGCGGGCATTGCGTTTGTCAGACACATCACATTAGTCAATTTTTAAACTCAGTACGTTAATATACTTGTTTGCACCTAATTTCAGCGCCACTCACCACTTAGAATACCCCTATATGCAAAATTTCATACTTTCCGCCGGATGTGAGCATCTCGACCAATTTTTGCTACATATCTGCCCTACTATTACAAGAGTATAGATGAACATAACATAATATAACATGACAATATTACAATGTAGTTATTGGCAAAATGAACAGAATAGTACAATGTACACTGAACATGTACAGCTGTTAACGTGTCGTTGCTTTGTGAAATGTTTTTACCTCCATCAAGGGAGGAGGTTATGTTTTCATTACCGTTTATTTGTTTGTCCGTGTGCAAAATAGCTCAAAAGGATTTGAACGAAAATTGCAGGAAAGGTTGAGAATGACACAAGGAACAGATGTTTAATTTTGGTAGTGATCCGGAAAATTTTATGGATTTTATAATGGATTTTCTATATTTTGGCAGATAGGAACAATGAACTTGGGAGTTCAAGCAGCGCATTTTTGAGGTTTTCATATGCGCACTAAGGTTTGTGCTCTAGTTTTTGCGAGGGCGAGGCGCGCCGCGCAGCTGGAAGTTGATGGCGTATCAAAAGGCTTCTGTATTGGGAAATCGGGCGACTTTCAGCATGCATATGTAAGGGTGGAAACACAGAACGATAATGATCTCTATGGAAGGAAAAGATCATTGGTAGAAATTAGCTGCTTGGCTGAGGTCTGTGCTATCACAGTGCTTCTCTAGTTTGCAAATGGGGACGCATGGTTACAAGAAATCATAACAAAGAACTCACAAAAAAATTATGCTCTTCATTCAAATAATGATGGAATACATGACATACATGTAAACACAACTGGCTATTTGACATTATCTCCCGTTACTTGATGTTTGGATCAAATACAATGTACCGCAAAAATATCTCCCATTCAAAAACAAACAAGATATCAGTTGCTTTACCATGTGACTCTCACACAGAGGGAAAGTATACTATGTTTGCATGATGTCGCCTGCTTTCATTCAATACCACTATTTCACACAACTATGCTGTTTCAGATTTCCTGGCTTTATAGCACCTAGAACATTTTTAAGGTGCAATATCATCCAAGTCAGTCAATCTATAATTTAACCGTTACCAGAAGCAATTTAAAAAAAAATACTGTTCTTCAATCATTAATAAAATTCCAACAAGGACATTTTACTTTTTCATTATCTGCCATTTCTTACTCCCCCAATTCATTGCACCAGACTTAGCATGTGACCTCTTCCATCAGCTCGTCACAGGTAGAGCTCTTTATCTTCCTTCAGAGCTGAAACCTTGTTACAAACGTCAACATCATTTCTGCTCCCCGAGCGCTAGTACTTTTTCAACTCTATGCCACCAATTTATTCAATTATCTCCCTGTCTAGTTTTATTGAGGCTCGTACACTCCACATTCATTCTGAGAAGCAATAAATAAGATGATACAGACTCCCCGTAGCATGGAGGAACTGTCTACCTGCTAACATGTTTGAGGCAAAGCATACATGTCTTGTTGCGGTTAGTGGAATTTAGTGAAGCAGCGGTGCAGTAGGCGGGCAGAATCAGCTGAGACAGACTCACCACATGACTAATATGAACATCACATTGCTACAGCCAGCAATAAATATTTGACGAAATCACTTGTGACTTGTTTGTCAAGTTTGTACGCTGTGGGCATGATGTACGACCCTATCACCTCATTAGACCTTTAAATCCACTTCCACTCCTACCTTGATTCCTGCTTCACCACAAAAAGTGCTCAACCTATATGAGGTTAGGTTTAGACTGACAACAAAACATGACACAGAGGTAGGAGATGAATTGAATGCTAATCAGAATATGATTTGAAAGAATGGCAGAGCCTTCTCACACTAAAAATACTTTACTATATCTATGTCATTATAGGGCGTATATTATTTCTTTTTTTTTTTTCAATTTGCTGCATCACAGGTAGGGCAGCCTGCTGTGCTTGTGACTGAGATTTTCAAATTGCATGACATGAAAACTTGTAGGCAAAAATGGCACACATCCTCTCATTCACAAAAATGCCTGTATGCAATACATTCTGCATATGAATGCAATATTATGACTGTTCCTTATCTTACAGCCATCTCAGATACATTGTAAACAAAACCTGAACTTAACTGCTAGTGCTACCCATAATAAATGGAGATCTACTTTAGCCTACAGTATTCTAGACAGAAAAGTGGGGTTTAGTGTATTTTCAATCTCTTTCAAGTTGGCAAAAAGACAACCACTGAACTCCAAACGAAACACCAACCGTGTTTTTTCAGCCTCCCTGTGGAACAGGTTCATGGCTGCATGCATTTTGGCTTTCACACAAAAGCAATCAAGTCTGTTTACAAAGCCCAGGGAGGAAGAAGAGATTAGAAAGAGGGAAGGGCTACCAACCATTGAGGGGAAAGGTACTACCTGTGCACCCTGGCAATCCCATTACTGAATCAGCTTTATTGATTGCTGCTGTTTTTCTGGAGGCCAGATCATCTCCCAGTGTGGAATATCAGATATTCCTTCTCCTTACAGTGTACAAGTCTGACTCTCACTCTCAGTCCCATACCAACAAATACACGGGGGCACTGCCAAACTGCAGTGCACAAATTCTGACCCCCTAACCCAAATACATCCACTGCATTTCTCTAGTTCTTATCTTAGGTGTCCCTTTAAACCCATGAAAGGAGATATATGATCTGAAACCTTTCTCTAACAACAGCCTGCCATGCACAGTATGTTACAGACATTTCAATCACATAATATGTATGTTTACAGCAGGTTTACCTGAAAGACAATTTTCAGCCTTATTAACTTCTCCGTAGTTGGAGATGATTGTCATACGCCAAGTAGAGAGGGTAGGGGCTTTATATGTCTCCAAGATTGGGGGGGGGGGGGGGGTGTTATAGGTCATGTGAGAAACACACCGCTATATGATTCACATTCAAAATTCGCACACATATTTCGTGCAAAGTTTTGAATTGCCACCCTAAGCACTATAAAACCTGAAATGTTTGCGTGCATTATAATTTCGTGAGAGCGAAGATTCACGAAATTAAAATGTATGCAAAAATTCTCGTCTACAGTATGCATTGAATACCACAATTTAATATTTTTCAACAAATTTGATGCTGTGAAAAAGACAGTCGGCTCAAATTCACAAAAAATTTATGCCGCAAAAACATCTTCCTTTACAGTACGTGAAGATATTTCAGTATGTAATTCATGGTGTATTTCATGGTGTATTCACATTCACATTACAAATTACCGCGTGAAATACTGTGGCATAAGATGGTCAATGTGAATGCATCTTATGATACATTCCACTGCATACTGTAAAACATGATATATTCGCGGCA
This sequence comes from Diadema setosum, assembly GCA_033980235.1. Classification (NCBI taxonomy): domain Eukaryota; kingdom Metazoa; phylum Echinodermata; class Echinoidea; order Diadematoida; family Diadematidae; genus Diadema; species Diadema setosum. The sequence continues at coordinate 49,448,955 of CM067060.1, forward strand.
TGAAATTTTCGCGAACTGCCACTGGCATTCAATGCATAGTGTAGACAAGAACTTTCGAGTGCATTATAATTTCGCGAATTTTGGCGCTCACGAAATTCGCGAAATTAAAACACACGCAAACATTCCTCATTCTACAGTACCCAGCACTCATCTAGCACACCTGGGCAGAGACAACCATGAGTTACATTGTAAATGTCTTGGTTGTGGATAAAAGTGTTACTGCAAAGCCTCTACCCTGGACTTCTTATTGAAAGTACAGTTGATATCCAACAGACCATGCCATCCCCATATGACATGTCACTTGATCTAGCACATAGCAACTTGATCAGTTTTCTTCTCTCCATATATACAGAGCTCTTCGCTCTTCTTTGATCTCTCTAGATCTCTCTTGTGGCTTGTCAAACCCAATGCCAAGAGGTTTTATATAACATGGATACTAACTATCAATTATATCAACATGACATGACCATCTGCAATGCTCTGGCAGTGCTCTGCAATCCTCTATGATCCAACTTTTGTCATAATAACACACAATGGGCTATTTCAGAGGATATAAACAAACATTCACCACGCTTTGTAAACTGATTTAAACATTTTTATAATCAAAACAAATACTGTGACTTGATGACAAGTACATTGGTAGCTTGTGGTAAGGGCAAATTCTCTTAAAGTTCCTAAAACTCAATCATTACAAATACAGTGTACATCTTTGTACTTTCCTTCAAATCTACCAGGACTATTTTTGTTTCTACTTTCATTACTGTACACAAAACATTATGAGCATTTTTTTTTTAATAAAGACAAAAGGCACACAGTCTGGCATTTAACGACCCTCATGGACAGTTTGAGGGGAAAAAAATCATCCATTGCAAAATAAAAGACTCACAAAAAAAAGCTGATTTACATTAAGATATTAAAGATAAAAATAAACTACATATCTGTGTGTGTCATCTATACAAATCTATCTGTGATTCTGGTATATCTTTCACACAGAAATGTCAACGCAAATGAAGATTAGATACACTGTAAAACTTGCTTTATACAGGGTGGTCCACAACTTGAAATTTGAACATGTTGCAAGCTCAGAATCAGAGAATATTGCAAAGCGGAGCGCACATCACGAGCACATTATAGTATATGGTTGAGGGGTCTAGATATCGCGCACGAAAATTTGAAATGCTCTTATAATAGAAGTTATTCCATAATCGTACCTGAATTTCTTAATGAATATCACGAAAATGCAGAAAAATCACCTCCAGAATCTCCTGATGATACGATGACGGAGTAGTGCGCTGTCGCCGTTTGTATGTCGGACTTTTTTTTATGCGTTCAATTTCTCGGGGTATGTAAAGATCGCGCAGCTGCCCTCTGTAGTTTAATGCGTGAAAGTGTGTGCCCCTCTGCGGCTGTAACATGCTCCGGCTTTCGTAGAATATTTTTTTCACTTGATATTGAATTTGTCCTTAAGCAACAGCAGTTTTACCTAACTTGTGTATATTATTGTTATTATTATTATATGTGTTATTATTATTATTATTATTATTATTATTATTATTATTATTATTGTTATCATTATTACTATTATCACCACCACCATCATCGATCATCATAATCATCATCATCATTATCATTTTCATTATTATTATTATCACTTCCACCACATCATCATTTTATCATTCTTATTATCATTACTTTTATCATTGATATTTTCATAATCGTTAATGATTTTCATTTATGAAGTTTTCTTACAATATTTCTAATCACTTTAACCAATAATATACACGTAATATAAAATGGAAAAAAAGTAAAATATGAACATATATTTTGTGTGTGTGTGTGTGTGTGTGTGTGTGTGTGTTTGTGTGTGTGCTTACCCATTCGTCACCCTCTCATTTTCGTCACCCATTTGTCACACTCTCATCTAATTTGTTTTCTTCAGTATCATTATGGCCCTCGCTGGTTACTGTTTTGGACTGTCACAAATATATCACAAGTTAGCGCAAGAAATCACAAGCAAATTCAAATTGAAATCACACTTCAACTTCGATAGACTGATATATTTATTCCTTTGTAATAATATAATCGTTGTGTTAAAATTTGACTTAAAACAACATTTATTAACAGTATTTCAGCGTAGCTGGCAGCATACATTGTTCTTGTGTATGATGACGTCACGTGGTAAACGATCGATCGAACAAATTACGAATTCTATCGACTACGAACGAGACAAGCGAGATGACACGTCTAGGCTACAACATCCTTAGAACAGATTAAGGTAAGGTAGGTAAATTACAAGGTAAAAAATTGGAAATTTAGTGGAAAATTTGTTGGAAATCAAAATTTCCTTCCTGCTTCCTTCTTATGTTGAGCGGTTGTCAGGTATGTTTATTCCATGGGCGTATCGGCAAATTTTGTGCTTAGTCCTAAGCGTAATATCGCTTGCTATACGCAGTTACGCTATGCGCGATCATTAGGTCCCTGCGCGAGACCTAGTACCCTTACTCTACAATATTTTGCAGCGTATCTCTCTTTGTGCTGCTTTCATTCAATGTTCTCTCTCATATTTTGCCCACAAATATCTTAGTACATGTACCAGGTAGTTTGATGTTTCTTATCATGTTTTGCACATTGTTTTCAGATGTTTGAATACATTTTATTTTGAGCTTGTTGCAAATTCTTTAGGATGTTGCACGACATGTTGCTGGCTTTTAAGGATGTTGCACAAGAATTTCAGCATGTTGCAGCGACAAGCTAAAACCCCTCATGGACCACCCTGTTCATACATATTATACAAATAATGACTGCTTATGAGGGCACAGTTAAAATTATGGGCCCAAGGTGATGTGAAAACCGTATTCTAGTCTCTTTTACAGCACTCGTAATCAATGCTGATCGACAGCGCGGCGGTCGTATCACTGGTGTGTACAGCTAGCTGTGTACAGTGTACGTTACGTGTACTACGGGGTTGCGATTGTCTCCAAACCAGTCCGCTAGTCTCTTTTACAGCACGCTGATTGAATGCGCGGCGGTCGTATCATTGGTGCGTACATATGAGCGATCTACGTGTACGGGGTCGCGACTGTCTCTAAAACCTATTTACTAACTGTGCCCGGGCCCCGGTCACAGTAACTCAAAAATAGGGCACAGTTATTTTCATGACTCCCCTTTTAACCAATCAGATGAGAGGATTCTAGAAATGAGGTATATAATACAAAATATGGTAAGAATGACTGCTTACTGCTTGCACATTCCAAAGCTATAGCTCACAATAACCTGGTCACTTCTGAAATGCAATGGAGACTGATTCGTAATACGTCTTATGCTCATTAAAAGCTCATTTGGGTTAACTACAATGTAGGCCCCTTTATAAAGAGGGTGCTAGCGACATCGCTGCACTGAATAAAATGTGTATTCATAGAAAATAAACCTCTAGCATGTTTCACTCCCATGTGATTTCAGCACATGGAGCATTTTGCTGTAAATCTTAAAGGGATAGTACAGTATTGGTGGAGATGAGAATTGGGCTTTTAAATTTTTGCGAGATACCAAGAAAACACATAGTACAGAGCGTACCATAAAGAGGAATTCAAAGTTTATTTGATGAAAATCGGGTTTGGAATGACTGAAACATCCAAAAACAAAGTAAAACAAAACGATCATAACAAAGTGTGGCTCCCACACTTTATTAGAATTGCTCTTTATTGGATATCTCAGCCATTTCAAAACTAATTTTCATCAAATAAACATTTAATTCCTTATAGAATTACATGCTCTTTCATATTTCATAAAAGGTTTCTCATTATCTCACCAAAAAATGTTAGAAACCTGAAATTAGGTCTCAACCAAAACTATATGATGCCTTTAATCTAAATTTGTTTGCATTTCATTATTGAAACCTCTGATACGCATGGAAGCTGACAGCGAGTTAAAAAAATGAAACAGCCTAGGTCTGTACTATCAGACATAATTAAATACCATAAACCTTCTGTACAAAGCATTACTTTCTGAAAATGAAAATTCTGTTCAGTTAATATGGTAACGAAGAGCATGCACAAAACACAATTGATTAATCATGGCCGTCCATCAAGACTTAATTTATTTAAGTAAATACTTCATCCTATGTTTAGCACACATGTATGCAATCTAATTTTTCAGCTGGTTCTAAAAATAGAATACTTTATGCCATGTTTGGAATTCAGGTAAAATTCTCAGCTTCCTGTCACAGGCCAAAAATACTTCCCGATGACCTCATCAGGGCACATTATGTAAGCTTTATGATGAGCTGCACAGATCACTCAAGAATACCTCAGTGTACTGGATATCTATCTATGTAACTCTATCACTTTCCTCTAATGCTATACAAATGCACATACATAGACAGATTATTATAGAACATATGGCTCAATTTTGTAAAAGTAGAACTATACAGTGCTTTTTATTGGATACTTGTGGAAATGCTTTTTAAGTCACTGTACTCGGTACTCGATACTCAAGCATCATAAATCAACTACAGTGTACCTTTATTCGAGCATATCGCTTATTTCCACTTGCAAGACAAGATATTGATGCAACCTGCAAATATTTGCAATCACGGTTTAGGCAAACAACAGAGGGTCAACTGAGGGTTCTGACACCGTGACTTGACTATTTCTACAAACCATATGCGACTTGATTTTCTACAAATGGCTGCCGTATCAGAAAACTATATCTTCAAGTCTAAAAAGCACCATTAAATTACAGTATCATCATTATTGTTTAAAAAAGGGGTTTATCGATCACCACCAGTACCATTATCATCTTCTACTACTGACAGTTCCTGAAGTTGTTGTCCTTTTTTCTTTATAATATCATTCAAATCATTATTCAAAATATATTTCAACACTTTTCCCCTACCACTGTACATCGATATCACTATCACTGTTTTTCTTCCAATCAGCATTATACTAACTGTTGTCACCTTTGTTTGATTCATATTGATATCATATGAATCACATTCACTAGACATTATTCACTGTTGCACATCTCTCATTCCTGTGACCCCCTGACTTGTCTTCTAATACATCCTATAAGCAGGCATTAAAGATAGCAGGGCCAAGACATGTGTAAGAAAGCCTCATCAACTCCCCTCAACTGCCAAGCACACACACACCTGCCTAATGATGGATGAGGGCTAATGCCCCATTCAGACTCCTCCCTATCTCACACGAGCTGTGACACAATTCATCATTTTCTGCTTCCGCTGAAATGGATCACGTCCCTCAAATGTAACAGGGAATTCAGGGAGCCATAGATGGATGTTGTAGATATTCAGCCCATTGCGGTCACCATCTGTAAACATGTTGACACTGACATTTAAGATGTAATGCTGCCCCCAAGGGTGGTTCCATTTTTTCTTCTTTCTTTAGCGATGGTTCATTTCAGGCTCTACTGCCTCCAGAATGTTTGTAAATGTCACGACATCAAGTATCAACTGGTCTGGCCTACAGTGTAAGAAGACTGCATGTCAGCACCACATATGGCCTAAATCACTCACAGAAATATAGTAAATGGGATAAGAAGCTATAGCTTACTTGGGTGTAGAGATGTAAAGCATCTGCTCCTGTTCTCAGTTCTAAATTTGTATCTATGATTCTTTGTCTTCACCATGTATCCTCATCAAGTACAGTGTGGCTTTATTGATAAATACTGTAGTTGCCCTAAAAAAAAAATCCAATGCATGATATAATGCAATGTATGTAAATGCAGAAAGGAATAATACCAGCATCAATGGCAACCAAATGTGGTACCATTGCAAGATATCTACTAATGTTATGTAACATGCACAAAAGCACAGGACATTATGGCCTTTCCTTTTCACTCTATACTTCTTCAGTAGACATGCACATCTAGCTCATAATACATATAAAAGTCTGTACATTGTAGATTCACTTGGTATGAAATCAGGCTGTATTACGCAATCGATGGGGGGTGGAGGGGTGAAGGAGATTCTGCATTAATGATCTGACACACTAATCAAACAGAAGGCGTTCAAACACTTGTCTGTCTTGAATGAGTCAATTTCAAGTACGGAGCTGATAATCAAATTGTTTCATTAATTAATAATTAGTCTGTTACTAGACACTTGCACAATGTTTGCACCAACTGAAGATGGTACAATGGATTCACAGTCAGTTTATCAGTTAATGAGATATCAAACTTGAGATTGTCCCCTTGACTTTGCACACAGATATCTCAAACTCATTCCACTGGCAAGTTAATCCTCCCATTATTCCACACGAGAAGCATTGTCTTTCAATCTGGCCCATAACACTCCTCATTTGGCGAGGTGAGACTTCAGCCTACAGCTCACAAAGACCCCTTCATTACCCGGTAGCTCCAGCTACGGATAGGAAGCGAGCTGGCTTGAAATAGTATGCTCAGTAGCATACCATAAAACCAGAATCATTCGCGGCATGAAACTTTCATGATTTGGAGCTGACAGCTTTTTTGCAGCACAAAATTATCAACATTTGGCAATCAATGCATCGAGTCAACAAACACTTGCGTACATGCATTTCAATTCCACAAATCTTTGCTCTTTGCGAAATTTGCGAAGGTTTCATGCATGCAAAAATTTCTGGTTTTACAGAGTACTGTATGTGCTGAAATTGTAGCGGAGGGTTATTTTCATGCATTTTGCAAATTGCCTTTGAAATGCAAAAATAACAATGTGCAATAAAAAAACATGAAAAAATATAATTTCTTTAAAAACTAGAAATGTCGCTACGGCGACTGGTGTATGCCTCCGCCATAATGCATGGTTCTCCTAATAGGTCTATAGTACAATGTCTTGACAATGTGTGATGAAAGTTTCACACAATTGGCAAAATATTAAAATGACAGGTTTGCCACAAATGTGCTGAATGTTCACTTTCCTAGAACTAGGTTTAATTGGATGAATGATCAAAACGTCAGAGTGCAGGTATCTGGGGGAACTGATGATTTTTTCTTGACTTTTGACCCTTTTATAAGTTTATGCATTGAGTAATTTTCAAGGTATTGAGAAAAAGTATAATTTCAGTATCAAATGGTAAAACAGTATTATCTAAACCTGGCCTTTGACCTTTGACCTCACAGTTCCAAAGAGAATCACTGTTAGGGAGAACATGCATAAATATGTAAGTTTCATGATAATACCTTGAGTTACTTTTGAGATATGGAGGAAGAAGTGCATTTTAGCACTTTCTCTTGACCTTTGACCTTTTGGCAAGAAACTTCCCACAGAATATATATTGGGTTATACATTTCCATGCATACATCAAGTTAAAAAAAAAATCCTTCAGGCATTACATAAATATAAGGAAAGCAGTGATATTTTGAGGAGTTGACCTTGACCTTTGACCCCTTGACCTTTGACCCATGACCCCCAACTTCCCTAGATAATCACTGCCCATCGGTACATGCATATATACTAAGTTCCATGAAGATACCTTGAACCATTTGCGAGATATGGAGAAAAACATGAAATTTCAACCTTTTTTTCACAAAATAACCTGTGACCTTTGACCTTTGACCCCGTGACCCTAAAATCCAAACAAAGTATTATCCCCCCAGGATATACCCTCATACCAAGTTTGATGCAAAACCACCTCACGGTTCTTGAGATATCGACAAAACAAAACAGGACAGACGACCCGAAAACATAATGCCTTCGGCCACTTCGTTGGCGGAGGCATAAAAAACAAATCAAGCCATGCCAGCATTGGATCTTGCACAACTAGTAAAGCTATTGTGGGCATCAGAATACTCAAGAGGAAAATTAGCATGTCAAACTAGATTGTGACTTAGAGTCGCAAGATTCTTTTACAAATGGCCAGTCAGTTTGCCATATTGTGGGCAAATGTTGGCTTTTACTTTGTATACTTTTGCTCATTGTTTACTTTGGACTCCCCTTGAAAGCTAACATTATAGATGACAGGAATGTTGTTTTATGCACAATATTTGTGCTCTCGTTATCTTACAATGCATTGTGGCATTAAGGAATATTACAAAAAGAATAGGGACAATTTCTTACACTGACAAAGAAAGGCACTGAATATCTAAAGCTATTATTGACTAATGTTTTAAACTGTGAATTTACATCCCTGATATTACAATACAAATACAAGTAATGATAATGAACACTTAAGACTGTATTACACTTCTAAGATACATTTATTTCAGATGCCCCAGTGTTAAAGGGACTGTACAGTACTGGTTGAGGTGGGGATTCATGTTTTGAACATTCCTAAGTGAGATAATGAGAAACCTCTTATGAAGTATGAAAGAGCATGTAATTTTAAGAAGGATTCAACGTTTATTTGATGAAAATTGGTTTTCAAATGGCTGAGATATATCCAAAAAAGGGATAATAATAAAAGGCCACAGGCCACACCTTTTATTAGGATCTCTTTGTTTCACCTTGTTTTGGGATATCTCAGCCATTTCAAAACCGATTTTCATCAAATAAACTTTTGATACCCCTTAGAATTCCATGCTCTTTGACATCTCATAGAGTGGTTTCTGAATATCTCGCAAAACGTTACAAGCTAAATCCTCACCTCAACCAGAACTGTACACACCCTTTAAGGGTAATGACTTCTAACTTCACAGTATACACCCATGATGTACTACTTGTACATACAGGATACGTGTAGGCCTACGTACAGCCTTTAAACCACAGCCTGATGAATCACAAATCACATTCAGACAAACATGAGGTCACCCTTTAACCTTTTCTTAGTCCACTGCGGAGATTTGTTCTTCATTAGCAAGGTTCACATGATGTGTGCAATCTTTGAAATCTTTACACTTTGATGATTAGGTTGTAGTTTCAAACTATGATGCATGTCCAGATGACACCTAATCTCTACAATTAAACTTTCGAGGAGAGCCCCTTTTGATGCTCAAACCACAGAACAGGGAGAAATACATACACGGAGAGCTACGTGTAACCATAAACCTGATAATGTGCGATGATGTAGTTAGTGTACAACATGAACTGGAGGTTGACCAGAAAGCTAAGGGGGAATGGGGTTCATGGAAAAGTCATGCTAACTTTTGGGTTTGTTGATTATCGTGTCTAAAGCCCCCGTTCCACTATCACGATTTGGACCCCGATCTGTCCCGATCTAGCAGATCGGGAGAGAGCGGCAAAAGCGTACGGGGATCTGAAGCATCGTAGCAGCAGCGTGTGGAGGTCGGGGTTGGAGCGGGCATTTTTTCAGATCGGGAAGAAATTTTGAACCGGTTCAAAATTTCTTCCCGATCTCCCCGATCAAAATTGACATATTTTTAATCGTACGGCAAGCGGGGGAGCGTAGTGACAGCGTAAACGCAGCGGGGAGAGCGTAGTGACGGCGTAAACGCAGCGGGGTAAGCATAACAAGGTCTTTCTGAGCGTAGTAACATCGGCGCAAGAACGGGAAGTGATTTTAGCTGTAATTTTCGAAGAAGAAGAAGAAGAGATGAAGAAAAAGAAGAGAAGAAAGCAGCGAAGCAGCTACCCAAAAGGCGAAGAAAGAGAGACTGCACGTGATGCTGAAAGAGGAGGAAGAGGACACAGCAGAATTTTGAAGAATATGAAATCATCTACAACTGGAGGAAGACGGACTATAAAAGCAAGGACATCAAGAAAAAGCCTTGGAAAAAAATCAGCACGTCTTTGTTTATACAATGCATTGCTGCAACAGAACCGTGAGTTGAGGAGCCTCTTCGAGGTCCACAGTATATTTCTTCGGTTCTGCATGCTAATAAGTTGACTGACTGCAGACCGACAGTCGAATCGGGGTACATCGGGGCACATCGGGCACTTTTCAGCTTTCTGAACGGGGTAACAGCGTGATAAGATCGTATAGATCGTTCAGAGCGTAGATACAGCGTGCATCGATCGGATAACATCGGCAACATCGCACTGACAGCATAGCTACATCGTTCTAAAGCGTACCGGCAGCGGCAGAAATCGTAATGTCTCATTCCCGATCATCGTAGTAAGAGCGTAGCAAGCACTTGGTAGTCGTAACTGCAGCGTACTTAGAGCGTTCTAACATCGTACTGTGTCCAGATCGGCTCAGGTTTTACCCGATCCTTCCCGACGTGAGAAAATTGTCAAATCGTAGCGAGAACGGCATAGTGGAACGGGGGCTTAAATGACATTAAACTACAAGCGGGGACCCCCCTCAGCTCAAGGATAGAGCATAGACCTGAAGATATCTTGTGGTTTTAATCATCGGCTAATCTTAGAGATTGCTAAGTTTTAAGTGCATCTTCATGGAGCTAAACTTAGAGCTAATCATAACGTTTAAAAACTTTGAGCTAATCTTTAAGATTAGATACCTCGTGTGAAGTGGAAAGTGACATTGATGATCTCGGAAGAGTTGGTACCTTGATGTACAATGTAGGCACAGCAATGAAAATAGATTCAGTGAGCTATGGCTGACAAGACAGTCATAAATCTAAATGACCATAAATCATGGATTTCAAGGGAGAGGCCATAATTCAAATACATGTATCGTAAGATGAAACTCAAAGACTTGATGAAAAGCCAAAGATATTGGTAAGTGGGATAATGGGTTTTGGGTCACAGCTTATTTTGGCCAGGTCATGCGAGCTACATAATACAGGTACAGTATACATGAAGTGTTTTCTAAACTCTGTTAGCAACTTCATCGCCTGAACCTTCATTGCACGAGAGTATTCAATGATACCATTTTTTTATGCCATTGCAAAATAATGGAAGAAAACATGTGAATCGCTTTTCTATATGTTACAAGAGCGACATGTGTACAAGGCAACTTAAGCACAAGGATGTGGTATATCAATAACAAGGAGCCTCGGAATTCATCACAACATATTCTATGACAGATGGACGCATATTTCAACATAAAATGGTATAAAGATATGCAGGTAGTTTACAAATATTAGCTGCTTTTAGGGGCACGGTCAAAATTAATTGCATGGAGGTGATTTCTCAACAGTGCTATGCCCTGATACAAAGTTGAGAAATTGAGAAATCATGCAGGGCAAATAGTTTCAACTGTGACCTGCAAAGAAGCAGTCAACATTTATTCTATATCTTAGTATATACTGAATCCTGCTTGATTTAAGACATTTATGCTTAATTTAGCAACTGAAATGAGTTGTCATGCCACTGGTCAGAAAAAATACATAAAGTACAATTTCACAACTTGCAAATACAGTACACTTACACATGTACAGTATATGCAGGTGACTGCCACGCAGATTACGCAAAAACTAGTGACTGCTTCTTTGACTAATCATAGTAAAGAATACATCAAGTTTATACTGCTGTTTATTTAACTTGGGAGGGAGTCAGTCTACTCAGGGCCCTGATTTACTGAGCACTGTATAAGGTTCAGTCGTAGCTTATGATAAGTAGGGATTAACAAAAGAATGCATAATTCACATATGACTTAAGTATGGTCCACCAGACTGATTACAGTGATATCAACTCATGCACAGTCATGGCCAAATCACCTTTGCTTCATTACTCAGAGATGCAGCAAATTTCAATAGATAAACATAATGTACATGTACAATGTAAAAACATGATGGAATACAGATACTGCTAGCATGGCAAGGTGCAGTAAAAGTCAAGGACCTGTCATGTCTCATTCTGAAAGCAACTGTGTGGTATATCACTGACTCAAGGCAGATGTGAGCAGTTTGAAAAGCATGTTCAGTACTTGTTCATGCAAGAAGCATTTTTGGCAAAGGAAATTTATTCCAAAGACATTCTAAGTACAGCCATCATTTTTTCATCAGTTTCATATGATGAACTAGTTGTACAACTGCATGGTTAGTAGAAAGAAATCCCAGACTTTCAACAATACACTTAAATCAGTCTCTACAATTCAATAATTTCTTTCTGCAGGCCATACAAATTCTCATGGGGCCTGAAGCCAGGCAAATAGACTACTAGACTACTACTAATTCCTTTTTGTGGCATGAAATTTTTAAAAATTACCACTGCCATTCAAGCATATAGTGTAGACAAGAACTTTTGCATGCATTTTAATTTTGCGAATCTTGACTCTCGCGAAATTAGCAAAATGAAAGAAATCAAAATACATTCGAACATTTCTGGTTTTACAGTAATCACACTAGCCTAGATAGCAAATATAGTCAGGGCTTGACACTAACTTAATTCTCTGGGGCTCGTTCAGGCCACTAAAATCTCTGAATATGAAATTTTGGAGGCCCGAAATAAGAGGAAATTCAGAAAATTCATTTTGAATTTTAGATACCTAATCAGCCACCATAACCTAGCCTTTCTGGAAATTTGGTGGCGTGGCATGAAATTTTCCACAAACTGCCACTGGCATTCAAAGCATGGTATAGTGTAGACAAGAACTTTCGAGAGCATTTAATTTCACAAACCTTGGCTCTCGCGAAATGTTCAAAATCAAAATGCACACGAAAATTTATGGTTTTGCAGTATATTAAAATTATTTATCCCACTATTACACACAAGAACGTTCTCTGTATACGATGTGCAGGAGAGCAAAAAAGAGCAATCGAATGGTTTACACTTGCTTTTCAGTGCTTTGAGTTCATTGCACAACGTGTGAAATACTGTTAAAAACAGTTCACATGAAAGCTAGAGTACAGCAGTAAGGAAAAAAAAAACTGAGGATGAGAAACAAAGAAAAAGATCTCTACATTAACAGTAGAGACAAGTACATGTACTACACTAAACTTGTGTTGTTGGTTTGTGTTGCCTTTTCTCACAAAATGTATGTCGGACAGAAGATTCATAAATCATCATTACAGGCGCGGGGCTACGGTGCAATTATCTCGCGAAAAGCTTCACTGCAGTACTGCCTAATTTACATAAAGTAAACAACTTGTTTACGCGAAACCGCTACAAAATGGTCGCGGCAAAACTGCGATATCTCGCTATAGAAAACACAAAATGAAGTAATTTAAACGTCAAAATAAAGAAGAAAAGATGATCTCACCTGTCATTATAACCACTTTGGGATTAATCTCGATTTGATATGTGAAAATTAAGCCAAAACAAGGCACTTCTTTTTTTTTTTTTTTTTGATCAGCTAACAGTGCCTTATTTTTCATATTTCTAGTGATTGCACAAAAACGAAACTTCAGGATATTGGACAGCAAAGTATATATAAGATCTGTTCCAAATATCTTTTCATGATTTTACCGCGAACGGTTGTGTCGGGAAAAAGACGAAAGCTATGTGATTTGCAAACCCTTGAACGTCCGCGCCGCACGTAGCTGAAACCCGCACTGCCTGCTAAGGGCAGTCCCACGCACGGTTATGTGTGTAGGCTCGAACAACGCTCGGGCACTGCAAATCGTCGTTGTATTCACGACTCAGTGTATTGATCAGTGCACTCCGTACCCATCCTTGATCGAGTGAGGGGCCAGCACGGCCGGCAGCCTGCACCTGATTATGACCATCACCCAGCGTGGAAACCTTATAATACAATGGGCAATGCTGTGTTGCGTCACAATCAATGAATAACACATGCACTACGAGTAGGAGAACGAAGTCAATTCAACTCAGTCAAGGCATGCAAAGAAAGGACTTCTTTTGGTCAAAGATTTGGATAACATTCAAGAATTAATGATTTACACTCACTAAATTTCTTTCAATAGCATATAAAATGGGGACGAAAGGGGTGAATTCGGTTGTAAACGTACTTGTTTTTTCTCCAAAAGCACGATGCAGCAATTTCCCGCACGATGCCTGTGTTCTGCATACACTGCACACACACCGCACTCTCACGAGGCTTTGCGCATGCTCGTAATGTTCGACGCGTTTGCTTCGTAGTTGCTGTTTCCAAGCGTTTCTTGCAAAACCCCCAGTTTATATGTCTTGATTTCGACATTATATCTCATTGCACAAACTCGAAACTCCGCAGAGAGTGAGTCTGAAGTCTACAGTCTAGTAACATGTGAATTATATGCATATTCATGTTGAAGCAGACTTGTGTCGGGAAATAATCGGAGCCTCTTTCATCAGCCCTTCAGAACAGAGAAGTACTGATATCTCAAAAAGTACGCAACATAATTTGCCAGAAATTTGTATGTAGCATTATATTGCCATTCTAGTTGTGCCCTGAAAATTTCGTGACTTTTGACCAACAATTTTAGGAAATACGCGAGGTTGAAATTTCGGGGATTTCAGCCCCTCACTTCTCGCACGGCTTCGATAGCCGTTAGGAATTCAAAAGCTTTTACGACTTTTGGGGGAGATAATTGCACCGTAGCCCCGCGCCTGATTATGTGTATACATGCAGTGCATTGCAGTCTTTTTTTGCTTGGGGTGGTTTTTGTTGTTGTGGGGGGTGTGTCACATGCAGATTCTGTATGTCAACTTGGCAAACTTTGCTTGTAATTCCACATTGTCAGTGCATGTGACTGAGAAAGGATATAAATAACACACATGTTTGCAAGTAGAACATGTGATCTAAACAGAGAACAGAGAAAATGATACTGGTTTCCAAGAAGCAGAATCAATGGATGTATAATGTGAGGTACATGTATGTGGCCAAGGCGAACATGAAGAAAACATAGACATAACAGTAACACTGTTACACCTTTATGTGTAAGACCACATAATAAAGGATGCCTATGTCTTGTGCTACATGCTAATATTAAACAGTACTAATGCTACCAAACATAGAATTGTTCTACTACTCTGTGGAGTTTGCCATTCATATGTCACTTTAGATGCCTGATTTTCCTGTAGTGTGCATTTATTGATGAGTTGAGACATGTTCTGTCAACAATCATTCAACATTCATTGAGAATCCAAATCAGCTCATTCTTTATTTCTCTTTCTTCCCTCTCAATAATTCATAAAGCATTGACATTTAATAGCACAAATCCCTAGACTCCCTGCTATGTTTTTAGTTGATCATGTTGCGGAAAAGAGAATCGTGTCCAAGAAATGGATAGAAAAGGTACAATATATTATTGTTAGCACAGATGAAAGATAGAGCCTGCAGTCTTTCCTTTACTTTTCCTCTCCTGTCTTTCCTTCTACAGACAGATCAAATTGTATTTCTCTTTCTCTAATATTATAATTGCACTGTTTCACTAAACTTGCTGATCAAATAGAGTGTATATGTGTGAGTTCATGGAATCCTACATTTGTAGTTTAGGAAAGTGCTGCCATGGAGGGTATGCCTAGCCACTTTGAAACAACTGACTTGGTACCAGCATGGGCCACATTTGTCTTTCTTTTGTTCTTCAAATGTAAAAAAAAAAAAAAAAAAAAAGTCTCAACATATTCCTGTCTTAACAACAACATGATCAAGATAAACGAATTGAAAAGATATACCATGTATGAAACATTACTCATGGATGAGTGAGTGGGTAAGGAATGTTGAAAAAAAAAAGAGAGAGAGAGAGAAAGGATAATAACATGCTTGCATTCTTGTTCATCACTGTGTTGGTTACTATCTGCAATACTCCTGAGAATACTGGCCTACAAAATCAGATCCCTCTGACAGCCCTTTCACACACTGCAAAATTCAGGTGAACAGAAAACACTTTTGAATATATTATGACGCTTTGGTGTGAACAGAATACGGTGAACACATTGAAGAGAATTTTGAATAAAGTGTTATCAATGCACGAGGGCTGTGACTACCTCTAGGAGGTGATTTGGATCATGCCATAGGAGGCTTTTGCTTTACGATGTTTTGTTATGAAAAGGCAAAGATGCATTAAAGGACAAGTTCACCTTCATTAACATAAGGATTGAGAGAATGTAGCAATATTAGTAGAACACATCATTGAAAGTTAGGAAAATCGGACAATCCGTTCAAAAGTTATGAATTTTTTAAGTTTTTGTGCAGTCACTGCTGGATGAGAAGACTACTGCAGTGTGTGATGTCATATGCGTACAACAATATAAGGAAAATATAAAGAGAATTTCACAAAATTTCATCTTTTGAAAAAAGTACACATTCCCTTGACTTATAACTGACATATGTTATGGGTAATATTATTCCAATTGCCTTTAGAAAGAGGGAAGTCAAGTGCTCTTTTATTGTGCAAAAAAAGTGAAAATATGTTGAATTTTCTTTACATTTTCTTTATACTGTTGTACTCATATGACATCATGAGCCTTAGTAGTCTCCTCATCCAGCGGTTCCAACACAAAAATTTTAAAAATTTATAACTTTTGCATCGATTGTCCAATTTTCCTCAAACTTTCACTGATGTGTTCTACTAATATTGCTGCATTCTCCCAATCCTTATTTTTATGACAGTGGACTTGTCCTTTAAAGGTTAAAAGTCATCTACTGTCTAGTGCTTTGCAGATAAGAGAAGTGAGTGCTTGCTTGAAGCCAGAACTGTTTTATAGTCATCAAGACTTTTATCATAATTTTATCAGACACTGGTTTTTTTATGCAGTCCACAAATGTATATAATAAGGCATTTCTAGCAATGCATTAAAAACAGACATTTTTGTCTGCTTGATCGTCATGTGCAATATCAGAGCATATTCACTGAAACACATAGGCTAATGTATTAATCTCCCATAGGCTACTTAGTACAGTAGCTGTGGAATATTATACAACGTCCAAGTAGATCCTTGTAATTTGATTGGAGGATTGTTGGTGACGTGATATTCAATAAGTACTCCATTCAACGCGCCGTGCAATTTTGGTTCTATTTTTGCTTGCAACTTGGTTCGATTTTTTCGTTCTATGCCACGGTTCGAGAAATTGTACGGTACTGCATGTACTGTGTAATGCATATTGAGGATCACATGCAGCTAGCGCAATAGTGTATGTGTGCCGTACATGCAGGCGCGTATGTAGAAGGCCTACGTAGTGCTAGTGTATGTGTATGAGCGCTAGCTGTGACCTGTATCTACACTGACTGCACAAGCCAGAAAGAGAATCGCAGTGGATCCACATGTAAGTATGACTATATTTTTCATACATATATAGACTTCTCGGCCTACTTAGACCTACCCAACAATCCTCCAACCAAATAACAAAGATCTACTTGGACGTTGTATAAAACAAATAGTGTATGGTCTTTACTTGTGCAATGGAACGAGATTTCGCACTCGGTGAAAGATGAGGCGCACTATTCAACTCGGCTTTGCCTCGTTGAATAGAGCGCCTCTATCTTTCACCTCGTGCGAAATCTTTGCACTATCATTGCACTCCTGACCATTCACTATTTGTATATTGTACACCTTATTTTATCTTGCCTGTTGTGCATAAGCTGGAGTGTACGAACATTTGCTAAGTGAATGAACTCTTGCTACAGTTCCAAGTCACTCTTGTTTTAGTACAGAGTCTACTTCAAATTCTAGTAAAAAGTAGTATTTTTTTTTTTTTAAACAATTGATGCCCTCTGTAGATACTGCAAATGTTTATGGATAATAATGATTATATTGAATGGCCTTATTTCATGAAATGCCAGGGATTATTGCACTTGTTAGAGCCAATATTCAGTTGGTATCCCATACATTGCCATATAATACCATTATTTCTGCACTAACAGGCATGCTCGATATACTCTGTGACTACTTGAAACTGCACAGTTATGACCACTACTACTTCTGAACAGTAAGGATGCCAAATATAAAATTTGGTAATACATGTATAGTAATGCACTGTACTTATTACACTGCATTTATTACACTTTGACCACAGACGGGGATCTCCACTCTCTTTAGTTCTTTTTGTTTTTTCTCCTAGCTTTGTTTCAACTGCAGGCACAAGTCTTGATCTGAAAGCAAAGCAAAGAGTCATAAAATCACTCTTTATTCAGCTCTTCTGATGTAGAGGGGTAGGGGTTTGTATTGAATGAACTGTGTGTGTGTCACATGCTTTTGCTTTTAGTTTTGTTTGGACAATACCATATGCAGAGAAAGAGTATTGCATGTATTGTATTGTATTGTATTGCATTTTATTTATAGTTTGCTGATGGCATTCTTGTAACACAATTGATTTCAAAGAGGGGATTTATATAAAAGCTCATCCTTAGTCACAAATAGGCCTATTGTAATTCATTAATAAAGCAGCGTTCCTACTGCATTATCCACTGGTTATAACTGTTAGTCATGAATATTGAAAACCTCATTTACATCTAAGCTTGGTATGGCAACTTCTTCGCCTGGCAGCATAGAGCAACTCCATAGTGGCTTCATGAAAAGGACACAATTTGGGGAGTGTCTAGATGATGTAGGCCCTACCATCTTGTTGCATAATTTTTACACTTTGAAGAAAGAGAGGAGAGGAGGAGGAGGAAGACCAGGGGTGGGGTGAGGAGGAAGACCAGGGGTGGGGTGAGGAGGAAGACCAGGGGTGGGGTAGGGAGGAAGACCAGGGGTGGGGTGAGGAGGAAGACCAGGGGTGGGGTAGGGAGGAAGACCAGGGGTGGGGTAGGGAGGAAGACCAGGGGTGGGGTGAGGAGGAAGACCAGGGGTGGGGTGAGGAGGAAGACCAGGGGTGGGGTGAGGAGGAAGACCAGGGGTGGGGTGAGGAGGAAGACCAGGGGTGGGGTAGGGGTGAGAAGGGAAGAGGAATAGACAAGAAAGAACAAGAAAGATCAGGAGTAGGAGAATAATTTCCACTGCCGGATTTTGCCAATAACCAAAGACCGCTGGTTTTTTAGGCAGTAGCCGTCACCTACAATGTACACTCCCATCCTGGTGAAGCATGCTGTGGAATGCATGCCGGTGTCACCACAAAGATGCAAAGAACATACATGTAAAACCAACACGCTGCATACAAACCTGTAAGTACAAGCATACACTAAATACTCTGTTAAATGTGCTGAAGTTCAAGCATGGGGATGTGTGAACTCTTCGCACCTGTAGTACTGTAAAAGTGGAAATTTTCGTGGTGTTGACATTTTTGTGCATTTGGCACAGCCACAAGCTAGCGTGAAAATAAAAATATGCGAATACTTTTGCATGCCATATGTTTCTGTGGTCAATGTCTTAATTTCACGGAATTAAAAACAAGCTGAAGCGAAACTCGACTTACCCATCCGAGCGTGAAAAATTACTCACGCGAAAATAACCGCTTTTACAGTATTACCAACTAGAAAAGCACTCTGAGAGCACAGACCTCTGCCTAGCAGCTCATTTCCACCCATACATGCATGCTGAAAATTGCATAATTTCCCTATAGCTGCATTCACACATACAAAATTGCCTGATAATATGATTGTGATCCAAATCTCAAGATTTGTAGAGGTGTTCATCCAACTTTTTGATAAAGAAGCCTTGTGTTTATCTACATTTGTAGTACTTCATTAGCTTCTTGCATGCTGCATGGTGCCTCGAGCAGAGTACATGCAAACCTCAAATATGTGCAGCTTGAAATCCCAAGTTCATTGACCCCATTGGCCAAAACATTACAAAAATCCTTCAAAAATTCATAAAAATTCCTGGATCACTACCAAAATTTAATCATTCATTCCTGTGTCATCAACTTTTCCTGCAAGTTTCATTCAAATCTGGTCACACCTTTTTGAGTTATTTTGCACAAAGGCAAACAAACAAACCAATGCTGGGAAAAATTACTTCCTTGGCCGAGGTAATGATGCACGGTGAGTGCAAATTCATCTCTCATTCATAGCAGATTGTTAATGTACGTATGTGTAAATTTTGTATCTAAATTTCACACATGAAAGTGACAGTATTCCACAAACAGCGGATGACAGAAGCAGCATGCTTGTAATGGATGTACACAACTTGCTATGTCCAGGGTCAGTGCAAAAGAATGTGCTTATTCCTTTTGTTTGTCATGTAAGTACTGTAAAACACAACATATTCGCGGCATGAAAATTTCGCAAATTGGAGCCGACGGCCATTTTTTAATCATGAAATTTCCGGACCTGCCACTGGCATCCAATGCATATTGTGTAGGCAAGAACTTTTGTGTGCATCTTAATTTTGCAAATGATGCCACTCGCGAAATTCACGAAATTAAAATGCATAAAATTCCTTGTTTTACAGTATCTGATTTTCAGTCTGTGTACAATATGCATGAATGTAAATTAAGATGGAGTATGCATAAAATTTCGACAGCCCATGTAAATTGCTGATTTTGTCAGGATTGAGCAATAGTGGCAGTTCTGACGAACAGACATGGTCATCAAATATGATGAATGAAGGTTTCAAATATGATGAATGAAGGCTTGAAATATAAAAATATCCTTACGTGCTTATCGCTAACCTTATTACTGTGATCCAAGGAATGTTGTGTGTACAGCATTTTTCATTGCTCCTATGCAGAACACTAATTCCAACAAAGTCCATCAAAAATCAAGGGAAGGCAAGTCATTAGATTTCATGCATGCACAGATTAGTTATGGTCCTCCTCATCTACGGTCCTCTTCGTAAGAGGGCCATATTATCATTGCATGTATTGGATGCTACAAAAAGACTAGAAGGGAAACTGTTGTGGTACAGTTGTAACTACTAATGGAATATCAATGGGTTTGCCTCCAACACCCCCCCCCCACAAAAAATGAATTTATCGCCCCAGAAACCACTGAGAATGCCCTCCGCTCCACTACTCACTCCTGATTGAGTATAAAATATCGATATCTAGACTATCGGCCGTGTGATAGCAGCAAGGAGAGAGCTAAAAATGTCTTAGCCTCTACTCTCTCGGGCTCTCTCCACTCCGCTACAAATGTATGTGCTTGCCAGGTCTTACCTCCTTGCTGATTGGCTGAGCCATGGCACTGCATTGGCCGTGTGTCTTGCTCGTCTTCCTGCCAGCACAGCGCGTGTAGTTACTGCACGCTAGCTCGCTCTCGTAACCAGTTTGTATGTACATTGTACCCTCAAAGCCTCGCTGCGTAACGCAGAAGCATGGGGTACAATGCAGGTCACTTGCTACAGAATCTCACACTTTGAACATAGATCCATGTACTTCAAACATCCTCGCACATACATTGCACATACTCGCACAAGTTAAAAGCAGTATCAAAACACAGACAAATCGCTCGAGATTTAAAAAAAAAAAAAAAAAAAAGATAAATATATGACCAACACTACTCCTTTGATGACATGTTCCTGGCACAAATCGCCGAAAAATTCCATAAGAGAGGGTGAAATTACAAGGAAAATTTATGTAATTTTCCAAAAAACCACAGAGGAGTACTTGGTATCAATATAAAGCTTATGAATGGAAGAAAGCAATGATGTCATTTTCAAAAGGCATTGTGGGAAAACAACCGACCAACAAGGAAAAACCTTTCATAGTTGAAAGTGATAGCAAGCTGAGCATCAACCAATACTAGCTTGTCATTGTCTGCTATGATAGGGATAAATGGCATGGTGCATGCAGTGTGCTGAGCTAGACACGACGTCATCGCTCATGACAGTAGCAGTGTGAGAGGCGTATGTAGTGGAGCATGGGCCTGTTTACAGCCAAGTGTGGCAGGGGACATCCTAAAAACTACAATGACGAGATAACTTGATATCGTCTTTTTTTTGCTTGGCTCTGAAACAAGCACATTTCATCAATGCTAAAGCAGAATGAACTGAGCGTACTAATTATATGTATCAAAGAAGGCAAAGAAATGTCAACACCACACATTTCATCATCACATAGGTCTAGAGAGTTTTCTAGAGTAACTGCGTCAGTAAGCGGCCGTGCAGCCGTTCGCGGCAGATACAACATACACGGTAATATACAGCTAAACACAGCATTGCACTGTTACATGCACACTACACATATACTAACACACTAGCAATCAACAAAAACCAACCGATAAAATGGGCACGATCTCTGACGAAAGTGAAATTTTCTCACCTAAATGACAACATATCGCATCCAAAATGAAATTTTCGGTACTTCTTAACATAACAGTTAAGAAACAATGGTCCAAGAAACTGGATTTTTTTTCGTTTTCTCGATGTTCATAGATTTTGAAAACATATCCTCACGTAAAATAGAGTTTTTGCGAGCCGATGTGGGCCGCCATTTTTTTCAGAAAGTGGATGTTACCATCGAAAAAAATGAGAAAAACACGAGAAAGACATCAACAACACCGCCAGAAGTGCTATCTTGTTTGCGGCCAATGCATGTGCGCACGCTATTTTCACGTGCTTTCGCAATGGGAATTGGCGCTTACGCAATGTTCACGAGACATGTCAAGGCGTTCAGCTAAATATCGCGGAGCACGCGCGTATTGCATAGGGATTGTACATCGTGCCGCAAGCAGAAATACTACGTCGCATATCGCCCTTATCGGCGAAAATTGTGCCGGGTTTTGCCATGGTAAATCATAAAAACTGCGTAGGTCAATGGTAAATTTCTTTCATGAAAACAATTGCGTTAATGAATAATCTTGTCTATGATATATGAAATGGTTGAAAATAATTTGCCTGATTTGTTTACATGTTGGAAAAACTCTTAACAATGCTTAAACTGCCGCAAACGGGATATTTTACTCTACTACTCGAAGAAGACCACATATAAAATTAGAAGCAGGAAAACATTGGTTGGCAATGATTCCTTAGTTTTCTGTTCTCCTTCCTTGCATGTACCTCTCACAATTTATAGAAGATTTTACGAATGATAAATGCAAGCCATAGAAGTTGCATGCAATGTTAAGAACTGTGTAAGTGTAACTGGCTTCAGGCTACAGCCACTTTTGAATGCCCTTGCATTGACAAAAGGGAGTAGCAAACATGTAAGTTTGGATTGTGCATATAAATTTAATTATGAATGCTGAGCATTATAACCTTCTCAATATATGGCTCGACACTGTAAAGTTGCTGAGTAATCACTCGTCAAAGTGGACAACAATCGTGCTGCTAATTTGATAATAGCTGCATACGAACTCAACTCGCCTGTAATACGTCTGCCATACGTGTACAACAAATTTACGGAAACCAATGGCAGTTCAGTGCTTACGTTGCTTGCGTGAGCAGGAGACGAGATCTCACGAAATGTCGTGCAAATAAACACAAACTATTTTGATCAAAAAGGATACAACTTGATAACATCTGCATCTATTCGCTTCTTATTCGGTGGAGGCGACGACATCTTGCAAAATCCTATTTCTGGGTAATTTTTGTCAATGAAAACACAGCTGATTACTGCACAACAGGCCGCCCTCAGTAACTCGCAAGCAGAACCGAAGTTTGCCGAACGAACCAAAACAATGACAGAACTGGACGATTCCATTTGTTGCGGGGGAAATAATCCACTGTCGCTAGAAATTGCTAAACTAACATCATAATTGACGCTTTTGAAATAGCAGAAAATACAGAAGTTTGTCTTATAAATTTCATATAAGACCACCATAGAAATTTATACGCAGGCTTGACGTCGATTTGATATTTTACATGATGATTTTCAAATAAAACAAAACTTATTCTAAACATTATACGTGTTCACCTGATATCATACCCTTTTGGAAAAAATGACGTAAGCAAGTAAGGCTTTCGACAGTGCACCGGGGGTCACCGGTGGAAGGTCATATCTATTGCATAACATGCAAATTAGGTAAACAAATCTTCCAAGAAATACGTTTTAGCCATTCAAGGGATATCATAGGGAGAAAGGGGACGTTTGTTGTTGTTATTTTGCTTAATTGACTAAGGATACCAATAGACTGAAACCCTTGGTGTGAAATAAATTATAGTTTTAAATATCACCGATCAGAGTTAATAAAATCATTTCAGCACATGTACAACACAGAACATGGACTCAAATGACTTATTAAGTTTAGGGGGGGGGGGGGGGGAGAAGGTGTTTGATCACCCTTTCAATCTGGCACTTTATGACAAAATGCAATATTTTAAATATCATCATCTGTAGCAAAGTCAGACACTTACTGTAAAACATGATATATTCGCGGTATGAATTTTTCGCGAATTGGAGCCGACGGCCTTTTTTGCGGCATGAAATTTTTGCGAACTGTCACTGGCATTCAATGCATATAGTGTAGACAAGAACTTTCGCGTGCATTTTAATTTCGCGAATCTTGGCGCTCGCGAAATTTGCGAAATTAAAATGCACGTGAAAATTCCTCATTTTACAGTAATTTCTTTCCTTAAAAAAAAAAAAAAAAACATTTCAGACAATTCAGTCAAAGGTTAAAGTGCTATTCCACACCATTTTCAAGTTGACTTCTATGAACAGAATAAAATCCCAAAAGATAATTACCACAGTTGCTTCAGACCTGAAATGAGTTATGCATCTTTTTATGCAGACCCTGAGCATTCCTAGCAGTGACCACTGTGCTAATTAGAAGAGGTGATGGTGTCATGGACTCACACTACTCCCATGGAATAGACACAAACCTTTATTAAATTTCTCTTTTTTTTCAGACATGAATTAAAATAGAAAATGTGTTTCATTGCATCTTTGTTTCATTGCAATAACCCAGCAATGATTACTGTAACAAGGACAAACGTTGCAGTTGCTGAATTGTTGATGAAACATGTTTATTGTATAGTTTTGCACACACCGATAACATCTACAAGGCAGAAAATATATGCTTCTGTAACCAATGTTACTATTTGGTAAAAACATGTGATTCATTTTTGAAGTTTGATTTTTGTTCATCTGATTAATTTGCTCTTTTAATTAGTCATCTGAAACATGGCTTGAAATTATTCTTCACACTTGATGCTGCTTCTTCTCCACAAATTAGAATTTGTATGAGAGAAAGCAAATTGCTATCTCGTAAAAACATGATTTTACCAAAATAATGCAAGCAGAGTACTTAGAGTGTGTGCTGCTGAACAATTTGTCCTTGTGTTGTACTTTGTAACACATTTCTTGATCATTTCCTTCAGGAAATATTGGATGAAGATATTTTATGTCAGACCACTGCTGAAAAGTCAATTACTAGATGTACACTACCCCGTCTTCTAGAAACTTTCTGCTGTCTTTGTTTTGTTTTGTTTGTTTGTTTGTTTTTTGTTGTTGTTCTCTTTTTCTGACCATGCAGGGTGTGAGAAGTTTGCTAACAATTACTTTCATTCATCCTAGTATTGATAACATGCACCACAGTTAACATCATCACCACCACCATCACCGTCATCATTACCATAATCATCATCATCACCATCGTCATCACAATCACCATCATCACCACCACCACCACCATCATTATCATCATCACCATCATCATCATCATAATCATAATCATCACAACCGCTATCCACTACCACCATACAGAGTAGCAGGAGAATCAGCCTCTAGATCTCATCAACAGCATGTTCACTACCATAGTCAAGGTAATCCTCACAAGTGTACATGTCCATCTTTCACCACTTATGTCCATTTGTGGACATTGTGAGGAGTTTACATAAATTATAAATCTATTGGTTTCATGGGGGGGGGGGGGTTCTCTCTTTAAAGGGGCTGTACAGTACTGGTCAAGGTGCGCATTCATGTTTTGAACATTCCTAAGTGAGATAATGAGAAACCTCCTATGAAATATGAAAGAGCATGCAATCTTAAGAAGAATTCAACGTTTATTTGATGAAAATCGGCTGCCAAATGGCTGAGATATCCCAAAAAGTGCTATTAATAAAAGGCGACATGCCACAACTTTATTAGGATCTCTTTGTTTCACCTTGTTTTGGGATATCTCAGCCATTTCAAAACCGATTTTCATCGAATAAACTTTTGATACCCCTTAGAACCACATGCTCTTTGACATACCATAGAGTGGTTTCTGAATATCTCGCAAAACGTTAAAAGCTAAATCCTCACCTCGACCAGAACTGTACACACCCTTTAAGTTATCTTTACATTCTTGACTTGGGAGAAAAGACATTTTTAATTGTCACTAAGTGACCAATCAGCCACTTTTGACATAAAACAGCAGTCCAATAATAATGATCATTTGGAAGTAGGAAGTATGTCTTGTTCCAATTCCAGTATCATGATTATGTTCTTCCCCGTGAATATTAATACCTACACAACATATGTTTGGAAGATGATTCAAATACGGTATTCATCGCATAATCGGGCATCTGATAATCAGGAACCTCGCTTAAATGACATACGCTTCCCAGAAACATTTCCAATGCATGTTATTTTCACTGGATAATCGGGCCGGGACCTCTGATAAACGGGACAATTTTTCTTCCAGCGGTCTTTGATTTTGTTGATATTTTACACAAAAAATCTACCAAAATACCACAACAATATTTCAAAGATTCCCTATCAGTTGTCGTTTACGTCGAACTTAGAAAGCAAACTTCGGACTGGTGTGTTTTGACCTCCGTCCATCCAGTACACGTACATGCATAGCCACGAAAGCGCCGTGTATAAGTATCCATGCCATTGCGAAACACATGCTTTCGCGAACATTCTTCTCCCCTACATATAAGCAAAGCCATGTGCAGGGAGAGCTAGAGGGTCGCGCCGAGGGGTAGCGTGGTTATGTATTCATGTACATGTACAGTACGTCAGTATGCATGTGTGTGTGTGTGTGTGTGTGTGTGTGTGTGCACTACATGTACATGTCGTATGCCGTTAGTGTATGGTGAGTGCTCATCGCGAAATCGGGCACCCCGCTTAAAGGGGCCGTGTTTGCTACTCCCAACCTGTCCCGATTATGCGATGAATACTGTACCAAACATAAAACATACATGCACCAGATATGATGCATATCTTCATTTTGAAGGACATTTTACTGCATTAATTTCCCATCCCCTCATGTCTTTACGTGCATTTTTGCTGTATTGTTGTACCCGATAACATTTTCAAAAAGAGGGTGAAAATTCCGTAGGTCATTTTTAAAAGTGGAGATCATCCTTATTCTAATGACTGCAATATGCAATCTGGAAATATTGATCCATGCATGCTTGATGAACTGCAGATTGTACTTTTAAAGGTACCATTACATGAAATACTGTCAAGAAACTATTACTGTGTTGTGACTATTGAATTGAATTCAATACACTGACGCAAGGTTAGTATACGTAGAGCTGCAAAAGAATGTTTCATAAGGCAATCAGTATTTTCTATCAAAGACACTTGATACAATCTGATACAATTATACCAAAGTCAGCAGATTGATTTCACAACCCCTAGTAACGCATCACACAACAACGAATCCCAAAAGATCTCCCCACCATCCACAGACTCATTTTTCCACTGTTAACATCTATGTTGTCATTCTGCCGTAGCATATATTTTATGACATTTACTCATCTACAAATGCCAAGAAGCAATCACGATTCACTTGTCCCTATAGATCACTTGATATCTCAAACCCGAGAGACAGGTTAGACATACAAAAACTTACAGAGCACAGAAAAACTCAAAGCTGTTTTCATACAAAATTTTAATCATAGTAATTGTCCATACAAGCAGTAACAACAGACACATTAAAGAATCAGTTACTTTCATCCCTTACATTACTGAATCCTGCACAGTCTAAAATCAGTCCCAAGTGTGATCAGTATATAGCCATCAGGGAGCCTCAGTATCTAATTTAGTTACAATGAAGTACAAATTCAGGTCCCAAATTATCTACATGTCTTTGTTTACTTATTATTTGTCCAGCTTTAACACAATTTTGATATAATGAAAGAAAACTGCCTGTCATGAGGACTTTGTTATGATGGGAGTTGCCTGTATGGCACATATTCTAACTTTGCCAGTCTGTGGATGACAATTTCTGGCTCTTGTCATAAATAGGAGCACAGCACAGAACTTACTAAGATGCAAAGTTTGTTTGTCAACTTAACACAACACAGTAAGCTTGTGTGCAGTGACTTAAATCAGTCGGCTTAGAGTTATGTAATGGGAGAAGACAATTTAAACAAATGCTATGTTTAAATGGATAGAGTGTGTAGAAACTCACATGATGATTATCTAATATTAAATTTTCATTCTAATCATTGCAGAAAAGGCAATGAAATTAACACTCTCCCCCCTTCTTTGCCATGTGCAAAGCATTTATGTAACACAAAGTTAAAGAAGAGACATAGTGAAGTAGAAGTTGGTAGCATGAAATCCAGGGGATGCTTGTGTTATCACTCTTTTAATCCTTACAGGTTTGTGTTTCATCTCCACTCTGCTGATTTTATCAGCATGATTTGCAGGCAGACTCAAGTACCTGTTAGGGTACATTTCTCCTCATATTGGAATGGATTTTTCAGACAGAAGATTGGTCACTTATCTGAAGAGGCTGCAGGCATCAAGAATGAAATACAAAGAGTTGAAGAGAAAGAAAAGAGAAAAAAACACAGTACAAGGATGGGAATAAGAACAGAGAGAGAGAGAGTTGAAGAAGTACTGTGTAACATTGGAAAGACTACTAGTTACCAACTACATGCACCCATTGTAATTCTAAAAGATGACGATCATATAAAGGAAAAATACTTTCATCCACTGATTATCAATGTGTAACCATGGAGAAATTTATACTTGTTATTACAGAAGTATCTGCTTTAAAAAAGAAGATTAGTCTCCTATATGCTAAGACTGGCAAATTGAAGTCTTAAAACAAGAAAACTAGATTGTAGATTGCATAAATATTACAGGCTTTGTGAGAACTAAAATGAAGGCTGTTACTAGAAAGCCTCAGCAACACACTCTCTCTGAGAAAACGCAATCAGGGCCATCACATCCTGTGTCACTGCAGGTTTCTCCATCATCGCATATTTCGGCATAGGGGTGATAGGAGTAACCTCTCACCCTGTGCATTGTTCTTGGGAGGAGCTCACGTTGAGCTCATTGCTCTTCAGGGAGACTATGACAAAGCTGGCTGGTTACTGAGACATCATCACGTCTTCCGATTGGTGCCGTGACTCTGCCAGAAGTTTGCGATCCTTCTCACCACCTTCCATGCTTGGCTAGGAGGAGTCTGGGTTTGATGGGAATCAAAGACGTAGAAATGATAAGAAGTATGAAAGCATCTTCCTGTTCTGAATTTACAAGATTGATGCTATAAGTTTGCTACAAATTAGAATATTTGAAAAAGAACTGAAATACAGAAGTGGCAGATTTCAGGAAATTGATTTGCTGACTTCCATGATCAATCCAAATATCATTTGACTCTTGGATACCTAACGCTTGACCGTGACTGTAACAAACAATACACATAAATCATTTTGAGAGAAATCAGTATACCAACAGAAGTGCATCTGGTAAACATTAATGTTTACCAGATGTATATTTTGTACATGTTTATTTTCTTGTGAGCAACATCTCCACAGTGACTCTGCTTGATATGTAACAGTGATATTCTCTCTATGGCAAAATAGCTTAATAGAACAATGATAAATAAAACTTGTGGACTATCATATCACTCACCTGTTCCTTCGAATGGTAAAATTTATCTCCTGATAAAGTAAAATAAAACTTTACAGGCTACTGTCTTTATATCCCCAAGTACTGTACTTCACACATATTTGTCATAACTCTGGTGACCAAAGATTCATTATGTTTGTTGTTTTTTTTTGACACCTTTGAATAAAGTTTCAAATGAATGAAAGATTTCATTCATTTTTGCCTTGACAATGAAAATTCAATGATAAGACTCAACTATTAAGACCAGAGGGCACTCCATGGTTACCTTGATGTAGATAAAGATAGTAAAATCAGACAAATGGAATGGAATGGTTGATGGCTCATTACAATTGGACATAAAATAAGAGAGTTGCAGAACATATTTTCACATCTGATTTGCAGATGCAGATGCAACCAAAATTACCATCTCATCTGAACATGTGGCACTTCTAGCATTTCATGACTTCTTGGTTCTATGTCTGATCTCATTTGATTTGATTTGATTTACACAATTAAAGTCACGTGACAGTGGAGGGGTATTTATCTCAAATCAGGAATTATTACGAACATGTCAGTTTATTGTGTTTCATTGATTTGGTCAGTCAGACAATGCACTCACCATAGCCTTGTTGGTCAGAGGTCCATCTGAGGCTACTTTCCCTGGACTTGATCTCCGCTGGAGCAAGACAAGAAGCTCCTGCCAGGCTGGACGGAGGGTCACCTCCTCGGCCTGGTCAGTCTGTTTGGGCAGAGAACTCACACGGAAGGTGGAAGTTGTAGGCTTGGTCCACGGGCACCAGCTTCTGTGCTCTTCTATGGGATTCAGTGGGCCTTTGTTCATCTAGAAGATGCAACAGAGATACTGACTAAAATATGCTGCTCAATGATCATGTCATTCTCTGTAATTTTTGCTCTCTACTTTACAGACCCTGTGCAGATCAAAATACTGATACCTGCTGAAGGCTAGCGTTACCTGCACATAAAGGACTGAATCATTATCTTCATAATACTTTACAGTACTTCAAACGTCTGACAAATATTCTCAAATGTTAATGCATTTGCCACCCAAATGTATGGTTTTAGAACAGAAAATGGAATTTAAGTCATAATTCAACTTACAAAGCTAGGCATGAGTTGTAATGTGGAGACTATGTCATAATCTTACTACCTCTGCCAAGGAAGGAGGAGGTTACAGGGATGGTACAGTATTGGTGGAGATGAGAATTGGGCTTTTAACTTTTTGCAAGATAGCAAGAAAACACTTATGATATAGTACAGAGCATACCATTTTAAGAGGAATTCAAAGTTTATTTGATGAAAATTGGGTTTGGAATGACTGAAACATCCAAAAAGAAAGTAAAACAAAGCAATCGTAATAAAGTGTGGGTCCCACACTTTATCACAATCGCTCTTTTTTGGATATCTCAGCCATTTCAAAACCAATTTTTATCAAATAAACGTTGAATTCCTCATAGAATTACATGCTCTTTCATATTTGATAAGAGGTTTCTCATTATCTCACCACAAAAGTTAGAAACCTGAAATTAGGTCTCAACCAAAACTATATGATCCCTTTAAGTGATCATTGGCGTTGGTTTGTCTGTTTGCAAAATAACTCAGAAAATTGCGAACGGATTTGAATGAACTTGCGGGGAAAAACAAACAAACAATAATGACACAAGGAGCAGATGATTAACTTTTGGTAGTGATCCAGAAATTTTCATGGATTTTGAAGGATTTCTTATCTTTTGGCATATCAGGTCAATGAACTTGGGAGTTTTAGCTGCGCATACTGGAGGTTTACATATGCGCACTAAAACGCGTGCTCTGCCAATGATGTAAACAAAGGGCTTCTATATTGGGAAATTACATGCGTGTTTTGTGGAAATGAGATGTTGGCTTGGCAGAGGTCTGTGCTCTCCAAGTGCTTTTCTAGTTTGTTCTGTTATATGAGCTCCCTTGTGGTGACTTCTTTTTTGTTATGAGCTCCTCTATGGAAACGATTATGAACTCCATCATGGAGACATTTCATTAGTATAAGTTTAGATAGAAATGTCATTTGATTTGTTCATGATATCAGTTGATTTGTTCATAATATCAGTTGATTTGATACTAGTGCTGGTTGGGGCACATTACTCTCAATAGGGCCCTATTTTTCCTCATAAAAACAAGAAGAAGCTAGACATGGTGTAGGCCACCATGCTGACATTGAGTGTCAAACAGAGAACTGTAACAATTGCCGGACATCAAAGTATGAATATAACATACTCAATCAACTAAGGATAGGAAATCAATTATGACATTGACTATGTACCGGGGTAATCATAGGACTGATGACTCCCTTCCCAGCAATGAGCATAAAATGCTTTGCCTAGGGTACACCATTGCTGACTGACAATGGACTCAAACCAGGGACATCAAGACTTAGAGTCTGTGGTCCTATTGATATCCAATGAGCCTCCATGAGTAGATAATACTGTTCTACATGTACCTTCAACCTCTTAGGTGCAGGCTCTGGGGTGTCAATCGTGGCATCTTTCTTCTCTGACCCCCCCTCTCCATACGGTGCAAAGTTCCAGAGACCGATGGTGCGACGACAGTACTCACACATCATAGTGGGGCTGTCTGAATCCTCTGAAGAACTGACAGAGACAACAACAAAAACAATCAAAACCTGTGAATTAGAAATTCCTGCACTTGCTTGGTGAGCAACATCTGTCCAGTGCTGCCTTCAATACATCCATACCAATAGTTCCCTAGGTGAACATGATTGACATTGGCAGTACACAGACAAATATTTGTCCCACTTGGTTACAAATACTTTTCAATGTTCTGAGCCGAACATGTGAGTAGCACAGTGCAGACCTAAAGTATTGAGTCCACTGACAGGGTGTGATAATAGTAATTCTGAATCAATACAGGTTAATGAAATTATGCTGCTAAAAGTTAACCTTTTCTTCATTAATATTTACAACTACAATCCACACACTCTGTAGTAACTGCAGGTAAACTTATCATTATTGCTCGATCACATTAATATATAAAGTAACCATGAACCCATGATATTCAATAGGGATGATAAATTCTCTGAATCATAATCATCACTACCCCCTTTTGGATACGTTCAAAAGATCAGCATACTGAACAATGCTTATACAGCCAGGGTGTAATCAATATTGTATGTTACAACATGGACACAAATGATGTGGTTTGCAATTACATGTGACTCTGCATCTCAAAACCAACAAAAAGTCGCCAGACATGGATTTTTAGTTGAGGGCAGATTCTGAAAGAGCAGACTCTAAGCTTTAAAATGATGTATAACTCAATTCAAATGGACTCCCCTAACCTACCTGAATACTGGAAAGAAGGCACAAACTCTGAAAAATTGTGAACTGAGAAAAGAGGCTCTGAAGTACAGGGTCTATTCAAGCGCTTAATCTTTCACCAAGCCATGCTAGCTGTGCGATGAAAGGGACAAAGTACAGGATGTCAACCACCGGAGCAACAACAATGAAGAGATTATCAGATTAAGCTGAAATTGAGCATGTTTTATCAACACATTCTGCCCATGATTAATGCCAACTTTCAAAGCAGTAGAGTTATCCTTTCAAAAGTTATTAGACTTGAAAGTGAAGAGAGTGTAAAGGATTTCAAGAAATGAAATGGAGACTGAGTGAGACATACCTGATCATTCTATTCTCCCCCAAAAAGGGTTGTAGAAAAACTGCAGAAAACACATTTTCCCATTTGTGTTATGATCCCAAACTAAAGAATACTGTAAAAAAAAGATAGCTCTTTCTGAAAATATGAAAAACTCAAGATTGACATAGTTGACCCAATTCACCTGTTTTGAGTCCTCACGTAAAATCAAGGGGTGCGACTTTTTGTTTGTTTTGTGGTGCACGGTCACATATTATACTAAAATGTTATAACAGAATCAACTAAATACATTCTCAAAATATGGTACACACTACAAAACAAATTGCTACATTCCGAAAAAGCTTATTGGACTCTACTGACATTAAAATTACACAAACATTAACCTTCTTGACCAGCCACATAGAGCAAGGATGCACACCAGCTCTATCCTGTCCTTGTAGTCACTTGTGGGCTGCTCCCCCAAAACTCCCATGACAAGTCTAGATACTGAATCACTTCTCTCCTCTGTTGAGCTCTCCTGAATATTTCAAAATACAGAGATAGAAGGCAGAGTCAATCTTTTAAGAAGACATCATAGAAGTCAGTGCCTATCAGTGTTACCTAGCCAGTATGATGCATTTGATGTAAAACCAAGCCCGAATTCTGACAATCACTTCTCATAGCTTAGAACAGCCACATGCATTTAATTCAAAATCAGACAAAAAATGCTACGGAATTTTTGTGCATCTCTCTTTGTTTTCAAAACACATGCCAATGAAATATCTATAGTATAGCTATAATCTCTGTGAAGAGAAAGCCACATGATTTAATGGCATTTGCAAAATTTATCAAGTATATAAATTTCATGCCTGACTTTCCTCTGATTGTGCCTTTAATGATACATGTACATTCAATAGTTGTTGCTTTTATATCATTAGGTTCACTGTATCTACAATTGTTAAGTATTAGCTGCACGCACATACACTGTACAGCAGGTATAGCCCAGCTACCAGTATATTATCACACATGCACAGTGGTTGCGACTTGGTGCATGCGGGGGCCAGCAATATATTGATCTATGTTGCAAATGATTGCATCAATGATACATTGATACAGAGTGTCAACCTGGCAAATGTTGCACAAATGTTGCCCTCTTCTAGAGTCTGTTTGAATTTTTGAAAGTGGCTGTGACGTATGTTTACGAGTGGTGAGTCTGTCACAAATCAAAAAACAAAAACCAAAACAAACAAAACAGAATCCTTGCCAGGCAGTGCCCTTGAACAAAATTAGCACTAGTTACACGAGATCTAACCGAACAAGATTAATATTTCCATTGCAGACATTGATAATTCCTGAACATAACTTTCAAACATCTAGTAATTGCCTGCAGTTGCACACAGTACTGATCAACAGATGTTCATATGATTATA
Source organism: Diadema setosum (assembly GCA_033980235.1). NCBI lineage: Eukaryota > Metazoa > Echinodermata > Echinoidea > Diadematoida > Diadematidae > Diadema > Diadema setosum. Next base: position 49,483,303 of record CM067060.1, read on the forward strand.
ATATACCTATATATAAAATAGTGCTTTGTCTGCCAACTGGCATGGATGCTGGTGTGCTTTCTTCGCCAATAAGAACAAACGTCTGGAAATTAACTGTCAAAGATTACAGATTACCTAATCCCCCTAATCTTTATTATGCCATCTTGGCCTTCTTGTTAGATTGAGAGACATTGCTAGACTTGTGGGCTTGCTGACTTTTCAACTAGGTAAAGTTTGGGAGTATTAATGAATGTTGATGACAAAGTTTGGCAAGTTAATCGAAGTGTCTGGGCACATACATGTACATGTAAATAGTTAAATATCTTTTTTAAATATCTTTTCTACATTTACTGATGGGCTGCATTTCATATGATGTTCCACAGGCTTTTTCTACAAACCTTAGGAAGGAAAGAGCTATCGACGGCAGGCATCTTGGTACCAAAGCAGCGAATGGAAGAGACACGATGGAGAAAGGCTCTCTCTGCCTCACTGTGGTTTAGGAGCTGTACCTCTAGGAACGATGCTGGAAAAAAAAAGCAACAACAAGAAAGTCAAAAAATAATGAACACTTTTTGCTACAGATTTATAAACTCCACAGCTTTGTGTGGTGGTGCACCGAAATTGAAATATTTCATAACAGAGCATTAAATTCTCTACAGATACAAATTTTCCACAACCGGCAGTATATCATGCAGTAAACAATGTATTGTATAACCATGTCTGCAATCACACAAATCATATGAATATCCACTGGTTTTTCAATAATCTGGCTTGTTTGCTATTTGACACAAATTACAGAAAATTATACACAATGACTAAAAATAATTGTATTACATTGAGAAAGAAGCTATACCACCATCCCTTCAGAGAAGAAGACAGAACCTGGTGTACTCTGAAAAGTGATAGTGACATAATCTAGACAGTGTCCTCACACGCTTTAGAAATGTATAACGAATATAATCTATTAGAGTAAGTGACAGCCAAACTCACATAACGTTATGCACTATGGAGTATCCATTTTTTTTTTTTTTTTTTTTTGGATGAAGGTAAACTGACGTTTGCATGTAGTAAAATGCAGGTTGACAATCTTTCAGCAGTGAACTTTTTATTTTTTTCATCATGACATACATAATGTTGAAGTGTTTCATCAAACAGCAGTACATAAGAAACAGCAGTATATAATATGTGTGCAATGGGCTTGTGAAAATAGATTCTAGCTGTCAAAACCCAAACACCATGACTCTAAAACAGACAGGATGACCAGAGGTCAAGAGTAAGGTCACATACCTGGTGAAGGATTGCTTGGCCATGGACAAATCTTACTGTGCCCATTTTGCAGGGCATCTTCCAGTTTCTTGCATGCATTCTTATCTGCAAAAAATAAAATGATTCTTGGCATGACAGGAACAAATGATAAGCAAAAGACAATCACAGTAAAATTTCTATTTGATAAGCATAGCATGTACACATATAAAGATATTTCACATCAGACCCATTTCACCAAATCCTTGGCAGCAAATACACACAAATGAAAAATAAAACATTTTAAATTGATAAATCAAGCCACTATTTGATGTTCACATTATTTTGGATTTAACTGTTGGTCCATACAGATTTATTTATTCCAAGATATCAAAAATGTTGAAATATGTGTCACATTTAAAGATATTGTAACAAATCAAGTTATGAAGCGCAGGTATAATTTCACAATTTTCCTTAGTCACTTTTTTTTTAGGCATAATTACACTTCTCTGTGATAGTTCTAATTTTGATACAATAGAAGTTTTACTATTAAGGGGTCATGAAAACATCTTTTGACAAGGTTAACTGGGTAGATAATCTACTATTAAAAAAATTTGACAGTTCGAGTCTCTCTGCAAGCTCACCAATATAGCTTCGCTGTCTTGGAGGATGTAAGTTACTTATGCAAGTCTAAACCACTTCTGATGCATGTCAGCTATTCAATATCATAACACTCTGACTTATTATCTGATATTCATTTTCTTTCTATTCTTTTCTGCCTTATAAAGAATAAGAGAAAAAGGAGTGAGATGGGGAGGGAGTAGTACATCACTTCTTGATTAAAGTGACTTAAAGATAACTATTGTCTATTTCTCTGGCTTACAGTTGTATGTTTCATTTTGAAAGAGACTTGAGAGTCACCATTATAAGATTTTCACGCAATAGTTATCCAGAATAATTAATATTTGTCTTGGATCCCAGTACATACGTGATAGATGATGACAGACAAAACTTTAGCAGACCTCAAAAACCTCTAATACAAGTTTCATACATGAAGGCTTACAGGAGTCTGATTCCCACTTGGGGGGAAGACCTCCGTAGAGCACCTCCTTGCAGGTGACACATTTCAGGGAGTCAACACCAATATTCTCCCAACCAAACTGGGCACATCGGAGAGGAGATACAGCCTCAGGCTTGGCAAACCAAGTCGATGTCTGAAAATAGTTACTGTTAAAGACATATGCTTTTCATGTAATAATTTCTTTCTTTTCAGTTGCATTATATCTAGTGCTAGAAACGAAGTGATACAGATATGTTGCCATCCACACATATAAACATAGACATGCATAACAGAAAGAAACAGATCACAAGTAACCATGATGTAATGAGTCATGACAAATCTATTTGAGGGAATTGCAAAATGCCCTGTTCAGAGTCTCATGATCATGTTTAATGCTTGGCTAAGAACAAGATCATTTTCTGTCACTAAACATAAATTTAATCGGACTTACTAACACAAATATTATCTTAAGAAACTGAAAAGTGACAAGTCTTTATGCTACTTGTATGTCATCATAAGACAACGATTTCTATCCCAGCTACTTATACTTTCTTGGACTTAGTGCAAACTCCACTAGAATGACAATTCTTTGATTTTGTCAATGTTCCACTTGTCACTGAATGCCAGCATGAATAACATATGGTCCATAACATTCACTGAGCTAAGAGTCCCTTGTTAGCATTCTATGTTAAATACTGAAAATTTGTCATTCTGGTAATATTCCCACCCTTCATCAATTGGTGACATGGAACTATGAAAACGAATTCACTATGCACAATATACAAAGCATCATGATTTTGTAAACACGATGATGTAAATGTAGTTTGTTGTGAATGTCAATTACTTTTCACATGCAATATCTGCTTGCTGCATCTTTTTAGAATGAAGAACTGGAATGTACAATCCTTCAGCCATTATAAATGCACACTGTTGTTCTATAAGAAGGATACAGAAAAGGTTTCCACTCTCTTGAAGAAGGCTTGGCGATTTTGAGGCAATGCAGTGCTGCTCTGCTCATCACTTTGGGGAACCAAGTTTTCAATGACTACAAAGTCATCTTTGACTTCAGTCTCTGTAACACCACCAGGAATCTCTCCGACTGGTTCTGTTTCACCATCATCCCTAGATTACGATAGGAAATATGGATTAAAAAATAGATGCCATTTAAACACATAAATTGCAGGGTTACAAGAAAAAAAAAAAAAAAAAAAAAACACTGATATTCAATGATATGTTAGGTATCATGATAAAATATACAAAGTTATATTCACAAACTTGACACAACACTACCCCAGTGCTATAGATAGGCATACAATATTCCAAAATTTGGGGAAAGTGTTTGCAGGCCACATGCCAATCTCAAATATGAAACTTGAGGCACTTTTCGATGTAAGCTCATTGACCTTTGCCTTGTCCGACTTAACCATATCTAGCCTTGACTGGCATCTTGAGGTGATGTACCTGTGGTGTGAGTTTGATCGTCATAGCTCAAATCAGTGGAAAGTTATTGACAATACACCACAATACTGCGAGTACAGTACTTATCAGGGCAAGTTCACTGACTTTTTACATTTCATCTTGACAGACTACACCCATATTCGAACTCAACTGGCATTTTTAGGTTATGTACCTGTGGTGTGAGTTTAGTGGTCATAGCTCAAAGCTGTGGAAAGTCATTGGGAGTAGCTACACCAAATTGTTGATGCCGAAAACGGCACCTATGTCTTTCTTGCGCTGTGCAGGTGAGACAAAAGCAAAAGAATACTGAAACCAAATGCCTGGGCTTTTGGAGGAACAATGGAGAAACTGTGTGATTAAGCAATCATGTACAAAAATTGAACAAAAACTCATATAAATATTGTACAATAGGCATTCCCTGGGCATACTAAAATTACTTTTCTATATCAATTATAATTATAGCATAAATGACGCCTTCTTATAACACAAGTTTTAATAAGTGTTTTGGCAGTCATGCACTTTACGGCCCTATATTATCGGTACCTCATTCCCTATATGCCAAGGTGATATCCCATGAACCACCATAAACTGAGCAGCAGGCGAGCTCCTCTTGCTGTATGGAATGCCGTGCGACAAGTGATAATGTGACTGAAGCCCGCCTCACACTGTGATTTTGACACATCAAACACTGTGCAATATCGCATATCTTTGCTCTCCACTACAGGATTATCAAGCTTTACATTTATGCTGTTGCATCACAGAAAATTGCCATGATTATGGGGCAAAGCGTGAGGAAGTCTGCTTATACAATAGCTTCCATTTTTGAACATCCTAGTGAGCCACAACAATCATGTAAATATCTTTATGCCTCCTTCACCCATCCGCTGCCACCACCTCATCGCAATTTGCGTACCCACCCGTGCAGGCATCAGGCTTGTGTCAGTGTGTGTGTGTGTGTGCGTGTATGTGTGCATGTAGTGGCTGCCTGTGAATCGGTAACTGTGTAGATGGTACGGTAACAGTCTGACGGATCGGGATAAGATCTTTGTGGATTTTTTAAAACCATTATTTCACAGAATAATTTTGCGCGAGGACAGTGGACATATATGCCCTCTAGTGATTAGTGATCCCTGCTTGAGATATACAGCATCCATTCATTTAGTATATCTAATTTAAAATCATGAATGAAGGACGAAAGTTTACCACTACATTGCAATGAACTCACCAAAAGCTTTTGACCTCGCTGCCTAATTTGCATAAAGTAAGCAATGTGTTTACGCAAAACCGCTGAGGAAGTATTGCAGGACAATCGCAATATCTCGCCTCAGAAGCTACCAAAATGATAAAATCTATACAGCAAATTGAAGAAGAAGCTATTCTCTTTCTTGCAATGTCACTTATTTGGGGTTTTACTGAGCATAAACCTGTGATTTAGCTTCCAAAACAGAAAATTTTGACTGTAAAAAAACATTTTCTCACATTTTTCTTAATTGCCCAAGAATGAAACTTGGGTACATGTATATGACTTGTGCTAGTGTATACTCTGTTCCAAATATTTTTCTGTAATAATTTTTGCAAGGTTATGTCGGGGAAAAAAATCAGGATTACCGTATGTATTGTCAATGCCATCTATTTGTTTTGACAAAAATTGAGTTTTAATCAAAACAAATACATAGTTATCATATGGGTAAACTCAGCCAAGTGGGTAAACTCGGCTGAGTTGACCCACAGACATCTATTATAGAACTAGACCTCTAAAGTTTGTAGGCCATTAACTGCGACCAGCCCCAACGTGCAGCGTTGGGGCTGCGCCGTTTTCGCATTCAGATCTTAATGTTGTACAAAACGGGTGCCGTTGCTGCGCTATATTTCCTTAATTTTTCAACAAAAACTACTAGGAATACTTACATGGGTCGATTAAACCTAAATGATTCAAATCGGCGACTTTTTGATGCATTTCGTTGCTTATGATGCAGAAAATGTTGTCTTATAAGGCGAATTGTCTTCAGCTCGCCGATGCTCACTAACGTTGCATGCTAGCCTTTGGCAAGGCCCTCTCGCTGTAACGGACGAGCGAACGGACGAGCGAAGCGAGTCGCGCTACCTTACTCGGCTGGGCTCTCTACACCACGCAGCGAGAGGGCCTTGACAAAAGGCTACGTATTACTCGCTACATGCGCAGATGCTTACTAATGGATATACACGTTCAAAATGGTAGCACGGCTCTCCCACTAGGGCAGGCCGCTTACTCCTAAAAAATGTGGAAAATTTTGCAGTTTCCAGATAAATTCGTGAAAAGAACCAAGGCAATGGGGTAATGTGTATTTCATTTTTTATTGTCACTGTGTTTATGATAGAAATTTACCCATGATTTACTCGTGAAGTCGCCGTATGTGGCAATAGGGAGTTGTTCGTGGTTCTCACTTTAGCGAAACTGCGAGGTAGCCGCCAGGACCCCGCCGCATAGCAGCGCGGTCTCCGGGGCTAGTAGGCCATATAACCACGGTAGGTACCAGCCAGGTATGGTTTAGAATCTACTCGACTTCACATGCACTGCTCGATAAGGGTAAAATCTAGTAATCTCCCACCGAGAGGGCCGTAAGTGCATGACTGGGGTGGGGCCCTGCCCTCCCTAGCTAGGCCCGCGCCCTAGGCCCTACTTGTATTTAAAATTGTGACACACCCGACTACTGTAAAAGTGGATATTTTCGCGTGACTAATTTTTCGCGCTTGGCCGGGCCGGAAGAGTTTCGCGTGTTTTTAATTCCGCGGAATCAAGACATCACGCACAGGCACATATGGCAAGCAAAAATATTCGCGTGCTTTTATTTTCGCGCTAGTTTCTGGTTGCGCGAAATGCGCGAAAATTTCCACTTTTACAGTATGCCTTGACCGATAAGTATGTCTATTAAATTCCGCGAAAAACTTCTCATTTATAGTTTTGTCATTTGCTGGGTCAGTTTTTTGCTTCTTTAGACAGACACCATTGATACATACGCTATTGCAATGCTCATTCACAATTACGAAGTTAAATTTAGTGCTCAAAACAACTTACTACTAGACTAGTACTTTTTTAGTCAATAAGTATATGCTCATAGGAGAAAAATCTCTTTGATGCTCATTCACAATATTACGAAGTTATCACGTGAACAACTTACTAGTACTTTAGTCAATAAACGATAAGTGTAAATTTACCGATATATAGTGATTGTATGGAGCATTTGGCTTGCCGTAGACGTTCGTGCGGTCATTTTTCAAACGAAGTCGAAGACGGCAATGAATTGGGGAGTGCTGCAAAGAAGTGGAGGAAATGACCAGAAAACAGGAGGAAACAGTGGAAGAGGCGAGTCAAAATGTTTACTGATTAATCCTATATATGTTTTTCCAGATTGGTTTGAAAACCAAGCTGGAAAAAATAATATTTTAATAGGAGTAATATCCATTTTTAGACTCAGAGAACTGGGTCAAAGTTGCGTTAAACCAAAACCAGTTGAAACAGTCGCAATAGCGTATGTATCAAATGGTGTCTGCATCTGTAGCTGTCTAAAGAAGCGAAAAACTGACCCAGCAAATGTCAAAACTATAGTATAAATGAGAAGTTTTTCGCGGAATTAGACATAGAGTAAAATATCCCGTTTGCGGCAGTTTAAGCATTGTTGAGGGTTTTTCCAACTTGTAAACAAATCAGGCAAATTATTTTCAACCATTTCATATATCATAGACAAGATTATTCATTAACGCAATTGTTTTCATGAAAGAAATTTACCATTGACCAACGCTGTTTTCATGATTTACCAGGGCAAAACCCGGCACAATTTTCGCCGATAAGGGCGATATGCGACGTAGTATTTCTGCTTGCGGCACGATGTACAATCCCTATGCAATACGCGCGTGCTCCGCGATCTTTGGCTGAACGCCTTCACATGTCTCGCGAACATTGCGTAAGCGCCATTTCCCATTGCGAAAGCACGTGAAAATAGCGTGCGCACATGCATTGGCCGCAAACAAGATCGCAATTCTGGCGGTGTTGTTGATGTCTTTCTCGTGTTTTTCTCACTTTTTTTCGATGGTAACATCCATTTTCCGAAAAAAATGGCGGCCCACATCGGCTCGCGAAAGTTCTGTTTTACGTGAGGATATGTTTTCAAAATCCCTGAACATCGAGAAAACGACAAAAAATCCAGTTTCTTGGACCATTGTTTCTTAACTGTTATGTTAAGAAGTACCGAAAATTTCATTTTGGATGCGATATGTTGTCATTTAGGTGAGAAAATTTCACTTTCTTCAGAGATCGTGCCCATTTTATCGGTTGGTTTTTGTTGATTGCTAGTGTGTTAGTGTATGTGTAGTGTGCATGTGACAGTGCAATGCTGTGTTTAGCTGTATATTACCGTGTTTGTTGTACCTGCCGCGAACGGCTGCACGGACGCTTACTGACGCAGTTACTCTACTTGTCGGTCAAGACTACGCCGTGCCGCGCCGGCCGACGACGGGCCGAGGGGCGGGCAAGGGGGCGCGGCGGGCACCGCACCGGTGCAATGACCAGTGTCGATGCCTGCACCCGTACCAATTATACCGGTACCGCGCATTCGCTTCATGCAAGCTTGTATGAAAATTAACCCTAGTATTTGGGTATTAATGATGGATGGTTACTGTTGGAGTATTTAGAGTTAGATGGGTGCAAAATATGTTCGTGACACACTAGAATCTAACCCCGGCAATGGGGCGCTCCTTCACATAGGAAAACTTCTAACAGTTTTTCTAGGTCTAACAAGTAGTTGTGTACTGTAAACATGTGCATGTGGGAGTTTCGCGTTCGGTAATTCGGGCTGGTCGCAGTCTGCACCATGCATCTTTCAGTCTTGATCAGAGCCATAATTCAAGGCCTACATCTGTTCAAAATAAAACTTAATACATACGAGTAACATCCTTACCTTTTACGTGAAACTCCTTTCAAGAAAGATGATAATAAGGCCTTTATTCTTCGTGGTTTACTTGTTTCAGTACCTACTTCCATGTTTTCAAAGTTCGTGCACAGAGATGAAAAATCCCTTTGTACTTAACTTGTGAAAGAATGTCAAATAAACAGTGATTGGTTTCTGTCCTCATATTGACCGACAATTGAGCCAATCAGAAGTTATGTAAAATCTGTGGTCCTTGCTTGCTGCGGACAGCTAGCTAGCAAGCTAGTTCCGTCCGTACGGTACACAGATTTGTACTGTACGTATACGGCCGTGATGTATGATGTGCAGGGTGCAAACGTAAACATCAACAACTGCTCGCGCCGTGCTGCAGTTTCGGGAGATTGACATTATGTAAAACGTCTTTAAAATGTTTCACAGATCAAGGTTTCCGCCTCCATCTGCTCGTACATGTGTTATTGAGACACTAGGAAGTGAAGGTAAGCCCGGATAAAAGTGGTCAAATGCATCGATATTAGGTATTGCTTTTAAAATTGCGCCTACATTACCGTATGATTACGTACACTGCACTGTACAAAAGTATCGTACTTCTCAGCGTAATAGCAAAGTCCTTGGTCCCATATCTTTCTTCTAATGTTGGAAAAGTTATCCGTATTTGTGACTTTAATAGCTAGCGCAATATAGCTCTAGCTAGCTTGCACTTGTAGAAGTTGGGCATAAGTTGTGCTTTTGTGGCCAATTGTGGGGGCCTTGTTGCTGTTGTGTTTGAGACGCGTCACTCACATTTGGATATTTATGATATTTGCGCCTTCAAATGCGTAATCTTGACAATACTTTGCATAATTACTTTCTCAGAAAATAAACTAGAGTCTAAGTAAGTTTAAATGCAGAATTCAGAATAATTTACTTCGCTATTGTATGTGCGGGGATCTGTCTGCTGTCATTTTTGACTGACTGTAGCCTCGCCTTGATCTATCTGCCCATGATTCCATGAATGGATAATCCCTGCAGCAGCCCGTAGAAAGCTAAACTGGGATGGGATGGATTGTGTACTGGCTGACGTTGGCCGAAAGATCGGTCTGTACGATGGACTCTCGTTAAAACAAACTCCTTGGGATCTGGGACTGGCAGTTTTCTTGCGTTATATTTATATTGAAATTTCGCTATAACCAAACAAATGAACAATAAAACACATAGAGAAGATAATGTTGCGGCCTGAAATGTTATTTCGTTGTAACCGGAATTTCGCTATAACCGTGTTTGTCATAATGGGAGTGCACTGCATTTGGTCGTCGGGGATATGTTCCACGGAGACTACGTCTGGCTTCACGGAATCCCCTCCTAATGGAGGCGAGAGCCGTAAATGTCAAAAAGTGATTAAAAAAAAACTCCTCCAGACAGATGGATTTTTCTGTCTAATCAAGTAAAAAATGTTTGCTGCAATGTGATCTTCACAAACCATGCATTAATTATATAGAATTAGAAAGAAATAAAAGGATAAGGAAGTGCTAATAAATTAATGTAGATTCTAGATAAAATAGAGTTCTAGTTATCAATAGAATCAATTCTAGTGATCTTTTCATTTCAATGTGTACATTTTGCCTTTGTACTTTTAAATTGACCTGCCCATTTTTAAGCTATATTGTTGAATTCTTTTTTCATTGTCATAGGATGGATGTCATGTTTTCATTACTTGATGTGTAAATGCATGGATACTTCTTCTTCGTGTGATCTGACTGATTGAGTATATTATGTTGGCTGAGAGGTCATTTAATATGCTTATTATGCACTTAATAAAGGTGAAAGGTGTCTTAAAGTGGGGCAAAAACTGAGAAAGTTGTGAAATTTTACATTCATGTATGTGTATTGAAATACATGCACTTGGCTCTGGTTTACAGTCCCTTTCATTTTACATATCAAAAGATAATATGAGAATAATTTATTCCAATAATTTGACAGCTAACTTCAAATATCGTTATATCCACACAAAATGTAAATATTGCTAAATACATTGTAGTTGTGATTCTTTGATTGAAAAGAACACATAGTTTCTTCTTTTATGATCCATTGATTTAAAAAAAAAGCAAACAGTATTTAGTGAAGATTTATTTGTGTGCCAATGGAAGACGTTTACAAAATTGTAGGTTGAAGACGAAAAGGGAAAGAAGTGATTTGTAATTAGCACATGTGAAGTATCTTACTATGCTTTAACAGTCAGTCCGCAGCACGTATGCTAATGAGCCGATCCAGCAAGATTTATTCAGCACTCTCGTTGACGATCTTTGCGTTCGAAAGGACTCTCGTCGTGCGAGATTTTGCGAGACTTTGATAGGGCTATGGTTTTCACAGTGTAGCGACTTGTACATACATTTGTCATGGCTACAAGTCACGGTAAATTGTTCTCCAGTCTTAGATCTTTATTTTGATACTAAATTTGGGTATAACATAGGATCTTATCATGACTAAATAATCAGTTGAATTTGCGTAAATTTTACCTGCTTTTCACGGAAGATTTTGTCGTCTAAAGTTCTTTTTTGGTTCCTGACCGGATTAAGAAACTGTTGTTTCTGATTTTGGCTTTTTCGTAGAGAGGAAACTTAGATGCTCATCATATATTGGAGTCAAGGAGACGCAAGCATGATTTATACTAGTTTTTCCGTTTTGAAATGTCTGTAAAATTCACTCCTAAGCCGGAAGTACGCTCCACACAAAGTCAACAGTGGCGCGATAAGAGCTCTCTGATTGGACAGTGCTTGCATTCAGCGCTCGAACTACACGCGTGCCAAGAAACCGCAAGTGGCATGAAACCGTTATGTAGCAGCGTAATGACGTAATGCAAGCGCTGAATGCAAGCGCTGTCCAATGAGAGAGCTTACTCTTGAGATTACACGGTTTCAAGCTGATCAGCACTGACATTGATGTATATTTTACTGGTTCCTGACCGGATTAAGCAACAAATTGTCAAGATATTTACATGGATACAAAGATTAGGAGATGGACTACCAAATAAAGCATTTTCATTGAGACGCAAGCTGAATTTGATATTTTTTTGACGTCTTGAACGTGTACTGCATGAATTACTTTTTTCATCATTTTTCAAGCTCAAATTACGCTATGATATTTTTCATTTACAATAATTTGAGTAACATGTGACGATAGATTACATATTTTCCTTGAATTTGATACCAAATTTGTGAACATAAGGTGTATTTTTGTTGCCGAAAGCCCAAGGACAAAATCCCCTTACGCAGCTTATTACGTATGCAAGCCTAAAGCGGGCTTGCATACGAGTTGAATAAATACGAGCGAATTATCGGGTGCTGCGGACTGACTGTTAATAGGAATAAAGATATTATTGCCATTAATTTAGTGATTAAAAGAAATATTTATAATATATATATTATTCCCCTCCCCATTGAAAAGCCCCAGATTTTATAAATGATGTTAGATAATTTAATTTGCTGTTGCAGTTGAGTATTTCTAACTGTACATTTCATTCTGCAAACAGTAATAAGTTTACATTTTGATTATAGCCAAGAATGTTGGAGCTGTTGGAGAGTCAGTGAATAAAAGTGGCATATTTACAGTGTTTATAACTTTCATGAAACTGTGCAAATTCGTTGCCTGTACCATAGATTGGAGACCCCATGAGAGGAGTGGCCATTGCTGCGCCACTGATGGCGCCAACCTGTATGTTTTCGGAGGCTACCATCCAGAGGTTCATGTCTCTACACCTGGCATCCAAGATATCACCCACTACAATCATATATTCACCGATGTAAGGCGACTGAGAAACATCCTCCAATCACATGGATTAACAAATTATGTAACTTTTCTTATGTGAAAATGTGTTGGGGTTTTGTCTCTGTGTATAAACATACACAGCAACACTATATCAGTTTTCCTGTTTTCCTTCTAGCAAATTTTGTAATCAGAAAGAAATGAAATAGTTCAATTTGGTACATGTCCCTTCTCTTCTCAGTAGATCTCCAAGGGGAAAGCCTGAGGACAGTCTTAGACTGTTATGTGATGCAGGAATGTTCCTCTTGAAAGGAAGTTTAGATTTACAATTACATGGAAGTGTTAGTGATGTTTTATGCTGGTCTCAGCTTAAGAATACTTGTGTAGTTGTTTGTTTGTTTTTCTTGGGGGGGGGGGGGTAATTCTATCCTCTTGATATTTGATTATGGGAAACAGAAACCATCCAGGTGCATTCAGAATATCTGTGAGTGTACTTGATGAGCTATTCCTGCCTGTATATGAAAGACATCTAAGGAGGAAATAGAGTCTCCATGCGGGTGTGTTGGACATACTGCAGTAGGACCATTTGGTTGCTGTCACATCAATTATTCAGGTTATGTTGTCTTTTTTATCAGAGTTGTGTGTTGTTCCAGTATTTTGAAAGCAGTTCTTTTTCTGCCTGTACCTCATATAATGATATTGACTACTTGGTTGTTTGTATCCTATGTATGGTGATTCACCATGAGGTGTGATGGTTTCACTATTTTGTTTTGTTTCACATAAAATGTCAATGTCCACTCAACATATATGTGGTATTCCTTTGTTGATGTAGCTACAAATTATAGATTGTAACAGCAAGACTAAATGATTATTGCTAGGAACAACATGTGACAGTCCACTGTATTAAGATTTTATGAATTATCATATGTGTGATGCCTTCCTTTGTTGTACCTAGTTATGGTGCTATAACCTATCCCTGAGGAAATGGATGAAGTTGGAGACAACAGGCGAACCTCCTCAGCAAACAGCGTCAATGTCAAGTGAGACTCATTGGAAGAAAATACCATTTTTGTAGGACGCTATTGTGATTAGGAGTTACAATGTACAATGTATGTCTTTGTTCTCTTTGACTAAAGTGAGCAAAAATACTCATCAGTGAATGCCAGCTATTTGTGTTATAACATGTTTTTAAGCTCGCCATAGATACATATAGCTGCCTCTGATGTAATGATACCAAGTTTAAAGTGAAAACAAAGTTCTGGTAAGGGCCTGAGAACCCGTCTGGCACCATTTCATATTTGCTTGCAATATTTAGAAAGAGTCTACAAACAAACTTACCTGGCTGACGCGATTTGCCGGAATGATGAGTCGTTTTGGAGTACTAGTATTTTGAGAAAAATAATAAAAGTCGGTAGACCGACTTTTATTCCAGAAGGCTCCGGACTAACTCGGTCTCAGGGAAAACTCGACCCTATTTCAGACAATTTACACACAGTTCGTGATCGCCATGTTCATCAGTACTCTATACTACGGGTACCAAACGAGGCCTTGATGAGCAGACAGGAAAGTGCGTGCTAATCCTGTACAAAACAAATGGACAGCGCGCGGTCCTCAAGCCTATATGGTATACGCACATCACCTCAGTTGCTGAGACGCGCGGTCTTTGAAGTTTTTGTTGTTGTTTATCAAGCGTCTTTGATTGTTTTTAGAGGTGCTTGAGAGGCGCACACTAATTTTACATGCGCGCCAAAGAGGTTTTTGATGCGCGCGTTGTAACAACTCGGACCATTACTGCGAGTAGCCAGAATGCTACAATGTAGTTTATACAGGCCGCTCCCATATGCATAGTACAACGCTATACAATCCAGAGGGACAACCAATACAACTCATCCCACCGTCAAGCAAAGCGAGTTCGAGTTATCCCCGAGTCCGAGTCTAGCCTGACCCTGTTCGGGTAAGTTCTGAGACTGAACGTTTTTGGTTAATATTTCCCATTTTCGTCATTACCCATCGAATATCTTGTTATTACAGCGTTATTCCGCACATTTCCTAGGCATACGTTCACATTTTGGAGCAAAATTTGACAACTTTTGCAGGCGTACCAGAACTTTCTTTGGGCTTTAAATGGGACATTTGTTTAGTACTGTCCCATTTGAACTAGGTATCATTGCAGTAGAGGCAGCTGTAATATGATGTATTTGAAAATGAGTGATTCTACTGTTTCTATTAAGCTAAAGACTCAAAATACTCTTTCATTGATTTTAAAAACAAACTTGTAAGAAATGAAAAGTATCATGTATTTATAAGTAAAAGTAATACAACCTGAAATAAATGTATTTTTCACATGTTAAAAGTGGTAGGCCATAGCAATCTCACTGAGAAGGAAAAAAGGTGTTGAGTTTCAGACCTGTTTTAATTCTATTTGCTCCATTGCAAGAAAGATATTGCAAGGTTGATAAATCTGTCTTTTCATCATATTTTTAGCATCCATTAGACTAACTCCTTTTTTGTCCCCGCCGAACGAGTTCGAGCAGGGGACTATGAAACGGGCTCCGTACGTGTGTGTGTCCGTGTGTCCGTCCGTCTGTTTGTCCGTCCGTCTGTCTGTGCGTCCGTGTGTGATCAAAATGTTCAATTTGCTACTTCTCTGTCATTTATGAGCCAATTTTGATTCTGTTTGCTTTATATGATAGCACTACATGGGAGCTTTAAAACTTCTACACAGAATTTCAGTTGTGACCTTTGACCTTGACCTTTGACCTATATTGTACATTTTGCTTCAAAATGCTACTCCTTCGCCATTTCTAACCCAATTTCGATTCCGTTTGCTTTATGTGATGGCACTAGGTGAGGGCTTCAAAATTTATACACAGAATTTTGACCTTTGACTTCTTTGACCTTTGACCTTGATTTTTGACCTATATTGTACATTGGCTACAAAATGCTACTCCTTCGCCATTTCTAACCCAATTTCATTTCCGTTTGCTTTATGTGATGGCACTACAGTCTGTAGGTGAGGGCTTCAAAACTTCTACACAGAATTTTGACCTTTGACTTCTTTGACCTTTGACCTTGATTTTTGACCTGCATTGTACATTTTGCTACAAAATGCTACTCCTTTGCCATTTCTAACCCAATTTCATTTCCATTTGCTTTATGTGATGGCACTACAGTCTGTAGGTGAGGGCTTCAAAACTTCTACACAGAATTTTGACCCTGGACTTCTTTGACCTTTGACCTCAATTTTTGACCTATATTGTACATTTTGCTTCAAAATGCTACTCCTTTGCCATTTCTAACCCGATTTCGATTCCATTTTCTTTATGTGATGGCACTAGGTGAGGGCTTCAAAACTTCTACACAGAATTTTGGCCTTTGACTTCTTTGACCTTTGACCTTGATTTTTTACCTATATTGTACATTGGCTACAAAATGCTACTCCTTCGCCATTTCTATCAAAACCCGATTTCGATTCCGTTTGCTTTTTGTGATGGCACTAGGTGAGGGCTTCAAAACTTCTACACAGAATTTTGACCTTTGACTTCTTTGACCTTTGACCTTGATATTTTACCGATATTGTACATTTTGCTACTAAATGCTACTTCTGGCGGGACATATTTTACGCACTGCGTAATTTCTACTTTTCCTTGTATTCTTATGCCTCAACCTTAAAGGGTGCTGGAGGCATTATGCTCTCAGGTTGTCTGTCTGTCTGTCTGTTTGTCTGTCCATCCATTTTATTTCCCCCCTGATGACAAAGATTTATTCTTCTTTCTTGACTTACAGTGCTCCTGAGCGGGAACACCTTGATTCTGTTTGGAGGCACCATCCACCCCTGGGGCATAGTGAGCAATGACCAAATCTACACACTCCATCTCCGCGAGCGGAAATGGAGAGTGATGAATTGCACTGGTTCCATCCCTGGAAAGTACGGCCAGGTAAGTGACGTGACCTTGTCACCTTAACACCTGTCTGCAATCATTAATCTTGTCATCTCTCTTTACCATGACATCAGAGGGGTGTTTCATCAAGAGTTTTGTCAGATTTTTTTTTTTTTCTGATGAATTTGCTCTCAGCCAGTCAGATGCAAAGATTTCAGTAGCTTAAAACGGTTTTGTAAGGGAAAAAAAATATCTGACCAAAGGCTTAATGAAATGCTCCCCAGTCCAGCCAGTATGTCAGGCTTGTGAAGAGTGTTAGGACACTAGATGGCAGTAGAAGGACTGAACAGCATTTGACACTGTTATGAATGCGAGAAATCTTCTTTTACTTGTCATATTTGCGACAATGTCAACATGTAGATAGACAATTTTATTATCACCCATTTTATCCCAAAAGAGTATGATTTTTTAATGATGTTTTCATATCAAGCAAATAATGCTACCTTTAAAGCCTATTGCAATTGCACTTTCTACCAGAATGTAAAGGAAAATTAATGCTGCCTTTTATTCTTTGGCTGAAAAAAAAAATGAGCTGGGGATATGAGATATATTGGATATATATTTCATTCATTAGATTATTGTCAAATATTTCTTCATGTGCATTAATATCTAAGTACTACACAGCCTTTACCTTGTTTTGATGTGAAATGAATTGAAGAAGTGTACAAAATCTTTCATGTCAGCAAACACTCAAGCAAATAACGTTAAAGAAGTAAGCTATGTCATGAAATATTCAGTGATGTTTACTTGATTATCAAAATGGAGAAGATTTGTACATCAACATGGTAAAGACATATCATTTTGAGTGATAAAAGTAGTACAGGGGATTCTCATTAGAATGAGCTGCTTAGGCCACTGAAATTTCCTCGTTATATCAGATATCTTGTTATATCCAATCTCCTTATGACAAGGTTCTACTGTACTGGTAGGTATTGTGATGTGCAAAATTGAGTTAGACACACTCATCCCTTCATATAAAAACTATGCAGCTAAAGCTTGTTCCATGAAGGAAAAACAGTTTTGTTTCTTTTAACTGTACCATTCTTGCTCGATGTCTAGGCAATGGTGATGCATCAGGCTACACTTTATGTCTTTGGGGGCTGCCAGCGACTGTCGGAGGAAGAGCACTTCTTTGACTCACAGCTCTTCCAGCTGGACATGCGGACGAAGGAGTGGTCAACTCTCCTGACCAGTGACCACAGGGAAGATGCCACCTTGGCCCACAATCGAGGCATGTACCGTCATGGTCTGGCCTTCTATGACAACAAGCTCTACGTCATCGGCAGCAGCTGGGAAGAGCTCTGGCATATGCCCTACTTTGAAAAGGCAAGGCATTTTTCTTCAAATTCATAAAATTCTTCTGTCGAGATGTTTTCGTTCTCGGTGGTCTAATGGAGATGACGCCTGTCCAGTGATTAGGAGGTCGTAGATTTGAATCCTGCTTGAGTATGTACGCCCGTGATTTTTTATCATGGCTACTATCAAAACACTGATCAATTCAGTGCGTATTTACGTTGATGTTGGGCAATTTGTCAATCAATTGCAATGAAAACATCTCGACGGAAGAATTTCATGTATTTGAACAATTACGCAGTACCTGCTGCATGCTATAAGGATTAGAACCAACACTTGCTGTCTGGCGAAAGCTTGGTGGTCTAGTGGAGATGATGCCTGTCCGGTGATTAGGAGGTCGTAGGTTCGAATCCTGCTCGAGTATGTACGTCCATGATTTTTGTCTCGCCCACCGGAGGTGAAGGCGAGAATAAGGGATCCAAATGTCGTCCGTCCGTCGTCCGTCGTCCATCGTCCGTCCTTCGTCCGTCCGTCGTCCGTCACAAATGTTAAAGTTTACCTGCAAGACTCTCTTATGATGCATAACTTGGCAACTGTTACAGCAATGGCAGCCAAACTTGGGTGATAGAAGCACTAGGGGTATCTTCATGTTCTGGTGTTGTCGGAGGTCATGTGATGATGTCAAAGGTCATTTGAGGTCATATATTAAAGAGTATGTGCAAGACTCTCTTTTCTATGTTAAAGTTTACCTGCAAGACTCTCTTTTGACAAATAACTTCACATAAGTTGCTTGGATTACAACCTAACTTGGGTCATAGATGCACTGGGGGTACCTTCATGTTATGGTGCCGTTGGAGGTCACAGGATAAGGTCAAAGGTCATTTGAGGTCATATGTTAAAGTTTACTTGCAAGACTCTCTTATCACACGTAACTCGACACATGTTGCTACAATGGCAATCAAACTTGGGTGATGGATGCACTGGGGGTACCTTCATGTTATGGTGCCATAAGAGGTCACATGATAAGGTCAGAGGTCATTTGAGGTCATACGTTAAAGTTTGCTTGCAAGACTCTCTTATCACACGTAACTCAGCACATGTTGCTACAATGGCAATCAAACTTGGGTGATGGTAGATGTCTCTTGGGAAGTTGAAGGTAACCACAAGGTCAAAGGTCACAGACGGGTTAATAAACTTTTAGGGCCCAATGTTAAGTTTTTAGGGCGCATTTCGTTTATGGCTCATAACTTTTGATCCGTTTGTCCGTTTGTGACCAAACGTGGATGGAAGATGTCCCTTGGGGAGGTGAAGGTCGTCACAATGTCAAAGGTCACAGACAGGGGTCAACAAACTTTTAGGGCCCAATGTTATGTTTTTAGGGCGCGTTTTGATTGTGGCTCATAACTTTTGATCCCTATGTCCGTTTGTGACCAAACTTGGATGGTAGATGTCCCTTGGGGAGTTAAAGGTCATCACAAGGTCAAAGGTCACAGAAAGGGGTCAACAAATTTTTAGGGCCCAATGTTATGTTTTTATGGCACGTTTCGATTATGGCTCATTACTTTTGATCCCTTTGTCCGTTTGTGACCAAACTTGGATGGTAAATGTCCCTTGGGATGTTGAAGGTCACCACAAGGTCAAAGGTCATAAGCAGGTCAATTAACTTCTGGGAGTTATAAAAGATATTAATTCCTTGTACGCGAATGGGCGAGACACAATTTGGCACTTGCCTTGTTTATCATTGCTACTACTAAAACACTGATCAATTCAGTGCTTATTAACGTCGATGTAGGGCAATTTGTCAAGTAATTTTTCTATCTCTCTCTTTCTTTTCATCTCTCCATCTCCTTTACTACCTTACTTCCATTTGGAGCAGGTTTTCAGTAAAATGTCCTTTACTCTATCTACAAGAAGCATAATTGGTTATAAGAGCTCCTTCTAGCCACAAATACACTACTAAAGTTGCCTTTGAATAGCATGAAATTTAGCATGATCAATAGGATCTATATGTTTGCTTTTAGATGACATAGTTGTTTTGCTAGGAACAGGCGAGGTACCAAAATTTTGAGTATCATCAAGATGGTTGCTCCCTTCCCATGGATATGTGGCACATTCTGTACAGACATTTCCCATACATTATAGACGTCAGTTTATTGGAAGCAGCTAGACTTCTGCCCTGACTCTGTGTAATCAGAATCCTCAAAACTTCTAAAGCAAGTGTGTATGCTTTATTTAAGATTACATAACCATAGTGATAATCAGCTCTGATGCTGGCATCTTCCATTGATAATTATTCCTCTCTGTCAATTCCATTATGCATTTTATGCACTAATATGTTAATTTTAGCATCCTTTGTCTGAACTCTCCTATGAATTTGTGATATTTAATTCTGCTTACAAAAAACCATGAATAAAAGATAAAACTGGACTTCAGAACCTGAAGTGGAATCATTGCTCTTTGCTCTATTGGTCTGGTAGATACATGTCTTTAACCTGGAGACAATGCGGTGGTCTTGGGAGCCAACGATACCATCAGAAGAGAGCAGCTCACCTCAGAGAAGGGCATACCACAGCTGTGTCCAGTGGAAGTCAGGTTAGTCTAATGTAAAGTCACTGGTATGTTTAAACTGATTCCATCATTGAAGCTCTTGATTTTAAGAATATCACACTTAAAAAATGTAAGTCTCTTTCCAACCATTTACATGTACATGACCAAGCCTGGTCTAACTAACATTACATGCTCAATAATTTGAACATCAACAAAACAATAAAAGAAGCAACATGTGACAGCATAGTACATAGGTGGATAAACAAGACACGTACAGTTCAACTTAAATGTGGCTTCGCTGGAAATTGCTTGTTGTCTAGGCTGATTAAAAAACACAATACATTTAGATCTTTTCAACTTCAGCATGTGATTATGGGTTGTAAATACAAGATGGTCTTATTCATGTTTTCTATTTCCTTTACAATAATTACCTCCGCCAGGGGAGGAGGTTATGTTTTCATTACCATAGGTATGTTTGTCCATGTGCAAAATAACTCAAAAAGCTGTGAACGGATTTGGATGAAACTTGCAGGAAAGGTTGGGAATGATGCAAGAAATAGATGATTAAATTTTGGTAGTGGTCTGGAAATTTCTATGGATGTTATGAAGGATTTTTGATATTTTGGCAGGTAGGATCAATGAACTTGGGCATTGAAGCTGCGCATTTTTGAGGGTTTTGTATGTGCACTAAAGTGCACGCTCTAGTTTCTGCTAGGGCGAGGCACACCGTGCAGTTTGAAGTTGATGACGTAACAAAAGGCTTCTGTATGCATACCTACGGGTGGAAATCGCTGATCTCTGTTGGAGAACAAGATCAGTGGTGGAAATGAGCTGCGTAGTGGAGGTCTGTACTCTCAGAGTGCTTCTCTAGTTCTGTACTAATTTATTATCATAAACAGAGTAGGTTTGTCCATTCTTTCATATGCAATTTCCATGCAAAGGATATAACTGGCATGATTATGTATTTGGAACAGCCTCATGTTGTTATGGATGACATACCTGGTATGTATTTCAAAATCTTCCCAAAAATTGTGGTTACATTTTTTCAAGGTTTTGAATTTCAAGATAACTACATTCAAGTGTAATACAGTTTCAAACATAACAAAAATATTTTGCTTTCATCAAATAAAAGTTATCTTTCAAAGCATTGTGTTCACAGTATACCATTGATCCGTTGTATGATATCTTAGAGTTGTTGTTTTGTTTTAATGTTTTCTCTTTACTTTTGTTTATATTCATTGCTATGTTGCAATGTCTGTAGAAGTCTACATGTGTGGAGGCCATGATCACCAGCAGGTCCTAGATGACATTTGGTGTCTTCATCTACCAGAACTGAGATGGCAGAAGATCCACACCACCCTCCCACAAAAAACTTTCTTTCATGCAGCTGCAATAACTGAAGTAGGTGATCCTTCCCTTCCCCTCTGTACATAATCAATACTGTATAAGCTGTTATTTTTGCGAACGGATATTTTTGCGAATGAGGAGGTCAGAAACATTTTCACAAGATGTTATTTTTGCACCTCGGCTATCATAAGTGCACGAATGCCTGTCAGTCTGAGATATTTTCGCGTTTGGTTAGATTCGCGGTGCAACAGTGATTCACGAAATTTGAAAATAAAAACACACCAATATTTCTGCACATCATATGTTCCACTTATGAATGTGTTGATTCCGCTGAATTAAAAACTCGCAAAATTCATCTCACACAACCGAGTGCAAAAATTACTCACGTATATTGGAAAATAACCACTTTTACAATAACTTTAATGAAATACTGTATGCAAGTATTATAGATGTTTTCAGTTTATTTGATGACTATAATAATACTGACAAAGGTGTATGTCAAATATATGTGTGTGAGCATCAGCGTAATTTTATACTGTAGTGATTTTATACAGTAGTGTTTATACTCCTGTTTGTTTGTATTTTTAATCATGTCTGATTTCTCTAATTTTCAATTCTTATTAGATATGTTTCAAGTGTAGTCTTCAATAGAATACTTCTCAAAATAACTATTGCATTTTTTCCCCTTCCCTTCACTTGATACCACTAGTGTCCTTACCCTTTGCATCTTCTTGCCTTCTGTGTATCTCATGGCTCTTATTTCTAATGTCTCTTTACCAGACCAAATGTATGTACCTCTTTGGCGGGGTCAAGGACCTTGACGAGCGAGTACGGACATCCATCGTCCAGAGGGTGTGGCTGGACATCCCATCCCTGTCCGAACTATGCTGGCACCAAGTCCTGTCCCAAAGTCCAAACCTCAGTACCATGTCCAGAGAGCAACTGGTCACCTTAGGGATTCCCCGTACTTTCATTGAGAGGCTGAGTCCAATCAGATGATGACTGAGTGTGATGCACAATGCGTCAAAACACTTTACATGCTACAGAGTACTTGGATAAAGGGACTTTGCTGTTGAGAAACTTAACAAAGTACAAGGTGATCATCCATTGTAGTTGTCATTGTTTTCTTGCCGTATGTATTCAGTTGAAGAGCAGAAGATGGTCAGTATTTTGAACAGCACTCAGAATTCATTCTTCATCTCAACTGGTTGTGTTATCTGTAATGTGTGTGCGTACAGATGTGTCATGCTGCCTGGTATTTCCAGGCCCAGGGCTGTCTAATTGTGATGATGGTATGCCATGAAAAGTAGAAGACGGGAGAACAATTTTTCCAGCAAGATAGCAGCAAGGGAATCTCTATAAAGGCCTGTCATGGGTGTATTCATGTTCAGGTACAATGCATCAAAGGGGGAGTAAAACCCAAATATACTTGCAGATTGAGTGAATGCTGCAATATTAGTAGAACACATCAGTGAAAGTTTGAGGAAAATCGGACAATCTGTTCAGAAGGTATGAATTTTTACAGTCTTGGTGCAGCCATTGCTGGATGAGAAGACTACTGCAGCATGTGATGTCACATATGAAGACTGATGTAAAGAAAATATACAGAAAATTCAACATATTTTTACTTTTCTAGCATAATGAAAAAGTACTTGACTTACCTCTTTCAGAAAGCAGGGGGAATAATAGTACCCATCGATGAACTGTGTACTTGTCATAAAAATTCATAACTTTTGAACAGAATGTCCGATTTTCCTCAAACTTTCACTGATGTGTTCTACTAATATTGCTGCATTCACTCAATTCACCTGCACATTCGGGTTTCATTCCTTAAGAACACAACATCGCAGTATGGTAATGTGAGTAGCTGATTATATTTTAGAAGCTTTATAATGAACAACTCACATGATATTTCTAACCACTTTGAAATTTATCTGCATCTATCTGTACCAGGCCTGATCAGGACAATAAAAAATGGATTATCCTATTTTAAAGGGTGTGTACAGTTCTGGTCGAGGTGAAGATTTAGCTTTTAACGTTTTGTGAGATATTCAGAAACCACTCTATGAGATGTCAAGGAGCATGAAGTTCTAAGGGGTATCAAAAGTTTATTCAACGAAAATCGGTTTTGAAATGGCTGAGATATCCAAAAACAAGGTGAAACAAAGAGATACTAATAAAGTTGGGGCATGTCGCCTTTTATTATTAGCACTTTTTTGGATATCTCAGCCATTTGAAAACCAATTTTTATCAAATAAACGTTGAATCCTTTTTAGAATTACATGCTCTTTCATATTTCATAAGAGACTTTTCATTATCTCACTTATAGGAATGTTCAAAACATGAATCCCCACCTCAACCAGAACTGTACAGTCCCTTTAAGTAGCTGTAGCACAAATTATCACATCTGTGGATATATATTCATATCTTTAAAGCTGCCTGTCACATAACCTCAAAAGGTGGTCTGTATGTTACTACTTGGTGATAACCCACTCCTATTCAGGGACAGAAAGCAAGATGTAAGGTTGTTTGTTAATGGCTGACAAGAAACAGATTTGTCTGTCATTTTTGCATTTTGCATGATAAATCCAGTGGGGATTAATCCCTTACACTTTAAGAAATAAAACAATCATAATCTAACCCTAAGCCCAATCCTAGCATAGTCATCCCTGATAATTTCCTTTGATTTCTGTCAGACTAAAATGTACGTGATTGTTAGTATGTGCTTCCTTCTTGTCTCATTTTCAAGTTATTTCAACTCTGAGAAACATTCGCTGAAATTTAATGCTTATGTCATCTCTTAAAAGAGAATTTCGGACAAGTGACTGACCAGTCTGAAAAGAAAGAGTAATATTTTACAAGCACAAATGTGAAAGCTTGATCAAAATCAAATAAAAATTTGGGAAGGTATGAAAATGAAGCTGTTTTTGTTTTTTCACACAGTCAATGGAAATGAGTGAGTTGTTGATGTAATCACCTCACAGCTTTTCATATAATGCATTCATAAAATTTTGATTTTTTTTTTTTTCAAATGCTGTGATGCCCCAGTTTCAAAGTCTAAAATATTTGACTGATCATTATTTTAAAGTTATTCAGAGAGAGAGAGAAAAAAAAAGTATTTTCTTTTAAACTCCAGAATTGAATTTTTCATCAATTTATGTACATGAAAATGCTTTTTCAGTTCCAAACCAGCTGCTGCTTTTATGCCATGTACAGAATGGAATTGATACACCGATACCTACTGTATCTAACTTTATCAGCACACAGCTTTTTCGATGTAATGTTCGCATGAGATTCCCTTTTGAAGTAAAGTATTAAGTGAGGAGTCTAAAGTTAAAGAAACAAATTTACTGCCATATTATTGATGAAATGAGTTTGAAACACAACATGGTGACCAAGCTCTCTTCCAGACTTTACCTGTCAATCAAATGGTGCATCTGTGAGGCTTCAGTCAGCCATGTGATTTGTGTCATCCTTGTCCCAACCTTCATCTTACTTTGTAGATAGAAAAACCCAGAGTATATAACTCATATTTTCTTTTTTAGTTCTATCTTACCATTTTATGATATTGTATTATAACAGATATATATCAAGTATCATCACTGAGATGATTTTCCTTTTCAGAAGGTGTAAGGGTATTGGGATTCGTGTATGAAACTAATGAGTTCTGTTGATATAGTATTATAGCCATATGACAGAAACTGCCAACTCGGCGTATCCTTAGTTTATTGTATCAGGTGAATTACTGATATACAGATGAAAAGGAAACAACACATTTCTTTGAGTTTCTACCAGCATTACTCAAATTTTTGCTGACCAGTTTTCTGTTTCCCTGCTGTCTGTCTTTGGGAGTCTCTTTCTGTTGTGAGTGAGTGTACCTTTAATGTTGTGTACTGTGAGTAGAGATGCATGCTGCAAGCCATGTACACTTTAACATGAAGGAAAGAACAAACTTACTCAGTACTTTGATTCTGTAGTGTTCAGAAATTATCAGGTGTGTAGCAAGAGTGCAGGATATTTTCATCATCAGTGGCTGAGATGACAAAGTTTTTATTTTATATATGCTGTCAAATCATTATGCAAAATCATAATCAGAAATGCTCCAAGCAGTAAATGATGTGCAATTTTAGTGACTGTTGCTCTGTGGTTGCAGAGATACAACTGTAGAGCAAGATTACTCGGAAGTGTGAAAAGAGTGGTCTTAGAGTTGATCAAGTTTGATCTCCCTCACTGCCTGGTGGTAGAATATCTTTTGTTCACTAGATCTATGATGTGAAGGTGTTTGCAACTACAGTATGGCAATTGATGTTGATTATATAAACAAAGATAGATTTATCCTAGAACATTGATTTAATAAAAAGTACTTTTCTCTGACTCCAAAGTAAAATGCATGTACATTGTATTATGTTTATCCTGTCATTCTAAACCCTAGCATGCATAATGATAAATATATTTGTCAGTGGAAATGAAAATTTGCATGGATAAGTTTATTATGACCTGATTTCTTTACTGCGAGTATAAGCTTTCTGCTTTGTTTGTGTAATCAAGGAGGAGCTAGTATGTAATAATTGGTGGCAAGCTTATCTTGCACAGCAAAATTAGGACTCAAAGAACAACAATCAAGTCAGAGTTGAAGCTCATCTGTATTAGAAATTCAACTGAAATTAGTATTAAACTTATGATCTCAATACAGGATATTTACCTCTGGAATTTTCAGCTGTCAACACTACAGCCTTCATCAGCTGAATGACCCGTCTTTGCCTTGATCACGTAACACTCAATAAGTGGTTCATAGACTTTCAGAAGTTTGTAGCCCCCCCCACCCCCATCTTTGTTGAGAGAAGGTTGGAAGGTCCTGATATTGATTGCTTCCTTAACTCCCCTTCGAAGTATCGAGGTTCCCGGTCTAGAACCTCCACCTTCTCTAGGTCGACGTGATGGCCTGGCGATTCGATGTGGATGTGTTGTGATACTTCAGAGGAGGTGGAGCTGGGGCGTCTGTGTTCAAGAAAGTCTATGACCTGCTTATTGACTGTCATGTGATCAAGGCAAAGACGGGTCATTCAGCCGATGAAGGCTGTAGCATTGACAGCTGAAAATTCCGGAGGTAAATATCTTGTCTTGAGATCAAAAGTTGAACACCAAATTCCACAATTAAGTCTTTAGCTAGATAAGAAGCGTGGAATCATCCACCCTCGAATGGACCTAATCTTGGATCATTTAGTTCTGATTGTTTAGTTTGCTGAGTCAGCTTTCAGTTAGGTTTAGTTTTACCTCATTTTCCATATACAAAGGAATCCCTCTGCATGGTTTTCATTACTTGTTCATGACTAGACAGTGATACAAATTATGATGGAAACCATGATACATACAAATGCAGTATACATTTTTATGGTTCCATACCCTAGATTAACTCTTCATGTGCCATGGTGTAAACCCTCTGTGTGCCACATTATTCAGAGATAGCAATTTAAGTCATGCTTTTGGAAAACGTTTTGTTTTTTAAAACTATGTAACTTTCATAGATTTTTTTGTTACCCTGGGCATATAATGAACAAAGATGTAGAAAAAGGCCAAGCATTGCTTTGATGTAAATTCTTTTGACAAATCTTTGATTGGTTTTCTTTCAAATGACCAGTAACTATATATCATTGTAAAGGCATGACTTTTGCCCACAAAACAGGGACAGAAACTTAGATTTTACTTGCAAATCCAGTAGAACACACTGCTTGATAGTCATTCACGACATAAAATGCAAGCTACATGCAACAGGAATGGAATCGCGAGAAATGCTGTTATTGTACTGTGGTATTTGGCGATTTATCGATCGGTTTGGGTGGGTTTGTGCGTTTGAGCAGAATATGCGAAGTTGGCACGCCGTCGACAGAGTTAAATGAAGTGCAGATGTGCAACCAGTGGCGTATCTAGGGGGGGGCAAGGGGGGCACGTGCCCCGGGCGCCACTCCTTGGGGCGCAAAAAAACGAAAAAAAACGGAGAAGAAGAAGAAAAAAAAGAAAAAAAACGAAGAAGAAGAAGAAAAAAAGAAAAGAAGAAGAAAAAGAAAAAGAAGAAGAAGAAGTAAGTGGGAGGGAGAATGGTGGGGGGGAGGGGCAGAAAACCAAATCAAACAAGATAAAAACAAAACATGATGACGCGGACAAAATGACAATGTTTATTGTGTTCACACAAAAATTCCATGTTCTGTGAGCTAAAATACAAAAATTTTCGGCTCGCTCGCTGCGCTCGCTCGCCAAAATTTATATAAAAAAGAAGGTAAGAACAAAACGTGATGATGACAAAATGACAGTGTCTATTGTGTTCACACATGTCATTTTATATTTAGCAGGCAAAATGTTTCACAGAGCAGCGGCTGCAATTTCATTCGTTCTGAAGCGATCGCCAATCGGATCAAAAGAGGGCGTCAACGGTTGCGAACATGGGGGGGGGGGGCGCAAAAAACAACAACAACAAATCAAACAAGATAAGAACAAAACGTAATGATGACGCGGAAATATACAAATTTCGGCTCACTCGCTCGTACTAATTTAGAGTATTTTTTCAAGTCCTCAGTTTGTTGGTATAAATCGTTATCTATAAGGCCGTCACTATATCTAGATTAGAATTGTAAGATTTAATAAGCAAAAAATGACAAGAGTTTCATGATTTGTAAGCTGAAATACAAAAATTTTCGGCTCGCTCGCTGCGCTCGCTCGCCAAAATTTGTATAAAAAAAGAGAAGATAAGAACAAAACGTGACGATGACGCAGACAAAATGATAATGTCTATTGTGTTCACTCTGTCATTTTATATTTAGCAGGAAAAATGTTACACGGAGCAGCGACTGCAATTTCATTCGTTCTGAAGCGATCGCCGATTGGATCAAAAGAGGACGCCAACGGTTTCGAACATACGGGGGAGGGGGGCGCAAAAAAAAAATCAAAAAAGATAAGAAAAAAAATGTAATGATGATGCAGAAATATACAAATTTTGGCTCACTCGCTCGTACTAATTTAGAGTATTTTTTCAAGTCCTCAGTTTGTTGGTATAAATCGTTATCTATAAGGTTGTCACTATAATTGTAAGATTTAATAAGCAAAAAATGACAAGATTCCATGTTTTGTAAGCTGAAATACAAAAATTTTCGGCTCGCTCGCTGCTCTCGCTCGCCAAAATTTATATAAAAAAAGATAAGAACAATACATGATGATGACGAGGACATTTACAAATTTCAGCTCACTCGCGCGCACTAATTTAGAGTATTTTTTTAAAGTCCTCAGTTTTTTGGTATAAATCAATATCTATAAGGCTGTCACTATATCTTGATTAGAATTGTAAGATTTGGTAAGCAAAAAAAATGACAAGAATTCCTTGTTTTGTAAGCTGAAATACAAAAATTTTCGGCTCGCTCGCTGCGCTCGCTCGCCAAAATCTATCAAAATTCATTACATTTAAATCACCCTCAAAAGATCCCTTTTAAGTGCTTGAAAAAGCATCATGTGGACTTTGTTTAAAGTCCCTACCGGTGCCATGGGGTTGGGGTTGAACACTTTTTCAGAAATTAGGGGCGCAATTTTCGTGCTTGCCCCGGGCGCCGTTTTCCCTAGATACGCCACTGTGTGCAACACACAGTAAAGTATCAAAATGGAGTGTTCATAGACTGTAAAGTGGGTGAGGTCTGTAGCATCTCAAAGCATGCTCTCATATGCCCAGTCAAACTTGCATTGGTGTGATTCATTTGGATGAAGTATCTTAATCATCACCAGCAAAATTTGACAATCTTGTAAGTTGACTGAAGCTATTGTCTTTTTTTCAAAGTCAAAAAGAAAAATCAAGATTTTGAATTCCATATCAACTTCATTTTCCAAGTTTATTTTATCCTGCCTAAATTTAGTAATAAAATCCATCATGCAATTAAAGGTTACTGGGTATTTTTCATTTGCTAGACATTAGTCAACTCTCATTATAGTTGATGAGCTGTTCCACTAAGCTCTTGCAAGTGTTTTTTTTTTTTGTTTGTTAAATAAATGGTAACAAATATTAAATATGAATTAAGCTGCTCATTTTTCTTACTGTTTGACAGTACGTACAGTGTCACAGATCTTAAGGAGCCACTCATAGAAAATGAAAGTCCCTAAAAGTTGTGAGAATGGAATGTAATAAGTCAAGATCAAAAGTTATTCAACTCTCAAATGTATATATATATATATGTGTGTGTGTGTGTGCTTTTATATATATATATATATATATATATATATATATATAGAGAGAGAGAGAGAGAGAGAGAGAGAGAGAGAGAGAGAGTAGGGTGAATGAAACTCCATTTGAGATTGATACTTACCAAACTTGCTAAAGCAAATGTCAATAACTTGACAATGCCCAATGGATAAAAAAAAAAAGAATACTAGTGTCAGTCTCACTTTCCATTCACCTTTCAAAAGCATGAGTCAGAAAATCAGTTTGATGTACATGATTGTATATGTATGTAGGTATTATGTACATGCAGGGGCTGCAGACTTTTTTCTTTTTTTTTAATGGGGGGGGGGGGGGCTACATGTCAATGGTATCCCTCCCCCACCACTTTTTTTTTTTTGTACTCATAATCTCTCTGACATCAAGCTGATTTTTTGCTCAGTGCTTTTGTAAGTTAAATGAAACTTGGTGCATGAAATCGATATTTTAACAAATATATATATATATATATATATATATATATATATATATATATATATATATATATATATATATATATAAATATATATATATATTCATATATATTTCAACAATTTATATCGTATCAATCTATATGTATATACACATTACACATATATCTCGAAAAAGTATACAGACCTTTGCAGAAAAGACAAAGGAACGAAGTGTAGTGTGAGAAACTTATGAGTACTAGTAGCTCTACTTAAACTTTATCATGACAATCAACAGGTCGATCATTTGCAATAGCATAGCGATGTGATATTATTCAGGACAGAGAGAAAAGAAAGTTCATTGCCACGTAGACGAATACCTTACTACACAGTAGGCCCTACCTGTGGTAGTTATACTTGCTGACCTGAACTGGGATCACGCCCTCTACGACACAGTAACTTGTCTGCGCCTCGGAGAATAATTGTCGAGCAGATTCCTTGGCCTTTCGTCGTCACCCATTCTAATGATATATACCTCCGCCAAGGAGGTTTCTGCCAGCGTTTGATTGTATGTTTTCTATCTGTCTATTTGCAAAAAAACAACAACAACAATAACAACAAAACAAAACAAAACAAAAACAAAAAGAAGAAGAAAAAGGAAAACGTTATAAACGAGCATGGAAGAAATTTTCAGGAAAAAAATAATGACACAAGGAACGGATGATCAGATTTTTATAGTGATTCGGATATTCGTCTGGATCCAGGAATTGTTCAGAGATTGGAAATCACATTGGTGAAAATGAGCTGCTCTACCGAGGTCTGCTGTCTCCGTGGGGTTTTTCTAGTTACAAGTGAGTTCATCATTATGATTTAGGGAAGTTGAAATTATATGTCTGGATGTCATAAAGGAGGAGAAAAAAAAAAAACACGGAGACAGTGGGGATAATAGTTGGCAGAGACACAATGCTTATCACATTCCTCTTATGGAGGATTGACGAAACAGGAAAAATAACTCACTATTCCTGGAATAGGTTTTACTGCGGGCCAACTCGCCGTATACTTTCTGTATGGCTTTTGGTGGGGATTTTGTTACGATCTGCTTCGATATCCTTTTAAAAGGGGAAATGCTCGCCTTCTGATGTTTCTACAATAATATTTGTTCGACTCCCTGCACAAAGTTGGATTTCTAATGAATGAATAGGCCTATCAAACGTAAAAGCGCGAACAAGAAGAACTTAAATGAAGGGGTATTCTCCTTAGTGAGAAAAAAAAATGTTATGTGATTTTTTAATTGTTTCAATCCAAAATAATTCATGCATCTTGTAAGAATAAAAGAATACTCCTGATTGAATTTTCAATTTTACGTGAAAAGATGAGTAAAAAGACTATGATTCAGTGCCCTTATCGCTCTCATTTTGTTTTTCTTTTTACATTGGTAAGTGACGTCATCTTTAATGACTCTGCCACAGTACCTCGCGGTATTTCTTTAGAGTGAATGCATATTCTTAGGAAGCAACAAGAGTTTCTGAACACCTGACATGCAGTAGATATGTAATTAAGATTTAGAAAAACCCACACGTTTTGATCTATAGCCTGAAGAAAAAAAAAATGAACAATGAATCGCGAAGTGCTCATTCTACCATTGTTTTACTAGCGTTGCTACGTTCACTTTTTGTTTCAGTCGTTAGTGGAGTTGGAATAGTATGTTGTTTATTCATTGAACCGGAAGCGTTTATTGTCAGGTTGCTTTGCAATGGCTGCTACCTTCCCACTTCCTTCCGTGTTTGTAGACAAGGTAGGTCCTGGAAATAGTTACCGTAGTGTCTGGCGTGACCGCATTTACAGAGTGACCGTTCATGTACTTTGCTGGATCTTTTGACATTCAGTGATATAATTATTGATTAATGGAGATATCTAGACTTCTTACAAACAATTGTTATCAAGCGTCACCTAACGTTTGTCCTTCCTTTATCACTTTCAGTTTGATAGCCAGCTCACAATGTAGGCCTATATGAAAATAATAATTCATAGCGATAATATGAAAGGCGAATATAATGATTTTGGTATGAAGCATTCACGCATTGCCATTACATTGATCAAATTATGAAAATATACTCTATGTAGGTCTATAAAATTTCATATTCATGTTTATTTGATATAATTCTGGATTTTCATGTAATACATTTTTCTATTTATGCGTCACTTGTGTTTAGAAATGCATGCAAATGTAAAATGACAATCACATGAAAACTAGCGTGTGTTTTAAGCTGCAAGCATGTTTGCCAGTCTATACATTTGTCTGTTTTATACGTATGGCAGAGTGAAAACCGTTTAAAATTGTCATGCGTATAGCATATGCTTTGATCTACAAGCACACATTTCTTTTAAAAACATCTTCTGCATCAATCTCTTGGGGAGACATCAATTTCAGCATGAATTACGCATTTCTTCTTTACTTTTGTTTTTCTCAGACGCATTATACTCGGTTACGATGCGACTAAAGTCACGAACATTTCTGGCCCACTACTCCTCTTTGGCAACCTCTTTGTCCTATGTACATAACACAACTGGATGGGCGTACTATACTCGGGACTTGTTTTTAGAAGACAGTGTCTATTTTGCTGACACTTGGGCGTTCCAAGTCCAGCAAACTTGTGACGAACCCTAAATAGTAATCGGGGTTGTCAGTGATCGACTTCTCCTCGAAATATGCTCAAAAATTAATACGCCGGGAAATGAGTTTATTGACATTCCATTTTTGATGGACTGTGTGACAATTTTAGGCATAATTATATCCGATTCTCTTTATTTAGATCGGCACGAGATAAAACACTATAGCGCTACTCATATTTCAAGGGAAACGTTCCAGCTTTCATGTGCAGTTTATTATCTGTGGTTAATTTGAGTTGGACGGTATAACTATTATCATACCACCCATAACTAAGTGGCCGTTACATGCATTTCGTTATTACGAATGTTTGTTAATTAAAAAACGACATGAGGTTAGTAATTCCGAAGGTTCGTTAGTATTTGGACTAATAAACCTTATTTCGCTTTCGCAGTAACGAACATCTACGTGTAGGCCTATACTGAATCAGTGTGTTTCGAAATAACGAACCTTAATACTGTTGAACGAACCTTGTGAACAATCAAAACCACGCATGATTAACAAAAGTAATTCACAGGAATTTTAAGAATGAAGGTTTGATTCTCAATCTTCCTTTGTATTCTTTAAATTGATGAAAAACTGTGACGGAACTAACGGGAATGTTCATAAACTGTTAAATGATCTATGTTAATTTATGTTGTGGTCGAAAAGTCACACTTTTTGAATAGTATAGGACAGGAATAAGGTGGGGAAATGATGCTGTACGTGTCAGTCACATCTATAAGCAGTTTGTTGGCGATCCTTGTATTTAGTGTTGTTTTTGTTTTTTTCAGTAAACTTGTCATGTGAAACGTAAAGCACAAGTCAGAGTGGATATTCATTCAAGAAGCAACTAACAAAGAGCAATATTCCCGAAAGTAGGAGGTATTCGTCTATGAAGTATTGATTGAAGCGACAAAAATCAAATGAATGAAAACAAACAAACAAACAAACAAACATATCAACACAGGTATACTCCATCTCTGGATTTCATGACGTCAAGAACTGTGTGTCCGTGCTAGATATTCGTCTTTTAGTCATCACATTCTTCTTGAATGTCATACATAGTTCTGATCCTGATCTGACTGCAGTTTATCTCTGTGAAGATGAACTCATTCTTGCGTGTAATATAGTTCCGACGAAAAATCAGATCAATCGCATTTGCAAGCCTATATAAATCATACAATCATATTATTTCATGATACGTCAGGTGCATGCGGAAGATATCACTGGTATTTCGTACATCTTTAATTTTCAGAATATTGACATTATTAATGATATGTACTTCCTGTCCTTTCCCTGTCCCTTTGCTTTCTTCTCCTTCCTCTTCTTCTTCTCCTTCTCCTACCCCTCCTCATCCTACTTCTTCTTTTTCTCCTTTTTCTACCTAACTTATCCTCTTTTTGCTGAAATTCCCATCGGGTGAGGCTCTTTATTGCGAAGGTTCGTTAATCCGTAAATGAGGTATAGTTCTCTTTTCCGAAGGTTCGTTAATCCGTACATGAAATAAGGTTTGTTATTCCGACGGTTTGCTAATCCGTAAATGAAATAAGGTTCGTTATTCCTAAGATTCGTTAATCTGTAAATAAAGTAAGGTTCGTTATTCCGAAATACACAAATGCCCTATATACCGAAATGTTCGTTGCTCCGAAAATGAAGTGGGATTTCTTGATCCGAACATTTTTTTTTTTTTTTGTGGCGTTATTCCAAAGGTTTGCTAATCCGCAAAGTGAAAGAATGTCCGTCAATCCGAAGATAAAACATGGTTCGTTATTCCGAGGGTTCGTTGAGCCGAAAGTAAGTTATTCCGAAGGTTCATCAATCCGAAAATGAAATAGGAGTTACTCGAGAGTCCCTTGATCCGGAAATGAAATATGGTTCGTTATTCCGAAGGTTCGTTAATCCGAAATGAAAAGAAGGTGCGAAGTAACAAACCTTCAGAATGATACAAATCTTATTTCGCTTTCTTAATAACTAACGAACCTTCAGCATTATACAAACCTTAAGGCGGTGTCACACCTGTCCGGGCAAGCTACGCGGGCTTGTGGCGAGGAGGTAGTTTAAAGCACGTAGAAGATTTTCCGCGGGCGGACAAGAATGTTTGCAATTTTCGCACTTGTTTCTTACTTACTAGACGCGTGCTACTTAGCTTCTACTTGCGTGCGTTCCGTGTGACTCGCGTGAGAGCTTTGAAACCGATCCATTTTCTGTTACGAGCGACTTACGGGGATTGCGAAGTACCTGCTTTGGAGTTGCCTGTGAGTTGGTACCGGTAAGGGTTTCCTACTTGTGTTCTGCGCGTACCTCTACGGGCAACTCCCGTAACTCTTCCGGAACAAATTTTGAGCATGCTCAAGGCCTTGTCATACCGTATCTGGGGAAGTTTTGCGGCTTGACTTGCGGGGAAACAAATTTGCTACCCGGAGCTCTCCGCAGTTGGCCCGAACTTGACAGTACCTGGCACTTATCTCGTCCTTAGTTGCCCGAAGGTGCGCACGCTAGTCCAATTTTCCCGCAGCAAAGTTTTGAGCATGACCAAAACTATTTCCGGATGAGTCGCGAGGATTGCCTGAAGAGTTCCACGCAGAACACCCGTAGGAGGGCCGTAGCCGCCGCAATTCACAGGCATTTGACCCACTTGAAGTAGGTAAGTTGCCCGCTGATCTATGCCTATGTGAAGGGAGTGCGTGCCATTTGTGGGCTCATTCTCTTCTTTGTCCTCTGTCCTCTGTGGCGTCGAGGACTACCTGGTCCCTTTCGGACAGGACTTCATCCGCCGAATGGACTTCAGCAGCAATTTGATGCATTTGCTGTGAATCTTCCGGGCTTTGTGGCTGTCCATCCACTGGACGTTCTCTGCCCTTGTGCACTTTCCGTCTACGGGGCATCTTCACTTCTTGAAAGCTAGTTGACAAATGATTGTTTGCCCATCCACTCGAACCAGCCTATTGTTCAGGCTAGCACTCACCTCGCAGGCGACTAGTACGCAGATAACACGCAATTGTGGCGCAGGTACTTCGCAGAGCCCGTATGTCGCCCGTAACTGACATAAAAGAAGCTATCACGAAGCTATCACGTGACACCCACGCGCCTAACATGCAGTTCAACGGAATACACGCAAGAAGGACTTAGGTATCACGCGTTTATCATGTAATACCCACGCCAAACTCGCCCTAAACCTTGTCCGGCCGCAGAAATTATTCTGCGTGCTGAAAAATCCCCATACGCAATAAGCCCGCTTAGCTGGTGTGACAGGGCCTTTTTTGGCAGCGGGTAAATAGAGCCAGCGTGCGCACCTCCGGGTAACTACTTTTGAGATACATGCTAGGTACTGTCATGTGCGGGTCATCTGCGGGGACCTCCGGATAGCAATAATGTTCTTCGGAAGTCGCACGCAAGGCTGGTGTGACACGGCCTTTATTTCGCTTTTGTAATAACGAATCTTCGGAACCTCCATTTACAACAACTTTCTTTCGGAATTTACCATAAAGATATAACGTTTATTTGTATCTCTGTTAGCAATTCCCTGTGTCTTTATTACATGTAATTAGTCAGTGTCATTATAGTCGGCACATTTAAGTACAGTTAATGATGAATTTGAAAAAAGTGAGTTAATAATAACATAGACGTATTTTGAGTATAAACCCCCCCCCTCCCCCCCCCCAAAAAAAAAAAATGCAATCAATGATGGGCTGATCAGGTTGGGGGATTAATCTAAAGCCTGTCCGGAGTTACAATTTGTACAAATGGCATTTCTTTTTCTTTTTTTTTCTCAGTCAGTTAGGGGCACTTTACTCTTTTTCAGAGCGACATAATGCATAAGATTTACATAACATTTATGGAATTTATCAATCCTGTTCAAACAAAGAAATAACTTGCATCGACCAGATGACCATGATGATCCGTCAATTAACACCTGGGAAAGCATCCATCCATTATTTTGTATTGAATGTATTAATCTCTTTCTATTGATATTGCTAAACACCACTTTTGCTGTCAGGTGGATGTGCTGGCAAGCAGCATTTTAAATATGAATTACATGAATGATCATTACATCACAGATGCTTATTCCAAAGGAATTAAAAAACCAACACGCCTGTTGGTACGAATAAATGACTTTTTTCTGCTCCTGCGCAAAGTGGAACTCCGAACTGGCTTATTACTGTCATGTTCAAGCTTTCTTTTCTAATCCGGCCGCAGTCTTCTTATTAAGTCTTCTTATTTCATTTTCACATTGTGTAACGTGTACAGTACAGTGTATCCTTTGTAATGTTCATTCTGGTTTTTGTTTCATGTTTGTGATGTTAATGATATGTATCCTATAGTCTTTGCCTGGTCGAATAAATAATGATAATAATGATAATAATAATAATAATAATAATAATAATAATAATAATAATAATAATAATAATAATAGTAATAATAATAATAATAATAATAATAATAATAATAATAATAATAATAATGATAATAATAATAATAATAAGCCGATTGTAACTTAAAAAAAAAAAGATAATTTCAGACCTTTTAATGTCATTCAGCACAGAAATGTTCCCAAACATACCTCATGATCGCAAATATATAAACAACATTCGTTTTTTTTTAAACAATCAATAAGATGTATTTTGCAATGTTACAAAAGTGAAAACTGGATATCCCATGTAGAAAGAACGCGAATACTCACAATCAAGGAAACGTAAGACCCCCTTGCGATATAGTTGAAATGATGTGTGATGCTTAAAATGGAGAGATGCAAATTCTAAATGGAAAGTCAGTGTCATGACAAATACAGAATAGAGAAGAACAGAGTAAAAGACAGCTCGCTGGCCCATATGCTGTTTGTCTGGGTGACTTCCACTTTCGATCAAGTCATGCTACTTCCGTCAACAAAAGAGTCATGTGACCTGTGACGGCCAATGTTGTCCTGCATTTCAAGTTTGGCGTACATGCGGAGACGGCGATGAAGGTCAGTCGCCCCACGCAGGCTGAACACACACAAAGCTACGTGAGTTTCGTTACCTTTTACGGGGGCGAAACACCGTAAATCGGTCTCGTCTAACCGCAGCGTAGCGCCAGCCATCGAAGCACAGCGTTCAATGTACGACGGGCGACAAATCCCTGTTTGTGCGTTGCTCGATGAGTGACAGGCAATCAGCAGCCAGTACTGGGAGAGCGCAGACGAGTGTAACTTTTCGCTGGCAAACTTCTGGCTGAGGTCCGTGATACGAGCTGGGAGGGAATAATGATCCACTAGAATTCTGTTTTGAAGGAATATAAGCTCTACTTGTGAAGATGCCAGGTTGGAAGCCAGCGTGCTTAAGAGCGCCAAGTGACGGTAAGTTATTGTGTAATATTTCGAAGTGGAATATAAGAAAATTAGTATGTGATTTAAAGGTCCGACTTTTCGCCGTCGCGTTCTCTGCGTGTAGTCCCACGCAGTGCGTCTGATGTCTTGATGTTCAAAGTGAATGTGGCAGTGCAGTGCAGTGCTAGCTGGTGCATCTCATTCCTGTTTCCACCTGTCCATGCGAGTAGACATATTTTGTGGATGCATTCTGTAATAATGTACGGCTACAAGCAGTCAGCACTATAAAGTAAACACCTTGAAAGATGGTAATTTGTAATGCCTATCATCAGATGATGCTGCTAGCTGCTGTGCTGCTTGCTTGGATTTCACTCTTTCTCACACTTTCTCACCAAACACTGACAGTCGTAGTCCAAGGATCATCCTCTAACAGGTTAGACCTGTTCATGTTTCTTCAGGAGTGCCCCGAAGCATGGTTCTGGGCCCATTGCTTTTCTTATATATATCAATAATCTCCCTGATAAGCTTTCATCCAATGTCTGCCTATTGCAGACGACCGTAGTTTACCGTCCCATTAGTAAAGACACACAAAGATTGTGTCATACAGTTGTACAGTACTTCAACAAGATCTACGCATCCTAGAGATGTAGCGTGGGGAAAGAGATGGCAGATGAAATGCAAGCCTGACAAATGCAATGTTAATATTGTTATGCGCTTCACAAGGAAGTCGCGACCCATTCATCACATGCACGTACACCTTTTCCGGTCATCAATCCAGAGTCAGTGTCCAGTCATAAATACCTAGGAGTTGTTTTGTCAGACAACTTGAAATGGAATAGACATATTGATACAACCACAGCTACAGTAGAGCAAGCAGTATGATTGGCTTCCTCTGTTGTAATCTACATAATGCACTGAGAAATGTTTAACTCCAAGCATATACATGTAAGAGCCCAGTGCGTCCCCACTTGGGAGTATTGCTGTACAGTGTGGGACCCTTTCACTCAACGTAACATCAAGAAGATTCAAGCAGTACAAAATAGAGTAACCAGATTCATCTGTAATGACTACAAATGGCAGTCTTCCACCTCCGGAATGATAAAGGATCTTAAACTTCATCCACTTCCAGAACGACGTACGCTTTTAAGGCTATCAACATTTCATAAAATAAAGTAGGCCAATATTGATTTAAAGCTAGAGGATTATATCGGCCCGACTCAAGCACCGAGTGGTATGGCAACCCGAAATTATCACCCTGATAATTATTCTATTTCACACGGTTCTTCAACTGCTCTTGCCAACTCCTTCTTCCATAGAATAGTGAAGGATTGGAATAACCTGCCGAGCAGTATTAAACAGATTCATAAATTTGATACATTTAAAGAAGCGCTCCAGCGTCACCTCCGTTGTGATTAGCTGCACATCACACCACAGTGCTGAGTGATACTCTATTCAGAGTTTTTCAGTGTATTCATCCAGATCCAGATCCAGATCCAGCTTGCGCTTCCTGTTCTGTGGTGCCTGACAATGTGACAATGAAACAAATGAAACAGTAAAATTTGTAACATTAGATTAATCATGTACTCAGACATTGCACAAAAACCTCAATTTCCTATTTACCATTTCCACATCTTTACCTACTTCCGTTAGACTGCTGCATCATTCTGGAAGCAGCACTTCCTGTGACGACACTCTGTAGATCTATTCATGCTTGCCGTTCCTTCACTCAGTAAGCTTCATATTCATCCATGAGCTGATTTACAAACTACAAGTGTACAAAAATCTAGCACCAAAGTTCGACATCCCGTGCCAAAATTTGACTACATGTGTATTTTTGTGCATGTAGCCACCGGTCAAATTTTTGGCAGTATTATGGTTGAAATATTGGCGGCTTATTTTATGTAGGAATACAGTGTAGGATTATCGGTACCTGCACTAAGGTTCGACCTTCCGTGCCAAGGTTTGACTGTGTACAAAAGCGTACATGTTTCTATAACTGCACCAGCGACCCCAACACGAACCTTACAGTGCCCCGCGCGGGGTTTCTACATGTACATGTAGCAGGCAGTTGAATTTTGGAAGGTGCTGTAGTTGAATTATGGGCGGCTTGCGTTACAGCATCATTATCGAGCAAATTCTTCCATAATCTTTGTGACAGGTAAAAACTAACCAGGCGCAAGCATTGATTTTGTGTAATAAACTGAAGTTTTGTTGGACTTGACTCTTTGTATGCCATGTTGTAAACTAAACCCCCTGTGTACCACATTATTCTGAGACCATATGTGACCCGCTACAACAAAATGGTCCTAAAGTCGCGCACGGTCGAAGCCGTGAAAATCGAGTTTGAAGTTAGAGCATCAAAATTGGTCAAAACTTACGATTTTCTGAATTTGACATATTCTTAGAGTCTGACATGTCTTCTATCATCTGTTGAAATTTTGAAGTAAAATGATGACAGGAAAGACCAAAAAATAGCGTTTTTCTGGGCCATGTTTTTTGGCGTTTCAACGAAGCAGAAACTGGTTCGAACATTTGGATTGAGCGCCACACATAGGCTCCGCCCCTAACAACGACCAGAGTGATCCCATTGGTCAGTTTGCTGCTTGCCGCTAACCGAAGCGTGAAGCTCGCACACTGCCCAGTCGACTGGTGCGTGCAGGCGGGTTGCGCTATGCCTAGCCGCTTCTCCTGACATCCTGGTCACTGATTGGTCGGTGAGGAGACCGCCGACGCTGTGTTTGAATGAGCATTTCGGGGGTTGCTAGGGCTTAAGTTCTATTGTCCGGAGGTGAATACTGACTTGCTTGTCTCTTGATTGTGATTGCGTCGCAAGGAGAACTTTTAGGGCGCTTCTCTCGAAACAGTGATTTCCCAGACGTCTTGACATGCTCTCTATTAAACATCGATATCTCCGCAGCCGATTATTTTTATAAGACGTGTTATATATCAATTCAAAGCAGAAAGATAAGGGAATTGTGTCATGCAATTTTCAAATAATCGACCTCGCCCGACTTTAGGATCATTTTGTTGTAGCGGGTCACATATCGTATGAGCACAGTGTAATACTGTAACATTCTAAATATTAAATGCTAAAAATGCAGTATAATGGATTTGTAGAGAAAATTCCAAGTCTTCTTTTAATGTAAACAGTACCAGGTACCAAAAAGTGGTGATTAATATATCCTGCAAATGGCCAGTATTCAAAACATAATCCCAAAACAGACTGCAAAATTGTATTCTTGGTTGTGATGACATTCATGAGATTTAGTTAAAAAAAACACACACAAAAAAAACACCCTACGGAAAACTGTGCTATTCAATCACCACTGTCAACACAGCTGGTGCCACGTTTTCCAAAGTGGGGGGGGGGGGGGGGGGGACTTCTGGGTTTCATGAGCTAACAAGCAAAAAAAAAAAGGGGCCTTCAGGTGCCACTTCTGGGTTTCCTCAGCTGACAAGCAAAAAAAAAATGGCCTTCAGCTCAAAACAAAGGCCTTAATCAAAGGTTTCTTTCATTCTATTTATTTATTTTTTTTTTTTTTTTGGTGCCACTTCCAGGGTAAAAAAAGGTGGCAGGGGGCAAAGTGGTGATGCCCTATGTATTCCTATGTACGGGTGCAAAAAAGTGGGGGGGGGGGGGGGGGGGGGGGGGGGGGGGGGGGCCTTAGCCCCCCAGTTCCGCCGGCCCTGATCAAACTACATGTATCTGTGTGAGGAATGGACTGCAAGTGACCCCTTCATTGTACAGTGGCATTCAGCAATTCATTGATCAATTTATTGAGCACAATATGTGAAGTTGGCAAACTGTCCACTGAGTTTAGTGTGCGAAAGTACCAAAAGAGTTAATGAAACAGATATCCCTTATATATGTATGAATTGCTGTAAATGAAACAATTGACAAACACACGGTCGATAGCCATAGATACATCACATGTATGTACAGTTTGTACATGGTTCAAGACACAAGAGGAACATCTCAAAGTAATCGAGAAATGGTTGTAACATCTTGATTTGTGAAATCTAGCACTTGAAGGGT
This sequence comes from Diadema setosum, assembly GCA_033980235.1. Lineage (NCBI taxonomy): Eukaryota > Metazoa > Echinodermata > Echinoidea > Diadematoida > Diadematidae > Diadema > Diadema setosum. The sequence continues at coordinate 49,525,461 of CM067060.1, forward strand.
GAGTACAGTGCACTCCCATGATGACGAACACAGTTATAACGAAATTCTGGTTACAACGAAGTAAAAATTCAGGCCGCAAAATTATCCGCTTTCTGTTCTATATTGTTTATATGTTCGGTTATAAACAAACTTCAGTATAACGAAAGAAAACTGCCAGTCCCGAGGACTTCGTTATAATGGGATTCCACTGTACCATAGTAGCATTTGATCATGTAGCACAGCAAGAATTCAGTACCTCACACTCAGATATGATAAATGATACAGTACATGTACTGTATGTAAGCTATAGACTGTAAAACATGATATATTCCTGGCATGAAATTTTCGCGAATTGGAGCCAACAACCTTTTTGCAGCATGAAATTTTCGCAAATTGCCACTGGCATGCAATGCACATAATGGAGACCTTTCAGGTACATTTTAATTTCGCGAATCGTGGCGCTCGTGAAATTCACTAAATTAAAATGGACATGAACGTTCGTCGTTTTGCAGTAGTTGTAGGAGTTGGGATGAGTTATCAGTATTCAAAAATACTGGATTATGAAGAGACTGTCTTAGCATGTACATATACATAGTATTCAAAAATACTGGATTATGAAGAGACTGTCTTAGCATGTACATGTACATTATATTTTGCTCAAGTATTTTATTCAAGTTGTTGCCTTAATTCACTGAATTCACAATACATGTTGTAATTGTATATTTCTTTATGAAACAAGCTCCTGCCAAACATTTTTTTTAAAAAATCTTTACTGATTGCATTGACTACATACGATTGTACATGTACATGTATCTCCACAGTCTTGTTGGAGCTACAATACTTTGTGCGTACAGTTGTAACCATAAGTCTAGTGCAGTACTAATGTAATGAGTATGAACATCAGTAGTTGCTGTTTTACCTTTTTGTTGAAGTAAGGCAATTACTGGTCTATGTAGATTCACCCTTGTTGCCACAAGAATGTGCTTAGATGATTACAAACAAGAAACCATAACCACCTTGAATTTTCACCACGCATGTAGAATAATGTAATGCAACATCAAAAAATCAAGGGCATTTAATGTGTATTGTAAAAATATCGGTTTCATCTACACCTGTACATATGTAATGTTAATCAACTGTGTCATCTCCCTACAAGTGTATGGGACATTTTGTTATTTTCAATAGGAAAGCTCTCCTGTAATTGTGTACATTGTAATGTGCATCCTGTAGGACAGACAACTTTCTCCATGTGATGCATGCACATAGTGTTAGTTTGTGAGTAAAAGACAGTATGTATCATGCACTACAGCTTCTGTCTGTCATGCAGAATATATATTTTGTTTTGCATACAAAATTTTGAAATTGATGTCAGTATATTTCTGTCTGTAGTAGGCCTTGGCATAAGTTTATCTGTCTCTGTATGACATTTAATAAGCAGTTGAGAATCTGCACAGTCATAAACAGCTGGCAATTCTAAATCATTGACAAGGATCTTAATCAGTCAGGATTATTTCCTAAATGAAAACAGACTCAAGCTTTTATCTCCTTCCCTCTTGTGTGACAGGCCTATTTTATGTCAGCTGTTTATTCACCACTTCGGATAAAGCTATAATTGGAAAGGAAAACAAAACTAAAATTCTTTACTCTCACTTGTAGCCCAATTTTACCCTTGCCATGTGCCAATAAGCCTGCTTCTATGAGTTATTCAATATTCAAATATGATAGGCTGACTTTGTTTGGTCCTGGGGGAATGTGATTGTTGCTTAATACGTGTATACAGGCCGTACAAGCAAAAGGAGATCTGACAGTTAGCAATGCGTTGAAAAACAACAACATTCCGTTGTATTTGCTACCATCTGACTGTGCAGTATGTACAGGTGTACATTGCAGAAGCACCAAGAGTGCTTTTGCTGCAAAGTGTAAGGTTGCCCATGCAAGAAGAATAATGGGGTTTAAAGTTCATGAAATGTCACCAGTGTAGCAGTTTCTTGACACAAAAGTTTATGAAATTTACTCCAGTCAAAATTTATCAAAACATACTGTTCAGAACCTAATATTGTCGCCACGCAGAAGGGGATAAATAAACAGTGTACTTGCTTCACATAGGTTGAAGAAAAAAAAAAGTTTTTTTTTTCCTCACTAGATACCGATAACTGATCAGAAATATTTGCAAATTTTATTACAATATTGTATATCACGGTCACAAACATGGTACATACAGTAAAGTTTAGTGTGCTAATGTGCCCATTGGTTGCCACATCATGTCAAATTATTGTTAATTACAGAACCCTTAAAGAATCCTGGGTTGTGTTTTGTTTTGTTTTGTTTTGTTTTTGGTTAGTTTGCGCAATGTAATTCTGAGCTGTATTGCATTATTCCCATCGAAACATTTTTTGTAGCAATTTTGTCTAAGGACATCCTCTAAAATGATATGGAATAGTAGCACAAATTCAAAGTGTAGATAAAGTCAGCTGTGCATAAACTATGCAGAGTCTGTTTTTGGTATCAAATATTTGTGCATTTTTGTTATTGCTGTTTGAAGGCTATAATTTCATTTTTTTTTTAAATTCATACATCAGTCAGTCTGATTCTTTTATGCCTTCCTTATTGTTGATGATACAAAGCGCTGAGTCTTGGTTATAGTGTTGGACTACAGTCTCGTAAGCCTGATCTACCACATCCTACATACTCCTGTACACATATGAATGTGCAATGAAGCAGAAAAGTATGCAGTTGATACAAAAAGATGACCTGTGTAGTAGTGATGGTTATGTAATAGTTTGCATGCATGCTTACACATGGTCTAGCATGTCTAGGACTGAAATCTGCCATGTTCCCTATATAATCAGTGAAGAAATCTGCTATACAATGTATGTAATATGCAAGTAAATCTGATCAATTTTGTTCTTCTAAACACATTCTATAAATAATCCAAAGTATACGCCTGTAATTAATCAGCCAAATTGGTGAGAAAGTGGAATGCTTCAGGGATGAAAAAGTTCATTATTATTAAAGCATTATAGATTTTTGTAGTCATGATAAGCTGTGAACAGTGCTGACTATGAGTATGTTACCTGGTACTCTTGATATCAATGTCATGAGTATTAAGGGCTTATAGAGGAGAGTAAATACCTGTAGTATTTAGAAAAAAATTAAATGCATTTAATAAAACTTGTGTGTCATGTCTCCCAGCAGTGTATGGCGGTTGTTTCAGCTTAAGTTTGACACTGCGGGTAACCCTGATGGCAAATGACAGCTCTGGATGGTATTTTGATATTAAGAGGGCTTAGACAAAAACGATGTTCCCTTTTGATTTTTCAAATGTCAATGGCAGTCAGTCTTGAATGCTTCAGTTGAACAGTCATCTCTTTCACACAACACACAGGAGAACAGCCACACAACCGATGTTCAGTGTGAAGTCACATGAATCAAGGTCTAGAGGTAAATCCAGCCTTTTGTGATGTCGGGTGAGGTTTCACAGGTGACATGATGCAATGTGTATTCTCTGTTTGTTTCTGTGTGGTGATTCATAATGGCTTCTGAATGCACGCTGCCAAAAAGAATGGAACACTTGACTCCATAGAATACACACATGGATACTGTAACTGTACAGTATTAAGTTCTGATCACAGTTTGAACTTTGGAGAAGAGAGTCACACCTCTTGTGTACCAGTTTCCACATTGTCTTTGCTGATATTGAATATCAGACATACAAATGTATGTACTGTAGAAAAATTGGCAAGCAGTAAACGTAGTGTGTACATACCTTAGACAAGTAGTTTGTAGTGTGAACATATTGATATCACTATACATGTATGTACATTGTAGTGAACATTGCACACATACACACTGTGAGCTTGCTGTTTGACTGAGCTACTCTTATATTTTGGGCTTTTCATCCTCTCATACTACTATGAGAAATTGCCAAAGGAAGAAGATTTGAGCCCATTTACAATGTACAGTACTTTGTGGCTGTCTCCTCCTGAAGCAGATGTCTATTTTTCTGTATTTCTACAGCTACTGAAGTTCCCCTTTAACTCCCTGTACATATGTGATACAATTTAGCATGTCAGTGGTGTGTCCTTGCCATATAAATGGTAATCTGTGCTCCCAAAAACAAAATGACATACAAGTGTAAAGGTATGTGATCTTAAAGGTGAAGATACATTTGAATGACTGTAATATAGTATGTGTACATAGAGTTGTTTAATTTTCATTAAAATTTATTTGTGTATAATGATGATCAATTCTTTTTCTATCATTCCACTACAACTTACAAGTATTATACATTACAGTGAAATCACTTTCAAAGCTGCTCTGATTCTGATAAGTGCTTGCTTTTCTAAGCAGGTGCCACAGCACAACTTTAAAAAAGCCCCACACTCACACATGGAGATAGTAAAATAGCAAAATAAGAAGTATTATCCCCTGAAACTAAAGATTGTGCTCAACCCAATCTTTTTGAGTAGCTGTAGGGCCTACATGGTACCTGTCCAAAGACAGATAATGTGAAAAATGGGAGATAGTTCAAAACAATGATCACTGGCACAAAGCCAGTCCTGAAATGTCATTGAAACTGCAAAGATGGAAATAGATGATAATCACAACCATGATAGTAACTTTTCTTCCCCGACTATAGTCTTAAAATACCATCCTGGATCAGATACCAGCTCAGTTAGTTTCGAACTTTTTGATCTTCTGCAGAAACTCGATAATTTAGTCCAGGGAAAGGCAAGTAAGCTTGAATTTCCTGCTACACCCCAGAGAAAGTTAACACATGTTATGAACACACATACAAGTACCTAAATAGTGTGTTTGACTTTATTTTGTACAGCTGTGGTTTTGTACCAAAAGCATTTAAAGTACCACTTGTAAGCAGTAGTCGCTCCTTTCTCAACACTGAAAGTTACATTAAAATCATTTTTTTTTTGTTTCGCTTGCATGCCTGATTGGACACATACATTGTATATTATACAGTGCATGGTGAAATCTCCCTTTAACTGTTTGTGAGCAGAACTGAAAACATTTTAAAGAAATGGATATCAAATTACACTACATCAAATTATGTCACAGATGTATGTGTAATCAAAATTGTTGAAATTGTAGAAACTAGCTTTATTGAGTATCATACTGTATTTGTATAGTGTATATTACATGTATATTTGATATGTTGACAAAAACAAAAATTGTACATGATGCCATATGGAAAATAAATAAATCAAATCAAATCAAATCAAATCAAATCAAATTATATCATATCTCTTTTAAACACATTTACAAACCATTGTACAATGTATAAGTACAAAATTAATTGTGTAAAATTTGGTCTCTATAGTTAATTTCTTGATAATTATGTATTGATATCTCATGATATACAATTCCAAAATCCAAATGTTTCTATGTAAAAAGTGTTATTTTCATTCAGATGTAGTTTTTCAACCAGGGAACCAAATAGTAGATATTTTGTATTTTTAGTAGACCATTGCTTACTTTGGTTGCACAAGATCATGAGGCAACCACTAGTTATGTCTTGTCTCCTAATGTTGATTTTCCAAAGTATGGTATTCTATATCATTCTATATCATTGGTGGTTGCATTATGAATTCCTGCCTAGAATATGAGATTACTTTCCTTTAATGAACAAGTGCTCCCCTTGAAGTCTACAACTGTACCCTTCAGATTACTCACTTTCTACTTACCATGTTCTTTGGAAGGGGGACCAAGAAGGGAAGTACTTACTGCTAAATAGCAAAATCAACTACAGAGTAACTCTGGCCATTTTCAACCATGATTTATTCTCAACTCTGATGCACTGGGTAAAAGTTTTGAGGATTGTGTGTGCATGCTTGTCAGGTCCCAAGCTGAAGTTTATCCTTATGTACAACATGTACAATTGTACATCCTTGTGCAATTTCAGGTGTGCAAATATAATTTGGTATCACACAAATGATATTTCAGTTCAGCAGGCCAAATACAAAAGGAAAGAAGCAACTTCACATGTTGAAACATTCTGAGGGGGCAGGTGGCTGCTGATTTATTAAAGAGCCCCTCATTAGTATTGTTCATGTATTGGAAAACTTTTTGAACACGCCTGCCGAAACTGCAGAGGATATACATTGTAGTACTTCTTGGAATACTACATGTATGTACATTATATCACCAAGCTTTGACATTTTTTTAAATGTTGAGTGCTAAATCCAAGTTGTGTGTGCTTTCTCTCTACTTGAGAGAAGTACCGGTAGTCATTTTTATTTGCATCAAGTTGTGGGGATCTTCAATGAAAAAATTGCCAAATGCAGGATGAAGCTACTATTCCATCCATCATTTGAATAATGTGTTATGACTGACTGACCTTATAAGAGAGTAGATCTGTTTGTCTTTAGCAAAATGATGTTGAAGGTATTAGCACAGAATCATTATGAAATGGAAAGGACAGGAATTCAGAAAAACTGTACATTTGTTGTTGTTGTTGTTTTTACAAAAATAGTGAGAGCTGAAATTTGACATGTGGTATTTCTGATATGACCTCATACTGGTTGCCATTGTTAGATCAAATTGGATTAATTTGAAGGGCTTACAAGTATGTACATTTGTAGAAGGAACTAACTACCTTCAGTCTAAAGTACAATACATTGCTTGATGATGGATTAATTTGTAGTGATGCTCCAGTGTATTTTAGGATATTATACAGTATTTAGATTGCCATTTATCAAAGAGGAAAAATGTTGGCTTCAAAACCTTACCTGTCTTGTTGACAAGGTAAAACAGATTCAACTCCTCTCCCTTCAAAACATTTGACACATGGAATACATGTACATCACTGTAATTGAGTTTCTCCTATGGGCTGTAAACAGTTTCTTGTATATCATATACTGCAAAGAAAGTTCTTGTACAATGTATTGTTGCAGGGTACGAGATGCCTGGCATAGCATTGATTTGTGTCCTGGTGTGAACAAACTGGAGCAAGAACTTCTCTCTACATTCCAGGCATTGTTTTCTACCATTAGCTGGCCAACATTTCAAGGAGACATTTATTGTATAGGTTGCTGCTACACAGAGCACACACTCCTGCATTTCTACTTTCACCTCCTCTGTACACATCCTGTACTTTGAAGGGATATACTGCCCTCACTCGCTTTAGTCGGGTAAGTCAATCCTCCCAGAGGGAATGACAAGTCTACAAGCTTTCGTGAAGTTTCAAATCCCTGTACATTTGTAGCTTCAGGGCAGTCCAGTCAGGTGGTAATCTTATGGAAAAAAATGCCTAAATGTTGTATGGGAGATACTTGTACAACTGTACATTATTGAAAGATGGGAGATCGAAAGATGCATCATGGGAGTGGACTGTTGTGAAGTGGTGTGATGTCATTGTCAGTAGAGTTGTAAAATATGTGAGATTTGTTGTTAATTTCTCCATTTATTTAGAATGTGGATAAAATGAAAAATCATACATGTATTGAAACAGGTGGGCTGTTTGGATTAGACAAGAAAGTCAGTTTTATCATCATTCCTGATTGGGAATATAAGTTTACACTGTATGTGGGTTGAGTCATTGTGTCATAATGTCACTCTGACAGGCCTTGAACAGACATAACAAGCTGAAACAGTTTTTTCCTAAAGTGGCGATATGTCAGGAACACTTCAAATAGTGAGGAAGTAGAGGAAGGATGTAGGGTTTAGAAATGGCAGTAGAGAGCTCAGAGGCAGGAAACACAGAGCAGGTTGCTCTGTTTTTCTCCCTTTCTCTGACAGGTGTGTATTTTGTGCATGGGGTATAGATGATACAGAAGTTGTTCAAAGGATTGGGGTCTTTGTGTGGGTGGAATTCATCTTGATGGTAATTTTGACATATACTATGCTGTAGCTAAGGACTTGATTTGTTTAATAATATAATTATCAATTAATTACGTGTATGATCCCAAGTCTTGCCAGTATGCAGCAATGTCAAGTAATAATTTTGGATGTTTTTATTTTCAAAACGAGCATTCAGGTACTCAATCACATACTTTTTGATCACCAGCCTCAAGTTCAACACAATATATTTACTATTCAGGCTGCATACAGTAACTCCTTTTTTTTTTTAACCACTTGCCCAGTTAGGCATGCAGATTACCAGATTGTTGCAGAACACTTGCCCGAACATGAATTTTACTTTCTCAGAAAGAAAGTCCAAAAATAAAAGGAAATTAATACAAAAATATGTATTTTGTAGAAAATCACTTGTACAATGTAAGTCAGGGGTTTGATTTAACACAATCATATATGAATAAACAGCACAGTATGTTAATTTACACGCTTAAACACATTGGCGTAACAAACTTGGTTTGATTGAGTGCTGTTGTTGCATTGCATTGGGGACTTCTTCATGAACAATAGTGTAAGTGGCAAGTACAGTGTGTTTTTTCTAATGTTCCAAAACGCTTGCCGGACTTTGATTTTCACTTACCCTGGCAGTCGGGCAAGCACTTATGTAGCGCCTTGCACAGCATCAGATCCTCTAAAGGATTCAATACCCTGGCAGGGGCTGTATTTACCATAGTCATCTTCCAAGTTTGTGACTGACTTCACCACACTTGTCAAGATCCAGGGGAGTTGTCATCATTTCGCATAATCCTTGTAAATCTCTCTGATAACCCTTACATGAATATTCTTTCAGTAAATCCAAAGCTTAGGCAGTGCACATTTTCAGCCTTATCCCTCAGCATTAGTAGACAGACAGTGTAATACCCTGGGATGGCATTACAGAATGAGGAGATGAGATCTTTCCTAGAGAAGTAATCCTGAATGAAGTTTGGTTTGTGAATTGCTATTAAATAAAACTGTATGCAAAACTGGATTTGTGCATGGAGATCATATGATATTGATAATGTTGGTGTATACTGCACATATGTTTTTGGCTTTAAATTGATTGAAATTAGGTGTAATGTGAATACATAATTCTCAGCAACACAACACAGACTAATATGATATCAGCAACAGGCGTAGCGAGAGAGGTAAACTGAACTCTACTTATCTAATCTATATTCAAAGTTTAGAGTTATTGAGATGTTCTGAAACTGTTAACTTTGGTACAGATGTACATACATGACTTGTACATGTGCAGTTTGTACTGTTGGCAACTTGACAAGGTATTTTTATAGATTCTATTTGGAAGTACACGTTTTGTGCATTGTACAATTGTATGTCTCTCTCTTGAAGATTTTTAAGAGAATATAAAATTGTGCTAAATGATATAATTTTCATATATGCTGGCTAGAATGGCAGTACACGTAGGAATAATTATTGGAATAAACATATTTTCGTAGTGCTCAATGCAGATCCATTTTTGATGTATCAATGCAAGTTTTTACCCCCCCCCCCCCAAAAAAAAAAAAAAAAAAAAGTGTCTTGAACCTAGTGTCACATTCATGACTAGGTTCAAGACACTGTTTTTATGCTGGTCCCAAAATTTATGCTATGAGACAGAGTGCTTGACATACAGTAGGAAAAGAGTAAATGTACTGATGCATGCGGACCAGTTCAAGTGCTTCTTCTAAGAATACAATGTGTCAGAGTAGCACTATCCTAGAATACCATGGTTTTCAGTTTCATACAATCAGGCTTTTTAATAGACATTGAGTTAACACTGTTACAGACCAGTGATCATGCTCCATTCTTTGAAGGGTGACAGAGTGGTCATACATGTATATACTTGGAAGGAATCACACAGATTGAGCTATAGTCCTGTGTATGTTGTGCTGTACGTGATACCACTCTGGTTTATGGCTGGCTGGCCATGGCTGGCTGGCTTCAAGAAATGCCCAACTCTGGTCTGCATGGATGGTGGCTGAACAAAGCTGTGATTACACCATCTTTAATACAGTGACTGGAGCTGTTAATTCAGGATACTTGACTAACACCTCAAAAGAGACCTGAGGTTACCCCTTTGTCCTCACAGTCCCCTTTTCCCTCTAATCATCTTCACTATTCTCACTGGTACAAGTCGTTTGTCCACAAAGGACTGAATGGGTGGCAATTCCTGAAACTCTTGCCTTGTAGAGGTTTAAGGGAAAATATTTTTCTTAGCTTAACTGGAAAACTTCGATTTAAAAAAATCTTTTATGTGTGTATTTAATTAAAGAGACCTTCACAATGCTGTAGAGGTGATTTTAAAGATACTGTAAAAGTGGATATTTTCGCGTGACTAATTTTTCGCGCTTGGCCGGGTCGGAAGAGTTTCGCGTGTTTTTAATTCCGCGCAATCAAGACATCACGCACAGGCACAAATGGCAAGCAAAAATATTCGCGTGCTTTTATTTTCGCGCTAGTTTCTGGTTGCGCGCAATGCGCGAAAATTTGAACACCGCGAAAATTTCCACTTTTACAGTATTACATGGGGGTTCCAGATGCCTAGATGTTTTGTTCTCTATGTGTCTGTGTGTATGTGTGTGTGTAAAAACAATGATACTACTACTACTACTACTAATAATAATAATAATAATAATAATGATAATTATAATAATAATGATAAAAATAATAAGTTTGTGTAAAGTCCCTGAAAGTTTGTGTGTGTGTGTGTGTGTGTGTGTGTATGTGTGAATGTTTTGATATTGTGGAGTCAATTGCAGGTTCCACATACATACAATATATAGACCTGTATCCCTGATAAAGACCTCCAAAGTGCACTCATGTGCAATGTCAGCTCTTATGTTTCATGACTTTCTTCCTTTTTTCGGGGGGGGGGGGGGGGGGGGGCTGGTGTTGCCAACCCACATGATCCAGAATGCATACATTCCTTCTGTGTAAAATTTAGACAGTGTCTTTCCTGCCAGTAACGAGGTTAGAAGCTTCAAATAACATTTCATTACAAAACCTTTGGCCATGAATTAATGAGAGAAAGAAAAAGGGTTGAAAACTTCAAGGGAAATGACAACAGAGGTTTGTATTCAGTGGAATCAGTGAGTATGAGTGAGGCTGTTTGTTCACAAATGTTTAGACCAGAAAAGTTTTTTTCACATGCAACTTTGCACACCTTCCCTCTTGAAGAATCCCATTGTCACAGGTCTGAGTAATTCCCAGTGAAAGGACAAGCCTTCCAACAATGTCCCAAATAATGAAAGCCTAGAGGTCTGAACAGAACTAATCCTCCTTTTTCTGTCTTGTTGGCACCACTACCAGCTTTTCACACTGTGAGTGGATCACTGTGGTACAGCTACAGAGGCACTTTTGGGTTCTAGATGTGGGCTGGTTGGCTCAGTGGCTGGTCATATGGGACCGTGAATGGTGGTGTCTGCTGGTACCGTACCTAGGAACATCACTTTCTTCACACTGTCCCATCTTGTTCCTTCTTTTGAAGAACTCGCCAAACCATCTCTGATTTCTTAAAAGTGTGGTGGAGGATCTGGAGTCATGAGTCTTTTGGGATATACACTGGAATATTTGCACTTGTGCAGAAGTTGGCTTGTAACTCATTACATTGTGTGGCTCCATTACCATATTTGTTTGTGAGCGTATGCTTGAGATTCAGGGTACTGAGTGTAATTGTCAGTCTGCTTCTTAATTGGCTTGAAATATCTTGATGGCACAAAGCTTCTGCTTTCTGAGCAATTTGTATAAAAAGTGCATGTTTCATTGTAAAAACTTGGTGACAGTAGATCTTTGGGCCATTATTCTTTTGAAAAAAAAAAAGTGTTATTGTGCATCCAGTATCCCCAAAGCACAGAAGTGGTATTGTGTAAGAGGAGGCTACAATGATACATGTGCAGTGGGTCTTTGTGAGATTTGCTGTAATATAGAGTTCGGAAAGAATTGACTGACTACCTGATTTTTTGCCTCACCTGTTCAGCAGTAAACACAGCTTCTTTAGCCTGAAGCTGCAGAACAACCATGTATGGCTTCTGGATTTGATTGGCTGGCCCTAGGCATGTGATCACTGCAGAGACATTCCGTGTTGTGTTCCAGTGTTGATTTTACACATTGCTAATCTGTCAGTTCAGGGAATTACAAAGTTTTTGTGTTGTCTTAGCAAGACCTAGATTTTGCCTTGCTTGTGTTCTTATGACAAATCTACTGCAGCCATCTACAATTTTGTATTCCTATCTGCACCATTGCTATTGATATCTTTTTATATGATATGTTCTGCCGGACTGTGACCATAAATGGAAAAAGAACTTTATAATCTCCTTTTCAAAGTAGTTATGCATTATTTTTTTCATGCATTGTAGGTAACTGAAAATGAAAAAAATGCTCTCCCAGGCCATTTATTCATACATTTAGCAATATCATCTTTAATAAAGTGTTTAATTTGCACAGTGAAGGTTATTACAGTGAAGAATATTTCCAGAAAGATTTCTGGCACAATTGCATCTACAGTGTAACTTCATTTGAACCATTGCACTGCGATGTGTATATATTTTAGCTGCCACAGTCTAATTTTTTTTCCTGACCCCACAAAAGTCGCATATGATGATAACACTATAGCACACTGACCAAAAGAAACTTCCAAAGTTTTCCAGTCTGCATTCTCTTCAGAATTGTCCAGTAATTGCACACACATGTAACTAACATTGTTTACCCCAAAACGCATTACCCCCTGCTGAAACAACTTTAATACTCCATCTGAAAGAGGTCCCTTGTACTGGACGCTACCAAGTTTGTTTGGGAACACGTATGAATTATGTTCATGTATGTCAACCCAGTCCATTTCTCTGTGCTAATGGTGCATTGCTTATTTGGGTTCAGTCGATCATGCTCGTACAACAACCCTTATTGAAGTAAATCAATATAATGTAGAAATTGATATCCCTCTATATCACCCCCTCCCAAACTCTCTCTCATACTGGGGGATGCATCCATTTGTACTGACCTGCTGGTATGTGTATAATTCATTCATGCCTTGAAGGTTGCAACTGTTTGTTGGGTTCACTGTTATACCAGGGCAGTGACCCCCGGAGTAGTCAAAAGTGGTGTATTTTTTTCGAGTTGCGTTCCGGTGATTGATCCCTTGAAATTGGCTTCACATCGTGCTCCCCTTCATACCACCTTACCCAATTTGGAGTACCGCATTTCTCATCTACCATAAGTGAAATTTTGGTCTGTGACTGTGTTTGCCTTCGGTAATAGACATGAAGGGAAGTGGTGGGGCGGGTGTCCTGTGATTGAGCTTTATGTTATGAGATGAAATATAAATAGCTGCAAGGATTACAAACCAGTTTCAAAAGGAGACTCAATGTTATTGCTACATGGCTTGACTGGCTAATGAGTTATTTCACCTGAGCTAGCAGTATTCAGCCTTCCAGTGCCAGCCAGGCAAATTTATTCTTTCTCATCTCTTTATCTTTTTGTTTGTTTTTCCTTCTTTTTTTTTTTTTTTGGTGGGGGGTCGTTATGGGAACACATTTGAATATCCATTATCATTGTATATTCTTGATCAATAGTGATGCTACTTGACTTGTAATTGATGGTAGAAAAGAAGAGACAGTGAATAGAAGGTTTTGACCAATACTCACCACCATTTGTCACTGTACCTTTTGTCTGTGCCATGTATACTAGGTTATATAGGATTATTGGGCATCCTGTCAGATACATTGTGTTTAGAAAATGACATTGTGATTCATTGACAGTATTAAAGGCACACTATAAATAGGATAATTATCAGGTACCGGTACTGGTAAAGGTAAATATACAGACACATACTGGTAGAGTCTTTGGGAGTATAAAGATTATGTCACATTCCAAATTTAAACATCTTGGTTCCAATCCTTCTAATATAGGAAAGTGTTACATGAAACTTGATTTTGACACTACATGTATTTACATTACTGTGTAGTGTTGAATGATGATTATTATACAACGTAGTTACTAGCTCTGATTATCCTGTACTATGATTGGATTAAGTTAATTTAATTTTTACTTCCTATCTGTGACAAAAGAAAGAACTATTCATGAATAGGTGTCAAACATACATGTATGTGTGACATGTGTTACCTACACACATTGTAAATGGTGTTAGTGCCAGGGTAAACATGTCTGTGTGTAAGAAGGGATAAGAATAAAAAAGTGACAAGAATGCATCCTAATCTTTACTGTCAACATATCCAGAGACCCAGACAAACTGTGCTATCTCCAAAGGTGTTGTGATCCCCTAGCGATATCCATAAAAAGCAATTGGTAGCATTTTATCTGAACAAGTCTGCCTTGATAACATTGTGGAGTGACTAGCTCATGTCAATTTCAAGCTTCAGTCTTTGTCATGCACAGTTTCAATTGAGGTAGTATAAGAGATAAGTGTATTTAGCAGAATGGTAACTATGTGTAGGCTTTGTACTGATTGACATCAGTATGTACTCTCCATAGTTCATTATCTTCTGCACCACATTACTTCTGAATTTGATTCTAATAATGACAATATGACTTTCTGAGTTGCAATTACATGTATCATAGAGGAAGAAAGACTGAGTTTGTGGTAATATGGGCATGTAGTTGTAAGTGTTTTGTAGTAGACAATGTGGGAATAAGAAATACAGGAAGTTATGGCATCATATTATATAAGATCCTTTTCTTAATCAGTCTAAATGTAGCAAGTTGCTGTGTGAATTCACATCTCTTCTTAATGAACCTTGTAATTTCTCTTCTTCTGCCTTTGTACCCCTATGCTGTTGTCTGCAAAAGGGTTTGTGTCAGTAATGGTGTCAATAAACACCTTCATTCTTATCTCTCTGCGCCCAACGTCCGACAGCCTCTCTCTTCAGTCGCCAGACCATCCCTATCGCAGGTCCATGAAGTGATGAACTTCCCGCCACATCAATCAGCATGGCTGCAGAACGATACAGTGTTCTTTCCCTGGCTTTTACTCTCCTCTTTCCTACAAGAACATAGCTGTAGACCGTTTACGCAAAGGAAACAAGGATACCCCTCAGCAGACTGCAGTAAAGTGTAGCCTCCAAATTAGCAATTACACTCCAAAAAGAGTTGTGCATCTTTCTTCCTCACGTCTTGTCTTGAAACGGGAGACAGACATGATCTGGAAATGTTTCATTGATAATCTGTGGCGTCTGTCAGTGAAGAAAATTTGTATTAGTGAAGGAAATGAAGGATGGAAGAGACCTGTAATTACCTCCAGATTTGGCTGAGAAGCAAATTGCGGCAGTAGTCTGGTAATTGCTCAGTGGGTCACAGCCTCATATGGGTAAAGTTTTCACCAGGTGGTACACAATGCACTTTCTGTTCTCTCTCTCTTTCTCTCTATGTTTTTCTCTGTTTTTCTTTCAGTGGTTTTGCATCACCGCCTGTAATCAGGGACTCGTGTGGATGGATTTGTTGATTAACATTTTTGTGTACTGTTTGAACAAAGGATGTGATTCCATTTAGAGCAGGGCTGTTTAGACTCACGGTCTGTGACTTCTTATGTGGGAGTTGGTCTGTTTGTGTGAGTTGAGGATCTCTATTGACATGTGTGCTGTTTGTTTTCTACCATTAGGAGAGAGAAACAGAAGCTGGAGTTTGTGGTGATTTCAAGTGCATTTGTAAACTTCAGGTCTGTAAACCCCCAGTATGACTTTTGTCGGGAGTAAATACCTGCTGTAGAATAGATGTTTGGATAGTTTTGTGCTGAGATGCTCTTGGATTTTTTATTGAAATGGAATCTTTTGGGTTGTGCTGCATTTTACATTGGGATGGAGTCTACTCAACAAGAGCTTTATAGAGCTCCACAGGATGATATTATTTGCATCGTAATAACATCTTCATATTGGTCAGGTTTCCCCATTTGTGGACCTCAGGTATCCATTTGACTCTTTGACACCGGTAGTATGCCCTGCACCCTGAGGCGCCATGCGTGTAGGCAAGTCTGTCTTCCATCATAAATTCAGTGAGCTCTTGAGCAGCTATATAGGCCTTTGCTCACCCCCAAAACTATGATAAGGAATGTGTAGTTTATCCCCTAGTAGCCCAGGGGAGCATCGTGCATTTGTGTGTGCCTAGATGTGTGTGTGTGTGTTTGTGTGTGTGTTTTATGGGATATGAAATATCGCTGCATGGACTTGACAACAAGGGAAAGATTTAAAACGTAGTGTTCAAGCTGTGTTGTTATAACCATCTCAAGGGCGCTAGGGTTTGTGTTGTTTGGCGCAATAAACTTACATTGACCTTGATACTCCAGGAGCTCCTACCGTAAAGAACACTGTTCTCCGTTGGTGGTGGGGTGAGTTTTGAAGCACTTGTCAATGGGATTGTCTGCCTTGATTTGCCTCCATCATCATTCCTATCACTACTATACCGTGTGATGATGTGAAGCGGGAGGATCGTCTCTTATTGGTCGATTCAGTGGTTCTTCTGTGATGCATGCCCCTGTGAAGGAATTCTCAGAATATTTTTAACCTGTTGAGAACAAGCTAATTTTGCTACCAGCCTGAGTATATTCGGGACTAGTTTTCAGTGGGTTAATTGGGATGGTTCATCTTTATGTTGTTGAAGGCCTGATTTTACTCGAGAAGATACAGAATCTGGGGCAGATAGATACGCTTGACTGTGGCAGAGATGTGTTATTTCCTTCTTGATTGAGATTAGTGGTTTTAATTGTGTAAGTATTCTGAGTATTGTGAATTGATTTGTTTGATGGAGGATCTACCTTTTTTTTTACATTGTGGAAAGAGAAATGAAGGGCAGATATCATTGGTTTTGGATTCATGAAGTGTGTATGTTTTATGTACACTCAGGTCGTGGCCTCTGTGTATTTTGTAATTTACTATGATTCATAATGTCTGGTGTGCAGAGATCTCCCACCGATGGAAGTTTTGTCTTGACAGTTGAACGTGATTTTTGGGTCATACAACTATACACGTTAGTACAGGATATGCTTTATATTGTGAAATTTGTTAATGGAAAACAGCAGGCAAAGGGCTTTGTATCAAGCAGCTGCCGATGTGGACGTTATGATGCAGATGACTGTTTTTGACCTGAAATTAGATTCCAGTGAGTTCCATCAATTATTTCCCATTGAAAGGGGCAGATGTCATTAGGGCAGGGCAAGGGCTCCTTCTGTGGCATACAAAATACTGTATGTGATTGCGTGAGTTGTGTGATTAAATTAGTGGTTTTAGAGAGGATTCTAGCCATCTGGGTCTTCCCATTCATTACAGTGAAAGTAATGACTAGCTTGTTACAAAGTTGTCAGGTCACATCTGGGAGCAAGAATTAGAGATGGTAACAGGCGTTGTAGTTTTTCATAATTTTATAATTGACTACTCCGGATGAGACATTGTCCCAGTGAAGAAGTCAGATTTAACTGTGACTGTTTGCCTTCATTCTGAGCTGCACCTGTTTATGGTAGACTGAGGGTTACTGGAAGCCTCTTCTATCAGTGATTTGGTGAGATGTGGGGACAGTCACATCTTTCCCTCCCTCTGGAGGAGACAGAAATCTTGAAGAAATTGAGTTTAAATACAACAGATTGACTTCCTGAATGATTTAGAGTTGTGGAATGACTCCAAGACGTGTCCTGGACCCGTATTGGTCATCACCATTGTGTGTAGTTATTTCTGTCTGGAGAAGGAGCGAGCCGTGGACACCTGGACTCAAAATAAATGCTGATGCTGTGTTCTATTCCAGTCACATATTGTCCTGAAGTAATTAAACAGACAAGGAAAACATGATTTCGCTGCTTGAAGCTGTTAAAACAATTTGAAGTTCAAGTCTTGGAAGTGATCATGGGCAGACATTGTAATATGATCATGAGCAAAGTGACTTTCTCGAGGTGCTATTCATATTCATATAAGTCGCTGTGTTCAGTTTTGTGGCTGTAGGGTTTGGAACATTTTGCGTTGTCATGCTCTGTAGAAATCACAAAGGAAGCGACGCATTTTCCAGCATAATCCATTACAGTAAGAAGTCTGAAGACAAGTGAATGGAAATTGCTTTCTTGGTCGCTATGGTTACCTGCTCCCTCAGGTTAACAGGGAAAATTGCTTTCCTGAGTCAATGTGGAAAACTGCTGAGCCGTACTAACCTACTAATGATCCTGTTATTTTAATGAGTTCCTGAGAGTAGAATGCTTGTCACAAAGTTAGGTGAGGGTGTGGCTACCAAGGTAGTTAAACCAACTAATTTTCACCGATGATGGCCAATATCATCACCACAAATGTGCTTTGGTGATAGAAAGTCTGACTGGATTGCATTTGAGGGATTATATACAGAGGGTTTGAGGTTCTGCTTTGTGCCCTTGGAAACTTTGCTTCTTGGAGAGAGGGAACACTCTGGGCCCCTCAAGAGGAGCAGATCTTTTCAGCACTTTTCTTCGAAGAGCAGTGTCAAGGAAGTTTCCAATTTGCCAGAATATTATGGCAAGATTTCAGGATATTTTGAGGATGTCATTGCTCTATGAATGTTTGTAGGAAGTGGAGAGAATGGAGTGAAATGTGAATCAGAGGTGAGCTGGATGTGAAGCTCATTGTCTTCTACTGCTGCCAAGTGACTCTTGGATCACCAGTGCAGAAGGAAATAGATGGGTAATATTTTGCTTTTGGTTTACAATTGATCTGCAGCTGTCGAGGAAACTATCATCAAATTCACAGGAAAACTTTCTTTGTCTTTGATTGAGTGAACAGAACGTGTTGTAGACAACCGGAGGAAAAGATGTGGAAGAATAAAACTCATCCTGTCACCCAACGCACAACCAGGACTTGAACTTTTCGTGCACCCCGAGGCAGCACAATTTGAAACATTTTCATATATCCATTACACGGAGCAGTCAAGGATTTGTTTGAAAATTGGCGCGTGTTCCTTACCCACGTCTGAGTGATAGACAGACAGACAGACAGAACATTGTAGGCCTACTTCTTGCATCACGTTATCACAATGCCATTTCAAAAGAAACGGGGATGGAACTGGCGAACCAACAAGTTGTCTTCTTGGATGCTGGACATTCTTCATCGAGATGGTAAATATGTCACCGCCATCCCTACCTTACTGTCTTCCCATAAATATTGCTTAAGAGAAGCCATTTTATGTTGTTGTTTGCTTTATAAATCATCAAATTTTGTATTGATGTGGTACTTAGTGATGGTTCATTATGAACTGACAGGCTTCTAGTAGTGTCTACCATTTTGTTTTTCTGATTTCTCTCAATTACTCGCCTGCATTTTAATTTCGTGAATTTTGCGAGCGGCAACATTCGTGAAATTAAAATACACACAAAAGTTCTTGCCTACACAATATGCATTGGATGCCAGTGGCAAGTCGCGAAAATTTCATGCTGCGAGAAAGGCCGTCGGCTCCAATTTGCGAAATTTTCGTGCTGCAAATATATCTTCTTTTACAGTACCTAGTATGTCAATATGAATGTCATGTGGAATTGCACCTTAATCCTGTAATGACTGTCGTCTCAAAACTCCATTCACACAGTCCACTAGTTGTCACAATTATTTGTGATGCAAAAGAAAAAAAAAAACCTATGTACAATTGTATGTGTGTGGACATAATATTTGCAACTATTAGTGAGATTATTTGTAATCCGCACATTGCGTGAAGTGTGATTTTTCCAAAATAGCTGCATTTTTTTTTCCAGAATAGTCATGATTATTAGCTGTGAGTATGTCTGTGTGCAAAATCGTAACATTTTTTTTTTAATATCCCATTATGCAATTTTTGATACTTCTGAATACTTGGGTCAAAGTCGGGTCAAACTTTGAGACTCAAGCATACACAGTTTGGCCTCACTCAAACTGGTGTGATTTGAGTCACGATTTTTCTTTGTGAACCAGTGTTATTGGAATCATGATTCGAGTCACACTTTTTCATTATGTGTGAATAGGCCTACTGTCTTTCCCTTGTTCTAATAGGGTTAGATGGGCACCATGTAGAACAGACAGTGTATATCGAAAGTAAATCTTTCACACACATTTTTTTTTTTACATGACACAATTGTTGAAGGACATTTCCCTCATATGTGTGTCTCATAAATGTCAATGCATCAGTGTTTTTTAATACCAGTACTGTTTAGTTCAATTCAATTTAATTGTTTATTTATTTCCTTCAAGAAAGAATACAAAGTGTATGTGATACCAAAGCGGTATGTGTGAATTTGACTTTTGGCCAGTTGGGAAGGACAGATCATTAATGCCATATATTTGAAGGTGTGATTTTTTTTTCACAGCAAAATTTTACAGATGATCTGATCTCTAGAGGGTGTTATTATGTATGTTTTTTTTTTTTTTTTGGGGGGGGGGGAAATACACTATATCTTCAATCTTTGCTACTGTACACTGTACCAGATTTACGTAAATCTGGGACCATACTACATGTAATTATCATGTGTTGTCAAAGAGTTTTTGTGACCAGATATGCACAATACTATCACTGGCCCAATCTTGTATACAGATGTACAACAAACTGCATTTACCGGTGGTACTGACAATGAAAGAACAGGAAGTTCATTCAACTTCACTTCGTTACCCACAGTGTACTATTTGAAATTGTGTTTACCAGGTACATGTGCCTGGGTGTTACAATAGAACTTGTATCGTATGTGTCGTAGGCATATGATTTGTGCTAGAGGCTAAAAGTTCAGGAGGCGGATGTGAAAAAAAAAGACCTGTGATATGCAGTGTGTTGAGAAAGTTGCTACTGGCTTGTAGTAGAAAGTAATGTAGTTCCAATGATGTATGCATGCATGTATGTTATTATGTAGAATTACTTCTCTAGATGTTTTGGAAAAAAGGATAAAATGTAAGGATCTGTACAGACACAGTGTATGGCTTTGTAACTTTCATTGTTTCTTTTGACTGATATCTGTGCATAATACACCATATTTTCCTTAAATCCAATTATTTTACATTTGTTATTAATTATTACTTTTCTTGGCATTCATCGTAATCGTGACATGTAGTATAATCAGTGAGAGCTCTTATCTTATGAATTTCTTCTTTCTCATGTCTTTGTGTGACAATGCATCATGTACAACATTTTTAATTCTGCATTCAAAATTTTCCTGTTTAGAATTTCACTCATATTGGCTTAAATGTATTTCAGTTACTTGCAATACTGATTTTTTTCCCCTTCATGATTATTTTTATTATTCTTTCAAGACACATATCTGTGTATTTGTCTTTACTGTACCTGACATTGTAACCTTTGGAGATGATAGGGTCAAATTGAAGTGCAACTCTGTTCAAGTTAACCTTTACAGAACACATGGTAACAGATTTGGAATACTGTAAAACCAGAAATTTTATGGGTGCATGAAACTCTCCCAAAATTTTGGGAGGATCCAGGATTCATAAAAGTCGAATGCAGATGAAAGTTTTTGTTGAAGCAATGCATTAAATGCCATTACAATGCTGTACACCATCTATTGGCAAATGATAAACGCTTAAATGTCACGAAAAGGCCATGGGCTCCAATTTGCTAAAGTTTCATGCCCTGAATATTTTTAGTTGTACAGTAAATCATCACTGGCCAGTTTGTTTTACTTTACTCTGTGAGTTCAAGTCAACTTGAATTTGGGGTGGACTCTCTCTTTAAGCATATAACAAGCTCACATATGAAATGGGGACAGAAAATAAAAACAACAGGGAAGAGGTGTCTTTTGAAAATCACAACAGGATTATTTGTCCAGGCAGTGTTGATGAGAGTAACATCGTTACTAATCAAAAAGTAACCAAGGTCTGGGGAGACTTACTTGCGTTTTATGTTAGTCCTCACTGGTGAAGTACTCTGTAGAGTCAGTCTTTTCCTACATATATCTTTTGACCTGTAATTTGTGTAATGCACATAACATGTGGTGAAAGTATTAGATTTAGAGATTTTATCCTTGGAAAAGAGGCAAAGTTAAAGTTGACAATTTCACACTGGATGGAGCTAGGTCTCTCATGGTGATCTGCATGGCAATATGATACAATGTGATTTCATTCAGTGGTTTCTGGTTGATATATAATTTTGATGTGGCTTCCGTATGATGAAATGAACTCATTAATAAAGCAGTCATTAAGAAATAATTAGATTTGAGAGGGAGATGCTCCGAGCCTAGATTGAGCAAACATTGAGTCAGTACGTGAGATCAGCTTGATAGAGCCAAACCCACGTTCCTTTAAGTCCTGTCCTGTAATCAAATCACCACATCTTGGCGTAGCAATAGACCCTCCTTTCACCATGTCCATTCCAACCTTCCCTGATCATTGCTTGATATTTGCCTTTATCATCTCACGCTCCTTGTACGATCTATTCGTGCACTAGAAAGAAGAAGGGGGAGAGAAAAAGAGGGGGAAAAATAAATCACAGCTTAGGCAAGGGATTATATCGCAGAAACAACTGGCATCAGAGACAGTTAAGAATCTCTGCGTGACATGTGAGATGTCTTAGCGCAAACGGGCGAGGACGGTCGCTTCCTGAATGTGGGAGGTTTTTATACATGGAATAAGGGAATGCCAATTAGGGGGGAGATGTGCGCGTATGATATGCCGAAGGAGGGGACACTGATGGATGCGTACATGCGACGTAGGCACCAGCGATTCAGGGCCAGATTGCGCCTTCCCAAGGAAAACCGACTTCCCACCATCAGAGGTAGGTGCTTATTTCGGTTTCGGGAAGATCGTAGGTCCAGGTACTATCCGCAAGGTCACTGCCTTATCATATCCACAGACATGTGACAAGAATCTTTCATCAACCTGTATAACGGGGGTTATGGAGATATTCTCAGACTGGACTGGCCTCTGCATTGAATTTGCGTCGAGCATGTGTGGTAGTCATGATTATTTTTGATGGGGTCATGGTTGGTTGATAGGCATGTGAGATACATGTGTGCGATACATAAACTGCTTGAAGTAACATGATGTCAGTGATGATAGTTGACCTATATTTGTTTATTATTTCTACCGGTAGACAACAAGGTTGCCGCTCTATCAATTTCCTCTCTATCAAGTATTGATGGAGGCACAAATGTTCCGACGTGTATCGATATCCTCGCTTCCATGTAGATGCTTTGCGCAGCTCATCAGTGAATCAATGGCACGTTGATGAGAGGCCCATGTGGACATGAGCCATCAGTGACTGTGTTGCCATGGCGACATCAGAGTAGTGATGAAGAGTGATGCTGTGTGAAGTCATGGCATTGATGACACTTTGCCATGAACTTGTCACTCATTTAAAAAAAAAACCAACAACACACTGATGGGCTTCTTAGATTCAAAACATAAAATTTTATCCTGTGTGCACTACTCTTTCTGCTTTAAAGTACATGTAATATAAAGCATACTTCCCTCTCTGATAATCATTGATGTATGATTAATGTACATTTGTAGTCGTACAAAAGGCCATACCCTTATATGGAAAAAAGTTTCAAGTATTGAATGATTTGAATTACATAACTTACTTTCAGTCTTTTGCAGTCAACTTACAAGTGATTCCACAGTTCTTATTGATGGAGAACTTTAAACACAGTATTAGTCATTTGCACCTTGTCAAATTAGTTTGTGATCTAATTAATGTTTGAAGTTGATTTATGTTCAATATGTGTAAGCAAATGTAAAGATGTAATGATAAAATGTAAGAATTAATCTGTGAACATGTGTTGACAAGAGCATTTATACTGTCAGATGATCAATAAGCTGGCATTATGGTTACGCAATGCCCTTTTAAAGCATTCAAAGCTAGTTGATAGGGTTTATTCTATCGTTATGGCTCTGCTTTGCTTTGTACATATAGCATTAGCAGAGTAAGTGAGTGAACTGTAAAAGTGGCAATTTTCGCACATTTCACTAACTAGTGTGAAAATAAAAGCACACAAATATTTTTGCATGCCATATGTTTCTTTGGTCGTTGTCTTGATTCCACGGAATTAAAAACAAGCGAAACTCATCTTTACCAGCTGAGCGGGGAAAATGACCACTTTTACAGTATGCAGAAAAAAACAGTGTCTGACCCCGCCCCCACAGCTGCTTCGTAACTTGTCATAGGATGAGCTGTGAGATGCTCCAAATGATATCGTTTCGACTATTCCACACCGCATCTCAAATTGCCTCTTCAGTGCCATCCACTGCCCATGGCATCTTTGTATATTTACACATGTCATGGTCTTCACACATTGTGTCTCCATGTTCTAATTGTGTCTCTTCTGGAGTTTGGTTCGTTGCCGCGAGACTAAAAGTCATCAGATGGGGTTGCTTCCCTTGAGGTGCTTTCAAGCAAACATGAAATGTTACATCCGTGGAGAGAGAGAGAGGGAGAAAGACTACCTTTACAAGGGTTACAGTGTAGAGGAACAGATGCCGAAATAGGAATGCTCAGGCAGTAGCACTAGAATGTGATCTCTGAATGATGTGAGGATTTTTTTTTCTTCTTTACTTTCCAGTATTAAGTTTACATTAGCTTGATATGCCCCTTTAAAGAACACTTGTGTTGCTGATTTCATTTGTGACATACACTGAAGTTGGAATAATATTTGAATGGAATACATTCCTGTGGCGACCATAGAAAAATCACTGAAATTTCTGAATGCAGCGTGATACATAGAACAATTTGTACAGATATATCGTTTTTTTAATATAATTGTTAGGGAAACCTGAACCAACTGAACTCTTTATCCATCTTTCATATCACCTGTCCCTTAGCTCAGACAAACCAATGGAACCCATTGAACTGTTTGTTCCGTGTTTAGTATTGTAACACTGGTGCACATATTCACTGACTTTGAAATACCCGAACTTAATCCTGATTGATGGCTGTCGGGAATTGTATCATCACTATCCACAAAATATCAGCTGCTCTATTTCAAAGCCAGCATTTTTCCCCCATCCTATGTGATTACTGGAGTAAATCCACCATGAAATTTAAACATATTCAAAAGTTCAGTATGGTTGATGTCCTCGGATATGACCTGATTTATTATTTTTTTCTGTTGCAAAGCTGTGACTATGGTGCTTCACAGTGAATTTAGGCAGTTAAATTCTTTTATTGGTCATTTTTCTCCACAGTGGAGTAAAGATGACATGTTTTCCTTTAGATCAAAAGCTGATGAGTCACCAAGGTATTTGCAGTCTGCCAGGGATATTTTTAATCTCATTTATATGCTCTTGATTTGAATGTAAAATACTGTGAATAACTGGTTTTCAGTATAAAAATGTTACACAGGACAGAGTGGATCAGTGAGAATTTGATGCACTAGTTTAACTTTGGAACTGTGTAAACCCACTCGTTATACTTATGGGTTTTAGACTGTTTCCAAAGTTAAATGAGAGCATCCAATTCTCTTATCATACTAACCAAGTTCTAAATAAGATTGTTACAGTAGGAATGAATATTGGTGGCACTCGGATTTAGGCATGTATGACCTGATGATGCAAGACATTTTACTTCCATAGTTCGTACTTTCATGAAAACAGCCACAGTCATACTGGCTTCAAGTTATTTTTATCAACAGCCAGAATGTGTCATTATTTCTAACAAAGAACTTGTGGGGTCCACCCTCTTTTTTTCCCCTTTTAAATAAGACTGTGGTCAGTGATAGCCGTATTTGTTTCCCACAGAAGGGCCTATTTGTGGCCTTTTATCCCATGTTCGTGAGTGGTTGGTTAGTTGTTCTTTTAACAAACAATAATAAAACTCTGTAGCTTCATCAATATGATTAAATATGTAGTTTTCTTGTACTTGAGATTTGCAGGAGTCTTGTGTACACGTAAGTGCAAGTTTATAATTTTTATTAGCCATTAGGTCATTTTGCCGTGTTAGCACACACTGTACGTTTGCTGAGCTACTTGTAGAGTGATGGTAAATTTGTTTTGTGTAGCACTGCAATCTTTGTAATCTTGACCTTGCCATGCAGTGCTTTGTTTGAGGAAATACAAGCACTTACGATACTATGTACAAACAGAGAAAATTCAACAATCCAACCGTAAACTCAATTTTGGTAGAGGATGACAATATGGAGTTGAAATTGTTTATGCGTGAGTAGTTGTTAAAAATAATGGTAAATTTTATTCACTTCTTGTTTTTGCAATGTGCATTGGAACTGTTCATTATCACAGGGGAGAAATACAATTTCATTTCATTTCATATCATTTCCAACAGTACCAACATATTAGAAGGGCATTATAAGATTTCCCATGAGATGAAAGGTGTTCTGGTTATATTTATCCAATATATAAAGATAATGGCAGGATTCACACATACCAGGGAGGTGAGAAGTTTCCTCTCACCTCCCTGCACATACACAAATTAACGGGATACAAATTCAAGATATGCATCATGATCACAATCTCGAGATCTCTGCACGTGTGGACACAAAAAATCCACAAATTTTTGCGATCAGTAGCACCATGCTAATCCCAAGAAATCTTGTTCTTTTTTCTCAGTTAGCGTGCTAATTTGCCCCGCAGTGACTGTTGGAACACAGGAGCATAAAATCTTGAGATTTTATATCCCATTGATCATTCAAAGCACTTATCACAGCAGCATTTGCACCATACCACTGCGAGGTACAAGAACAATAGATTTATTGATGTATCAGCAATTAGGCTATTTCTATCCCTGTGAACGCTGGCAAAAAAAAAGAAAAAAAAAATAGATTAGGATCATCATCCCACTATTTCTGACTGTGCGAACGCTTGCAAAAAATCTTGAGATTAGGAGCACGATTGTCATCCCACTATTTTGTTTGTGTAAATGCAGCTACTGATATCAATTTTGTCCCTTGTCATGCAAAAGGGAGGAAAAAAAAGCATTGTCACACTAACCTAATAAGAGACATTAATGCTGCAGAAATATACATCAAGTAATGTAGAGCTGTGAGAATTCATGTTTTAAATGCTTGGGATTCATTCCATGCTGTGAGTATCATGAGATGACCCAGTATTGTAGCTTGTCTACAGAGTCACCAATCTTGGCATTCTTTTCATCGCCCGCATTCTTTGCCTTACAGAACAGCCATTTTCACTGAGACTCCATCCATCAGTGAGCTAGTGCAGATTGGATGAAATGAAAACATATCCCCACCCCTCCATCTGGGTTTGTCCTGACAGTTTGAACCTTTCAGTGACTTAGCCCAAATACCCCTGTAGTCTTGGAAACCTAGCCTGTGTAACAATCTACAATCATACAATGTTTCAAGTTTCAAGTTTCAAGTTTTATTAAACCAATTCATTAAACATTTGACATTTTACAAAAGGATACAGCGTTAAGAATAATGAATGGTTTGGGACCCCAAAAGAAGCAGAGCTTGTAAAAAAGGGGTCCCGGATAAACATATAAAACAAAACATACTAAAGTTTAAGCATGTTAACAAGAAGTATAATAGTAACATATTTACATAGGACAGATGCAACACAAGCACACATACACACGCACACACACACACACACACATTCAATCACACAAACACGTGTCACAAAAACGCTCATGCACATACATGTAGGTCACATGAAATTGCAGAAAGATACTTTCTATTTTACTATACTGCAATGTGTCATTGCCAAATGTACAGGCTTTTGGTTCTGTTTTGTGAATACTGTTGTAGAACCAGAAACATTTGCGTCCTGAAACTTTTGTGAATTGGAGCCGGCAGCCCTTTTCGCGTCATGAAGCTTTTGCAAATTGCCATTGGCATTCAATGTATTGTGTCGATATTAAAGAACTTCTGCGTGCATTTTACTTTTGTGAATCTGGGCTCCTCTTGAAATTTGTAACAGTTTCATGCTTGTGAAATTTCTGGTTTTACAGTAGCTCATTCTCGGAGATCAAATGGTCAAGTTGTAGAAAAACTGACATTTTTTTGTGATCATTTGTGAAAATGTATTTAGGCCCTACATTGTATGCTTAAAAAAAATTGTGGAAATCAAATGTATAAAACATGAGATCTGAAATAACATGATAAGGGGAACAAAATGGGAAAAGGAAATCTTGTAATAGTAGGGCAGAATGAGAATGAGTTCAAAATCTATTAACAAAACTATTAACAAAAATAGCAAGGAGTCTGGATACAGAGACTAGGCCTTTCAGTGACTGTGGTTCCTATGGTATAGTGCCATGACCTGAGATTAA
Source organism: Diadema setosum (assembly GCA_033980235.1). Lineage (NCBI taxonomy): Eukaryota > Metazoa > Echinodermata > Echinoidea > Diadematoida > Diadematidae > Diadema > Diadema setosum. The sequence continues at coordinate 49,553,442 of CM067060.1, forward strand.
GGTCAAAGTCTGTGATGGACCTAAGCCCCTGTGTCCTTTCATCTGGGTAGCAAGGGTCAAGAGGTTCCCTTCAGGTTGTGTGGAAAGCCTTACATTTGTCTGCATGACAAATGTGGAGGAAATGGAGAAGAGTACTTACTGCTTTCTCACTGATTGAAATTATGGCACTTACTGACTTCTGCCACATTTTGGATGGCAGGCAGAGCTCTCTACCTCTGTCAAAACAGATGGAATAGTGTCTCCCTGTGTTTAGATATTTATACAGGATATATGAGGAGGGTGAAGAAGGATGTTAGTTTTTGGTTTAATTTGACTGAAATGGAGAAGGAAGGCTCCAGTGAGGAGCATGGTTTTAAGTATTGGGAGGGGTAGGTGTTGGTTGTGTCACTTGTTCAGCTTGTGATGTAGCAATGACAACAATAGAGAGATATGATAGTGAATGGTACAATATCTCAAGGCTATACAGGCTTCATAGCAGACTTTTTGTTCAACATATGTGTATGTTTACCAGTACTTGTGGCTTTGAGGAGGGTGATTTGGCGATTATGAACGATTTTTCAGGGTGTACCGGTACAGACTGTGGAGAGTGATGATAAAATCTTTTCTCCCTAGACAGATGACAAATACGATTTAATCATCAGATATCGCAGCTCCCCTTGCCTGGTCATTATCATCGCAAGATCTGATATTTAGCCAACCAGTCTTCTTTCTAGTGCATCATCTTGTTCCTATTTGATTACTAGGGAATGCAAAAAGGGCAGGCAAAATCCAATCGGGCTGAATTAATGGAAAATGAAGCTCACTGAAACAGGAGAGAGAGATTTCAAGTAGTTTTTATCAGCTGAACTATGACAAGGATTTCTGTTGAACAGCCTTCACAGCTTATATCCATGAAAATTGTAATATTCATTATCTGTGAGCAGGAAGGGTATTTGGGTGGTACAGTGTATTCAAGTTCAGAGCAGGGTTGAATGAAAGGTCATTGAAAGTTGAAACCCACTAAACTCAAATCCTAACTAGTGCAGAAAGACTGATTTAAAGAGTCCTGAAAGAGTGAGTCAATCCAACACAAAGTCATTACTGGTATCAAATGAAAGGCCTCACTTCGGTCAGGTGGTTGTTGACCATCACCATGTTAATATTTTGTATAGATCTGCATCATTGTACCATTATCTGAAGTATTTCCAGGTCTTTGTTGTATGTACTGTGTAAGGGAACTTATCCACATTAAAAAAAAAAACACACAACAAAACAAAAACAAAAACCAACAAAATAGAAACAAAACAAAATAAATCAGAACAAAACAAAGTTATAAAAGAAATACCCGAATACACTTCACTCAGTAAACCTGATCCTGAGCAAAAATATCTTAGAAGTTACCAAAGGTCAATCCATTTCAGTGTGTTTCAGTGATAAAATATTATGTTTGCTACATACTGTACTGTAGTCTGTTTTGTAGTGAATAATCTAAATATTTCACAGGAACAATATATATATATTTTTTTTTCTTTTTTTTTCAAGTGATGAACTTTGTTGGATTGAATGCCTCTGGACAAGCTGAAATTGTATGACCCATGTTTTTGTGACTCATTTGGTCATTCTACTGATATATGGCACAGACAACTGATGTAGAGCATTCAATGTTTTCCTGTATTGGGTAAGAACAACATGATGACACGAAACTGACAATCAGGATGAAGTAACACATTCTTGCACACATACAACTTACTTGTAAATATGTTTTTGAGCAAAGTATCACAGTAAGAAATGGTGATTGGACTCGGTGGGAGTAAGTCTGGGGTGAAAATTTGCACTCATTACCTGTGCATGGCAAAACTTGACCTGCTCACAGCATTGGATCACATGGTATGAATGTGCCAAAATGTCACTTGTTTCCTTCCCTGTGGTGTGACAAGCTCCCACCACGCTAATCTCGTTACCCTCTCTCCCCTTCTCGCTCTCTCTGAGTAACATCAAACCTTGGCACTTGTTCCCCTCTGCAGCCAGCGCATGCCTCTCTCATTAGATATTTTTAAAAAAGATTCTGCAACTGCTGGCATTTTTCATAGTTCTGAGTGATCAAAGGGAGCGGATATTTGCAGGCAAAGCTGGATTCTGTACAGAACAATTTTTTTTTTTTTTTTTGTGGAGCAGTGGTGTGAAATGGAAGTGATTATTTGTAGGCTGCCCGTGGATTGGAGCTGTTCACTTTCACAGATATTCATCTCTGTGGTCCAATCAGTGTGGTGAAGGATTTTCAGTGAAAGATGCAAAAGTGGATAGAATTGGAGATGTGCGTTTGACAGACTGTTCAGCAAATGACTTCAAGTTGAACCTGATTCCTGTTTAGTTTGGGAGAGATATTGCAAGAAGAGAAGTCAAGCAAAGCTGTTGTCTTCTCTGGTCTAGTTTGTGAGAGAATTCAGTGGCCTAGTTCGTCACTTCCAGTGTTTTCCTGAAATACTGTCAGTAGCGTATAAGGAGTCGCATAGAAGTCCCGTCAGGTGGTTGGAAAGTGTGAAGATTGGTGAGGAATCCCGTTTCCATCTTGATTCATCCAATCAGTGGAATCCTTTAGAGGCTGGCCCAGTGACGACATGGATGCAATCAATTCCAGCTGACCAGCTCCAAGGTTACCCCAAGTCTTAGTCATCCTTACAGCAAAGCAGCGTCAGCCTGTTCCCCAGGAAGACCCCATATTCCACTCTTACCTCCTGCACTGTCTGCTGGTTAATTAAGCTGCTGCACAGAGTCCTGGAACTTTCTCTCATCCAGACGATTTCTCAAGGATCGCTGGAAGGAGTGACAACATGTCTAAGACCAGTTGCTTTCCAAAGTCGCGCAAGGCAGGTTCGTATACTGTACAACTCCATAGATCATAGCGAACGGAAGGTTGAGATTACTGAGGTAGTCATACAGGTGTAGTCTATTAATATGGAGCAGTCAGAACGCTCCACTGCCCAGTTGTACTTGACTTGGTGCCAGGTCTATGTTCATAGCCACAGAAAATCAGGCACGAGAGTTACATGTAGTAGATTACATATCGTGTAGTTTATGTATTGGGTTTGGCATGTTCTTTGAATGTTGCAACAGTGTGTGTACATACGAAATGTACATGTAGGCACTAAAGAAATGCTGAAAAGAGTAATATTCAATGCGTGCAGACTTTTGTCAGCAATCTGTGTGAGTCTAAGGCAGTGATTGGTATTTGGCAGTTGTCTTGAGCTCTTTAGGATAACATATAAAGTCAAGTCAGTTTAGCTAACTACAGTTCTGCATAGAGCAATCTATTCAAAACTGTGTTGGGCAGTTTGCATGTGTTAGATGATGTTACTCATGAATGATCTGACCAGTTCATGGAGAACAAATCTCAATGCAGTGTAAGATTTTTTTTTCTTCCTGCTTGGGATGCAGTTGGCTGCTATATGAAATAACTAGAAAGTTTATCAGAATTTATTCCATTCTGCTGCATGAATAGCCACACTTGAGTTTTTGTTTGTTTGTTTGCTTGTTTTTCATTAGCACTGGCTGAATCTATACCAGCATGAAATTATGCCAGAACACACAATATTTTTTTAATCTGGAACTTTTACTTGCTTGACTTTTAACAGAGCAAGAACAGATTTGAGATAATTGTGACATGAAGGTTTAATTCTAGTTTTATTCACACTTCAACAGCAAAAATATTACTGGAATAGTATAGTCTTTGCAAAGAAAGTGCTATGATTCAAAATATCTCATGTTTTATGTTCTTGAAAAGCTGCAATTAGCATGGTTGATTGTAGCATTCCTACCTTGTTGGTAATTATATTTTGTTGTTGTGTTAGTTTCTGTTAGACAAAACAGTCGCTAAAAGTTTGACTTGACTACGAAGCAGAACTATTGATAACATATAAAAGAAGAATATATGAATAGGACACTGACTGAAGGCATGATTTCTTGTCTTGAGCTGACACACACACACGCACACACACACACACACACACACACACACACAAACAAATCTTAAATGTATTGTCTCGCCACTGTGTGACTTATACAACTTAAGTTTGTTATATTTTTATTTTTTAACAAACTAAGATTGTATGAGTTGCGCAAATATACACGTTAGTGGCTGTCAGACACAGTGGCGAGACAATACAAAAAAAAAAACAACAAACAACAAAAACAAAACCTTCTGTTGTGAACAACCTTGTAGGTCAGTTATAGTTGCTTCAGGATATGACTTCGATTTTGAAATGCATTATATGAATTGCTTACTTGCAAAATTATATGTTCTCTTAAGGTCATCAATGTTGTCCGAAATCAGGCTGGTGTTATGAGTATGAGGATTTATTTATAGTTGTCTGGATTTGCAGCAGGTGCAAGCCATGTACAGTGTAGGTAGGCAGGTCTATTTCTAGAACAGTATGTGAGGTGAAGGGATGATGTAATCAAGGCTAGTGGTGCGGAGAGATAATCAGACTGTTGCTTTAGCCATGAGGATGTGTTCATTGCATGGATGCCTTTTTTTTTCCTCTGGAGAAGTTATAAAAGCTTTTCAGGCTTTCTGCTATACTGGAAGCAGTCTTACAACTCAACACTTTAGTTCACTGATGGTTAATCATAAGCAATTGCTACTTTAACTGTGTACATTTGTTTGTCTGCTTTTCTAAATTCAACGTTAACAGCCTTGCTATCTAGAATATTTGTCACCTACAGTGTCTTTATCCTTATCTTGTTCCCCCCCCCCCCCCCAATGTTGGCTGTATCCAAGCAACCGATATATTGACATTGTAGTTGTATGGTTTTCGAGGGTTGTTTTTCATTGTCTGGGTATCACTTCTATCTCCATACGATATGCATTTCTTTCTTCTTCTTTTTTTCTTTCTTTTTTGGAAAAAGGAAAAAGAATATCAGTTCTGTCAAAGTCTTTTGTTTACTTCATTTTGTTGTGCTTAAAGACATAGGGACCTGGGGCCTAAAGACAAGTATACTTTCCTTATTTCTATACATTATGCAGAACCTTCCATTATGATAGGTTACCATTTAAACAAAGGCCAAATAAACAAGCAAAGCTAAGCTATAATTATTGCATGTTTGCAAAGTAAATTATGATGTTTAAAGGGGATGGCTAGTAACTGATCAGTGGGAATGCTGGGGGATGATTGTTCCAATCCTTGTGGGATTCATTTAAGAGTACGTATATCTATTGTTGTGTGAAAATTATTTGCTTCAGAATGGTCTCATATTCAAGTAATGTGCAGTTTAATGTTTCCAGGTTAGCATGCCTGTACAGTGACGGGGTATTAAACTGCACATTATCACAGTACTTGAATATGAGACTGTTCTGAAGCAAATAATTTTCACACAACAATAGATATATAATGTAATCTTAAATGAATCCCACAAGAATTGGAACAATCATCCCCCAGCATTCCCACTGATTCCCACTGATCAGTTACTAGCCATCCCCTTTAAGTTTAATTGTGAAGTGGAATAGAGAGTAAGCCTCAGTATCTCTTGATTTGTATTTGTTCAGGTTATGTGATTTGGGCCAAGGTATGTGTGTATATTTAAATCACTCTGATTTATCAATATAAATTGTTCTAAGACAAGTTACAGAGACCACATAGGTTTAATTCATAATGTTCTTCACTGTTTGCTGCGCAGTGTTATAATTCTTACAGAATGTTTGCACTGAATGAAGGGATTTTGAAGCCCTGTAACACACAGCGACTCGTCAATGGGGTTGGTGTGAAGCACCATTGCTCATGCTGTATTTTTATCAGAAGACAGGAAGTCAATATTTACACTTAAGAGCCAACCTTTCTGATGCTGCTATTGTGAATTTGCCTGCCTTTGCTGTAACCCTGTTTTACTTGTGACCTGATTTGCTTGGCTATCAGTGTTACAGTAACATTTTTGTTGTTGTTGCTTTAAATGGGATATTCCACAAAGAAAAAAAAATGATTTGCTTAAATCACATAATAAATATAAAAGTACTCAGACTATATCTGAGAAAAAAGTTTATCCTAGATAAAAGTTCCTCTAAATTGAAGGAATGCATTTTAACCATGAGATCAGCAAAATGTCTTCAACTGACTTGGATCTGTGGGTTTATAAAATTTTCATCTTTAAATGAATTCAAGTAGGAAAAGGTTTTTTTCATACATGATGTTTTCAGAAAGGGCCATTGATGCAGCAATCATGACTGCTCCAAAGGGGAATTGTACTTGTAACTAGCTGCTAGATGATTAACAAAAATAATAATCATAATATTTGTACCGGTACACAATGGAGAGATATGAGGTAGTGACATCATCACTCCATTTAATTTGCATAATACTATGTGATCAATATCAAAGTTTGGGAAATCATGAGGTTTAAAATTCCATTAATTATTTTTGTCTAATAGTTATAAGGGTTAAAACCCTATTTAGCAACCAGCATGAACATCTAAAGTTACATTCACACGCAGTTGCCAAACTTGAAGTGTAGGTCAAAAACTTAACTGTCAATGATTGCTAACTCTTGAGTGTATCCACACAGTGCTAAACTACAAGCTAATCATCGAAAGTTAATTTTTGACCTAAACTTAAAGTTTAGGTACAGCATGTGAACCTAACTTAACAGTTTCCCCGGTAATGTCATCAAAAACCTTCACAATTTCTGTCACACCTAATCATAAGATGGTATCAGGAGATTACTGGTACATGCCCACATTGATGCAAAATCTCCAGTTATTACCCTCAGCTGTAAAAGAGAGGAATGAAAGAGTTCCTTGGTCTTTCAGTGCTTGTGATATCTAGCCATTGCAAACAGATTAATGGTGGAATTTATTGAGAGATATAGGATCATTATTTGTGCGCTACCTTCCTTTCTGTTATCATTTTGTAAGTTGCAGTGAGTGTTAATCTGTGCAGGTTTTCTTCTCATGGTCATTCACTGACCAAGTGTTAGATTCAAGGTGAGAGGAAGTTACTATTTATGATTTTCCAGGTACCGACTCCTGTACTGAAAGAGAGGGGTAAAAGGTTTGTTATCCGTGCCTTGTCCAGGGGTGGAAATGGTGGACCTAGGGGGCTCTAAGGACTGCTAGGTGGTAGTCATAACTCTGACATATCCCAACAAGTGAGATATCTCCCTGTGGTTACCTCGACTGGCCTCAGTCACATATGTAGGTCAGGACATGAGTATGCGGTCCATTTTTCAACAGCCTCTAGACCTCATTCAATGGCATACCAGAACAGCCAGTCCTCATAAGGTCAAGCTGATTTGTGACAAACCAGTTTTTAAAGGCTTCAAGGTTTTCTCAGTGCTATTCAGGGCGACATAAACCACACAAGTTTAACATTCACTGAACTGACATTTTTATGACAGGTTTTGATTATAAAAATTGGGCATGAGGGATTGGGTCCTACTGCTCTGCTTGGGACTATTATATTTATATGCATAAACCTCCACAGGCAGCTTGGCAGTGGACTACCAAAACTCCCTCCATGGAGATACAATGGACTGTTGTAGTTCCATGTTCATTCTTGTAGCAAGGGACATGCAGTGAATACTCAAATTTCTGCTCTCTTGGGACACATTGAAGCAATTCTGTTGTAATTTTTGTTTTTATACCCCCGCCAAACGAAGTTTGAAGGGGGTATATAGGAATCAGCGGACGGTCGGGCGGTCGGGCGGTCGGGCGGTCGGGCGGTCGGTCCGTTGCAAATCTTGCGTCGCGAACTACTTCCTCAGTTTTCAACCGATTCCCATAAAACTTGGCACAGATGTGTGCCTTGGGTTTTAGATGTGCAAGACGTATTTTTTGACAGTACCCAAAAGTACGTTGCCATGGTAACGGCATATTATGGGCAAAAATGGGTACAAATCTTGTGTCGCGAACTCCTCCCACAGTTTTTGATCAATTTTTATGAAATTAGGTACAGATGTTCATCTGAATATGTTAATGTGCAAGACACATATTTCCGCAGTGGCAAAAAGTGCGTTGCCATGGTAACAGCATGTTATTTGTAAAATATAGGGCAAAATGCTTCATGGCAAAACTGCTTCATCAGTGCTCTTCCAATTCTCATGGAATTCATATTGAATGTTTGTCTTAGGATATAGGTCAGCATGACACATTTCTTGACAGTGACAAAAAGTATGTTGCCATGGTAACAGCTCACATATTATGAGCCAAAATGATGGAAAATTTTGTGTTGCAAACTACTTCCTCAGTTTTTGCCCAATTTCCATGAAACTTGGTACAGATGTGTGCCTTTGGTTGTAGATGTGCAAGACGCATTTTTCGACAGTACCTGAAAGTACATTGCCATGGTAACGGCATATTAATGGCAGAAGATCAAGGAAAGATCTTGCGGATTTAACTACTTCCTCAGTTTTTTGACCAAAGCTTATGAAATGTTGTTTTGACCAAAGCTTATGAAATGTTGTTTGGCGGGGGTATAACCGGTCGCTGTAGCGACATTTCTAGTTATTGTATACTCTGCATTGTTTTGAATTCACAACAGAAATGTGTTTCTGCACCCTATCATCTCTTTACTCCCTTTAAATTGGAAGAATAGCTTCTTATTGTTTGTGTCCTTTTGAACATAGTGTTGGATACTCCACCTATACACATGTATGAAAACTTGATATTCATTGAGTGGTAATTGCTATGCAGAGAGGGAGGGTTGTCAGGGATATATGAGCTGAGTGTGTATGATCGTCATGAAATGATGTGCTATAGATACAGTGTATGCGTTCCAAGTGAATTCCAAATGTTATGTACATGTGTATCGTACCCTGCTGGGAATAAATGTATTACTGAAAGACAGCCATGTTTACCAACTCTTTGTATGGCTGTCAACTGTGCATGTAGGCTTAGTCTAGCATGACTCAGAGAATGTGCAAGGGAAACTTTTCCCCAAAGTGAAAATGTTCTTTAGCTCTTGTGCTCTTTTTAGCTGACATGTGTTTTCTTCTTTCATTGTTTATTGAACAAAATCGAACCAACATTTACAAGAAAGAAACATTTGTCAAGTGTTTGAGTGAATGGTGTAGATTTTGCTTTAGCCAAAGACTGAAGCAGAATACACATTCCAATGTATCTGTGAGGTGCTTACATTAGGCCCGTTCACAAACAACGAAAATCGAAATTTCAATCGCGATCCAAATTTCGATTTTTTTTTCGACCGTTTATACACAGGGAAAAATCGCACTTCGCAGCAAGGAAAGAACGATCAGTGGCCAAACTGCGCATGCGCGAATCTTGCATGACCGAAGACTGACCCCGCAGTCCCAATAGAGTTTCGCACGCGCTACGAACGATAGGACAAAAAATACCGATTTCCGAATCTCGATCGCGCTCACACACACGACGCTTGGCAAAATAATCGCGATTGTTCTGAAAAATCGCACTAATAGTGCGAGTTGGATCGCGATAAGGATCGCGGTAATTAGTGAGATTTTTCTGTCCACACTGGAAAAAATTTCGAAATTTTGATCGCGATAAGAAAATCGATTTTTAAATCGCACTTTTTCCCTTGTGTGTGAACGGGCCTACTGAGCCATTCATTGTTGTCTGAGACATATCACCAGTCTTATATTGCATCTAATGTTGAAGAGTCTATTCTATCCAGCAGCATTGTTCAGCGTATCAACATTTGAGCTGTAAAGACTGAGCGTAACACCAGACATGTCTTTTACTGTTTGTATTCATTTAAAAAGGGAACTGGCAAACATGATATAAGTTCCTGATGCCAAACAATCCAGGAATGGGAGAGTGCTGACTCACCATATATCAATATCTTTGCCTTTTTACAAACAAGTAATATCTATTTTCTTCAGGGAAAATTCAGATTCAAATTTGGTCAGTTTGTCAACTAAATGATTAGGTTTTGTTCTTTTATCTTTCTTATGCAGATGATGACAACAGAAAGAGTAAGAATAAAACAACTCAGGAGGTTGCACTACACAATGAGAACTCCACAATACCAGGTAAGCACTGTTCATTTGTGGGAAGTTTATTCTTTTCAAGGTTTGAAAATTGTAGAATCAGTGGTTTCAGAAAAAATTCATGCTGAAGTCATATTCCTAACATTTAGAGTCTCTATGCAAATCACTGATCCCTTATTTTTGTTTTGGCAACATACATCTTAGCAGCAATATTGATGTATGGTTTTGTTTGTGTCACTTCTGTAATTCATATGATTTCTGGCATTCAAATAATGATGATTACATATCTTGATATCTTTGAAAACATTAAAAGCTTTCTCTAAGGTCATCTTGTATCTTGAGGCCTACTAACTTCAAATTGAGATTTATTATGTTATTGTTCTGATGGGTAAACTACTTCATGAGCTAATTGCTGTTATATGTGTGTCATCTCCAATGCAGAGGAAGTTCGAGCCTACTCTATCGTGGAGCTGGAAAAGTTGCCTGGTGTTGGCTTTGGATTGACAATATCAGGTAATGACTGACAAGTGGAAATATTACCAACCCCATAGGGGGGCTTCCCTTGCCCCCTTCCCCCTCCCATTTCTTCCTTCTTTACCCCTCATTTTTGCATCCAGGTCCCTCAAGCTCAGGATGACTGCCCTGACTTATGGTGAGCATGTGGCCAGTGCGCCAAAGTACAGGAAAGTTTGAATTATCAACCTTCTCCTGAGTTTCCTAGTCTTACTTTGTGATGGTTTTCTGTCACCTCTGACATCTGGTCTACCTAGGCTGATCAGCCGACCACCTGAAGGCTCAGATTGAGGGCACCTTCTTTCTGAGTGCATTCACTGTAGAGAGTTTCTAATCCTGAAAATAAATTAGTCATAAAGTTTCATGGTGAAAGAGGGGCCTATATTTCTATCACAGTGTGGGCAAAGTGTTACATGCACTGTCACAAAAACATTTATAAAATGCATGTTTTTCTGTGCCCTTTTGGGGAAGTAGGGTTCATCAAACTTTTCATTGTGACATCTGTATTATGCTCCTGTTAATTATATTGGACTGCTTTATCTTTTTCTCTTTTTTTTTCCGTATAGATGACGGAAAGTGATAGATTTTTGGCATGAAGTTTGACATTGCATAAATCGGGGTTAGGTCACGGAGGAAGCATCAAATTCAGATCCTCAATGTCACAAAGAAGAACACTTTGTCATGATTATAATTATCTGCAAGCCAAAGTTTATCCAGTTTTGTAAAATTCTCTCTCTAAAAGTGCCGGGAGTATGACAAACCATGCCCTCCTTTAACTTGACACTTTCTCAGTCAGGAGAGAACACATGTACTTCCTCCTCCAGGGTAAAGTACCCGCCTCTAACCACAGGTTGCTAGGTTACCACTGGTTGCTAAGTTACTCACCACCACCCCATCCACTAGTCCCTAGTCTGATCATCACCACCTGTGTAGGGTGAGGCAGCATCTGCCAGCAGCGGAATACAGTGAAAGGAGATATCTTTGTACCTAGACCAACTCCAAAACATGTGACACAGGTCGTCATACAGGCTTTGTGTCAGAGATGTTTAATTGAAGGAAAATTCCATATCGTGCTCAAATTAGTCTCAATAAATTGAGCAAAATGAAACAAACAGAAAGGCAGAATTGGAACTAAAAAAAAAAAGAGGATTTATTGAATTTTGAAGTTCATGTGTATTGACATTGCAGTGATATAAGTGGCAATTATGTATGCAAATTAGATAAGGTGATGATGTCATGGCCTCACAAGTCAATATGGACCTACACACAGATCTTCACTTGCTTAATTTTCTTTTGTGATGTGAAATCTGGAAAAACAAACTTGTATCCTTCACATCATTCTTTTTTTCTTTGTTGCACCAACATAGAAATGATTGCTTTTTACAAGAAAGGGTTGTTGCTGCTGAATTCTTGACCAAAACCTGGTAGTAATGATCTTTTGTGCTCAAATTTGTGGGAGAATTATGGGTCAATCAATGACATATAATATGTCTGGTAAATTGCATATTGTTGTTATAACTGATATTACTATTTTGTGAAAATATGTGGAAGTTTATAATTCTATACCGCTTTCAATTTAAGTCTGATTTGTTAAAGCTTTAAGTATTGCAACCATCTGATTTTCTCTAGTCAAGTCAGCTTTAACATGAGGGGGAATTTTGCTGTGATAAAATGAATTGCAAATGAATAGTTCCTCACATCATAGAAAAATTAGGGACTAAAGGTAGCAAATCATGTTTAATAGATTGCGCAGAACATTAGTTTTAGTCTCAGCACACTCTTATGTGAAACCACTCTCCAGTGTGGCAAGATGAATGAAAGTGGACTTTGAATTTCAGTTTATTACTGTCAGACTGAAACATGTTTTCCCTAACTTTAAGTGCTAAGTACTGTATTGAGATTTTGACAGAGTCCTGATAGATTGAACACCCACACTTATGTTACAAGGAGAGAAATTAATCATTGTGTAACCAACCATGCACCAACGTATCAAATGTGAATACCTGAGTGAAATGCCAGAATAGACACCTTTGTGATGATTCATTCAGAAAGAATTTCATCTTTTTTCACTGAAGGTCTAGTAGAAATGTCATTTTTCCCTCTTTTTGTTTGTGTAATTTTCATTGTCATGTAAATCATTACATAGAATATCATACGTGTCTCCTTAACCAGAATCATGTGAGCTATCGTGGTGTCAGAAGCCATGTTGTTAAATTGTTAAAATAGGTATACAACATACTTTTGTGTTTCCTGTTTCCTGGCTGTGTAATATATCATTTATCACTGTAAGTGGTTTGACAGGAATACAGGATGCAAGCATTGATTTCATAATGCCTTTCCCTTTGTGTTCAACCCTGCCTGGTCTGAGTGTCAGGAAGTCAACTCCCTCACCTCCTTGGTTCAAAGCCCTCAAAATTGATTCCCTGAGGATTACTGAATGTCTGAAAGACTGAGCTTAGTCTTGTCTCACTCATACTTTATCTGATTCAGCTTTCCTTGTTTGGTTTGACTTAAAGGGGAAGGCTAGTAACTGATCAGTGGGAATCAGTGGATATGCTGGGTGATGATTGTTCCAATCCTTATGGGATTCATTCAAGAGTTCATTGTATATCTATTGTTGTGTGAAAATGATTTGCTTCATAACGGTCTCATATTCAAATAATGTGCAGATTAATGCTCCGTCACTGACCAGGGACGCTAACCTGGAAGCATTAAACTGCACATTACTTGAATATGAGACCATTCTGAAGCAAATCATTTTCACACAACAATAGATATACAATGAACTCTTGAATGAATCCCATAAGGATTGGAACAATCATCTCCCAGCATTCCCACTGATTCCCACTGATCAGTTACTAGCCTTCCCCTTTAAAGCTACAGTACTGCAAATTATGTATTGACATCTTAAAGATAGTAATTTCAGTTTCCATCATATTGCATCCAATCTTGACCATTTATAATGGATGTTATTAGCTCCATCTTAATCATGTGACCTGATAGTTACGATATTTAGAGATAATGGTTTTCTAGCAAGTGTGTTTGAATCCATGTTGGCAATGTAGAATTCTGGTTCTTGTACTTTATGCTTGTTGTTTTGTTATTGTCTGTTCTCTTTCCCTCCATGTATCTCTTTTCCTCTATTTTTCTCTTGTTCTGTTCATCAATCTGTTGCAACATTTCCACTTCCAGTTATTTCCCTTGCTGTGTGAACAAATTTCACAAGTTCTCAGAGCTCTCCCGCAAGCTGTTAAAGAACAGTTGTGCTATTTTGGGGTCAGTCAAAACTGTGAAGGGGACAGAAAAACCAGTCTTCTTTGTTGTCACTGAAATGCCTGAGGTTACAGCCTTGATAGCGTGGCATTCTATTGTAGTCCTGCCACCCTACAAAACACCGGCCACAGATTCTTCAATCACAGGATCTAATCGGAAATGACATCCAGGCGTGATAGCTAGCTAGGAGGGTTTGGAGTGGGAGTGTCATTGAGAGGTGCCAATTTAGTCTATGCATTCTGACTTCAATGGCTCTGTAGCGGGCATTATGCCCATATTCGTAATCTAAAATTAAACATTTCAGGTTCATTGAAAGTAGCTGTCATTATTCCATTTCTTTTGTAAAGCCAAAGAGAATATCTTGGAAAGATGATATGTGAACTGGTGAAAAAGATTGAGCTGTTTCAGTCCGAATTTTAGAATATTGCAGAGTGATGTGTAAAGAAGGTAGGGGATCAATGTTCGTAACTGTTTTATTCCAAATTTGAGTTACAAGACACTAACCAGTTATACCTTAAAAAATGCTGCAGATTTTTAAAGTCATTAACAAAACAGGAGGGATTTTCCAAAGTTTTTGGGAACATATAGATTTTCAAAATTGTTTGATATTGCAGTAAAAGTAAATCCACAAACAGTATGGCATTTTGTTTGCATGTTGTTCATAAACAAACTGCAGAAAACTTGCAAAAAGCTTCATAATGTAAAGTATGTTAAAAATTACAGATATCGTGTTGGTTAAAAAGTAGATGTTTTATCTATTAGATTGTAAAGGGTTTATCATGATGCAATGCTTTGTTTTGTTTTTCAAAACTGCACCTTCACAAATGTTTATAAAATGCTGTCTTTTGAGACCATCATTAAGTGACATTTTGAAACGCTTAAGAGAGGTTTCTCAGAGCTATGGTTAATTCTCAGTAATTGGTCTTTGGCTTTAGATTGAGCCAAAGGTTCTGCACTTCTACTACTGTTACTGAATCTGTTATTTCAAAAATGAATAGATACTGACGTGGGTAGTACAGGGTATTGCATATTTTCCTGAATGCCTGTTCCTGAGCCAGAAGCCATATTGAGATAAGAATCACTGAACTCTAGAGGGTTTTGACCTTTAAAACCTGCCAAAATGGGGCAATCAGAAGTTTTTATCGAACATTTGGTTTCCTCCTTGACTGAGTATCATGCATGTCATAAAGATTCCTTGTAAGCAATGGAGTAAAGGCAGCTTGTGCACTATGCCAGGATGTTGGGTAGAGATCCTCTGCCAGTAGTCACAGGATGAATGGTTCGGTGTTTTTAGGATGTGCTGTTTGGTTTTCAGCCAGGCAGAGGCATCCTACAGACCCTATAGGATGAGTAGATGGATAGATAGCCACGCATCTTAGGGTGTTGGTCCAGATAGAACACACCTCTTTCAGCAAGGCGATTCATGCCCTCTGAATGTAGTATCAGGGGAAGGGATGGTAAAGACCAAGGGGTCTACAGGGTGTGATGTCTGCTGAGGATGCAGCTGGCTGGTAGAGATTACAGGAGATGCGTCAGAAAGTGCAAGAAATGATTAATTGGGGTGAAATTCATTGCGTAGGCGATATCCTGCGGCATGATAATGAGGAGTTCAGAAGAAGAGGCTCAAGAAGCTTTAAAATGCATAGTGATGGCTGAGAGATGATAGGGTTAGTGAAGCCATTTGTGACATAATTACACCTTACAGAACGTGGAGTGTAGACTAAATTGAGTGGGAAGGTTGATCAGATCTTCATTAACTACTCATGCTTGTGGTACAGTATATCTTAAAATGGGAGAACCCCCAATGATGTCATAGTAGAATTTTTTTTAAAAAGGCATGATGACTCTGGATGAAATGTTGAGCAAAACCAGCTGCCTGAAGTAGATTTCGTGATAGTAATAGAATAAGATTGATAGGAAAGATTTATGTGATAAGGAAAGAAAATAAATTGAATTTTAATGAGGATTGAGGGAAATGTGAAAATTGATCAGTGTTTTTACCCAGTGCAGTCTATAGCCTTGGGTGTATCTCAGTGTATTCTGGCACGATCAGAGAAAAATGGGGCCAAGTTTATTATTCGCAAGTGTTTTTAATGGTATAGAATGCTGAACTGTTCTGTCGAGTGAGCAAAGCTCTACACATATAAAATGCAAGATTGTCTGCTTTCATGTGGATATCAGTTTATTATGTACTTGAGTATATACATTGCATAGTCTGCACTTTCATCTCTCAACCAACCAAGCATAAGTGTGAATGAAGCTGCTATCCCGAAATATGCTTTGAAATAGAAATAAATGTTGCCTCAATTTTTGCTCTGCTCTTTCAATGGTACATGTGTACCTTCAAAAGATTTCATTTCTTGAAATGTCATTTATCTCATTTTCATACATTTAAAGAGAATCTGTGATCACAAAGTAAATGTCAAGATATGTACATTGTATGTGACAATAGCTTTTTACATTTAGATATTTTGAATGATGTATAGTAATTGATCTCAGTTAACCTGCAAACTTTTTGCACCCATTTAATCAGGTGGAATTGACAAAGATGGTCGACCGAGGGTCACCAACATGCGTCCAGGGGGCGTGGCTCACCGTAGCGACCTGCTCCAGACCGGTGACTTCATCACGGCTGTCAACAACGTGAAGACGGCGACCCTACGACACGATGAGGTCATCATGCTACTGAAGAACGCCGGAGACAAAGTGGCGCTGGAGATTGAATACGAGCTCCCAAGTTACAGTAAATCAATATCTCTTTCAGTAGACCACAATTGCTAGTCAGCACGTGAAGAGGCACTGTTTTACATTGGATTACAGTTACTAGTACACTGATTATGACTAAACAAAATAGTTTGATATAACCTCAATCATTTATATACTTTGAAAATGGGATAGTGCTTTATGAAAAGTGTAATGTCATGAGCTATGGCAGCAATTTCAGATAAGTGGGGGAATACTTGAAAAATTTCAGTCCAAAAATTGTTAATCTTATGAAGAGATGAACAGGTTTGCAGATTCTGACTGTCAAAATTGCTAGCAAAATGAAAACATAAAGCTTTAAAACTTGAGGTGTGATGATTCCTCCCCCCCCCCCCAGAAATGGGGGGGGGGGGGGGGGGGGCTCATTTCTCCTGTCCCCGCAAGATCGCCACCTATGATCAGGTGTTGAAGCATGAGTCTATGTAAGCATGCCAGGAAGCAATGTGTTGCTCCTTGGTTCACAGGTGTGTGATGAAAGTCACAGTTGTCTTCATAGACTTCCAGTGGAGCGGGTTGTAATCTTTCTTTCTTTCTTTTTTCTTTTTTGTGGTATGTCGTGCCACTACTTGCATCCATCACAGCATACGATCTAAAATTAAGCAGGATGTATCAGCAAGATTACTCATTGAATTTGCTGATCAAACCCGACCATTTCCTATGAGGTCACTGCAGAGAATGTGAAATCAAGCCAAGTGTTGGTCTTGTTGGCTGAAATATTCAGGTCATAGTGTTATGAGCCAATGGATATTCCTTCTTTTTTTTTTTCATGTGGTTCAATGCTGTTGCTGGAGCAGAAATTTTCACATCAATTTATTTCTTATTTTTCATGTAATGTTGTAACGATTCTTCCCAATATTACTTTGTGCCAATAGAATATTGAGGCTTTAATCTGTGCAGTAAAAAGTCAGTTTATTCCATAGATAAACTTTAAATCAAACCCTATATACTAGTATGCAACTTGTTTCATACAAACTTGCTTCGATACCTCTAACTAGTGCAGATTTAAGTTAAGGCCAATTGATGGGAATACCAAAGAAACAGACCGGCATAGATCATGCAAAAGAGTACTATCAAAGCAAAACAAACAAACAAAAAAGAAAACAAGAAAACCCTGAGTGATTACAAATTACACAATGCCAAACAACAAAGCTCTATTGAAATGAAGTATTCAGCATAAAGTGATAGTGCAGTTTGGAGAAGCTGTGATAATAAGTCTGTTCTATGAAAATTCAGCATGTGTCGGTCATAATCCAACGACATGTTTTTACTGTTTTCCAGCCCCTATCAACACAGCTTCAGGCTACTCCAAGACTCTCGACATCAGACTTGCCAAGGAGGAGGGAAGCTATGGGTTCACTGTGAGAGGCGGAGTCAATGCTAATGGCATGAAGACACGCCCACTCATCATCACTCACATCAGACCAGGCGGCCCAGCTGATAGGTAGGATTTGACTTTGGATAACATTCATTCTCGAAAACGGAGGCAGACTCCACCTCCTACCACTGTATCCATCCCAAGCAGGTCTCTTTGTAAACTCCACTCCAAAGCTGTCATCACAGAACATGTCACAAAAACATCTCAGATCTAATTCATCTCTTCTTTGTAGTGACAGTAAGTGGGTCTGTTCACATGCACGATGTCAGATTCTTTCTTAACTCAGTATGAATAGACCCACTTACTTTGGATTCAGAATAGATTATTCTTAGTGCATAAACATATCAGCCTTGCAAAGCATCCTAGGACATGCCCACTCATTTCCAGACAATCCTGTAGCAGACATGGTGTATTTATCAACTCACTTCTGGTAAAGAATCAAGGTTGCCAAACAAGTTTCAGGGAGTTTTTTTTGCAGGTGATAAACACAAAGCTGTTTGGATTATGGGGTTAGAATCATGTTTCTGATACACAGAAAAAAATTGTGATCACACACGCATTTGAGCTAGTAGAATTGTGAAATGCAAAGTTGCTTTGAAATGCGTTCATAGCTGAGCCCTCGCAACGCCAACCTCTGCCAACTACACATCTCTGCTCCTCGCATCAAACTGCAGTGGAGCTGTACAGTGACAAGGCCTCCCAATCAACTTGAGACAGAGTTGATAAATGCGACAACTCGAGAAATGCCATCTGAAAGGTGTTTGCTAACACATTTTGATAGTGGGTATTGAAACCCGTTTCAAACAATTTAAGTTCATAATCACACTCAAAATCCATTCTGCCAGTGATCACTAATAGACTCATTTAAAAGATGGTGTGCTAGGAATGTTAGTATGGTCTTTGAAATGTTTACCTGTGGGAATCTGACTTCTTGAGAGTAGGGATGTATTTTGGAATAAAAGTGTTTTGAATAATCAAAACCAATGCATACTGCCTTAGAATTTCATACAATAGATACAGTTGGATAGATTTTGTCCACAAAATGGGTCTTGGAATATGTTGGTGGCACTGTATGCATGAATATTTGTGACAAACAGGATGAATAGTGGAAAGATTGATGGCAAAATATGGAACCATATTCCTTATAAAGGACCGGCAAGAGGGAAGCTGTAACCTGTTAACAATAGTTTACTACATCCTCCGGGGACCTGCCCTGCTATTATTGTAAGCTTCAAATCATCTCAGCTGTCATTTGTATCAAACCTAAGAATGTGCTTCAAATTAATGTGTCATTACCCTGTCATAAGAATTCATAACAGCATCCATCATACTTATTTGACCTTTGCCCTGTGTAGAGAGGGGTCGCTGAAGGTCGGTGACAGGCTGGTTGCTGTGGAGTCCACCAATGTCAGCCAAGCATCCCACATGGAGGCCATTAACTTTATACGGAGGGGAGGCAGCAGCGCTGTGATGCGATTTGAGTACGATGTATCCATCATGGGTGAGTCGGGATGATGTAGTTTGTGATATATGGTTACTATGGCAATGCTCTTAATGTGAGACATTCTGGTGTAGGTCACTGCTTAAGAGATCAATTGTCAGTGTATGGATGGCATTGTGTGAGATGATGAAGTGGGTACAGGGGGAATCTTTTCTCTGTTTATCTCTGGTTCTTGCTCCTGAGAAACAGAGTGAAATTTGGCTTACCCCTGAGTCCTGAAATAACCTGCAGGCCTTCAAAGAGTTGTTGAAAATGAAAATGAATAAATGAAATGAAAGAGTGCATTGTCATCTTAACCTTTCTCTCTCACATATCATTTCTTATATTGAAAATGTTCTCCCAATACTTCTCAAGATGTGATTGGAATAAAAACTTAGCTGTAAGTTTGGAAGAATATTATTTTTGTAGCACCACAAACAACTTAATGCCCTTGTGGACTTGATAGAATTGCACAGGCAGTCTGCAAAGACAGAGTAACCAAGAGCTAAAAAGTATGATTTAGTCAAGCAGAAATCTTACGAAAAAGGGTAATATTCTTGCAATGCTAAGTTCCCTGTCAGTTTTCCACTCCTACCCTGCCCCCTTTGCCCTTCTTTGTACCCACTCCCTTTTCCTCCCAACATCCTTTCTTGCACAATACCAGGATATGTTCTAATATATAGTGACTAATGAGAGATTGCTGAAGTACCCTTTTTAAAAGTCATGTACAGCTGAACAATTCCACGGTAGTAAATTGACGAGTCTAAAATATGAAGGAGGTAGGACTCATTATAGATGACATGAAAGGAGAATGTTAACCACGAAATTTCAAGGGAAATGAAAAAGTGTTATATTTGATTCAGGGTCATAACAGGTGTCTGAACTTACGTGACTCCCCTCACCCCTCTTTGAAGAAAAGTTTAAACTCCTCTGTCATACGTTGTGTTCTCTGATGGAAATGTGATGCGTTACACATTCGACTAGCACACATGTTTATCAGAGTTCTTTCCAAGTGCATTAACCTTCAGTCTTGTGCCTTTATCTGACAGTTGATCAAACAGATGTGAAAGTTATCAATGTGTTGACACTAACCTCCTGCCTACCCCATAATAAAATCCATTGGTCTAGAACTCAAAAAGAAGGCAGTGATATCTAGGCACTCTTTGCCTGTCATCACACACTGATGTTCTAGATACATCCTTTTTACTTCTTTTTATAAATATCACTTTATTATCTTGACAGTTCAGTGACTTGATTCTGGAGTGTTTTGTCTCCGTGTTACTAATGTAAATACAGTACTCTCCGCGTAATCGGGTATCGCTTAAACGGGTACTCCGTTTAATTGGGTAGTAATGTCAAAATCAGTTCTAATGCACATTAAAATTACCTGATAATCGGGTTGCCTCTCCGCATAAATGGGTAAATAATTTTCTTCTAATCTAATTTCTACCCACATTTTATCAACGATATAACATTTTAAGAATCATGAATGTCAAATTTTCCATGGCTAATCCCATTCTCTGCATAATTTGCAAAAAAGACCGATCATTTTATTTCGGGAAGTGATCAAACATGAAAACACATGTACCAGTATCGACTTGCCACACGTAAACGAGCATTACACATGTAGCTGGCACTCTAAGACATAGACAGACAGGAGTTGAACACACTTGCGCTCCTCCCTTGCTCCGCAACAACATTCACAATACGAGAAATTTGCAAAGAAAATCAGGCCATACAACAGCTCCATATTTTGCTCTTCCCCAGTCACTTCTCGAAAAGTAACCCGACGTTCTACGTTACTATAGTGCACGCAAAGAGACATGGTCATTTCGGAAAACGCCTTCATGTTAGAGTCGATAGTCAAACATCAAAGTTTTCTGAAGACATATACAGTGAAACCCCGTTATAACGAGGTCCGTGGGACCGGCGATATTACCTCGTTATAACCGGTACCTCGTTATAACCGTACGCATCAAAAACAAAGAAAAACATAAGCACGACGTCATAATATACCCAACAGTGAAAGTTAAGAACATCCTTTGCGTTGTTATTACACAATTATGGATCATTATTATCAAGAGAATAAAGGGAAATTATTTGTGAATTAGGCGAAAATGTCGGGGTTGAAATAGGATAATTCTTTATTTTTCTTCCGAAAATCTCTTCGCATAATAGTGCACGTTATGTTCTTGAGAAGAATAGGCCTATATTATATTAAAATCACATTGTATAAAATGCGTTGTTTACCGTAACTTGCGAGGTATTTTCACGCTGTTGGTGTCAAGCGGGAATGCGATAATTTCATGAATCATTTCGGCTGTATTCTTATACAAGGTATGATCGTTGCGCCCGAAAGGATTAAAATGCGTTGTTTATTTTCTTCCGAAAATCTCTTCGCGTTTTGTACATCCGTTCTTGAAAAATAAGCGACAGGATTGAATTTAGAAGGTTGTGATCCTTTTTACGCAGATCTGTTCCTCATAGACCATTCTGAAAGAAAGAAAATCTTTATTGTGAAATGCGTAGTTAAAATTGTGATAATGAACAAACCCAGATCTATTCAAATTGTTAAATGCGTGTGTTTCTTTTTCTGAACACCGACTAAGTAGCTAAACATGCGTTATTCAACTATTTTTACGCTACTGTCAACCGGCGAGATCGCGATGATTTCAGAGTAACATTCGTGCGTCGTTTAGCGTAACTTGCGGGGTATTTTTACGTTGTTGCAGCCCAGCGGGAATGCGATGATTTCATGAATCATTTCGGCTGTAATGTTATATAATGTATGTTCGTTGCACCGGAAGGGATTAAAGATGCATTGTTCATTTTCTTCCGAAAATCTCTTCGCGTTTTGTACATCAGTGCTTGAAAAATAAGCGACAGGATTGAATTTAGAAGGTTGTGATCCTTTTTACCCAAATCTGTTACTCGTAGACCATTTTGAAAGAAATAAAAATCTTCATTGTGAAATGCGTTGTTAAAATTGTGATAATGAACAAACCCAGATCTATTTAAATTGTTAAATACGTTTGTTTCTTCTTCTGAACACCGATTAAGTAGCTAAACATGCGTTATTCAACTATTTTTACGCTACTGTCATCCGGCGAGATCGCGATGATTTCAGAGTAACATTCGTGCGTCGTTTACCGTAACTTGCGAGGTTATTTTACGCTGTTGGTGCCCAGCGGGAATGCGATGATTTCATGAATCATTTCGGCTGTAATCTCATACAATTTATTATCGTTTCGCCCGAAAGGATTAAAGATGCGTTCTTTATCATCTGCCGAAAATCCCTTCGCATTGTATACATCCGTTCTTAAAAAAATTGCGACAGGATTGCGTTATTCAACTATTTTTACGCTACTGTCACCAGGCGAGATCGCGATTTCATTCATTATTTCGGCTATAAACATACACTCGTATTTGCTAACCAGCAAAAGAACTGGAAGTCGGGACTACAAATGGAAAGGATATAATGTTGAGTTGCACACGCATTCCAATTTCCATATTTGCCACGACTGTCGCTACATGAAAAGTTTTTGAGTGCGTTATCTTTTTTCCCTTGTTGCGCTGTGGTCTGCAAAACATTACGCACGCGTGTGATCTCGCGTAAAAGAAAATCGAGTGATTATGTTTAATAATTTAGTAGGAACATCGAATGGTATCAATATGTTGTTGTTTTTTTTCGTGGTTTAGAAGAAAACATGGAAGGAACCGTTCTCTGCAAAACGGGAAAAAGACATGGATGGCGTGAATTCGATTTTCAATGTTTCATTTGTCTCGTGTTTGAAAAGCGGCAAGTCAAGAAATGGTACCTCGTTATATCCGATCAAATTTCTTATGTTTTTCTGTATCATGATGCGCCGAAAATCTCCTCGTTATAACCGGAATCTCGTTATAACCGAACTCGTTATAACCGATTCGTTCTGCCATAGGTTTACACGCAAAGGAAAACGGGACCGACGCGATCACCTCGTTATAAGCGGTTCCTCGTTATAACCGAACTCGTTATAACGGGGTTTCACTGTATTTGTCCATAAAAAAGGGTAAATTATTGTTCGTGACGGAGGAAGTGTAATGTATGTATAATGTGCAGTGCAATGCATGTACATACACATTGTGTGTGTCAATTGTGAATGAGACGTGTTCTTCTGTTAATCGGGTTCTCCGCTAAATCGGGTAAGAAACGCTCTGCCCGAGCCTACTCTATTATACGGAGAGTACTGTAATACTAACAGCGACTCTGTATTGGTTTTCCTGTTTAATGCTAACAGTGATGTGTTTTAAGGTACCAAGACATATCCTTATCATATTTTGTATGTTCACCTTTGTTTTGAGTCTGGTGTCGGTCTATCTGTCTGTCTGTCATTTTGTATTCCATGATGTCAAATTGCATGCAGTAGATTCATGGAAAATCCTCTTACTTTTCATGCTAAAAAACAATCAACAGTTCATGTTGGTAATTTGTAGTAAACCTAGAGACCAAGATTGCTTCGTCAAATGCAGTCTATAATTCTTTTTTTGCTTGGGAAAACACATCCAAATAATAATGTTATGTCATCCATTAAAAGAGTATTTTGTTCTGTTTTTGTTTTTGTTTTCCTTTTGAATAGAGAGAAACGTAGCAGCCCCCACCCCACACACACACACATACACAAAACAAAAACCCAGAGGAAAGGATTCATACTACATATCGTGACTTAGACTATAGCGTGCCGGAAATCATAGTCCTATTCTAGGCCATAGGAAATTAGGACAGTGTTTAAAAAAATGGCAAAGAAAGATTCTGTGATCCCATGTGCACTTTATACAGTACGTGTGAGGGGAGTATAGACCATCCAAAGTAGAAGTCATCACTCAGTCAGTTAATCTTCTTCAAGGCTGAATCAAATGTATTTCTTGTTAAAGCATCATTATGTTGTTATTATGTTATTACATTAAATCAGATATGGTATGAATAATGTGACAGCTGTCAGTGAAATAAAAAACACACAAAGTTCTTTTTTTTGTTAGAACCATTCACCACAATGCATACACTAAGCATACAGGGCTTGCCAAACTTGAGCAAACATCTTTGATGATGAAATGGCTGTTAAATATTCATTAGAGCAACTTTTCTTTGGTATAGCAATTATTTTTAAATTCGTATAAGTTCTCAATTCTTATTCTTAGAGTGTTATGTGTGGATATCCTTGTCGATGAAACTTGCATTTCACAGGATCTTTAACATATACATGTACATACAGTAGTTTCAGCCAAGGGAACTAATTGTGTAATGTCAAAAGTGCAATTGTTGAAACATGTGGGCATTTGTAATCAAAGTCATGTATGTCAGTCATGGGTCTTGTTACAATCCAGCAAACTTTCACCAGACTTGAAAGTGTTCATTTTATCACACACTGTCTTTAGGAGATCTTTTTAAATGACTCTAAATGACTTGATGGACATATGGTTGGAATGCTCTCTTTTGCCTGTCCCTCTACCCAATCAAAATGAGAAATAGAACTGTCATTATGCCTTTTGTTTCTTTATTGGAGCATTAAACATGTGCATGCCATTTGCACGCTCTGCAGCAGGGGCCGCAGAATGGGGAGTGATCTTTAAAGAAATCAGAAAAAAACAAAAACAAACGGAAAAAGAAATCATAACATCCATGTTTTTCTGAAGATTCCATCCTTAAGTTATTCCTGACCTGCCCTTATGTAGCAGGAGAAAAGCCTACTTCACAGAAGATATTGAGTAGTAACGATTTTTTTTCCCAAGGAAAACATTAACAAAAATTGTCAGCTGTCATGTATTTGCAAAATCAGATTGCTTTTACAAATTAGTATGTTTTATATCAGTGTCTTGATTGTTATTTAGATTGGATTTTCTTGGCCTTTATGACAAGTGATACGAGAGGAAGAAAATATTACTGATTAACGGATAAGGATTAAGAAAGACCACTAATCCGTGTGTGTGTGTGTGTGAAAGTGACTGAAATGGTGAAGTAATGACATATTAACAGGGCTGTGAATCATCTGCCTGAGATTGGTATATTTGATACCAGAGTCTGTCATAATTAGATTTGATCTCCAGACATAAAATCTGTCTCATTTCATGCTTTTTCATCACTGAGTTTGATTTCCTTTCCAGGGGATCATAAATTTGAGAAGTATGCTTGGTTCTAAAATAAGAAATGTCCATTTATTGACCAGGCAATTCATGATGGCATCATGGTGAAAACTGCAATTTCAAGAGATTGTAAATGATGCATCGGAAGGCTATTTTGGAATTGTGAAGTTTGTTATAAAGTCTGATATCTGTGCCAAAGAGAAGTAGAAGAAACTGACAGCATGTCTCTGCTTGGTTGTGGCGTGTTACAAATGACAGTTCAATCATTCAGGCAAATTGAGTTACGTATTTCATGCGAGATATCAAACCTTCCAGGTGGCAGCCTTACTCAAGTTGGAGTGTTGACAAGAGTCTGCCTTTTAGCCTCATGCAAGGGGGAAATTGGTCATGGATATTTGATAAAGCCAGTGGATGTAGAAGTCTCCCCCCCCCCCCCTCCTAGAAAAAAAAAAATATAGAAAAAAAAGTTTGAATGATCTTATGGCACAGAGCAAGGCAATATAGTTAGATCAATGACTGATATATTTAATATCTGCAAATACTCATTATCAGCAAGCTGTAGAATTCAGTATTCAGGGAAGTAAATGAAGCAGCATCCTAGATAACTTGTGTTTAACCACAAAACTACACTGCAACACAGTGGCATTCTTTCACTTCCAAGTCCCCTCTTGCAAACAGTGTTACAATTTGTATCTTATTATTGGGCATCAATGCACTGAGCATCAGAATTCAAAGATAGTTCAAATTGTTTGAAAGGAAAAAATATAATTGTAATTGCTTAATCTTCATTTGTTTTTTAATGCATTTGGTGTCTCTAAAGCTTACATTATGATAAAAATATGACTTTAGACTTTAGAAATATGATAAACTTCTGAAGTAAATTTCATTTTAATCACAGTAAACAATATCTGTTTGATTTCAATTTCAATTCAATTTCTTCTTTGTCTGATGGAAAAGTTTATTATTCTTCAAGATGCAAACCGTACCTTCATTTGATGCATCATAAATAAAAAAATACACAGAAATTTCTGATCTAGCATGAGCAGAGAAATTGAATACAGGGATTCATAATTTTTTAGAAATTTCCCACATAAGAAGGCTATAGGCCAGGGCCGAAAGATTCTATCTTTAACGGCAGTGGACCAAGACCCTAGGATTTAAAGCGAGATTCTGAATCATGGTTGACTAAAGCATCTAATCTTCTCCATGTGACCAAATTTGTCCAAACAGCTCTTCAGAATCTTTGAATCATGCAAGCGAGGGAGTTTGTCCCAACTCAGATTTCTGTGTTTGACCTTGTTTGATGGGCATTAGGGAGGAGGGTCAGTGTGTCAATCAAAGGAGAAAAGGACCAGCAGTAGTATCCCATCACTATCATATCTACCAATGTTCGCAACACTCTATACCACAACCACCTAACTTGGGTCACAGGTCTTTTTACCTATCTTTGCTAGGAAATGTAACATGCTGTTAAGACTTTAAAGGTGCATGGTCCCGGTGTTTTAGTCAAATGCGTTCGTGGGCGCACGGCGCAAGTTTCCTATAGAGACCTACGCTATTGACTCTTCTTTAGCGCTTACGCTTTGGCCCACTTTCCCGAGTCCGAAGAAGTCTGATTCACTGTAGTCAGTGGTCGGATCACAGTTCAGCTCATGATTCGGCTGAGGGGGATGACAGCTTTAGCAAACTTCTTTTGTGATGTCATAATAACAAGCACATATGCACGCACCCTGGCATTACTACAGACTGCGCGATGCGCAGAGAAGACAACGAAGGCAACGTTACTTAGCAACACCTATGCACTTTACTCTTGAGGACAGCTCAACTTCGGTAATCTTTGTATCAATGCTAACAGTGATCGGCAGTATCATCAACAGCGCCCTCTACACTACCGGGACTATGCACCTTTAATAGAGTGCAAACATTGCATCTGATCATAGCCATTTACCAGTAATTCAAAGAGTAATGTTGAAGGATGAAATCAAGACTATCATAACACATCTCTTCCACCTCTGTCTCATTGAATTCTCTGAATCATTATCGACTGAAGCTAGCCCTCATTTTCTCTAATCCTCCTTCTTAATCGATAATGCGGGAGAAATTTTTGACTCTCACTTCGGCCTGAAGTTTCAAGGTCTCTTGTACACTCTATTTTCGTCAATGAATCACCACTGCCTACATAGTGCCTTTTGGTTTCCACAAATAAATCAACAACACTCACCAAAAAATGCATACAAGAAGTTAGGAGTAGCTCTATAAATATTTTATAGACCATTAAACTAATTTTTGCTCTGTGGAAAAATTGCCTGCCTCTAATGACTCCCGCAAGATGGAGGAAGTAATTTTGACTCTCATCTGCATTTTCATCTACTTCTGCACACCATGACCAATATGAGAATATAATCACAGTTTCTGTTTTCCACTGAACGACTCTATTGAATCAGACACCATGCATTTATTACCAGACTCTGAAGTTTATGTGCCATTAGTGAGACATTGTAGAAAGTTGAATAAATTCTGAAATGGGTGATAACTCTCCTTTGTATGCTACCGTAATACATAAAGATATTGGTAAAAAGTGGTTTTTATGATCAAATGTACAGAAAATCAACTTTCCGTCAAGTTTAAGCATGCTGTGATTCTTAAAACTGACCAAATATGAAGAGATATCCTCACTTTTTGACTTTGGTCCATGCTTTTCTATGAGCATCCACATGTGTCCATGACGTTACATATGTGGGACTACATACTGCAAACATTTTTAGCATGCAGGCCTACATGTAGGTACACGGTCCTTTTCAACTCATCTTTTTCCCCACAGATATAAATCACCAAATGATAACAAGTTGTTTTCTTGATGCTAGACTATCAAACAAGGTAAAAATCTGTCAATTTACTTAAATCAAAATTAATCCACCAGTTGAAAAGTGTAGTTTAAATGTCCTGTCAGAATACCTTCTTAACAATTAAGTGAATATTTGACGTTAGCTGCCAAATGGTGGTTAGCAATGAAAAAACAACAACGTATACTGTTGTACAGTGGATGCTATTAAGTCCCTGGTTGACCAAACACTAAGAAACAAACACATAACTCTATGGCTGAATGAACATTGAGTCACTAGTTTAAACTTGGCTGTAAGAAATTGAGTGTCTTTGTGAAGTATTTGGATAAGGGATGATGCAGACTCTTGTGAAGGTTGTTACAAACATTGACATTTTACAAAACAAGGAAAAGAAGGGGCCTCAGACAATGAAGTATGTAGGATTGCCTCGTGAATATAATACATGGGGAATGAAATATTTCCTGCCAAAAATAGGCAAGTCAGATGCTTGCAGTAAAGTGGTAGGGAGGAGTAGGAAATATTTTCAGCTTCATGTAGGCAGCCATCCAAAATCTGATATGCCAGCTATGACCAGATTAGATTTGGTAAATGGTTAAAAAAATAGTCCTAAATTGGGCATGTGGCTAGACTGGTTTTTATTTAGAGCAGAGTATCCTAGAGATGGAGTCGATAATGTGGTTAACCAACACACCCACATTCAATGAGCAATCAGAATATATGAGCAAGACAAAGAGATGTAAGAGGTGGATGACCAGTATGGGTAATCTTAATATAATCTATAGGCCTACACTCTTGTCTGCTAAACTTTATAGCCTTTATTCATAAAGGCGGTTTAAATTTAGTCCATGGTTATGCAAATTTCTTCTGCATAAATGCACGTGACAGATCACAGTATCACCAACACACATCCAATAATAACCGCACGCTGATACTCGTATGTGCCGATTTCACACTTGTTTTTTGTCCATGGACTAAATTTAAATCATGGTCTGACTTCAACCACCTCAGTAAACATGGGCCTATATGTTGTAAACATGTAAAATTTAAAATGTGTTTATATTCATCTTCTACTGATGATTATATTACTGAATCACTTTCCATATGTATAGGCTTTTCGTTATGATATGTTCTTGTGATGTTGTGTTTCCTTGTTACATCTCTATATATCTGAGAGTTTTGCAAGTTTTTTTCTTACTTGTATTTTAATAATCCATCTGTCTATCTGTGAGTGTCCATCCATTCCAATTCTTTGTTTATTTTTTTTTCTGTGTGTATCTCTGTCAACCCTCTCTCTCTGTCTCTCATTAACCCCCCCCCCCCCAGTAATCCTCCACTACAACTCATCTATGCTGTAGTAAGACAGATGAGTCAGACACTCCAACCTGAGCGAGGGAAATTACCACTTCCATACATTCATCACTTTGACTTGCTTTAAAACCTGTGTTTGACAAGGCTTCAATTCCATGTGGTCATCGCCTTATTCACCTCTGGTTTCTAGGTAGCTCATTGAAAACTACCAGTTGTACTATTTCTGTGTCACAATTTCATCTGAAATGAAGATGGATGGGTGCGTAATTGACTCTAATTTTGATAATTGTTTTGGATTGATTGTTGGCAAAGGTCCTCAAAGGAGAAACAGGAAAGAAAGGATGAGAATTATCTTGCCATCTGTGATGCTTGTAGGATCTCTCCCCCCCCCCCCCCCTTCCCTCTCTATTTTCTGATGCACTTCATGGCAGATTTGTACTTCTTGTCTTTTAATTGAAGCCCATCAGTGATTGATAGTCATCAATGATTGTACTTCCATTTTTCTGTCATTTTGATATAAAACCTCTCTTTTTTTGCTCTCTCATTATTCTTGTTCATAGCATGCCAAAACATGCGTTTGTTGCTATTTTTTATCAAGATGATTTTAATACCCATTTCGTCTTGCCACCTGTTTGCATGGAAAGGTTTGAGAATATTTTTGTCAGAAGGATTGTAGTAAAAGGTCGTGATCACCATTAGGGAATATCTGTGGGTCTTTCCATCATTATTTGATTCTCTGTCATAGCACTTTTGTCTTCATTTTCACATCTGGACATC
Organism: Diadema setosum; assembly: GCA_033980235.1. Taxonomy (NCBI): domain Eukaryota; kingdom Metazoa; phylum Echinodermata; class Echinoidea; order Diadematoida; family Diadematidae; genus Diadema; species Diadema setosum. The sequence goes on from CM067060.1 coordinate 49,583,821, forward strand.
CCTCACCCTCTGTTCATGTTTATGGTAGCTTCCTGTACCTCTGTCAGCTTGTGGTATTACCTCTCCTCCCTAGAGATGGCATTGTTGTAGCCTCATCACTTTACGCTTTGTGTCCTTGTCCTTTCCACCCTGTCTGCCCCATCAGGATCCTATCAAAATGGTGTCCATGCATCAAATCAAACTGTACTTGAAATGCACCCACACATGTTGATAAGCACAGAAAATTGAGGACTAGAAAGAAAATGAATTGAAATCTTCATCCTGTTTTGAGCTTCACTCATAGTTTCTCCTGGGTCTTTGAATGTCCTTCTTGCTTGTGGTAATTTGTAGGTCTTGTCTTTTCCGGAAATGTCTGATGCATTGTTTAAAGGTAAAAATCCCTCTGAAAATTAGTTTGTGTGAATTGAAGAGAAAAATAAAAGGGACACAACTGTGAAAGTTTGAGCAAAGTCTGATAAAACTGAAGAAATTCGTGATTTTTTTTTTTTAGTTTGTGATCAATCAAACTTGCTCAAACTTTCACTGTCCTATTCCTTTCAATTTTTATGCTTCTATTCACACAAAGTAATTTTCAGGGTCGACTGCGCCTTTAAATGTAATGACTCTAGTCTCTGCTGGGCATAACAAAAAACTATATTTCTCACTAGCCTGATTTGCCATTCCGCCAAGTGCCTACATGCTTTGAAGAGGCAAGTGCTCATTCATTTCACTTGCCTGAAAGTGAAATGGACTTGCCCTGGCCAAGTGGATAGAAGGGTTTGTAGTACCCTGTCCTTTGTTGTGAACACATGAGACTAAAAGTCCTTCTACCTTTATTAAGACCTGTCCTGTAAGATGTGTGAGCCCAGAGGGATTAGGAGCACCCATAAACACCAATTTCCTCTTGTGTATTAAGTGATAATTTCATATAATTGGCCAATTCAAGAAGCTCTTCGTACTGGCTTGTGGCTGTAAGAAACTATAAAAGACTTTGTAGCTCATTTGAAGAGAAACAAAATAATGCCTGTAATCCTGAAAAGGAAACACGTTATAATAAGGATTATCTCTGGATTTCTGATGGGTTATATGAGAGTATAAAGATCATAAAAAGGAACCTGTTGAAAAGTCAAGAACAAAAGGATTACTAGGATTTGTTTTGATCGTGAATGACTACAGAACCCCTTGTCTGCTACCAGGCTGCTAGATTATTTTAAGATGTAATTAGATTTTTCCGTTTATGAGTTATTGTCTAATCTACATGAATTAAACAATGCAGGCATATCTGTTCTTTATCAGTACTATGAATTGTCTTGTGGTGTGCAACCTATACTATCACATTTGCTGCATCAATTTTAAACAAGGCACAAGTCATATGTGGTTAGAATAGTCATACTCTTTATAGTGAAAATACCTAACTAGTGCTTAACCCTAAAAAGACTGGGGGGGGGGGGCCTAAAAGGCCCCCCCCCTCGACATTTCGCGCGATTACTCTGCAACACGCAATGCTCTTGCCGCGATGCTCTATGACTTTTTTCTTTCGAGTTTCCCGCACATTTTGACACCAAATTTGTGACGCCCGGGGGTACGGTTCTGAAGTTACACAACTTTTTGAATATGCACGCGAGGCCGAAAATGGCTCAAAAATGTGATTTTGTGTACAAAGTCAATGCAAATTGAGTTTTTTTCACATGGTTCATATAAATATGCTTATTTTAACTCTCAATGGCTAAAATTAATTTGTTTTAGGAGTATTATGCTTCAAAAAGTGTCTGCCACAAATTTTGTTTAAAAAAACAACAAAATCAAAAGGTCGAAAAAACAAAGAAATACATAAGAAATTCAAAAAACAATAAAATAAATAAGAAATTGATTTTGATACCGAATTTTTTTTTCAAGTACATTTGCTAAGAATGCCACAAAGAATAATTAGACCAGAAATGAGCACTTTTGGAGCTTTATTTACTGATTTAGATCAAAGAGTCTGATTTCACGCATAAATTAGAATAATTAATCAAAATAAAATAAAAGAAGACTATTTTGTAAAATTTAAATATACGATCTTGTAGATTACATCGCACACTACCATTGTGCAAATTTCTGCGGCGATCGCGCGATCCACGGCCGAGATCTTAAGGGGGGGCCCTTTAGGCCCCCCCCCCCCCCCCCCCCCAGTCTTTCGAGCTACCAAAATAGCCCAGTCTTTTTAGGGTTAAAGTGTAACCATTGGGATGAACTGTTGAATTGTCTTTGTTGTTGTATGTTAGCATGATGCACATATATTGTACTCCTGTACTGTACTTTTCTTCTGTTTCAGTTGATGTGGTCTTTATATGTTTGCATTTGTTTATGTTTTTATGGCAAACATTAGAGAATGGATCTGAAGGTGATATCTGTAGTGTGATTTTAGGATAGAATTGCCTCTCTATATTTTATGTGCCGAGCATGATTTATTTTAGCATATTTATGTGGATATTGACACATGACCTGCCATTCTTCTGAAGGTCATAACTTTTTGTTAAGTAGACCAATAAATCTGAAGCTTGAACCCACAATGTGACATTAAGCACCTAAAGACAACAGTGGAATACCTCCTTCTTCAGCTAAGAATATGAAATAATTGACACTTCAGATTATGTGCAGGTTGTTAGATAATGTGACTGTTTATAATATCAAAACACTTAACAATTGTTACCATGGAATTGTAGCCATGTTCAGAATGCTGATGATGCATTGAAATAAGGTGTTTGAATTTTGGTTGATTCATTATGTATGAATTTTGCAGAGGCAGTGAAGAATGCGACTGGCCCCCTACTGGTGGAGGTGTCTAAAACCCCTGGTGCACACCTAGGAGTGGGACTGAGCTCTATACCCAGGAGTGGCAAAACAGTAACAATTATTGACAACTTGAAGCCAGCCAGTATAGCAGATAGGTAAGGAAGGGCCTCTGTTGAGACCAGTTAGTGAATACATTTGAGGTTTAATCTATTATTCCTGTAAAACTAACTAGTCAAGAATCCACAAGTTTTAAGAAATGATGTGAATGTTAGACCACTGGCGGGACAAAGTCATTATTAATCATATTGCGCAATCTTTAAGTTGCTAAGGTGATTAATGTTTGAGATATTTGTCAGAATGGTAAATGGGGATAATGAAATGTTCTTTTTTTTTTTGCCATAAAACTGAGAGAGATTTGCTCTTATTTGTTTTTTGTTTTTTGTTTTTTGTACAAGAAATGGAGTATAGAGTGAAAGAAATAATTGTGGTAGACTCTTAGAAACAGGGAGGAGCTGAGGATCGGAGTCATTTGAACTGGAAATACTTGCCATTTTTGGCAGGGATTTTAGAATTCAGTAGAGATGTGGAACTCAAGATTATCCAGTGGATTATCCTGCCTATCAAATGGGCAGAAAGACCCTAATCCTGTGGATAATCCCAGTATGTGGGTGTGGGTGTGTGTCCCTGCATGCACATGACTTCCTCTAGTCTGGGATGTAATTAATCTGAAAACTTGATCACCAGAATTTCTGGGCCGATTTGATAACAGAGATTGAGCCAACTCAGTTAGGTCTCCTCTGAGCAGCAGAGGGCACCATTTAACAGTGATTGCCATCTTATGAGTAAAATAAATAAATAAAGAGTTGTCATACAGAGGGGAAACTTTGTTCCAATAAATTAGCCATGGTGGTCTTAAAAGCAGAAAGAAAATGTGCACATTTTTGTATTTGTTGATTGTTTCTATTTGAGTGTTAGGGTACTTCCTCAAAGGAATCATCAATTTTGCAGACAGATCTAAAATAAAGATCACTTTCACCCTCCAGGCCATGACATAGAGGATGATGTCACTTTGTTTTGCTACTACAGTAATAATATCAAAAGTGTGATCATAGATTTCATGAATGATGCACACAGTGTCAGTGTATGAAGGGTTTCATACTGTTGCTGTTTATCTAGATGTGGTGCCTTACACATTGGTGATGAGATTCTGACCATTGATGGACTCAGCACTAGCCACATGGGCGTTGCGGAGGCCATGAAGCTACTAGCATCCGGTACAGAGCAGGTCAAGCTGGAGATCCTACCGGTCAGCCAGATGACCCCTCGACTGACCTACTCCAGGGAGATGCCCAAGCTAACAGGTAGGTGTGGTAGAAGTGGGGTTGGTCCTGGTATTCTCTGGCTCCTTACTGGGTTTATTAAACCAGATTACTGTATCCGCCATCTATCTCGCGAGTATAAATTTTCGTGAATTGGGACTTCTCGACAATTTGGTGAGTGGTTAAATTCGCGATCTTGGAGTCCTGTACTGAACGGAGAAATGCATATGCATACATCACATTCATATCGGTATTAGAGTCCATATTTTCGCGAGTTTTAATTTCGTGAATACCAGCTGACTCGCGAAATTTGCGAAAATAAAACCTCACAAAATATTCGGCATATACAGTATTAACTTGATAGCCAAAGTATGTATTTAAATGAGTTAATGAGACTAACAAATCTGTAGAAAAGTATGACAGGGAGTAAGTTATGATGCTAATGCATGCATACACAGAATATTTGGTGCATTTTAAGTTTTCATTCAACACCAAGGTATTTATATTTCTTTTCTTCTTCTTTTTTTAAGGTAAAGTGCTTACCTAAGGTATATGGCCTTTTATTATATATGAATTAATTTTTCAAATTATATTCAAATGGAATATAGTCAAACTATGATAATCTGCCCATTGAAAACACAAGACAAGGCTGTATATCTGTGAATAAAGAAGACTAGATTAGCACATATTATTTGAGGGTTTTCATGGTGGGAGAACGTTTAGTAGTAGATGGTTTTACTGTTTATTCTTTCTTGGATGTAAATGTGGTCCTGAAAAGGATCTACTCATTCTCATCATTTTGGTAAACATGTTCTCATCGTCATTATCCTGAGGAAGAAAAAATGCATGGATTTGCACATATAATAGATTTTACTGCATTGCTGTCATGGTATGGTATCTTATTTTGTTACCACGCAACACCCCACTAATCTTCCTAATCCTATTTGACACCCCCCACCTCCCCATCTCCCAGGCCCACCCTCAAGAAGCACCACTCCAATGAGCCCATTGATGCCAAGCTACAGTCACAGCAGTCTGTCTCGGGTCGGTACGATGAACCAGTCTCAGAACACCAGACAACAGAGCAGCACCTTGGCACGGAAACTCAGGTCAAAAGGTCACAAGACAGGATCCATGTGTGAGTATTTCATTGGACGTTGTGGTATTCAATTAATTGATCAGGAATCTTAAATTTCAATCAAATTCACGCTGATTGAATGAAAAAGACATCTTTGATCATAATTCTATGTGTGGCATGTCTGGTACTGTACACGCTATTATTTTTGCGTACAGATATTTTTTGCAGAAGAGGAGATCATAGACATTTTCGCGAGATGTTGTTTTCGCGAAGTGACACCGACGCTAACGTTAATGTACTATTATCAGAGCGCATGGAGACATTTTCACGCTTGTTAAATTCGCGATCCAACTGTGACTGGCGAAATTCGTGAAAATAACAGCATATGCAGTATCCATGCCTAAATGATGTAGAACGTTATGAGAAAAACTTTTGCAGACTGGAATGTTACAAACTGAAGAATTCCATCTTTAGAAGTGCGTCTGTAAATTTCACTGTTATCAAATCTCCTCTGAGTAGTCCTAGAAAATTATTTCCATTATCTTGTGTTCAAAATGTTAAAGGGAAGTATCATGAACATTGTTAAAACATTGATGTTTATACACTGTTTGTCATTGCAGTGTCCATTGCGTCCACCATCAATGGACTTTCATCACCACAAGTGTGTCATACAGACACAGTGGACGTGACTCTCTACTCTCGTACCGGTGACTACGGCATCCAGCTCCAGAGTGGTGTCTTTGCTACGGAGGTCTTGGGCTCAGCGGCTATCATAGGATTCGTGGAGCCTGGAGGCAAGGGGGAAAAGTAAGGAAATGGCCGATCTATTTGTGTGTGATGTACAGTGACATGATATTGGCTCCTGCAATGTTGCTCTGGTCTTACTTCCTCTAAGGACGCAGGGTTAGGATTGTGACATGGTTTTAGGTTTAGTTTGATGTGAGGACTAGGATAAGGGTTGGGGTTAAGTTTGTGGGTAGAATTTAGGTTTGGCTTAGTGTGCAGATTTCATGGGAGCAATTATTGTCACAGGAGCAAATGTCATGGGACCATGATGTACAAGATGCATCAATATGAAAATGCAATGCCATCTCCTTTACAGCATACTTTGGTACAAAGATTGATCAATGTGCTTTCTGCAGCATTCTGAACTACAGAATATGTGCATGTCATAACTTTTAGAAGGACATTAGGAGCTGATGAGGCTTGATATATTTACAACAGACAGTTAATGACATCTTATTTCAAGAGATTAATGTCTCTTGATGTCATGTGATTGCTAGAATGCAGTATAGACTACAAAGTGTGATGCCATATCTGTTCATCGCCACAGAAACTGGTTCTAAACAACCTCATGTGGCCCGATGCTTACCATGCTCCCATGTGGTTCCAACCCAAGCTGCAACAAAAACTATGACATAATCACTTCGGTACTCTTCTTGTAGATAAAGTCTATCTTCTTGTAGATAAAGTCTATTACGATATCCCATTACTGCTGTACATCTGTTGTCTGGCAGATGGAGGCCAAAGAAAATTTTAAGTATGTAACTGGCTTGATAAGGCATACAAGTTAATCCAGATGTTACTCTAGCTGATTATACCTGTGAGATAATGCATATATTTTCTCTTTGTATTGTAGGAGTGGTGTGGTTCAAGCGGGTGATCGTCTGATCTCCATCAATGGAAACTTTACTGAGGACATGACAGCTGATGAAGCTAATCACATACTGAGGGAGAGTGTACCCCAGGTCACGCTAGAAGTCGAGTTTGATATCGCAGGTAGGACCTCTTTGTTGTGTGTCATTCCTAGCTACTGAGAATTACATAGAATGTTTGATGTTAGTGAATAGAAAGAAAAAACAAATTAGTAACGAGTAAAGCATTTATCTGTCACATTGAAATGCATATAACAAATGAAATGCAGAATTTTTCCCTTCTTTGGACAGTTAATGAGGATCAGTGGAAATTGAATTGCTAATTCATATTTTTGTTAAATACAGCTGTATTCTGAAATCATACTGAAAAAAAAAAGAGTTTCATCATTTTGTGAAAGTATAGTGAAATAATCACTGTACTCTCAGTATATATAAGCTCTAAAATAAATCTAAGAGTTTGATAAGTGTTATTTGATGTGTTTTCATTCATGATGATGTCACTGTATGTTTGATGGTGACAAAGTTTGACCCACAAACCTTTATCTGTTTGTATCATTGCAGAGTCAGTTGTGCCAAGCAGTGGAACATTTAATGTCAAGTTACCAGTGAGTGAAATGGGACTTGGAATCACATTAACATGTAAGTTTCTCGTGGAAAACGTTCTTGTCTGTGCTTATAGGGTATACTTGTGATTAGCAACTCACAAAAATGTTTCAAGACGTACAAGTACAATGTATGCCAGTAATGGAAACGTAATAAAGACTCTGGAAGCTTAGATTTTCAAATGATTGGTAAGAATATTTGTAGAAAAATGTAGGTAGAAGTTCATGCTGATATGCTTTTTTCCAAGGAATGATTTGTATATATTTTTTTTCTCCAATCAATACTTCATATTTGATTATGCATTGTAGGTGTTATCGATGAATTTTACTCGAATTCATGTACTTAGATATATTTTGTAATTCTTGCAGTGGTAGTAAAAACTGTCATTTTTGTGATCATTTCAATATTTTCTGGTTTTCAGCTCCTAAGCACAGACGGCAAGGGGATGGCCTGCTTATATCAACAGTAAAAAAGGGCAGTGTAGCAAATAGGTATGTTATGGATCACGCTGTGAGTCTATCTTGTTATTTCATTATTATTTTCAATGTGATATGTCATAGATTAAGTTGTATGGATAGAAATTGGTAAGAGTGTGAAAGGGTATATGTAATGTCTTTTGTGATGATTTGTATATCTATTGTGTTAAGATGCTACTAAAAAGAGCAAAGAATTAAGGTAAAACCATAGATTCTCTAACCAAGGCATGACATTTTTGTACCAAGAAGGTAAAAAACCCCACAAAATCACTAGTATATTTCTGTCACTGAATAATGTTTTGAGGCGAATCATCTGGTATTTGTTCTGAAAGATTTATTCTTCTGCAGTGTACAGGAATTCTTTTGATAAGAGGAACTGGAAAACAAACCATGAATAAACCAGTCAATGAGACTTGAGGAATGCCCACTCATGTTGAGATTCTGTACCTATATTAAGCTGTGTGTAACTACATTTTGCCATGATATTTGAGAAATAAAAGGGAGTACTGACAATTCTAATAACAACTCCATTTTGCTTCTTCTAGTGTGTAGTAGCAGAAAATGAACCAATGATGTCAGGGGATCAACATGCTGTCTTGTGAAAACTGCCTTTTTCCTTCCTCTTATGCATACATTTAAAGTAGTCTTCATAGGATGCTTCAAATAAGAAAGATGATGATAGGGAGGATGATGATTAGAAGGATGATGATGACTGAAGTAGGGATGATAATGACGAAAATAATTCTTCTGTCATCAGGATAGTGATGAAGATGATATGATATTGATGTATTCCTGTGTCCTTGCTCACTGCAGGAGTGGTACTCTGGAGCCAGGAGACCAAGTTCTTGCCATCGATGACATCCATCTAGACAGTATCACTGTGGAGGAGGCCATGCACCTCCTCGCTCAGGCAGATGAGATTGTCAAACTCAAGGTCAAGAAAAATGAGGCTTACTCAGGTGGGTTTCCATGGCAACCAAGATTGATTAGGACTCTATTCTTTCGTCTGAAAACAATTTGGGCACCCCTTCACTTGGAAATGACTTTTTCATGCGAGTCTATACATGAGCATATTTTATATGATACAAAGCGAAACACTGAAGTAGTGTTTTGATGCAATACAAAGGTAAAATGCTTAAATATGAATTTCTGATCAGTCAAAGCCATTTTCTTCCTAGTGTATTATTGATTGAGTGTAGTGAACAAGGCACATGACAACTTCTTCACTCTCACTTTCTGCATTTTTGGGTGATGCTTGCAAATAGTACATTGAAAAGACTTACCCAATACAGTTTCATATTTTTTGTTATAGGCAGTTTGTGGTTATTGCTATCAAATTTACCCTTTCAATCATACACCCATAAATGCAGAATTTCCAGCATGCACTAAATACCACCAAGGTCTATGACCTCGGTGAAAATATAAATGATGATAGAATTGCTAAATGTGTGGGAGTGTATAATGTGATACATGCAACTCCCAAGCATGCATTATACATACAATATTGTATTCTACTGGCAAACATAAACTTTATATTCTCCCTAGATGAGCCGGATGTGAGCGGTGCAATATCCTACTCAGTGGAGCTGGTCCGGCATGGGGGACCACTGGGCATCACCATCTCAGGGACTGAGGAACCTTTTGATCCAGTCATTATCTCTGGTCTCACAGAAAATGGTCTCGCTGAAAGGTGAGGGAGTTGGATTTGTTTCTTTAACCCGTTGAGGACAAGTCCTGAGTATACTCGAGCAGGTGTCTATGGGAAATACGTGTTGTAGCAAAATCAGTCCATCCTCAACGGGTTAACTTTTATGATTGCATAATTTGTAAATGTACTACCCCTTACTTAACCATGCAGTGCTCTAGAGAGTATGATACAAGATTTAGATATGTAGTTGAGTACAATTGCATCACTCTCTGATTTGCTCAAAGGCCACTGCACTCCACTGGTTGAAATAGATAACATGAATAGTTCTGCATTCTTGTAAGCCTCACCACCTTATTGACAAAGTACAAACATAAACCTCAAGTGTGTGATGAATAAAATTTTATGTAGAGCCACATTATGCACATTTTGAGATCTGGCTTCACTTTTACAGAAACCAAATACAAATACTGTAAAATATGATGTATTTGCGGCATGAAATTTTCGCGAATTTGAGCTGAAGGCCTTTTTCGTGGCATGAAATTTTCGTGAATTGCCACTGGCGTTCAATGCATATAGTGTAGACAAGAACTTTTGCATGCATTTTAATTTCGTGAATCTTGACGCTCGCGAAATTTGCGAAATTAAAATGTATGTGAACATTCCTCGTTTTACAGTAATATGTACATATGAACTCTTCATTTCCCAATTCCACCATAGATTGTGTGTTCAAGGAATGGAGAAGTGCATGATTTGTGTTTCTTTTCCCACCAGGACTGGTGCTATCCACCTAGGAGACAGACTATTGGCCATCAATGGTATCTCACTGAAGGGAAAGACCCTGTCAGAGGCAATCAGACTGCTCCAGTCTGCTGGGGACACAGTGGTGCTTAAGATTAGCAAGAGGGAGAGACAGAGGGGATACGACCAGGTACCTTACCCACCCTCCTACCTCCTTGTCAATAAATCTTATTCTTTGTATAACAGGTACCCAGACTTGTTTCTCTCAATTCCATGGAAAGAAATTGAGCATGGTAGGATATATGTATTGCACAAGATATTTCCACCTTATGATAACAACTTCTCATGCAGATATTTTATCACAAACAAAATTTGACCTTTGATCTAGTGATATATATTATATATTTTAATGTTGCAATAACGTGATGCAATAAAGAAGCAAATGAAGTAGATATGGAATGAATCCAGATTTTGATTTTTTGTACACTGTAAATATTTTGTTTGTATTCTCTCCACACTTTGCACCTGCAGCTGACAACCAAGGTTCCATCTCGTAGCCAGAGTCCGAGCAGGTTTGGTCGTGGGATGAATCAATATGATGTGGATCACATGACTACTCCAGTCATGATGCAGAACAATGGAGACTCATGGGAAGGGTCAGGAATGGACACTGGTTACCATAGTAACCACACGCATCACTCCCGCTCCCACTCCCCTAAGACCAGCCACTCTCGTCGTAGCAGCATGTCTCCGTCTCGACGCAACACGCGATCCCGCCGAGTGCAGAACTCATCTCACTCCACCTCACCCAATGATGCTAGCGAGGAGGAATTGGAAGACCATAGAAACCGAGGCTTCAGGGGACCCTACCCCGGTGACCTCCTCAGTTCAGACCAAGATGAAAGCTACGCACACTCCCAGCATAGCTACCACCCTCATGAGGCTCAGATCGCCAAGCATCGGGAGTTTCTGCGCCAGCTTGAGGCCAGCTTCCTCAACACAGATCAGTTTACGTCCAGCGAGATGCGTCGTACTGGCAGCATCGGTCATGGCTTCTACAACAACTCCATGGGAGCTCGCAAACCGAGTACCAGCTCCCTCCAGATGTACTCTGAAGGTCACAATGCCTACACTCTTCCATCTCACACTCATCTCGGTGGCAGCTACAACCAGTTTGAGAGTTTCAGCTCCAAGAGTGAGAGTGTGAACACCACTCAGCATCAGGTTTCTCACAACAACGATGCCTCCCACCTCGGCGATGAGTCCACGGTGTCGGACCAGGGTAATGCCACGCCCGTAGAGCTCCACCGGGTCACACTGAGTAAGGACAGTGATGTGGAGGACTTTGGATTCAGCTTGTCAGATGGTATCTCAGAGAAAGGTGTGTTTGTTAACACTGTCAGGCCTGGTGGACCGGCATCAAAGAATGGAAACGTCCGACCCTTTGACCGAATCCTTCAGGTAGGCGACTCTTTATACTTTTACTTCTATCCTTATCACATGATCATCAATCACTGTAAAGCCAGTAAAATTCACAGCATGAAACTTTTGGGAATTGCAGCTGATGGCCTTTTTTGCAGCATAAAATGTTTGCAAATTGCCCGGCAGGAAAATATTACAAGTTTACTACATGTACTGGATTGTGTAGACCAAAACTTACTGGTTTTTACAGTGAACTGTGGCCCCTCATGAAATTTGTGAAAGTTTCAGGCAACTAAAAATGTCAGGTTTTACATGGTTAGTTTTAAAGGGATGGTACAGTATTGGTGGAGATGAGAATTGGGCTTTTAACTTTTTGCAAGATACCAAGACAACACTTATGAAATTGTACACAGCATACCATTTTAAGAGGAATTCAAAGTTTATTTGATAAAAATCGGGTTTGGCATTACTGAAACATCCAAAAACAAAGTAAAATAAAGCGATCGTAAAAAAAGTGTGGGTCCCACACTTATTAGAATCGCTCCGTTTTGGATATCTCACCCATTTCAAAACCAATGTTCATCAAATAAACATTGAATTCCTCATGGAATTACATGCTCTTTCATATTTCATAAGAGGTTTCCCATTATCTCACCAAAAAATGTTAGAAACCGGAAATTAGGTTTCAACCAAAACTATACGATCCCTTTAAGCTATTGTCATAGCTCTTTTTCCGAATTGATACAAGGATTCATGTGTATCTAGAATTTGCTCATGTGAATATGATTCCTTATGTAAATTTGAACCAAAGAAAAAGTTTGTCCAAATGGAAGATACACAAATAATTTGGTCACTTTCAAATGCCAATTATATCACTTGATATTTTTATGTTTGAGGTATTTCCTGCATCGGTTGGTCATATTGATGTACATTGCATTTGACTTTTATAATGACTACAGGCTTCCCCACCCCCAAAATGAAAGAATGAACATCAGATTTACTAGGTATCATGGCTCATCAGCCACAAATTTATGCCTAGAAAGACATATTTAAAGTATCTGGAAAGCACTCTTTGAATGTTGTGCAGTTTTATTGGATGTCACAATGTGGTAAAAGTGGCTTGAAGACTTACGTCTTACCAAAAACTTTAATTATTACTTCACAACCTTTGTAATTTCATAAACAAACCCAAATAATATGTCTATTCTGATATGTTGATCTACATCTAATTGTCATATCTAGAGCATGTAAACTTCATAATTTTTGTGTACTTGTGGCTCTTTCGCCAAATCCCATACTGCATTTGAATTTACAATTGTAACACTTTGCAGCTTAGACATTTTTGCCATTTCATTCCCACTGTAATAGTGTAAGGCAGCAAATATAGCCAACAAGAGTGCAAAGGGGAAAGAATTAACATACAGATACTCCTTTGCAGCAATGCACAGTAAAGTCTGATAGCAATAAACGCAATGACATTACTTATTTTACTCCACCCACATCACTAGCAAGCTCAGCCCCAGATACAGGTCAAGGCAGTGGTAATATTCACTGAAGCAGACTTGACCCAGCAGGGGATAGGTATTGATGTGATGTTAGCAGGAGTCTGTGAGGGGGAAAATCTCTCTTTATGTCACTCTGGATACAATTATTGAATCACTCCTTCATCTTACACTCCATTGACTTCTTCCTCATTGACCTTGACAACTGTTGCCATGGGCAGTAATTAAGGGACAGTGGACACACAGAATCCTGTCTCTACCTGTGTGTGCCGTCTTATGTGTCTAGGAAATCTGATAAAATACAGATAAACAGACCAGTGTCAGCAATGCTATATTTAGTATTAAAAAAATAAGACAAACCAGGTTTAACAGGCATGATCAGAGGTGTTGTACAGAGTGACTGGGTGAAAAGAAAGAAATTATGTAGACATGACAGTTATTATGCATGATTTTCAAGTTGTGTGGTAAGACTAAATCTATGAGACATATAAGTGAATCAGAAACACAATGATATTGACACATTGGTTTACAATCATTTTACATCCTATGTAGTGAAGTGTAATTCATGTAGGTTTGAGTGAGATCATGTCATTAGGAAGGAAAAATATGAAACAACAAGGAATACTTGCAGATGAGGGAATGTTTGCAGGGGAGTGCATTCATAAATAGTATTGCTTTACTGACAAACAATTCTGACCTTTTTTATGTCCATTGATATGCTTGCGGTCATTACTGTATGCATTTCGCTCAGGGTAATCAACAACACACACACTGACAAACATGGAAGCAAACAAGGTGTTTTTCCTTGTCTTTTTTTTGGTCCTAGAAATGTCAGACCTGCACTGAATTATTCTATTTTTATCAAATGCAGAGAGAAAAATAAACTTGTGTAGGTGAGGGAAATATGAAAAGAAAACTAGCAAAGCTGTCAAGAGAGAGATTGGAAGAGAGAGATCAAAAGAGGGGGAGGGGGGAGAATTAATAAAGTACACTGTAAGCAAGATGTAGGGAAGAGAAGAAATTGAATGTACAAGGTACGGGTATGGCAGAGAAATTACAAAATAAGATTTGGTTTCGAGAGGGAAAGAAAGAAAGAGAGAGATAGAGAGGGAGAAATAGAAAGGGAGAGAGAGAGAGAGGAGGAAGAAAAGAAGGGGGGTTAGAAAGAAGAGAGGCAGAATATGATAACTGTGCGTTATGAGAGGAAATGTGCTTGGAGCATCAGGCTGTAACGTGTGAATTGATTTGCAGCGCCATCAGAACGAGGTGCCACTATCAGTCCCCTCCAGCCAAATTAGGTCTGAAATTTGGCTTGGGAATTTGAGTACAGGGTGCACCAAAAAGGCTTCCTATGCTCAAAATATCCTTTAAATTGATTGTCTGTGTGATGGAATGGTGAATGGGTGTAGAGATTTAGCAGTAGACCATTCTCTGCTTCACCAGGCAATGTGACGATTCATAATTGCTCAGTTGATATGGCGAGCTCGTGTCAGAGGAGTGGAAAATTTCCCCGGAGGTTTAATTATGGCTGGAAATGAAAAAAGTCAGGACATATTTTACAAGGTGTGTCAGAAAATAGATGCATGGTAGATGTCTTCTCAGCATGTGTGTGTATGCTCTGAATTTGTGTCTATTACATTAGTTCTTTCTTATAGAGTTCATGTACCCAATTTCGTTTTGATGACATCTAAGTTACAGGCACATTCTGGGTAGACTTTATTTCTTTCTGTTTTGTTTTTGTTTTTGTTTTGTTTTTTGCTGTACAAATTGACATGATTTGATGCTGTTGCCCCATTTTCTTGAAGATTGATTTTCCACCTGTTTTGCTGAAATTTTGATACCCATTTTTTGTGTGTGTGTGTAATTCCTATGATTACAATGAAATGATGTTGTATATTTATGCAAACAGCTGTGAAACAAATGTAGGATAAAATGACAAAATTAGGCCTGAGAATGTGACATTTTTCAGTCACTGAAACTTGCCAGATCTGTAAACACAGCAAACTTATGTGGTTGGTTTGTGAATGAATTTAATTAATTATGTATTAATTTATGTATATATCTATCTGTTATCAACATAAATCATGTATAATTCAGAGTCTTTATCCACAAAATATTATATATGAATGCATAAATTGAAGAATTAGATTAGAAGCACCAATAATTTATGTTCTTGTTTTGTGTTTGCTTCTCACCTACACCATACCAGATCAACCAGACGAGGACACATAACTTTGACTGCTGCATGGTGGTCCCGCTGATTGCTGACTCCGGTAACAAGCTGGAGATGGTGCTAAGTCGCAGCCCCCTCTCCAAGAACCAAGAGGCGGAAGGGGCGCAAGAAGGGGCGTGGACGGCCAATGAAAACAGTCAGTTTGTCTCCATGCAACCTGTGGCACAGCAATTCTAAAGGAATGGAAAACGTGGCAATTATGGACTCTATTTGAACATACCTTCCCACCCAAATGTCGGCATTTCAAAGGTGAATTTGGCACCAGCATTAGATAAAATATCCACTCCTTGTACATACCAGTGGTGTAGCAGTGTTCATTGGATGTTGGTATTGTTTGTATTGATCTATTGCTTGAAAACCATCAAGTTTTCAAATGGTAAAAATTTGCCACAAGTGTTATTTGAGTGTTTAGCTCACCCAACTTTCACATCATTCTATGTATGCAAGATGCTGATAGAGAGAAAACGATATCTTTACACACTACAAGTGAAAGGATGGAGGTTTTACAAGGCCTCCAATCATGTTTTGTTAGAACAAAACTGGATAATGTGCAGACCAAACTGGCTAAATGGTGCTTCCTCGTTTACTGACATATACAAGTAGTCACTCATTGCAAATGTCATGTGTGCATATAATTTTTTATCAATTTCAGCTCAAAAAGAGTCTATACTTCTGTAGTTGAAAACAGTGTCCAGACTTGAAAATGAAATTTGACACAGGAAGAGGATGCATATCGGGAGATTATTATAAGATCAGGGAAAACCTGTTGGGATTTTGCCAATTTGGTGCTTTTAGCAAACAGTTTGAAGGGGTATGGAGCTCATCATGTTTTGAAGAACATTAAGATTAAAATATTCCCTCCCACCATGGCAGAACTGTATGTCTACCTTCCAAACTTGTAGCATTAGAAAAGATACACAGCACTTAACCTGATGCTTGGGAACAAAGACTAGAGACCAGAAGCCAAATAGTAAGGTGTGATACAGGTTTGAGGTCAAAGGTCATATCACACTTCACTGCCAGTGTGACCTGCTTCTTGATAGTTACACTTAATACTGCTTCTTACTCTTCTGTGCTGTTGTGTACTAACCCATTTGTATCAAGCCATATATAGATTCAGCATGGAACCTGTCCACTGTCAGCATTGCTTTAGTTAAAAAAAAAAAATGACTGCCATTGCACTACACAGAGATCCTGGAAGGTGATTGGCTGTTGCTATGGTTTCATTATCTTACAGTCTAAAAAGGAAAAACAAAT
Source organism: Diadema setosum (assembly GCA_033980235.1). NCBI lineage: Eukaryota > Metazoa > Echinodermata > Echinoidea > Diadematoida > Diadematidae > Diadema > Diadema setosum. Next base: position 49,600,506 of record CM067060.1, read on the forward strand.
TTGAGTTTTGTATTGGGAAAACACAAGGTCAAAGATGAGATGTCTGTTAGGGCTTCTTTTCAAATCTGAACTGTGGATCCTTTGACTCAAGCCATTATACTCAAATATACTCAAAATGTTTCAAAGTTGAAAGTGTGGAGTGACAATTCTTACAATTTTCTGAGCAAATAGTGGGAACTTGCACCTGTGACCACTTGCATACAGAACTACATATCATGAAAGGTGCTTGTCGTGTAGTGTGTAAACAATGTGTTTGTTTGTTAGTTTGCTTGTTTGTGGGGGATGGGGAACAAGGAGTGATTTGACTTACTGTTTACACTCTGCTAGTACAAATGGTGGTCACTATTATTGCACAGAGTAAATGTATTTGAGTAAGCTCACAACATCATGTTGCCAAACCATCTGTAGCAGTGATTATCTGTAGAATTAGTATTTCACATTGCCAATCTCATCTCATATATGTATTTTTGTCCTCAACAATCATATTATCAATTTTATGCGACCATGTGCATACTGCTGTACAATTTACCATTATGCTGCATTGTAATTTGTGTGAAAAACCACTTTATGTTACCACCTCAAATTAACATTAAGAATCTGTCAGAGATAATTTGTAAACTACAATCAGATTATTTCTCCAATGGATCTTACTGTTTTTGGAGTCAAGTGTGTTCAAGGAGAAAGTTGTAGTGAATGAGGAAGTGATGTAAAACAAAGAAAATAGTGAAAAATGGAGCAGAGTGGGAGGAATTCAAGGGAACTCTTAATGGTTTCATTTTTCTGAAAATTGTCTAACATGAAATCATGTAGAAAAATATCATCATCATTTGCTCCATGCACAATTGGCAATAGATAAAAAGAAGAAAAAGAAAAGAAATGTGAATTTCTGTTATGTTTGTGATTGACATTTTTGGTGTTACCAAAATCAAGATGACTTGAATAAATCATGATTTTGCATTTACATATCATGGCTAGAATGCGGAAGAAAAATGAGAATTTAGTTGCTCACTAATACAGAACATGTCAAGAATCTATACACAAGTGTGATTACTGTCAAACAACATAGACAACTTGTTTACAGTTCCCACGAGGTATATGTTTGATGACTCACAATCATGTGACCATAACCTGCTATGTTTGTTTAATATCATCAAGTTGATATTGTAACAGTGCTTTTCTCACCAATTGATTATGTCCCTTGGGTTCATTGTCCTTATGCTGTAATTACTGATCATTAAGGTCATCATGTCCTTTTCATCAAACCTAATGATGTATGAAGGAAAAGCTTGTTCTTCAGGAACACTGACTGACTGATAAGTATATGTTATTTGAATCTGCAATGACGTATAATGGAAAGCTCTTGTCTCTGTTAGGTCAAAATCATCACAAAATCACAACTTGATACAAGTAAGATTGCACTTGTACAGGTTCATTGGTAAGTGAAATTGAATACCATAAAATTTTATCTGATATCACTGTGTGTAGACAGGGTGTGTATTTTATGTGGACCAATTCTATTTACCTCTCCATATCAATCAGGAGAACAAATGACAGTACATGTAACCTTAGTTTATTTTGAAGTAGATAGAAGAGAGGAACCCCTAAATTTGCCTCACTTTGAACAGAAAATACATGATGTGGATCATCAGTTTGCCAGCATTGATGTGTCCTTGTTTGTCTAGAATAGAAACTTTGCATCTTCTTCCTCAGTATTTTGTGGCATTGAGGCTGAATTTTACACTGTATCAGGAGCAAACAGCAATCACAAAAGAGGAAGGATTGTCAAAAATGGAAGATTTTGTGTGAAAATGATAAAGCTGTCAGCATGAGAAGCGCTGACTGTGTTTCATTAATAGACAGTGAATGGTTGTTTGCACAGTCTTCACACTTCACGTTCATCAGGCTTTGGGAGTGGTATCAGTAATGTCATCGTGGGGTTAATAGTCATCTTTTGAAGGGCATTTCACCCCAGTCACATACGACAGGCTTCAATTCCAAATTACAATATCCCAGAGAGTGGAGTGAGTGTAAATTGACAGATCAGTGCATGTTGTACAATTAGATATCTTACTGTATGATACAATGAGTTTTTCACAATGATAAGACATACGATAATATATCTTAATAGAGTTTGCTGACAAGTCATCCCATGGTGCTAACAGTTTTATTCTTTTTCTTCAAGTTATTCATTTATCTTTTTTTGTTTAGATACCTGCCAGCAACTCTTCAATTTGTATTCAAATTTAAGTGGTATATTCAACTTGTTTCTGTTTTTGTTGTCGAGGAGGGGTATGAGAGAGATATCATCATATCTATTTTCTTTGTCTTCCAGAATATGCATGCTGGCATCTTGTTGGTGCTGAAATGATATACTTAATGTCATAAATTTGAATTAATATATTCATCATGAGAATGCATCACATGTATTGTACACATAACAACTTTATAACTGAAATTGGAACTTATACATGAGTAATACTTTCATTTATATACCCAATCAATGCCATGTCTGATGTATATGATGTAATATTTGTTTTGCTATGCAATTGGAATGAGATAGCAACAAGTGATATTACAAGTTGTATTGCTTGTATGTGATTGTGAGTGTTTGAGTATTTACATGTTTATATGATATTTAGACCATTGACAAGGTATGGAACAATCTAGATGACTCTTGGCATCAAAAGACAAGTGGTATTTATGACATACATATTATTTATTTTAGTTGAATTTTGTTGTTGAGTGCGCAATGTAAAGAGTGTCATTCTGTGTTAGTGTCTTGTGGTATTATTTGTTTGAACAAGTGAATAGTGCATGAAGAAGGTGAGACTTTTGTGAACGGTGACATTTGAGCATTGTCAGGAAGCTGAATACCTCCTTTTCTTCCTTAGTAATTGAACCGTTCTCTTTGGACACCGAGAAGAAAAGGAAGAGGAAGAACCAAGCAGAAATAGTTGAGAGATTAAAGTACATCAAACATCAAATTTCATAATGCCTGGATCGTGTGATGTCTGCCAACTTGTGGAAGAGTTTTGTGAAGTACAATTGTATACATTGTGCGATCTGCATGGATTAACAATACCAGGTCTTTCACTATGGACGTTAGCATGATTCATCATGGCTTCCAGTTTTTGCCAAATTTCGTAGACACAAAAATCCAGTCATCTCCAAGTCCAAAGTGTTCCTTACAAATTGTACATTCAAACATCTGTGACTTGTGCAGCTGAGTTCTGCAGTCATATAATGTTGTCTGTAAACTTTGCGCATGTCATCAAAAAAGCCTGAATATTTTTGTCTATTTCTTCAATTTTTTTTTTTTTTAAGCTCGTTATATAATCATGCCATCTTCACTATCGACGTCTTTGTCCTATTTTTGTCAATCTGTCAATCTATTTTTTTTTTTTTTGCAGGGCCTTGTGCCAACATAATGGGGTGGGTAAATAGGAGAGTGCAACAAGTTTAATATGTCCTTGCATTATGAAAGTATTATCCACCATCGTTATTGCTGTGTGATTTAAACACCTGTTATATTGATCGATATCTTCATGTACCTATCAACATATATTTCCACCTTCTGCCAATCTAGCCACCTCAAAAGCTACATTTACTTTGATATCTATCTCTCCACCTGTAAATATTGTCTTCATCCTACCTCTCCTCATTGTTCTCTGTTCTCATACATCAGCCTACATATCTCTGTTTTCTGTCTAGTGTATTTTTATGTTTATCGTCTGCTTGTCTATCAGCTTCTTGTGGGTCTCTTTTCTTCAAATCTTCCTCTGTGCCCTCTTTAGTACCTCTGTTTGAAGTGCCAGTCAAGATGGAATGAAAACATGACTTCTAGGTTAAACATGCACACACAAGGAATTGCTACCTGTCTTTAAAAAAAAAAAAAAAAAAAAGAATGTTGTCCTATGTTGTTTATACATTCGCCTTCTTTCAGCCACATCCCAAAGGCATCATTTTATTTTTCCCTCTCTGGCACAGATATGAGCCTCAGATCATTTCTTCCTCAAATTGGCAATACCAACCCAATACACTTGTCTTGAGATTTTGGCAAATTTTTGGTTAGGAATGATATTTCTCTGTCTGTGGAAACTTTAACAAATGCCAGTCCTTTTCTTCATGTCAAATAATCAAGCATGTTTAAAATGGATTTTTTTTTTTTTTTTCTAACTATACTTCCACTTTTCCATTAACTTAACATTCCCCCTTGTTGAACCCTAACTACGTTGTATCTTCAATATATAGAACTGGTGCTCAGATATTCTGATGTGAAAGGACAAGAAGTAGAAGTGAAATGTTTTCATTGAATTGATGAAAAGTTGTTGCAGAGGTATCCATTTGAGTCATTGGTTTAGATTGAAATTTAATTTCTTTTTAGTGAAGAATCTTGAGATTTTTAAGTTCATTTGCCCTCTGAAGAATCCCATGGTATTGAGTTGTGTTTCCAGTCACAGTGTATGTAGCATATGAGCAGTCTTGTGTCACATTAGTGTGTACTTAATGAATGTTGTACTGGTTAGAATCCAATAAAGATACCACCCCCACACCAAATGGTTGACATGTGATGTATACCGAGCCAGTCTTATCAATCTAGTTTAGTTTGGAGGTAACTCCTGGAGTAGGAGTCTAGGTGTCGGCTTGTGATGATCTACACCCTGAGTCAATGTTTTTGTTTCTATGTGTAAGATTTGTATTTGTTTCATAATCAGGTATGCACTCTTTGTATTTAGTGATATTATGTCGTGCTGGTGCTGAATGTACAGATAAGTTTGTACAGGTGAAGCAGTTTGAGCAATGATCATAGCATTTTGTCATTATTTTTGTACATATATAATATATTATTTGTATGGATGGTTTCAGTCCTGATGTAAGAAAGAATTTGAATAAAGGAATTACATGAAACTTCAAATTATCTGGTTTGCTTTATATTTTAGTGTTTGGGGATGATTTGTGTGAGCTCTACCTAGAATGTGTGTCTCTGAGCACCATGGAGGTACGTTTGTCTGGATGAACACTTTGTAAAGGCTGTCTTCTGTTCTTAGCAGAGGATGTCCTAGTAAGGTTAGAGTGTCCATTTTGAGGGAACCCTTATAGGTCCTATGTGTTAGGTCTTCCTTGAGGGAACCTTGGGAATGTTTTTGTTTGTCTGTCTAAAGGGAGCTGAAGTAAGGAATGTTTTATAATCAAAGGGTTGTGAGATGACGAATGGAATGAAATGAGAGGGGGAAATAGCTATTAAAAAGAGCATTTAGCAAAGAAGTGATTAAATACCCAAACTGTTTAACCTTTACTCCCTTTATAGCAGTCATTTCTAACACATGTACTCTCTAAAAACACATTCTCATGTTTCCATATATTTGTGTGTTTTTACTTTCATGAATACATCATTTCCTTTTCCTCATACTAGTACTTCCTCTGCAGTGACATACTGCAGTTGCTATTTTGTAACTCTTCAAGAAAGAGGCATAATTTAACTGTTTATTACATGAAGAAATAGTGTTAACACGAGATATGAAACTCGTCAGACTGACGAGTTAGGTGATACGCTTGGGGTCATCAGATGTCGGTCATCTGTGATCGACAAAGAAAAGAATGTGATATAGGCACATTGAAGTTATATTGAGCGTGCATGCAAAACCGTTTCTCTAACCTCTCGGCCACGTGACATCCACGGAAATGGTAAGGCAAAAAAGAAATATATAGATATTACAGGGAGAAAAGTCAATGCCCACTCAACCAACGTGGCCGCGTGAACATGTATTGCATTGCTAGACGGAAATGCGGCCTTGTAACTACTGATGTCGCTATGCCATTTCTGGCAACTTGGGAAAAATATGTGCCGTAAACATCAAACCTATAATCGGCTGGTTTTGATACCTTGCCTTTAATCACAATTTTCAGTGTGATGACGTCATCAAAGTACAAAACAATGACATGGTCTTGAAAGACAATTGTTCAAAGTACAACACCTCCGTCGTCGTCATTACATACTATGATCGGTTTGACAAAGTCAGCCTGCAAAATTTTGCAGCAGTCGAAGCAATATGGTCTCCAACACAAAAAAGAGGGATATGGTGTGTGTGTGTGTGTCTGTGTGTGTGTATAGGTGCGTTTATATACGAATGTGATTCCTACATGGACGAATATGTAATACAAAATTGAAGAAAAAAAAAGTAAAATAGCTAAGTATTTTGTTTCGTGATCTTGTGGGGTTCGAACCCGCACGTGTGCAACCTCGCGTCTCGGAGACGTCGCCTTTAACCACTCGGCCATACGTCTCGACGAGAAGATATGAGGAACGTAAACTTATGTATGTGAAAGATGAATCAGGAATCGTTTTGTCCACATTCCATTCTCATTTTCAGTTTTAAACTGCAAACTTGTCAAACTGATGAGGAGATTTCAAAGAATAAAATGCATGATTACTGCAGCTTATTGTCTCAGTTACCACATACTTAAGTTACAGAGGAAATGGAGCAAAATCAGCTGAGATAAAGGTGCTTAAACGTTGTCACGTCAATGCACATAAAAAAAAAAAAATCACCTCCCATAGACATAACACGTAAACTTGTCTGATTTTGAGTCTTTACCTTTAATAACAATTTGAAGTATGATGGTAAGTCTTCTCGAAACAAGAGTGTGGAACGTAAGCTTCTACGTGAAAGATGAATCATGACGATCACCCGTGACCGACACATCTTCAAAGGGATCAGTTATTAGAAGTGGAAGCCCTCGTGCCAAGCATATTGTCTCAGCAATTCCAAAGCAATGATACCCTTACATTAATTTTAGGCATGCATAATTTCCCTCTGAAATCAATGGTAGGTATTATTCATGTACAATTGCTTGCCTTGTCCATAAACTTTGCTTTACAAACTTTCAGTGAAACGTGTCATAACATAATTCTGTAACTCCATTAGCAGTGATTGACTACATAAAGAAAGATATATCAAATTGAACGCTTAGCGCGTATAACTAAGGGGGGTTTTAGCCTGATGCTCTGTTATTCACTGCTCAGATACCAACAACACTCATTACCTACGGCTACGTATAGAGAAACAGCCATGACGAAAATAAGTTTTTCCTTTTCTTTGGCAGATAGACACACAACCTCTTTAAACCACACTAAAATTGACATGGAGGGACATGAAAAAGTTCATTACTACTACTAAACAGTGATGCTTTCTACTCATATTGTGGCACAAGATACCTCTATAGCAACATAAAACCTGTCTACAACTCCGTTATTGCGTCAAACAATAACATCCTGGAATTTCAAAGAGATGAGCGAGCGCCATACACCTGGCCTAGAGTTAATTCATTCAGTTGCCATTCCTGCTCCAGTTGAGTTATGTAAATTATTTTCCGACCTGTCTTGTGACAGTGTAACAGGAACAAACGTAGATAAAAGGAAAGAGAAAAGGAAAGGTGGCAAGCGGGGCTCTGTACCAAGGGCAATTTAAACAATACGTATGATAAATGAAGCAAATCCAACCTCCAGCCTCCGACAAAAAAAAAGGAACTTGAGTGACTGTGTGTCGTGGGGTAGTATAATTGATAAGATAATACGATAAATGACATCGATCGGAATAAAGCTGAACTGCCAAAAGAAAAACAAAGAAAGAGAGAGAGAAAAAAAAAATGATAGCGTCCTGCGGGTCTCGAACATCTCGTCCTAAGGTAGTGCATAATGACCATGCAGCGCGATAAGCGACTATAAAGCCACACGGCTGTACCGAAGATTGGATGTGAAATGTATCTTTGATATTTTATATGTATATATATATATATATATATATATTTATCTTAAATCTTTATACCATTTACAACATGAAAAAGTTCATTACTACTACTAAACAGTGATGCTTTCCACTCATGTGGCACAAGATACCTCTATAGCAACATATAACCTGTCTACAACTCCGTTATTGGGTCAAACAATAACAACCTGGAATTTCAAAGAGATGAGCGAGACGCCATACACCTGGACTAGAGTTAATCAATTCAGCTCCCATTCCTGCAAGTTATTTAAACGTACATGTTCCTACCTATCCTGTTACAGTATAACAATAACCAATGAAGAGTAAAGGAAAGAGCAAACGAAAGGTGGCAAGCGGGACACTGTAACAAGGGACAATTTACAACATTAAGTGTGACAAAATTAATGAAGCAAACCCAATCTCCAAACTCCAATACAAAACAAGGGAAATAGAGCAGCCGTGTTCACGAGTTACATACACTTGATAAAATAATACGTAAAATGACATCGGAGTAAAGCTGAACTGCCGAAAAAAAGAGAAAAAAAGAAAGAACGGATAAAAGTCCTGCGGGAGTCGAACCTCTCGCCTTCCGGTATGGCGTTATGAACAACCAGCGCGCTAACTGATTATGCCACATGGCTGTCATGAAGATCGAGTGCGAAACTTAAATCTAAATACTATCGTGACAGTGTTGACTTGTGATGGCGCTATTCAACTTCCCAGAAGTGGCAACGTGGATTCGATCAATATACAGTTGCAAAGAAAAATTGGGAATCGTTCCGTACAGATTGCATTCTCATTTTCAGTTTTAAACTACAAAATTATCAACCTGATGAGGAGATCTGAAAACATAAAATGCATGATTACTAAAGCTTATTGTCTCAGCTACAACATATTTATGTTTCAGAGGAAATGGAGCAAAATCAGATGAGGTAAAGGTGCTTAAACGTTGTCAAGTCAATGCATGGTTTGAAAAAAAATCACCTCCCATAGACATAACACGTAAACTTGTCCGATTTTGAGTCTTTACCTTTAATCACAATTTCTAGTATGATGACGTCATCATATTTCAAAACCATCACATGGACTTGAGAGGCAAATGTTCAAAGTACAACATATTTGAATTTGGGATAATATTGAGGTTAAACAACAGAGATACGAGCAAATGAATGTCAGAAACAGTACCTCAAAAAAATCAATTCCACTTTTTTTATGTAAAATGACGATATGATGACGTCATCGAGTTTAGCTGGCATTATTGATACTTGGAATGTTATTTACAATTCATATGCTTTTGTAATATGCAATAGAAATATACGGTCAACGGACGATTTAAAGAGCTATGACGAAATAAACAAAGACATGTTTTGTCACTATATTTGCAGAAAGACGCGCGTGCGGAATTTCAACTTTGACGCCAGTGCATTCCTTTGTTATGGGTCGAAATTGATCGGAAATCAATGGATATTGTTACTCAAAGTATCAGGAATCCAAATCAGGCAAAAAAATTGCATTTCCATGTTGCTTACGGGCTCTGCGCACGAAATTGCGCGGACGGACGCGCACGCGAGAAAATGTTTGAAACGCTTAAAATTGTCTGAAACTTCGAGATTTCCCATTGGGAAGTCGTTTTGAGCCTTTTAAAATTTTGACGCGCGCTTACGCGCGCCTAATGATGACCTGGGTAAGTAGCGTTAAAAAGTAAGATAGAGCGTGACCTGAACTTTATGTCCAGCGAAAATGATACAGAAATGACATCTAGTTATGAAGTTATGATCGATCATGTGACAAGGTCCGAAAATCACAAAATGGCGCCTAGATGACGTCATAGATATGTTACTGTCATGAAAACCTTATTGTGGCTAGATTTTGTCATGAGACATGTTGACTGAAAATGTCATGTTATTCCGTTATGTCATTCTTGAGATATTGACGACACAAAATTGTCCAGAAAGAAAGAAGAATAAAAAAAAATAAAGAGAGATTTTGACAATCACAATAGGTGATACGCTGATAGCGTATCACCTAATTATCTGGGTTTGAGTGGTAAATACTTTTAGTCTTCATGGGCAGAGATTTGCATATTTGATGATGACTGGATATAAAATGTCATTGTATTGACATAGAATCTCATTCATCACAACTATCTCTTCCTTTTTTTTAATGCGTCATGGTTTCACACTTGACTCAACAATGCAGCAAGTTAGAAACTTCAAACTCAAAACACAATGGAGCATAAATCTCGCTGAAAATAAACACTGGATGGCAGCACCTTCTGACTTCACTATATCAATAAAGCTTGGATGTGAAGTTAAATTGTCCATACAGTTTGTGATACCTTGTGTTATCTTGAGCCATAATTGTATGTATGCTTTTATCCAGCAGTGCCTAGCATTTCCAATATCAATGTGTCATAGAGGGGGTGGGGTGGTGGTTAACAGAATAAACAAATAGTTAAGCAATAAGATAGAGGCAAGCAGAATTAATGAGGGGGAAATTCCAAACTTCTTATCACACTTATAAAGATGGACCTCACATTTTGACAGGAGGACTGTTTTTCTAGTGTTATTGCAGCCAACTTCGGCATATTGGTTTCAGGATTGGTGACACCATGTTCTTGAGGACTGATCTCATGTTTCTCTTTATGGATGCCACAGTCATTGTGAAAAGGAAAACAAAATTGTCAGTAAGCAGTGATGGTTGCTAGTGTCATCACCTGTCTGTCAGTCTGCATGGCATTCCATTTGCCATTTCTAGTCTTAGCTAGTTAAGTTCACAATCATTTATTTTAACAGCATACATTTTCAAGACAATACTCAAGAAGTCCTGTCAAGACAAATCAGAATTCCTTGGTTCATTATTGCTATCCTGCCCTGTTATAGCTTGATTACAGCCAGGGAATTTCAGTGGTTTTAAGAAGTCCATGTTTAGATTGTCATTTCACCTTTACATGGCAATTGTATGTACAGTATATGTATTGCCTTGCCTGGAATGTGCCTGAACCTCCCCCCCCCCCATAAAAAAAATACAAATATATATATATATATATATATGAGTGTATATATATATATATATATATATATATATATATATATATATAGTTGAGACAATGTAGATAACAGAAGATGTCGCATGAAACCGGCAGAGTTGTGAAGCTTTCGACCGTGGTCTTCCTCAGCTTTAATGTCTGTTTGTGAAACGAAATATATGTTTTTGAGCATAACAAATCTGAAGTCATATACACAATATATTAAATATAAGTTGAGCATGAGTTAATGGTTACATGACATACTTGGCAATATTTTTTGGCACTTTGCAACACATTCAACAATGTATAACTGGAAATGAGTGTATAGTGAGTATATATAGCATACAAACATATTATACAATAAAAAATATCAAACATATATCATAAATAAACTAAGTAATATGATTACCTGCTAAGCAGACGTTTGCGTAGCCTGGATGTCTTGTGGCTGTCTTGTGGCGGGAAGTGAGTGATCATGTGATATTGGGGGAAGGTTTGTGTGCGGTGGTGCATGTCAGGCAGGAGTGGGGTAGTGTAAAGAATTAGGTTCAGTGTTACAAGTGTGTCAGTCGTGTCAGCGCAGATAAAGAATTGTTAACAATTACGATACAATGAACATTCTCGTGGTCATTAACCCCTACAGCTGATTTACCAACAATCAAAGTAGCAGGCATGGAACCCGGGTACAGATAGAGTGTGGATAGAGAGTGGATAGTGTGTTGCCACTTGTCTCTAGGTACATAACAGAGAAATATACAATATACACATTATTTTATATACCAAAATTATTGCTGAAACAATCTTCATACTCTTGCCACAAAATACAACAAAATTGTGTCGCACAGTACAATTTTTCTGTGTACACCTCTATCAATCTATCTATTAATCTATTCATAATTCATATTTATATATATTCATATTGAGATCGTATATATATATATATATATATATATATATATATATATATATGTGTATGTATATATATATATATATATATATATATACACATATATATCCATATACATATGCATGCATACATACACATAGATATCATATACACACATATACATATATGATTACTGTAGTACATAATTCCTTCTATCCACATTATATAATAACTGAGTATATAACAATACCTATCAGTTAACCAATACAACATCAAAAAATCGCAATCCTTTACAAACATTCTATCTTTTCCGTAAATACAGTCTCATTTTACATAAAACCCGGGTACAGATAAAGAGGGGATGATGTTTTGCCACTTAGAAATAAAATATATGCCAAAATTATTGCTGACAAAATCTTCATGCTATTCCCACGTGATATAACAAAGCTATATCGCACAATAATTATTATATATACTGTTTCTCTGGTGCACAGCTTTACCTCTCTCTATCTATAATCATCATTTCTTATACATATTATATAATATTCATGCACCCATGTTATGATTATATACACATGCGTACACTATATATATATACATATATATATACATAGAAGAGCCTGCTTGCAAAAACCGACAGGTCCATATTTGCCAAATGGAGACACATGATCACTCACTTCCCGCCACAAGACAGCCACAAGACATCCAGGCTACGCAAACGTCTGCTTAGCAGGTAATCATATTATTTAGTTTATTTATGATATATGTTTGATATTTTTTATTGTATAATATGTTTGTATGCTATATATACTCACTATACACTCATTTTCAGTTATACATTGTTGAATGTGTTGCAAAGTGCCAAAAAATATTGCCAAGTATGTCATGTAACTATTAACTCATGCTCAACTTATACTTAATATATTGTGTATATGACTTCAGATTTGTTATGCTCAAAAACATATATTTCGTTTCACAAACAGACATTAAAGCTGAGGAAGACCACGGTCGAAAGCTTCACAACTCTGCCGGTTTCATGCGACATCTTCTGTTATCTACATTGTCTCAACTATAATTTCACTTAAGATGACAGAGGCGTGCGGTAGGAATATCAGCATCATCACACTATATATATATATATATATATATATATATATATATATATATATATATATATATATATATATATATATATATATATATATATATATATATATATATATATATATATAAATATATATATATATATATATAAATATATATATATATATATATATATATATATATATATATATATATCGTAGATGAATACCAATGTTTATGATTTAATATTTATATAAAAATACTGATTATTAATCAATTGGTTCTCTTCTTTCACTTTTTGAACCTTCACCATGCTTTATTTGCCCTCATTGGATCTTCTTCAGTGTGTCTGACAAACTGACGTAGCCTTCAACTCATTTTTCGAAAAGTTTTGCCTGAACAAATTGCAAACCACACAATCTTGGTGCAATTTCACACATAGACAAGTGTAGCAAAATGTCATAATAAATTACAAAGCACACAACTGTACAAATGCCCAATTTGAGAATAATCATTTTGTTTGTACAAAATCATTTTATTCACGTAGGTCACAAAAGTACACAAAGACAAGAAACCAGTCACAATAAATACACAAAGAATATCTCTAAACTTCTACATCTAGAACACAGTTCTTTTCTAAAAAGTAGAACCATCATACAATATCATTACATAACGATCATGATGAAGAGTCTTCAGCATCTAAAAAAAACTCTCACATCATTCTTTATTTCATTTCAGTGGACACTAATCAATCATTTGTCTTTGAACTAAATTATCTGACAAGACAAAAAAAAATATCATGTTTTAGATTACAACACCATTAAAACACTGAACACAAAAAATATTCATGTAATATCTACATAAAACATATGTACATTTCATTTTTGTTGCAACATATTCAACTTAAAAGATTCACTTTTAAGTTGATAAAAATGGATACTTTGTTTAAATGGTGAAGTATCATTACATGATGAATGAGAAATGCTGAAAGGCAGTGTCTTGAAAAGAGATGTGTCTTACACGAAGAAGAAAGAGCACAATAAAGTTTAAAGATACATTTTACTTCTATTACACTGATTTCACCCTTCGGGGCTCGAACGCATATGGTTTATGGCCAAATTACATCAAAGCAACATATCACAACACCATGGCCTGTTGCACAATAACTTTCAACTGATTGTGAAAAATCGAAAACAAAACTAAATCAAGCAATGCTCTACATACATGTATGTATCATTGTCATTACAAGGGAGACAAACTTGATGCCCAATCAAGCTTGAGAGATCTGCACCAAACTTTTCAAGCATTACACTTCTGGTCAATGGTCACTTGCTTGACCATACACAGTTTTATGGCCTCCCTATGACGTGTCAAACCATCGGTGGTCTCATGCTGTTATCTGACTAAAGTGGAGGATTGTTTTCATTGTTTTGTCATTACAATCATTTCTAACATGAAATTTTCAGAAATGAAACCCCAGATGAGTTGCATCAACCCAAGCATGATCACATCTGTATCATTCTCCTGAGAAAAGAAACTGACCAGACTGACCATGAGAGAAGTATGGTGGTGTGAAAGACATCAAGCACATTGGTCAAGTTAAATCATCACCCACTCACTCAAATATTAACCCTTACTCCTCCACTTTATGGATTTTATGTATAATTAAGGTATTTCCATGATACATGGCAGGCTTTTCAAAGTCCAAACATTTGGACGACCACAGATTTAATAATACTAATATTTGTTAACTTCTGCAATAAATATACAACATGTGCAATAAATCACATATACATTGAAGGACTGTCTGGATCAAAGATGAAATCAATTTTCCTGTCCAAGCTAATCCATAACGTAACACTTGCACTCAAAAGAAGTCACATTCCTACGCTGAATCCACTAGCTGAAAGCAAACAATAAGCACATCTGACAATAATAAATAAGTACATACATACACAGATCGCCTTGAGAAAAATAGAGCAGAGACATGCCATGACAAAGTATGGTTTTTTCCTGGTCCCCAGGAGGTCTTGTCATTTCAGTGCTTGGCATGTCTTACCTCATCTTACCAGAACTTGTCAGTTGACCTATAGCAGGCAAGTTGTGGGCTGGTGACAAACATGGCTCTACATTTGTAAATAAGAAATGCCTGTCAATTCATTTTGGCAATCTTGTTAAACACTTCTATACAATGCATATCCAGCAAAACAAATAAAAATAAACATCGACAGATAAAAGTCTAAGCAAGCTCTTAGACACATACTATAAGATGGAACCTTCCTTTTCACAGTCATTTCACATGCACTGCATGACAGTGGCAGTTTCTTCTTCTTCGTCTTCTTTTTGTACGGAAATCTGGCAACATTTTCTTCTGCAAACTAAAACTTTCTTTTCATGAAAATCAATTACTCACTGTTGTATGTATCAGCTCCTATCTGACACAAAAATGAAAAATGATCAAGAAATGCCTCAAGAAAGAATAAATAATGTTATGTATTGGTCTTGAGTTTAACTCCTTTTAGCCATCATACCCACCATCGCTACAAGTCTGTTCCATATTGCACGTATAAAAGATCACAGTATCAATTTTTAAAATGTCATTTTGCATTATAAGAATTTTGTTAGGTTGGGCTGGTTTGCCTTGTGACTCCCTATAACAAAGCTAGGATGTTATCATTATTTGTATGATTACTCCAAATCTAGTATCTTTAGTTTCATGAACAAACTAGGATGCATTCATTTTTATCACCAGTATTTCATAAATCAGTTCGATCAAACAAATTGCAGGGAGTTAGCAGTGTCGTTGGTTTCTTGATATGCATTTACTTTATCTTGTCATCAACAAGATGATACAAGGATATGTGTACTGCCAAGGTTGTAATGTACACAACTAAATACAATGTTATTATCTATGGTTGAAAATCAGAAATGCTAGATATAAAAATGAAAATATAAAGAACAATAAAAAGTAAGAAAAAATGGTGTTAGAGAGTCTGAAGCATACTGATATCAACAAAGAGAAGTGAGTCGTCTCAGAAATTGACAAGATTTCAAGGCAAACCAGTGGCAGGGCGCTACATGGGTTATTTCAGGCAGGCAAGAAAAACACAAGCATATCAGAGGAGTGGTACAACCTGGGGTACACAAAGAAAGAGTGGTAATTGTTAGCCTTCTCATTGGAAATGAGGTATATACTGCGTTTTGCCCAGAATACAGCCCATGGCCCTACATTGACTGTTTGATGCAGGTCAAGTAGTAAGTCTGTAACCTTTCTTTGTTCACCCCGAACTCACCCCTCCTCCTTTCTTGCCTTACTTGGGGGTGAAATACTCAACTCTTTTTGCTTGTCAGACACTTTTTGTTTGCTGGAGGGACCAGGACTTTGACTTTTCACTTTTGATGCTAAAGATTGGAAATTTAAGACAGATTGTTTGGTGGACAAAAGGGTAAAATTCTACATCCCTACAGTCCATCTGTAGTTACAAAAGAGAGCAATTCAGGAGGGGTTATGACTGGAGTTTTGACAAAGTGAAAATAATTACAGCAGTGCTCCGCAGTGCTCTATTTGTACAGAGTTTTCAAATCTCACGAATGAAATTTGCTCACAAATGAGGTTTTACGATCTGATGAAAATACACTATATTAAGAATTAATCAAGTGGCAGGCTGGTATTATATTTTGGGAAAAATACAATGATTCAAAACCTGAACAAAGCTTGAATTCACAAACAGCTGACAATATCTCAAATGCTATCTGACTCCTCATTCTAACAGTGAAATCCCTTATAAGAGACCACACCAATGTGCAATTACCTTCATTCATTTAACTTTTCAACCAATATTGGCTGGCACCATGCTTAAGATAATTGAATAAATATCCTTTCAGCCAATATAAAAACTGCTCTCCCTGCAGCAGGTGTCCAAAATTTTGTTCAATAAAAATTGCACAAGGGTCTAAAGGGGTTCTTATTAATATTTAATCTCATATGTAAACCACTAATACATCAAATCTTTGGTACATTACATAGATGTCACAGTAAACTGCTGTGTGGTTGAATAGGAACACTAGCACCATTAATTTCATGTCATTGATTAGACTTACAGTTGAGTTAAACATGACAAATGTACCACATACATGTAGCTGAGAGAGTCCAACATGAGAGCTGAACACATTGTTGGTGTGGCTTGATGCCTGCCTCAGGGGGTCTCATCAGATAGGACAAAGAAAACTCCTAGCAAATGGGTGCAGGGGGCAATGCCCCACCCAAGAATAGATTTCAAACTTTTATGAGACCAATGAAAGTCTTCTCGATTTACCATTTTGGGCAATTTTGTGCATCAATGAATATTTGATGTCTTTGTGGAACAAGACATTCGAATAGTCTTACATTACGATGCTTATTTTATACCTTATCTTTACTTAAAACAACAACAAAACCATACAATCCGGATTATTTTGAAGCTCTGTCACAAGATAAAGAGATTTTAAAAATGTTTTAAACAGATGAATGGATTTCTCTGTGGGAATCTCCAGGTTGGTAGAGAATCTTGTTGAAGACAGCCTCATTTCAATGAGAACTACAAGAATTAAACACTACCAGTAGGTCATTATCTTCAAAACTATTCTATCCAGTCCATTCCTTCCCAAGATATGTTGGAATACAGCATGCTGAGACAGCTGTTAGCTCCTGGTCAAGCGATATCCAGACAAATTTTCCCCTCAGCCAAGACATCTGTGGTATATATCTGTCCTGCACCTAAAAAAGCCTTTGCATCAGGATAGATCTGTTCATAAATAAATCTTGTAATGACTGGACCATATGGACAATCCGAAAGATGGAAAGGGTTTGCCCTTTTCTATTCCTGAAAAGGACAAAGATGAGATGGCATCAACAGTGGACGAGACAAGCTCATGGTGGAATACACACAGACATAGAATTTCTGCCTGCTTTGCACACATTCACAGCACCATTACCAATGGTTTAGGATACAATATGCAGTCTGCGCAAGGAGGTACTAGGCAAGTTCACCTTGTACCTCCTTTGTCTCAGGGAGGAGGGTTGATGTTTGCATGGATGCCATCATCACATCAAAACATGAAATGCTTCCATAAAGACATATGAACACAAAAAGTGTATTCTTGAATATCTCATTGCATAACAGTCATAGTCTCTTCAGCCATGACCCAAATTATGAAACAAAAATACAACCAAGACAATCCTTGGCTAAGCCAGGCTGATATAAATTGCCCTTTTCACATCTTCCTCCCACCTCCTCCCAAGGCATTAAATCTTGTTGCTATGGTGACAAGACAGAACAAACAGTCCAACCATCAACTGAGCTCATAACAGGTGCAGTGTGAGAATGACTGGGTCTCTGCCACTCTGTGCCACCGGCCATTTGTGCTTTGATGTCACTTCCAGGAGGAACTCGACCAAAATCAATGAAGGATTCATACTCAAAAAGAAATCCAAGATGCTTACACTATCAACATTTTCCTCACAAAGTCAGATAAACAGGGTATTGAATGCCTCTTTAAGAAGCCATACATGTCCATGAAGAATCTAACATCAAAAAAAAAAAAAAAAAAAAATCAGTGATATAACAATGTATGAGAGTGATGTTTAGCAGCAAGTCTGTGCTGTTTTCTTGTAACCCATCTTTTTTCTCTCTTCTTCTTTTTCCTTCTCTTTAAGAGAGACATTTGCCCACTCTTTTTTTTTCTTTTTAAAGTTTGTCATCACTTTAAATCATACTTTGTATAACTAAAGCCACGGCTAATTGGATGTTAAGAAATTCTTTTCTATTCTAATAACAAACATCATCAGTTATACAATGTCCTCTCTTCATGCAAAATTTATTTACCTATTGTTTATTTTTAGTCATTCATTGCATGGGTAAAGGGGAAAATGTGACCTTAAAATATGACCTAAAAATTAGTAGATGTCTCCTTCATAAATATCTCTGTGTGACTTTCAATCTGATTTAGAACCTGATGTGCTGTAACCATGGTATTTGTCATTTTACCTTAAAATGAATATAAACAGTGACTCTGATGCATTAATTCATCCCCAAAGGCAGATAGCTTCAGGCGTGCTAGAGAACAGGGTACTATAAAATGTTCTACGACAAGTCTTGTCACAATGAAAAAAATGTGTGCTATCAGAAGAGCAGAGAGAGGGCAAGAGTGAGGTAGAAGAGTCAATCCTTAAAGATGAGAGCCTCTTAGCCATAGAGAGAGGAAATAGCGTTGGAATCCATCCCAAAGTCAGATGTCGCTGTTCATTTTACTCCCGTAATTTAGTGGCCAGCAGTGACTGGGTAGAGTAAATGGTCTGTAAATCTTCTCTGCGTCCCTCAAGCTGTATCTAAATACTCCACTCTTGAGGTTGATCCTTTGGATACAAATTGAAGTCAACAGTAAGTGGAGTCCCTTTGGTTATCTCCCTTGTCAAATTGCTCTCAATTTCCTACCCTGACAGTCAGAGACAGACGAAATGCTTTGCATCTAAAGCCATGATTTATCTTTTTTTCCTCAGCTGAAATCCTCTTCAAAATATTTTATCTCCTATTGATAAAATATGCATTTCTGGTATATTTTTCATTATATCAGTGTTTTAAAGTCTAATCTAAATATAGAACCATGCTCATGCTTTTATTACTGTAATTCATTTCAGGTTCCAGGCTATTCCAATGTATTTCAAATTACATTACATTTGTCCCAAAATTGGCAACTCAAACAATTCCCTTTACTGTGCATAGTTTCCATATCTACCATATTATGCCATATGGTGTGTTTTTGTTCCCCTCAAGTTGTCCATATTTGCAGATACATGTACTTCTTGTCAGCATCATGCCCTTGCAGAATTCATACCTCATTAACATATGCACACATGCAGCCATAGATTTTGTGGTTTTGTTGATAGGCATTTGACAGCAAACCTCACAAGGACATACAACATGGTTTCCTTCTACAAGGCAGTCATGTAGTGGACTCCCACTACCGTAGGGGAAATCCAGGCGAATATCCATGGATCAAAAATCAAACCTGTGAACGATATGATGATGGCTGCTGACAGCAGTAGACTTGCTACATGTTAAAATATCTACATTTTTTACATCAATGATGCAATACATGGATATTGTGTGGCACGTTTGTCGGAATATTTGAGTCTGTTGGCATATACGAGAAAAGGTCATGAAACGTTCTTGTCTGATCTAATAACAATCTTAATTAAGGTTAAGTTTAATTGAGGCAGATTATGGAGACGAATCCATGTACTTGCTTTGCCTAAAAACAAAAAAAAAAATAATAATTCCATTTCAGTTATAATAACTCACAGGACTAGCACAAGTAACTTCATCATCAAACCACACACACACACACAAAAAAAAAAAATATTGATAATTTGTGCAATTTCAAGACATGATTTTCTGTGTTAACAAGGCCATGGTAACAATTGCCTTCAAGCACAAAAACCTGAGTACATCATCTGCAAAACAGGCACATTCTGCTTTCTGCAAGACAATCCCTTTACAAAATAGAATCAGGGTAGAGTTAATAGCATGTTTTACAACCACTCAGAAAAAAAAAATCCAAATCTAAATCATCAATAAGAGAGGTAGAATTACAAAGACTGGCTAGAAAGGAAAGAAGCATTTCTTTTCCTTCCAATGTTTGTTTTTTCTTTCTGCCTAGCTGATGCTGGTTCCATGCAGCCTCTTTGGGAATCAGTGATTTAAAGCCAAATGGACTAACACACTCTTCTGGGTTTCTGACTTAGCATGCTGCCATAATGAGGACTAATCTTTCACACGTCTCGCCAGGCATCCCGCCTGCCACTAAGACGGGGGTGAGATGATCCATCAAATGAATCTCAGCCTTACAGCAATCTCCCTAGCCACACTCTGAGTCTACGGGGGAAGATTGTGTCTGCATGTGTCTATGGGTGATGTCTCCGTCTTTAGTTGTTGTCTCTACAGAGTAGGTGGATGACGTAGGCTATAGGAGGAGGAGGAAGAGGAAAAACATCTCAGTACTGTAAATCACAGCTTTCAACATCTAAAGATATTTATATCTTGTTTTGACAGATTGTTCTAACAACAGCTTCACAACTAATTGAAGCTGATACTTAAAATCTTGCTTGTTTTAACATGTTTTAACTTGAAATACAAAAATTTTGTGAAATGTTTCCATTCATATAGCCTACCGTGAAATCAATGCTGTTAGTTGCTCATCATGCTGGTTAATCCCATGAACTGACTATAAAATAATCCTAGATTTTTACCCATCATGACAAGCTGTTCAAGATAGGATTCTGAGCAAAAATGAAAATAGTGGATAGTAAAAATAGAGTAATTCCAGACAGAATTTTTACATGGCTTCATACATGATGCGACTAATGCGAGACAGGAATTATTATGTGCCTTTTCTTACTCTGATAGGAATCTATCACACACTTGTGGATGATGCTTCTAAGGTAGCAAATGCTATGATATGTCCTATCGACCACAGAAACAATGGTAGCTATGCAAGCTGTGCATTACAGATAAAAAGGCTTTTGAGAATTACTGACATAAATTATCATTGAGAGGTGTGAATAATTAGTTAATTAACAGGACATCTCTGCTAAGCTTCATCTCGTATCCTCTTATGACACCAGGACAGAAGTTGACACTTTCCACAGATAAAGGGGTAAACGTGTAGCTGGTATCGTCATAGCAAAGTGGCCATGCCTCACACATTCAATTTTGTGGCAAAACTGCCTTGGGGCGGTGCATAAATTATTCATTTAACCTCAAAGAGAAGCAGCAAGCGCCGCACAGTGACGGTGAAATCCGTTCCCTAATTCACCAAACCTACAGTAGCGGGTGGATCCTAAAGTGCACCAACCTTGTGGGACACCTGACCATGATATGAAGACAATATCATCACATGACTGTCTCATCTTTTCTCTCCCTACCACATCCATGCAGCCAGGCTTCCAAATTGGCATTGACTCTTATCTATTTGGGAGGAAACAGTCATGGTGGAGGTGAGTAAGTCATGTCTCTTTCCCTTCCACTAGTAGCCTTGATTGTGGCTGACTTGAGAATAGAGAAGTGATCAGGGAGACCCTCTGGTAGCCAATCTCATCAGAATGAGCCATTTACCCTCCCTCTCGAGAGATGGAGTGTGGGTTAAGAGAGAAAGAGACATGTTAGTGTGATAGAAGTACATAGTAAGAGACACAGGAGGAAATAACATACATTGCACATTGTATGGGCAAAAGTACAATGTGAACAGACATAGAGAAAAATCATCAGCATACACTTATACTGGGCAACTGGAAATGTGCACAGAAAAGGCAGCTGATTGTGTCTGATACAATAAGCAAGAAAAAAAAAGTGAGGAGGTAGAAGGTGCAACAGATATTGGGGGACAGAATAGAAAGACTAATGCAGATACTCACCTAGGCAGAGGAGAGGAAATTGATAAAGATGAGAAAAAAACAACAAGCTAGGATGAAAACTAGGATACGAAGGGGAAAAAAATCCTTGAGGAATAAGGTTGTGCAATGGAGTGGAGAATGGGGGAGAGACTGGGCAGGGAGAGTGGGAGGAGCAGAGAAGCATGGCTGAATCACTGATGTGCATCACGGAGCATGAAAGTGGGAGTAAGGGATTAGAGATGGCATGAATCAACCTCCTAGTTACAAGATTGATACACAGGAGGAGAGTGAGATGGGGCTTGACTGACTGACAGATGGGATCATATATATCACCAGAAAGGATGAGAAAAGAAAGGAAAGAAAAAGGGAATAGAAAGAAAGAATAAAAGAGAGGGAGAGAGGAAAGTAGAGAGATATCAACTGATGTATCTGATATTATTTATTAACATGAAACCGCAACTTTACCTGATAACTTTTTATGAAGTCAACGCATCACAGTTTTGGTATTTCACAGGTGGTAAGATTCCTTACTGTGGTAACCAACAGCAGAAAATGCAATGGAAACCACTCCAATAACAATGTGTGGTAAATGTCTGATCTCTGATCAGTAAACCACTGTAGAAACCCAATGTGATAACACTCTGTGGTAACCGTTTGATCTCCGATTGACAAACCAGTGTGGAAACCCACTGTGAGAACACACTGTGGTAACTGTCCAATCTCTGATTGGTAAACCACTGTGGAAACCCAATGTGATAACACACTGTGGTAACTGTTCATCTCTGATTGGTAAACCACTGTGGAAACCCACTTTGATACCACACTGTGGTAAATGTTTGATCTCTGACTGATAAACCACTGTGGAAACCCAATATGATAACATACTGTGGTAACTGTCCAATCTCTGATTGATAAACCACTGTGGAAACCCAATGTGATAACACACTGTGGTAACTGTCCAATCTCTGATTGGTACCCCACTGTGGAAACCCACTGTGATAACACACTGTGGTAACTGTCCAATTTCTGATTGGTACCCCACTGTGGAAACCCAATGTGATAACTCACTGTGGTAACTGTCTGATCTCTGATTGGTGAACCACTGTAGAAACCCAATGTGATAACTCACTGTGGTAACTGTCTGATCTCTGATTGGTAAACCACTGTGGAAACCCAATGTGATAACTCACTGTGGTAACTGTCTGATCTCTGACTGGTGAACCACTGTAGAAACCCAATGTGATAACACATTGTGGTAACTGTCTGATCTCTGATTGGTGAACCACTGTAGAAACCCAATGTGATAACACAGTGTGGTAACTGTCCAATTTCTGATTGGTAAACCACTGTAGAAACCCAATGTGATAACTCACTGTGGTAACTGTCTGATCTCTGATTGGTGAACCACTGTAGAAACCCAATGTGATAACTCACTGTGGTAACTGTCTGATCTCTGATTGGTGAACCACTGTGGAAACCCAATGTGATAACTCACTGTGGTAACTGTCTGATCTCTGATTGGTGAACCACTGTAGAAACCCAATGTGATAACTCACTGTGGTAACTGTCTGATCTCTGATTGGTGAACCACTGTGGAAACCCAATGTGATAACACAGTGTGGTAACTGTCCAATTTCTGATTGGTAAACCACTGTAGAAACCCAATGTGATAACTCACTGTGGTAACTGTCCAATCTCTGATTGGTACCCCACTGTGGAAACCCAATGTGATAACACATTGTGGTAACTGTCTTACCACTGTGAAAACCCACTGTGATAGAACATAGTTGTAACTGTATAAACTCATAGTGGTAAACCACTGTGAATACCTGCTGTGATTACCACCTGTATAAAGTTTTACTCACACTGATATTTGCTAAATCACTGTGATAATCCACAGTCCAACAACATCAGTAACACCACATCACTGGAAGTATGACATGCTGAATTGCACTTGAAGATTTGGTTAGCTAGACAAGATTCAACATGTGATGACAGACTGACCAGTGTACTCCATCATGTATGCCAGATGGTATACCTAAAATGGGTTTCCTCCAGATTTTATACACCTCTTCTTATAACATATCAACTGATTACACAGTAGTTCACCATCTCATTTGAAAATGTAGAAGAAAGAAAAAAAATAATGGTGCAAGCATTTGCTATCCATAATACAACAAACCTTTGTAACTGGTCATTCACATGATGTTAAAAACAAACACAAACAAAAACGAAAAATGTGAACTTGTCTGCAATGGAACATTATCAATATTTTCCCAAACTATTCTTTTTTCTTATTGCTGCCTTCAATCATACTGACTTTGAGCTAAGAAAGCTACTAAGTGACAGACTACAATACTGTACATCCTTGGCAGTATTCCAAAGATAGTACAGCTCTCATTTTCCTCAATGTAAACCTCAAACGTGGCAGCCGAGTTGGGCAAATAGTGACCCACATCTGATCAGAAGCCACTCTCCACAAATATCCCCTGAATCAACGGTATATTGCATTCATTTATCCCATCACTTCAATGACTTCAATCTTTTTCTGCCCGTCACCATACCTACAGAAATATCCTGAATGTAGAACACAAAGATGGCTTATATGCCTCCAGAAGACATAATCATATTTGTGTCTGAATTAAGATACCATCTTGACTCGGGAAGCTGGTACGCGAAAATTTGTGTGGTATGCAAGCAGCGAGAAAGTGAAATTGATGGCATATTGCTCAATTTGTGGCTGTCCAATCACATTCACTCAATTTTACCTGTAGCTTATAACAGGCATCTGTCTATGTGATGACTACTTTCCATGCACACATAGCATGAAACTCCCAACCCTTGGGGGAAGAATTGGCTAAGTCTGCAATCTCCAAAGAGTTATCTACAATGTACATTGACAAACATGACCACTCTTAGTCATAATTTGCTCAAGGCCATATAAGGAGTGAGTATCCATCATCATCTGATAAAACATAAAAAATCTTCCATGAACTAATTAAAGGATATAGCTGCAACTATTGCTATATTTGTGATCATTAGTTGTTGTTTTTCTCACAAATTTGCAACATTCCATTTATTAGTTGTACACAGAGGCATCATATATTTCCTTATAGCTAATATCAAATACTACAAATTTGACACCATAAATCAGACCTGACAGAAAGTGAATATGTGGAACATAATTTCTTATATTATTCTTTAAATGAAAGATAACAACATTTTACAATTAAATTAATAAGAATAAAAATGACATAATCATAACTTACTAACTAACATAATGAATCTTAGTGATGGAATGACATATCTCATCAATACATCATTTTCAGTCATAAGTTGCAAAGGATAATATAAAGTGACATTTCTATCACAGAAAAAAAAATGGGTGAATATGCCATATCATATATCATATCAAAAATCATGCAACTTGATTTCAAGATGTCTATGGGGTATCATGTTCAATGAGAATGTTGTACCTGTCAAAACTTCCTCCAGATTCTGCTCAAACTTCAGCCATTTGTCATATTTATGGAAGTGGGCTAGCACACACAAAAAAGTATCTTTGAAGGACTTTTCCTATAAACTTCGTAGCCTTAAAACATGGCACGTGTCCCTTTTTTTTTTTTTTTTTTTTGGGGGGGGGGGGGGGGTAGCGCTTTTGTTTTTGTTTTAAAGACTGAATAACAAACATTCATCTAACACACCTTGGGGCCAGTGCTGTAAATGCCTAACTATTGCAGGAAAATAGCAAATAAAACAATGTCAACTATTGCAATGCAGGTTGAGTGTGCAATATTTCAAACTAAACCATGCTCAAAAAGCTTGGCCATTTCTTCCCACAAGGAGAAGGAATCTAGTGCTACTGTGTATCAGGCATCATTTCCCACATTCATGGAATCACAGTCGTAATGGTAACACTGAAGAAATTTCTGCAGGCATGTCAAATTCAATTACCTCCTGAATTATTTGCAATTAACACACAAGAAGATATAGAAGACATCTTGATGGCGAAAAGTGCTCTACCTGGCCTAGTCAATGGCTCTGTCAAAACATTCAGACCCTTTCGACTGAGGATTGCAATACATCACCATCTGGGTAAGACAGCAGGACTGTAGAAAACTGCTCCCATTCAATACAAAGCCTCCTTGAGACAGCAAATAGCTTCACTGACGATACGCTGAAAGCTGAAACTCAATTATCGGAATGATTTCCAATCTTTAAAGCTTCAGTCGTTTAAATACATTCATACAAGTACTGTCAGCTAATCTAATAGATGGACAATTTATTTCAGTACTGAATGGTAAAATAGAGTTGTAATTACCAAGCCAACAGTAGAAAACAGTTGCTGATATTTCCTGTCAAAAAATAGAGTAAGGAGATGTGTGGCTTGGAAAACTGCACAGAACTGCCTAAAACATCATGCTAACTTCTCTTTCACATTTCTAAAAAAAAAGAAATAATGGTCTAAAATATCAAAGTTCACTGAAGGACAGAAAACGTAATATCACACTTTTCAACTCCGAGTGGAACAACAGACTCCATGTTTACGCTATCAGCAATTTTCCTTCAGTTGGAAATGGCAAGTGTTTCTCCACAGTTCATAATTTCCATATCTATACAACAAGAAGACAATTTTTGATTTCACAATTCTGGGTGCACAATCAAAATAAAAAGTGTAGGCCTGTAAATGCTGCCTGAAAGGCACCTCTTGTAAGGTTCAGGCATGTATAAGCAAGAGCAAGATTATACAGAAAGGTTATAATAAATCATTGAATTTGTTTCAAAACATTTCTGGAATTGCAAATCAAAATATCATGAAGGATGTTGATAATAGAAAACATGAGGCTCCTTGATATACAAAAACCTCTGGGTATCTTTGATTTGGTATTACACAACAATGTGAGAGTCAAGTGAATGCATACAAATTACTTTTTTTTTCCACAAATAGTACATCCTGGAAAACATCACTGCCCTCCAGCAGTAAAGCCCCACTTTTTAGCAACCTATCCACGGGGCAAAGGTGCTCTTTGGATCAGTTGAAGAGCCAGACACTGCAACAAGCTTCTTTTTTTTCAGTGAGAAACCAGAAGATTGCATCAAAGCTTCAAGTCTGCCTTCAACTGACTAGCAAGACTAGACAAGCTATATGAGGCCAATCTTGCATCTGTACATCCAAGGCTTAATTAAATGACCAGAGAGGACCAGCCAAGAGATGTTTTGCTAACTGCTACCCCGCGGCAAGAATTGGGTCACTGTCGTATCAAATTGCATCTTTCAAGAGGAGAAAATACCTCCGATGTTGCACGTGTAGTTTGTTTGGTGACGGTAGCATCAAGATTGCAAAGTTTTGTAATCAAATTGTTTTTGAGTAATTTAGAACTTGCAGAATCCATCATGCTCTTGAAAAAAAAAAAAGTTATTAAGCTTACGATTTTGAAATAGATACAAATGAAATCTACTGCTAATACAGGTGAACAAATCCAGCCATATTAGGTACAAACTTTGCATTTACTATTAGATTAAAACTTGAATGGTTTGCATTGTTTGTTTTACACCGACTGTGAAACTGGTCATTGTTACTATAAAGGAAAGAAAACACCAATATTCTGGTTCCATTGGAAAACTCACAAGGGGCCTTTCCCAGGGACGATGGCCCTAAATCAAACTACACTGCAAACTATGTCAAAACACAAATCTTGGCCATGGAACCATATTACGTCTGCCACTCTACTGGTAATTTCTTCAAAGAAAACTGAATAGCAGGGATTGTAATAAAAGTGAGGTATAATGAAGAAACTGCATGTACAAAACTGCTCAGCTAACAAATTTAGCACACATAGGAACAGCCTCATCAAACATAGTGTAAGAATAGCTTTAAAGGACATGCTTTCTTATGAGAAAGACTTGAGCTGTATTTTTGCGAAAGACCAAAATACACATCGCTGTGTTTTTACAATGAGCACAGCATACAAAGACCATTTTGTACTGTATAGCACCACCTGAATGTTTTCATTGGCTGTTGTTGTTGTTGTTTTACTTAACTCGTCTGGACATGGCCATTTCATGCAGGAGATCTGGATTTTGTATTACCAAAATATCAGAAGCTTGCTAAATTGTGAGTCACAAAGACAGGATAATGCACATCTGGAAAGATGCAAGGTGATATATCACAATTACCTGCATATACTATAGCTCATCTCTGTGAGACAATACAACACACAGTAGCTTAACAGACAAAGGATGAGTTTCAATATATTCTCTGTTCCCTTCATACTGTGGTCTATATTGAAACAAAAGAATATGATTTATACTATGAATACAATGAACACAGTACATAAAACTTGGTGGATAGGTTTATGTATCAACACACAGGACAAACTATATGGACTCTGTCCTTGTTTCTGAATGTAGGCAATCACAGGGAGTGTATGCACAAGGTTGCAAATTACATTCAGTTAATTTGTATTAATGAAACACTCTTTCAGATATTGACTTTTCAATGCAGTTTGGAATCATTTCATTTACTGGGCTCACAATGATACTCACTGTGTAAATCAATGTGTATCATGCTAACTGAATCCTAACACACAAACAGACAGATGCTTGGCAAGAATATTTTAGCTTAATTAACACATGTCTAATTCTGTTAGATTTTTGGACATTTGATTGACACAAACTTGACATTTAGCTGAGAAACTTTTTGTCATACAATTTAGGGCCACTTAAAGAAAACAGTATCAGGAATTCATGTATGCAGAATGTATGCAAATAGACACAACGCTGAGGCTTGTGAGAGATGGCAAATGGCACATTGGTTTGTAACAAAGAGATTGAACATTGATGGAACCCACAAATGTGTTGGTACATACAATATGTTAGTCTGCAGACATCACAATGCAGCCATTCATTTACATCTACTGATCCTGTGACAGTGGGTAGACGAGAGTTATCAAAGGCATTGCAGCATGAGTAATGTAGCAGAACACACTGTGGTCTGCAGCAGCCTATCAAATGTGATTCTCTGAATCAGCACATCATGAACCTTAGCTAAGCTGTTGTCGTTGTTGTTTTACCCTGCTGATATCTTTCCCTTGAAATACATCTGAAGATGTGTATGATGGAGGCATCTTTACACGGTTTCTTCTCCTTGCTACATCCATGCCATTCATCCTTCCACTTGTTCCCAAAGACTGCTAATACTGTCATCCTACTTCAAGAGTTTCCTCTAATATGAGATAACTTGGCCTCCCCTGCTATAATGGGGAATACTCAATCCCGAATGCTGATACGAACACATTGATAAAGACAATGCAAACGATGAGAGCAGTGGCGATGTTGTTAAGCCAGTCCAGCCGCCGTTGCTTGTAGACGTCGTTGAGGTTGTCGCGGCCAAGCAGGAGCAGGAAGACGATGACAGTGACCAGGAGGAGGATGGAGAGGATGACAAGAGCTGTGACAAAACCATGGAAACGGTTCTGATGCCCTGCTGTGACAATGGTCTTGAGCTGCGCTGCATTTGCCGTCAACAGCGCCACCACAAGTAGGCCTTCTGCTACTGACTTCTTGGTGGCGTAAAGGTTGAAATCTATTGGAGGAGGCGTGGGATTCTGGAGGAATTGAAAACAAATAAAGACAAATCACAAATCAAAACTGTCAATATGTGAACATGGTTCAAAAGTTTGGTCACAATTAAAATTGACAGACAGATGGATACATGGATTTAACATCTGAGAACAAATTCAAACAGCATATACATATATCCAATTATATACAAAGCAGTGAAATGTTTATCTATATCTCACAGTGAAATGGCTTCTGATTACCCTCAGTCCATTCATATATCAACTTGTCTACAAATTTGCATCCAAACAGCTACTCCGCTGTCCCCTTAATCTTCCACTAGAGGAGGTTTGGGATTCTTGGCATCCCAGACGTGATTTACATCCCTACATCCAAATCCTTTTCACACGTCTCCTTTACAAGACTGCTTACAGATGACAAGAATAAGTTTGAACCTTATACCACATGGCTTGAATTGTCAAGTTTACAGTACATTAAAGGAAATTCCACTCTGCAACACCGTGTGAAAATAGTGTGTCCTTCTGATTCCTGTTAAAAAATCAATTGATGAATGATCCATACTCTTATACAGACAGATTAGAAGTTAACCCTAGCCTAGTAGTTGATGCATTGTCACAAAAAAAAAAAAAAAAAACTAGAAATGTCGCTGTAGCGACTGGTTATACCCCCGCCAAACAACATTTCATAAGCTTTGGTCAAAACAACATTTCATAAGCTTTGGTCAAAAAACTGAGGAAGTAGTTAAATCCGCAAGATCTTTCCTTGATCTTCTGCCATTAATATGCCGTTACCATGGCAACGTACTTTCGGGTACTGTCGAAAAATGCGTATTGCACATCTACAACCAAAGGCACACATCTGTACCAAGTTTCATGGAAATTGGGCAAAAACTGAGGAAGTAGTTTGCAACACAAAATTTTCCATCATTTTGGCTCATAATATGTGAGCTGTTACCATGGCAACATACTTTTTGTCACTGTCAAGAAATGTGTCATGCTGACCTATATCCTAAGACAAACATTCAATATGAATTCCATGAGAATTGGAAGAACACTGATGAAGCAGTTTTGCCATGAAGCATTTTGCCCTATATTTTACCAATAACATGCCGTTACCATGGCAACGCACTTTTTGCCACTGCGGAAATATGTGTCTTGCACATAAACATATTCAGATGAACATCTGTACCTAATTTCATAAAAATTGATCAAAAACTGTGGGAGGAGTTCGCGACGCAAGATTTGTACCCATTTTTGCCCATAATATGCCGTTACCATGGCAACGTACTTTTGGGTACTGTCAAAAAATACATCTTGCACATCTACAACTCAAGGCACACATCTGTGCCAAGTTTTATGGGAATCGGTTGAAAACTGAGGAAGTAGTTCGCGACGCAAGATTTGCAACGGACCGACCGCCCGACCGCCCGACCGACCGCCCGACCGTCTGCTGATTCCTATATACCCCCTTCAAACTTCGTTTGGCGGGGGTATAATGAAAAAAAAAAAGACTGAAAAAATTAAAATTTACACATCAACAATATGGTAGTAAAGCCACATTGATCATAAAAATGCTATACTTGGGTCAGTTACAGATTGTGATACAAGTTGAAATACCTCTCACACTACACAGATAGGATGGGTAAGAATGGACTGTTCTTTTATGTTCTGGAACTATTTTTTCATGCCGGTTTGTCACACAAGGGCTAACACAGTATCCCAACCTTTTCTCTACTCAGTCTAAACAATTTAGCTCTTCCCTCTTTCAAGCTACCAGAGATTGCTGTCATCTCAACATCAATATCTCAGCTGGGAAAATAGCTGTAAAAAATATCAGTAGTGACAAATTTTCTTATGACAATTGGGAATAATTTCCAGGCACATTGCACAGTTTACATTTTCTCAAACAGTTACGTATGATAGTGTTACTATGGCAACTGCATTGCATAGAGTCTGAATGATCCCTGTGGTGCGGGGGAATTTGATTAGAGACAAAATGCCAGAGAAGTTAATGACATTACTAAAATGACAATATTAGATTAATTTATCACATGTCAAATTAGGCAAATATGAGAAAAATGCAAAGTTTAATCACACAAGACATCAACAGTGTATATCAACACACACAGCTTAACTGCCATGGAAACAGTGGACAGATATTTGGGAAGCTTTTGCCTTACATAAATCCCTAAATTTGATTACCACTACCTCTAATTCTGTACAAGAATCTCTTCACAGAGACCGCACAATATTGGTGAGGATCCATTAGGGGGAAACTGCCTCCCCTGACACCTGTGAATATCTAGCAAGGCTCTCCGGTTACCGCCAAAGCCCAAGACCTCGGGAAGCAAATACCATCTTAGAACTCGGTCAATAGAGTGCAAATTTCTTGTTTGTCATCCCTGCTCCGCTGTTTCTCGGGGTTCTCAATCCATTCATTCCTTCTCATCTGATCAGAGGAGGACAGCGTCCCCAAATCACTCATGTTCATGCATGAAGACAGGTGAACTCCCTACCTGCACACCTTAACTGGATGAATTGGACACCTCTTGAATTCAAGAGAGCAGCTGTTGTATAAAATATTTCAACCCTGCTCTCAAACATCCCAAATTATCTTGAGATCTTCTGACCATGATACATATTGAACGGTCAGGTTGATATTGAGTGGCTTTTTTTTTAATGAATACCTCCATAGAGAGTTTGTGAGAGCTACATCTAATTCCCTTATTTATTCTGTAACATTGTTTCCATATGAATAGGTAAATGCATGTTATACATGAGACATTATACAACTGATTTTTCACTGTCTTAGTGGTACAATTTCACACTGCATCAGCCGCAACTATTCTTAGATAATCAGAAACAAGAAAACTAGGAAAACTTACTTCAGTGAACTGTAGTAAACTCATCTGTTTTTGTTGGCATATATGTAGCAATCTGAACAATAGATGATTAAATCATTCAATTGTCCTTTACGTTTCATTTATTAGAGCAAATCTGATGAATCATATCTTATTGCCATTTTAGTTTTTAATTTTAATTTTAGTGGTGTTATATATTATGCCACTTGGCTGATGATCTTTCACTAGACTTTGCTCAAAATCAGTTTGATTGCTCGATCCAGTAGTACATGTAGATGAACACTTTTTATATTACAAGGAAAATTGAGGGGGAAAAAAACACACATTCAAATAGGACTAGATGGATAATGCCAACTGTGTGCCCAATAGAATTCAGTTGGTGAATTATGTAATGACTACTTACTAGGTTCCAGAAACAAATTACCAAGAAGTATCCATCATGTTCATAAAATTCCTTTTCCACGAAATGTCGGAACAACTGTAAAAACTCTTGTTACGGTACATTTATAAGGTGAAGACGACAAGCTGAGGGAGGTATGGCTTTCACTGAATATCTTCTGCACTGTGGGCCATGAAAATATCTCAGGGATAGAGGTCAATGGAGCTTGTGATTTAGTATGGAATCATTGAAGATGGAGAGATGAGATGAAATCCCTAGGCTAGAAATGTGACATGGTGTGGGGTAAAGTGATATCCACCCCTCTCTTCCCTCCGGTGGATTCTGGCTTACATTGCACATGATACATTCTCTATCACACTTGTGATGACAGTGATGACATCACAATGCATCATTACCTATGCATATAGCAACCAATCCCTGGCACTATACCTGAGGGTTTTGACACCTCCTCTGATGGCAGAACATTAATTATTGGCATTGGAAATGGTGTTTCCTGTTAAAGTACCATGTAAAACTAAATACTTTGATAATCTTAATGATTCAATATCTAAATAAACTGATCTTCATCATTGTATGGCAATCTATATCCATGTGTCTCTAAAACATCTGATATGTGATAACAATGACTATACAGTTAACAAAAGAAAACAAGCACCCTTTCTTTGCATAACCTTTAACACTAGCAACACATTTTACTTCGTTAATACCACAGATATCCACTTCAGTAATAACCAAATCGTTATCAAAATTATCCCCCTCACCCCCCCCCCCCCCCAAAAAAAAAGTATAAACATAAAGGAAGGTTTAGAAAGTTCATTGACTTTTGACCTCCAAAGGACATGTTCATATAAGGCATCACTTCATCTTAGGAAGGTTGGACAGAAAACTAAACTGAAATGCATATTGCATCCTTCCAAAGAAGATGCATCAGAATAAAAAGGGGGAAACAAAAATTGATAAATCCATGCTTATCATAAGGAATGGAACACTATGAACAGCCTATGCATCTCAAACTGCCTTTAAAGGGGATGGCTAGTAACTGATCAGTGGGAATCAGTGGGAATGCTGGGGGATGATTGTTCCAATCCTTGTGGGATTCATTGAAGAGTACATTAAATATCTATTGTTGTGTGAAAATTATTTGCTTCAGAATGGTCTCATATTCAAGTAATGTGCAGTTTAATGGTTCCAGGCTGGCATGCCTGTACAATGACGGGGCATCAAACTGCACATTACTTGAATATGAGACCGTTCTGAAGCAAATAATTTTCATACAACAATAGATATATAGTGTACTCTGAAATGAATCCTACAAGAATTGAACAAATCATCCCCCTGATTCCCACTAATCAGTTACCAGCCATCCCCTTTAACTGAAAGTTTTTATCCGAGATAGTTCAGATTGCTAATGAATAAAATTCCGAAATAGAGGTTCAGACACTTATTGCACAAATGATTCAAAGTACATTATCAACTTACAATAAGTTTTTTTGAAAGGTTGAATGCTCAGAGATAACTATAAAATCGGTGCCATCAACACAAAGAGCCCCCCCCCCATCCTTTGTGAATGCCATCCAGTGCCATGTTGAACAAATTTAGACAAAGAAGATTTTCGATAAACACAAGAATCCAGGCTGCTTGATAGGTACTGACACAGAGTTCATGTCTGCCATATGGTGGATCACACACAGTGGGATCCGAGTACACACACACACTGTGTGGTCAGATTCTCATGGAATGCATAGATTTGACCTCAGCCCAGGGAGTGATGGTATAACAAATGCTTCATATTATAAATAATGTATAGCAGTATAACACAGCTACATATCATCAGTTTCAGACTTCATGGTATGCTACCATGCCTTGCCTTTACATGACTATGTACTCCTAAGTAGTGTAACTACTGTAAAGTCATTTTTGTGGTTTAAAACTTTCGCAAATTGCAATTGGTGTTCAATGCATTGTATACAGTCAAAATCTTTCTTTACATTTTACTTTCGCCTATCTTGGCCAAAGTTTCATACAAGCGAAAATTTCTGGTTTTACAGTATGGTAGTAATACAATTGTAATTGATTGTAAACAATAAATGAGGACAAACATGAAATTGCCTTGGTAACAAGATCGAACAATGAAAGAGAGACATTTGGCTATTCTCTTGAAACTGGCTTTGTTATATTTGGACATCACAGAACACTATTTCTTTCAGTGTAACAGATGATATCCGTCAGGATAGGCCAGTGAGTGCAGTGCTTGAGCTAGGAAAGTAGAGTGTAGTGATAAAAATGACGAAGTAGCTAGAGGAAATTGATTTGAAATGCCATTGACATCTTGTGTAGAATAGCTGTAAGTGGTAGTAACTGGGTTAATACCTCCATGGCAAGCTGCATCTCAAGCTCCTCCATGCTGGCGGTTGGCCTCGTTTCAAACGGTGGATAGCGGCGAGGTGGACGTCCACCACAACACAGCGAACCCAGCCGCATGGTGGTGTACGTGTGTCGCTTCACGACCACCGGCGACGGGCTGCGACTTCGGGGTCGAAACGCTGCTGGGTTAGCCATCCGTCTCCATGGTGAGTACCAACCAAAGAATATTTGAACAATATCACGCAGTGAATGGATAATTCTGCCTTGTCTGTGTGCTGGGTTGCACACAGGAGCGCAATATCTGATTTGATTATCCTCAGCAAAATGGTCACATCAATGTTGCCTACTGTCCATCAGGTGAGAAATCCATCATTTACATGCACACCAAGGCTAGCTATTAGCTCTCTAACTGCTGTGAGAATTTTACGCATCCACTACAAACAGCTTCATAACATTATAGACTGCAGCTCTCCCCCTCCAGGCGAGCAAGAAAGGATAACGGTATACTAAGTCTTTCCTGTCCTTGTCAAAACCACTGAAAAAACACACATAGTCCAATTATGCTGGCAGAAAATCCATGGAATGGGGAGAAATGCCAAAAATGTGCACTGCCAGCAACGATGCAGCGTGCGTGAGATACAGCTTGACGAGCACAGTGAACGTTGCAGACGACAGCCTTGTGGAAGGGGTGAATGAATGAAAGGATTCACTCCATTCTCTGTGTGTGTGTGTGTTCACTACGTGTATGCCACAATACCTCTACAAGAAGGGATATGATGTGTGTGTGTGTATGTGTGTGTGTGCACATGCGAGAGAGTACGCCCAGCCACTCTTCAAGCATGGGTATGCACGCACACGGCTGCACTGCCAGGGGTGACCTAGCTGCTGCTGCATTGACTGATGGATAAAATGGGCCTGGAAAGGTGCAGGTAAGCGAGGGGAGAGGGAGTACTGAGGAACGGCTGGAGGTTTTCAGACCATTTTATGCATCGCTCCAGGCGTGGGCTTACTGGATAGGAGAAGGAGGAGGAGGATGAGGAGAGAAAAAAAAAAAGACTGAGAGGAAAAAAGGAGGCAATGGAAGGGGACATAGACAGAGGCAAGGCTTAATGAACCAAGCTTGGCAATGAGCCCGAGTACACTGAATGACAGAATGAGATGCATAAAATGCCCATTTTATGCCTCAATTACTAAGCAACTTTTAAACTGAGGAGGTAACAAGATGCATATTACCTACAGCAGGTATAAAATTACAAATGGCTCCAGGATGCTGATACTATGAAATCGTACAACTGATGGAGCTTACCAAAATACTGTAAAACCAAAAATTTTTGTGTGCATTTCAATTTCACAAATTTTGCTAGAGCCAAGATCCGCAAAATTTCAATACAAACTTAAGGTCTTGTTAAAACTATATGCCTTAAAAGACAGAGGCAATTCATAAAAATGTCATGACACGAAAAAGGCCATCAGCCCCAATTTGCAAAAATTTCGTGCTTCAAATATTTCTTGCTTTACAGTACCAGAAAGTTTTGATTATTTCTACAGAGGTGTGGGGCAGCAATATCTAATATTATATAGGGTGATTATGATGCTAAGTCACACAAAATCTATTTCCTACCAACCAGTTAATGTCTCAAAAAGTACCTGCGATGACAAAATTAAGAGAGAGAGACAGAGAGAGAGAAATAAAAGCTAGTAGGCATGACCAACATTAGACTTTCAAAAGGGAAAAAACATCTCTTAATGAATTTTGTGTGAGAGATCAATGGGCTGATGTGTAAAGTGGAATATGATATTTAACAGTTGAAATGGGTGAAGAGGAAAGTGAGTGGAAACAAGGCAGTTTGGGTCTCCTCGGTGCATGAGGCGTGCAATCCACCCCTAACATTGCCTGGAGGAGTCGCTCCTCCAGACAGCCGAGATGATGAATTCATGAATACTGAGAACATCCCATCTCCGTGGCAGCACTTGATGCGGAACTGGCGCAAATTGCAAATGGCAGGGTATCAAGCCTTCTGCCAAAAGTGGCAGACGTCTGCTCCCCTCCTCTAACCCTAGATTAGTAGAAGAAAAAAAAAATGGCATTTTGAATTTTGCATGCCCTCCTACTTGCCGCGACTTTTGGTCCCTGAAAGATAGATCAGGGCAAAAAGAAAGAAAAAAAAAAACGCTAGCTGTCTGGCAAACTGCCTGCCTTGTCATGGACACCACATTCTGAATATTTAAGTCATTCTTTGAATTGTCCATTTCTTGAAATGCTGGATTACTTTATCAACTTTGGTTCCTGTTCTATCTTACAATGCTGTGATTACATGCAGAATTATCAACCTATACAATGGTTTAAAGACAAGTGGTGAAGTTAAATTTATAAGATATCAAATAAAACATGACACTGCTATAAAGCATATAAAACAGAATATTGGTGCCACGCTGTGTAATAATCTTTTCCGCTGATACTGTAAACATGGATGCTTTGAACCCATTGCTAATCCAGCAACAACCTCATTATCAATACAGGTCACTGGAAAGGAAGATAAAAAGCAGGCTACATCCTAGAATGAAAAACTAAAGAAATGAGGCCGTCCAACTTCAAAACCCATAAAAAGTAGGTCAAAATGAATATCCATTTTTCTACAAAGTGTAAAAGAGTAAGGTCTAAGCTTTAAAATGATGTATAATTTGTTAAAATTGGTCTACCCTAATCCATTTAAAAAGTGATTAAAATAAAGAGTTAGGAGGTACAGTTTTATAGAAAAGGGAGAAAATAGGATAAATCTAACTCATTGAAGACCAGTCCCGAGTATACTCAGGCAGGTGTTTATATGGAAACTGTGTGTTATAGCAAAATCAAATCATCGTCAACAAGTTAAAGATTAGGGGGTCATTCAGGCATGCTGTGCAGATGTATCAATGTAAAAAAAAATATATATATATATGGTCCAGAAAAAATGCTAGTAACTCAATTTCGGCTTTTGTTTTAAGCAGTCAAAGTTTGACAGCAGGTGGGGAAAAGTTTACCCTCCCAAGTAAGACAAACTTTAAAGAATTGAGTTGGTCAACATAAATGACATATTTCAGTCCATTACAGAGGATCCTAATCTGTGGGTTTTGAGTCGGGCAGTCACAAATACAGTCGTAATGTACAGAAGGAGTCTAGGAGAGAAGAAACGAACAAATAGGAAGTTTCAAGCAAAACACAGTTATCCACTAGTGGCTGTATGCAGACCTTAAAATGACATATCGTACTCAAAGATCAGAGACATCAACCATTGCCAAAGAAATGAGATGAAATGAGGGCCAGACACATTACACTATGCATCAGCCTCATTCAAATATAGAGCTTTATGTCATCAATCACTTTAATATCTCATCCTATGAGAACATTGACTAGAATTCAAGTATTTCACTTCTGGGGTAGATATGAAGATATGGGTGTTTGCCATTATCTCAAATTAATGAAAATTGAAACCATCATTAATGCCAGCCAGAGAGAGGGGGGGGGGGGGGGGGGAAGCCTACAATGAAGCAATAATATCTCTTCTCTTTTATTATCTTATATCTGCATTTCCCAACAAACAACTCCTTTATCTCTCAAAGGAAATGTAATTACTAAAACACAGCAGATATTTCATGAAAATTATGCATGTAGTGAGAAATCATGAACACTCGAGCCCACTGGATGAATTCAATCTGATGAATGAAAAATTCAACCTGAGAGCTATGAGTACTTAACTGTCCTCTTTACTCCTCATTTACCATGATACCATGAAACCATGAAATGATTGCACATTCACTGCGGCAATTGTGACCCTAGGAAAGATGCTCCCCTGGTTCATTAACTCGGCTGAGATTCAAACTGGCACACCGCAATGAAGCTATTAACCACAGGATAGCTTTTATGGAGGTACACTCACTTTGAAAATTCCCAGGAATGGCATATTAGCAGCACGGTTAACTGAACTTGCCCGCATACTAATATAGTCAAGCCGTAATTGCGCCCTACTGCCGCTGATGACATACAAAGTGCACCCTCTTCAGTGCAATCTTGACATTTCTTTACACTTGGGTGTCTCCTTAAAGCCAGGCCTGTGTTTTGCCTACTCATAGAACTATATCACAGCTATTTGTCCACCTGACTTAGCCTCTGCAACAAGCTGAGTTTGAGGGATGTGAAAATGTCTAGCGAAGAGGCAAGTTAGACGGTCTGTTGTGAGCTTGACAGGTGAGGGCAGTATTTTTTTAAAAAAGTACACACAGGCACATGCAGGCACACTCACACACATACATACTATACTCACAAGCAAACACACATGGTACGCATTTTGGACTTTGTGAGGTTTGTTTGCTTATTTGTTTGTTTGTTCTTTTTTGCTGAAAGCTACTTTCAAGTTGTTGCTGCCTGCTGATGACTTTTATTAGTCTGTAATTACAAATCTTGGTGTTGATGATAAATATGAAAGTCAGAATCTTCCTTTATCACATGACCAGTGATAGGTATATTTAAGACATCTCACGTGCAAGGATGACAAGGAAGTAATTTAATTCTGTCACATTCTAGTTTGTCAGAAAACGAGGATGGTGTATTTCTCTGTTGACATCTTTAGCTCATATCCAGATTCCCCTTGCCAGTTAGCACACTGTAGAAAATACATAAACTTTTTGAAGGTGATATGAGGTTACAAGTCTTTGCCATGATGAGGCTAGTTTGAGGAAGGCAAAATATCATGACCTGTAATTCATCAGTGATTTCAGTATACATATTAAGGCCATGGGGTTTCTTCCTTTTTTTTCTATGTTTTTCTCTTTTTTTTTTTGGGGGGGGGGCAATGTACAGCAGTCATGTAATATTTTATTCCTAGACAACTGCAAGAAGAAGTCTCGCCATTGCATATCATTGCAGCAAAAATTTGATTATGTTTGTAGACTTCATAGGACTTTGCTTTTTCTGCATAAGGTGTTACCCATTACTTTAAATATGCTGAATACAATGTTAAATGTTTCAGTTGGAATCAGAGAGAAAAAGTGGGGCCAGACATTGTGAAAACCAACTCTGGATAGCTGGGTACATATCATACTTCCATCTTGTGCAAGATTCATATGGGTTCATCTCCTTGATGACTGCAGATGGACACATGGTAAGGTGCATTCACATTTACCATGAAATACTACATGGTATTCCACTGTAAGGTAAATTCACATTTACAGTGAAATACCATGATATTCCACTGTAAGGTGCATTCACATTTACCATGAAATACCATGGTATTCCATTGTAAGGTGCATTCACACTTACCATGAACTACCACTGCATTTCATGCAGTAATTCACAATATGATTGCAAATACATCACAAAATAAGTTGCAAAATACCATTGCATTTAGGAGAGTAATTTAAACTTGCCACAAATACAAACTGTCACTTCCATGGAAATTTAGGGCTGTTATTATCTTTTCTGATCAATATTAGACCATTTAGTTGAAAAACAGTAAGTTTTCAATAATATGCATTACTTGATCTTCATATTTTAGTTCATACATTTCTATCCAGCATTACATACGCTACCCCCAAGATTTTCATTTTGGCAAAAATTCTAATAGATTGTTTGTTTAAAGCAATTTTAGAGAAAAGTTATCTCTCATTAAAGTGTTCTCAAAGATCATATTGCATTGGGAAGGAATGCACAATGGACACACAATATTACACGACATCCCTGAAGAGTACTCTTTTGCTTTGGAAATGCCGACATCATAATCAAAATTGTAAAGGTCAATTGTTTAAGCAGGAAAGATGAGCGATATATTATCAAGTCCTCATGTTCTGAACATGATGCCATTGATGCATGGGTTTTCAATTTTCATTTAAAGTAAAACAATTGGGATTCACACACACAAAAAAAAAAAATACCATTAATGCATGTGTGGCTCCTATCACTCTAAACATTATTAAGGTAGTATGGTAACTGATCACTAATAAAGCTAATGATATGCATACAAAATATGTCTGAAGTGAAAAATAAGGTGATTTAGCTGAAGATAATAAATATTTGTTAAAAGATATAAAGCTTGATTACTTATCACCTTCCTTCCAAAATGCAGTGTCTGTGAATGTTTTGAAATGTGACATTCTCAATTTTCCTGGCCCTTGTTACTCAGGTGTTTTAAGTTAACCTTTTCTTTGTACCACCTAATCTCCTTCATATTACATTCAGCTTGAGAAGGTAAATAACTGTGCTCAGTTTCTATGCCATTTTTCTTAATACTGTATCCGTCTGTTGGCTGGCTCTTTCATCATTTTTTGTGGCAAGTTTTTGAAAATGGAGTGGAACCAATTACAGACCACTGGAAAGCTTACAGTCTGAAAGCAATGTTCAATTATTTCATCAGGTTTTGTGGATGTGCCACACACACATGAAATATACAATGCAATACCTTATAATTTCTTTTCACACAAACGCAATCTGTTTCACACCTTAGAATCAAGCTCAAACATGATGCATTTCTATTCAGGTTCTACATCAATTTACTGTAAAAGTGGAAATTTTCGCGGTGTTGAAATTTTCTACACATTTCACACAACCAGAAACCAGCGTGAAAATAAAAGCACACAAACATTTTTGCTTGCTATATGTTCCAGTAACGTTCATGTCTTGATTCTGTGGAATTAAGAACATGCGAATCTCATCTTACCCAGCCTAGCGTGAAAAATTACTAACGCGAAAATATCCACTTTTATGGTAACTTGTGTCTGTCACTTCAGAACAGTTTTTCATATTCTCGACTTCATTACATATTGCACGTCCTATCTGGAGAGATAAGCACTGAACAGATATTTATCTCATGTGTGAATGACATTTTCTTTTCATCCATATTACCTATTTTTACTTATTCTATACTCCATTTTCTTCATCTTTCTTTATTCTTCCTGTGTCATGTGCAGGATATTTATTCCATCATCACTTATTGTCTGAAATTACTGTCAGAAGCATTAACTGAAATCTATCACATAGTTAATTCATGATATTATGCACAATACATCTCAAATCTATGCTAACTTACTTTGCTGGTAGAGTTACTGTAAAAGTGGACATTTTTGCGGTGCTGAAATTTTTGCGCATTTTGCACAACCAGAAACTAGCGTGGAAAATAAAAGCACGCAAATATTTGTGCTTGCCATACATTTCAGTAAATGATGTCTTGATTCTGCGGAATTACAAACATGTGAAACTCTTCTTACCTGGCCGAGCGCGAAAAATTAGTCGCGTGAAAACATCCACTTTTGCAGTTTATGAAGACTCATGAGTATTATTACTAACAGCATTATTTCCTTTTTCAACCTGAAAATACAGCATCTTTGACAAATGAAATGTTGACATACGAGTGGAAATATTTATTCCATCATCACTTACAGCCTAAAGCTACTGTGCGGAACATTAGCTAAAATCTATCGCAAAGTTCATTCATAATAACTTATGCAGAATACATCTCCAGCTTTAATATGCTATACTTTGCTAGGAGAGTAAAATGAAATGCGTGCTAAAACTACAACACTACAGTGAATACCACTTGGAACATTTGAGTGCACATTATGCATGCCATTAGGAATGACAGAGGATAAAGTAAATCAGCCCAGTAATAGGATTATCCATGTGGGTCATTAATGACACGCAGCACCAATAACGTTTGTGGATCTGAATTAATTCTCATTAGGAATGTGGACACGTATGAGAACCTTTTTTTATTCCCCTTTTCTTATACTGCAATGAGGAATGTACACACTCTCCCCTATCATTCTCTCTCACCCCCTCCCGCCCCAAAAGATCTTTCTCTGTCTCTCTCTTTCTGCAATGAAATTCTCCTTGGATTATAACACCATTGCACAGGTCAGACGGATGAACACATAACATGCCACAGCCACTCACCCTTGGATGCAGTCTAACAGTTTCTTCACTGTGCAGAACATAATTAGCGAGCATGGTGAGGCTTGGACACGTGTCGAGGCATCTACACTAAGGAGCAGGAGGCAGCCATTGATTAGGAACGCAGCATCAAGCAAGACGTAGCAATACCAGCAAACACAGAGCGCCTTCCCCAAATGTCCTCCAGCGCATCCCTGCTGTATAGCTGGAAACTGGCAAATTGGCAATGACTCTGGGAGATTATGCAGTTTGCAGATGTGGCAGAGGAGGACTCGGAGTATGAACTGTATCTCTCACATCTCAACATTGGGGTCTGCCCTCATCTCATGCTGTATGCACATAGTGGCAGTGTGGTGCCCCCTTAGTATATCTATATCACACTGAGGTAGATTGGCAGTTACTGTAAGAGAGCTGTACGTTTATTAACAGGTGGTTACATATAGGCCAGCGAAGACTCAGGCAGGTGCATCCATGTGTGACGGTAGTGAGTGACAATTCTATGGGATGGCACGACAGCCATCATTAAAAGCAGATGAACCAACATCTAAAGTTTGCATGGAGCTCTCTTCAACTAAAAGTGTGGAAACAGAAAGTACACACCACACCACACGCTGCTGCATTAGACAAGAAAGCTGCCCTCTTCAGGTCATAAGGAGCTATCTCCTACAGATGTGAAGCTAGTATAAACTCCTCTGCGCAAGTCATAAAGATGCTAATCACAACACTGGAGGCTTACTGTGCCATATACCTGGCAAGAGGCACTGCGGCATAAATTTAAATGCATTCTGCAGAAAGTATGATTGCATGCTTGCTTCATAGATATTATATGACAAGCTTATCAAAATTCAACTTTTCTAGTTCATGCATCTGTCATAAATCAAAGGTATACAATAAACGTGGAACATTGACACAATTCATGCAACCATGATTTATAAGCCTCATAAAGAATGTGAAATTCTGCCGCTGAATGAATTCACCCACTAAATCAAATGCAAATATGATTGCTTCAAAAGACAAGCATGAGAACTAACTAATAATTGCTTTAAAGATATTTATATAAACATATAACTATGATCTCTCAGAAATACTTTATCATTGCTTCAAAATCTTTGTACTGTACGACATTTTCACTAAAGTGAGCAAGTGTTTTTTAATTCTCATTATATTTAAAAATAAGGGAAAGATAGGGGAATTGAAAGAGAATGGTATTTTTTTCATACTTCTTATACACCCTGTAGAATGTATTGTGCATTCTCATCTT
The DNA here is from genome assembly GCA_033980235.1 of Diadema setosum. NCBI lineage: Eukaryota > Metazoa > Echinodermata > Echinoidea > Diadematoida > Diadematidae > Diadema > Diadema setosum. The sequence continues at coordinate 49,645,083 of CM067060.1, forward strand.
GATATTTGTATGTATGTCATCTACCTGCTAGTGGACAGGACATAACGGAACAAATTAATTATCATCTCATTTCATTTGCCATCCAAAAAAGCTAGCTCGGGCTCCCTCTTTCATCATCATCAAATCCCTCACCAAGAGAATGCGGCATCACAAAAAGAACTAAATTACCGATGTCCACAAAGAGCGGCCTAGCATTCATATTTCCCTCTCTCTCTCTCTGGTGCAGTAGCCAATCAGTATTTATTGGACACACATGTACCACTGACTTGCAGCTACGTACTGCCTACTATTCACCACAGTCTATCTTTTTCCTGTATTTCTATAAACATTTTTTACTATATCTGGACAAGAAATTGTGACAGGAAAACTGATTGCAGAAATTTACAACTTTGATGTCATTATATGTGTACCTGGTAGTGGAACATAAATAACTTGTTTTTGCGATATAACACAGACATACAAATCTGTGCTTGGAAAAATCTTTACATGCAAGAGTTGAGATTGTGTGCATAATGCTTTAAGATTAGATACTAAAGAAACACAAGAGCGTAAATTGACAATATGCAGTACACTAATACTAAATGCAAAATCAGTCCCTTTTTATTCTGAATCCTTATTATATAACAAGTTTTTACCGATAGAATTGATTGATGCTATTGTTCTTTATTCTGTTTGTTTCTCTTTTATTTTGATTATAGTTTAATGTGCATTTAAGTATATTCTTATTGAAACTGTGCAATATATTTTCACAATTATTGATATCATTATTATGAATTCATTTTATCCTGAATGAGTAAGTCCATGATTGCAACAATTTCATTTAGCAAGAACAAACATTCCCTTTTAGTGGTTAAAGTGAGAAGTGGAAGAGGGGAATGACCAAAAACAATGAGATATTTGAGGTACATAATACAACAATACAGGTGCAGTAAATGAACAAAATGAAATGGAGTCTGGCTAAAGGAGACTATCCAATTTTAGGTCAGGACAGGCCACTGGGAATCAAATATTCTGTTGATTGGTCAATTTCGACACACGAGGAGTTGCCAGGCCTGGCCCATTGAAGATGGTGTTGACTCAAGTTTGCCCACAGCAATGCAATATGGGTAGCGTGAACTGAGAAGGGTCATGTGATCAGGGGGAAGTGCACTGTCCTGACTGGCCACAGCAAGTACGAATGACCCGATGAGCCCTGATCATTTATCACCCACCAGTATGCTTGGTATTATGGGAGGAGACTACATGTGTGTCAAGACATTGCTTGTAAAGATGAACGACTACATTCCTCATATATCATGCTATTCCTTAACCAAGAAATTGATAATGACTGGACAGATAAATTAGTCCACAGGAAGTATGACAGATGGATGTAAATTGCAAGGATGTGGCAGAGTCTTCTACTGTTTGATGAAGGTCCACTTTGTTATAACCCCCCCCCCCCCCCCCCCCCCCGCCAACCAATTATGGCATCTCAAAATGGGGCATATTTGCCTAGTCGGCAACAAAGACCATTAAGAAATCCATATCGGGTTGGTAGAGGAGGTGTGTTTGTGGAAGAATTTGACAAGGATCCTGCAACATCTGTTGCCACATTAAACAGCATCCAATGTAATATGTAAAGCCTTGAAATGTTTTCCCACCTTCCTGTCCACAACTGAAGTGTATTCTTAACATTCACAAGAAAAATAATGTCATACACCCTCTAGCAGCAACCTCGCTCAGTTTCTCCTCATTGTTTATAAAGCTGTCCAATGCTGGCTCAACTTCATTGTCAGCTTTACCCATAAAGCCTTTTTTCCACAAGGCAGTGACTGTGAATTCAGTATGGGTATTAACAGTATCTGCCGCACAATTCTCTATGACAGCTGCAAGGTGCGACAAAAACTTATGGAGCGGCTTTACTGGTAAACAGAGCATTTATATATACGATGAGAAGGAAGATGGAACCAACAACACAGATCTAAAAAAATATATATATATATTTAGGTAAACATTAACAACTTACAAAGATTTGAATGTCAGCAAATCGTGTAACATTTCATTCACTACACACCTTGACGATGTTTCCTGAGTCAGATATAGGCCTACATGTCATTACATGCATTATATTCTTCAGATTTTGTTTTTTGTTTTTATGCGCATTTTTTCTTTTTGCATGTGTGTGTGTATTTGTGCATAATCACATGAAACATTACTGATCATACATTGTAAAGAAAGATCTACCATCTTTGTGACTATTGCAGAGATATCTCAAAGATAATATGTTTATAGACATCAGCCTTGGTGAAAGAAGTTGAGTCCTTCGTCCACATTTAGGATCATTTTGTCTTCTTGCTATTGCCTTCCTGTAGTCTCCATCTCAGGAAGCCATACAAGATGACTAGCAAGTGGAACTGTTGCTCGATGCTTGTCCAGTTTCATTCAAACATTTACTGGTCTTTTCCTTAAATGTCAAATGCTTCACTCAAAATATCTTTCTTTTTTGAGGTAATCTTCCCCCTGAATTCAATTTCCCTTCTAATCATAAGAAGATGTGATGGCAGTACACACTGGGACCAACCCCAACTGATGCATTCCTGGAATTTCCTTTGTTGTCATGGCACCAGAGGTCACCCCTCTTGATCCTTGCAGCTGTCAAGCAGGGAACATCTTGTTTGCATCAAGCAGTTTGTATAAACCAGCATCTTGGCCTAAAAGACCCTCCAGACTCTCTCTACTCACACCCTGGCTTGATTAAATACATCAAATGCAACAACAACATTTTAAACAAGCATTCTAAAAACCTATATCATATCATTTCACAAGCACTTTTTACATTGCCCCTCATTTGATGATAGAATGCAGGCACTTGTGTGTGTGTGTGTGTGTGTGTGTAGACCTACATATACAAATTTAGATCTCTGATACCACTGAAAAAATTCTAAAAAGAGATTACATCATCATAAAGCAGAAATGTTCCAATTTGTCTTGAATACTAATCTACAAGGTAACAGAATAATGCATGTCTATTCAATATAGTTGTGACCTGCTCAACATCATATCCCAAATGTCTCTACCAATATTTGTTTTCACCATACCACAAACAGGAGATACACTGCCTTGCTGTGCAACCTATCAGTTCATCCTATGATACTTCCACTAGGAGCCCTGACAGTGAATATTAAACATTCCTTGGCCCTATACAAAACTGAGTACGTACAGCTACACCTGTAATAATGTCGGCATCTTTTGTGTCATATCTCATTGCTTTTGTGCAGTCTGGAATATCGGAACTGCATCCAGATAGAGAGTGTCTATACGTATAGCATCCTCTCTCATCACCCTCTCAGAGTACTGCACCTGTTTCCCTCCCTCCTTTGTCTAACTATCCCCCCTCTCCTCACAACACTCTACCATCGTCATGGCGAAACGCTGGAGGAAGGTTCTGTGAATGGATGATGAGTGTGAACTTGGCCAAGCATGAGCATCTGAGTAAACAGAAGGGTGACAATGACTGTCCCAGCAGCTCTGGCTGTGCTTCCAAAGTGTCGCTTGACACAGAAAGGGGATGTAGGCCATTTGTATTTGTACTTGCCATCAAACTGTTTGCATTGCCACAGTGCTCTTCAATTTTAATTTTCATACCTTAATATTTCTGATATTCAGTAGCAGATTCAATTCATACTTACTTTTATCTAGGGTATCTTTCAGTGTAACTCAACATGAAAGAGACTAACAATTACACAAAAAAATTGTCAAAAATTTCATAAGAGAGTAAAAGGAAAGCATTGGTCAATATATTATGACTGTATTTTTGAGGATGAGGATATCTGTGCAAAAGGTATGTCATGATACTACTGCAAATCATTTGTCAGAGTCTTTGGACACAATGCATTCATACCAATTCAATTTTTCAAATAAATCAATTATTATCTCTGTCAAATGAAAATATACTGCATGAGTCTGCATTAATTGCACCCATTAAGCAATCTCATCATATCAACACTTTTAGTGGAAACCATACCATCAAGGGTGGGGACATCAGTCAACCATAGTTCATAATTTATTCAAAACTCCCTATGCTTCATTACACTTCTGTAATCGATCACCTTTTCGTTTTATCTTGCCTGCAACTACTAACCATCATGCCAACCGTTACGGCTGATTTGTCAATCTAATGTTGCCATAGTCACCTCTACTCTCTTTCCATTTGCTAGCAAACTGGTGGTTCAGCACAGAGTAGAATACTGGAGAAATACAATCAGAGAGAGAGAGAGAGAGAGAGAGGGAGAGAGGTATGGGGGGGGGGGGGGGAGAAGAATCCACTGCAGGCTGTACACGGGGAGTAGTCGGGCTGTACACGCGGAGTAGTCACATGACCAAATATTATCCTCATTATGCGGGGATAGTAGTAGTGGCTTGAGGTTGGGTTGGAATGCCCAAGGGTAGGTTTTGTTTTCACCGCAGTGCAGTGGAGTAGTCCCTGAATGATGAGATCCATTTCCGGCGGATTCTCATTCGTGTGAACGCTCCTCAAAAGTAAGATGTAGATTGGTGGGTACCGAAAACAGACTAGTCAAAGCAGGGAGGTGGTGAAAGCCATGAAATGGAAAACTGCAGACTGAATCATGTAAAAAAAATAATAATAATTTTTTTTTAAATCCAGGGTGAAAACATATGCAAAGCTTATAATCATACATTTAAGAGTTAGACTTTACATGGGCAAAATAAACAACAAACTAAAGATAAAAGAGTATGAAATGAACGACAAATCAGTTTTGAACAATATCAGTATGTTTATGGATAAAAATACACATTTCAGTGAAGGACCAACTCAACACAGGTAAATGCTAACAAGCAACATTTTCAGAGACTTTTGTCCATTTTTTGTGCTTGAAAAATATATTTTTCGTGCTTAAAAAACACATTTTCCTTTCACTCAGAGCATCAAACATGTTTCATCTTTTCTCTGTTGATCCCAACACATGTACATCAAACATTTTTCCCTTCATCTTTCTCTCCTCCCCCCCCCCCCCCCCCTTCTGATATGCATAGCTTGTTTCCACAGGCATGGCTCCAAGGTGGGAGGCAGTAATTTTAGCCTGGCTGATTCCATCAATGGTATTACTCCCCCCACCCCCACCTCCCCTGCATAAATAGAGTGCATTCAACGTGGGTTAGATAAATACATGGCTGCATGGAATCACATTTGATGTTTGCTAACGAGCCTGGAGTGCGGCCAGTCGGCTCGCTTGTTAGGTGGTATCCTTTGCTGCTCAGCTCCTGAAAGTGTGTAAGAATTAATATTTAATTTCAACTCCTTCTCGTTGTGTTATACAGAGTACATTAGCATTAGTGTTAATATGCTGGCCAAGATTGAACAGCCACACTTTACAGGATCACATCTGTTCTTTTCAAATTCTGGAAGTACTTACTCTGTGTGATACCTCATAGTCGAGTTGTTTAAAATTTGTGTCCATTATTAATTACATCTTTGATATTAAATCATAATCACACAACTTTACATTGTTAAATGCATGTGACATTACATTTGATATCACATCAAAGTGTCAGTTTGTTTCCGTCATTTGTGAATTTTTCCCTGTTTTACTTTAGATGCCATTTAATTCTGTGGTACTGATAACACAGCCTGGTCAAAGGACTACATTGATTGTCAATATTAATACCACATGTTAAGCCCGTCAGGAACAGACATACAGTATATCATTTAGAGCACTAGAGAGTACGACTACCATACAAAAACATTGTTTTCCTCTGAATTTTTGATATCATGGAGCAAAGTCACTGGAATGTAACTGTGAAAATTGTCATTTCTCAAGTCCTTGGGATAAGGAACTGCTTGTCTATCTGTTTGGGGGAACAAGTATGCATCACTAAGATTTGGCACACAGAATAGTGTACCAGTATGAGACATTCAAGAATCTTGATTTGAAATCTGTATACATCCAATTTATACTCACATACAAACCTGAAAAAACAAACACATCAACCTAAAGAAAAACAACAACGTAGAAACCTTTATAATAAACTTCTGCAAAGTTTCACTGTTAAGAGATTAGCCGAAGCAGTGCATTACAGACTAGTCATTGATGCTATGCAATCAGTATACTTGGTGTCACTTTTCATCTATAAGAAGCTGTTGAGTACTCTGTTGGGACTTTCCCATATCTTTTCATATATTACAAATGACGAGGTCTCCTCTCACTCTTATACCCATTGCACGGTAATCAGACATGATTCAGACACTCCTCATAACCATAAGCAATATGAAAGAGGTTTTTTTTTTCTTTGTGCAACGGTTTTCCAATTTAATCTGAAATGACTCATGGGGAGCCTGGGTACCACTAACGGACATTCCGCTAAGGGGAAAAAGAGGCACATGCCTGATCACCCGGTAACAATAATTTGCATTTTGTGTGAGTTTTATAGACACTAGCTCAAGTCCCAGAGCAAAGACTTTGAGTCAAGTCCACAGACCCCTTGAAGGAGCAAGGTGATTATTTATGAGCCATGGAGGTTTTCTGAGCATTTAATCACTGAACCAGTCCTCCAGGCACATGCTCTCATAATTAGGCAAAATGCATTTTACAATATCGGGAGGGGGAAGATGCTGCAACATGCAGAAAACACAAATAAATTACATTTTTAACCTCCGCTGGGAAACCTGTTCTGATGTTTATTAAAGACAGGATTACCCGAGCATTAGGCTGTAAATTTAATTACTAGTACACGTTTGATCATGAGGGACTCCGGAATAATAGCCTGAGATATTCCTACTGCTTTGTTTTATGGAAGACATGAAGAAGGCTCCTGACACGCTCCTGAGTAGCCAACACGTACACTTGTTCCAAGATGCAAAGTTTTACCTCATATTTACCAGAGATGCCTACAAACCAAATGCTTTTGTGAGCTGAGTGCACGCCTTCAATTTCACAACACATGAAAATATTGACTCTGATGCCGACATGAATGGGATGTGCACACAAACATTTCTCCATTCAATACTGAAAATTTCACAATCGCAAATTTAACCACTCACAAATTCTTTGGGAAGTCCCGATTTGCGAAAAACTAGACTCAGTAAATATATGGTGTGTACAGTACATTTACTGTCAGTAGAGGCACTCACTTCATTTATGAGTATTATACCAGAACAACCCTTCTAGCTATGGATTGTGAATGATTGTGCGTGATTGTGCGTGTGAAAGATACTTTTAACTATATCCAGTAGAGTAACTGCGGCAGTATGCGGCCGTGCAGCCGTTCGTGGCAGGTACAACATACACGGTAATATACCGCTAAACACAGCACTGCACTGTTACATGCACACTACACATGTACCAACACACTAGCAATCAACAAAAACCAACCGATAAAATGGGCACGATCTCTGAAGAAAGTGAAATTTTCTCACCTAAATGACAACATATCGCATCCAAAATGAAATTTCGGTACTTCTTAACATAACAGTTAAGAAACAATGGTCCAAGAAACTGGATTTTTTGTCGTTTTCTCTATGTTCATGGATTTTGAAAACATATCCTCACGTAAAATAGAACTTTCGCGAGCCGATGTGGGCCGCCATTTTTTTTGGAAAGTGGATGTTACCATCGAAAAAAAATGAGAAAAACACGAGAAAGACATCAACAACACCGCCAAAATTACGATCTTGTTTGTGGCCAATGCATGTGCGCCCGCTATTTTCACGTGCTTTCGCAATGGGAATTGGCGCTTACGCAATGTTCGCGAGACATGTGAAGGCGTTCAGCTAAAGATCGCGGAGCACACACGTATTGCATAGGGATTGTACATCGTGCCGCAAGCAGAAATACTACGTCGCATATCGCCCTTATCGGCGAAAATTGTGCCGGGTTTTGCCCTGGTAAATCATGAAAACTGCATTGGTCAATGGTAAATTTCTTTTGTGAAAACAATTGCGTTAATGAATAATCTTCTCTATGATATATGAAATGGTTGAAAATAATTTGCCTGATTTGTTTACAAGTTGGGAAAACCCTTAACAATGCTTAAACTGCCGCGAACGGGATATTTTACTCTATTTCCTGTTACAATTTATGTGACAGTGTGATTTATTGTCTTCAAAGTTACATTCATCACTGATAATAGGACAAGTGATATTTGCTTTGAGACAACCAAAATATGCAAAAAAAAAAATAAATAAATAAATAACCGAAATGAATGTATTGTCATGACAGGGGAAGCAAAAGAGAAACGAAATTGTTGTACTATGCTATAAGGTTAGCTTTCAAATGAAACTACAAATAAAAGCACCAATATATAATTTCAAGAACAATACCTTAAAACTTGTCCTTTTCAGACTGAGGTAGAAATGGATGAAGTCTCTGCGATCAACTCTAAGCCTAAGAACTACAAAGTAACTTAACCCATCCACCTGCCCATAATGGTGTAGAATTCATTCCCCTAAGGGTTGACAGGTAACTCAACTCTCCTCACAAATGTAAGCTATATAGGTGCATTAGGTACAAAACGCTCTTTTTCTCTTTTAATCTTCTATATCTGTAGAAATGCTATACTAGATTACTTAGCACCATTTATAAGAGACAACTGTTTAGGGTGGATATTTTTAATCCTTATCTGATATATTATAAGATCTTGCCTCAGGCTTGACCAAGCTAGCTCCAGCAATAACAAGTCAAACTGAGTATTACAGAGTATAGGCCTATAAGTTTACTTTGACCACATGCAGAACTTTAATTTTGACAGGAGAGATGAAAAATAGTTTATCACAATAAACTATTTTCATTTTATATTGTATTATGATCTAATTATACATCCCTGTGAAATATTAAGACAACATATCAAATTGCACTGCAACAATGAACCGTGTACATCAATCAATTCAAATGCAGGGCAAACATTATGTTTACACATGAATGCCGATTTTGTGGTAATATTGGAAAATCCGGTATATCATCAAAACATACAAATACTGCACAGAAACCACATAAATTATATTTCATAACATGTACATTAGATGTATCGTACTAGTAATCCATATTTTCCAATGTAAATGGGTAGCTCCTCGAGATGACTGGCTGTAACACATTATTGAATATTGGTGAGTATCTGTCTGTATTCACCAAACCTGAAGCAATAGGCAGATTAAATACTAACGAGACATGAAACTCGTCACACTGACGAGTTAGGTGATACGCCTGGGGTCATCAGATGTCGGTCATCTGTGATCGACAAAGAAAAGAATGTGATATAGGCACCTTGAAGTTATATTGAGCGTGCATGCAAAACGGTTTCTCTAACCACTCGGCCACGGGACATCCACGGAAACGCTAAGGCCGAAAAAAAATGTATAGATATTACAGGGGGAAAAAGTCAATGCCCACTCAACAATTGTGGCCGCGTGAACATGTATTGCATTGCTAGAAGGAAATGCGGCCTTGTAACGACTGAGGTCGCTGTGCCATTTCTGGCAATTTCGGAAAAATACGTCCCGCAGACATAAAACCTATAATCGGCTGATTTTGATACCTTGCCTTTAATCACAATTTTCAGTGTGATGACGTCATCAAAGTACAAAACAATGACATGGACTTGAAAGACAATTGCTCAAAGTACAACACCTCCGTTGTCGTCATTACATACTATTTGACAGAGTCAGGATGCAACATTCTGCAGCAGTCGAAGCAATGTGGTCTCCAACACAAAACAGAGGGATATTGTGTGTGTGTGTGTGTGTGTGTGTGTGTGTATAGGTGCGTTTATATACGAACGTAATTTCTACATGGACGAATGTGTAATACACCATTGAAGAAAAAAAAAGTAAAATAGCTAGGTATTTTGTTTCGTGATCTTGTGGGGTTCGAACCCGCACGAGTGCAACCTCACGTCTCTGAGACGGCGCCTTTAACCACTCGGCCATACGTCTCGACGAGAAAATATGAGGAACGTAAACTTATGTATGTGAAAGATGAATCAGGAATCGATTCGTCCACATTCCATTCTCATTTTCAGTTTTAAACTGCAAAATTGTCAACCTCATGAGAAGATTTCAAAAAACAAAATGCATGATTACTGCAGCTTATTGTCTCAGCTACAACATACTTAAATTTCAGAGGAAATGAAGCAAAATCAGCTGAGATAAAGGTGCTTAAACGTTGTGAAGTCAATGGATGGTTTTAAAAAAAATCACTTCCCATAGACATAACACGTAAACTTGTCCGATTTTGCATCTTTACTTTTAATCACAATTTAAAGTATGATAACGTCATCAAATTTCAAAACCATGACATGGACTTGAAAGGCAAATGTTAAAAGTACAACATATGTGAATTTGGGATAATATTGAGCTTAAACAACAGAGATACGAGCAAATGAATGTTGGAAACAGTACCTCAAAAAAATTAATTCCACTTTTTTGATTTCAGATGATGATATGATGACGTCATAATGTATTTCGGGAAATATTGATACTTGAAACGTTATTTCCAATTCATATGCTTTTGTAATATGCAATAAAAACATAGGGTCAACGGACTTTTTAAAGAGCTATTGCGAAATAAACAAAGACATGTTTTTCGCTATATTTCCACATAGACGCGCACACGAAATTTCAACTTTGACGCCAGCGCATTCCTTTGTTATAGGTCAACATCGATCGGAAATCAGTGGATATTGTTACTCAAAGTATCAGGAATCCAAATCAGTCAAAAAAAATGCATTTTCATGTTGGTTACGCCCTCTGCGCGCGAAATTGCGCGGACGGACGCGCACGCGAGAAAATGTTTGAAACGCTTAAAATTGTCTGAAACTTCGAGATTTCCCATTGGGAAGTCGTTTTGAGCCTTTTAAAATTTTGACGCGCGCGAACGCGCGCGTAATGAAGACCTGGGTAACTAGCGTTAGTAAGTAAGATAGAGCGTGACCTGAACTTTATGTCCACCGAAAATGACGCAGAAATTACATCTAGTTATGAAGTTATGATCGATCATGTGACAAGGTCCGAAAATCACAAAATGGCGCCTAAATGACGTCATAGATATGTTACTGTCATGAAAACCTTATTGTGGCTAGATATTGTTATGAGACATGTTGACTGAAAATTTCATGTCATTCCGTAATGTCATTGTTGAGATATTGACGACACAAAATTGTCCAGAAAGAAAGAAGAATAAAAAAAAATAAAGAGAGATTTTGACAATCACAATAGGTGATACGCTGATAGCGTATCACCTAATTAACTGTTGCAGTAAGAGAGTGTGAGGGATGTCTATGTCTATAACTTAGTAGAATAGAGCTATTGAACTGCTGGGCACAGTTGACTGAGATGAATCTGCTGCTCAATTGCTATATCTACATTCAGAATACAATAAATGTTTTCTCTTTATTCACACTTGATGAAGCTCAATAATCTAGATCACAGACCAAGAACTGACAATACCACTCTCTACACAAAGGAAATACTGTCTAATTCATTTCAATCTATCTATATCAAAAAAAAAAAAAAAATAAAAAAAATAGTGGACTTGTACCTAGAACCCAGCTTACGGCCAGAAATTTACATTTTGGCAGAGTTATAATGACCTTTGAATTTTTATCCATGTCAGTTCAGGATATTAATTGTTCAATCATTTCCATCATTCTTACAAGATGACATTACTACTGAACATTCCCAACTGAAGCCATGGCTAGAGAATGACATGATCAACTTATGTACAGCAACCTTTGATCTTAAAGATAATAAAAAGTTATGGTACCTCAAAAGCTTCCCTGAATTTCCTTGTCTTGGTTTGTGTTTCAGGTTAAAGTACGTTGTCTGTGAGAATTACTCGCCCCAAAGTGCTCTCATGTCTTAGTAATCATGCAATAATGGTTTCGTACCAGAGCCGACGCTGTACAGCGTCGATAAATATTGTACGAAACCACTGACCGCGACCAGCAGCGTGCAGCCCATTGTACGCATAGCTAACTGCGACCAGCAGCCCCATACGCATAGCGTAATGGGGCTTCGCATTGTAGCATTCAGGATCGTGAGAGAATTAGTATCGCGGGTAAATGTCAACTTAAAATCCAAAAATTTCTTTGATTTGAAGACTTACCTATTAAGTTGAAGTATTGAAAACAGGCTTCGAACAACGTTTGGTTCTGCCAATAGTCCCTTTCTGTTCGAATTGATGACTGAATGTGACTCGGTCGAGAGGACCTTGGGAGAGCTACATACACTGGATACCATGGCCAGCGCATGCGCACACAAACATCTTATCCGTTCATGGATTTGAAATTTGTGTGCATGTGATGTGTTCGCATGCACTGGCTGTAGTATTCAGTGTACTGTATGTAGCTCTCCTGAGGTCCTGTCGACCGAGTCACATTCAGTCATCAATTCGAACAGAAAGGGACTATAGGCAGAACCAAACGTTGCCCGAAGCCTGTTTTCAATACTTCAACTTAATTGGTAAGTCTTCAAATTGAGGAATTTATGGGATTTTAAGTTGACATTTACCCTGCGATACTAAATCTGTCATGATTCTGAATGCTACAATGCGAAGCCCGATTACGCTATGCGTATGGGACTGCTGGTCGCTATGCGTATGGGGCTGCTGGTCGCAGTTAATTGCATGATTACTAAGACATGAGAGCACTTTGGGGCGAGTAAGTCTCACAGTGTTAGTTATATGAAAGGTACTTTAACCTGAAACACAAACTAAGACAAGGAAATTCAAGGACACTTTTGAGGTACCAAAACTTTTTATTATCTTTAACTTTTGACCTATCACATCACCATGGATGTGCAAATAATTGTCAATTTATTTTTACCCTGTCAAATAATTTACACTGTCACTAGATATTTCTTGCTGAACATATAATTAGTATACGCTGAAACAATCTCTCTCTATTTTTTTCTTTTTCTTTTCTTTTGCAAAAAGTGACCTTATCATATGTATTACTACTGGACATTCTCAGATTATGAATTCATACCACAGTTGCTTTGTTTGCCAATTTTTTGCCAAAGTTTCATTACCCTGAGTTTGACTTTTCAGTATTTTGCTAAAAGTTTAATCAGCACATCTACACCATGTGTAGCATATCTTGGTTAGCTAAACCAAAAAAAATGAAAAGAAAAAACAACCCCCCCAAAAAAAAAAAACAACAAAACAAAACCCAAACACAAAACAGCTGAGTGATTATTCTTAAATTAACAAGATAACAAGATGTGAGATGGATAAATGGACACACATGAGACGTACATGTGCATGCAAACGCACACACCGTACACAATATATAATGTCTCTGGCATCCTTTGGGGTGATGGCTCAAACAAACCCCTCATACACATGTTGTTGTTGTTGTTTCAATCAGTACAATTATTCAGATGCTCTTGGGTTCTTATACCCCATTTATATGGCAAGCGGGTTTCAGAGCCTCCTTGAGGTTTGAAAGCCCCGCTAAAAAAACAAAAACAAAACAAAACAAAACAAAACAAAACAAAAAACAAAACAGTCTCTTGTCTGTTGATATTGCTCCCAAGCAGGCCCGACTGGCTCCATTCCCATGGTAACCAGGTTCCCCTCCAAATACCGTGCAGGCTTTTGAATTTCTTACATAACTGCAAACATAATTGCATGCAAAAGTGTGCAAGTTGTGTGGCATTTATCGGCGGCTGCTATGATGGATGGTTTGTTTATATGTTAGCTGGCAATGACCTTCAGTGATAACTTCTGGGTTGGCAAAAAAGCCATTTTTGGAACCCTGTAGCATTTATACTTCAGCCGAGGCTCTTTGAGGCTTCTATAGGAAGCTCTGAAACCACCCCCTGCAGGTGGTTTCAGAACCTGATCTGATCGGATCTCCTTTTCTGAAGTCTGTCTGTTTATGCTGAGCTGAAAGGCTGCTTGAGCCTGCTATAGGAGGATTCAGAACCTCCTTTTGCTTAGCATAAGAGTAGTTTGTAGGCTTCAATATCTACTGCCGAGTCCTTCCATGGAGTTCTATTATGTATTACTTCATTTTATTTCTACTCCTCATCTTCCATGAAATTATTGCAAAATAAAAAAAAAAGCTTCTTGTATAGGATATTGAGCAACAAATGCAAAAGAAATCTCGATTTGATCTTTGCTATATTTTGTGAAAATTGCATCCAAGATTAATCAATCATATCAGAAGTAAAGCTTCCAAGTTATCCTTTCATTTATCGTACTGTAAAAGTGGAAATTTTTGCAGTGTTGAAATTTTCGCGCATTTCGCGCAATGAGAAGCTAGCGCGAAAATAAAAGCACGCGAATATTTTTGCATGCCATATGTTCCAGTACTTGTAATCTTGATTCTGCAAAAACACGCAAAAGTCTTCCGACACGGCCAAGCGCGAATAATTAGTCGCGCGAAAATATCCACTTTTACAGTACTTCATTATTATAATTTCATACATATATCATACTGGTATTCTACATCCATGCAACATCATCAACATTCAGTTGAGTAGTTGGGTACAGAGGGTAGATAGGCAAGTAGGTATATGAAAACAAAAGATCATCAGCTATACCAAGGTATCAAAGCAAACCAGAGTCCATGATTTGGAGATAGGCCTACCACAAAGTTCAAGGCCCAAAGCTTTTAGAAAGTGAATTACCCCCTATTCAGACGCAAGCCCGTTTGTACCAAAACTCGATAAAGAAACGACGTATAAAGAATCATCGTATAGCCGATAGACCGTTCAGACGCTAATTTCGACCATTCCGGAAAAACGTTGTATAGATGTGCAGTTTCTCACTGCGCATGTTGTTATGGTCATGAGTGACAGGTACAAGGTCACCTTTCGTGCTCGCTCCCATTAAGCCCCGCCCAGTTATACCGTTTTATGGTCGCCATACATTCAGATGCACAATGCACACGATGGAATGCTGATTTGTTATCGAGTTCTCGTTAGAAACGATGCTCTGACCGTCGTTTCGCTATACGTCGTTTCGTTAGTGAGCATTCAGACGTATAAATTCATTGTATAGCTATACCGTTTTGGTATAGCTATACCGTTCTAGTATAAATTTTCTGCGTCTGAATGCCCTGTTAATCAGTACTTGGTATTTTCTACAGGTGACACAGCAGACTCAAGAAGTGGCAAAGATTAAGTGGCTGATGGTAGTCTGAGTAGGCAGAGTCACGAGGAGCACAAGGAGATGCAAAGGAGATGCAAAAAGAAGACAAGATTCACAAAGAAGATACTTTATTTTTATTGAGGCATTTGAGCTGAGGCAGTTTGATGAGAATGACCTAATTAGTGACCTGAATGAAGACATGCATGGATTGTACCAAGGAAGAGATGAATGGATTGTATCAAGGAAGAAGTGAATAGACTGCATTAAGGTACAGAAGTATGGACTTCATCAAGGTATGAGATGAATGGGTTGCATCAAGGCAGAGATGCACGGTTTGTCTCAGGGCAGAGATCAATGGATTGCATCAAGAAAGAGATGAATGAACTGTATCAAGGTAGAGATGAATGGATTGTATCAAGGATGAGATGAATGGATTGTATCAAGGAAGAGATGAATGGATTGTATCAAGGACGAGATGAATGGATTGCATTAAGGTACAGAAGTATGGACTTCATCAAGGTATGAGATGAATGGATTGTAACAAGGAAGAGATGGATGGATTGAATGAAGGAAGAGGTGAATAGACTGCATTATGGTAGAGATGAATGGATTTCATCAAGAGCTGAATAGATTGCACAAAGGAAGAGATGAATGGATTACATCACGGAAGAAATTTGACACACTACAACAAAAGGATCTGAAAGTCAGGGGAGGATGATTTTTCTGAAAATGACATGACATTATTCCCTTATACATTGTACTTCTTCTTTAATTTTATATGAACATGATTCATAACTGTACTCGGTTGCAGAGATATATTTGATTTTATTAGCACATGTCAAGTGGTTTAGGAAATCAGTGTTTCAAGACAACCACCTTCAAAGTTTTCCTTCCAACACTATCATGATCAAGGGGAGGCAAGACAGTTTTCACCTCTTGACAATAGAAGGTATGCTCTGGGCAACCTCCACGATGTTCATTCAAGCTTAGTGCCAGCGGTCTATACACGACCAATCAGTAACCACGATAACCATGCACTGACCAATAAGATCACTCCCTCATTGCTTGGGGCAGAGTCTATCTGTGGCACTAAACCCTAATCTTTGGACACATTTCTGTTCCATTGAAAGTCAGAAAATCATGGCCAAGAAAAATGCTAATTTCTTGCCTTTACTGTAATCATAGCTTCAAGATTTCAGCAGATGATAGACAATATATTAGACTATAATATGATGTCAAAAAGAAAACTCATCATTTTGACTGACTTTGATGATCTTACTTCAAACTCGATTTTCTCGGCTCAGCCATCAGTGACTTTAGGATCTTTTTGTTGTGGCAAATCACAAATGAATGGATTGTATCATGGAAGAGATGGATGGATTACATCAAGGAACAAACGAATGGGTTGCTTCAAGGTAGAGATGAATAGATTTTAGTAAGGAAGAGATGAATAGATTGCATGCATCAAGGTACAGAAGAAACTGTATTACATCAAGGAACAAATGAATGGATTACATCAAGGTAGAGATGAATGGATTGAATCAAGGAAGAGATGGATTATATCAAGGTAGAGATGAATGGATTGAATCAAGGAAGAGTGGATTAAATATCAAGGTAGAGATGAATGCATTGAATCAAGGAAGAGATGGATTATATCAGGGTAGAGATGAATGCATTGAATCAAGGAAGAGATGGATTATATAAAGGTAGAGATGAATGCATTGAATCAAGGAAGAGATGGATTATATCAAGGTAGAGATGAATGGATTGAATCAAGGAAGAGATGGATTATATAAAGGTAGAGATGAATGCATTGAATCAAGGAAGAGATGGATTGCATTAAGGTAGAGGTGAATGGATTGTATCAAGGAACAGATGAATGGATTGAATCAAGGAAGAGATGGATTATATAAAGGTAGAGATGAATGCATTGAATCAAGTAAGAGATGGATTATATCAAGGTAGAGATGAATGCATTGAATCAAGGAAGAGGTGAATGGATTTTATCAAGGAACAGATGAATGGATAGAATCAAGGAAGAGATGTATGGATTATATCAAGGTAGATATGCATGGATTCTACCAAGAAAGAGATTAATTGATTGCATCAAGGAAGATATTCAATGGATTGTATCAAGTTAGAGATGAATAGAATTGTATCAAGGTAATGATGAATGGATTGTATCTTGAAGGTAGAGATGACTGGACTGCACCCAGGAATGGATTGTATCAAAGAAGCCAGAAAAGAGGTAGACTTGGAGCTAGCTGCAGACATATGTAAATAGAGCGTTGCCAGATGTAGACCAGACCTCTTATGGGAAGAGATATATGATATAATTGATGATGACATTCGTGTTCTGCTTTTTGTTTCACCTTTCTTCCAAGAGATCTTGGGGTGTAACTTTGTCAATCAACAGCTTGCTAACATAAGTGAAGAAATTGAAGGGAAAATTGAAATTAAATTCAATAAAATTGTGAAAATTTCATAACCAAGAACAATAAGTTTTGTTTACTATGACAAAAAAAAAAGAAGATAAGACAGAAATGTAATGATTCTTGCGTTGTTTTACATATTTGGATTCAGATAATTTTTGAATATATACAGCTTTACTTTAAACATTATATATCCAAACTAATATCAACCTGCAGAAACAATACCTAAGTTGAAAGTCCATCATTTCATTTATTCTATAAATAAATTTCTCTACATGGAATTGTTTCCTGCACTCTTGATATCAGCTAGATTTATGATGGATGATGCTTTATTTTTCTGATTGTAAAGCAAATGTTCATGAACCATCAATCTTTCTTCACTGATACAATTTCATTTTATCTCCAGAAAGAAAAAAAAAATGCTCATCCAGCATGAAGATGTGTTGAAATATAATAAATCACAACCATTGAATACATAGGATTATCCACTTTTAAAGATACAAACAAGCTCAATCAATCACAATAGCCAAAGTATTAGTAGCAGCTTAATGAACTGTCATGAATTTTTCTTCTAATTTTCCTCCCAATTCTTCATGTCACTGACCGATAATGAATGGAGTACTTGTTGTAAGCAGGTGACATGAGTCTGTCTTGGAGGATTAGTGGAGCTGAGATTCAGTCTACCAGTAAATGGGATTAGATTTTTTTTTCCCCATTTTCCCCATTTCAGAATGTTTTGTTTTCTTTTGTAGTGGACTGGCCAGTCAGGAGGCGGGGATAGCTAGCTTGGGGAGGTCTTCATATTTAATGAAAGTGAGTCATAATATTCCCCAGGGGGTGGGGAATGGAGGCAAGGGATGGGGCGGGTGGGGCAAGAGACAAATACAAAATATAACCAACGGATCAAGATATGAGAATTTCATGGGGATATGATGGGACAGTGTTGCAAGTGCCTCAATTGCTGGCGCTTGTGTTTGAAGCCTTTGTCACCAAAAAAAAAACACAGAAAAAAAGGAAGAAATGGATCTATCAAGCAGCAGTAATGAGTTAAACAGTCTTGAATCCATTCTTAAACATTGATATATGTGTCATCAGTACATCATTCTGTCATTAACCGTCCGTTATTAATGAGATTGTAGTCAAGAAATCAAGTCAAGTAAAATACCTATATGAGATGGTTGTGGGGATTGCAGGGCAATGTGATTTCTGTTTTCTCCCTTGCCTTGCCAGGTGAGGTGGCAAGTAGAGAATCTAATACCTCTATATCATACTTACGAAGGGTGAGATTTTGTCGTCCTAGGCAATAGTCATGTGGTACTGTAGCTCTCTGGGTTGCACCATAAAACATTCAAAGTAGGTAATGTCTCATACAACCATTACCTACAGTAAATGCACAATATTTATTTCACTTTCCATATTCCATTCTGCACCTTCCATCTGCCACTGCGATGCTTTAACCCGTTGCCGATGAGTCCCGTGTATACTCGGGAAGGTGTCTATGGGAAATGTCTGTTGTAGCAATATCAGCCGTCCTCAATGGGTTAAAGCATAAAGCACAGAAATGCTTATTGATGCACTTTATGTAACAATGTGAGATTAAGGGCAATTCATAATATTGTTCCCTTCTAAAAGATGTGTTTTTACATGATGGCGTGATTGGAAAGGGACAAATGAAGTAGCCTTGGTTCCTGGGCATGGTGATGGCACAAAGATACATGTAGGTAGAGACATGGTTGAAAGATATTCAGTAAAGACAAGCACTCACCTGTGGTATTGGGGTTGCTGGAACACTCATGGCCGTCTCAACATCGTACTCATGTTCTGGGACATTCAGATGCCGCCTTACACTTCCTGGCTGCACAATCATGGAGAGAGATCGACGATGTGGCTTGCCCCTCTGCCCAGCTCCACCCCTGGCCACCGTACTACCAGTGCCTGTACGACTGCCTGCCCTGCTAGATGTCAGAGACCGCTTGGCTTCTAACAGGGGGCTCTCCTCATCTGAGAGAGGGGAGTGGGGGTGGGGGTGGGGGTGGACCTGGGGCGGGCCTAGCTGCACGTGATGGGTGGAGACATTGTCCTTGTTGCTGAGTGTGCTGTGCTTGCTGGATCCCTCACCATAGGTTGAAGACTGCAGAAGGTCCTGTGCATCTTCATCAGCAGGTGAATTCTGGAAGATACCATGTTACCATCACAAAGTTTGTTATAACTGCAAACAGCTTTTGCACAGAGAGTTTATATTGGTGTCCTACACATGTCATTGTTTGTTGGTTTTTAATTCATGTTTTAGAACAATCTAAGTGACAATAACACTATCTGTTTAGCAATAAAGATTGCTTATCAAGTATAACAAGGGATGACAGTAATACAAACTGGAGAGGTTTCAGTATTTATCAAGATTCTGCATTCATGACAAGTCATACACCCTGCCAATGATGGTTCACTTGATATAGCAAATATCATGGTGTTCTTTCAACTTTAACTTTTCATATAACCATGTCACTTGTCTTAGTGGCAAGTAAGTGCACTGGCATGATTTGAAAAGTTTTCTGCCTGATGTATTCATTAAAATGTGAATAAAAGGACAGACAAAGAATTGAAAACATCAGCAACTTCAATATGAAAATTATTTTGATGAAAGGCAATTCTGATAAAGATGCTACAGTTTGGGAGAATTTTATACATCAAAGGATGATGATAGAAATATTTCCACTACTACCACCAGTGCTGTTGCTACTTTTCTATCACTAATATCAATAATAATACCAATGACAACTAGAATTATCACTGAAGGTGATTAATACCCCCGCCCCTAGTGTTGCTTTATAGTATGTGATGTCATGAAGGCAATGACGTTAATACCAAGTTTGTGACCACAGTTGCTTGAGTGCTATGGTAACAGTTAGTTCCACAAGGTTTGGGTAAAAAGTGTGGTTACCATGGCAACACATTGTCTGATACAAACACAAGGGACATTTTGCATAACTACACTTAAAGACCATCATACACACCAAATTTGACCTTTATAGCTTGAATGGTTTATTTTGATACAAAAATGAGTGGTTACCATGGCAACACATTTTCCTTATACTGACACTTTGGTGTCTTGCAAAACTACACTTCTAGATCATGATACATACTAAATTTGATTTTAATTGCTTGAATGATGGAAAAGTTATTCCATTTGCAAGGTTTTGGTAAAATTGTGGTTACCATGGCAATGGTTTGTGTGACAAACACAAAAATTATGTGTTCTACATCTATACCTCAGGGCCATAAAGTCTACCAAATTTGGTTTCAATTGCTTAAAAACTGTGGAAGAAGTTCACTCCACAGGATTTAAAAAAAAAATGTGGTTACCATGGCAACGCATTGTCCGATACAAATACAGTTTTAGGACATTTTGCAAAACTACACTTAAAGAGCATCATACACACCAAATTTCACCTTCATAGATTAAATGGTTCAATTTGATACAAAAATGAGTGGTTACCATGGCAACACATTTTTCTTATATTAAGACAATGGTGTCTTGGCATAACTACACCTCCCGATCATCATACATACTAAATTTGACCTTAATTGCTTGAATGATGTGGAAGTTATTCAATCCACAAGGTGTTGGTAAAAGTATGGTTACCATGGCAATGCTTTGTCTGACAAACACAAAAATTATGTGTTCCACATCTATGCCTCAAGGCCATAAATGCCTACCAAATTTGATTTCAATTGCTTCAAAACTGTGAAAGCTGTTCACTCCACAGGATTTCGAAGAAAACATGCGGTTACAATGGCAACGCTTTGTCAAGTACAAACACAAAGAGTGTCTTGCATAACTACACCTATAGATCATCATAGATACCAATTTTGAAATTGATTGCTTAAATACAATGGAAGTAGTTCCCTCCACAAGGTTTTGGTAAAATTGTGGTTACCATGGCAATGCATTGTCCAACAAACACACACAAAAAAACATGTCTTGCACATCTATACCTCAATATCATCATTTACCCTAAGTTTCATTTAAATTGCTTCAAAACTGTAGAAGGAGTTCACGACGCAAGATTTTGCAACAGACCGACCGCCCGACCAACATCACGGTGATTTCTATATACCCCCTTCACACTAAGTGTGGCGGGGGTAAAATAAGCAACCTACAATGAAGATGCCCCAACATATAATTATGGTTGAAATAATTTTCACTTTTGTTTGACAGATACACACATACTGATAATATTTACTATAAAAACAATGGCAAAGAATAATTAATCAGTTCTATTCAATGACAATAACTGTGACTTAGGCAACTGAATGATTTAATAAATGATGCTTAAATGGGGAAAAAAAAAACACAATGTAAGAGCACATTCTAATTTTAGAATCAGATTTATTATTCAGATCATTTTTTTTTTCTTTTTCCAGTAGTACCTCTCTATGAAAATAATTAGTACCCTTACTGGACTGACAAGCTATCTAATAGTAGGTACTCGTTATAGATTATATCAAGGCAACGTAAATGCTTCAAACCACTAGTTTTCCTTTAGGTTTCAAATTGCAAGCCTCTCTGATCTGTTCACTTATAAATCAACATGTTCAATAAGAATTACTAAACACAGATATAATATATACATACAAATCAATTATTCTCATACAGAGTCATTTATATCTCCTTTCCAATTAATGGGCAAAGATGAAACATTTGTATATAATGTAAATGAATGAGAGGTGTTCAAAGGGTGTGCAAAAATACAGAAAGTGTATATGTACACATAAAGACAAACTGCAAAGCTGGATGAATGCCAGGTAATTGGAGATGTTCAGAGAAATTTATGTCAGGGTACATTCAGACAAACAAGTGCATTGCTCTCTTTGAATCGACTATTGACTTAATCACTCTCTAATTGGTGATATTTGCATGACCTGCATCTAGAGTAACCTTGAATTAAAGCAATCACAGTTGTTGGTTTTTTCCCTGTCTCTGGTATCACTATAATTCCATTACCCTGTATCAAGGGAGAAAACCTTAATCCCAGTAAATGCAGAGCTTTAAAGGGATGGTATAGCATTGGTTGAGGTGAGGATTTGTGAGATATTTAGAAACCACTCAATTCACTGTTAAAGAGCATACAATTCTAAGGGAAAGTCTCACGCAACTTTTGAGACCAAATTTGCAACTTCCCCGCATACTTTTGCGAAGTCACGCCCATTTTTGTAACGGAATGTCGTCCCAAAACGGGCACAATTTTGTGCTTTTGTGTACATTTCCTATGGAAAACAGGTGCTCTGTCATGAAAGTCATGAAAACCTGATTATTTTTACAATTAATCACTTTCATTGATTAGTTTTGTGGTAATTATGGTAGAAAAGTGATCAGTGACAATTTCCAATAGAAAAACAAAGAAAAAACAAAAGTTGAAAAAGTTGAAAAACAAAGAAATACATAAGAAATTATGAAAAACAATAGAATACATTAAATTTCACCTAGAACAGCCACTTTTCGTTCCTGTTAACATCTTGATTATGTTTTGGTATGTCATGAGGATCCTGAAAATGTAAGTTTCGAGGAGTCCTGGGGGGGGGGGGGGGGTGCACGGTGACCCCCCCCCCCCCCCCCTTAGGTACCCGACTATTCCTGCTCACTTATCTCCTCTGTCCTGCAAGATGTGGGAAAAGGAAACATTCAAAGTAGAGTCATAGGATACACTACTTTACCCACTTACCTTGAAAAAAAAACCCACACAAACCATCCAATTCATTTGAATTTTTATTCATTTTCTAGTAAATTCTAGCTTTTGTCTCATTTTTTTCTACACCTTACAAACTAATATTCTCTTGGAGGTAAATGTTACATAGACCTCTACAATCTAAAAGTCATTTCAGCATGCAGCTGCAGCTGAGATATTTCCCAGGACAAACATGAAAAGACATACAGACAACATACACATAAACACACATTTAACATAGACAACACACACACACATGTAATGAAACACAGAAAACACACTCTATAAATAATGGTACTAATGGTTCTAGATCAATGAATGTCTATCACAGTTGCAACATCTTGTTCTAACGTCTATTCCAATTATTTGAATTGTGGAGACAAAATAATGCACCAGTATGGTGTCTTTCTCCAATGCACAAAAGATCATCACTAGCTTTTAATTAACCTGTTGAGGACAAGTCCCACTGTAGATTCTATACTCAGGCAGGTGTCTATGGGAAATGTGTGTCGTAGCAAATCAGTCTGTACTCAATAGGTTAAAGTCCCATTATGACAGTGACTTTTAACACGATCATCTACTTCATCAATCAGTATCAACAGTCCACTTCACATTAGTATTATACAATCATCATCCAAATCTACCTTGTTGGCAAAACACATTTCCCAAGGGAAAAGATAGCAACAGCAACACAAAGCACACATACCTCATAGACTCAACAAATCATATTTCAGCTATTTCTACAAAGGTAAGAGAATGTCTTTACGCAATCCTGTCTGATTCCAGACACAAGATACTGGAGCACCACAGATGCATAAAATGTTGAATCTGAGTGTGCTTACCTGCATTGTTGGCGTTGGAGTAGAATCCTCTCCATTGGCCAACGACCCGCTTTCGTGCGGGGAGCTCTGGCGAGAAGGGTCCTCCGTGATGCGATATGAAGATAGCTGACTGTGCGGCAAATGGTGCTTGTGAGCATCCTATACAAGGACACAAATGTCCTTTTCGTTGAGGTTGTAGCTCACGATCAACCTGTATAAACATGCGCTTTGAAATTTACCGATTTCGTAAATGTTGGTCTGAAATAACAGTTACTTCAATGATTCTGCAGCATAGCTTAGCTCCGCACACAAATGCATCACCGGCTCGGCGGACGGATGATGGTAGTACGATCACACATGATTTGCGATCGGTTTGTGTATCGTGCACCTGGCGGAACAGGGTGTGTCAGAAAACACACTGGATTCGGGTTTGACCAAGCTGCCATATAAGAAGATTCGCTATTAAATGTCTTTGGAATAAAATGTATGAAAAGGAATTTCTTTTTCGATTTACTCTCATAAGAGCTTTGCGTTCACTAAGAACAACAATAATTATTTTGTAGGCATAAATTGCTAATCTAATGTTCTATACATTGTATAGTACTCTGTGAAGACGGACCCATGAAGACTGGCATTTATCTATTCCTTTCTTATAAATTCTTGCTCCTCCAGATATTATTGTGACGAAGTGGAAGTAATTACAGACTGTGTGTAAATCAACCACTAAAAGGAATCTAGTGAGACACTCGATATGTAACCCTGTTTTGACATTTGCTGTAAATAGGTTGCCATGGGGATGACAGACTACTGAAATTGCAAACAGACTGAAAAGTATTATCCATTTGCTTTGTACAACGTCAATGATTTCACATTTTCATCAAATGAATAATCTTTGTCTTTTGACAGGAATAAATTTTATCACTGTCGCGTTGTCATTCACCACCTCAAACATATAGGATAAATATCTTGTCGGTGTGTGTGTGTGTGTGTGCGTTTGTTTGTTTTTTAAAAGAAATTTTGTATTGTGGGATTCTTTTTGCGATCAGGTTAGTCATGTACATTTTACTTTGAACTGTTATAATTACCAGGGAGGTGAGCATCCCCTGTAACTACGCAGTGAAAGATCACAGAAATGCGACCGACGTATTGATTTCAGTCTTTTGCGACATAGCTTCACCTTACGTGTTTTGGTTTATAATAATAAATAATGGTAAGATGAAATCATAGAGTTGCAAACAACTAAACGCAATCGCAGAATACTAGTATGAAGGGTACGATAATAGTAGTACTAAGCACCCTTTATTTTATTCATGTATACGCGGGGAATTCCAAACTTAGCTTCATCAGTGGGGGAGACTCTATGCATCACTTCAAATTAGTGCAATACTGCCCTCTATGTTCGGATACCATATAGTTGAGTTTTCAGCATTTAGCAGTAGCTTTATGGTTTTCGTAATCCGGTTCAACCGACACACATGTGTATTTTTTTTTCTTAAAAGCAAACTAGTCGAAGCAGCAAATCGACACAGAGTTTGAGACTGAATAGAGAACAGTACAGCTTTTAAATAGGTGATTCATCTAGTGAGTCGCCATATAGGGAGTCAGACAGAACCATATTTGTCTTGAGTACGAAGCGAGGTGATCCTCAGTGGTCTATTCCTATTTGTAAGTCAGATTTGTTTTGAATATGAAGTGAGAACTCAATTTCCTCTATCCTGATGGATGTAAAATCGATTTTTAATCTGTGCGCTGACATAATCATGAAGAACAAGTAAAACTGGCGACACTTCACCCACAATATTATATTACACAAACAGCAGAGAATATAATTTTTCTTTTCTGGGAGCGTATGATACAGTATTGGTGGAGATGAGAACTGGGCTTTTAACTTTTTGCGAGTACCAAGAAAACACTTATGAAATAGAACAGAGCATACCATTTTAAGAGGAAATCAAAGTTTATTTGATGAAAATTGGGTTTGGAATGACTGAAACATCCAAAAACAAAGTAAAACAAAACAATTTATTGTAATAAAATGTGGGTCCCACACTTTACTAGAATCGCTCTGTTTTGGATATCTCAGCCATTTCAAAACCAATTTTCATCAAATAAACTTTGAATTCCTCATGGAATAACATTCTCTTTCCTATTTCATAAGAGGTTTTTCATTATCTCACCAAAAATGTTGGAATCCTGAAATTAGGTCTCAACCAAAACTATACAATCCCTTTAAAGATGAAATTCATCATCAACCCGGTGCTCTTAATGTAGTCAGTGATAATTTGTTTTAACCCTGGATTCACTTGTACGCCTTCCAACAAAATAAGACTCCTTCGGCAATATCCCTTGTTCTTTGAGATGTCAACCAGTTTCACATGACCTTAATTGCATCTTCAAGTGGAATAGATTTTGCGTATACATAATAATCCTAATGTATATCTGCAATCCTTGAGAAAGAAAATTGTGTCTGAGATTATTTTCCAATTGCATGGTTATTGAGAGTATGTAGTTGACTAAAATATAATAATTTCATGCTTTATAGCTTCTTTGTCCACATTCTTCATGGGCCGATTTTGCAAGAATGCGCAGACGATAGAAGAAAAACAAAGAAAGAGTGACCTTTAACCTTGCAAAGTGTATAGATCCCTTTGAGAAAAGATCAATATCTAAGATAACCATCGTATTATAATCGGGTGTCTAAAATCAAGTCAAGTCGAGTTGATTTTATTTCATTTCCAACAAACAAATAAGAAATACAAAGAAACACTCATATACACAGACGTCATGAAAATCAGTACCACAATGCGATGAACAGAATAACATTGTAAGAAAAATATAGGTAAATTATCAACAGTGATGACGAAGTGACGAAGTGATGATCAAAAATGATGACGAAGACCTATGATGACAGTAATGACAACAACAAAAACAGTCATGACAATGATAACAATCATAATGATAATAACAACCATAATGAATTCCTCATTATCATTGCAAGTAGGCTAAATGTATAATTTTTTATCGTCTTTATATCAACACGAAAAAAGAAAAAACAATCAAACAATGTAAATGTTTCATCCTCTGATTATAGAATCTTTCACAGTCCAACATCCAACGTTGGATATCAACTTTCAAATCTGACTGGACCAAAGAACTGTCCTGAAATTCGTTCTTGACTGTCGTACAATGAATAATAAATCATAATTTATTATTCATTGTCCAGTATCTGTCTGAGTGCATTTCCTCAAATTTTGTTATTTCTGTGTATTGTGTTATTGTTGTTGTCGTCGTTATGTTTTTTGTGGCCGATTGCATATCTTTTTCCATTCAATTTTCCTGGCACACCTGGCCCCATAGTGTCTGTGCCACAAGATCTAATGTGATATGTTATATAGTTTATACGATTGCATCCTAAAATCCTAGTAAGTATTGTTCATAGTATCAACATCATTATATCAATTAGTAAAATGTACAATAGTATATAGAAGAATTTAAATGAATATGTCTATTTGGTATAACAAATTGGTGCTGTTGTTGTTTTGTTCCAGTGTTCCACGTTTTACAAGCGTGGCTTTTTTAGTGGAACACTGTTTTCCATCATTGTGATTATTTACTATTTTTGTTGCCATGACAAAGTGCATTGTTTCTTTTTTACGACATCATTCGTGTATAACATACTTTACATTGTATTGAAAAAATCCTTTATCGGACGAGTGTAAGAGAAATGAAAAAAAAAATTGTATCACTTTGGATTATGTCAACTTTTTCTTTTCTTTTCTTTTCTTTGTGATGATGGAAATAAATAAACTATTGAATTGAACTGAATTGAATTGAATTGAATTGAATTGAATAATTTCTCCATTCACATAAAAGTACTATAGGAGAGATAGAAAGTGGCCATTCTATCACCCAGTGGAGTTATTTCATAATTTTCCCCACAACCATATTGATATATGGCGGGGGGGGGGGGGGGGGGGGGGGTTACAAGTTGCATAATTGACCCTTGACCCCTGGCCCTCAGCCAACCACCCCTCCTTCCCCCCCCCCCCCCATCCCCCGAATGAAAAAGAATGAAACAATAAAAACATTTCTTGGCCCTTGAAACAGACCTTGCAGGATTCAAATGAAATTTTAATTGAATGTAACAAGCAAGACACCAAAAGCGCATCTTTTGTATCAGGCGGGTATATTATTTTGAAAAGGAAGCTGTAGATTAGAAAACACGCGAAATGAAAATATACGGCGGTAATATAGTTCATCAGGAATATAGTTTTCTGATAGGCGAAGAATGTAACAAAATAAAACAACGCGCCGATTTTCCGATTTGCTCATTTAGAATAGGCCATGCAATGTGTGGGTGTCTACAGTCAAACCTGCCTTCCCAGGGGCAACCTGTCTATAGCGGCCACCTGCCGTATACGGCCATTGAAAATCCCCCTCTCCCCCCCCCCCCCCCCCCCCGAGAAAAGCCCTGTTTAAAGACCCTGTGTATAGCGGCCACCGTCCTGTCCTACGCTGCCAGGGGGCACAGACCCATATGGAGTCGTAGCCGAGCCGGTAATTTAGCATGTTTTTCTGCTTTGTCGCCGTGCCAGTCATTCATGGGCAACGTTCAGTGATCGCCACCGCTGTATTCATCACTTACTCAGTAATGATAGTGCACTAGTGTAAAGCTTTCTTCACGACTGTACAATATTGTTACTGTGCAACAAGTATACATAGATAAAAACCGGCATTGTTCAATGCATAAAACACGCGTGTGTGCATATCACTACGCTCACGTACAAGTACAATGTACTTAGATGTAAACAACGATTTACATGTACACATGTACATATATAGGCAATACACACAAAAGTCAGATAACCTGTCCATGGCCGCCACCTGTCTATAACGGCCATTTTTTCATCTCCCTTGGCCAACCTCTATAGACAGGTTTGACTGTATGAAGTACGATGGGGCCGTATACTGAAATTTGTAAAGGTAGGCCTAATCGTGATGACGTAAATTCGACACCACCTTTGACCCCACCCCCCCCCAAAAAAAAAGGAGGGGGGGGGGGGGAGGAGAGAAAAAGACCACTGAGAGTCAGTGGAGAGTGTCTGAATGCCTTCCTGATTAAACATAAATATATCGTAGCCATATTACTCACTATAAAATACCTCGATCCCTATAGTCTCGTGCGTCTGGGCAATAAGGCAGTTCAGGGTTCCAGTTTGCGCATGAGCAGAAAAAGGTACTTTGTACTGAGAGACATGTTGGTTTTTAAATTCACTGAGTTAAGCATCTGTGAAGTAATGTTTATTCATGTAATCCTGCCAGTACATCCACCTGACAGCAAGCCTGGTATTTGGCAAAGCAACAGAAAAAAAAAAAAATGTTAATGCTTCAATACAGCACAATGAAATAGATGCTTCCGAAAGTGTTGATTGACGATGTCACTCTGGTCACCTTGATCTACGCAGGTTCATTCTTTGGTTGAATACAAGTTGCATAAATTGCTATATTGGGCAGACTGATGCATTATGTCGCTTTGAATCGAGTGAAGTGCCTAACCAACTGAGAAAAATTAAACGTTCTTTTGTACCCATGTACCCATCTCCGAACTGGCTTATTTGAAAGGCACGCGTATATTTATAAGAAAAGACAGGTCGACTACGAAAAGTAACAGCAAGGGTCTATTTATCACAGTTGAGTTCTTTTCTTCATTCAAACTTAGCTCGGTGAAATATTTTGTCAACTCTGTAGGAGAATGGAGAGAGCATAATGCGCATGTGATAGATAATCTATAATGGTCATCTGTCACGACTACAGTATATCGGCAGGACGTAGGCCTACCTCGCTCATAACCCCCAACGGAGTGGCTTACTATAATGTAGTAACAATTCGACCAGTGATGATTTGTGATTTTATTATTTCTGTTTGAAATGTTATTTGGTCTCTTTATCCACATGTGAACAAATTTGTCACAGAGACAAACACACACAGACACACAGACAACTCTGTCACACACACAGACACACAAACACAAAACAGCCCAACTATCACATTACACTCATTATCATGGCCCTGTTGCATAAAACCCTTACCGCTGGACTTACCGCTCCTTTCTAGCGGTAAGTCTTCAAATTAGCGGTAAATTTTATTATCCTTGATGCTGATTGGCTGTGACGCCTAATTTTGACGGTAGTTACCATTGAAATTCAACGGTAAGTTTTATGCAACGGGCCACATATCTCTCTTCTCACACAAATTGTCACAACACACACGCACGCACGCGCGCACACACACACGCACACGCGCACACACACACACCAACACACACACTCACTTTACTGCTATCCACCATACCTATTCACACGCAAATTGCAGACACAACTTCGATGATACTGCGATTCAAGGGTTGGTTGTGGCGTTCTTGGCTCGGGTCCATCACAGAACGAAACAATGTTATATTCATATTGACAATTTTGAATCCTTGACAAAATAAAAGGTATGACAAAAGTAGAAAGCGAAACTAGACAGCGATCAGGCACTATATGTAGGTCGTATTCAGTCTACGGGCAATAAGGGGAATGTGGAAAGAAGAACGGCTTTTGAAGTGTGCATCGCAAACTCGGTATTCCGTTCCTGCACATTGAAAGCCTGGCTGGATGGCGGGTTGTGCCTAGAACGTTATGCCGTTAGGCCTATATGAACCAAGGAGGTATGAGAGAACATGTTCGTTCTTCTGCTCCATCTTCCTCCCCCCTCCCCCGTAATTTCTTCCTCCTTGTCTTTCTACTCTCCTTTTTCCTCTTCGTGTTTTTTTTTTCCCCAGTTGGATCATCAGATTCTCTGGCTCCACGTTGTTCATCTTTACGTCTCCTGTTTCATTCATTCATTCATTCATTCATTCATTCATCTATCCGTTTTATTTCATTCATCAGATGAAATATTAAAACAGCAAGCATTCATATATACAGAATATGTACAGGTATAAAAATGTCAGAAAATATTTCAGCAAACAAATTTTATAGAGTAGAACAAACAGAGTGCATCATAATAAAGAAAAATGAAATAGGATGCATCAGCAAAAGCCTATGATGAGGTTTGACAGGTAGATACACCCATTATAATATATGACATAAAAATAACTGCAGCACAAAATTACTCAATATGTGTTTGTGCGTGAGCATGCCGGGTGTGTGGATGTATATATATATATATATATATATATATATATATATATATATATTTATTTATTTATTTATTTATATATGATGTTTAACAGGAGGTTGAGTTAAACATAAAAAGACAAAAGATGAAACTTATACTTAGTTCTAAATGAG
Organism: Diadema setosum; assembly: GCA_033980235.1. Lineage (NCBI taxonomy): Eukaryota > Metazoa > Echinodermata > Echinoidea > Diadematoida > Diadematidae > Diadema > Diadema setosum. Next base: position 49,676,476 of record CM067060.1, read on the forward strand.
TTCAGAAATTGGATATTGCAAACCAACTACACAATTGCCCCTATTCTACCTACAGCGCGATTAAGTTCCAAAAAAAAAGACCACACACACACACACACACACACACACACACACACACACACACACACACACACACACAAAACAAACATGATTATGGTCTTCATCATTTGAAATTAGTGACACAGGTATAATAATAGTGTGATGCTTTGCCCGTTTCCGACAAAATTTTCTTGCGACGTACTCGCTAAATATACATTCCCTAGTACACATTCTGTTGTAATCATTTCGTGTCATCACATTATTGTACGCCACAAAATGCAGCCATCCTCACTTTCAGCAAAGGCTGTGGAACCCCGGCCGGAAAAAAAAGAAAAGAAAAAAAAGAAAAGAAGAAATGATATGATGATATGCCTCGACCGGGCCTCGACTAGACACAACAACGCATTCAATGAAAATGTTCGTATATGGTAGGACACATTATAAACATCCCTTATCACTGACACAAATCACATGATTGCGCAGACACGCCTATGAAACCGAAAGTGCATAGTCCGTTTCGCGGTATCACCCCCCCCCCCCACACACACACACACACACACACACACATACACCCACACAAAGTACTCAGTAGAACTCTGATAGAAAGACGAAAGGGGGGAAATGTAATAGATGAGGGATAATCGCTCCAGCAATCATCAAAGTATTGTATGCCTACAGCCAGTGTGTGTAGTAAGAGCCTATCATTCTAATCGTTCGTTTCCATTCATGCGCATTCCAGCGTAGACCTTTATGAATGGGAGCCGATACAACCCTTTCCGTTTACCTTCAACCTTCCCTACTACGCTACGCTACGCCGCATTCGCTCTGCGTTTGTGGCGTAGTAAGCTTTCGCTTGTATGTAAACGCCAGCCGGCCACGCGCTCGCTCGCCTCTGAATACACACGGTCGTATGACGCCTTGAACTACGACTGAACGTTGGATCTGGGATTTTCCATCTGTAATTTGATGCATTTACACACGAGATAAAAGGGCGATCGATATTTTGAGTTGTCTGCGCTGAGAAGATGAGGAGAAATTGGATGATATTCCTCAGCCGCCGGCGGTAAGATAACGTTCATTCGATTTGTGATACTGCAAGCGGTACATGCGACATGATGCCAGCGCCTGCGCCTGTGTGTGAGAGCACAGCATGCTTGGCTTGGATGAGAATGTGCCGCTCATGTTAATTTCGTATGTTTATAATCTGTCGAACGTGTGAACAGGCAGGTGATAGCGGTCTATTAAACTTTTGTAACTTGGGCTGGGTCGTAATGATTTCGTTTTCTTTCGTTCCGCTTCTTCTGTATCCGATTTTGAATCCTTTCTACTGCTACCGGTTCACAAAAAGGCCTATTTAGATTATATGATTGATTATTGTTGATGTTCTATCACGTACTGTACACGTAGCCCCCTTTTATGTCTTTGCGTGGAATCAGTTGGAATGCACACACAACACACACAATCACACACACAACATAGATTGATAGAGGAGGAGTTCGGGAGAGATGATCAGAGGTTGAAAGTGCTTTTCAAACCAATTCCTTGCAGCTGTGTCCAGGAAATGTTGAATAATGTTTCAAACATGTTTTGACAGTGCCATACTTTTGGGTTTGTGTAGAGACACCCGACCCGAAGCGAAGTTGTATGCCCTGTCGCATATGCCCTGTCGCATTTATTTGTTGCACTGCCCGCATACAATATTACAAATTAGATCGATGATCCTTATACACCAGACAAGTGTGTGCTTTTTCAATACGGTTTTGCACTTCACATTCTCAAGACCCGAAAGAGTTTAACGTTAGAGTATCTTATAGGATCGGTATGTCATGTACTCTCAGCCATGTCTCATCTACACTCAGTACTTGTAGTTGCATTCTAATTTCTAGGAAACATGCTCTTTCACTAAGCCTCTCTCGCTCGTACGTCTGTCTACATGTACAGTTTGTACAATATGGACTTACGGCCTGTCATATATGTTGGGGCCCCGTGTGTACGTTTGTCATGATTGTGTGATGCTGCTGCATGCACACAAAGTCCTACCTAAAAACTCGCTCTTCTAGACGGCTTAATCTTTCGTTCGGCGTGCATATTTTAATTATTGATGGACGTGAGTATGATATGCACCGTTAGTTTTCGTGAAAATTAATTTCCTGCCCGCAACGGGATTGCATGTTGACATAGTGTAGTGTGCTGCACCGTATTGCAACAGCGGGTAACATACTTTATTTTTAACTTCTTCTTGCGTATTTGAGTTTTTATCACGAAATTATCAACACTGCTAGAAAGGGGTGTGGGGGAGGGCGGGGTAAAAAAGAAAAGAAAAGAAAGAATGACCCTCGTCAAATTGATGTACAGTACATACATGTATGTAGCTCTATCTATTTCCACATCTATTTATTTCTTTATTTTTCAGGTCAGCGCTGTTGCAGTAATTGCGCAAAACGTTGCTATCTACTCATTATCGTGTCCACATTCAGGATTGTAGCAACATCACAAGCAGTGAAATTAATAAAATTAATATTATTTTTCAGGTTTGTTTCTTATCCTGTTTTGTGAACGAAAAGAGTTCATTTTAATCCTAACCCTCAATAATAATCTAACGCTAATAACCTCGAAATCCAGCACAGACCCTACAGCATTTGTTTGTTTGTGTTGTGGTGTGTGTGTGTGTGTGTTACTTTTTCACTCTAGTAAGTAAAATAAATATGTTTGGAAATATTGTTTCTATCAAGCCATGTCTGATATTTTCTTTCAAATTTGTGGAGGGTACAAAAGTACTTTACCTGGAAAACATGCCTATACGGTGTATTCAGTATGGCCTACGTATAGTGTGAATTGAGTGGATCAGCTATTACAGATAGTGATGATGGTGTTCATTTTTGTTACATTTTGTACCTTCTTTTCATGCTTTATCCCAGTTTTTATTGTAATAAAATATTTTTTAATTTATCGACAAATATTATTGTAGATAGAAAAATGACCGACAGTCAGATTACAGATCTATATGGATAGATGAAGTTGGTACCAATAATTTTGTCGGGATTATTCTTTATCTGTTCAGAATGAACTCGTGGGCGAAAATACTAAGTTCGGGTCATAACTTATTTCCTCGTTTTTTAATGCTATATATACTTCGAACTCAATCTTGTCATTAGATCCTGCTTCTGGAGTTCGGAAGCCAAGATTTTTGGCACCGACTTTTGAGGGCTCCTTTCATTGTGTGTGGTCATGACATGAGGCACCGACTGAATATCAAGTTGTGACGATTGCGCAGTACAAAAAAAAAAAACAAAAAACATAATATTATGGCGCACAGCAACAAAACTGTGGCATCAAAACCAGAAACGACGAACATCTCCGGCTCTGGCATCCCTCGGGGATGGAGATATGAAACCAACCAACCAACAAATAAACAAGTGAAATATTTAAGCAAGGCATAAAGTTCACGTCAACGTCTTGTTCTCGATATCGTAACCTCACAAATCTACCATTAACCTAACACAAATATCTGTTCCTTTTTTTTTTATCCCTTTGAAGACATGATATTGATGAAACGGCCAACTTTTATAGTTTTACGATGTCAAGTCAAGTATGTTCTAATTCTCTCATCAAAAATGGAATTTGATGTTTTTTTATTGAAAATATTTTCTTTTCTGAAATTAGATACAGAATGCTTAGTCATAATATGCAATTTTAGCGTTTTTAAGGACCAATACAATGACCAATCCCGCTTAATGTATACCCACATTAAAGTTACATCGATCTGCTTTAGCCATCACTCTACAAATTTCACGCTGCAAATTGTATTATTGTTTTGTATATTTATGTAGGAATGCGGCCATGTCTCGATGACGTCACATCGAGGAATCAAGGAAGCTGGCCTATGATGTCATAGTCACGTGATGTGACACGTTCGGAGATGCAGGGTGAATCACAGTCAAACGCAATATCAGTTTTGTCTGACGTCCCCACTCCCCTCGCCACCACCTCCACCCATCCCCCCACCACCACTGACCCACTCGCCGTACACTACCACGTGGTCGACAACCCGTGCGACTCGGATTGCGAGAGTGCTATCGTCCGCTCTTCTCTACAGCTCAGCGCACCAGCGACTAGTCGCGGCCTTCAGGATGCAACCAGCCCTCAACTCGTCGGCCAGCGGGCGGCCGAGACCCGTCGTCGCAATAGTCGTTACAGAAGCAGGAGAAATAAGATTGGACTGTTGCTCGTCTTTGCCGCTCTCTTACTCTTCGCCGGACTCGTTATTTGTGCGAACACGAAAGAGTACTTTGCCGGAGCGACTATTAGTGTCATCGGGGTCATCCTTGGTAGCTCGTCGATGGTCTTCTGTCTCCTTATGACGGACTCCTGCGGGAGGGTGCACGGGTATCGCACTCGGGGTTGGAGCCACTCGCAGACACGTCGGACTGCGAACGCAAATCGGTCTGGAGACAATCGCCCGACGCCCCCTCGTCAGAGCGAAGGGGTGTCTATGACTCTCATGAACGCTCCTCCTGACGGACACCAAACCTTCCCGACAGCATCTGTTGCTAACATGTCGGGAGACTTTCTGGATCACCTGCCTCCTCCGTCCTACGAGACCTCCGAGATCCTTAGACTAGAGCATCCCTCGGTCAGCGTCGGGGTTGATGAGCGAGGGGCTGTCGGAGTTGTAAATGATTATCAGTGAGTCTCATGTTACATTCATATGCGACCCTATTTCACATAGGGTTTGGATTGACTGCAATAGAAAGGGAAATGCGAATCTGATTGTGAACTTTGATAACTAATCACTGTCGCATTGGCCTTTCAGCTGGTAATTAATCATAGCTTTCTCCATTATGCAGCTGATCAATAAAAGTTGCATTATTGCTTAGCTGTTATACCAATATTTTGAGTATGATTATAAATTAGTAGTACGACTTATACATACGCTGATGATATTTTAACCGGTTGTTTGGAGTTTAAAAGGATGGTTTGAAAAGTGATTAGGTTAAAGCTCTCCCTGACGTACTCAAGAACCCCGTGTTAAGATCGCACAAAGTATTTAGCTCATAATTAAAAAGAGTAAATCTTTTAGGATATTTTAGTCTTTCCTTGAATAGTTTCCTTTCTGAGATCGTATCTTCGTTTCTCATCGAATGTACAAAGTGTTTTCTGTTTATTTTTCAAAGTTTTGTAATCATATGTCAGGGCTTCATGTTTTGATTAGGGGGTGACAGAAATCATGTCGATGACATCAGAACTGGGATCGTCGTAACAATCCACCTGCTCTATTTTATGCGTCATCCATGCATTTACGTATGTCTTTACTCTTCTTTCTGCCCTGTATAAATCCAGGTACTATAAGGTAAGCCAACCCGACGGCGACCAGTCGACATCGGCATCACCTTCGCCATCGCCTGCGGTAACGGTTGCCACTGCAGGTCACATGTGTGAAGAGTGTGTCCAGAGACAACAGAGCATGGAAGCGAGCGGATCGGTACCTCGCGAGGAGCAGTTGCTGCTGGCGCCAGCTATAGTTGTGGAATTACCAACTTATGACGAAGCCATAGCCGAGTCCGCGGGAGGCGGCGAGTGTGAGGAGGGCGAGTAGTCTCACGAGGCAGCTGATGTAATTCAACGTGTGGAACGCATTTATGCTCTCCACCAACGAACTCTGAGGGCAGCAAACACAATGCGTGTGTTTCCAGCCCCGCTTCCCGCCGTTCCCGTGGTGAAATAAACACTTTTTATTTCATGTCACTTCCACGTCATGACACAATCGTTTATTGTCCAAGTTTCAGGTTCTTGTAAAGATGCAGGACTGAGCAATAACTTTTGCTGTATTATGAATGAGTGGTTGTGGTGGTTTGATGATAATTATGGTTATCTTTATACCTGTATTATCTTTGTCTTCATGTTTCCAATCATGCAGAGGGTACCAGTTACTACCTTTCACACAATGTAGGCACATCTAGATTTCAGACTGGATCCCGTTACTACTCATAGGCTCCTACTAACGGAAAGCTTAATGGATGCGTTAGAACAAATCTTGTAGTCAACTTCATTGATAGTCCAAGGCCTGTGCAGAGTTTGAATTTCTAGTAGGAGTTATGTTGAGGCTTACACGATGTGAAAAGGTGTGTTTCTTTTAGATACACTATATTTGAAATGCCAACAGTCCTATTTTTAGATATTAAGCTGAATGTTAAGTACCTTATTTGTCTTTGTTGCAATCGTTTTGATGGAGAAGAAGAATCTTGGCTGAATGAAAATATATTTTCTGATGAATTGGTATCCGTTTGTATGAAACGCAGCTGAATTAAGACATTTATTTTGTCGTGTTCCGTTGATCCGCGTCAGAAGGAATTTGCGTGGCGCGCAATAGCCGAGTGTCGAAATGAATAAATATTCCGAATGCAAGTAGCCTTTTGTCAAGGCCCTCTTGCTGTACAGTTGTATGGTGAAGAGAGCCCAGCCGAGCGCGCCAGCGCGAGGTCGCGCTCGGCTGGGCTCGCTTCGCTCACCCGTTACAGCGAGAGGGCCTTGACAAAAGGCTAGAATGCAATCAGTTTGTATGGTTTCTTGACCGTTGGGTAATGCCACTCGGTTACTGCAAAAAAAAGAAAAAAAGAAAAAAAAAAAAAGAAAATCGAGGTACGTCTCGAAGTAAATGTGCACTTTCATGAGGAAAGATAGACTTTCCAATCAAAATGGTTTGGGCCTTATCAATGTATGATCGTCATTTAGATTTGACTCCAGTAGAAGTCCGTCGTAGAATATGATTCCTTTTGTGTCCATACATTTACCTATACTTTGTATCAACCTGTGCACTATTTAATTTTTTCAAAATTCTACTCGAAATATGCTAGAACACATTTCCGCGTTATTGCCAAATTGAAGTTGTTTTCCCACTAATGAGGATTCGTGTGTTTTGCTTGCGGAAATCAACTTTTAAGTTTTGAGTCTGAAAGACTTTGCCAAATACGTCTTGTGAATTCAGAACTCGATAGGTCACATGACGTAATAGAAAAAGTTGAATGTGCATCTTATTAGCAATAAGAACAGTAACTGAAGAAAACGATACAGACGGGGAATACGCCTAAATTTTGAATGAACATTACAGTAATTTGATAACATAAGATGAATTTTCATAATGTCCAACCGTATGAAATGCTATTATATAAAGTTCAAAACGCAACGTGAGGTAGTTCAAGGATATTCTGGTTAACGTATAAGGTGATAACATTTATCTATGACGAATTTCTCTGTAGAACTCTTACTGCCGTTGATAAAAGGGACGTCATGGTCGGTTCGGACCTTGACATCGTATAATTCAATGGACCAAACGAAATACCCGTTTGTGATGTCATAATCATAGGAAACAGCTTCAAGTTGGGATGTTCCCAACGATGAATAGAAATCTGATTGATATACTGAAGATTGCTTGTGATATGCGTAAATCAAGATTATAGAACGTGTGTTTACAGCCAGAGCCATGTCGACTGCGTGGTGGCGTCGTAATTCACTAGGCGGGGTTTGTCGGGAGACGTTAACGCACTGGCATTAATCGACATACAGATGGCGCTATGCAAATTTTATCTTTGCTTGCAATCACTTATGGGTACTACTTGGATACATGTAGTACCGAACAAAGAGTTGAGTTCTGGATGCGGTGCTCCTCAATATATAGTACATCTGTACTAAACTTTTTAATTATGTACATATTATACAATAAGGCAATGAGAGCCGTTGGTATGGACTCAAATTACTTAGCACATGTATTGCGGAAAAACCCTTGGGTGTTTTCCCCTGTAATGCTATTAGAATTCGCTATGATAATGGTGAACTGTCGAAGGAGTGAGTATATTTAATCTCATATTGTCGTGAATAAACCCATGCAGATCACACGTCACGTATGCTGGCTGTCACAGATATTGCGCCAATATCCTTACACCCCGTAGTAAAATGAACGTCCAGTGTCCAATGTTACCAGGGTAGGAATATACATGTATGATGATGGAACACAACAGCAGTACATGATTACCTCTAAACGGACACAAAAACCTACAGGCGCTGTAATACACTTTCAGTATTGATATATTTAAGATATTGTGAGTGTTTGATAATAAGTGTGAATAAATGCCGTTCGCAGTTGCCAGTCCTTGTAATGGAAACTGATCAAAGATGTTTCATAAACTCGTCCGACACTATACTTCCATTTTATACCTTATTTTCGGTTTACTACATTATTCATGTACTGAGAAAGAAAGAATGATATCCTGTTATCGGGCACCTATAGAGAGTGAGAACGCAAAATGTCAATCCATGTTTTATTATCTCATTGCGCGCAACGTTCCCACAGGAGAACTCTACCACGACTCTGAAAGCCGACGACGAATTAATGACGTGATTTCAGAAAGTAAACTTTGTATATCACGCGAAATAATTCATATACACATGTACATGTATCATAGGCTGACCCTCTCACCGACAAAGGTGGACAAGTAAAATGTCCTGAGTAGTCTCTCTCTGTTTATGTTTTGAGATTGTGAAAACAATGCTACTGTGCATGTACCTTGGTATAGTTATAGTTTTGCTGAAATATGGATCATGTTTGCTTTCATTATGTAATGTATTCCATGATGTCGCTGCTTGAATTTCAGTCATAATTCAATACACTGCGATAATCACCGGATATCTTGTGAGGTTTTGTGCCGATATGCCAACGTGAATGTCACAATGATTCAAGTCTCATTGCTAGGATAGGCTATCGATAGTATCGTTCCTCCTATAATCGGTGCTGATAGTCTTAAGTCCAGACCGTGTGCAGCAGCACTCGACTTCCTTTTCTCTCAACCAAAGGAAATTATATTTTTTAAGTGACCGAGACTTCAAAACATAAGCTCCACTTAGTTTATAATGCTCTATTCATAATCGACCTAATAATGATGGGTGGTATTTATACAGAGCGTATCAAAAAAAAAAAGGTAATCCAACTTTTGATGGCTGCCATTTCTTATATACTGTCAGTTATGAAGAGCACAATGTTGGTTGTAAGGAAAGGGGAACTCTTCCTCTTTCCATTGATACCTAATTATGTTGACAATAATTATCGTGCATGACTGAGCACATGGACTTTACAGACAACAATGACAAATTGCACTTTTTCCAAGTTTGCGTATTTTATTGTGAAGGAACAATGCATGTCTCACTGCATGGATGAGATCTGTCAATGAAAGTTGCCAAATACTAGTAGGCCAGCCTGTACGAATGCAGGTTTATGTTTAGGGTTTGTGTTTAGGTTTTCTCCTAACATTTTATGGTCCATAACCTTTAACATGACCTTTTGTCCGATAACTTGGTCGCTGCCACAGAGGCCAACCCACACAATTCATTTTTCTCTGTTCATATTCAACCCAGTGGCAAACCATGTCTTGAATATGAAGAAATTGAAATGGATAATATGGTTTCGCCTTAATGGGAAGGACAAAATATCGACAGGGTGGCCATGTTGATGGTTATGAACCATAAAACGTTAGAAGAAACCCTAAAACACGAATTTGCAGTCGTGCAGGCTGGCCTGATGATTTGACCACTTTCATTGACAGATCTCATCCATGCAGTCAGACATGTCATACGCAAACTTGGAAAAAGTGCAGTTTGTCATTGTTGTCTTTAAAGTCCATGTGCTCAGTCATGCATGACAATTGCCAACATATAATAGGTATCATTGGAAAGAGGAAGAGTTCCTCTTTCCTTATAACCAACATTGTGCTCTTCATAACTGACAATTGAGAAATGGCAGCCCTCCAAAGTTGGTTTACCTTTTTTTTTTTTTTTTTTTTTTTTTCGATACGCTCTGTATAGCGCCTTTTCCGCTGGATGCAAATCGCTTTGACACTACATGTTCACCTTTGGACAAAACAGACGGAAAACAAGTTTTTCCTCTCCATATGAAACGTTGTTTGGATACAGACAATCGTCGTGTTGTGTGCAATCCGTAAGACATTGTACATTTTCGAGATGTTTTTAAATAAAATGATACACCGTGTCCTTGCTGGATCAAAGAAGTGGTATACATTTCCTTTGAAGACTTAGTGGTTGGCGTAAAAGACCATTTTTTTTTTCGTTATACCGTATAGTTTGATTGGTGGAGAAAGAGTGATATTGTTTCATATCAAATTTCTCCTTGAGTTTGACATTAGGCACCTATTCATAATCATTCCAAACATGAGAAGAATCACGAGCTATGTGTGTGTGTGTGTGTGTGTGTGTGTGTTTGAACGTGCGTGTGTGTGAGTGTGTATGTTATACAAAATTATTTCATTTTCGGATTAGAATGTGACCAAAAGTTTGTTTACTCATCGCTATATTATTTTACACTCAAACAAGAGGATGCCGACGCACAAGGAGGATACAGTTATTTCATGGATGTGTCTCTCAGGGATACGTAATATTTACCTCCATTTTATTTAAAATTTGGAATACATGTACGCATTATGATTTCTTTCTTTCTTTCTTTCTTTCATTCTCTCGTTCTTTTTATGGGGGGGGGGGGTCGATATTCGCCCTCTGTGATTAGAACAGAAAGCGCATTCATCATAAACCAGGGGTGTTTCATAAAGCTGTTCGTAAAGTTACGAACAACTTACGAGCGACTGGTGATCAGGTCTTTGGCTGAATTATGGAAATTCTGGTAAGTATAGCACATCAGAACTGATCACCAGTCGCTCTTAAGTTGTTCGTAACTTTACGAACAGCTTTATGAAACAGGGCCCATTACCAGTAATATCGAAAGAGGAAGAGAAATCGCCCTGAAACGTACAGACCAGACCAAAAATCAATCTACAAATACGTGTATTCGTACGAGGGCTTTCGCTACTAGTCTCTTCCATACGTTAAAAAAGGGAACACAATCACAGCCGATATGACGATACATGTATTAGTGAGTGAATCTAAATTTGCTCAAACATAGGCCTATATACTGTTTTACTGGAAAGAACCCCTTTCGATATACATGTACTTATTGTAAGAATCTTTTGAACAATTATTTTTCGGTAAAGGCATACCGCGTTCCTATAGTACAAGTAAATATTGTATACACATAACTTTGTCGAGGCCCTCAGAGTTTACCTGTAAAGTACCCAAATGGTAAATTCAAGAGAAGCAAAGCAAAGCAAAGGGTCGATCCAGAGGCAACCTCGCACTCACGCTCTTCGGCTCGCTTTGCTGGCCATTATTAGGCCTACAAGCCAGTTCGGAGTTCCACTTTGCGCATGAGCAGAAACCAACAGGCATGTTGGTTTTTAAATTTACTGGGATAAGCATCTGTCATGTAATGATTATTCATGTAATCCTTATAAATGTCGCTTGCCAGCACATCCACCTGACAGCAAAAGTGGTATTTGGCGATATCAATAGAAAGAGATTGTCAATACATCCAATGCAAAATAATGAATATGGATGCTTTCTCAAGTGTGAATTGACAGATCATTCTGCTCATCTGGTCTACGCAAGTTTATTCTTTGTTTGAACGGGATTGATGAATCCCATAAATTGTTACGTAAAGCTTATGCATTATGTCGCTCTGAAAACGAATGAAGTGCCCCTAACCAACTGAGAAAAAAGAAAGGTCATTCGTACCAATGTGCCCATGAGCTAACTCCGAACTGGCTTATTGGCGCAAACAACTACTGCGTGAGAGCCTGTGAAAAAGGCTAGCCTTTTGCTGGCAAGTCTTACTTCTCTCCCTCTCTCTCTCTCTCTCTCTCTCTCTCTCTCTCTCTCTCTCTCTCGCAGCGTCAAACCGGATGTCACGTGGCTAGAATTAACCAGTGAGGGCAAGGCGATGAAAGCACCGGCCTGCATGTATTATGTTACTTTGTACGAGTTGCACTGGACAAGTCCTTCAATCGTGCCGTTTTCCGGTTACTATAATACCGGAATAAGGAAGGGCCTACATTGCATTCCCTGAATGTGATAATCAGGGAGGTCGTTTTAATCGAGCCAAATGTTCTCCTGACTGCGTTTCGTTGTATCTATTTTTTTTTTTTTTTTGGTGTAACTCTTTGTACAAAGAGAGATAAACAAGATAAAACACAAGATGTTTAATACCATGATACCACTAATGAAAAAAAAAATGGAATGTATTGCTTTTTACAGTCTTAGTATTAGTATGCAACATCAACCCTTTTAACAACTATTGAATGGATGAATAATAAACAACTAAAATGATAAACTAAATTAACACATGTTAACAAATAATGTTGAGTTCTCATGAAGTTACTGGCAGTTTCGTTCTGTTTGAAAATGTGTTATCATAAAATATTTCGTTAGCCCTATATACCAGTCACGGAGGTTATACTATAGGTGTAACAAAAAAACATTTCCCACTTTTGATCTTTTCTAGTTCAAACCAGATAACACTGGCATTTATATGAGCAATAGCTGAATAGTGTCTTTGTTAGAAGTAATTCAAAATAAAAGCATAAATCAGTTTCTATAAATTCAAGGAAGCTATTAGATTTTAATGTTGTACTTATTTCCACAAAACAATGACATTAGGAGCAACAAAGTGAAGGATTCGTAGAATTGTGGGAATATACCAAATATTAAATGAGAAGGGAAGGCGTTAAAGGTAGGGAATCCCATCAAATACAGTGGTATGTTGAAGAGGGTATCATTTTAGAAACTCCCATAAAGTATTGAAAGTCGAAGGTAACATTTAGTACATTTTTATTGACTGTTAGATTTTGAATTGAATTTTGGTTTGGCTCACCGTAAATTCCAGTACATTACTAGGCTACCTTTGCAGACCCATGCACTGCATGTGTGTCCATCATGTATATTTTGTTAAGAAACTTCATCAAAACTTACAAACATTTCTATATATACATTCTTGCCACACAAAATACAAAATGTTATTACATCAGCTCTTATAGTTTTAGATTTGTGTTTATAGATAAAAAAAATACAGAAGACTGCAACAAAAAGGCTTCAGTGTGGCTGACACACAGAACTACTGAGTAGTTAAGAGTTTTGTGCATTATTCAAATTGTAGCTAACTGTTGACTTCCAAATTTCTAAGCAGTGGCCTAAACAAGTCCCCTGAGGTTCATATTTAATGTTTTGCTGCATTTTGGGGAGTCTGTAAAAGGTATCCCCTACCTTTAACACTTCGAGGTGATTATGCATGTCATAACTTATAAACCAAGCCTTGATCCTATCAACCTTTTTATAATGTAGGTAACTTTTTTAAGTTGAATTTACTTTTTCGAAATGAAATCAATAAATCAAGCGATGTTCTTCGCGTCGTGTAATGACCTATAATCGACAACAAACTTTTCAAGAGGTATATGGGTTGTATATACTCTCTAAAAAATCGAGTGAAAATATTCACTCTTGAAGGAGTGAATACAAAAGAGAGTGAATTTAGATTGAAATTGGAGTGAATTTTAAGTGAACATGTTCATTTTCACTAATTTTGGAGTGACCTCAGGGATCACTCGAAGACTTTGGAGTGATCCCTGAGGTCACTCTAAAACGAGTGAAAATTAACATTTTCACTCAAAATTCACTCAAAATTCACTCTTTTTTTTGTATTCACTCCTTCAAGAGTGAATATTTTCACTAATTTTTTTTTTTTTTTTTTTTTTTTTTTTTTAAAGAGAGTATATATCAACCAAAATAATATTTTTGCTTTTGCATTTTAGTAGGAGAGTTACGGGGTGAGAACGTTTAATGATTTTTACCACTATCAGGTGAAAAAGTGAAAATCGATAAATTCCGTATAATTTTTGAATACTTTTATAAACGTCTGATTTCACCCTTTTTCCTATAAATTCATCATGAACTTGATGCGGAATTGCACTTTAAGTTCTATTCCTATAAAACGAAGCGACATTGCCGAGGGTTGCAGAATAAAACACACGTATATACATTAAATTCATTTCTTAATTTTAACGAACTACTGTATAACTAAAGTCACTGCAGTTAGAGGATCAAGTCTGGAAAAGGATTAGACATAATGAAATCTGAAGTCAAGATCGAAGGTTTAAAATGCCATTTTTGTGACAGCCTACGGTGAAATTCAACCCGTCATCTTACAATGTGATAATAATAAAGTGGTTTTATGGCCTACTTTTTGTAACATTTTTTTTTTTGTGCTTTTGATAGTATCGATAACAAGTATACCTATAGTACAAACTTGGTAAAACAATAGGCCGTCACAGAAAGATAACGAGCTACAATCACGACAATATTTGGGGATGTCTGAAAGGTTATTTCAAAGACCATCGCCAGACATGCCAGTGGACAGCATGCGCTGCCTGTATCCATAAATGAGGAATCCAATAGGTCACTAGATCTGAAGAGCAACATGCATGCAAGGTGTGATTGCCGATGAATTTGTGGTGTCATAATCATGTTTTTCATCATTTAAGTCGTTTTAGTCCAGTCAAGCACGCAGTCATCTGTTATGCATCAAATCACTCAATTTTACACTGAGAAATAATTATTATCCCCACGTGCGCATAGTAGTTGCTGCCTGAGTGTACATGCGTGGCAAGTATATCAATATAGGTGTGTTGTGTTTCTTTGTGTGTGTGTGTGTGTTTGTGTGTGTGTGTGTGTGTGTGTGTGTGTGTGTGTGTGAGTGTGTGTGTCCCTCGGGGTGTTCATTATGATTCATAATGACGACGTATGGGGCACCGTATAGTCCAGTTCCACGCACGAGGCAGAAAATTATCGTCTTTGTGTCTTGCGTCCTGATGATTCAGCGGTGGCAAACTCAGGAACGAATATCGCACATTGGCGCCACGCCTATCACTGGAATAAATGCGTACGTGTGCGTGTGTGTACTCTGTGTGTGTGTGTGTGTGTGTGTGTGTGTGTGTGTGTGTGTGTGTGTGCGTGTGCGTGTGTGTGTATGTGTGTGTGTGTGTGTGTGTGCACACGCGCGCGTGCGTGAGTTTGTGTGCACGTGTGTTTTGTTAATTTTGCCAGAATAGTATTTTTTATCTGTCCATTTGCTGATTTTGATAGTCACAGCACAGTATGACTTTAAATTCCATTATAGCACACTCTATCACCTGCTACATTCAGTCATTAACAAAATTATTTTCACAGCTCACTTGCAATGTGTGTGTAGGCCTATAATGTGTGTCTGTAGTATTGTTTATCAGAAATCACAATTCGATGATATTAAAAGAAAATAAAAGCTATTAAGCTACTAAAAGAGTATCGTAAGAATGCAAAACAGCCTGTCATTTAATCATGATCTATACTTTTATGTTGACGTAACACAGGCATGATTTAGTGAATAAAAATATGAAATTAATGCCTTCATGGCATTAGGTATTCATTTATACTTATAGTGCTGTGGAATGAATGAGAGTACATTTGGTCACTAGTATCTCACAATCGTTCAGTTCCCCCTGCCCCCCCCCCCCCCCATCTCCAGCGGAAGAATGGAAAAGAATGAAGCCGTCGTTGCACACACACACACACACACACAAACACACAAACACACACATACACACAAAAGAGACAATATTTTGAAAATAGCACCACCTTTGTTCAAATTGTGGTCGAGATTCGAATAGATTCCAACAGTTACTGATATATTGTGTTTGTGTGATAACCAAGCCGCCAGCAGTGCCAAGCCCGACATGAAAAGCAACACGGTATGTAGGTCTATAACAAATAAGAATGATGTATTCACAACTAACTGTTCAGCTAAACCGGAAGATACCTAGACCTTCCATCATAAATTTTGTAACGTTAGGGGGGCCCGGGGGCGTGAACGTTAGATAAATTCAACGTAAATAAGTGGAAGCCTGCAAATTTAATGACACTATTAGCGAATGGTAATTAACTGTCGCAACATACACTACCTACGTATGTCTCCTTTATCATCGATGTTCTATCATGGAGCTATTAACGCATGGTTTATGTCTTGTAGCCTAGTAGCTCCACGGTTTTATCGTGCAGCATGGATAGCTGTAATGGGGATTTTTTCGACATCGTGCATTTCGCTCTCCGTTGTATCGAATGGTATGTGCAGTATACTAGTATTTTATAACTTGCAGGTCAAACTTCTCCAATCTCTAGATTGGCCACATTACATGTATGCCCCGGAATTGACATAGCAGACATCTCTCCTACAAAAATTCCTCTGTGAAAAGAGATCCATCGATTTTTAACAGGTTGTGTTGATTCACTGGTGCGGGTTGGAGGTCGTGTGTTTTGAGGTAGTTCAATAGCCATGAAATTCCAAAACACGAACTACGTTTAGGGTCCACAGCATCAAGTTGAGTTACCTATTTCTTTTAATGTTACTCTTAATTCAGCGATATACAGCGATAACCTGTTATATGACGCCAACGTCGTGATGAAATGACAAGTAATGAAATATTGATTAAGAATTGCTTATAGGTACGACTTATCTTTAAAAAAAAAAAAATCACTACAATATCAAATCCCCGTATCAGAATGGTATAACCCTACTCAACACACATTCCTTCATTCCTCGCATATTTTCTATCAACTTGTTTGATCCCCGTTGCGAGCTCTCGCGCTAGCCAACGATTGTTTGTCATTGAGGTAGATTGCAATTTGTAGCTGCCAGCCACTGCGCTATTGTACAGCGGAAGAAGAGAAATTTCATCTCATCAGTAATTTTACACGTGTAGGAGATCTATTACTGCAAGTTTTTCGTCTGTGTAGGTATATTCGTTGCAATTCTGCGGAATCCCGCTTTGTTTACATCTTTGTTTACAGGGCATGCATGTGATTCTTGAGATCTGCTCGGTGGTTCTCAGTGGGCGCATGTACTGAAGACACGGTCGTGTGTTGTGGGAAACAGAGAGACGAGCGAGACGTCGTCGAAATACACCATGGAAACACCTCTTGACGTGCTTTCCAGAGCTGCTACCCTTGTAGAAACCGATCCCAAAGACAGTGAGTATAAACTTGTATACCTCCTCTACGTAAAAAGTGGTTAAACGAGGGAAAAGATATAATAGCGTTTGTTTCGGTGTGTTTTTTTATTGAACAATGCGGCCTGCGTGCTTGCCGGCAATTTACGTGCAGTGTACGGAGGGCAACCTGTTCGCACGCTGCATGCTCTGCACCAATGCTCAACTCGTGTCTATCTCCTTGCACAGCTATCGACCCCCGTTTATAGCGGCATAGGCCATAGCTTCCAGCTCCAGCTAGTCACCCATGCCATACCATATCAGCAGGCGATCTTTTGAGTCTCTGCGCTGTTTTCTGTCCAACATGGCATTCCTTCCTTTCTATTGTCATGATTGTGTCGGATTTTTTTTTTTTTTTGTGTGTGTAAAGGAACCCTGAGATTACCCTCAACATAGCAGTCCACAGAAGTCAGAAGGTGGTCGAGACAAGGCGATACAGCTACCTTCGGTTCTAGCTCTAGTTTTAGCCAGGCCAGTTCTCTTCCCACCCACCTCCCTCCCTTGGCCTTACTTAGATTATAGCGACTGGATCTAGTCTAAAGACTCTACCAAGTACCAATTTGCGTTATCACAACCCCATGCTATTCCACCACTCTATAATCTACAGAGCAATATCTGGATGTGATTCCCAGACAGCATAGTGGAAGATGAAATGAGAATTTACGTTGTTGAGGTAAATTTTATAGATTTAATTTCTCTCTGCAAATATTTTGTGTCATCAGAGAGTCCACTCAGTCAAAGCTAACTAACAGAGCAAAATGATGACCGTCTGATTTTTATTATTACTGTGTGAATGTGGATGTGATGTGTACATGTAGAAGCATCTCTGATTTTATTAGACAGAAAGATCCGTCTGTCCAGAGGAGTCTTATTTTTTTGACGTTATCACTCTCCTCCGTTGACATAGGAGGCCGGAGGGGATCCGTGGAGCCAGACGCTGTCTCCGCGGAACATATCCCCGTACTAAAGTTCTGTAAATTATAAATTACTCATTATTAAGACCAGAATTTTTCAGTTCTTATTTTTAATTAATTTATGTATTATTTTAAAGAATGTAATAATCTTTCTCAGAGTCATTTCTAATCCCTCATCCAATAATTCAAAGCAATACCATTTTCTCCAGAGCAGAACACTGTTTGAAGACTACCTGTGCAGTTTTATAGTGACATATACAGAGGATTTTTGTATGTCATCTATACTGACAAGTTCTTGAAATGAATGGCATGGTGTAATTTCAGTCTAAGAAGTGTGATGTGATGTCTGTGGCATGTTGTAATACCTTTAATTGTCAGAATGAGACAATGATAGTCTCATGTTATCCTTATACAACTGTAAATAATCTGTAGGACTCTGCTACTGTTACAATGTATAATGTTATTACACATCTGTCATGAGGTATGAAATGGATTCCTGCAAGGAAATTGTGAGACATTTGTATGCAAGAATATGATGTACATTTGTATTGTCCTGAGAAGGGTTTTAGAGAAATCTTTTATCCAAAAATATGGTCGTGTGACAAAGACTTCTTTTGTGAGGCCTCCAAAGGATGCTCTGTTGGATGATTTTGTAGCATTCTTATTAATGTCTTGTCTTGTACTAGTCAAAGTGTCCTCAGTTTTCTTGACTTTTTTTTGTTTTTCTCTTCTGTTGCTTACTTTGTGCAAGTTTTTCTTGAGGTTGAATCTCATTTGAATTCTGTGATTTTTGAGGTTCATGCATGGTTGTGTTGAAACACACTTCAAGTTTTTCTCACACGTCACATTACTACTCCCCAATTGATGGGAGGAACACTCTGCAGTGAGTGTAGCCACCAGGAAAACCTATCGCGCCCTGGCTGTCTTTCCCATTGAAATTTTCGCTGATGCCTTTTAGGCTGGAACAGTGAGTGTGACCAGACTGAAAAATCATTTGAGATTTGCCATAACATTAACCACTTCCGCTGCAAATTTTTGCGCTGTGAAAACTTGCAAGGAAAACTCTTTTGACTTGGTTTCAGATTGCATGGTCCTAGACAGTCACATGCATTTGGGGATATTTGCTTAATTTCATGGATTTCAAGCTCAAAGTGTTCTTACAGCTTTGCCAACAATGAGATTAAAATGGGTTTGGAAATATAATGTATGCAAAAATGATTTTGAAATACAGGAATTTCTTGAAATATTTGCTCATCAAAGATTCACTTTTTTTCTTTCATTTGCCCAGATGTATAAGATATCCCAGTTGTTAAAAGTCACAGAAAACGCCCTCTCCAACTTTGTTTATTGCTGCTGTGCAACACAGAATTCAGTGTCAGACGTTGTGGCTTTTGACGGTAACAATCTTAGAGTTGGAACCACTTGGGCATGATTACTGTACTTCGTGACCTAGAACTTTCATGTACATGTCTAGCATTGTATTGCATAATCAAGCTTTGTAGTGCTAGCAAAAGGAGATTAAATGTAAGACATTATGGGAAATCTGAAATTTTGAACCTAGCTGGCAGATAGATCGAAGCCCCATATAATAGTCAATGTCTGTATGGTAAAATATGGCAAAACACTTGGCGAGGAACTGTTATGATCAGTGACTACCATCAATTTCTAGGCAGATGCAGTGTGGTTTTAAAGGTTTGTTGTTTTTCAGAAAAATCCATCTTCAGACGAAATTCAAGGAAATTGGGTAGTACTCAGTGCCCTGTTGATGATAGGGTATAGAGTGCGTGACCAAAGTGTGAGTTAGTCATTTCTTGTGCTTGTAACAAACTTGGGTTCTTATTTTGTCCATGTTTTGTCTTTGATGACCAAAGTGAGTCACCAAGAATTGAATGGCTGACATCACAGCTCCTCAGTAGCTGTGTATAAAACATTCTTGAAACAAACTTGGTAGTCAGCATACATGGTACTGCAGCCAGATGTATAATGCCAGTAGATTGCCAAGAGTGGCATGCTCTTTGTTTTTTACTTTGGCTGGTCCAATTTCGATTTGGCTAATAAAGAACTTTTTTTTCTTCACCAATATGGTTCAAATGAGACAGTATTCAGTTAAAACATAAAAGTCAAATGTTCAGATTTCTACAAGGCATTCCTTTCAGTACTGGCAAGTTATTGTGTGTAATCAGTGGCTGATGCTAATTTTACTGGTATATGTAGGTAAAGATATGAAAACCCAAAATGAAAGTTTATTATAATCGTTGTGATGTAAAGATATCCCTGCCCATTCTGGCTGGTGCATCTTCAATACTACACTACTGACTAAGCAGAGGAGTCATAGGAGCATTGTAAGAGGTACATGCAATAATATCAAGAAAGCTGGTATACTTGTATGTGTTGCACCTACAAAAGATAATGTACAACATGTAATGGAAGAGAGACTCAAATGATACAATTACATACAATGTACATAGTACATAATATTTGTTGTACAAGTTGAATTAGAAGCTAACAGAGTGTATTTTAGTCACAAAGCTTCACAAATGCTTTGATCTCAAATTGTCATTTACCTTTTTATTTTTTTTTTTTCTCATAATTACCTTCTCAGCATTGGTGTATTGCTTAGCTGCATGGTTTATGAACAGTGAAGATTTTGGTTTGAAAAGTGAATCTCGGCTAAATTTGCTGTGTCATGTACAGTGGTCATGTAGTGTTTCACTGCTCAAATGTTGTGATTCATTTCATTTCATTTGGGCCTAGAGTTACAGTACCTTATACACACCACGTGAAGGTGAGATGGACCCAACTCCTTCCACAAATCAAGTTTCACAACGAAAACACATGGGGAGTCACCTTTTGATTGCACTTGCGAATTATTCAATTAGTGCAGGGCCTTAGCTGGGTGCGTACTTGAGAAATGCAGTGCAATATCCTGTTTAATCTATCACCAACTCTTGTGGGATTTCCAGCCTGATGTGGAGCTCAGGGATTGTAGGAAAGGGAGAGTGAGAGAAAAAAAAAAAGTGGTTGTGGGAAATGGTTGGTAAAGGAAGGAAATTGTCACTTTAGTTAGAGAGAAGTGGCCATGTGGTTATAAAACTTAGTTTCTTATTTCTGTTGAAAGTGAAAACATGTCATGTTGTCTCTGCTACAAAGGGGAAGACTGTGATTTCATGAAAGGGGAAGTGAGTTGTGAGCTGCATACCTCTGAGGTATAAAAACAAGGCAATGCTCTTTGAGTGTGTGGATCAACTTTCATGTAATCTGTAAATTGTCCAAAGTTATACAGTAGTCTCCACATACATGTAACTGGTTACCAAGTGTTACGGAACTCATTTTGATTTGGTAGGAATTTAATGAATAGGCCTACTTCTCAATGATTTTTACTCGTGTTGTCGATAAATTGAGTAAAATCTGCTCTGACCAACTGTACGCATAAGCACAGAATATTACTGGAGAGTAATCTACCCAAGGAAGTTTTAGTTTAATGGTTTAACATGATATACAAATGCATGTTGATTTGTGTTGATTTACATTGTATAATACCCTCAACATTACTTTTGCGGTAAAACGAATATCTAGAATCATTCCTTATATTTTTAGCCAATTTTTCTTGAGATTACTTGGATATGCCCACAAGAAATCCCTCCAAACCATTATTCCTGTTGTGACCTCATCTGTCAATCATTGCTGAAGTACTGAAATGTTTAACAAAAGACGATGGAATGCACCTTCCCCTCGACTCAGCATAACTTGTGTGTTCCCTCGCCATGCCTTTTTTTAGTCACATTAATATCACAGAAACATGCATTCTGTATCCCTTGCAGGGCTCAACATTTACTGGTGGCCTGAGGCCACGAAAAATTTATGTTGGGCCACCAAATTTTCAAAAAGGCTATCATTTGGTGGTTTGATTAAGCAGCAAGAATTAAAAATGAATTTTGATATATTTCCTTTTATTTTGGGCCACTAAATTTCTTTGTTTGAGCCACCAAACTTTCAAATTAAAAGATTTTAGTGGCCTGAACAGACCACAAGAGAAAAATGTCATTGTCAAACCCTGTCCTGGTAACTTGGGTGGCAGTACATGTACATTGTGTTGAGTCATTCATGCTTCTATGATGCAGGAGTATTGTACATGTACATTTTAATTTGTAATCAAATTATATCTCAAGTAATCTCAAGTAATCTCAAGTATTACGCTTTCATGTCTATGTGTATGAAAGAGTTTTGAAAATCAACAAGAAAATGGATTGTTGAGGTCATCATACATGTATGCTGCATACAGTATATTGCTATAGACTACTCAGTTCTCAGTTTGTAAATAAATTGTTTTATTTGTTTAATTTGCTTTAAAGATAATATAAAGTTTTGGTACCTCAAAAGTTTCCCTGAATTTCCTTGTCTTAGTTTGTGTTTCAGGTTAAAGTACCTTTCATATAACTAACACTGTGAGACTTACTCGCCCCAAAGTGATCTCATGTCTTAGTAATCATGCAATTAACTGCGACCAGCAGCCCCATACGCATAGCATAATGGGGCTTCGCATTGTAGCGTTCAGGATCATGACAGATTTAGTATCGCGGGTAAATATCAACTAAAAATCCAAAAATGTCTTCAATTTGAAGACTTACCAATTGAAGATAATAAAAAGTTTTGGTACCTCAAAAATTTCCTTGTCTTAGTTTGTGTTTCAGGTTAAAGTACCTTTCATATAACTAACACTGTGAGACTTACTCGCCCCAAAGTGCTCTCATGTCTTAGTAATCATGCAATTAACTGCGACCAGCAGCCCCATACGCATAGCGACCAGCAGTCCCATACGCATAGCGTAATCAGGCTTCGCATTGTAGCATTCAGGATCATGACAGATTTAGTATCGCGGGATAAATGTTAAAGGGAACGCAAACCCAAAGAACAATGTGGATTGAGTAAAAGCAGCAACATTAATAGAACATATCAGTGAAAGTTTGAGGAAAATCAGACAATCAATGCAAAAGATATGAATTTTCAAAGTTTGGTGTTGGAACTGCTGGATGAGGAGACTACTAGAGGTTATGACGTATGAGTGGACCACAATATAAAGAAAATATAAAGGAAATTCCACAAAAATTCATTTTTCATGAAAATTACAAATTCCATCAACTTGATACTGACATATGTTAAGGGTAGCAATTATTCCCCCTGCTTTCTGAAAGAGGTTAGTCAAGTGCTCTTTCATAATGCTAGAAAAGTGGATTTTTGTTGAATTTTCTTTATATTTTCTTTGTATTGTTGTCCACTCATACGTCATAACCTCTAGTAGTCTCCTCATCCAGCGGTTCCAACACCAAAATTTTAAAAATTCATAACTTTTGCATCGATTGTCCGATTTTCGTCAGACTTTCACTGATGTGTTCTACTAATGTTGCTGCTTTCACTCAATCCACATTGCTCTTTGGGTTTACGTTCCCTTTAACTTAAAATCCCAAAAATTCTTCAATTTGAAGACTTACCAATTAAGGTGAAGTATTGAAAACAGGCTTCGGGCAACGTTTGGTTCGAATTGATGACTGAATGTGACTCGGCCGAGAGGACCTTGGGAGAGCTACATACACCATGTACACTGAATACTACAGCCAGTGCATGCGAACACATCACATGCGCACAAATTTCAAATCCCATATCAACGGATAAGATGTTTGTGTGCGCATGCGCTGGCCGTAGTAGTCAGTGTATGCATCGGTCCATGGTGTATGTAGCTCTCCCAAGGTCCTCTCGACCGAGTCACATTCAGTCATCAATTCGAAAAGAAAGGGACTATTAGCAGAACCAAACGTTGTTCGAAGCCTGTTTTCAATACTTCAACTTAATTGGTAAGTCTTCAAATCGAAGAAATTTTGGGATTTTAAATTGACATTTACCCGCTATACTAATTCTTTCATGATCCTGAATGTTACAATGCGAAGCCCCATTACGCTATGCGTATGGGGCTGCTGGTCGCAGTTAGCTACGCGTACAATGGGCTGCACGCTGCTGGTCGCAGTCAGTGGTTTCGTACAATATTTATCGACGCTGTACAGCGACGGCTCTGGTACAAAACCATTATTGCATGATTACTAAGACATGAGAGCACTTTGGGGCGAGTAATTCTCACAGACAACGTACTTTAACGTGAAACACAAACCAAGACAAGGAAATTCAGGGAAACTTTTGAGGTACCAAAACTTTTTATTATCTTTAAGTTGAAGTATTGAAAACAGGCTTCGGACAACGTTTGGTTCGGCCAATAGTCCCTTTCTGTTCGAATTGATGACTGAATGTGACTCGGTCGAGAGGACCTTGTAGGGAGAGCTACACTGAATACTACGGCCAGCGCATGCCCACACATCACATGCGCCCAAATTTCAAATCCATGAACGGATAAGATGTTTGTGTGCGCATGCGCTGGCCGTAGTATTCAGTGTATGTAGCTCTCCCAAGGTCCTCTCGACCGAGTCACATTCAGTCATCAATTCGAACAGAAAGGGACTATTGGCAGAACCAAACGTTGCCCGAAGCCTGTTTTCAATACTTCAACTTAATTGGTAAGTCTTCAAATTGAAGAAATTTTTGGATTTTAAGTTGATATTTTCCCGCGATACTAAATCTGTCATGATCCTGAATGCTACAATGCGAAGCCTCATTACGCTATGCGTATGGGGCTGCTGGTCGCAGTTAGCTACTGTATGCGTATGGGGCTGCACGCTGCTGGTCGCAGTTTCGTACAATACGTGTACTACCGGTACCTCGCCGCCATACGGCGGCGGCTCTGGTACGAAACCATTATCGCATGATTGCTAAGACATGAGAGAACTTTGGGGTGAGTAAGTCTCACAGTGTTAGTTATATGAAAGGTACTTCAACCTGTAACACAAACTAAGACAAGGAAATTCAGGGAAACTTTGAGGTACCAAAACTTTATATTATCTTTAAGCGAGTACATGTGTCCTCTTGGTTCACTTTTTGCCTCCAGCAGAATGGAGCAAAGGATTTCCATACTCTGTCAGCAGAAACCTTTATATTCTTGAGGGAACACCTTAACAAATACCACCATGCAGAGTCTAATACATGTATTACTCTTGTGGGACCCAATCCTACCTAGCCCCAGGAAGTCACTGGAAAATTTGTGGAATTCTGGTACCCAAGACACCACTAACAAGCTGCAGTCTTTATTTTCCCTATTTTTTCTTTTTCAATGGGAAGTGGGGGGGGGGGGGGGGAGGGGAGATTATGGGTGGGAGGGGGGGGGGGAATGGAGCTGAAGAGGGGAAGTGGTCTCTTTATTATGTGATTCCAGTAGATGGGGGGGGGGGGGGGGCTTTTAGGAACCTTGGGCAAACAGTAGGGATTTAGTAGGCTAGGCCTGGCTGGTATGTGGGGACAAATGCACTGAATTTGATGAAGAGATGAAAAATAACAACGAATGCAAGCTGTAGGTCCTACCTGGTGAGTCCTGCAGTAGGCTAGAAGTATTCATCGTTCTTGATGTACATGTATGGCTAGAAAAGCTGGAAGAGAACTAAATTGATTGTGCTGTATCATGCCCTTAGTTTTGCAAGTGATCAGAGGAATGTATTACTTTGTACAATAAACTCCAAGTGGAAGAATCTTAGTTGTATTTCACTCATTGGATACTGAAGTAAGCTGCAGTGGGTCCTATGTGTTATATTCAAAGACATGCAACGTCTCTGCTCCATGAAGAAGATACCATATTGTATATAATTCTGAGGAATGAGGAAAGTGTTCTAACTTTTGAAGTTACCCTAAGAGCATATATAGATAGACACATGTTGAATCTTCAGTCAATTCATACTGGTATCTCTTGACATCGCTTGATGTTGATAAAGTGACCTGAAGAATTTCATATTTTAACCAGTTGATGGTAGTCAGTCCCTTTGTTAAAGTGGAAGCATCCACTTTGAACAGGCAAATGTCACAGAGACAAGACCAACTCAACTAAAGAAACTATGGAAATTTGGGCTATTCCATTCTTGAGGAGGGGCTACGTTCCCTTCACTGGCTTTCATCCCACACTTTCCTCCATGCCTATGCTTTTGTTCATGTCTCACTGTGCCCCAAGCTGTCCTCAGGATCAGGTATCCAGGGAAGTCGGGATGACCCTTGCATTCCTGACATAACTCAAATTGTCATTTGCATAACTCTCTTGGCGTGTGGGCCAGTCTTCACGAGGAACTGGTTCTTAGATGACTTCAGACTGCTTTCTAACTCTGTCACTACCAAGATTCAGATATAGTCTGACCTGGTCTCAGTCTCAGCTGATTGATCATTACTTCTGTAGATCTTTCTATCATCCAGACAAGACATGGCATGTGATTGTTGTACACAACACAAAGAATTGCTTGCAAATACAAGGTAATATGTGATAAGAAAGTTTGGATGTAAATGCTGATTTCTAATCATGATTAATTTTATTTCCACATTGTTTAACTTATCAAACAGGCAGATATCATCATATAGATTTTCATGGTAATAGTAAAATGGCAATTCCCTGAGGCTGTCCATTCCCTCAACATTTACTGGATGGTACATTTTGTGTATGTGTAAAGGGTGACTTTTTATTTTTTATAATCAAATAATGGATGATAAAAAGTTCGGCAGGGTTAGATAGTATCTGTACTTTATCATTAGTTGAGCCATTAATATTCTTGTAGTGACTGCTGCATCTTGCCACATTTAATTTTCTTTCTCCTCAATAGTTTTGAGATTTGTGAAGAGTCAAGTCTTATCAAAAAAGAAAAGATTTTCTGTTTTTACGTAGTCATGGGTGATACTTTTATATTGAACAAGCAAATTCCTGTTGACAGTTGTTGAACCTCTCCTTTGATACAATGTACACGTGTATCAAATTATTACCTCCGCAAAGGGAGGAGGTTATGTTTTCGTTACCGTTGGTTTGTTTGCTTGTTAGTTAGTTTGTCCGTGTGCAAAATAGTAGTGAACAGATTTGGATGAAACTTGCAGGAAAGGTTTAGAATGATACAAGTAACAGATGATTAAATTTTGGTAGTGATCCGAGAATTTTGGGGGAATTTATGAAGGATTTTTTTATATTTCGGCAGGTAGGGTCAATGGACTTGGGAGTTCAGGCTGCGCGTATTTGAGGTTTGCATGCACGCACTAAAGTGCGTGCTCTAGTTTCTGCTAGGGCGAGGCGCGCTGCACAGCTGAGGGTTTATGACGTAACAAAGGCTTCTATTGGGAAATTGGGTGATTTTTCAGCATGTATACCTATGGGTGGAAATCACTGATCTCCATGGAAGAGCCCAAAGAGCTTTTAAAATCTCTTTGGGAAGAGCAAGATCATCGGTGGAAAGTAGCGGCTTGGTGGAGGTCTGCCCTCTCAGAGTGCTTTTCTAGTTTTAATCTGACATTTTTAGTGATTTAGCACAGACGTTCTAGGGTTACTGGCAGCCATGTAAAATTTTGTGACTTATAAGAATAGTGCACTCTTTTCTTCATGTGACAGCGACTGCTTTAAAGAGTTAATTATCAGAAAACTTGTAATACTTAAATGTGAAGAAGGGAATCATTGTTCGACTTGTCATTTGTTTTTTGCATTGTGGCTAGAAAGGTGTTGAGTTTATATAGCCTCAGTTTTGATATGACAGACTAAAACTGAAGGATATAATGCAGGCCTGTATAATGATTGTTTCTCTCATTAGTTATGTTCACACGCAGTTGCCAAATTTGAAGTTTAGGTCAAAAACTTAACTGTCGATGATTGGCTCCACTTGTGAATTCACAACGCAGGTTCACACCGTTACAGTACATCTTACGAGTGAATTTCACTCAATGATTACACCGGAAGTGCAGAGTCTTTGCTACGTAGATGATGCTATGACCATACAAATAGCGCAGCTGGAGGTTGACCCGGATGCGAACGAGAAGCGAGGGTCACGCTTACTCACAAGCTCGCTGATTTAATATTGTGTTTACACAGAGCGAAACTACAAGTGGGGACCTCCCGTGGCTCGTGGAGAGAGCATGAACCCAAAGATGTCTCGTGGTTCTAATCATCGACTAAACTTTAAGATTGATAACTTTCGAGTGCGTCCACATGGTGCTAAACTACAAGCTAGTCATCACAAGTTAAGTTTTCGACCTAAACTTAAAGTTTAAGAACAGCGTGTGAACCTAACTAAAGAGAGTGCAGACCATCGCCAATTTCAAACAGCCCTTTTGATCCTGTCAAAGCAGGAAGTTTGGAACCGACTTCCCCTTTTTCCCCATCTTGTCTGGCAATGTTATGGACATTGCAATCGTGTAATGAGTTTAACATTCTTGTTGATCCATTCGAGGTAGAAATCCATGTTTTCAATCACAGTGCCTTTTTCTCGGTCTGTCCCAGATTACATGTGCATGAAAGGTATGAAACTTGGGAGAAGAAAATTGAGAAAAAAATGGGTGAGTAGTCTATAATATCAGCTTACAGTAGGTCTGAAAACTGTACATTGTCATTCACCTTCCTGATCATTCCAAATAAAAGTGTTATCAGATTTTAATAGTACCAGTGCAAATCAAATATTCTGAAGGTGTGAGCCTTTCAGAGAATAATTGATACACTGTTTTCTGGAGTTGGATTCCTTTTTTTTTTTAGAATGTAGGCAGTCACAATTAAAAAACATATTTGTGCAACCTCTGCTGTGGCTAACTGTGAATTGTGCAATTGCCTGCATAGTTCACTTGTCAATCAGATTGTTTCGGTTGCCCTGGGCAAGCTTGCGTGTTAAGGTTTGAGTCATGATGGAGAGTTGAGCTTTATCTCTGCCAAATGTTGTGTGGATGTCAAAGATACAGTAGTATTTTTTGTTTTCCATACTTGAAAAAAAAGACTTTCTCTGACAGTAGTGGTCTAAAACAGGTTTGTAAACCTAAATGCTCCAGCTCTATCGCTTGTAGTAATCTTTTGTTTTTGATATATTTATCTCTTTTTACAGGTGGTTGATGAATACACTGTTCCACTAATCAATACCAAACAGTCTTCCTTAGTGCAGTAACAAACATGATCACTCAAATACAGGTCATAACAATAGAGTTAAAACATTGACAACAACAATATACTGTACTGTAAAAGTGGAAATTTTCGCGCAATGAGAAGCTAGCACAAAAATAAAAGCACGTGAATATTTTTGCATGCCATATGTTCCAGTACTTGTTGTCTTGATTCCGCGGAATCAAAAACACGCGAAAGTCTTCTGACACAGCCAAGCGCGAAAAATTAGTCGCGCGAAAATATCCACTTTTACAGTAGATAGCTGTAAATGTAACTTTAGATAGCGGGTGATTGACATTTTTTTTTTTTTTTTTAAAGCCATGTTTATCACAATGAACTTATTGTGTTCTGATTATTTAATATGTGGTTGATGAATGTAACAAATATTTGCATGCAAAGAATGTGTTGCAATGCTTTCTTTGAAAAATAGAAACAGAAAATACATACAGAAAAAGCTACAATGTGTTCATTGTAATACACAGGGTTGAGACGATGCTTTAGCCCAACTTCTGACGCTTGAAAAGTTTAGTCTTATGAAAGATTATAACTTTATACTGGACTTTTTTGCATAAATTGATCCATTTCGGAGAATGTGTGAGATATGAAATCATGCTTATGTGTATATCATACATGTATAATATCCTATAGCCTGCCCCCCCCCCCCCCCCTGGCCCTTCTACCTAAACAAAGTTGACCACTCCAAAATATTTTGTTTTTCTGTTCTGCAATCATGACCATAAATAAAGAGTGATCAGAATCTTAGGATTGTCTATTTCTCTTGTTTGTTCAATCAGTCAAAGAAATTAGAGTAATTACATTTATTGCACCAGAGGTACAGGGTATGTTGTATAGAAATTAGTGTGTCTTGTTTCTGTCTACATTTAATCTGAGGAGGCTATCAGACACATGATCTTCTTTGTCATGTCTCCTTTCTCGCATTTTTTCCCCTTGTCTTCATTTCCTTCTTCTGATGTCATTAACCTCAATACATTTATATCACACATATTATAAGTGATAATTTGTGGAAGCGTGCATGCAGTTGAAGATCTCCCAGTTGGAAATAATCTTAAAAGTGCGGTACTGGATTAGAACTGGGGTAAACATTCATAGTGATTTGAGGGATTGGAACTGTTCCACTTCTTACCAGTGAAAACAGCACCAGGGTTGGCCCTGCATGGAGGCAAAGTGAGGGTGGGAACAAGCGTTGGTATTTTGGGGTTGGTTGCAATCTGTGGCATCCATGGTGTTTTGTATATGGAAACTTGCCTTTGACTTTAGTAGTCTATGAACTTCAGAATATTTGAGCAATTGTATTGAAACTTTTTTGTGGTCTGATGAATTAATGTGAAAATGTGATGTTGATACAGCAGCATCTCATGAAGAAAGTAGGGAAAACCTTAAGTAGGGAAAACCTTTTCAAGCCAATCTCTGAAAGCGTTCATCCTGTCTTCAGAAAACAAAGCAACCAGTGATTGCTCTGTTGTTTGAAGGAAGAGACTAGAGAAATATCATATGGCATATATCTTGTATATCATGTTAGTCTATGTCTGACGACAGTTTGTGTAACAGTGTACCAAATGAAAGTTGGTGCTCAAAATAATGAGAATTTACCTGTCTTTGATTTCTTATGTTTGCAGCCAGGAGTTTTATTTGACAAAAAGAAAGACAATTAAGACAAAGTTTGATGAAAGCAAGGAGCTATTAGCTCCTTGATGAAAGTACGGTTTGTAATGCAGACACAGTGTCGCTGTGAATCCGGAAATCGCTCAAGGGTCTAGAGTGTCTATGAGATCTAGACTGAAGAGGATGCCAGTGTTAATGGAAACCGAGGAGGGTGCAAGGAAAGAGGATGCGACATTTGATTGGACAAAGTGAACTCCAGAGTTTGTTAGAAGGATGAGGTGGTGTCAGTGGTAGTGGTAGTGGTTGTGTGCTAGAGGAGGAGAGGAGGAGGAGGGAATTCTGGAGTGGGATACCTGATCACGAACATTTTTTTTTCCTCTATAGCTGTTGAAAAAGTTTGACGTACAGTACATTACAATAATGGGGGCTGTGTGAATGAAGGCTGAGTGGAGAACTGTTGCTCTTCTTTTGTCTGGCCAACTAACTAGGAACCTGCCTGCCTGTTTTCTAGTTTTTGTGGTGTTGAATGGATCTCATCACCCCAGGGTTGCACATCTCATCAGTCCAACTTGGAGCCCATGGTCAGAAGCATCCAGACTCCTTTCTAAGCTGGGAGCAGAGAAGTCTGACAACCTGGACAAGACACATAAATGGCCGCTCCAACCATGTGACATCAACTTTGTCTTTGTACAGTTAGATTTGTTTTCAACTTTCCACTACTTGTTCATGTTGGATCAGGTCAGGTGGTATGTGTGTCGAAGTCAAACCTAATTTACTGTGAGTAGTGCCCTCAACTTGTCTCGTGCAGGCCGTGTAGTCTTGTTCATTGACCAATAGGGTGAAGCCTTCATGACCTGGATCTACACGTGGTGAACCACTGAATGTTGGAATCGAACACTGCTGGTGTTACAGCAAACTTTGGTACCATACATCAGAGGAAAGTTGATTGTGACAGAGAGGAGGAACTGTCATCCAAGATGGAGACCATGAGTTATTCTCCCTTCTTGGCATGCTTCAATGCCTTTCATCTACCTTACCTATCTCCACCAGGTAAAAACTCAAGTCTTTCATGGCAGTGATTGAAGAATAATACTTTTACAATCCAACTTGGTATTTGTGCTATTTTCTTGATGATGATGATGATGATGATGATGATGATGATGTTGATGATGATTATTATTATCATTATCATTATTAAAATTATCACCATCATTGCCATCATCATTGTCATCAATAGGCCCTATATCTTCAGATGAAGTGCTTATCATCACCCATAAACAATGTCCAGCCTGATAGAGAAAAAATAGATGGTATGAGGTGGGCAGTCAGTGTAGGGAAGGCATGAAAAAGGTGTACTCTCGATTGAAAATAGCGGCATTTATACGATATGTATAATGATCAAGTATTATATGGTACAAAGATCACTTTTACAACTCCTTATCTACATCTTTCCGTATTGATCATGATTTTAATAGTCAAGTAGTTCGAAGCTACTTGATATAGTCCTCTAAGTCTAATGCAGTGATTACTGAATTTGCCATGTGCATCTTTGTGCATTGCATCAGGAATAGTGTTTTCTCATGGCAATGACAAATTTTTAGCTTTTCAACGTTCAGAAGCCTATCAGCATTAGGCCTATACGTTAAATGTGCCTCCCGACACCAGCAATGCAATGTACAATGTAAATCCTGCAGAAATTTGGATGTACTAATATTGTGGTGGTAGGCCAATATGTTATAAAGTTTACAATTTGCTGTGAGTTTTCGGCCAGTTACAAGGTGTGTAGGGCAAACACGTAGGGGCCTACAGTTCAATTCCTGAGTTTGTCTCATGTCTACACCAGGGGGTCAGCAGTGTGTACAGGATGGCTTTGACTGCCTCTGACAGCTACATTGTAGGATAGTGTGATGGTAAGTCGTCAGCTGTTGGGCACAACAACAGACAAGGTTCTAGTGAGTCATTTTTTTTTTTTTTTTTGGTGCTCTTGTTTTCAGCAGAAGAAGGGTCACAAAATTTTCGGGATGGATTTGATTTTGCCTTTTTTTATGTGGTCACAGCGTAAAATTTAATCTTGGATCATTTTTTGCATTGAACAGTCAAACATGAATAACATGAAGCAAAAAAAGAACCTTTGTGAATGTAGTTGTACTGCATAATCATAAAAGTCTGAACTAGAAGAGAGTTGATTCTGAATAAAAGAAAATATATGAATTAAAAAAGATAGTTACAGCATAGTCATAAAAGCTACATTTGTATAACACCAGATAAGATTTTGGTAAGTGCCATTTCTAGTGCACTTTCAATAAAGAGTCTACAGAGCTCTGTATCCTATGTTTGAAAGAAGTTTGAAAACATTGCAGTCGTACTGCTGTTGCAGCTTCTTCTTTTTTCTTTTTCTTTTTTTCTTGTTAGCCAAAGATGGAAAGGTTTAACCACTGGAGCAGTACCACTGGTATGCACTGTTTATTAGAAAGCATTCCTCAAATCAGTATGGATTATTTATTGAAATATAGTGATATGAATAGAAGAAAGAAAAACCTTCAATCTTGATTGAAAATATCTCGATAATTTGCCAAATTCATGTTAAGGAGCAAAAGATCCCAAATATAAAATGCAATTCATATCTATGCATTACGCAGGGAGGTGTGTTTCACGCCTCCTTGCAGTACAATTACATGTTCAAAGTAAATAGTAATACTAGATCTGATATATAGAATATTGAATGAATTGCTTTATGTATGAATATTTTAATGGGTTGGTACCGGGTACTGTCATTTAGTATAATGTGAAATGTATTTGTTATTTGACATCAATTTTACTATCATGCCATACCAGGAAAGATGATTAGGTAGGCCTACGTGTACCAATATATCTTGTGAGATGAACCTGTTCGTAGCATGGTACAGATGGTGCAGCCATGTGGCGTAATGGAGAGAGAGAGAGAGAGAAAACACAGCAAGAGAGAAAACAGCAGCACGAGGAGGAATACAGAGTGATGCAGACATTACGGCTGTGTGTCGGTATGTAGAAAACACACATTATGGGGCATGCCATCCAAGGCGTAGTACCTCACCAGCGTGCATAAATTAGTGCTGGTTCATCATAGATAGATATTTGTAGTGTTTTTTTTTTCTTACCCCCCAAAAAGATGAGTCATGAGGTGTTCAAATCCAAGCTTCTGCCATAGGGTTTTCGGCCAGGAATGCAGGCGGGTATCATCTTTCTCCTCCCCATCCTCATGGGGGGGGGGGGGGGGGGGAGGGAGGAGGGGATGGGGTGGTTATGAAGAAGAATAGAGACAGAATGATACAAAACCTTGGGTTTGCATACTAATTCTTTGTCTGAATACTAGTGGAATGTATTCCATCCTGCTGTTAGAGCCAATTCTCAGTGTGTTGACTGCAAATTAGTCACCAAATTTCATCAAAAATGGCATTTTATTAACAGGTTATAAGAGGAGATGCCCTGGGGTTAGAGGGTTTGATTACTGGTGGGAATGCTGGTAACTGGCTGGAATGTAGTGTAGGTATTCAGACTAGTCTTGATTTCAGCCACACAGACCACAGCTGAACTCACGTCCTAACTTGACTATTGACCACTAAATATGAAATCATTCACATATCAAGTTGTTCAAAATGGTTACCTCTTGCCTTTTGGTAGAGTCCTGGTGACAACACGATAATACTCCATTTTACCACATGAAGACTGGTTAGAGTCAACTTTCTTTACTATGTATAAAAAGTACTATGTCAAGTACAATGCTGCAATGTGGTACCAAGGTGGCTCCACATTGTCAGGGAGACAGAACCAGATGTCCCCCCCCCCCCTCTTTTTTTTTTTTTTGGGGGGGGGG
The DNA here is from genome assembly GCA_033980235.1 of Diadema setosum. Classification (NCBI taxonomy): domain Eukaryota; kingdom Metazoa; phylum Echinodermata; class Echinoidea; order Diadematoida; family Diadematidae; genus Diadema; species Diadema setosum. The sequence continues at coordinate 49,710,895 of CM067060.1, forward strand.
GGGGGAGGTGAGGATAGAACACCAATTATTTTTCTCAGGCCCATGTTCATTGGGAAATGCCAGGATAGTGAACATTGCAGTATTTGACTGATTCCATTCACACTGGCGTGAAACCTGCAATAATACAGTTTGGCACTAATGAAATATCACCATATGATAATGCCCAAATTTAATAAGGCCTAATTGGCAGTTTGCTTCCTCTTCCACTGGCTTCATGATAGCATAGCCAGCTCGCTGGACATTTTGCATTCATAAAATTGTGGGGAGCAATCGAAACTTCAAGTGAAAGTCGTGTAAAAATAATTTCATGGGGTTTGTTGTTGTTGTTGTTGTTGTTGTTGCTGGGGTTCGTATTGGCAAATTGTAACAGCAAACTATACTCCTGTTCGTGATTTTCTGTCAATGTTTTGGATGGCTCATTCCAAGTTACCCAGCAGCTTTCAACATACAAATGTGTAATTGCAAAAATTATTTTTTCCTGTCAAGTGTCAGTACATGTAGCTCTCATTTGATCTCACATTCCATGTTCCCTGTGAAATCATTAAAAAAAAAGTCCTGCAATATACGCATGCTTTTAATTTTTTTTTTTCATTTATACATATATATGTGTGGTATGAATTCACAAGTTCATCGTGGAAATTATCTCTCCAGCTTCTACCATGCTATTCAAACCTGTTAGGTGCCCATGTTTTGAGCAGTAACGGGGCTTTAGGTGGTGGTCTAAAGTATCTGTCATAGCCAATGAATGAGTCATCTTAGCATGGCATACCTGTGTGATATGTATATTATGTATGCACACTTTGTATGAGTGTATTTCATCAGGAGGTGGACACAGAGTGTGATAGTCTTAGAATTCAGACTCAATAAAGCATGCTGGGTAGATGACTGTACCAGTGATGATATTGTGCTGCATATTAGTATTTGTAGGCCTACATGCACTGTCAAATCCATGTGTACACATGTGCAGTGTAACTCAGAACCGAAAGGTCACTCATCCATGCTGACTTATTGTTGCATTAATATGATTCAATTAATTTCCACCAACAGTAATAAGTTGTATTATTAGTATTACCGTGTACTGTATGAGCTGAAATTTTCATGGTGGTTTTATTTTCATGAATTTCACGAATCGCCTTTGAACCGCGAAAATAAGAACACGCGAAAATAACAACGCACGAATAACTAAGTTCAGTTAGACCCTCGCAACTGTGAAATTAACAGCACGCGAAAATATCTGTACGCAAAAATTTCAGCTCGTACAGTATTAGACTAGTTGTATGAGTATTGAAAAATGAATATTTTATGAACATGGACATGTTGGAATTTCCAAGTGGAGTCACTCCCATGTGTACCTCACTGCCAAGCTACGGTATGAATGAAGGAAGCTGATGGATAAATGTAGGTGACTATTGAATGCTGGACATGCAAGAGCAATAGGGAGTTTTCGATTGGGTGAACGAGAAGGACGTGCCGCCGAGCGCAACCGTACGTCAAGGCGTCACGACTGTACGTTGACCCGCTGCTAAAACACATTTCGATTTCGGGCGCCGGCGTCACCTCTTGTGCGTGGCGTGTGCAGGAGGCAACCTGTGCCTTGCGTGCATATACGAGTATGCGGAATTTGTGACTCGTTTCTGTACTTGTAATATTTATTTTGTCTTTGACTAGATGCGTATCCTGGGAGGAATTATGTGGATTTTAAAACATGATGCATGGTAAGACTACTAGGCAAATGCACTGCTGCACTAGCTAGGCCAAAAGCACCAAGATCTGTTTGCGTAAAGCATTACGTGTAAATGCATGTGTGGGACTACGGTAGGCAGTTGCAAAGTGCGAAACAGTGAAAACGGACAAATAAAGTAGGTACCAGAGGCTGTAGTTTGTATGTCAGCGCTGCTGCTGTGCCGTATCAAGATCATAAGCTTTCATGTAATTAGAATAAATATTCTCTCGAAAGAAAAAGGAAAACTGGTGAACTGAGCACGGATTTCCCGAGAGTCATCGTGCTCTTTCGCACGATACCCGAGAGGAGTGTGACGTCATAGCAAGGTGGGTTGAGCGCGGCGCAACCGATTTGGGTGGACGGTGATAACCGGGGTTAACGCGTTCGAAATTTGTGCGATGAGCCGAGGGTCGACACTCGCGCATGCGCAGTACGTAAAAACTACGTCATAACAGGGTGACGCCTGGCTCAACGTGCAAATCGAAAAGTCCCTAATATTTAAATTCTACTGTGGGTGATCACTTTGATATTGATTATGATATTTTGATTAAAGGGATGACAGCAGTGGCATTTAACCAAGAAGCCTTTTAGAGGACAGGGAATTCCCTGTGTCACTGAGATGTCTTCATGTGGATGCAACTCATTTGCATAGATGACTATCAGAAATTGTGAAAGCAAACTTGTCTGTCCATTCAAAGGTATCTATGTGTGCTAGATGCTGTGGATGGAGATACATGTGGTTTGGAATTCTCTCTCTTTTATAAAGTTTACCTCACAGACATTGAGGAAACTGATGTTTCATGGAGTAATAATATTGTATCATCCCTTTTTTTCTGTAGTTGATCAGTCTGGAGTATAACCAAGCACTTGCATGGTGGCCTTGTGTAATAAGAAATCTATGCTTTATCTTCACACAGACTTAGGATGTAATGAGTGCATCATTGACGACACAGTCCCTTGGCATTTTGAGTGAAATTATGCAAGCATGCTCCATGACAAGACTCATTTTGACTGTTCTGTTGACAAAGTCATGAAGTTGGATAAAGTTTTACGTCGGTGCCACCATCTGCGGAATCCCAGCTGCTGTTAATTGGACGTCATCCAAGCATCTCAGTTCTCAAGTGGCCACTATTGGACTGATTTCCTCCTCCAGTGAAGACTGGCTCTCAGAGGAAATGTGTTGAGACAGAAACAAGAAGTCCAATCACATAATATGCCATGTCTGATTTCAATTTAGTCTAAATTGAATTGCGTCTCTGGTATGTTACCAGTTCTTTGCTACATTCTGAAGTGCTTCCCCTCAGAGATACTAACTCTGTGCTTCAGAAAGTGATGTTCAAAAACTTAAAGCAAATTTCAGATGTGTAAGCAAGTTTATCGATGACTCGAAACTGATATAGGAAACGGTTCTTTATGTTGTTCTTGGCTTGAATCTTTTTCATGGGGGAATTTCAAACTCACAAACAGACATAAAAACAAGAAAATCAAGGAGTTTTATCACCTGCCATGCCACTGGTTAAGATGTACAGGCTTTGATTTGATGTGCAATAGAGTTAGGGGACTGTTCAGATCTTAATTTTAGACTAGGCATTGACAAATTATACTGTATGTAAACATTCTTAAACAATGTACATCTTGGAAATTATTTCAATAGCTTGAAGGATTATTTGCTTTTTTATTGTTCTAGTCGACAGTATTTGACAGAAGGGAATATTTATGTTAGCTTTTGAAAGGAAATGATACTAGTTTGAGAGAAGAAGGGCACTCATCTCATGGTATTGTTTGTGCCTTTTTGCCTCTCAAGTAATATGATTTCTATGCACAGGTCAATTATAACCAAATAGATGTACAAACTGAGTCCAAATTGGTCTCTCAAAATGATTCTCAAGATTAACACCTTTGAAGTTAATGTTTTTTGGCAGCCAAAGGTCAGTACAGAAGGTGAAGGTCCATACAGCACTCGAGTCTGTATTGAAGGGTTTTGCTTTGTGGAAACTAACAAAGATGTACAACTGTTATATTTCCATGTTGTACATGTGATCTGTTCCTTGCACATCACAGCAGATGCCCTTTTCAGGCATTTGTCATTATATGACAGGCACTAGTGAGTTGACAAATCGCTGTGAGATATCCACTATCTGGTACAGTTGTGTTTCAGTCGAACAACACTCTTATTTGAAACCTGGACAGCCAGGAATATCAGCGAGCAAGATAAGTGTGCTTTCACTGGTCTCACGCAACAGAATTACTCGTGTTTCCGCCTCACAAATATGGCCTCATCTCAATCGATGATATGAAAGATGAAATGGATGGGAGATCAGAAGCAGGCACAATATCAAACTTCCTGTATACTCTTCCACATTTATTGCTGAGCTTCCTCCATCTTAGTTAGCTCAGATTGGACAAACACGTGCCGGGCCTAGATAGACAGCAACAGACAGAAAGTAGTGGGGCTTCCTGCTTTATGAGAAATGATTATTGCATTTGATTTGTCGTTTGTGCTGTAGACCTACATTGTAGATGTTGATGTTGGAGTGAAGCTTGCGTGCATTGAGGCAATCTTAGTCTAATAAACACTGGACACTAGGGAACTACAACTCCATTCTTTATAAACTATTTGGTCACATTAAGGATCAATAGCATCATTCTCCATATTTAGCTATCAAAAATTAAAACATTTGCTAACTGGGGGATAGAAAACTGCATGTATCAAATTGGGTTTTTCTGCACAACAGGTGGATCTGAAATCAAATCAAATAAAGCTAGTGATAACTGTCTTTCCACCTGTTAAAAATCAACATTTTAGACTTCTGTGTGATTTTATTGGTTTGATTTAAATTTTTGTTATTCCCTGAACAGGATTCAAGTTATATGACAGATGTGAAAGAAATTTCTACCCAAACATTTGTATTCTATGGTGGGTGGAAATTGAGAAAGGTGGATATGTGAGACTTTGAGGATAAATAAAAGAAAAGGATAAATAAAAGAAAAGAGCCAGGACCATACAACACCAGGTAATCACTCTCATGTAGCATCTTATAGGTACCTCTCAGTCTTATTCAAAATTATAACTTTATAATTTTCACAATACCACTCATTTATAAACTCTGACACTTTTATGGATTTTTCCAGTCAGACTTCCTGAAAATTTCTCTGTTTCATTGTTCTCTTTGCATTTGTAGATGTTCACTGTGTAGGTATAGACTTCCTTCACAATGGATATTCCACTAAAAATGAGTACAAACCTACATTGTTGTAGTAAGGTACCCTTCATGAATCTCAAACAGAATTTGTGTCCTTTCTCATAGCCATATTCTGGCTTTATGTACACTGAATTAATGGTTTATTCTGTTTGTATGCTGGTGGCTGTACTGATATGGAAGATTTTGTAAGAAGCTGACTTTTGGATCCGTGATTGGAGGTGATCTGAATTTGGAAACCTGATAGACAGCCTGGTGGTGTTCATGGCTAATGGTATTGCTCACAATACCCAGTCTCAACGATAAATCTATTTGTCCTTTTTCTCTGTCTGTCTGTCTGTCTGTCTTTGTCTAAACATCCCGCCATCTCTCCCTCCAATCGATCTTGGGTTCAAGTTCATGTGGGTGTGAATCAATAACCCGCCATGTCGTGACATTCCAGCCATTCCAGTCTTTTGAGAGAAATATGGCAAATAATCTGAAATGAGCCGCATGGGTGTTGACATAAGGACCCAGGCAGTCAGGGGATGGCATTCAGGTGACTGCTCCCTTCTGAAGAATGGTGGGCTCTCACTGGGGGATCTATTGGGAGTTAAAGGCCATTTCAAAACATCAGGAAACGGCAAAATAAACTGCAATGTTATGCTCTGAATTGGTGCAACCCTTTGGAGAAGGGTTGAGAGAAATAACCATCAGGATCATTTAAAAAAATACCCTATGTTTGGAGTCCCTGTTTGAAATAACTTGTTCCACTTCCAGCTTATATAAAGCACTGTGCAAAAGCAAGGTTCCTTTGCAAGGAGCTACTGTGCATTTCTGATTAGCTGACAAGTCATTCCATTACTGTTGATTGCTTCTTTCATCAAACATTGCATATTCCTGTATATCTGATCAGTTTTGAATATTAGTCCATGCCTGCATTGATAGATTATGTTAAAACTGTTCAGTGTTTTTTCCTGTTCAATATCCAGAAAATTCATTTACATTGTAATCAAATAGGTAACCGGATGACCTCTCTTCTGCTTATAGCTGACATGATTTGCATCGATGCACAGCCAAATGTCTCTCATTACCTGGTTGTGTGCCAACCACCTGTGTCTAGTTATTATCTACAATTTTCTTCATATTGATGGAAAATACCATATTCTGGGAACTTGATCTGTTATTACTAAATCCATCTATTAATTGTATAAACCAGTAATAGGTTACAGTCGATATCCTATGGAGTTATATCAGTGCATACCCCCCCCCCCCCCACCAAAAAAAAGGGGGGGGGGGAGTGAATATGTAAAAGAAATATCAAACTGCTTACATATTGCTAGACGTCGCAAACATTATCTTCCCTTATTCTGAATCTGTTCTAGCGATTGACAAAGAATGCAATTTGGTACAACTTCAGCTGAAAATTGTCCACCTACATGTACAAAAAAAAAATGCAAAGAATCAAGTCATGCCTAAAATTACATCAGCTTGAGATTCAATGATTCAAATGTAGTTGCTGACAATTTGTGCTTTGTTATGAGGAATGTATTCTCTCACCAGTGATCTAATTCTGATGAAGCAAGGTGGGTGTAAACTTGAATCTTGTGAAAACATCCCGCCTATGGCTAGATGGAATTCTGAAGAGTTGTCATGTAACTCTTAACGGTAGTATTTAATAATCAAAAGGAACAAATGTTTGTTATGACCTTGCATAAACCATTTATCATCGCCAAACAAGGATATGCCTGCACAAGGATATCAAGGGTCAGTTTTTCCTTGAATGTGAGTCTTAGATGCGGTATGGAAATAGAATAAGATAACATGAGAGAATGGAGAGCCTACCCCAAAGGTATAAACTTCTTTTAAGGAAATGAAATAGATTTGTTTAAAGAGTAAAACTGGAGGTTCAATGAAGATGATATGCCAACATTCAAATTATAGTCATTTTAAAGTCACCTCAACTGTTCAGCGTAGCTCTTGTTCCAAGCCACCCTTGTTTGCTGAGTTTTGCCATTTATGTCTGAATTCTGATGTTATGACTTTATTCATCAGCCCGAAGTTCACGGTTACAAATCTAGCCCGATGTCAAAATACAGTATGTACACAGCAGTATGTAGCATGCTATTTGTGCAGTGAAGACACAAATTAGCATGCTATTTGATCAGGAAAGTTTCCAAAAAAACTTGGGCTAGTTCGTGAACTAGCACACTATCTAAGGATGCGTCTACATCAGGCCGAAATTTTCTCGATCCCATCATAATGATGCCAAGTACACATGCATCAAATTTCAGGCTGATTTCCCCAAGCGGGTTGTTTCGAGCTGATGAAGACGCACATTCGCACTATTGGGCTATTTCCCAAAACCGCAAAATATCCTGTTAGTTTGAACTTTGGGCTGATGAAGACATATCTGCTGAGTTGTCAGCATGATGTACAAATGTGTATCAATTATCAGATTGCTACTGCAAGGATGAAAAGAAAATTATTTGGGTCCTTTAATCGAAGAGATGTTTATTGTTGATGTTTTTGCAAATTTTTATAATGGTCTCTTCAAGGGTGAAGACTTCAAGTGAAATCAGAATGGAATGATAGAGAGAAGACTTGACTGGTGGTGGTGCTACATCTGTCCGTGTTTTCTGGGGAGAAGAAAATTAAATCAATCCCTGTGCGCCATTCTCAGCATAGTCGGCATAGCAGCGGCCTCACCGCCGGTAGGATGGCGTGGGAAAGTGTCTGCATCAGTAAGGCTTGGTGGTAGGAGAGGACGGATCGGGGGAAGAGATGATGAGAGAGGAGGAGTCCAGAAGGAGACAGGTTGATCCCTACCGGTGTCCACTCCCTGACCTAAGATGGACGAAAACACGAAGAATGCACAAACATCACAATTTCAATGTCACATGTCGTCTGAGTTGTTTTGGCGGAGGACCTAGTCAGTTTCTTCTTTTTCCATCCTCGTAATTATGAGTGATGGCTGGCATGCCAGAAAAAATGAGAAATCAAAATTGTGCATGTGTTGCTTGGCAGGGTGCAAAGCTTACAATTGTGTGATTGTCTCATAATTACAACACAGTGATCCAGTAAATGATGAATATTTTGATGAACTGTTGATCAGTGTAGAACAAAGACCAGAAATGTAATCAACAAGTGGTTTGCACATACTAGCTTCTCAACCTCATGTGTGGTGGCAAAGACCAGCAACTCAATCAACATGTGGTTGTGCAGACCCCCAGCTCTGTCAATCACTGCATTGTGACAGATAATGGATGGTTAGAACTGGTTAAAAGTCTTCCAAACTTGCAAAAGTAAAGTTTTGCATATAAAAGGCCACCTTACATTCCAAGCATCAGACCAACAGTACTGGAAGAGGACAGTAACCCTTTTTCTTCGCACAGACATTTTTTTTTTTTTTTTTTTTTTTTTTGTTGCCATGGCTGGTTTCCATGGAAGAAGAAAAAAAAGATACATAACGCACAAAAAATGTCCCTGGTCATAGTTAACTGACCCCTTGTAATGGGGGATGGTCTAGGTTGGCATGCACAGTGACAAAGCACTGAGTCAGAGCTAAGGTATGGCGTTTGGGGATTATGGCCAGTGGTCAGTAAGGTATGCAGGATGCCTTCAAGTTGTATATCCTGTGAATAAACGGAGGTCACGTTTCAGTCAAATAGGGCTAGCCCACAGAATAGCTGAGTTTTTTTAGGTATTCATCTTCAAAGATGTTTACTAAATAACGCAACTCTTAGCTAGTAACTGGTTCTTTGTACACTGGCTTCCTGTTGCTGAAGTTCTCGCTACAAAGTGATCACCTGAAAATCTCTAAAACACAAAGAAGAGAAACAAATATAGCACAACAAACTGGCTCAAACGCAATAATTTTCAGAGCTTGGCAAGCCCACCAGTCATAATCAAAGTCTTTGTCTTTGCTTTGTTTCTAGATATGGGCTATTCCAGGGGGACTAGATCAGAGTCACCTAAGGAGCTACCATCTCGTATCAACAGACAAAGGCGGAGCTCGGAGCGTCGGGAGGGTCCCCTAGGGGTGAAGTGTGATGACGACCACAACCACAAGGCGACGAGCACAGCGACCACGTCAACGAGATGTGCCAGCACTCAGACGTGAGTGAAGTTTTCTCTCTACCATCCTCTCATTACTCACCCTCACCCTGTCTCTCTACTCCTCTTCTTTAAAGGACTAAGAACTAAAGAATTGCAAAGAAAGTCATATTCCAAGGGAGAGCAAAGGAATATTACAAATCAGCAGCAATATCTTAATAGGACAATATTGCATCAAAGTTAAACAATATCAAAAGGACAATGAAATGTATGATGTCCAACAATGGGACTAACTAAGTAACTTTCCAAGCAATGGTCCATGTATGGTACCATAATGGTGTTATATGGTTCTTACCAAAAAGTTCTTTACCCTTGATTCTTAAAGATAACGTAATGCCTACTAACTCACTCTAGCCTTTGACAAACTACCAGCCATACCATAACTCAGTGCATACCAGCTTTTGAGAGAGCAGGCAAACCATAATGTGTGATGATATTCATACATTCTGTACAAAGTAAGATTTGTCCCTCTTGTTTTTCATATCTAAAACATTGAAATATCATATGTGTGCAAATATTCTAACAACATCCCTATAATTCATTGAGATCAGTCTGACAAAAGCTTGTTGACATTAATTTTGATGACAAAATTTCAAAGTACCTTGGCAAGTAACATGTTGCAATATTGAATTAGCATGCATAAATACACTATGGCCTCCATACTTTCATTCCTGTTTTTTGAATACTGTTTAGAAATAGGTTTGATCTCCCTTTCAAATCAAATTAATCAGACCAGTCCATTGCTTCAGCATTTTCAAATTAAAAGCATGTACAATACCAGTCTACCAACACCCACGCCATTTCAGCCATTCACATGATTTCCAAAGCACATTTTGAAATAGGAGTTCTCATGTCTGGTATGGTTTCAAAACTGAGACTCTGACCCCTGTTCAGAGATAATGATCCCTCATTCTACTCACAAAAAAAAGGAGCGAAAAAGGAATCGTCAAATCTTGTTGACACAGTTCTATGGATAAGCGACATTCCTGACATATTCCACCTGATAGAGGTAGCCCCCTTTCACACCCATCCAATAAACCTGATGAAAACTGTAGGGTACCTGGTACAGTTTGTCGCAATAGAAATAATTTTGTAGCTCCCATACTGTACCAGCACTTGGACAAGCAGGTTCTTGTCCTTTGGTGCTATATCACAAAATAGCATACTCTGCTTATTTGCATTTATGAAAAATATTGAATCTTGACATATGACACTGAATGAAACAAAATAGTATGATTTAAGAGGTCTTCATGTTCTGCACCTATTAGATGTAAACAGAAGATATGACATTGATTACATAGATATCTCCCAACAAGAGCAATAACCACTTCTGAGATACTTTGGTAAATTTTACTGCCGTCATTGTCAATAAAATGTGCATTCTTCTATGTTCATGTGGCATTCCACCTATTGATGAAAAGAGATATCATTTCATTTCACACTCAATAGATGATAGAAATTGTGATTTTGAATTCAGGACCTTGAAAGGCCTTTGCTGAGCTCCACTGTTCCCACATTGGAGATTTCTTTTGGATTCAGACAAAAGCTGGAATGTTTGGAATTAGCTACAACGAAATAGCTCCATGGGTTATCAGTGTGAATTGATGAGTGTTATTGGCAGCTGCATATTTCGATCTCAGTGTAATGCTTCTTGGCTCATCTGACCCTTTGCCAAATCGTGGTTGCTCCTGTGGGTTCCTAGTGGGCTTGACCCTCCCTGGTATTAGAGGCATGGATTACAATCATCACATCTGTTGACATGTTTCTCTTCTTTATTTAATTTTTTTTTTGCTCTCATTTCCCTTTCTTGTCAACACAATTGCATTATTACTTTGCTTTTGACCATGACCAGTATTAGTGGCACTTTAAAAGAAGAATAATAATGCATGTACAAATGATTAAAAAAAAAAAATGTTACAGAGAGCTAATGCCGAATACTCTTGTTGAGTAGACCTGTGTGATCCCAGGTGTACCAAACAAAGAGGGTAGTGAAGTGCACACAGTGTAATTCCTGTTTGTGACACTCTAAGCTCTGACTAAAAAATGCCATATTCCACATAGCTGGACTATGACTCCTCCAGCCAGGGAGAGCATGTAAAGAAGAATTTGCCTGTGGTTGGTGTTTTCTTTGTTGTGTTGTCATGCAATTGTCAACTCAAAGCCACCAATCAGTGAAAAGTTTGGCACCATATTGGGAAAATCTTGCACTTTGACTGTGCAATATGGGATAATTTATAAGCATTTTTCTTTATGAGCCTTTAAATGTGTTGTTTTGATCATACAATTGTAACAATGCCTGGATAGAAATTCCAGTTTTGATGCATGGAAAATTATCAACGTTATGATATCTTTTTCAGTGGTAGAAGAACTATCAATTGAAAACTCAGGTAGACGAGTTAATTTGGGGATCAACACAGTACTTAGTTCAGTATATAGTATGCATTTGAATGACACACTTGATAATTTGTTTTCTCTATTCTTTTATTGGATGATTGGACTACAGGTTAATAACCAGTGAAATGGTTGGTATCCCAGAGATCAATCCAGACCTCCCTACCCCAAGCAGTTCCAGTCTCATCTCTCAGGACCATGCCACACCCGTCAGCCGCACCCCTGCCATGCCATCAGCACACCCCCACAGGCACCGGAACATGCCCCAACAGCTTCTCCGTCCCTCCGTCATTACCTGCGCCCCTGCACCTCTCATGAGGGAGTCTAATGGGGCAGAGCTGGCTGCCAGGCCAGGAGCAGGAGGCGGGGTCGGGCATGGCCCGGTCTTCCTGAATGGGCGGGGCACAGAGGAGGTGGACAGGTGGTCATCAGGGAGGATGCAGCAGAGGTCCCTCAGTAGCTCAGGTGAGATGACCAGTCTGAGATGAGATGACCAGTGGTAGCACAAGTATTGTCAGGTTTACTTTCAAATTATCCAGTGGGTAAAATTGCCCTATGATTTGTAAAGCATAATGTGATTTAAACATCGATGGAAGATGCTCTACTAAAAATAAACTTTATGAATGGTCTTATGACTGTATACCTTGCACAGCCATAAAGCATGTGTAATCAGATATGCTACTCTTTGTGGAAAAAAGCTGCTCCATGATATTAATGACATGCAATTACAATTTTCTCTGTTTTGCTACTATGAAACATCACTGGCATGTCAGTGAGATGTTCCTTTTGATCACGTCCATTCTCATCCATGATTGCTTCAACAGATGTTGATCCTGATATCGAGGAGCACTTCAGAAGGAGTTTAGGCAGACACTACAAGGAGGCGTACTCAAGCCCCCCTCCCTCAGCCACCTCCCCCACTCTGGGCCAGTCCACATCATCTTCATCCTCCTCGCCTCCTTCCTCATTGCCAAACGGAAACGAGGTCAACATCACGGGATCGGTGGATGACCATTTTGCCAAAGCCCTTGGTGACAAGTGGTCCCAGATCAAGGATGTGATTGAGCCCTCCATGGACCGGTCCTCTCCGTCGTCATCACCCTCCTCGTCACCTTCTATCAATGTGTCCTCCCCTGTCGTTCAGCAGCAAGCCTCAGTGGCATCATGAGCACCAGGGACATATCTCAGAAAGACTTGTTGGATTCCTCTTTACTGAGTGCCAAGGAGCATTATAGAGATGACAGTCCAAGGACTGATGATAGAGATTAACCTCCTTACTGCAGATAGTGTAGAAATGTTGTGCCATTTTGGATCCTTGATTGAACAAAGAGATCAAGATATTGAACACAAAGTACAGTCCATTCTTTCAGGTATCTTGCTGGTTAAAGGAACAGCATGTTTTCCTCAAGCATTGATGTTTATGCTGAGAGTGTTTGCACCATTAGACTGCAGAAAGAGATTGAGACAGAGCCGTATGTGAGTTTACTTGACTCTGCTCCGTTTAAAGGATTATAACATGGATGAGCTCTGTGAAAGGATCACAGTAAATGCCTGATGTGTGAAGTAACCCAGAGGGAAATGTTGGCACACCACGCACAGTTTACAGTTAATGGATGTGTGATTTTGGAGTGAGATGTCGTGAACAAACATGGAGATGACTCCTTGAAGCTCGTTGAGATTAACTCACCTTGCAATATCACAGTGAAACTGACTCTGGTCATCTACTATCATTGCAAACTTATTACTACCTTTCTTTATCTTGAGTTTATCAAACAGCGCCATAACTGGTTATGAGTTACATTGTCAGTGATTGATGGTGATAAGTAGCATATTACACGAATCACAAAGTTCCTATCAATATCATCACCTTTAAATGGTTTGAGTGACTGGAAAGTAGGTGACCTTTCTGTGAAGGTCATTAAAGAGACATTGCTCTTGCCGAGTATGGTAGATGGAGGGGGAGGAGAAAGATAGAGAGAGAGAGAGAGACCTGTATCACTGTACTGGATCATTATTTGAATATTGGTTTTGTGTTGGATATGGGGCAGGTCTTGCTGAGTCCTTATTTACCTTTGCAGAAGTGACATGTGACAGCATTCAACCTTGGCATATAGTGCAAAGTAATTCTTTTGTGCTTCTTATTCTGTGAAGAGAAGATAAAAATGACCAAAGTTTGAGTCCAGATTTTGACTGTTAGAGTATATGAATGTCACTTTTTTTTTCTTGCAGACATGTCAATATCAAATAGACATCTATTCATTGTGAATATACTGCAGCATAATATGACACATATTTTTGTATAGATCTGTGTTCATTTGCCTGTTGCTTTTTGTGTGAAAACACTTTTTTTTTTCACCTCTTGTGCTACATTCAGGGCAGAATTGGTTTTATTCTTCCCATGCTTTAGTTGCATTTTAAGTAATTGATTTTAATCAAACAGTTTTGTATAAAAATAAAGACTGTATCTGAATGCATTGCACATGATATGATGTCGAGAGTCTACCATGTTATAGGTCATTATTGTGTTGAAAGATTTTCTCAGTGTCTTGCAATGAGCACACAACATGGAAATGCAGTTCAGAAAAGTCCCTAAGAAGTTAGTCCGTAATACAAAGGATGAACCCAATCTCATTATTCACTCATATTCTTGGTCTGCGTAAGGACCGACTGCAATGAATATGAAGTTATCATTCTTGTGTTGACGTTCCAGGAAAATGCGCCTGGTGCATGTGGCTCAAATATGCGGGTATAATTTTTTGTGTGTATTTGTCTGGGCAGCTGCTTGACAGACAATGAGAGGTACAATAAAAGGTTTGTAGTAAGAGCCAGGTGGTCTGTCAATGTTGGCAGTAAGCCAGTCAGCTGGTTGGCAGACCTTTGGTTAGGAGAGGCAACCAAGATTTCTTCTTTAGACATCCAACCCAGTTATGGTCTGATTCTACATCTATGTCTTTCTCTTTTACTCCTTTCCTCACTGATGCACTCAGTCCTCTAGTATATTCTCTCTTGCATTCTATTGTTTGTTCGTTTTTTTTTAGTTCAATTCATTTCCTGCTTTTTTTTTCTATTTCTATCTATCTTCTATATGTCCTGTTCCCCCCTTTCCCCCTTATAGCACATGATGTACTTTACCAATGAAATTGTTAAAGAAATGTTCTGTTATGTCTTGTGTCTCCTAGATTTAGATCTGTTTTAGTCCAACCATACAAAGCAGTTTGAAAATCACACAGTTGTGAGAGGCAATGGAGGCATTGTTGTAAGCTTTCATTGAGAAACAACATTTTTATTGATGAGGGACATGCCGATACTTGGAGTAAATGATTTTGGTTAATGAGCTCTATCGTTTGTGCTCTCATACAAACAAACAGAATGAAAAGGTTGGAAGTGACTGGGTGGGATAAATAATGTCTCCAAGTGTTGACAATGATCATATGGCGTGATGACAACGGCATTCAGGCCTAAACATCAGTTAGCAGTCTCTCATTACACATTGAGGTGTTGGTGGATGCTTCTTCTTTTTGGTGAATGAGGATAGATTGGGAGCAGAATGTATTTTTTTTTAGATTTATTACCTTGGTGTCTGTTGACAAAATAATTTGCTTTCTTTCTCCTTAATGTATGTTTGAATATTTTCTCAAAGGTATCGGCCAAATTGTTTTAATGAAACATTAAATTTACGGTCAAATCAGTATTGAATATCTTTGCATTAAGTTGTAATTCATGAAGAAATTTTTATTATATTTTGAAAAGTTTTAGGCATTTTAGGCAATGAAGTGAATTCATTACCCAAGATTCACCATGTATCAGACTACATCCCATTCTCTCCAAGTCATGTATTTGGACGTGCACACAAATGACTGTCCATGTTTAGTATCGCATGGAAAATAATTTCTGTCATTGTCTAAATTCCACCATTCTCATCTCAAAAGTGGCTAATATCTTATCAGGCACTGATCTGCATCATTGTAATAGCATAAAGTGAACTGAATATATCAGTTATTCTCCACAGCAATAAAGTGACGTACATTGTTATTTGCCATGACCGACTTCCTATGTAGAATGGATTGGACAATCTGTGCTTTGTTTCACAGTAGACAAACATTGTAAATAATTCTTTAGATGATCGGGATGAGAAGTATTTGTAAATATTGTAAAACAAGCCAACTATGAGAATTTCGATATAACTTTAATCAAGCAGTTATTACTGTTGTGTCTGTGTGGTTTAAAGGCAGAATATGTGTTGTTTGTGCCTGTTTATTGTATGTTATACAGAAATACTGTCTTGTCCAGACTTTGTGTGATTTTATCATCCTGTATGTGTATCTGAGTGGTTGAAGAGTTCCAGTATCTGTGTACCTGTGTCATAGCAAGGTGGAATATCTTGACTAGCATGTCATGCATTCTGTATTTGGAAAATAAAAAATACAGACATTTTATAGAATTTGTGACCTCTCTGAAATATGCAATTTTGATATCTATGAATGATTGGTGTGATAAAATATTCCATTTCATTGCAAAGTTGATTGACCTCTAACCCTTAGTGATCAGAAAAAGGTATCCATGCCGATTTGTTTTTATTTTTCGAATGCTTTATCGGTGAACATGGAAGCAGCTTTACTCAATGATATATTGCCAGTGAATGGAATATTTATAAAAGTCAGTATTATGCGAGATGAATGAGATTTTGTTGGTATATGGTGTGTGTGTGTGTGTGTTTGTTAAAGGTGGGCTGGAGCAATATTAGAAGAGGCATTTAAAGGACAAGTTCACCTTCATAGACATGTGGGTTGAGTGAATGCAGCTACATTAGTAGAACACATCAGTGAGAGTTTGAGGAAAATAGGACAATCTGTTCAAAAGTAATGAATTTTTAGAGTTTCTGCTCAGTCACGGCTGGATGAGAAGACTACTATAGCTTGTGCTGTCACATGTGTACAACACTATAAAGAAAGAATAAAGAAAATTCAACAAGTTTTCACTTTTCTCGCATAACAAAAGAACACTCGACTTCTCTATTTCAGAAGGCAGGGAGAATAATATTACCCATAGCATAACATCAGTGACAAGTCGAAGAAATGTGCACTTTATTCAAAAAGTAAAGTTTTGTGACATTCTCTTATCATTTTCCTTATATCGTTGTATGCATGTGACATCATATACTGTAGTAGTCTTCTCATCCAGCAGTGACTGCGCAGATACTTTAAAAATTCACAACTTTTGAACGGACTGTCCGATTTTTCCCAAACTTTCACTGATGTGTTCTACTAATGTTGCTGCATTCACTCAATCCACATGTGTATGAAGGTGAACTTGTCCTTTAAAGGTTATATTGGGTTATCTTAGAGGTTCGTCTACAATGGAACGTATAAGAGGATAGAATACCTAACAAAACAAGATTGTTTTATTTCATCCAGTTTACATAGTACAATATTATACAAAAGTAAAAGAAGCCTTTTTTTCAATTTGTTCACAACAAAAATGAATCAGAAATTCCATTGTTTCACAAAAATTAACAGTAGTCATTCAAAGGAATGAACTTCTGGAACAATGGAATTAATGCACACACACACACAAATGCAAACCCTCTGTTATTCTCGGGTAATGTTTTACATTCAACATACTGTACCCATAATCTATTTGTGATTTCTTCTGTTATCTTGTGATGGAATCCCGTACTTTCCCTGCCTGATGAAAAGTCTTTTAGCCACCCCAGTTATCACCGGTTGTAACATTTTTTATTTATGTTTCACCGGTAGTAACATAACGTGGTGACCCGAATTCTAGCTATTTTAGCATGAAATGTAGAAAGGAAAATATGACACGGGGAAGTTTGCTCGTACAATAATGTTTAAAGGACAAGTTCACCTTCATAATGTAAGGATGGAGAGAATGGAGCAAAATTAGTAGAACACATCATTGAAAGTTTGAGGAAAATCGGACAATCTGTTCCAAAGTTATGAATTTTTGAAGTTTTTGTGCAGTCACTGCTGGATGAGAAGACTACTGCAGTGTATGATGTCACATGCGTACAACAATATGAGGTAAATACAAAGAGAATTTCACAAAATTTCATCTTTTGAAAAAAATACACATTCCCTTGACTCGTTACTGACATATGTTATGGGTAATATTATTCCCATTGCCTTTAGAAAGAGGCAAGTCAAGTGCTCTTGTATTATGCAAAAAAAGTGAAAATATGTTGAATTTTCTTTATATTTTCTTTATACTGTTGTACTCATATGACATCACAAGCCTTAGTAGTCTCCTCATCCAGCGGTTCCAACACAAAAGTTTTAAAAATTCATAACTTTTGCATCGATTGTCCAATTTTCCTCAAACTTTCACTGATGTGTTCTACTAATATTGCTGCATTCTCTTAATCCTTATGTTAATGAAGGTGAACTTGTCCTTTAAAGAGCCTTTCGTCTCACATAGTTTAGCATTCATGAAAGTTCCAAATCACATTCTCGACGTATCTTCCTTTAGTGATTCAAATACCTGTGTTCTGCTGCTGCATCTCACTTCCCTTCTTTGAGCTACAGAGTCAATTCTATTTGGTCATTGTTTTTCTGAACGTCACAAAGAAGACAAATGACGTAAGCGTTCCTCTATCTTTAGCTTGGAGACGCCGAGTGTCTGTGATGTGTAACGAGATACCAATGAGATAGACGTCCAAGACTGCGTGGGGGAATGACCCGTGGGACGCCTCCCCTAAACCAGCGGTGATGCAAGTCTATTCAGATAGTGATACTTCTTAGCAATGGAGTGTCACAGTTGTGAAATAAAATCTCAATAAAAATATTCATGAAATCATAATTCAGAGAGAGAGAGACAGGGGGGGGGGGGGGCACAGAGAGAGCAGTAGGAGCGGGAGACAAAGGGTTGGAACATGAGGTGTTGGAGGTGAAGGTAAAGGAGGAGGAAGAAGAAGAAAAGATGGCTAAACATAAAGAGGTAAAGCGAATATAGGTGGTGGTGGTGGTGGTGTGAAGGGCGGTGAACAAGGAGACTATCAAAGTCACTGAGAAATTAATAACTATTGTATGTTCTTATTCAGTCTTAAATATTTTGCGCATTCCAAGTTTCTAGGATGTAAGTACCGGAACAACAATTTGATAGATGATAAACACCATTTTTTTTTTAAATTGTATTATTATTATCATTATCATTATTTTTTTGTTACGTATTACTGTACAGGTATAATGTTTTGCGATTTCCCATCATACAATAGAGAACAAATGAATGTTGATGAAGTCGGTAATCCCAGCACGGCATAATTCAATCTGAAATTTCCTGCTAGCTTGATGCTATACTATTCCAAGGAAACCGTGGCTCTACGAATTAAACTAGTCTTAATTAAATTCCTCGTCAAATGAGACATCTTGCAAGCAATAATAGTAAATACCCCTGATCACGAAACCAATAGGGAGGTAAAGCATTAATGGTTAAAAGAAATTGAATTACGTCCACTGGACGTGTTGGGAAAGAGAGAAATACCAGGGAGAATTCGTTTCATTGGTATACGGCGTGCTGACGGTTGTTGTTGTTGTTGGTTTTTTTTTTCTTTCTATTTCTTTCATGTCGCTGAAAGTGACGCGAATAGGAAGTAATTTGCTTGGTGTATGTCATGAATGACAAGCACGATCTGAATGGAAGTTATTTGACGAGCGCGGCTTGTCTGAAGTATTCAAAGCGCGCAAGCACGCTTTCCACATGACGGAAGTATTGTTCAGCGTGCGAGTCCGCGGGATTTCTGGCTATGTTCACATTCACTCAAGACATCCCGAATTTAACCTCACTGTATAGCTGTAACGCATTCTCTCAAACTACTCTGAGAATTATCTACCATGTATACACGTACGTATCAATCTTGAGTGATATGCTTTGTCTATAAAAGAAGGCGAAGCTTGATAGCGATAGGCATTATATACTAAGCAAGGAAAAATTTTACCGCCTGAGAAATGATTGTTTTCAAAGACAGTGGTCACATAAAAACAACTGCGTGCGTATCAAAAAAAAAAAAAAATATAACGAGCGAAAATACGTAAAGAAGAACGTTATGACCTTAATAATATTCTGTGTGCCAACTGTCATGTTATCTGTCATTTCATCTAAATGTAATAGATCGATTAGAATAACCATTGATGAGATCAAAGATCCTACACACTACGGAGTGAGGGATCTTTGATGAAATGATGAAGAGGACCGTTGTTTCTCACTCCACTTTTGATTCAGACACCGAAAAAACAGAAAGATTTTTCTTGCTTGCTCATGAAGGCATTGACTCGCCCCATTTTGAGAGATGCGATAAAGATATAAAGCAACCTGGAAATGACAGGACCTGGTGTGAAATCATCTGAAAAAAAAAAAAGTCTTATAGGCGAAAAGGTATATAAAGTTAGACTTCACCTTCCTAAAATTCGTATGGTGTAATGCCACTCTTTGTTCAAGTCAGTCTCTGTGAACAGATTGAAATTAAACGATTAGAATAGTAAAAGTTTATGGTAATAGTTTTAGAAAGAAAACGTATTCTTCGTATCAAATCAGCCTTGTGTTGTAGAACTGATAACCTAAAATTATTATTTTGGGAATGGGGAGGTATTCTAGTTGTTAGATTATGGATGAAATATATGTTTTCTTTTTCTCAATATCTTGTCAACACTTACCATCATAAGTTGTGGTATGACGGCATTATTACACTCATCCAGTTCGCATAAATAGTCTAGTCGCAAATATGATAGATTTTCTGAAAACGAGTGAGACGTTAAACTTTCGCTATTTTATGAATTCTACATGTTCTAGCCGATTTTGTTTGATTTTGCTGTGCTGTTAAAGAGTAAAAACGAACATTATACTGTATACTGTGTAGCACATGCAACATCAATTCAAAGTCATGATCTCGGCAACTATTTTGATAACCACGGGGCATTGTGGTAATTGACCCATTGATTTAAGTGGTCAAAATGCCCTTACATCATTTCTCCTTTTTTTCAGTTTCACTCCAATTTTGTCAGGGAGAATTCTTATTCGCTTATTATGTTGTTATTCATGTTGACCCGGAAATTCCTCGACATACAAACAATAAAGGTAGTAACATCGCCCATTCCCCCATCATCACTGATATAGTGAAGGCGCCAGCCAGCCAGCCAGAGCTGAAGAAGTGACTCAGACAAGTCACGCAACGGTTCTCGCCGTGATTTTCACAACTTACACAAAATAGACCTAAGTTCAATCGAACAGATTTAATTACGTACTACCTGGATGAATCAAAATCTACATCGATATATTGTATATGGTTATTCATGATTTTTCTTCTGTGTATGTGTTCTTCTTTTAAAGCGCAATTAAAAAAATGGAAGACGTGATTAGGCAAAATGCAAGACTTATCCTGCTGTGTAGTCCTATATGAAATGTTTCAAGGTTGTTATGAGGCCATTTTACGAAACATTTTACTTAGATATATATCCCATCTGGGGACGTTCTTCTGTAAGTGTGATTAAAAGATAAAGGTGTACCAAGATTCAAGACTTGCAGCGCTATTAAGATGCCCCCGCGTGTAATATAGGTATTCTAAATACAATGCATTTCCCGTAGATATTTCAGCAATTTCTATACCAAATCATGTTCAAAACTAGTCCTAACGAGTCGAGAACAAGAGTATTAACAGTCGCGGTTGTTTTCTGCTCTTGTTAGTTCATTGATTTCCATGTATCTCAGCTGAGAACTCCCTGAAGTTATTTTTGTATTTTATTTTCACAAGAGGGACTAAAAAGAACGATAGTGGAGATAGGGAACATAACGAGAGATTTGACACTTCGTAGACACTGCTTGAGTTGCTCACCTTTGGGCTTTCACAAAGAATAATATTGCTTCGGTTACATTATTCAGATTTATTTGTTAGCCCGCAAACTTGTCAAAAAAAAAAATGAAGTACAAACACTGTATACCTTCATGTTCAGACTCAATACTCCACGATATTATACGAAAAACACACCTGAGATCAAGGCAAGAGCCTTATCAGCGCATGCGTAGAAGAACTTTCCCTCGCATTCTCGTCCGTCTCTCAAGGACATATGAAATGAATGCGAGGTATGTGATGAATTGATAAAACAAATCCATGTCCATTTTGTAAATAGAAACCAGCGATGACACCCCTCCTGACGAAAGAGGGATGGTAGCCCTACATACCAACCGTCATTGGACCTCGACAGGAATGAGATTTCGACTAAAAATGTCTGGGCCTGAAATCCGTTTTGCATCATGACAGGATCACTGCCAGAAATAGAAATACCCATACAGCCAGGATTTATGACACACCTTATCAAGGACGGAAGGCTGGGTACATGGCGACGACGCTGTGTTAATGGCGCCAGATTTAGTGAACTCCCTTCTTCTACGAGCGACTCATCGTGCATCCGCTCTTTTTTTTTTTTTATGCAAGGACAGTTTTTAACAATATTAACAAGCGATTGGTGTATATTTTGATTAAAAAGACATGCTATTATTCGTAGCTTAACAGTAATTATTCTGAAAAGTTTCTACTTTTCCAAGGAAAAGCGGTGATCCAAGAGGGCCGAGAAAAAACAAACATGTAGGTGCAGGGATGCCACGATCTGAGAGGAGCTGTAGGGCGTGAGATTTTGCTTCGAGGGAGCGAAAGGAGAGGAGGGTGTGTAGCGCCCCCACCCCCCCCCCCCCCCGGAGTTTTAGCGATTTGGTACATAGGCCTACCAAATAAGATATTTTTGACTTACTTCTAGTATCTTTGTTGTTGTTGTTGTTGGGGGGGGGGGTGGTGGTGATCGTGGTGATTGGAAATCCATGTACACTTGTATTTCCTTTTTGTGTGGTTGTGAGGAGTGAGAAAAAGCGTCAGGCGTGTGAGCGTGAAAAAAAGACCCCCGAGGAGTTAGTCTTACGCCTAATGCGTGAGACTTGGTAGATGTGTGGATGATAAAGAGGTTGTCACGAGCTGGAGAGGTCTATGCAGCAACAGGTTGTGTTTGAAGTGCTCATAACTATGTGCGTAACGATCGGCAATGCAGACGAACTATACTTTGAACACTTGAATCTTATTACAAGTCTCAGAAAGATATTCCTCAAACTTTCACAGGTGTGCCCTACTGATATTGCTGCGTTCACTCGACCCAAGTGTATTATTAGGTATATATTGGTAAGTATATTATTAAGTCATTTAAGTATTTTATAACTTCTTCTCCAAGAACTCATCCAGGATGGGGTATGATCTTAGATTCCCATCTGTGCATTTTAGATATGATATCAATTGGTTGTGGAATAAGATAGACATTTACACTCAAGTATCAACTTTGACTCTTCGTGCATGATCTTTATTGTATAACAACGTATGATGGAGGAATCTATTTAAGAAGACTACAATGTATATTAAATCTGTTTGATGATGAAAGTATGTAGCTAGCTGATAATGAATATGTTTATGACTGTTTTATTTTGTGTCTAGAAGTGATGACCATACTATCTCTTGTGTCAATTATGATAAACTCATCATACAATTAATCTTATGAAACTCAAGACAATTATAAAGTATGACAAGCAATTTCAAACATAACAAATATAATTCTCCAGACTACAGTTTCATCGTCATTACCAAAACTAATCAACAGGTAACAAAACCTGACACCACTATCCTTTCATCATCATGATCAATTTATTCTTCCTCATTCCTCAAGACAAATCACTCTTAACATCATGAGCCATTCAACATCCATCATAAATACACAGGCATCAATTAGCATTGAAACCAATTCAGGTTTATTGTTAATGTCCACGCAAGGAGAAACAGACAAAATAAAAAGATCTGCTTGCACTTGCGTCATCACATCATGACATCTTCCTGTCACTTGCAAATGGCACATAAGGTTTTGTGCCATAGACCCGACCTCTTAACCACTACACATATATTTTGGAATTGGTGATGAAAAGGGATGTAAGGTAGCTTTCAGAAAAAAATGGCAACAACAAACAGATAGATGGACAGACAGATAGTAAGATAATAAAATAGACATATTAATAGATATACTCAGTCAGTCAATCATACAGACAGATAGACAGACAGACATGTAGATAGCCTGAGACACAGACAGACAGAAAGACATACAGAGTAACAGAGAGTGACAGTAAGATGGAAATACAGACACACACAAGATGGAAAGATAGACAGACAGACAGACAGACAAACAGACAGACAGACAAATCAATATTGTAATCCCCACAACACCTGTGACAGGCCCCAAGTTTTTGCCAGTAATGTGTTTTTTTTTTTTTTTATGTGTGCAAGAGATAACTGTGAATGAAATATGCTTTGATCAATTAATTTCACAAGTTAATACAGATGAGATGAAAGGTAATATAAACCTGGATTTATCATACACATAATGTAACATTGCACAATTTGTAATTATGACAATTATCTAGTTCTCACTTCAAGTTGCAAAAATATAGACTTAACTGAGTATAAGAAATATAGTGGAAGGCATAAAGTACAAAATTAAAGTTTTGCATAATGGGATCACAACATCCATATATATAGTAGACAGCATGAAATATAAAATCAAAGTTCTGCTTATGGGATTATATAACATCTATATGTACACTTCACTGCAGTGCAGACATATTTCACTACATTGGCTTGACAGCATAGGTGAAGACTCATAGCTTCATTAGCCAAAACACGTAGACTGTACATATACAAGTAAACATTTGTTTTCATAAATTCTTTCCAATTTTAGACTAAAGCAGATGTACATATACACTATGTCAAGCTTTATAATCTTCTGCAGCAGTAAAACACATCTATATTTATAACTTGAAAAATGGCAGAGAATAATGACCACTGATTCATCCATAATTGATACAGGGTGATATCAAGCAATAATGTTTAAAACCTCCTGATGATGACAACCAATTGTGGTGCCATCCATCCATCACAAAATATTTTTTGAGTACTTATAGAAAAGAGTAATTCTCTGTAGGTCTTCCAATATTATCATACATGTACCTTGCTATATACCTGCTTTGACTTGTATAATGGCTTCTGCCTCAACGACTTAGATGTAACCAAGCTAAGCGAGGGTAACCAACTTCTTGGTAGATGAGCTACAAGATAACAGTAAAAACATTACCCACTGGTACAACTGTATATTCTTGACACTTATGTCACTTACAAAGAAAAGTGACGTTCATTGGCCAACCCTCCCAATTTTCAACAAACTTGTACATAGCATTTGGTCACACAATTTTGTATGTGGATTTGCGAACCAATAGGTTTATAGATAAAGAATGCAAGGATTTGTGAAATTTTCTCTTTTTTGTCTTCTTACTGACAGTCTGCCAGGCACAAAAAGAGAAGAATCTAAGTTATCCAGTAAAAATAATATTATGATAATTCTACAAATATCCAGAGAAGATTGTAACAAATAAAACATTTCATCCTATTATACTGGCAACAATGAAATATTTCAGTATTCTTCTAATTTCTCTTGAGAAAGATACATCAGAACAATCCTCTGACACAGCACCTATTTCCATGTATTACGACACAGTCCTCATGTTTGCAATCTTATCTTCCCATCACTTTCCAAAATGCTCATTCCTGAGGCTTTATCATAAGAAATAATTCATAGAGTTTAATGCATGAACATTTTCTTTGGACAGTGTTGTACTGATACAGCAGCATCATTTTGTGGCAATAAGAGACAGAGACATCAAACATGAACATGGCTTTTATGTTTTTGTTTACTTTTTGTTTTTTGTTTTTAAAGCAAAAATACTCATTTTGCTGTCCTCAATACAATTCTTAATCATTACTTCAACCAATCTTAGAACTGTCATATGATTCCTGATTTGCAAAAATACATGCTGTGCACAGTAGTTAGCTTCTCTGTGGCATGGCATGAATGGGAATTATGATATAACCATAACCTTTATTCCTAGCTCTAGACAAACTGCAAAAGATTACATCATTTCAAATCTTCTTACAGGTACACCCAACCATTTGTACATATACAATGCAGATGCCACTAGATTTTCTTGAAGAAACAAATAGACATTTTTGCTATGAAGGAAAATTTATGTGATATTCTTGAGCTAAAGTGTACATTCTTCCAATCTCAGTAACGATTAGTTAGTAACAATCTGTAAATTATGCATATTAAAGAAAAAATCCTGAGTTACAACAATGATAACAATCAGCCAATCAGTGTAAACCTCTTGGTCATCATGTGGTATTAAAGTGAGTTGTAATCAGTATCTGAGGGTTACAAGCACTATTTCTTGATTTAGAATGAGGCAAAAAAACCCCCCCCCCAAAAAACACAATTAGCAGTTATCTTCCGTCATGTAATTTCTACCCTGCTCAATCTGTGAAAGTTCATTGTCATGAAAAATGCCCACAAATGTTAATTCAATGTTTCTACCACTTATCTACTTGACGATAACAGAAAATTTGTGCGATGAAAAGCACAATGCTCTTTTTCTCTTCACGTAACGTCGCTGTGGTGACAAGACCTTGTAGACCTTGTATCTCAAATTTTGGTGAAAATGACTTTGAGATCAATGGTCAGATAATCAGTTAAGTGATGTCCTGTCCAAATCCCAGCTGTCTTACCCCAAAAATGGAGCCACCACGTCATGTCAAAGGAAAGGCTATCCCATTTGATATTGTGCTTTGACTGCCATCTTTTTTCGCTCTCTGGAACATTTGGCATTTTGTAGATACGAGGTCCTGTCACCCCAGCAACGATAAACATTTCTAAAGCTTGAATGAAATTGATGTGGCTACAATTTAGATGATATCACAGACAGAAACATGAGAGAAATCAATCAAAACCGTTTATCTCTTGTGATAGTACAAACTTTCTACTGTGCTTGAGGATCCAAACTCCAAGTCTGAGATTACTAAAGGCAGGAATGATACCAATGCTATGACATCACTGTGATGTAATGCTACTGTCATCATCACTGAAATCCAGGATCTGAAAAGAGAATCAGGAATGCAAAGAGATTAGAAAGTCTATCAATGGAAAAGCTTCTAGTCTTGAAACTGGCATAGTTCTATACACAATTATTAAACTATTCTTATGCTCTCTTTTCATTATTGGGCAATGACAGTAAACTTAGCTGAATTAATTATCAAGCTTTCTCTACTGTTGATATAGAATTGTTCTTTATTATTCTTGTTGCTGACTAATGATATGGTCCATCATACAATGGTTTATAACGTGCTAACAGAATAGTCACCATCACTTTTTTGTCGTACAATTCCTACACAAACTCCAAACTTTGCAGTGGTGTGAAAATAACAATTGTGCTGGGAAAGATAATGTTGATCGGTTTTGCTTGTGTTAATCTGACTGTCGGTGCTGAAGCTCGATTCAAGGCACATGCATGAGAGATAAGACCAGTACCAAACTTGAAATCAACTGATGCCTCATCCCGAGTCCTCTACTCACCTCTGCTAATTCACTTTCTTGGTGTAGAAGACTCAATCCCGTCAGATCCTCCACAAACCTCGGCTCGTTAAAGACTTTCAGCAGAAAGTCAAATCCCTCCTTCTCATAGCTGTCTGTGACCACATCACAGCAAGCAGTACACTTATCAAAGCGTACACTGGCTGGAAGAACACAGTGGTAGCGGGCAAGGAACCCTCGGATCTATGCAGACATTAGGACAGGTGTCATTAATTGATAAGAAACTGATTTCCAGCATGGTATTTCACTTCCAAACAATGTGTCTCAATATCAACATATATATGACCGAGATGCGACTTTCAACAGTCTTTCAACGTGTCTCTCTCTCTCTCTCTCTCTTGTTTGTTTTCTACATCAACTTTTCATAATCATCCTTTATATCCAACATTCAATCAATTGAGCACATACTGCTCTATTCTGTGTAGGATGTGTCAACTTATTATTATCATTCTCTTCATTATTACAGGATAGGTCTGCAAATTACTATACACTGTGAAAGAAAATTAAAGAATGAATTGACAAACAAACAACAAAATACTGCATTTCATGCAGACATTAACAGAGAATGAAGAAGAGAGTTTTAAAGATGACACAGGGAGTAAAGAGAAAGAGATTAAAGAGAAATGGAGGTGAACTGACCTGGTGAGGTACCAGACCAAGAGGTGAGACCAGATCAGCTGTGAGGTGAGAATCTTTGGCACTTGTCTCTGCTGCTGCAAAGCCCCTGCAGTGTGGGTATACACAATATCACTTGCTTAACATTGATAACTCTACATAATAATGAAGGAAAATAATAAGTTTCCTGACATTAAACTCTTATTTAGGACATTGTGTAATTTTGAACATTTTTGTGATATGGACACTGGAATGAGAGACTGTAATAAAAAGGAAATCTAGCATGTAATACAAGAGGTGTCAGGAATGCCTGTAAATCTTTGATAGAATATCACAGCTCATGTCCTTTGTGTAGGAAGTGTATGAATTACATACGAGCATAAAAGAAACATGTATTCTGATAAAATTTGACAGTAAAATCCTTTGCAATCTATGTGCATTGCCAGGATCATAGTCTGTCACTGTTTGTGGCATTTTTGTTAAAGCTTTAACCCATTTCCCATTACATCCTGCTGTGACACAGAAAATACTGACATATGGCTTTAAACGGATGGGATTAATAATGAAAAGTCACATGACCTTGGTAATCTACAGTCATGTGACTCCAGATACTCACTCATCTGGATGTTGGAGGATGCTGATCATGAGTTCAACCACGAGGGCAGCAGCCACCATGGATAGACCTGGTCTTGACACGGTGCATTGTTGGTCCAGTGTTCGGTCCTTTGTGGACTGCATGGATTAGAGCAGAGTTGAAGATTAGCATTTCTGTATTACCAGAGGACTAGCTTGATTAGGATTTCAACTAGAACTGTCTTGGGGAACAACTCAAAGCATCATAGGTTATCCATGCCACTTTGAATAATTAGGATCTAGTTTCAAATCAATCATGGTTTCATGAAACAGACCCCTCAATGCTTCTTTGATAGCTGTAGACAATCATACAATATAGACTTCATTGCATTCAATCACATTTTGATTCTGAAGATCCCATCCCTTTATTCATGGAACAAAATTCAGTTATCTTTCCATACCCAAAGCTGTATTTCCCTTCTACGATATCATCAATGGACAGCACTGCAGCACTTGTTACATTAGAGAAATTACATTCAATCAATTTGCTCTGGCAAGCGAGAAGAGACCTCAAATCTTTATAGAAAGCTAATTATAATTGTAGTCTCATCCTTCTTTTGACATCTGTCCAAAGCTTGCCATCTTAACTTGTCATACAGGCAGGCTATGCTTGATTATGATATAAATATTCATCTGCTAGATTTGTAGTCATGATCCAACAAAAGGTGGTTGGAAATCTCCATTTGAAGAGTTTTTGTGGCAAAAATGGATGTTGCTCACATCACCAGGTGCCACCACATCATTGCAGAAGTAGCATCCCAGCTTGTGGCCAGGGATATGGGATAGGTTGGAGTAGGAGGATGATGCGGACGCCTCCTGAGGCTCCGGAGGGGGAGGTTGGTCTGTGTAGAGTTTCATTCCGTGTCTTAACACCAGGTAGGTGTCAAAGCCAAGGGCAGCATTCATGACGATCTGGAGAGTGTGGAGAATGACAAAGACCGTTGAGATTATGTGAGTTTTGATGACCATGTCAAAATTAATCAGGAGTATGACAAATAAAAAGGCACAAAGAAGATATCAGCTGAAGAACAATCCATATATACATGTAATTGATGAATTGTCATTTCTTTCTAAATGTGCATAACTGCTATGTCAGACCTCTCCAAACATCAAATACAATGAAAACTAGTTTTGGAGATTTAGCAGAGAGTAATAGGTGACTCCACCTATTAGACTCTGCCCATGTTTACCTTCACTAGAGAAAGAGATGATGTCACAATTAAACATACAAAAAGTAATATATCTTAATAACATCCTCAACTAAACTGAAAACAATATTCCTATCTAAAGAGACAAGGGGTATGGAAGGCATTTGAGAGTGTCATCACTGAAAATTACTCCATGTATTAAACATTAATTGTACTGTACTGTATTGCATTGTATTTACGTATTTAAAAGAAAAGTAGTACATCTTGACAGCATTCTCAACTGAACTGGAAACAATATTCCAGTCTAAAGAGACAAGGAATATGGAAGGCTTTGGGGAGTGTCATCACTCAGCATCACTCCTCAATGACTGCAAAGAAAAAGTCTTCCCACCTTCCTTTTACTGCTGCCAATGACTGTTGGTAGCCATCTGCTCTCTCGTGTGTCCATCAAAAGGAACAGCACATCATGGTTATCAATCAGCTCTTCCAACTTCTTCACAGACTCCCTCGCTTGCTGTATGGCTTCCTCTGAAATGCAGATGAAAAAAAAAAAATGATAAGTACTAGAGGGGAGGGAAGAACAAGTGATAATAGAACACGGAAGAAAACACAGCAAACTGTATGATTTCTTATACAAATTTTCTCAACTATATGACTACAGTGCACTTACATGTATGTAAAAAAATCTCATAACCACATCAACTTAAGATGTTTGTCTGGAGATATACAGGGTATTAAGTTGCTAAATTTATTGAATCATTCATCCATCACAAATTCAACAATATATAAAAATGAGAACAGCTGTTGCAGAAATATCTACGAAAAGTCTGTGCAGCTCTGTCTGAATATATTAAACAGGCATGGACCTAGGAGGCAAAGAGTACATTTCTCTCATTATATATTTTCTTACTTTACATGGCATGCATCTCTCTTCTGATAAGAATGACCCAACAAACTTGCTAAGGTCATCATGCTGGTATAGAATTTGGGGCAGACAACATGTGCATCCAGGAAACTGATGGAATATCACCAGACAGCCCAGATCTCTCATCTTTACCTGAATACCAAGCTTGCTATGATAACATGTCAAGGGTGTAATGAACTCTACTAGTATTTGGTTCAATCTTACTCAGCATCCTTTGATTGTAAACTACAACAATCATTGCCACAATCTCCATGAATCACTGTTCATGAGAAATAAAACATCAAACTCCATCACAGACACTTAACCCTAGCAAAGCCAAAACACGATAGATATTATAAAAGCAAACCATCCCCATGATAATATGAAATAGCAATGCTGAGAGAATTGAAGAAAAAAAAATATTCCAATTTTCTTAGAAAAGTGAAAATGTTGTGACTATGCATCTATTGCTCCCGACATATCATGTGACTACACACATTTTAAATGGATTGCTAATCCTCCTTCCCAGCTTCAGATTAACAGCAGTCAGAACTACACCATATCGCAGCACAATGATCTGTACAAAGGTGATGAACTTAAATGTCATCTACTTCATGGTACATCATAGTTGGAAGTCACCTCTTACCCAGGTTACATTTGAAAACCTCAAGAAAATAAGCACCAAAAATACTGCAACACCGCTCTCTAACACCAATATTTCATTCATAGAGAGTTTCACTGTGGCTTGCTTCACATCCCCCTTTACAGCACAGGATATGGAAACACCAGACTTGGGGTGATATCAGGTGTGGCAGCTCCAGCAGCCACCATCATTCATGACCCACTTCTCTTATATTGACTTATAGACAGCTATCTAGTAAGATACCTTATGGAATTTCAATCTCCCAACTCGCAATGGGGAAAGCCCCGAACCTTATAACCCCAAATCTAGATCTTGACATAAGTTTTCCGATAAAGAAATAAGAGTGCTTCCCCAGTCCTCGATACCAAGCATGTATGGGTACTGTTCACACTAAAAACAAAATCCTGTCCAACAATCCACTATGCAATGTAAAGTAGCATATGTCATTCAGTATGTGATCTAATACTGCATAATGTAAAAACTTTTATAGTGACTGCACCATTATTTAATGTTACATAGTCAAGAATTTTTAATCTGCTCCAAACAAAAAACAATAGCTACACCGGACAAAAAGATGATCCCATAATTGACCTGGATGCGACCATTAATGACATCATACCATTCCTTAGCCCGACCAGACGCTGTTAGTGCGCTGTGCGAATACAGCGTCTGACAGTCGAGGCATACACCTTCAAAGTGGGGAACCACAACACAACTACAAAACTTATGAAAACTTACATGTTTCTTATAAAAAATGTATACGTTACTCACGTTAAGTGTATGCTTGTATTATAGAAGGTTCATAAGTCCATAGAGAGCCCTCACGATAAGTCCAGTGAACAAAAAATGGCACTTTCTAGCGCAGTAGAACATCGCAGGAGTCCCCGACCGTCGGGGTTCATCGTTGCAGAATTCAAAATGGCGAGTTGACTACTCAGCAAATATGTGCGCGGCCAGGTGCGTGGCTGGAAGTGCAGCGATATATTGCGTGCGTGCGCTCTTTGGTAGCAGCATGTACAGTCGACCGAGAGATCGAGGGAGTGAACTGCCGATTACTAGTATCAGATGTACCGTTCGCACATGCTGCATATAATCATCATTTTTGGTAAGTTGCATAATCTGAATTTGAATAATGATAGCATAGATATAGACTCTCATTATTGAAGGTTGTATCAGATGAGTTTGAGGTGACAAAAAAAATCTGAAGTATCTAAATTCAAAGCGATCACAATGTGATCGTTGAACTCTCTTCGTGGTTGGTGGTCCCAACTGTACAGCCCTGTTGCTACCTACAGCGACTGGGCTGTGTATAGTTAACCATTCCTGTATGCTGCTAATGAATGACAGTCTCTGCTTGTATCACTACACAATGGTTAAACATCAGCTAGTATGGGTGAGAAGACTTAGAAATGACTTATTTACATTCACATCATTACCAAGATTAGTTTTCATGAAAATAAATTCTAAGATTTGTAAATCTAAACCACCGGATTACAAGAAAAAATAGTATTTGTGTATCTCTGTACATTGGAATGTTTAATCCAGTGCCACTCATACAGCTGCACCAAGAGAACAAAGCTCAAGGCGAATAGACTTGTCATACACTAGTAACACTTCACAGACAATGGTGATAATGGTGTTGATGTTGTGTGTGTTTGTGCAGTATCGACGCAAAAAGGACAAAAAAAAAAAACTTCATGAGTGAGAATGTGACATTTGCTTTGTTCCATCCCTTCTGAGAGATCATATCTACAACAAATGTTTCTGTGTCACTGGTACTTGAGTATCACTCAATTGTTACACGAGTAAAGCGAGGTCATTGAATCAACTCACCTGAGGAACCGACAGCATGTCCTGGCATGGGGATTGAGAGACTGACTCCTTCTGATTTCTGGTGAGAAAAGTTCAACAATGGATAATACAGATTTGGTATAGTTTATGAATGTGAATGGCAGGGGAACATATATCATAAGCAGAAGAAATACACTTGATTTTCCTGCAGATTCATGGAAAATATTCTCTCTCTGAGTCTACATTTCTTTCTCTAGAACTCTGTACAGACAGACAGACAGACAGACATACATACATACAGACAGAAGAACATCCCTCTTTGAAATAAACAGAATCTACATGCCAAGCCATCATGGAATCCTTGGTCAATTCATGAATTAACTGAGAAGATGATTATTGGTTGAGACAAACAACTTCAAGGCATTATCTCATTCACCATAGAAGTCATTCATTGTGCTCATATTCTAGATCATTCATATAATTCACAGGTTTTTTTTTTCTAGCAGTGTATGTTTATCATTGCATGAATTGTTCTTACATGTCTCCAAAGTCTGATGCTTTCTTTATCAAGTTGGTATACTAGTTATGATGTGTTCATTATAGGAGATGAGATTTCATGATATGGTTTCTTACAACTCCAGGAAAGATCTTCCTGATCTTGTCTGCTGCAGTCTGAGCCTTGGGCTTGCCTCCTCCAAGGGAGTCCTCAAACTCAAACAAGGACTGCCTTACTGGGTTGGAGTACGACACTGTGGAGTTGTCGACGAATGTGATGGTACGAATACCCCAGCCCTGTCAGTACACCAGGAGAAATGAAATCATAGCAGTTTAAGTTTTGCACACATACTGACAACAGAATCAGAGGAATGCATGGATCTTGTAAAACCTACAGAAATACAACATTATGTAGTGCTTTACACATTCTTAGCCATAACACTGACCTATGTTGCAAATCTCCCCAATGGTCCCCCCTCCCTTCTTTCCAAGCCCTCCTGAGTGTGACTGTATCACCGAGACTTCTAAAATTACACCAAGCAAGAAGTGATCACCAGGGACAGAAAGAAGTACATATACAGCTGAACACAAGAATAATATCCAGCGACCAATAATACGCATCTTAAGGGCACTCAATGCAGAATGTGTGTTTATAAGGCAATGAAATATTTGTCACCTCAATCATGTTGAGCTGTTTACCCCCTTTGGACATTTCAAAGGAAAGAATGAGAGCAGTAGCTAATCATGTATGCCTTCTAGCAAACAAACCAAGCATTAGAGAGTTTATAATTATTATAAACTGTGTGAAGGTAGGTCAATCTCCATCAGTCCACTCACCAAGAGACACCTTGCCACATTGCATCCCAGTGTCCCTGAGCC
Organism: Diadema setosum; assembly: GCA_033980235.1. Classification (NCBI taxonomy): domain Eukaryota; kingdom Metazoa; phylum Echinodermata; class Echinoidea; order Diadematoida; family Diadematidae; genus Diadema; species Diadema setosum. The sequence continues at coordinate 49,744,918 of CM067060.1, forward strand.
GAGGAGAAGACATCTCGTCTCTGCCACTTTATCTAGGTCGAGAGAGGGCAGCAGACGCCATCTCATCAATTTCAGATTCAAGTCTACGGATGTTTCAGCCAGCCTGGTGGAGAGGTGTGCAATGAAAACTCAATAATAATCAATTGACATGCACCTGAAATAACAAATAGGACATCAGAAAAGTACCTGTGGATACCTCTCTAACCTCTGTAAACTGTAAAACACAGTATTGCATTCTCAAAGCCTTAAAATACACACATGTAGTAAAGAGTCTCAGAGAAAACATGCTAAGACACCACAAGCTCTAAGTCAGTCTCACCTTATTGCAACAGATTGACAAATTACCCTTCATCAACGTAAACCATGGCTACTACTTAAACACTGAATAACTGGTGCTCAACTATGTAAATGAAGGGCAATTTGTCAATCAGTTGCAATAAAAACAACTCAATGCAAGGATTCATCAATCTGAATAAGTCTTACCTTGTGGGGTCCATACTGGAGCTGAGGTCCACCTTGCGAGGGCCAAGTTTGTTCCTCTGATTCTTCTCCCAGCCGACACACTTTGGGCATGCTGAGGTGGAAGCAGCAAATCCATCCAAAAACAGAAAATTTACATGATGAAGGAAAATACAGCAACTCTCATCAAGTCAAATCAATTGCCTGTAGGCTGTACAGCTAGACTATGTAACAAGGAGAACTCAAAACATTTTTGAGTAAATGGTATAGACGATGCTACTTGTCCTAAGAAACTGTATGAACATAATACTATGAAGACCACTGAAACAGCTCAAAACTTACATTTTCAAACATGCTTATGAGAAGATATGCAACCTGAAATTAATAGCAGGGCACATTCTGGAATACTGAGTTTAGTCTGCATTTGTTTGTTTGTTTGTTGACTGTTTTAACTGAAGTCTCACTAAAATGGATCCGAGGAAGAAATAATAGTGTGAAGAGAGTTAGAAAGCCTCCTTACTCATCTCAAGACTAGTTGGAGGAATGTGAAGATGAAATATGAGGCTGTGAGCACTGCTTCGGACTCCTTCTCTTGTCCGGTCCCTGAAGGACACGACTGTTATCTCCTTTGCCTCAGACACCCTGCAATAAAAAAAAATAAAAAAAATAAAAAAAAATAAAGATAATCAAACCAAACAATAAAACAAAACAAAAATGTTTGTGGAGAGAGAACCACAGAGACATGACGCTATCTCCATTACAGTTTTACAAGAATTGCATCTTCACATGTCTATTTAACTTTTTTTTTTTTCTAATTTCACCACTGAAAAAAACACACCACCATTTAACTAATAAGATTGGGTAGAATTTCAGCTAACATCTTGTCTGCATTTGATGAGGGCATTGTAATGGGCAAAGGGGTGCCGTATCACAAATATATACTTTGGTGGAAGAGAAAACAAAAGCAAAACACAATTCAAGAATCACAGCTGTAGTAAGCTCACAGGACTAACAAAAAGAACTCAACAAAATTGCATTTCCCTAGGCCTGCAAACAGATATTCATAAAATAAACTGAATGTTATTAAAGAAGTTGCCATTGAACACTGCCCTGATCCTTGCCTACTGGATATCCCCCATCCTTGTTCAGTAGCTGACAGCTACTACATCTGACTGCAAAGATATATGATATTTGAATGATATTCATATTTAAAAACATATTGTAAGCATAGATCTTCACAGCACTTTGAGGTATATTATTTACATGTCACTTCTCATTTGTATTGTTGATAATGTTTAGACATGATTCTCATAACAAACACTGATACAAGACTTGAGGGGGGGGGGGGGGGTCATCTGCAAGGTATTTCTATCTGCATGGAATCAATCTCCATGATAGGGGATATTTCTCACCAATGACAGGAGATGAGACAGAGGAAATTCCTGAGTGACCATCCAGGGTAGTGGTCAAGGGTGCAGGGATCAGCAAAACCAAACATGACCTTTGGCATCCAAGGAGAGAAAACCACAAAGGTAGTATAAAGTAAGATATATGTCACATTGTATCAATCACACAGCACTGAAAAGTACAGTCACATAATGATTCAGATATACACAGCACTTTAAAAATAAGAAGTCACTGGAAACAGGAAAGTCCTTAATTTGTTTGATGTGATGGAAAGTTCAGGTTATGCTACATCATTTCTTAACACTGTTGCTACTTTGGGTTCATACACAGTAACATTTCATCAGGATTTTAATTCTTCAGACTGCTCTGTTGCAAATCAAATCCCAAAGTCACAGCATCAAACCTATTACGGTCTTCAAAATTTTGCCTCACAGGTGGCTATTCACAAACTGAGTGACACAGAAAACTGATGATTACGTGGTGGACCTGACGGTATAATGTGTATTTGTATACAATAATGTGTGCCTGTCTACATGTACATGCTAGGTGAGGTGAACACCTTTATAACTCAAAGTATCAATGTTAACTACAAACACACTTTGCTACACAATGAGCCAATTTATGACTCATATCAAAACACCTATTTCTCATAACCACAGGGTTACACAAGGAAATAACTCTAACAAACAGAACTCAGCTGCATGTAATATATTCTTCCGGTTTCTCCTTTGAGTAGAGTAAAATTATTGGTTTTCAATGGCAAAGCCATTTCACTCACAGAAGCAATACAAGATATGAAAGTAAAATGTTTTGTTGCAGTTTGATAACACATGGCAGTGCATCTAATAGCTTGTGACACTCAGTCACAAAGAAAACACAAACTAGATTTTTTGATGATATAACTCTCCTAGACTATTGTTTCGTTCTTTTCAAATGGGCAAATTTGCTAGTGAAGAAAACTTGTGCCAGATGAGTTGAGTCTTGTTTCCTATCAGTCATGTCCTGCCATGTCTACCTCATTACCTGTGACTTGTCATTAGTCTCATCCCAGGCACTAAGTGGGAACACCTTGAATTCATCTCCCTCCGAGGAAATCAGGAAGTAGGCCAGGTCATGACCCTCAGCCTGACACGCAGCGTCATATGCAGTCTGGAGGCTGGAAATCTGACAAGATATTAGCGACAAAGTGTAATGATTAACACCCAACCCTGTAGTGCATTATGACTACTGAATTTTGCATACAATTCTGCATTCTTGTAAAGATAAAAACATTAATTATAAAAGCAAAAGGGAATAATGACATCATCAAAACTAATTTCCAAATAATTAATACAGATGTGAAAACACACTGTTTTCTGGCTCAATAATATATTTGTTCATTGTCAAAGGTCTCTCATATTTAGAAGCTTTTCCTTTCCTAATACAATGTACAGAAATATTATAATGGCTGTATGGGAACAAGGGACAAATAGTCCACTGATTATACACGTAACATTGTTGTCGTTCACTCAGGAAACTGTAGAGGAAGTTAACCACTTACAAAATGCAAAATGAAACATCACAAATCTCATCACCTGATACTCTATCTTTCCTCGGAAATCCAGTTTCATTTTAGTGAAAAATAAAATCACATAGATGTGGTTTGATATGACTAATCTGGAAAGCTTCAAAACAGCGAGTCAAAATCAAAGTATTATCTCTAGTGCAATTTGGGGTCCAGTGGTGATCGCCTACATGTGCAAACTTGTCAGAGAATAGTTAGAGAAGAGTTATAAATTGAGCATGCCTTCCATAGAGGAAACTGACCTTTGACCCTGACATGACCTTCTCTAGTCTCTCTGGAGGTCTGGTGTGTCTGACTCCTTCTGGGGTGATGAGGGCAGGGAAGGCAAACCAGTAGCTGTAGTGATACTTCTTCAGGTCCTGATACAAAAGCAGCATTAACACTGGTTAGCAATACAAAGAGTTCAACACTATCTCAGAAACTAGACCTTCCTTTACATGCCATCGTATGTATAATTTGACACCAGCATAGTATTTTTTTTTTTTTTTTTTTGCAGCTAATTCATTTATCATATTTTTACAGCTAATTCCTTAAGCAAAGAACATGCCATTGGCAATTATTATGGTGTCATCAAAATGCAGAAAACAGATAGAAATATAATCTGGTAAAGTAGTCACTATGACAAACTTACAGTATAAAATTTTGGGAAAAGTTGAGAACTTCAGTGTCTGAAAAAGCAGCAATGATGTGCTTTATCACTGATCTACAAAACTTTAGCAAAAAAAAAAAAAAAAATCATTCAGAAATTCTCACCTACTGTTTGTTTAAAGCTGCATGATCACAGATGATAACATTAAAATGAAATAAATAATATCAACTGTGATACAGTGTCTGACACTATCTATTGTCTCTTCAGAAAACATAATATCAGACAGTAATTAGTTTGAGAAAAGTTCTCATATCTTTATTAGTAATCACATGCAGTAAAAACCTTTCACAACTTTTCTTTCTCGGTCAGTATAAAAAAAAAAAACACTCGGGAGTGTAAATAGATGTGAAAGTTTGATCTTACAGCGAAGGTGAGGAGAAGGAAAGGAGACAAGAGAGATGGGTCTTGGATGGCAGCACCTTGTCTGATGTCATTCCATAGCTGTAGAAAGAAAAACACAAAAAAAGATGTTAATCATGAAGAATTTAAATCTGATATATGTAATGAAATCCTCGTCAGGTCACTGATCATAGATGAAATCATAACTTTCCAGTCACCTCTAAGAACATATCACTTATTTGTGATAATTCAAAGACAGGAAGATCGACATTAAAAACTTAATCAGGTAGCCTGTACACTAGTGTTAAAACACAATATACAAATGAAGAACAAATCTATATAATCATGAACATTTCACTAAATGGATTCTATTACATCAAAGACGTTACATACTGCCCAACTTGATTGTTTATCAGTCAACACACATTTATTGTTAGGTGAGCATATCAAAATTTACAGTGTGCCATCTACGCCATATATTTTGTGAGGTTTAAATTTTTGCGAAGTTGGGTGCTTTTCATGAATTTAACAACACACAAAAATATTTAACTCTGATCCAGACGTGAATGCAATGTGTACACATACACTTTTGCTATATTACTGTACTCAAAGATTGTAAATTTAACCAATTCGCGAAATATTAGACTTGCTAAATATATGGAGTATGCAGTACTCAATATTTTTTTTTTATCTATTTTTGTTTGTTTGTAAATAATATAGTGGTAAGTGACCTTTTCTGCAGTTTTATCCAGAAGAGCTTTCTTGTCACAAGTCTTGAAAGCATCCAGGGTGTTGAAGTTCACTAGTGTGCCCCTTGATAGATGACAATGTGGTGGAGTACTTGCAGAGCTAGAGAGCAGAATCAAAAGAATTTTATCATATACTAACATGTACGGAAAATTCAGTACATAGGATAAATCAGATTAGCAGAATGTATATCAAACGAACTATTCAATTAAAGATTATGAGATCTTTACCTCTTTGAATTTCCAGGGCAAAGTTGATGAATGGTTCAACTTCAATAGTTTGCTAAAGATCGGAGGAGTACCATAAAAATATCTCTGACATACATGCATGATGGAAGTGACAAAGAATATATAATGAATCTATGATGTGTTTTTGGGTGTGGCTTTGCTTGCTCTAAAATACTGTAAAAGTGGATATTTTCGTGAGACTAATTTTTCGCGCTTGGCAGGGTGAGAAGAGTTTTGCGTGTTTTTAATTCCGCGGAATCAAGACACCATGTACAGGAACAAACGGCAAGCAAAAATATTTGCATGCTTTTATTTTCGCGCTAGTTTGTGGTTGAGCAAAATGCGCGAAAATTTCAACAGCAGGAAAATTTCCACTTTTACAGTATGCCCTTACAAGCTGTCAAATTCAAAATCATATTACACAGTTTCTGGTACTTTACATAGAAAGCCATGTGATGATCAAGATTGTTCTTAAACACAATGAGTCACTTTATGACTCAACTCAAAAGACCTACTTCTCATAACCACATGGCCACTCTCACATATGAAGCAAACTTACTATTAACTGCTTGTGATAAAACATCTAGACTTCTCTTTACAAGTAGAGTAAAATGACTTAAGTTTTGAATGACAAAGTCATTCTCACACAATGAAACAATAGAGGATATGAAAGTAGAACTTCTCTTGCACAGTGTGATAGCATCAGGCAGCAATTCAACTGTCACTATTTATGTGTAGTTTCAGACTATATTACAAAACACATTTCAGTGCCATGCAGAATGTTCGTAATTGTCACACTTCAACTTCACTTAAATATATTGTTTCTTTCATCTGTACTATCTTTATCTATTCTAACAATTTAGTATAACTGTGGGTTCTTGGATTGACGCCTGCCCCAAGAAAGGAAAACACACAGCTCCTGCTACAAAAGCAAAACTTACGAGTCAAATGCATTGAAGTCCAGGCACAGTCTACAGGGAAGTCCATCGGGATCCCCTATCAAAAATCGAAAGAGAAAGGGATAACTTCATACTGGTTACACATGTCTCTTAGTCACACAGGAAAAAGTGTTCAATATTACATAAAGGAGACAAGAATACATCACTCTTGCCCTGGCAGAATTATAAAAGTGATTTGTTGTTTTATCATTCATGTCAGAATGTGCCAAATCATTTTATCCAGGATTCTTGACAATTGCATTCATTTTATGTGGTTGGTTTTTATTGGGCCATGATGCATCAGCAGTCAAAGATGCAAAGTTAAAGGAAATACTATGGCATCATGTTACATTTCATCCAGTTTTCAACATCAATCACTGGCTGAAATATCAAATTACTGCTCTCAATATAAGACAAAAATCTGATGAATAAAATACACTACAAACCAAATAGCGTCTTGCCAAACATGAAGACTAAACCTACTTCAGATGTTGACATTGCTGTTCCATGGAGTGATTTCAAAGTAACTAAAAGTGGATCAGTTGCAATATCACCCAGCCTGTAGCTAGGGTTACTTAAGACAGACCCCTACATATTTTTAAACAATGAACTCACCGTTGTAGTAGTAACCATTTATGTCCTTTGGTTTGTCATCCAGCTTGTACTCATTCAACTTCTTCTGGGTTAATTTATGCCAAAAACCAACATCCAGGGCACTGCTGAATGGAGCAAATTGTAGCTGTGTTTGGTTCATCTCTTCATCCTTTTTTGTTGCCATGGTGATATCTACATCAAATAGACACAAACATTAAAAAAAAAAGTAGGAAGTTACTTGAACACAGTGATCATGCCCTCACAATAAATAGTATTGAATTGCAAACAGCTAATATGCTGCAATCGATTCACTCTGACATGCAATTGATAGTTATGGGCCAATGTATGTAATCAATCATAAGATATCACAGCAACCACGATCAGGTATTCTCTGAAAATGCAATACCTACAGTGTACCTCATTGGGTATCATTTCCTATTTCTGTTGTTACCAAAGAGAAGATGTGTTATCAAAGCATTATTTCATACATTTCTTATGCATATGTATTTATCATAGCTAGTTAAAAATCAACAATTTCTGCAGTGTATGGGTCCTATGTTTTAGCTTCAATTATATGATAAGACTGTTAGGTAAGTGAAACTGTCCAACAAATTTTTGGATTATCAGGCATATGATTATTAAACAACAAAATGGGTCTTCAAAGAAAAGGATTATTCAAATTTACACCAAAAAGGAACAGTGTGAAGGTGACATTTCTGTCTTTTAACACAGAACAGCTTCATATGTACATACACTGTATCACGAATCATTTTGATATAACCATTGTTGCTTATGTACTTTCCTTCTGAGAATATTTACATTTAGTTGTAAGTAAAAACAATGTACAAGTTACTACTACTGTGCATGAAGCTGTTCTACAGTGTAACTCAATAGGTGAATAAAATCTCTGCTGTGACATACTGGTACTATGTTTTACGTAGGCTAAAAAGATTAAAGCATCTTTCATACTGAGATGGGATATAGACTGAATGATGTGTTTAGGTAAGCATACTGTCAGATAGGTGAAGATGAGACTTTATTTATGCTGAAAAAAACAAATTACTAGTGGTCTGTTCATTCATTCAAAATCATTTTGTTTGTATTGTTAAAAATCTGGTTCAACCTCGGAAACTGAAAGCTAGTGAATCTTATAAGCCAGGCATATCATGCCATCTGTGGGAAGAGCAGGCACATGTGTGTTCTACTACTTAACTAGTCTATATAATTCTAGATCAACTACTGTAATGGGTCCTCCAAAATAATAGACAGATACCTGTCAAATGAACTTCAATACAGAGAAATGTGAGGTCATGCACATGACATGGTACGGAGTAGGAAACCCAAACATATGTATCATCTACTGGCAGTTAACTTTAAGGTTCTTGACTAATGTTGCTACCTTGGAGTCCACCTCTCCGATATAATGTTGTAGAGCAAACATGTAAACTGGACTGTAAATCATGCCGATAAAACGTCAGTACTAAGGAGAAATCTGTCTGAATAGTGTGATATACAATGTAGCTGTAAATAAGGCTGCATATCTTGCCCTAGTCCATCCAAAATTAGAGAATGCAGCAGTTTGGGTTCCTCACCAGGCATTACTACTGTACATGTATATGCTGTTATTTTCGCGTACAGATATTTTCATTAGTGAGAAGGTCGCAGACATTTTCGAGAGATGTTGTTTTCGCAAATTGACACAGAGGCCTTCATAAGCGCATTACTACCGTGTATGGTGACATTTTCGCTTGTTGTTAAATACGCAGTCCAACTGTGATTCGCGAAATTTGCGAAAATCATAACCCTCGCGAAAATAACAGCTGAAATATACAGTAACTAATCAACAAGATAGAAATTGGTCCAAGGCACAAGGAGAGCAACTCGTTTTATGATTACTCCTCTACAGCAAGTGTGACCAACTTGTTACAAAATGGAGTTCAATGGAAATCGTTCTGCAAAAGAAGACAACACTTAAACAGTTGTCTCGCCCATTTCTATAAAGCAACTTACCAACAAAGTGTAATGTACAGTACATTCCTCCTCATGTCAAAGAAACCAGTCGTGCAAGATGAGATGACAAAAGATTACATTACAATGCACAATTCAACAATAAAACCTAACCCTATCTGCACAAAACTAGACAACTGGAACAATCTTACCTGTGATTTGTGTACGATTAAACAGCATGCAATATATTTGTTCTTATGCTATCATGACCGAGTTCTTACCTGAATCTCATACTTATTTCAAATTGTAAAAAAGTCATAATTTGATATGGTACTAAAATTGTATCAATTTTTATTTTTCTCTGGTTCATACACCCCCTACAAAAAGTCTTTTCATTTTTCAAGGCCCACAAATGTGGAATTCTAGACTTAACAATTTACACATTGATGTCAAATGTAATAAGACAGGAGTCAGTAGATCTAACTCAAAATGGTTTCACCAAAGTTTTCAAGCAGCATTTATGCTTAGACTAGAGTAAACTACTAAATACTTGAAAAGTAAATTCTAAACCTAATCAATAATGTGATTCTGTTCAATAGAGAATTGATACTGTACGAGCTGAAATTTTTGCGGTGGTTTTATTTTCGCGAATTTCACGAATCGCCTTTGAACCGCGAAAATAACAACATGCGAAAATAACAACGCATGAATAACTAAGTTCAGTTAGACCCTCGCAACCGCGAAATTAACAACACGCGAAAATGTCCTTTATTTATCCAAGTAGCAATTCGCAAAAATATCTGTACGCGAAAATTTCAGCTCGTACAGTAGATTAGAGTCTAGTACTAACAGGGGTGTGTTCATGGATAATGGTAGCCCCGGAGACCGTTCCTGCGGCGGCTGTCGCAGTTAGGATAATGCCGTAATGGCATCTTGTAACTGTAAGTTGTGTGTTCATACATTTGCTTGTGAATGAATGAATCCACCCAACCCAAATTGGGTTAGAGTCTCCTAAATTCCAAATCAGGCCTAGCCCTAATCTATAAATAACTAAAATTTACGTCAGAAGAAACCCCGGGGCGCTTCTTGTACACAGTTATAGTAATATGCCGAACGCAGAGCGTTCGGGCTGGTCGCAGATACGTCAGAACAGGGAGGTGGAAAGAGAGCACCTCCCTGGCTGGTCAGAACTGACACTCAGTGACAGAAGTAGCTACATCGCTCATGAGCAGAACCATCTCTCGACGACGATGCTGTACAGTGATATCCATATGAGATCCTCTGTAAATCATGACAAACATTCCCGACAGTAATAATCGACAACTTTTAATACACCAGGCCCCGCTACGCTGCGCTGCCCAGCAGCCAGGGTCCACGACATTGACACACATTCTGACTGAAGACCGAGACACGGCACAGCACAAATTTGAAGATACGGGACTACGCAAATAGAACTAGTCGCAAACCCGTCTAAAATAGACGCCTTCGAATCCAGTCTCGTGAGCTACAAGAGCTAAATGATTTCCAGTTCACGCTTGGAATGATCAGCTTCACACACCTGACTTAGCCTGTAAGTTTGTCGATATAAGAGTACTGATTACTTACTTCAGTTGACAGTCTAAATACAGAACGGCGTCATCTCAGGAAGAGAGCTTCTGCTGTTGTGTGACGTGTGTGTGGGAGATCACGCCTGATCCGCAGGATTCTCGGCGGCCGAAGTCACGCGATTCGCTTGACCGAAAGATCGGTCTGTATCTGTCCGTCGGGGAATGTTCCGCGGAGACTGCGTCTGGCTTCACGGATCCCCTCGGAGGACAGCGTCAATGGCAAAATATAAAAGAGTCCACCGGGACAGACGGATCTTTCTGTCTAGCGATTCGCCAGCATACAGCACTCGATAGAGCATCCTGCGCAAAGTATTTTGGAGTAGGCCCTATATAATAGTCCCCTTTACAACTGTTATAATATTACAAATAATACCGGGTAATAATAAGTGAAACCACATTGTTGGTACGCCTCGCGGAAGTCAATAGGGCGTACTTGTACAGGAAATTCTCAGAGCCTCAGTGATCGGTTTCATTTCATTTTCATTAACACTGCAGAATTGTCCCATAGCCAAGTGCTGAGCTCAGCTTTTTGTTATTGACGTTCATTCGGATTATACTACATCTACTCATCTATATCCATTCCAAAATTTCACATAGCTACGTTGTTTACATTGTGCCATGGTTGTATGTATTATGCTAACCAAACTAGTTATTAAACTCTTCATATACCAGGTATCTATAGCAATTATTCAAAATAATCATAACTATTCTTATCTACAGCTTTCCACCTTTCATAGCCACTTAATATCCGTACATTATATTTGTCTATATCCAAATGTAGGCCTTATGATTTTTGTCCTATGTTTTATATTCCTCTCCATCTACCCCCATCCTACTCCACCTCTTCTTTGTTTCTCTTTCGATCGATCCATTTACAATTTTGGCGCAACTGCAGCAGCTGCTGCCGACCGAGACAAGGTGCGGCCATAAAGATATTTCGCAAAGTTCCTGTCCAACGCCGCATTTGATTATGACGCATATCATGAGTATTTATACAGTATAATAGCCGCTTTAGGAAGACTCGTCATTCGCACTTCGACAAGTCAGTGCAGCACCTATATACAAAGAGATTTTCTCACTACATACTCCTATCCACAAGTTCTAACTCTTAGAGCCGTCAGCATATAGTGCAGCATCTATAGATGTTACTATGGCAACGCGTTCACTCATTTCATTGATATTTAACGTTCCGTAATGTATACTTGCACAATCATTTGAAAGCTTAGAGAAATGTCTTTGCAGGCTGAGGCGTACTCATTTCTATGAAAATTGATTTCTTGTTCTTTCTTTGTTCAAACCACTTTGTTCGTCTATATGGTTTTATTGTTGTTGTTGTTGGTTTTTGCACACAGAAAAAAAAAGATCTAAAAGAGAAAAGCGTGATAAACTTCACACACCCGAAGGGCATTAAAATACAAATGGCTAGGGTGAATAATATAACCTAAATCATTTTTGACAATGCAAATTTCTTATTTGACCTGTAATATTTCACTTTCATTAAAAAGAAGTAAACCGGACCGTTAAACTGGGGGACGTATACGTCCCCCAGTTTAAAGGTCCAGTTTACCTTTGGGAGCAGTGATTTAAAGAAAAAAAATCAAGATATATATAGTTCACGTTGATATCGAGCATGGGGGAAAGTTTTAGGGAAGAAGATCTATCTCATACGGGTCATTCAGATGAGCAAAGCAGGACATGATGCTATCAAATCGCTGAAGAATACTTTTATGTTGATGGATGCAATATAATGAATTAAGCTTATTAGAACAAGTATACTATAGTAGGCAATGTCTTGTCAGTTATTTAATATGACGAAAGACTTAATGATCCAAGGAAACTACTTTCCAAACTTTACGATTTTTGTTATGTTTTGATCAACGATAATGAATTTGGTTCTGTATTCAGATTATATTTGCGATAAAATTGCGCGATGGAAGAATGGGGTGAAATGGCTGGTTAAAGTAAATTGGTTATAATATTCTATCTCTGAAACGTCCGACTGAAATAGAATGTTGCGAACATAATATGTCACAATATTGTGATGAATACGCGTACACTCACGCTCATAGGTTGAGATTTACTGGCTAAACTGTCGCATGACTAACTCACCCTGTTTCCTCACTTCTCTGACGATAATGATTTTTATGTATATAGTTACGTAATGATTCTGGTCTGGTATCATGCTTGCATAAACTGCGATATAAGGACAAAAAATTCACACTTAGTGGCGTGCCACATGATTGTTATAACACTTACTGATTGAACGATAATCACTTAATAATATATGCGAAGTTGTACAGAGAATTAACAGACTTTCAACTCTGATTCCCTACCCCCATAAACAAAAATAATGTGACTTTGCGATGATTCGACACATTGTTTGACAGACAGTCTGAACGACAGAAAACCTGCAGTTTCCCCAAAATGTACAGTATTCATACAGACCTATTCAAGACTAGTAACTATATGGTTATCCAACTTCAAAGGGCCGGGACAGTGACTTCTGTATATTGACATTGATGGATTGTAAAATCATATGACTATGATGGTTCAAGAAAGAGTGATTTAATTCACCTGTGCCCTGTTGCATAAAACCCTTACCGCTGGACTTACCGCTCCTTTCTAGCGGTAAGTCTTCAAATTAGCGGTAAAGCTTATAATCCTTGATGCTGATTGGCTGTGACGCCTAATTTTGACAGTAGTTACCATTGAAATTCAACGGTAAGTTTTATGCAACGGGCCACTGGTTTCACTAAATGCATCTCGATATGTGGTGTCTATCATAGTGTTTAGTTGCTTTATCAGCCTATAGCTCGGGAAAACACAACCATGTTGCAATGACTATAGTTGCCCCGGGAGAGAAAGTTGTCGGTACTGCCACATGAAACATAGTTATTCAGATTCAAACGATACATATTGAAAAAACAAAGAGGCTTAGAAAGAATGCAATATCTTATCTTTAAAGCTTTTAGTTAATGATCTCTTAGTGCTATATACATTATATACTATACTATAGTATTATATATACATCGCTTATCATTGCACTTATAATCCAAATATTGAAGCAATTTCATTGGTGTAATAACAATGGTGATTGAAAAATAATGGTGATCATATTCATACATGGTAGAGTATCATCTTCATCATTATCAGCATTGACATTGTCATTAACACCGCTCTTTTCAAGTTTTCACGTTCTACTTTCTATCACTAATAGTGTCATTGATATTGCAGCTATTCATCTATTCTTCCTGCAGAAGGAAATCACTTTGTCCAAGGTATTGCCCCAGGCACATATAAACACGGATGCTCAAGGATCTATACACGGTGATCCGGGGACGTCCGGGGATATCCGGGGAGATCCGGGATTTTGGTATGACTGTACACACGGTATCAACACAGCAGCTACACGGATAAGGCCGGAAGAGCGCGGCGTCTACACGGACAAACACGGCAGCTACACGGCAGCCACACGGACCACCCCGGATTGCTCTGCCAACACGGCAAGGATGACGCCGGATGTTTTTGACCTCCAGAAGTTGCCGTGTTGGCCTCCCGGCGTCAACACGGATCTCTCTCCGGATCAGATCCGGGGTGGTCCGGGGTGATCCGGGATGTCTATGTGACTGGGGCATTAAATAAGACATGAATACCAAGGTATCGATGAGCACGTGACCTCACAATGGAAGTGTTAGGTAGGGACACGAGTAATGACCGACGGGCAGGTGACTGTTTTATGTTTTATTGATAGGTATATACTTATCAAAATTTTTATATTGATTGTTTCTATCCCCAGCTCACATTTTAAAACTTTTCTGAAGCACTATAGCTTTTTTTTTTAATCTGCAAATGGTAAATAATGCCTTTAAATCAACTCGCAAGTTCATTTCTTATACATAAATATTATCCGCACACTCATAGCCTGACGAAAACCTTTTGATCCCGGGGTAATACCGAACTCATTATGAGCTCGTATATGAGCCTATACAAGGATAATATTTTTATATACCGTGAATTTGTATTATCTGGTATTACTGCTTCGTTGACTGCTTATAGAGGCTTGAATCCATTGAACTGAAGCATATAGTTCTGTATATCAGGGGGCGCGACTGGCGAAGTGAGGTGGGGGGATGTCAATGTTCGATAGAATTAATGGTTCCCCCCCCCCCTTATGTGCATGTGTGTGTATAATAGTGTGTCACAACTATCATGCAACAACAACAAATTATTTTGTATTCATTTTGAATTTAACCAATCTGGAAGGGGCATTCGTATAGAAAAATAGTATGTTTTCCGCAACGTACTTGTGTATAGCTATCAGATAAATGCAGCTCAATGACACGGATCAAGACACGTTGCATAACAAACTCTGGATGTGTTACAAAAGAGTATAGCGATGTCATTGATACCACTTCTTCTTTCTTATTTAAGAACATCCCGATTTAGCGTTAATGCCGCAGATCGTATTGGGTGTCCCTCGTAGAATATGGGGGATCATCTTTGTGACGTAGCCGATGTCACAGAGAACACATTCAGACTTCACCAATTCCGAAAACCGCACGCCGAGGTGTGTGAATCGCTCGGATTCATGTGGGCTTGGAAGGTAAGACTAAGAAGTTGTTGTGTCTAGACACCCGATTATTATGTAATCGCCTGAGGCCATATGCCATTGTTATTTTCATTAGGCATGTGCCCCAACTATAGTAATGCCAACAGTTCGCATGGCTGTATTCCATCCCTGGCTCTGTTCATAAAAAGGTTGTCCGTGTATGATTGTCATGACTGTGATGCATGTTGTTTAATATCACGTGGAGTCTGCATTATTTAATGCAGACTCCACCATACCCTTTTCTCTGTTTCTCCATTACTTTGTCAGATATTTTATTCTAAGCTTCAGCCCACTATACAACATTATTGACGACATTGACGAAGTTCAACTAGCACTTTTACCTCATATTTCCATCGTACGGTATAAAGCATAGGGCCTATCGTGTTCCACCCATGGACTCACAGCTTATTTTTCTGCATCCCAAATTCACGGGAAATGAATACACATGTGTTATGTATGCTGCTTGAAGTCGGCGGAGCGTGAAGATGTTTGAAAATGTTCATTGATTTGGTGACCTGGGAACTGTCTGTGGTCGCATTGTCATAACATCAGTTTGTGACAGGTGTATTCATGGGGCCAAAGAGCATTCATTCCAACTGATTACCTGCCTATTGACTGCTTGGCCTCCACTAGCCGTGTGTTCATGCGTTTATTCAGATTATTAACCAAGAACCAATGTAAAATTCCATCGTTCTTATGAAAAACACCTCCCCCCAAAACCCACTCCTCTATATACAAATCGAAGCCACAATGAGACAAGCTTCACCCGTTGACTGTGACAATCTACGGTGACACACATCGCAGAGCCCGTCAAACGATCTCGCGACAGGTTATTTTTTATTATTTACAGGACTCTTTAGTGTTCGGTGCATGGTAATTACGTACACAGCATTTCACAAAGTCATTAATGACCATGTCACGCGTCACACTTTCCAGTTTTCTTTGTTGAGTTGGTTCTTTTTTGTGTGTTTTTTCCCTTATGCATAATAACAATGAATTATGCTTTCCTGCTGTTATAACTTAAACAGTTCTCTAATTGACAACTTTTGTGTTTCTATTTACGGTATGAATGCCAAGTAAATTGCATGGCATAAGAGGCTACAGAAAATGGAGTCAACACTCTCGTCGGGTCCGTTGTTCTTGCTGACCATCATAGTGGTCATTCTCTCGGCGATATGGATTCTGGCCAGCCGGAAATGGACTCGAGCCAATTTACCACCTGGGCCCTCCAGTTGGCCACTGCTCGGCAACATACCGACTTTGATTAGGTATTTATAATCTAGATTTGTATTAAAGTATACACACGGTATATTCACTGTAATAGCGTGTATAGGCCCTAAGTGCATTATCTGTGATTGTGTGTATGTGTGTGATAATTATTATAACTGACCTATATAGTTTATCGAAAGTATACATCAGTATACATTCAGCTCTTCTTTGCAGAGTATACATTGTATGCTCTGTTAAATAGGTTTTAGCTCATGCTGAAGTTTATGCACGCAAAACTCACATTCCATAATACTTGCTCATACAGTTCAGATTAGAAATAGATTAAATATAGAAGCATGATTGATGAGTATTAGGCAAACATGGCAAAGGGCATGAAAAAAAAACCCCCAACAACGTATAGTTGCATACTTTATCAAGATAACAGTCATAATCGCTTGATATGGTTCATTTTTAGGATGTTCACATTTCAAAACAACTATATAATGCTCCTTCAAACAATTTTGTAATGTACAATTAATGTATTTTTATAATGTGAAAGTGAATCGAAGGTCAAATCTGCAGTGTGAAAAAAAAATCCAAAAAAACGCTACCAATCCTGAGTACAAGAGAGTGGAAAAACACATCTATCAGAAGACATTGCGACCCTAACTTTGGTATTTGGTATTCCTCAATTTATCGTGTAAACAAGGTGATCTTTTTTTTTAATGCAATCAAATGTGAAAAAGCTAGCTACATTGCGACCCTAACTTTGGTATTTGGTATTCCTCAATTTATCGTGTAAACAAGGTGATCTTTTTTTTTTAATGCAATCAAATGTGAAAAAGCTAGCTACTCTGACAGTGGCACTGGCTTTTGGAGTCATCGTGTAGATCTATATTGTTTGTATAATTGTGTGGGTTTTGTATTTGATGATGCAGCTCTAACCTGTCACCCCTAAACCTGCTGACTGCGTTCGCTGACAAGTACGGCGACATCTACAGTCTACGCATATTCACCACAGATGTCATCATCCTCAACAGCTACGGGTTGATAAAGGATGCCTTCCAGAATCCAAACATTCTGGATCGACCTCGCGTCGTCCCCATTGAGGATTTCTTCGAGAGGAGGAATATTGGTAAGATAAAAAGGTTATCATTGTTTTCTCGAATAATTTGGAACCCCTTTAAACTGATAGTATCCTCGATATCTCCACTTATCTTCATTCATCTTCCCTTGTACAATACTCTTCTTCACACTTTTAACTGTTTACGCAGTTATACCGGCAATATCAAAACAGCAAACGACTCATACAGATATAGAATCCTATTTCTAGAAAAGCCATTATCAACTTTATTCATATAGACTTAAGTTTAGAAGGGGTACGAAATAATGAAAACGTATATATGATACAGTCCAAGGAAGGATTATTTGTATTTTCAGCATCATCCCATGGAAACTCTACTACACTTCTTCAAATTCATTTCTTCTGTGTTACTGTAAATCACTTCCATTATTATGACATTAACTCCGTACATTTTTGTCATTGTTTTGTTCTGTTCTGGTTACTGATCTCGACTATTCACAGCTGTATATATATAAATATATACACACATATCTTCCTTACATCTTCCCTCCTGACAGGCGTAGCTGGTTCTTCGGGCAAAGTTTGGAAGGATCATCGCCAGTTTGTCCATGGAGCCTTGAGGAAGCTAAACACTGGTCCCCGAACGATTGACGACATGATTCACGCCGAGGCTCGCACGCTTCTTGAGGAGATCGCCAAAATTCTGGTGAATATACTCAAATATAAACAGATATATGAATACAGAAAGAAAGGAAAGAAAAAATAGGGAATAAATCGTTATTGTTAATCTTATTATTATTATTATTATTATTATTATTATTATTATTATTATTATTATTGTTATTATTATTATAATCATCATCATCATCATTTTCATTACTATTGTGTTGTCATCATTATCATTATTACTTTGATATCTTTATCAATTCTTTATCATTTATTCTGATTTGCCGTATTTGTTACGGAATCACGTAGCTTATTATACCACCGCCCGAGATACAACATGGTAATTTCCGGATGTGCAACACGTCACGCCACTCACAGCATTGACATTTATGAACACGTAAATTGAAAAAAGTCGTAGCAGAACGATCGTTTCTCACCAGTGTGTCGTTTTTACGGAGAAAGTGGGCGGTAAAATGGTATATTTCTCGTGCTCTTGTGCAAAAGTTCAAGGGCCGGCATCATTTCAGTCGCTGTGCCAGTGTAGGATCAGCATAAAAGATGCTAAATTGTCTTAAAGTGCCTACGAGAAGGTTTTGAAATACTTTAGATTTCTGGTATTCATACAGAGAAGAGACTGAACTGAATTGTGTTTAAGAAATGTTACATTTTCATAATTATTGTGAAAAATGTGTTCGTGTTCACATATTGTTGACTAATTCTTTTGCTACGTATAGGTACTTAAACACAAACTGACCTATCATTTCATGAAAAACCTTGGAAAATGATGAGTCATGCGCTTTCTGTAAAAGAAATCCAAATCAAGATCTGACTTTCAATAATTCAAATTCAATTTCTATTGTATTGAAGGATCAGCCTCTCAATCCACAAAAGCTTTTTAACTGTGCCGTTTCCAACGTGATTTCTGTGCTGCTGTTTGGGAGAAGTTTCAAGTACACAGAGCCTGCCTTCAATCAACTCCAGGACATCATCAATGAGAACCTCAAGCTAGGTACAGTCTGAAGAAGTCATTTATCTTCATAGGATATTATAAAGACTCTGTAGTTCTTTGAAAATGAGTGAAATTGAATATATTAACCAAAGATAAAGCGCAGGTAAGATTTCGAACATTCAAGTTGAATGCGCTATCACGAATTCAATTTAATTTGACTCAGGATGCAGCTGTCCAATTCAAGCAAAATTTAGATTAGGTTGCCATTATATCATAACATATTAAAATTTCTTTAATATGGTTTTGGCGTACATTTTGTTCACGTCTATTGACTTGAACCTGTCATAGGAAGCCACTAGCTACGAAGTAACGATTCCATTATCAAGACGCCTACATGCACAACCTGCTCAGAAATTGGTGAGATTTCCAACGAATTAGTCCATTTGTTTTACATTACTACATTTATCTTTCGAAATAATATTCGGACTTCGTAACAATATTCGTGAGACGAAATACTAGTAATCTCTCGAAACCAGTATGCCAGCACAAAGCATATCATATGAAAATATAGAGAATCTTCATCTTGGGTTTCAATACATATACTAGAATATGCCCAGTGAAGGACTATAGCAGAAAAAAAAAACCTCAAAAACAAAAACCGGGGACAAGGTCAGTATACCAGCCGAATTTAGAAAGAAATAGATATGAAGTGCGTATAACTCAAGCGATAGTGATAAGCTGTAATGGAGGAAGAGGAAACGGAAAGTGAAACTTTTCGCCTCATCGTGATTTCAAGTTTTGATATCAACTGTGTTTGACTGATAGGTACACACAGTGCATGAAGAAGATTGAAATAACATTAGTTACATAATGTGGATATCGTCTGACATGCATTATTGTCCGAACTAGTGGTGGTGGTTTTCTTCTTTTTTTTTGGACGTAATGACAGTGATCTTTATTCAACAGGTATAAATATGTTGATTTGTCTCACCTTTTTCGTGCACGTGGGACGGAACATTTCACGGGGTCGTCCCACGAGTCCGATGCCACGAGTCTTTACGGCCACTATCTAGACGATAAAAACGATCCTTTAGTCATACAGCCCATGAGCTCGACACTACAGGAAAAAAAGGCCCATGAGTCCGACATTATTTAGGCAAAAAAGGCCCATGAGTCCAACACCAGGCAAACAAGGTCCATGAGTCCGACACTATAGGCGGAAAGGCCCATGAGACTGATACTGTGTACATAAAGCCCGTGATGTAATTTCTGGCTATTTAAATTTATTTATTACTATTTTTTTTTCTTGTTTGCCCAGTGTCGGACACGTGGTCTTTGTTTGCCTATAGTCAGTGGCGTATCTAGGGGGGGGGGGGGCAAGGGGGGCACGTGCCCCGGGCGCCACTCCTTGGGGGCGCAAAAAACGAAAAAAAAAAAACGAAGAAGAAGAAGAAAAAAAAGAAAAAAGAAGAAGAAGAAGAAGAAAAAGAAAGAAAAAAAAAGTCGCCCGGAAAAGGGGGGGGGGGGGGGGGAGAATGGTGGGGGGGGGGGGGGCAGAAAACCAAATCAAACAAGATAAAAACAAAACATGATGATGACGCGGACAAAATGACAATGTTTATTGTATTCACACAAGAATTCCATGTTCTGGAAGCTGAAATACAAAAATTTTCGGCTCGCTCGATGCGCTCGCTCGCCAAAATTTACATTAAAAAGAGAAGGTAAGAACAAAACGTGATGATAACGTGGACAAAATGACAATGTCTATTGTGTTCATACATGTCATTTTATATTTAGCAGGCAAAATGTTTCACGGAGCAGCGGCTGCAATTTCTTTCGTTCTGAAGCGATAGCCAATTGGATCAAAAGAAGGCGCCAACGGTTTCGAACATAAGGGGGGGGGGGCAAAAAATAACAGATCAAACAAGCTAATAACAAAACGTAATGACGACGTGGAAATATACAAATTTCGGCTCACTCGCTATAGCGTACTAATTTAGAGTATTTTTTTTTTCAAGTCCTCAGTTTGTTGGTATAAATTGTCATCTATAAGGTCGTCACTATATCTTGATTAGAATTGTAAGATTTAATACGCAAAAAATGACAAGAGTTCCATGTTTTGTAAGCTGAAATACAAAAAATTTCGGCTCGCTCGCTACGCTCGCTCGCCAAAATTTATGCAAAAAAAAAAAAGGAAAAAGAGAAAGATAAGAACAAAACGTGACGATGACGCGGACAAAATGACAATGTCTATCGTGTTGACACATGTCATTTTATATTTAGCAGGAAAAATGTTACACGGAGCAGCGGCTGCAATTTCATTCGTTCTGAAGCGATCGCCGATTGGATCAAAAGAGGACGCCAACGGTTTCGAACATACGGGGGGGGGGGGGCGCAAAAAAAAAACCCAAATAAAAAAAGATAAGAACAAAACGTAATGATGACGCGGAAACATACAAATTTCGGCTCACTCGCTTGTACTAATTTAGAGTATTTTTTCAAGTCCTCAGTTTGTTGGTATAAATCGTTATCTATAAGCTCGTCACTATAGCTTGATTAGAATTGTAAGATTTGATAAGCAAAAAATGACGAGAATTCCATGTTTTGTAAGCTGAAATGCAAAAATTTTTGGCTCGCTCGCTGCGCTCGCTCGCCACAATTTATCAAAATTCATTACATTTAAATCACCCTCAAAAGACCCCTTTTAAGTGCTCGAAAAAGCATATCATGTGGACTTTGTTTAAAGCGTATTATATCGGGACCATGTGGAAGAACAGACATATTTTGAAAATATGGCTGAACAGGCAACCCCCGTTTCTTCTGTACGTATATGCAATGTATATGCAACTTGTAATGTGTGTATTTTTATATGAAGACGGAAATAGAAACAAAAAAAAAAACAAACAAATAAAGTCCATACCGGGATGGGGTTAGGGTTGAACACTTTTTTAGAAATTAGGGGCGCAATTTTCCCGCTTGCCCCGGGCGCCGTTTTCCCTATCTACGCCGCTGCCTATAGTGTCGGACTCATGGACCTTATATAATAATATATTTACCTAGTGTGGAGCTTGGGGACCGTATAGCCCGTGGGCCTTGCTTGCCTAGTGTTGGACTCAAGTATTTTTACTTCAGAATGTTATGAAAAGATTCCAGATTTTAGCTGAAATTAAGGAATCCATGCAATGTTAATTGCCTATGGTTTTCAGGAAAACAGCGATCTCGTACCGCTTCTTTGGTAGGTCAATGATGATCGGAACTCTTGAAATCCACTTTGGAAGCACTGTGGTTACATCTTAAGTTTTGCTCACCCTTTGTTGGATTCTTGCCACGTGCACGTATCAGATTATGACATGGTGGTTACCCACTTTATCCCGGTGTAGGAATGGGTGCTGAAGCCGGGGTGAACATGATGACAGAGTTATCCTAAATATCAGCGTTGATATTGAAGATACTGCCATGTGCACAGAAGATACCATTAGTATCCTCTTGTCGTTGCTATTACGATTTATTGTTATTAAACCTTGCAAAACAAACAACGAAACAAACAAACCGGTGATTGAATATCATTGTATCTATTTATTCATTTAAACGAAAAACAAACAAAAGCATATGGACGACACAGTGTAATGAACAGCTCAATTTGTGGTTAAAAGCATTTAATCAATTTTCTGGTCTCTGCCATTGTCCACAGCTGCGTCGGGTGGGATTTTCATCTTCATACCGATCCTGGCGAAAGTTCCTTTCAGTCCAGCCAACAAGATCAAGAAAGGCGTGGAGAATTTCACGCGCGTCATTGAGAAGATCGTCGATGAACATCGGAACCAGACCGAACCCAAGGATCCCCGAGACTTCATTGATCTCTACCTATCAGAGATTCAGAAAACGAGTCAGGTATATGCTCTTTCTCGTGTTTGTGTGAGAGAGTTACTGAATCAAATTTCAAATTCAATGAGAAAATTTTATCGTTGCGTATGTCTAGTTTGGTATGGAATAGTTAGTTTGACGGCAGTTCCTGCCTTAAGTTGATGTCTCCGCTTGGAGAACTCGGTGGCGACTCAGTGGAGACTCGAGTCTCGCTGGTCGCGGAAACATCTCCGCCATGTCTCCGCGACGTCTCTTGACGCTAGCCTGGTCTCCGGAGAGCCGCGAGACTTTTCCATGTCTCCAGCTGGTGTCGGAGACGTCTCGTGAAGACTATCCTGGTCTCCAGAGAGCTGCGTTACTTTTTCCAGTCTCCAGCTGCATGGTCGCCGTGATGTGTCCGCGGTAATATCTTCTTTTAGTCGCGACCAAGTCGTGTAGACCTAAATTGTAGAGACCCATTGGTGACCTCTTCTTGTTTGGTTGGAGATGTCTCGGAGGTCACCCTGGATGTCGAGTCGCCTTCTTGGTGAGGGCGCAAGCCATTTTTTTTTTTCTGTTTGTATAGAGTTGCACTAGTCGCGAGGCCCTTTAGCCAACTGACACATGTGAATTTTTCTAGATAAGAGGC
Organism: Diadema setosum; assembly: GCA_033980235.1. Classification (NCBI taxonomy): domain Eukaryota; kingdom Metazoa; phylum Echinodermata; class Echinoidea; order Diadematoida; family Diadematidae; genus Diadema; species Diadema setosum. Next base: position 49,768,405 of record CM067060.1, read on the forward strand.
TTTTTCAAAGCAAATCCGCACCTTTTTTTAATATTCAGTAAGAGGATATTTTTATTAAACCATTCTTCCCCAAATAGGACAGTACGTCGTCATTCGATGAGGTCAACCTCAAAGTTTGTATCGGCGATATGTTTGGTGCAGGCACCGAGACAACGACCGCCTCCCTCAAGTGGAGCATCCTCTACATGGTGGCCCATCCAGACGTCCAGACACGAGTACAAGACGAGCTCGATCGAGTCGTTGGTCGAGACAGACTCCCAACGCTCTCCGATCGCCCTAGTCTCCCATTCACAGAAGCAACCTTACAGGAGATCCAGCGTATGGCACCCGCAGTGCCCTTTGGTGTAGCACACACGTGTCGGACAGATACGAAGGTGGGTGGCTATGGCATTCGTGCAGGAACGCTCGTCGTGTCCAACCTGTGGAGAGTCGCGAGAGATGGCAGAGTCTGGGACTCCCCCGACCAGTTCAGGCCTGAGCGATTCATCATTAACAGCGGTGACTGCATCAAACCGGAAGAATTCATCCCATTCTGTACAGGTGCGTGCCTTTCTCTTTGGCTATACCGCTCTTGTACTGCATCTGTCTTCAGCATTCCTATACGCGCCCCAGTAGAAACGTATCATCAAAACGCAGTTGAAAAATTACCACGTCAGAAATTACCAGCAGGGAGGTGTTACAGATGGAGAAGGAACTATTGCTTTCTTTAGATAGTCATACTAGACATCGTTGAATTTGGGTGTCCAGATGCTTTGACAAAAAATGTGCCATCAGTCATGGGGTGCTTTCATAGCAGAAAAGATCCTCCTGCTGTAGTTCGCTTTCTCTTTCAATGTGCTGGAAACATCTGTATGCTTTGAATTGAAGCAGCAAATCCAAATGCAGTGTAAAATTAATAGTCAGCCTTTAAAAGCAAATAATAGAAAAAAACGCGAGATTGAAACGCGCTTTATAGCGGAGTGCTTTAAACGAAAAAAAAAAAAAAATGTGTGCGTCATGGAGCGGCCTGTATTAAGTTCAGAGGACCTACACGACCTAATTTTCATTTCATTCCGATTTGCGCATTATACGTGGAGAACAAAAATATATGTGTATAACTTTGAATTCTTTCCAAAACTGTTCCAAACAAATTCTAGTACATATTTTGTACTTCATTCAAAATTTTACGTTGAAGTACAGCTTGTAATTTAATAAAATCTAAAACTCTTTCTTCGTCTGCGAATTTCTTCTTGGAGCTTGAGCGGTGAGCGCCAAGCATGACTTCAAAGCGTAGAGGAATTTTAGACATCTCTTTGCAATAGGTAAAGAGTTCTCTAAACACATCCAAAAGTTGTATTTACCTGTGACAGTTTCGACGACGGGCTGTTACCTTTCTCAAACGATGGCCAATTGGCAACTGATGATTTGGCGCTAATCAGCAATCACCCAGGTGTGACATCCGAGTGATAGCGCCATCGTAAATGTTTATTTTATCAACCATCCTTATGAACTTTTCGCAATCTCTTTGTAATGCTTTAGAACCCAAACATGGATTGTGTTTGCGTGGATTACAAAAAGTTGCCACTCCATCTAAAACACATCTCTGCTACCGGATACTCGTATCAGTTCCCCACAATATTATGAAATCGTATGCGGTATGTTTAATGTGAGGAACAGAGTGCATGGGAAAAGTTTCGGGAAAGGTGCATGTTGTTTGATCACGACATGAAAAGAAGAAGAAGAAGAAGAAGAAGAAGAAGAAGAAGAAGAAGAAGAAGAGAGAGAAACATTTTCGGTGTTTCAATGACAGATTTAATATTGAATCGTGAATTTCCTGATAATGAGCCTAGTGCCTATGCATCCTTATAGTGTATGTGATTCTGATAAACATGATCCGTCAATATTCACCTTCCTTTTTGTTTGTTTGTTTGTTGATCAGGTAAACGAATCTGTATCGGCAAGTCTTTAGCTCGGAGGCAGCTGTTCGTTTTCTTTACCAATCTCCTACATCGATTCACATTCAGGAGGGTGAAGGAAGAATCCTCCCCGATATCACTCGAGGGACGTCTAGGATTTGTCTATGACACCCCCGTCTTCCAAGTTTGGGTGTGCGACCGCATGTAGAGATATCATTGATTACCAGCGTTTCTTCTCTTCATCGTAGACATGCACTACCACTCATATAGACTGCATATTATATTCCTAAAACCTTTCACCTTGATTAAAATGTCTGCCTTGGGACTGTAGGCCTATACGTGGACGTCTTTGAATTTGTTTCCTAGGAAACAAATTTTGCCAGCTGGTATTTCGTGGTCATCACAGATTTCTTCCGTTCACTATACTGAATGTCTCTTTTTGGTCAAATTGTGATGAGTACTCACAAATACACACACATAAATACACTACAGAGTCTTATACATACATGCAATCATTCATGAAGGCCTTCAGACAAAAAGCAACCTTTCTTGTGCCAATATTGTCACGTTTTGCCATACTTAAATATTTTTTTTTTCCTGTCATCAGTTGTGGACCTCAGTGTACTTTTGAACAGTCACCTCAACATGAATAGTCGCACATAAAAGATTTGCCGTCGCGGATCCTTTGCCTTAATGAAAATGGGGAAAATTCGTTTTTCCTCAACAAATCCACAACTGAAAAAGCGGTCCATGACTTTGTCACATCTCTTTTAGACTGTTGTAACAGTTTTCTAATTGCCCTCCCGGACGAGCAAGTCTCTGTATGCTTCAAAGAATTAAAAATTCTGCTTCCCGCCTCGTTATTCTTTATTGTTAACCAGCGTAAACAATAACCCCAATCCTTCAAGATCTGCACTGGCTTCCTGTTAAGTATCGCAGTCAATATAGGGTTATGGGTTCTTCTCGTCACCTTTCAAAGCAGTACATGGAACAGCCCAGCATTCAGCAGACATTTTTTTTTATTCCGTATAACCCTTCTAGATTATGTCTCCGGTCCCTTGTTCGGAAACTTACTCGTGGTATACCCTAGCTCCATCCGTTAAGTTTTATGGGGGAAAGGGCTTGTGATAATGCTGCACCAACACTTTGGAACCAACTCTCTACCAGACCCACTAAGAAGTCTGATGCCTATTGACAATTCCAAACAAAAACTTAAAACTTACTGACATACTGTATTTGCACTATTCGTTCACTGCATTTCAATTCATACACATAATATTGAACATACTAATGACTTTAAGCTCTTGTGTATTATTATACTTGCATGCAATTTGCAATGTAATTTTCATTGATATACAGTATTATATGTACATGTACTATTTCATGATTTGTTTATGTAAAGTGCTTTTAAATTCTTTACAAGTGTGAAGGGCTTTTGCTCATGCTACACCAACACTCTGGCACTCTCTACCAGACACACTAAGAAGTGTGATCCCTCTTGACAATTTCAAACAGAAACTGAAAACTCACTTGCATGCGTTCACTGCATTTCAATTCATACACATAAATATGTCAAACATACATATATCAAAAACTTAGCTAACATGTAATTTGCATTGTAATGTTTGTTGATATACTTTTTACTATTTCATCATTTGTTTTTGTAAAATGCATTTGAATTCTGTGCAAGTCTGAAATTTGCATATCAAAACTTGCTATTAAATGTATCATCATAATTGTCATTATTACCATAAACATGATCATCTCTTAGGTGTAGGCCCCTGCCTGCGGGAAAAAGTGCCGGCATTCTTTATTGTTGTACTTTAATCACTATTGGAACTGAATATGGCTCATTTATATCGAGGAGGCTGTATTATGATGGTGTTCACAGGGCTCTATTTTACTTGACCTTGATGAAAATTGCATTTACCACATTAATACAGACCCCTAATCACCAGAATGAAACCACTGTTATCATGTTCAATTATTTGTGATCATGTGCTTTAAATCATTTGTTACTGTTGTCATTGCTTTTATTCATTTCTTAATTTATTTTAGCTGATGGGTGTGCATTATGCTAACTATATGGATTTTTGTTATTTTCATAATCAGGAAATTATCCTACGTATGTTGTAGATCTTGTTATCACCAAATGCTTCTCCCACCATCTCACAACAAATCAAGATATAGCAATAACCATGAAATATGACAAGTCTCTTTCTTGTGCAAAGACTTTATTTTCATAACTCTGTATATAATAATACCATGATTCACAATGCAAAAGTTTTGTCAAGTCTGCCTTGTTTTGATTCATCAATAAACTTACATGATAGAGCTCTACATTGTGTCATTTTACTGTGAAGATTACAAATGTTTATAAAAGAACAGATTACAAAGATGTGGCATTGTTGACAAAATAAAACAGGTTTTCCATGGATTGCCAGGTGCAAGCATGCTACGTGTGAATGTGTGAAAGTTTGAATAAAATATTTAGCTTTAAGTGTCTGTGTTTACAAATGTGTCTGCATTAACATGTCCAAGCAAATATGACACGGTCATGTGGTAGACTCCACTTTCACAGAAGTAACTTTAAAAAATCAGAATAGAAATTAGCTGGAAAATGGATGCCATCTTTACAACCAGAATGCTGCCACACCCAAACTGGCCATACCACCACAGGCTACTTATCTCAGCCTGACTACATCAAAGGGGTGGATGGTCTAAGAGGTTTGTTGATATTGTAGGAAATTAAATGGTGGCATTTAATGGCATGTGCATCAAAATACTGATTCCCTTTTAGAAGGCCTATTCCAACATTTTTGCAAGAGAACCATGTGAAGAAGTAAAATAAAGAAGTGTATTTCTAGGATTTTCTTCTCGTGAACATGTTTTTACATGGAACGTGATTAAAGCTTTGATCATGTGACTCTCCTTTTACTTTCTTGTCACCATCCCTGTTCAGAATAGTAAGATTAGTTCAGAAAACATACAACTGATGTGAACATGAGAAACTGCAAATGAATCACACTGAGTCAAATATGAAACATTCTTGATCGAACAATTTCTCAGTTATCAATTTCCCACACTGGCCAGTCATCAATCTTTGCTTACGCATGCCGCAGTCTTAATTCCATTCTGTGAAAGACACATGAAAATAAAATCTTACGCTTTACTATACATGATATGTCCACACATTATAGTGTACATACTAAGGGGTTTGTGACATATGTACATAATTATGCTGCACACACAAATATAGGCTTCATGACTTTACATATGGGAGTCTTATTTCATTTCGAGTGACAAAATAGGTCATTTTGCTGGCATTTCTAACTCATTTTTCATTTCCACAATAGAAAACTTCTGCATTTATCCATTCAGATCACATAATATGTTACCTGACATTGTTTAAACCACAAAACAATGTCATGACTCTTAATTGGGTGACAAAGGATCAAACAAATCACTCTTGGAATGTTATCGGTCTGCTCTTTTTTTTTTTTCTGTAGGAAATGTAAAAATTCATCTAGTCATCAGAAAGAATAACACCACAGCCAAATCAAAATAAGCTATGGAAATATTGATATACTGCACTCTTGCCTTTTAGATTTAACTTGCATGCTCTACCTTTAATTCAGGCAGCCAGTGTTGTGACATGATGAGATCCATAGAAAAGACGAGAAATCATGTCCAGTTTTGCATCTTGCATAACTAACAAATTCTCTGGTAGGCACATCCGTGCCTACATTAGTAGATATTTTACTGCCCAGAAGACAAGACTTGCATACAGGGTCTAGAAAAGTGATATCCTACGATTCCATCAATCCTACTGCCATCCCCTTTACCCATCTTGTTTTACAGTCACAATAAAGGAAAAAAATATGCAATTTCAAATTCAATTTAGACTAGTAGAAAAATTAGAACTTTGTTAAATTCTACATCAACACATCATCTCTTGCCCCCTTCCCCTTTGTCCTCAGGCGTTGAATTGGGTGGTATTAATGCATCATTATGTAACAGCCGGTGGTTTAGTGCAAATCTCCCGTAGGATGCATGTATAACATTCAAGCAGTACCTAGTACACTGGCTACGATTCTGAAGTAACAATTAATTTAGACTACTACTGAGGTAAGCAACAAATCTTACACTATGGCATGGTTTGTTAATGACAGGTGAACTTGTCCTAGACCGCCAGTGTTCAGTCATTGTATTGGTCTGCACAGATTTGCATCTAATTTCATAGGTTAACTGGCGGTGGATGTCTTGCCTAGCTCAAATGTGGATGTCTTCCCTAGCTCAGATAAAGACTGCACACAAGCTGCTAAGTTTCAAACAAGCAAATCTTACTGCCTTCCACCCACCAGGTACAGGGACTGAAATGCCTCTGATAACTTGCTTTTGGCTCCAACTGATTTTTAAGTACAGAAACAATTCAACGTATGCTAGCTATGTACAGAAAAGCAGGTAAAATAAAATATACATCTTGTCTTTTTCATAAGTCTTCATTCATTTCCAAAAGATTTGGTATTTGAAGCATCAGAATGACTACAGCATGTTTAGAAAGCTAAGACCCCAATGCACCACACACTCTAGGCTGACTAAAGTCCGATGATGAATGAACTTGAATGACCAAACACACAGAACAATGTCGAGTCTTTTTTCTTTTTTTTTGCCACTCCTCTACCTCAATGATCAGATATTCCTGCACATATCAATCCATTAATGTCACAACTCATTTTAATCATGCCTGAGTATTCTACAACAAATCCTACAAAAGTGACTCATAGTCATAACATAATTTTTCATTAAAAAAAAGAAGAAAAATAAGGTCATGTCATACATGCATAATCATGAATGCACATGATAAAGATGGCACAAAAGAGTTTTAATTTTCTCCTTTCATAGTACAATCACTTTAACCAATCCTACAATTGATTTCACTTTCATGGCGGGGATACCTACTTCATGTGCAATTGGGTGTAAGTTACTTAACATAGTCTATGTGGACATATAGGCAAAGGGAATAATAGAAATGAACAGATGAGCATGTAGTACAAGAAAAATGAATGAAATTCTGTCTATAGTTGGTTACTTAACTCATAGAGCTGATGGCGCTTCTATTACATCTATTACTCTCTCTTACCAACTGAGCATTTAAAATGAGTATCATCTTTCAGAATGAACAACCCTGAAGTTTTTGTCTCACAGGTAAGCAAGTAACTGGACAATTCACACCAAAACAAGCCACTCACATCAAAGGGGACCATATTTTTGAGTTGCAATGTTTTGGGACATGCAAGAAAGTCATATATCCATGAGCAAACATTGAAACATCCTCCCTCGTTTTTGCTTTTGATTTTTGCCTGTAACAAGTGGCAACATTAGACAATTCACATAATACTTGTCTGCTTGGGATAAATCGACAAATATCAATTACACTTATAAATATGAAGAAGTTTGTTTCAAGATCGCTGTCCTTCACGTATCAATTGTTGAAGTGATCTTCAATGCCGGGAATTGATAAATGTACTATTGACACAATCTCTAGTGCATATTATTCCTCTATTAGATTAAACACTGACACTATGAAATTTAATAGACACATTTAGGAAAGCACTTATCGGCTTAAATAGTCTTGCATTATTCTCATTTAAGGATAATAATTCAAATAATGTGTACTAAAACCTATTTGTCTCTATGGCAACAATGCACTGAATGTCCTCAAAAGACACAAAATCTTTTATGTGAAAAATGCAATACATAACCAAGGCTTACATGACTTCTGACATAATGAAAAATATCCATCTTTATCACTGATTTTATTCCTAGTCTTGCAGAGCACTTGCACAAATACAAATGACATTCCATGGTTTTTAAATGAAATCACATAACTGAGTACTTCATTAAATCATACTCTTTTTACACTTCTGGCAGAAAAAAAAAAAAAATGAAGTGAAATGCATGCCATGCTTTGACCATAACCAGCACAGACAGAAGGAGCACTACCTCAACTCTGTTGGTATCACACATCATGGTGCTATAGGGGTTATTGAGTTTAAAGGACAGGAACAACCAAGAAACATATATGCAAGTACACCTGGTGTAGTCTAAACTGGTCATTAGGCTGCTCTTTTATGAGAGTGATGTATGAGTGACTGTTTTATTGCTGCCACATGCATAGACTTAGGCACAGTCTGATCATGGCTTACATTTTGAGTGCCCACTGGATTCTTAGCTTTGTCCCAAGAATTTTTTTTTTTTTGCAGCTAATTGAAAACCATGTTACCACAATTACATCCAGCCCAGTTCTGTCTTTATTAACAAACACAAATGACAGCTACTATGACTGAATGTAGACACAACTTATTCTTACATTGAAATTTGACTAACAGGAGAGGTTAAAGGGCAGAGGTGCCTTTTAGCCTAGTTTGGAAGAGTCAGCTGTATTGATGACAAGGTGTTCCAATTCCATATATGACCATCAGGCCTATCTTATACCGCCAGCTAGGATCAAAGATACTCAACTAGGATGAGGATGGTGTAAAAAAGACAAAATACTAAGATGTGATGTTCCTCAAAACTGCAGAAAGAGAGAGAAAGAGTGAAAAAGAAAGGGTAACATTCATTGTCAGTATTTTTCTGTCAATTGTACTCCTGTTCTTAAAAGACATTAATGAACTGCACAAATTTAGTTTTATGTATGATCCAAAAATCAAGCTAGGCCATCATTTACTAACAAGTAGTTCAAAATAGCCAACATTTCAGAAACTAATTTACATTGAAGTACTGTATAAGCTGTTATTTTCGCGAGGGTTTAATTTTCACGAATTTCGCGAATCACTGTTGGATCGCGAATTTAACACGTGAAAATGTCCCCATGTGCTCTGTTAATAGTGCATTAACATAAGCGTCGGCATCAATTCGCGAAAACATCTTGCGAAAATGTCTAAGGCTGAAATGCAGTCAAATTTAGTTCATAAAGAACCCTCATAGTGGCAATACCTATTTGCATGTTAAAGTACTTTACAGTATGAGACATATCAATGAAATGCAAATGGATTTAATACATGCTACATGAAACTCTCAGTAGTAAACTCAGGAAAGGGAAAAAAACTGGGTAAGACAAGGAAATTCTTGCCCACTATTTCTCTCTTGACCACCTGAGCACACAACGAATATTGATTTTTATTCTTTTCTGACCAATTTGTATGTAATATGACTTTTTCAACACACTGTTTACCTTGTGAGTCACATTCTTTTTTCTTTCTCATGAATGACTTAGATAGGCAGGTTTGAATATAATTTGCACAAAACATTAAAGGGTGTGTACAGTTCTGGTTGAGGTGAGGATTTAGCTTTTAACGTTTTGCGAGATATTCAGAAATCACTCTATGAGATGTCAAAGAGCATGCAGTTCTAAGGGGTATCAAAAGTTTATTCGATGAAAATCGGTTTTGAAATGGCTGAGTTATCCAAAAACAAAGTGAAACAAAGAGATCCTAATAAAGTTGTGGCATGTCGCCTTTTATTATTAGCACTTTTTCGGATATCTCAGCCATTTGAAAACCAATTTTCATCAAATAAACGTTGAATCCTTCTTAAAATTACATGCTCTTTCATATTTCATAAAAGGCTTTTAACATAGGAATGTTCAAAACATGAATCCCCACCTCAACCAGTACTGTACAGTCCCTTTAACACTAAAAGTTATTATTTTATAGAAAAAGCACATTTACAGTGACTCTGCAAAGAGATGATCAGATGATGTGAATGCCTACCTTCTTAAGGAATTCCTCGGCACAAATCCTGGCTCGGGCATTGATGCACAACTTCATTTCACTGATCTCCTTGTCGATCTCCTCCATGAACTGGATGATGAAGTCCACCAGCTTGTGCTTCAACATGGCCTCTGTGTGGAAGTTGGTGATCAGGAAGCTGATGTCATAACCCTGGAAGAAAGAACAGTTTGAGCAACAATTATACATAATACACTGTATATCACTTACAGATATGCAAAAAAGAAGATCATTAGTGAGCTGCACCCCCCCCCCCCCCAAAAAAAAGAGATAAACTTCTAACATCAAACTCCTTGTTGCATGCATTAATTACATGTGTACACCACTTTGTTGCCTTGCCAAGCAGATGGGCCCTAGGGCTTGCTGGTTGTTTTTTTTTTGTTTTTTTTAAATCAAAATAAATGATAATTGCATCATATGAAAAGTTTTCAAAACTCTTTCAATTATGTTATGAATAATAATGAGATTTTGGGGTGAAATTTCATGCTATGGCCCTTTTGCCGAGCAGGCAATGTCTAACAAACTGCACATATATGAAGTGCTTTGCTACATACAAGTCTACATAGTCTAAGAGCTGAGTCATTCTTATCACTGTCATCATCACTACATCTAATATCATAAGGCTGCCAAACACCATGTCCCTCTAAAAACATACTGACACACAGTGAAAAACATATCTTGAAGACAAAAATCCAGGGCTTGAATTAATTGATGGCCATTGCTGTCTCTTTGCTTGGCCGTGATGCCACCCCCCTCCCCCCAAAATATTCTCAAGGCCATAAATTTACATGCTCCTTTTCTCTTGCCCGTCATGCCCCTTGGCCGTCATTTCTCTGTCATATCACACGTACTGAACGACCAATGAATTTACTCAAAGAGTTTTTTTTTTTTTTACATGAATGCAGTATTGCTATGTGTGTGTGTGTTATATTACAATTCTGGTACCAAAGTGCCTTACATTGTGCTACTTGTCATTTCAGAAAACAAGGCAAGTGCCAAATTGAGTCTCGCCCATTCGCGTACAAGGACTTACTATTTTTTATAACTCCCAGAAGTTAATTGACCTGCTTATGACCTTTGACCTTGTGATGACCTTTAACTCCCCAAGGGACATCTACAAGTTGTACCGTCCAAGTTTGGTCACAAACGGACATAGGGATCAAAAGTTATGAGCCACAATCAAAACGCGCCCTAAAAACATAACATTGGGCCCTAAAAGTTTGTTGACCCCTGTCTGTGACCTTTGACCTTGTGACGACCTTCACCTCCCCAAGGGACATCTTCCATCCAAATTTGGTCACAAACGGACAAAGGGATCAAAAGTTATGAGCCATAAACGAAATGCAGCCTAAAAACTTAACATTGGGCCCTAAAAGTTCGTTGACCCCTGTCTGTGACCTTTGACCTTGTGGTAACCTTCAACTTCCCAAGAGACATCTACCATCACCCAAGTTTGATTGCCATTGTAGCAACATGTGCTGACTTACGTGTGATAAGAGTCTTGCAAGTAAACTTAAACGTATGACCTCAAATGACCTTTGACCTTATCATGTGACCTCCTACGGCACCATTACATGAAGGTACCCCCACTGCATCCATCACCCAAGTTTGATTGCCATTGTAGCAACATGTGTCGAGTTACGTGTGATAAAGGGTCTTGCAAGTAAAATTTAACGTATGACCTCAAATGACCTTTGACCTTATCCTATGACCTCCAACGGCACCATAACATGAAGTTACCCCCAGTTCATATATGACCCAAGTTAGGTTGTAATCCAAGCAACTTATGTGAAGTTATTAATCAAAAGAGTCTTGCAGGTAAACTTTAACATAAAAAAGAGAGTCTTGCACATACTCTTTAATATATGACCTCAAATGACCTTTGACATCATTACATGACCTCCGACAACACCATAACATGAAGATACCCCTAGTGCTTCTATCACCCAAGTGTGGCTGCCATTGCTGTAACAGTTGCCAAGTTATGCATCATAAGAGAGTCTTGCAGGTAAACTTTAACATTTGTGACGAATGACGGACGGACGCCATTTGGATCCCTTAGTCTCGCCTTCACCTCCGGTGGGCGAGACAAAAATGGTCTTGGTGCCCTTTTGACCAGAACTAACTGCCCTTTAAAAGTGGCCATAATGTCCTTCGAATAGCCTTGATGCAGCTTGAAATTTGGGCGTAACGCAGGCCACTTTGCCCAAAAGCTGAAAGTGCCCTTTTCAAAATGGTCTTGATCTTTAAAAATCTTATTTTGAGCCCTGAAAATCATTTACATAAATAACATACATGTAATAACAATTAGAAAATTGCACATACAGTATGTCCCCCAAAAAATTACAATTGGATTTTCGCATTGATAACACCCAATATGATTAAAATGTCCAAATGCTACATTTAGCATCTTAGCTCTATTTTGCAGAAAACCCCATTCAATTTGGTTAAGCAGTCACAGTGAAATGTGGATTGTTGTAAAGAATGTCATGAGTCTGATTCTTCCAAGTTTAGCACTTGGATGCTCTTGGAACTGCATATTAATGTGTAAACACAATAGACAGAACTTGGAGGGATGAGATTCCTGACATGCTCTACAAAATTCCTCATTTCTCTTTGACCACTGAAGCAAATCGAATGGGGTTTTCTGCAAGATGCCGGCAATGAGTTATAGTATTTGGATTGATTCACTATTTTTAAAGTTATCATTGCGGAGGGTCCTGTTGTCATTTTTTTTTTTTTTTGGGGGGGGGGGGGACATACGGTACAATGGAAGTTCATTCAAATTAAAAAAAGAAACAACAACAACACATATTTCATTGAAGAAGAAATGTAATATTCTCTGAATAAAATACATTGTATACAAATATTGTAACAACATATCAGATGGCAGCTCTGGAATCATCGATACTGAAATACTGACCTCTACTGGTTTTCTTCTGAGGATGAAGAAGTTTTCTGCCCTGAGCATCATGAAGCGGGTGAATTTGTGACAGAGAATCTTTTCGATTTCATCGGCCTGTTAAAGACAAAGAGTAAGACAATTTGACAGAGAGAAAGTATGATGCATAAAACTTTCAGCTCTTTTACTGAGAAGACTCACAGAGATATCAGTGTGGATATCATCTTTCCATTATTCACAAAAGACCCCCCCAAAAAAAAAAAAAAAAAAAACAAAACAAAACAAAACAAACTTCACTTGGAAAGTTTGAAGGGCATGGAACATTCATCTGGTCAGATTTTTTTTTCTTTTTTTCTTTTTTCATCTCATTGCTTCCAAACTTTACTGACATCTGAAACAACCACTGCTTGTTTCACTATAATATGTAACTAAGATGAAATTCACCTCAAGGTCCAAGAGAAATCAGAATATACTCCACAGGCATAACTGTTGGTGGTGGAAGTTTATTATGAATAAAATCATTACATATTGAACTGGGTGGTGGAAGTAAATTCTGAATAAAAATTACTACCTGTTTACATAGGAGGCAGAAGTATGTGTTATGAATCAAATAACTAACTGTTGATGTGATGGAAGAATATGAATAAAATCACTGATATTTTTTTTTTTTATCTGGGTGGTGGATGTCTATCATAAACAAAATCTATACCTATTTACCAATCTCTAAATGAGGAATCTTCAGAGGTTGTAAAGTCAGATTATGTATCCAATTTCTACATTTTCACAAGAAGAAAACCAGACCTGTAATTCATCACAGAGAGACAGAAGCCCGCTCTAAGGCAGCAAAACTTACACAAATAGTGCAACTGATATTGTGTCTTGATTCTCATTCTGAAGAAAATGTGGATCTACAGAAAAAAACATATATTTAATGACATTTGTTGTTCCTGTCCATTCATATCATAAGAAATAGTTTCGAGTTTACAAGGAATTTTTATACATGTATAGGCAAATATAGTGACACAGAAAACTGCATCTGGCTATGCACAAGTTGATCTACATGTACATGGGAAGCTCATACATATATGTATAAAACTGGTGCAATTTTTAGTTTTCCGTAAAACTTGCCCAGTGTGCAGGTCAGAGCATACTGTAGTCTTTATCCCAGACCCATTGGTTTGTCCTCTAGGGACACCTCTAAGGTAGCTACTCACCTGTTTGATAGCGATGCTAATTCTGAGTGAGTTGATGGAGCCCTCTATCAGAACTTTCTCCCTCTCATTTCTGCTGATTATCTGTGGTGCCAATAATAACTCTTTACTACTCCTGTAACATAAAATAGAACAAGTAGAACAAAACTAAGTGAATTTGATCAGGTACGACAATTTGAGACTGGAGTTAGAATTGCAGAATGGAACTGGAGTTCCTATCTTCTGGAAGACAGTATTGTTCTCCTTACTGTGAGTTTTCTAATCTTAGAATGACAAATTGAAAGATTAAAAATACAAACAAAACTATATTCTAAATATTCACAAGTATATCTCCTCATATTGTGAGAGTCATGTTTCTACTGTGCTTTGGAATTGAGAGATTCCATCTCATAAAGCTATTTGAACAGCACTTGAGACATTGCTTATTTCATGTGCCTGGAAATTCAAAACCCCACTTAGACATGTTTGGATGGTCACAAAGTTTAACTATAACACGGTTCTCTGAAGCAAACAAAATGCATGTTGGCCCTTGATCATGTCATAATTTTTATGACAACACTATCAACTATTAATTAACACACTACCAAGAATATTAGGTCAAGTTGCTTCCCTAAAGTTAGTTGGTGATCTCATTGCTTTGATATCTGCAAGATAATAAATTATAAGGAATGAACTTTGCACTCTTTTGGCCCAATGAGTGAATGCTGAAGCTAGCTTCTTCCCATGGATGGTGAGCCATGATTTATACTCCTACTTTCACTCTCTCTGCACAATGAATTCTGGAAAAGTCTTTCCTCCTGACTCTGGCAAGCTCCAAATCTCTGCTCTTCAACTTACCTTACTTCAACTTCTGGCTTGTTGTGTCTTTCTACAACCTGTGAGGAGAAATTCTCCAGGCACATAGCAGCGGTCAAGGTTGACCTCACAGCATTCAGGTATGGTCTCAGAGTTGCAGCCTGGTGATCATAACAGACGTAATATTCAGTAAACAACAAGGAGTGAAGAGCACCACACTAATGAAACATTTATCAAACAGAAGCAAATAAACATTGATGAGACCCCAGTACTGTAGATCACAGCTTAAATTTCAAAGTTTTGGTCTTTCATATGCCAAGGCCTGCTAACTTCGCAGATGCAATGTAAAACAAATAAATAAACAAAAAAAAACAATAGTTATATGTTGAAGGCAAAATCACATTTAGGTTAGAATATGAGAAAACTGCTAAATCATACTTAGCATGCTATATCAAATATCAGAAATATACTGTTGAGTAATTGGCAGCTCTAATGCCTTTGACAACAAACTTGAATCCCTGAACATTGTTAATGCCATTAAATACCATGAAGAACAGTTGGTAGATAAAAGTGGCATCACCCTGGATGTCATGACTGCCATTTAATCAAACTTTCTACTTGAACTGAAATACATGCAAACTTAAATGCATGGTACAGCTGTACAGCAAGGTAGGTGTTAAAGAAACAACTGCAAAAATATAAATAATATGATATTAATAATATAACATACTTTAAAATAAGCCCCCCCCCCCCATCCAAAAAAAAAAAAAATAAAATAAAAATGTTGTATTGGCATATTGCATACGCTGAATATAGTAATTTGCAAGGTTTTTATTTTCAGGAATTTTGCACGTCAGATACTATTCATGAATTTAAAAGCCCATGTTTAACTCTAATCCCGACATGAATGTGACGTGCATGCATATATTTCTCTGTTTAGTAAAGTACTCTACAATGGCAAACTTAACCACTCGCAAAATTGTCCAGAAGTTCAGATTTGCATAAAATTAGACTCATTTAATATATGGCTTATAAAGAAATCTGTCCAACCCTGAAAATATCCCTAATATTTTGTTTGTTTGTTTATTAACTTGCTATTGACGTCACATATGATTGTGTTGCCTTTGCATTGGCAATTGAGTTTCCGGTGCAGAAATCCCACAGTGTTACACACAGAGTACCTTTTCCCCGTCTTACCCTGTTGGAGACAAGACCCAACAATACTCGGGCAGGTGTCTATGGGAAATGTGTATTAGAGCAAAATCAGTCCGTCCTAAACAGGTTAATATATGTGCTTTGAGAGTTTTGCTGGGGGTTCACCTCCTCTTCTTCTTTTTTGCAAGTACACTATGCCCAATGGCTGCTTGTTTGGGCAATATCCGGGTCCATATTACTGCAAATCTCATTCCAGGAAACCCTTGCAAAGTACATGCATGCTCCATGAAAAATAATAATAATTCACACACAAAACCCGCCCAGAAAACTGGCCATAACCTTACATGTACCCGTTTTTCAGTGATTCATTGCTCTTAAATACATTTGTGTGCATTTTTTTTTTTTTTTGCCCTTATGTAGTTATATCATTGTCATCATGAATTAAACGATTACCTGGTATTATACTTCAAGCATTATACATGCACCTGACAGCAACTAAAGATCCGTAAGGTTGACTGATCATGAAATGAAGGAAGGCATAACAGGGCTGATCTGTAGTATGACACTCACTTCCTCCTACGGAGTCATTTACGACACCATAGAATATGAGGAACACCTTCTACCGTATACAGCCTCACAGCGTAAGTAACACTATGTGAAACAGAACACAGTGAGACGAACACATGTGGGCCAGATTTATCTCCCTATTTCCTTCTTACCACTTACATTAAGGAAACTATCTAAGCTTCACTTGTGCACTGCACTGTCAATTCCCACTTGTCTGCTGGTATCTAAACTTCCTCTTCACCTTACGAGTCTCCTCTCACCCATTTTCTTTACATGAGATTAGAAATCCCTCTCTGTTTATCTCCATTATCTCTGTTTTCCCTCTTTTTTTTTGATCTATAGCAAGTAAAGTATGTTTCCTTTTCTGTTCTTGCTAATCTCCTGATGTCACTCCTTCAAAATATAGAACTCTGTATTCCATTCTCTACACCTTTGATCCTTTATTCTTTCTCTTTCTCTCTCCTGCATATCTAAAAAGTATAAATATAATCTATTTTTTTTTTCAAAAACATGAACATATCCACTCACAAACACAATTATCCATATAAAAAGAGGTACCCTGCACACAAAAAACACAGCAGAAAAAAGACACTATAAATAGGCAAGTCCAGGAAGCTAACCATTTGAATTGTATAGGAGACAGGGTGCAATTATGGATTGTCACCAAATGAGGGCTGCTCTACAAATCTTTATAATATGCCTCCTGTTCAGATGCAAGCCAAATACCAAAAATCGATAAAGAAACGACGTATAAAGAATCATCGTATAGCCGACAGATTGTTCTGTGACCACTGCATATGGATGCCCTGTGGGAAACTGCACGTGTCGTTATGGTCATGACATTGCCTCTAGTGAGAGGAGTATGGTCACCTTTCATGCACTCACATAAAGCCCCACCCATTCATACCGTTCTATGATCACCATACGTTCAGACGTACAAGGAATGCTGACTCGCTATCGAGTTCTAGTTCAAAACGATGCTCCGACTATTGTTTTGTTAAACGTCGTTTCGTTATACATTGTTTCGTTAGTCAGCGTTCAGACATAAATTCATCGCAAAGCTTACTCTTTTAGTATAAATTTTTTGCATCTGAACACCCTATTACTGTGTTAGTGTGAACACATCAAAAATGAGACCCATCAAGATGTGCTGGAGGAAAGTGCCTGGAATGAGTAAGCCAGCCTTTCTGTTTCAAAGCCATATGGCAGTCTATGGCATGAACTAATAGCTCCTGAGTTAAGGCGACTGTACACATTTACCTGATGTGCAGTGCTATATAATGGGATGTACAATATATTGCAATTTTTTTTTTTTTTACAAATCAAAGAAAGAAAAAAAGGGGGTAGAGGTATAAACTAATTACAACTTGTAAGAAAGCTAACAAAGTGTCTATTAAACAAATTAGGATGAAAATTGGGATTCAGTGTTGGCAAGTACATGATAGTCAGTTTCACTGCAAGTACAATTTGTACTGTATGTGCATATTTCTTCCCTTGTACCCAATAAAGGTTTATTGGAAGGGGGTACATGTGAGTGACAGACTACCATGAATACTGCATGTATTGTAAATGCAATATACATTTGTATCTTTATAGCAGTGTTTTTGTTTTCATAAACCCCAAGAGTCAACGACTATTCAGGAAAATATTGCTTCCTGTAAAAAGCATACAGTACTGTATGCATTGTACATCTTCAAGACGGGAAATTGCTCACTATTCTCTGAAAAAGTGATACTTCTTTCATCTTGTCAATGTTATCACCAATCTGAAATTCAACCATTTGCCAATTTTTCTTTCAAGTTCTTTTGAAATATACATATTGTATAATACAGTAAGAGAATGTGACACACATTTGTACACCTTAATATTGTAGGAATACACAGCCAGAACATACAGTACATTACATGTACAATGTAAACTGTGTATGTACAATCATTAGGTAAAAAATTTCAACTCTCAGTTGAATTTCATTGTCTAATATTTGAATCACATTTTGCTTTGAATCACAAACTGACCCTTTGAAGAAGAGCTGCAGCAAACAAATCTTTGATATAGCAAGGTATATCAAGAAATTGATGCAATGCAGACTTATACATGTATGCTTGAAGCCCCAAAATATGATGCTAACAATTACGTTTTAAAAATTTTTGTTTTTGTCAGTGAATTGAGTGGGTGGGAGAACCAGCCGAGAATGTGTTACAATGCAGCATCAGATTCCATTACATACATTTTATAACAGTACATCAAACCACTTTCACAGTACATTGGTCACCACTTACATGTAATTGAGAGGGGTTAGGAGACAAGTTTTTCTCCCGTTCACACAGTGCTCCACACAACATGAAGCCCAGTATGTAGGCATTGCGCTAAACCATGCATATCATAGTTATTAAACCCACTGATAACCAGAGCAACAACTACACATGCGCTATGACAGGCAGATGTATACATAGGCCCGAATTCACGAAGGTTGAACAATTGAAACTACACTGTAAGTCTATGGTTTAAACCATGGAACAATTTTTTTAGAGCGCCAAGTGTCGCATGGCCCATTACAAAATTAGTCATTTCGTCAATGAAATGACTGATTTTTTAATGAAATAGGCCATGCGACACTTGCCTTTCGTCGATGAAATGACTTTCTTTTCTATCTTTTCTTTCATTTTCAGGTATTCCTAACTTTCCCTTTCCTTCCTATCAATCATTTCTTTGTGGGTTTCTTCTTGTCTAACTTTCTCAATTTCAATTTCCTATTCAATCTTACTTTCTGCTTACTAGGCCATCAAATTTTTTTTTTGTTTCCTTCATGAGTTATCTTTCCTTCCATCTACCTTTCTTTCCTCTCCAATATCTTTTTCCTATGTTTTGTTCTAATGTATCCATTACTTCATTTCCTTTTTAACCTGTATAATCCTTTCTTTCCTTCCAATTCATCTTTCCTTCCACCTACTTGGTTCTTTCCTCTCTAATATCTTGTTCCTGTGTTTTGTTCTGAAATATCTGTTTAGAATTTCTTTTCAACCTGTATAAGTGTAGAAAATGCCCTGTATACGCCAATATTTTCGCGTACAGATATTTTTGCGAATCACGGTATCAGTGGCATTTTCGCGTGTTGTTCAATTCGCGATTTTGTCATCAATTTGTATGACGGGGTAATATTTTTGCGTGTCTTTAATTTCGCTATCAGCCCAAAGCTCGCGAAATTCATGAAAATAAAACCCTCGTAAAAATAACAGCTTATACAGTAATTCTTTCTTTCTTTCCTATTCCTCTTTGCTTTCATCCGGTTTTGATCCATCTCCTATTCTATCATTCTAACTGTAGGGCTTTTTTTTTTCAATCTTTAATTCTTCTATGCTTTCTGCTTTTTTTTTTCAAACATGTCCATCTCTCCCTTGCTTTTCTTAATCACGCAAATTTCTCTTCTTTTTTTCCTCCCATTATCTTTTGTTTTTATTTCAAGTGTACAATGTACTTTCTATTTTGCAAACCTTTTGTTTCATCATTTCCAAGTTTACCTTTTTTTTATCTTTTTATTCATTTCCCTTCCCCCTTTTCCTACCCTTTCTCTTTATATTCTGTCACCCTTGTCTTCTAACTACATTTTCACAATCTTCTTTCATTCCCACACACACCCACCTGCACACATACACACACACATATCATACATATTGTACACACACGACGTGAACAACAACCCAAAACCTCAATCAATCGCAACTGCCAGACTCAGTACAAACTGAGGGAAAGGCGGAAAAACATGTTTATCTTTGTAAAGATAACAAAGAAGTATTACTAGAACTTGCTGTGATTGCTATGACAGAGATCGCTACATTCAGATCAATCATTGTGCTCACTGCTGTGCCATGAACATGTTTTGTATATCACCATGCTGCACCATCTGCTCCTATGCAACGCAGTTATCGCAGAGGGAACAAGGCTAGCTGCGATCGGCATATTCCAACAGGTGCAAAAGTGTCAAAACAGCAAAAAATTCATTTCTTCTGGACTTGGATTTTATACAATCATGCAAATATTCATAGTTGTTTGATATTTAGAGCGAGTTTGTGCGTGCATTTCACATGTTTGAAGATCAGTTCAATTGACGAGGTGTGAAAGTACACTAGTATTAAACAAAGAATTAAATACTTCCTACTCCTATCTAGAGTCTATGTATTTAATATTACTATTCTCAATCAGCTCATTAACATACATGTCATAAAATATTTTGTCATTAGCTGCTGAGCCACTGGCTCTGCACACATCAGAGCCTTGTGAGCCTCTGAATGTACAGAAAAAGTTAATATATCTATAATCTAAAAAGTAAGAAAGTAGATCTATGTAACAATACAAATGCATATTCCATCAGTATGGCCACAATTTGCACAAGGTAATAGAAGCATGTTAACACAGTCACAAACACTCGAGTCGATACCCACACTATTCAGCATGACATGGCACATAAGCATGGCATGATATGATTATGAATGTTGTTTGCCCCTTTGAAAGCAAATCTCAATTGCTGTCATAGCTTGTGAGTTTGACTACACAACATTTCTGCTAAAAGGAGTGTCAGTGCAAGTATTTCCAGTGCTCTACAAGGACCAAGAAAGCAAGTTGTGTGTGTCAATATTATCATACCGGAAGTTCCTACAGGCTACAAGCAGTGTAATTGCACGTATACTACGCCGCCGTTGTTGCCGCTCTAACCTGCGGCGTGCACTAGGCCAAGATACTGTTCTCTAGCTTGCCTTGCTTCGCGCGGGTACATGTGTGTAAAGAGACTAGGGCAGACAGCTCTTTCCGCGTTACTAAAAGGTCCTTGCTTTTGGGTTACTCAAAGAGGCAGAACCAGTTACTATAAATTTCAAATCATATGACTTCATGCGATTTCATCAAGTTGACACATATGCAATTAATGCTAAATAAGACACAAAACTTACCATTTTGGAGTATACTTCCTATGTATGTCGCCGAAGGAAACGCCCGGCCTCCAACATAACACGGTATAGTATAGTAGCATAGAGAACACATAAAATCGTATTGGCTGTAATTGAACAAGTGAGGGCGCTAAAGATAGTGACCACCGGTGATAGTGACGCGATCACAAGTGGGTGTGTGATAGGGTGATAAAATGTCATTACCCCAGTGACACTGACACAAAATCTGAGTGACACTGACACAAAATCTTTGCTAGTGCTATATTAGCGTGATTTTTTTGACATGAAGTTCCTTGATTTATATTTATCACTGGAATTGTACTGAATTTGCCAAAAAGAGGAGTTTTAAAGGAGGATTATATTTGCAAAATATACAAAAATATACAACTCGCTTTTTTGTATTAAAGGGACTGTACAGTACTGGTTGAGGTAGGGATTCATGTTTTGAACATTCCTAAGTGAGATAATGAAAAGCCTCTTATGAAATATGAAAGAGCATGTAATTTTAAGAAGGATTCAACGTTTATTTGATGAAAATTGGTTTTCAAATGGCTGAGATATCCAAAAAAGTGCTAATAATAAAAGGCGACATGCCCCAACTTTATTAGTATCTCTTTGTTTCACGTTGTTTTTGGATATCTCAGCCATTTCAAAACCGATTTTCATCAAATAAACTTTTGATACCCCTTAGAACCGCATGCTCTTTGACATTTCATAGAGTGGTTTCTGAATATCTCACAAAACGTTAAAAGCTAAATCTTCACCTCGACAAGAACTGTACATACCCTTTAAAAACTTTTGAAGCAATGCCACTCTTTTATCTATCTCATGAATGCAGAAGACTTTCCACTGTTCAGAAAGACCATGTAAAACTCATAAATTTCAAAGAATCTTCCACAGTTTTATTATCTTAGTCTGATTATCCAAATCAACCTTAGGTTGATGTTCATTGTACGGGTGGTTGGAAAATTCCTCTCTTCATTATTTTCTGCGTGTCATTAGATACAAGATGGCTGTTCATGATTTATTTACTTTTCTTTCTTTTCTCAGTAGGCTATATATCAGCTGTCGAAAATAAAGATAGGTCCACCATACAGGGCATTCAGACCTCACGAAGTTGTCATTTCATAATTATATACCATATTTGAAGTAGGCCTACTCTTTTGCATGATCAGAACTACATTGTAATTCTCACCATAGACATAACGATTATGATGCTCTCTGCGACGCATAGTGCATTTTACATACACTCTAACAAATACTTTAAATGGTATATCCAACATTATAAATGTCACTTTTCGAACCTTTGGTAAATGTTAGCTTTAACACTGAAAATATTGAATTTACCGTTTCAATCTCTAGAGTGTAGACCGCCAGTATAAACTAGCCAAGTTATTTAAAATCAGCCGGAGGATCAGAGTAAAGTGATAATTGGCCCCCTATGCATTAATTCTTCATAAACACAAATAGACACGACAAACGGGACTACGGGAAAATCACGCTCAAACAAGGAGTGAACAGGTACATGTACATGTACATGGACATGTACATGTACATCATATGTATCTTTTTTTTTTCTTCTTTTTCCTTTTGTTACTGTCAATATGCTGGTTTTGTTAATGTTATTGTGTTTTCTAGTTTTCTAGTCTTCTAGTCTTTTTGTATGAATAGCACAAGTGCGCTTAGAAACGCCAGTAACCCTATGAAGCGCCATATAAATGTAATTACAACTGTATTATTATGTATCAAATTTTGTATCGAGTCCCCTGACAACTGCATTCTAATTTCCAGACTCTACCAATGAAAAATAATTTCTTGGCGAACTAATCGATTGCGCGAAGTTAGTCAGTTAGGGGCAAAGAGGTTACATAATTATAGAACCTCTTTGGTTAGGGGCTCCCTGCATGGTCCCAGACGATTAGTAATGTTGTCTCACTCATTATTTTCCTTTGATGTTCACTTCCCGGTTATATCATATAAACATCTGGATTTCAGGCTAGATGTACACACCAGTGCACGTACCATTGTCCTCCATGTAACACAGCTTTACGCACCGTGACACGCAGAGGCCTGAGCGCGGATAAATTGAACTTACGTAAATGCGAAACAGTAGCTGCACTATGTTACCACCAAAGAGATTTACCACACCTCAGTGTACGTATTGGCGCATGGCGTTCTGACAGAGAACAATCACACAGGTACAAATTGCGTAACAATAATTCTTCAAGAGCGAAAGGTTTATACCAGTTTGGCAACTCTCTGTTTATAACCCTGTTGGCTAGCTGCTGCTTTCCGTGCCAAGACCACTGACCACTATTCACCAGCCAAAAGGAATCACATGCACACAATGATTTGGATGCTTATCGATCAGAGCAGGTGAATTAGAGTCGACTGGAAAACACCTCGCTGTAGACTGGCATCTGGGTAAATCAGGTAAGAGTGATCGACGTCTTGGAAGACCATGCATTATATACAGCTACACATGGTCGTATGCCGGGATTTTTCGGGGGGGGGGGGGGGGTATATTCATTGATTGAGGATATTCCCTCCCCTAGATGTTGGTATTAAGCCCAGAATATGCAACTTACATTTGTATATCTTATACCATATACCATGAATGAGTTTAATAAATTAACACAGATGACTCCTCGCTATTCATATATACCAAAGAGTTTTGGAGGTTTCCATATATTCACCTCGCTGCTATTCAAACCCGAATGTGCTGGACCACCAGGGAGGTGAAAGGGAGAATAGACACAAAGAGCTACAGTGGGAGGGGAGGGTGTGGGAGGGGAGGGGGTGTCCCCCTCCCACGGTGAGAACTTTTTGCATTTTGATGTTGCAAATGGTGCAATTAATTGATGCATGTTTTTGCGTGTTTTATCGACTTGAAACAGTCCCACTTGTTTAAGGTAGCAGTATACTAGTACAAGTATTTTGATGTACATTATTATTGAACAATTTGCCTATAAAATGGTATCATTTTAAATAAACTTCTTGTATTAATTCTTACACTGAATGTCATGAACGCGACTGAGCCCGAGCGACTCGGAGCGAGCGGGGGGGGGGGGGGGGGGGGAGGGAGGGGAGGGTGTGGGAGAGGGTGTCCCCCTCCTACGGTCGCGGTGAGAACTTTTTGCATTTTGTTGTTGCAAATGGTGCAATTTGATGCATGTTTTTGCGTGACTATAACCTGAGTCCCCAATTTATGAAATGATTAGCTATAATCGTCACCTTAATATGCATTATTTACAACACACACACACACACACACACACGACTGTTTATTCACGTGTGTATCAATCTTTATTTCAGTTGTAAGAAGACATAATGTTCACATTCATTCAAAAAACAGAAACTATCTTATGGATATGCGGTGTAAATGTAATGTTTGTTTCATAATTTCGTTGATATCCTGACGATGTTTGTACAATGAGGCCCCTTACCGGGAAGCTGTGACTTACCGATGTTAACATCGAATATTTTTATATTCATCAACATTATGCAGTTCTGCATGTGACGTCATAAAAGGAGAATGCCGGAGGGTCCCTGCGTCCGACGATGGGGCGATACGGCTCGCCAGTTTCTTCATAAGGAAATCGTGAACGTCTCAGGAACCAGCAAGGTTGTCGACCATGAGAACTGGAAGGGAGCTAGGATTAATGACGTCACTGTTTACGGCAAGCAGTTATTTTTCCAACTCGTCAAGACGAGTTATGATGGCACGGAGAAAGGAAAGAGAGGCACGACCGAGAATTCGACAAGTGAAACCACAAAAACCTCGTCTGTGCCGCATGATGCTTCTATTTGGTACAGGTACCACTTCCTGATGTGGGGCAGCTTACGAGCAAATGAGTACAAGGGTCCATCCAAGCGATCCAAAACACAAGTTGCGCCAAAGCCGATGATCGAATTTCACTTCCCCGACAAAAGTTTTCTTGTTTTCTACGGTGGGAGCGTACGCGTTGTGGATGGCCCCTGCGACGACGAGGGTATTGATGTTCTGTCGAGTACATTCGACATCGAGAAGGCGACAGCCGCGATTCTGAGGCCATTTCCACTGTGCTACACCATCATGGATCAGGCGCACTTCGCTGGAGCCGGCAACATTGTCAAGAATGAGGTTCTCTACGCGTGTCGCATGCATCCCCTTGAGCTAGGGTGTAACTTGACGCGGACACAAGCCGCTGCCGTTGCCCAAGAGGTGGTGCGCTTCACCAAGGACTGGCAGAAGTGGGAGGAGGAATCGTCGGGATACCAGCGATTTGGAACGTGGATGAAGATGTACTGGAAGTTTCAGTGCCCCGATGGACACAAGACAAAGAGAGGATGGTTTGGTGATAAGCTGAAGAGGATGACTGTTTGGTGTCCAGAGTGTCAACCTCTGAGAATTGAGAGCGATATTGCCACTGAGGAAATGATGGATCCAGGTAAGAAAAAGAAGGGCATAAAGATCGATTCTCTAGAAGAAGACAATGATCAATCTCCTGACAAAACTAGGGAAAGGAAAGAAAAACGGAGACGTGTACCTCTTAAAGACAAGAAAAAAGGAATATCAAAGCGTCGCACTTCACATGAAAGGACACCCCAGCTGGCAAACGACATTGAAAAGAAAGGACTCGAGAATGCGAGCACAGTACAAAGCAATCGGAAGAGAGCTTCACAAAGAGGAGAGCAAGAAACTGTCAATAAAAGTGCTCAATGTTGTGAAATTCCTTCCAAACGAAGGAAGAAAAATATTGAAGGAGATATGACAGAAGGAAAGAGAGCAAGAAGAGGACAGCGTCAAAAATCTCATCAAGATGTATCGATAAAATCGGAAACAGCTGTAGCTGTTGGTGAACTTGTAGAGGCCGAGTCTGCCTCCAAATCGACGAGGAAGCAAGCGAGAGTCAGGTTGCGCACAAACCCAAACGGAGATGTTGTGTCCAGGTTTGCTCTCGAGACACCTGCAGTCAAAGTTGAAAGTCAAGAAAGCATTAAAAATTGTGTTGATGTCGAAACTAACGCAGTTCTCTCAAGTGATGGCATAACTCCGAATAAACGACAGTGTTCCAGAAAAAGAAAGCTAGCTGAAGGAGCTGGAGGATTTGCCCGTCAATTCCCAGATGAATCAACTGGAAGAGGGAAAGTGTCTTTGACGAAAGAGGTCGGAAAGATGGAAACGGAGACACAAACTCAGAGCAGTACGGAAGGAATAAGAAGGAGTACAAGGCTAAAGCGCAAAGTTTTTGACAAATGATCCAGCGATGTTTTCTGCATGCATATACCGAGTCCTGTGTGAACACCAGACTAATAAACGAAGTACTGCCAGTAGGGAGTGGAGGAAACACACATAGGGCCTACACGCTAAAATCAGTTGTGAGCCTTCCGATGAGAACACGTGTAATTCATACCCTTGAGGAATGATGTTTGTTCATCAGAAGTGATAGTTTAGTGCAGTATCATGGGACTGTATTTTATTGAAATCCTCCCGAATACGTCAGAGATGGGAGTTCTCGTGAGAAACGCTGGTAAACTGTTGCAACCTTTCTCCTTGACTGTTGATTCTACCTGAAGGAAGTACACAAGATGTTCATTCTACAGTCCAATGGTAATGCCTGAAAAAAAAAAAAAGAGCTCGTGAGCTTCACAGTTCGTCATTAACATGCATGATGGTTTATATACATTGTAGTCAAACCGTGTTGTATGCTAATCAGAGAGCAGAAGAAAAACCCACAAGAAATCAACAAAGAAAAATATGAAGTAGTCGATAACCCAGACTTTGGACTACACGTATACGTATATCCCTATCATGTAAATAATTTTCCTGGTACATGTGCCTTGTTTGTTTCTCTCTCTCTCTGTGTGTGTGTGTGTGTGTGTGTGTGTGTGTGTGTTTGTATGTGTTTCTGCGAATATTTTCTCAACTTGGAGGAATTACCATGCATCCTCTAGAGGTCTGCACAATAATCAAGCAAAATTCGTGAAGGTCAGAGCAGATTGATTCAATGCGTACATTCACGCTTTTCGATGTTCAATTGAATTCGTTGTCTATGTGCTTTCAACCAGAACACGAGATATTACACTTGATTGATAAACAGTTTACAAATGCTAATTGAACGAATGGTGAGAAAGGAAACATATGTTTTGATACCGCTCAAGGAAGAATATCAGCGTCACCAGAATTTCATGAAACCAGTCGAAATGCTTGATACACGTACATGTATTACGGTGAGAGAAAATAGGATTGCGAATCTTTCATGCATAATTAGGAGTGAATTGAATTTTCTTGAATGTTCTTCGTGTTCACCCATACAGTTTACATTTTGACTGATCGGGTTATGAATAGGTACAATAATAGGACGACGATACGTGTGTGATCTACGACTTTAAGGATTGTAGGCGTGCTGTTCACCAGTAGGCCTGGTTTATTATACATTTTTTTTTTCTGTATATTTGATTTGGGAGACTGGAAATCAGATGTAGAGTTAATATTACATTGAATACAAAGAACAGTTATACTAGAATTTAGACGTTCAAGCATGAGCTCACAAAGACCTCTAAAAAATCAACAGAAAGCCGATTATTATTTTCTCAGTAGGCCCTACAAGTAGGGCCTAACATTGTTCTAACGTATTTTAGCGTTAACTTAGTTGTTGTTTTTTTTTCATATATTGAGTTCTAATCTGATGATTTTTGGACTATTACGTAATAGTAACATACACGTTAAAATTGGGGAAATACTGGCATAACACTTTCCTGTTACAAAGAGTGAACTGTGTGGGGGAGATGATTGCACGGAATCTATAAAGCTTGATTATTGTATAATGTACTACAGTTTGGTGTCCTCGCCAGCTCGCAAGACCAGTAATTGCGCCCTCATGGATTAAAAAGAGAACAATCTGTCGGACATTTAGTACAGTATTTTCATGTACAATCAGGGCTGGGGTGAGATGTGTACGCTTGCATACCTGTACATCCAACGGGTTGGATCTTGTGTGTATTGTGTAGTGACGGTCTATAAAAGCTCGGTTATTAGCGAGTCAATACTTCGAATCTACCCACTTACCCCTTTCCTAATTGTAGAGGGAGGGTTTAATCGTTTGATGACCAGAAAACAGAATTACGTGAAACATGCAGATCTATGACATGGAAATTATGACTGGAAAATGATACTTGTGGGAAAGAAAAGGTGGCCTAGAATTTAGATGGAGTTGTCATGACTTGTTTGCTTATCTAAAAGGGGTTGCGAAACGCGCGGGGGGGGGGGGGGGGGGGGGAGCTGGGGATGGAGGGAACGCCGTCCATTTACCCAACAGCAGCACCCCTCCCCTCCCACTCCCCCTCCCCCCTCCCCGAAAAAGAAAACCACACAAACAAACAAACAGATGAACAAACAAACACAAACAAACAAAACGTTCCTCGGACCCTGGTGTGTGACAATCGTTTTAAATGTAAGCATCTAAACTGTACATCGTGTGGTGTACGTAGGAGAAGGCAACACTAAGATACAAGACCATCTCTGCACGGTCTGTGTGGGACCCACTAAACTAATCGGTTTCGATTTGATGGAATTTTTGCGAGATCTGGGCTAAATTACTAAACAAAAAGGAAGAACCAGAGCAAAAGGAAAATACAAATAGATCGATGAGAAAATGACGTCATGCATGGGGAGAATGCTTGTCCAGTGTACTTCATGTCGGTTGAATTCTCTCTCTCCTCGCTGGACCCAGTGATTTCCTTGTCTAAAATACAACGTACTGATACATTGTACTGTACAGCGATTCTGATATACACGCTGTTGGTTGTCTTTTCACTCAAACAAAATGTATCATATAAGTCTTAGTTGAACATCGCCGAGCTATATAGGTCTGTCTTAAATAAATACATGCGCATGCATTCCTGAATGTTCGTGTATTGGTGTGTGTTGGTCTCACTGAATAATGACACTCACAAAGAAGTTGTTAATACGTTGCGTGTTTTGAACCACACATGCTGAATGTTTGACATTCTTCAGATTTCAAAGGTATATAAAGAGCTTGCATATTGTCCTATCCACCCACGCTCTGCAGCACTGTAAGGATGATGACAGGTGGAAAAATGCAGTCATGTATCTCAAGAGATTTAGACGTGTCGTTTCTCTTTCATTTTCTTCTTTTCTTGTCCCAGTGCCGTCTTTATGTCAAAATTAAGGAGTTATCCACACAAATTACACGCATCGGGTCCTGCGACCATTATTATTGTGAATAAAAAGTGTGACCCATTGGTCGGTTTCAAAGTATGGAGACGTATTATTCTACTCTTTCGTTTTGCCGCCTGCAGTTGGTAGGACTGTATAGAACTAACGAAGGTATATTTCTTTGTGAAGACAGCGTCATTTATCATCATACATGTAGTTACATCAGCGTTCTGGTGTATAGGACATATTCATATTTTTCTTCAGTTGAATTTCATCCTGTGTTCTCCAGTTTTCCTGCTTGCTTTGCTCTTGACTCAAAGACTGTCATTGACTATCAGTCCGGAATATTCGTGCTTATGATTACATGTATAATGATCTTCTTATAATATATTACCAGCTATAATTTTTGTACTTTTTCACGTGAAATTCTTCATCGTTTCTTGTTAAATTGATTGGTGTCAGAATGACATACGTGTAGTATCATGACTACTAAGCTGCTAGGTATTGATATCAATACCGAAGAATAAACGCTATTTTGTTACCATGAGAAATACACTTGTACATGTATTTCAAATTCAAGTGTCTTTCCAGCCCAGATTGCAGATGATAGGATTCTTGTTTCATATTTCTTTCCTGTATTTACGCATTTATCTATGAGTGACATTTGTTTTCACATACATTAACGTTACCATGTCAGGCAAGGCTCAGGCAGAGCTCACACGCACTGAAGGTATTTTCATGAATTAACGTTTGTGGAGGTCATTTTATTTACTTTGCCAAGTCAGGCCAAAATCGGAATTTTAGACTAATTGCCAAACTGTGTGATTGATGACTCATGCTTACAAAATTACATGAATACATTGAATAGATAATGTTATGTCACTAACCTTGTCAGGTAAACATTACACAAATCACTTTCCTGTGACACAATCGGTGTATTGCCATCAATCACCAACACCAACAACAGTAGTGACAAACACCACCGCCACTTTTATATTTTTACATTTTTAAATACGGTGTACCTCTGTCTTT
Source organism: Diadema setosum (assembly GCA_033980235.1). Classification (NCBI taxonomy): domain Eukaryota; kingdom Metazoa; phylum Echinodermata; class Echinoidea; order Diadematoida; family Diadematidae; genus Diadema; species Diadema setosum. The sequence continues at coordinate 49,798,859 of CM067060.1, forward strand.
GTTTTTGCTTGTATTTTATCTAAACACTAACATCTTTTTGTTGGAAGCACAGTGAATCAAAATATCCATGGTCCAATGGAGGAATGTAATAGAAAGTTTACCGACGCGTTGCCGACGTTGTATATTCATTATTACAAATAGGCGCTTTTGGTCAATGTGGGCATCAGTGATAAAACTGTTCATTGCATCCGCTTCTCTTTGTAAAACCCAAGGAGGTTCTAGAGAATGGAGTTAAATACAACCGTCTTTCCTTTGCTCGATGTCCGAAGCCGCAGCTCAAAAATATTTGAAGCATGTGCCAAACAGGATCTGCCGCGCAGATACGAAGACAATTGACTCGTGTCTCATTGTATCACCAGCCACTTTCGAAGGAAGATAGATTATGTCTTTGTGGGTACTTTTCGCTATCCCTTCTTATAAAAGGTAGGTGGTACAGACACGAGAATGCGCGAATAAAAATTGAGCAAAAAAAAAAAAAAAAATGCTGAAATAAAGATGAAAATTACTCGACTGGGCATACCCGGGGACTAATCTGATACATGTATATCTATCAATAAAGAATTATGCTTGAAGATTATTCCATATTAGTTTTATTCGTGGAAATTAAGCGGAAAAGCGATAAAACCAGCTTTCCAGGATGGAACACTTTTAAACATTTTCACATGATACAGCTCTGATTTACACTTATGCACAAATTTCTGTACGGGATTGACTTTTGTTTTGCATGCTTTATCATTAAGTGAAATTTCATTTCAATTAATAAATAAATAAGCAAAATATGGCCAACATTATGATAACGTTCAAAATGAATCTTCAGATTGCTCAGCAAGACGGCGGCGTCGAACATCGATCATCAAAGGCACAAGTGCACCTGTGGAATTCTTTTGTACATCAATAGAAATCTGACAATAACTGTTTGAATAATTACAGCCAGTTGGAACTCCATGTATAAAACCTCCTTGATAATAGTAAACATTATAGAACCGTTCTATTACAGCTTGTCGTCGAAAGCCTGCATGTTTGAAGTGGAAAAACTTCACAGCCAACGCTTTGGAAACTGGCCTAGTCGAGTTCATTACACATTGTCAAGGAGGTGCAAATTGTATACGTATATATACATGTAGTTCTGTACACTGCTTCTAATCGACTGCTTCATTCTAGTTTGCTGTGGTACGTTGTACTGTCATAGCTTTGTCTTTTCGTTCAGCTGATGGTAATGTCGGTCTAAAGTTCGAATTCCTCGAGCTCGTCACATCCATCTTTAGCACGAAGTACCAGAAAGACAAAACAAAACAAAACACACAAAACAAATCAAAACAAAACCGGTATTACCTTCTACAATGGTAATACTAAAAGACTTTGGGTTGTTGGATGTAACAGTCAAAATAGGAAGACTGACTTTAACAATTCATTCTTACGAGATCAATTGTGAAAAAAAAGAGAAAAACACAACTAAAGAGTCCAGTCATTTTTGCTGTTTAACTCCATTTATGCTTTCAATAAAATCTTAGAGACGACACTGACCTGGAATACATTGCCAATGGTTAAAAACAAAACAAGACCAAACCAAACTTCACTACCGCGAAACTTATGAAAGGATACCAGAAGTTTGTCGCTTATAAAGTAAATATCAACTATGGCAATGCGTAAATGATTGGGAATTCAAGTTAGGGCCTACTACTAGTATTCTTTGCATTCTCATGCCCAATTGAAACGTTAGTTTAATACCTCCCTGACTGTAGGGATTGTCGTGTTTCCATGTTGCTGGCAGGTTCGCCAAATATCAAGCAAAAAGTCGGAAAGTTCAAGTGTTGGTAACAAATGTACATGTATTTCGTATTATGTAGGCCAACAAATACATTATGTACCTTGAAATAGTTGAACAGAACATTTAAACATAAAAGGAAAGGTGAACTTTAACATTGCCACATTAGTGACTGTAACAGAACGCTCCTTCAAACTAATCCCGCAATGTGTCCCTTGGAATGTACCAGACCACTCCTCTTTTCATTTCTTCTTATGATATCGACCAAGGTTTAGAATCATTCCGAAGTAACTTACAACAGGTAAAACGAAAGCTATCAAACTCTAGGACCCTGGATTGCACAAATACCGCCCCCGCACGAATACCGCAGATACCACGCTAATTGTAAACATGCAAATGTCCCTTTAAACCGAGCACGTGGATAGATCGAACCGTTGACTTTCGGTTTGTTTTGCTTTTCATTGTGCGGCAAGTCGCGAGCACACAAAGGAAATTTAGCTGCCTGCAAGATCGGAAGCGTTATCTCGTGTGCGCAGCATATCAGCTGATAGACAAAAAATCAGAGCCGTTCCGAAGATTACAATCAGCATTCTCTCTACAGACAAGTGTGTCGTGAAGAACTGCTCACAGAGCTGAGAGGAAGCCCGAGATATACTTTGGAATAGCCTGTTACTCGTGAAGTGCCAAGATTTCAAAATGGCTGAAGCGAAAGCGAAGAGGGGTACCTCGGATGCAGGCGAAGACGCTTCTGTGGCCGTGGAGGGAGGTGGAGAGCCGCCGGTGAAGCGGGGCAGGGGGAGACCCCGAAAACCCAAGCCGCCTGTAGACGTATGTTATGCATGATTCAATAGTCTTTATTCTCTTTCGTGTCATGAAATGTTACGTAGATGCAGAGCTGACTAGTTTGAGCCTGCTGCGTGCATGTGATTTCCATTACATTGTACATCGTTAAGTCTTCCATTGAGGAATAAGTCCTTGGAAGTCGTTGTTATGTCTAGCTCTCCGTGGATTTGTTTCACTTTCGGTTCATGAGGAAGTATAGATCTCTTGCCACGAGCTTTAACTTCAGTTTTTGTAGTTGCTCCTTACTGATTGCGCCTTTTACTGGAGGATAGAAAATGCATAGCCAAACTGTATTTGTACTTTCTATGTATTACTTGTGCACTTCGATTTAGATTTCTATGACATGTTGTACATAGGTCATAGTTTTTGAGACTATCAAAGGCCCTAATGCCCTTTCACACAATTAGATGGACAGTTGTGTGAAATGCAAGCAGCTTTTAATTCTCACTAGAATGCAATATCACATTTAAATTGTTCATGATCTGTTGTCGTTCATCTCTGATGTTTCAGATGATTGAGGGGTTTTGAGATGATTTTTGTTTGTTTTTGTTGTTTTGTTTAGCTTGTTCCTGGATAGAAGAGAGCTGGTTGTTTGGATGTATTAGATGCAAATCTAGGAGCAGTGATAACATCACAAAGCTGAAAGACCAACGTTAGTTGGATACTTTTATTTTTATTTATTTTTTTTTGGTGAGAAGCCAACTAGCTTAAGTTTATATGAATATCAACATAGGCCCTGAACATACAATAACCTTGTATGATTAAGTGCATCAAACATACTAAAAAGGTAAGATCAATCTAAAGACATGCTGCTGGCCCTGACAACTCCATCTTCATGGCATCATCATATTGTTTACTATCTTAAAAAAAAAAATTGTTAGCCATTGTGTGTATCATTGTTGGCTTACTCACTTATAGAATGGACTATTTGCCCTCCACAGTTTCATTTCAAGAATTGGATGAACAGATAAAAAAAGATAGACGGAAACACTGTGGCTAAATGTGGAAAAAGAGACTGGGGACGTGTATTGATTGATCTCCTTGTAATCCAGTCTGATTCTGAAAAATCCAGAAGAGCAAGAACGTGAAGAACTTGACTTGAGTGCTGAACCCCTGAACAAAGACAGCATGTTTGTAGTGGATATACCATCTCTCTTGGTACAGTACTCTGTTTAAACAGGTGATTCCAGCTTCTACCACTAGTGACAGATGTACATGTCATTATAGCCAGTTGGATCTTTTATGAATGGACAAAGGGCAATGTTCACTTTGGAATTGTGTGAGATAAAATGCTCATCTAGCACTCTGCAGATAAGCCTACTCATATCCAGGTACATGTATATTCTTTATCAACGCTTGCTAATGACAGCTTATTAAATGCCAGATATGAGGATTGTCATTTTATGTTAAAAAAAAAAAGCTGTCTCTGTTTGCATTTGTATCTTTTGATATCACAGGCAGTGTGTCATTCTTGTGCCGAGAATGTGTGTGCATATGAGCTTGGAAACTTTTATATTGCATGAAGCTTATAATATGTGCATTTTTAGCTGGAAAAACAAGATTGAGATAAAAAGAACTTGTCAAGACAGCTACAAGAATTGCTAGCTTCAGGATATGATGCAAAACATGATCTATTTTTTTGTTGTTGAGAAAACACATGAATAGCCAATGACATTTTTTTGTTGTTTTATCTCTTCTGTTTAAATTGGCAATTACAAAGTATAGAGAAAAAAAGTTTACAAAACATGCAAATGAAAAACGGTGTTATCAATACAAACAACATTTGAGAGAGGTTTGAGAGAGGTTTGCACTCAATCATAGATATAAGATTGATATTCTGTCAATGTTACATAAATTATGATTCATGAAAATACTAAAGGTTTACAAATAAAATGTTCAGAAAAAGTGAGACAGGCAAGAAGAAAAATGGAGGTCTCTTTCCCCATCTTGTTTATGAGGCATTTGAATCTATCTTTTACAGAATAGGCTGGTGTCTGATTGTGAAGGAAACCAGTTTACTGAACTGTATTTCCCATAGGACTGACAGCAACAAGTTATTCCACCCACCTGTACATACCCAATGTAATTCAATACTTGAAATGCACTTTATACATACTTCAGGTGCTATTTAAGGCAAACTGCCTTGTGTCAGAAAAAGCCTGTGTTCAAACAGTTATGCATAGAATTTGAATATGTGCTAGTATACTGGTCAGTTATACATGTAGCTATTCCTTCAGAAGGCCCAAAATTTGTTGTTTGCAAAAGTTGTTGTTTTTATTCATCTATTTCAAATTATTCCTCCCAAAAGAAAAGAAAGAAATTGAAATGCTGTTTGCATAGTTATAAACTGTTGATAGACATGGCAAGACCCATGCTACAATACTGTAGGTGATGTTGGGAACAACCTTTCTGAATTTTTGACACGTTCAATATAAAAATTCGGCTCCAGTGTATATCTGTGAATGCCTATAAATAGCTAGTAAATATGAAGAACATCAAATATGTCATGAACTATTCTAGTATTAGCAATGGATGCAGACATAATTGTATGTGTATATCTTCGCATTATCAAATTCTTTGGGCATTCATTGGCTTGATATGTTCGAGTGTGATGTGGCCTTTACAAAGACTGAATATGCTAGTAATCTAGTCTATCAGTCTGTAGAATGTAGAATGCATAGTTTGTTGGTTGTTTAATGACAACTTAAACTTTATTTGATAGAGTTAGCTTTATTTTGAAGATATGCATAGAATGTGAATATGTTGAGAAACCACTTATTGGATGTGATTATCAAATGTGTAATGTAAATTCACTCACCTCTTATACTTTGTAAAACATTGATTTAGTCACTGAAATTTTGAAGCTGATCAGTAGGCCTATTTTGTCTAGTTTTATAGAGACATCAATAATTTGTTTATAAAAACATTTCACAGAGATTCAGGAATAATAAACCTGAATGTTAAGTAATGTAACAGGAGAAGTTAGTTGATTTAACTTATAATCCACATTGTTTTTCTATCACATACCAGTTCTCCCATGCACCTGAAAATTACACAGACAGAGGCAATTTTTATGACAATGTTTATTTTTTCTTTTTTTTTCTGACAGGAGTCAGAACCCAAGATCAAGAGACCCAGAGGAAGACCCAAGGGTAGTCTGAACAAGAAAAAGAAGCCACAGGTATGTACAAAGACAAGAATATTTTCTTTCCAGCAAAGTGATTTAACCTCTCATGATTTCTTGAGTCTCATAGTTCCATCACATTGCCACTGTGATGACCATTAACACTGTGCAAGCTGTAGTGTGCCAAAAGACGAATTGATGAAAAGGTAAAAATAATATGGATATAATGCTCTCTCTAAACTGTCCATGTCTATCAGTCATAGCCATTGGCACAGGGACAACCAAGCCAACTTTCACTAGCCATCTTGACTCAAGCAGAAGTGATGGAGATTAGGCAAATGAACATACCCAGTGCTTTACAGGGGGGGGGGGGGGGGGGGGAGGGGAATGCTGTTTATAGTTTACCACTGACAAATTTGTGAGATACTAATGGTGAAAAAATTTGTATCACTCAAAAAAGTTAGCCTGACATAGCACCTGACAACACTCTGGTATCTGAATCAGGGTGCTCCATCTTCATTTTGTTGGCCAACAAGCTAGGTTACCAAAGACTTACCATGCTTTGGAAGCAGAAGTTTTTTTGCTTATTTGGATGAAGTTTTACAAATTGGACAGTTTAGCAAGTCCGTTAAAATAAAGTTTTGATATAAGAGTGATAAGCAGGTTCTTTGGAAATCTGTTATGCCTCTGCCATGAAAAGGTGCCGTAGGCATTATGATTTCTGCATCAGTCCATCTGTTTATTTTGTGAGCGACGTAACTTAAGAACCATTTGAGGTATCTAATCCAAACTTAGCATATTATGTAAGTATGAGTAGATGAAGCTGTGCCTATTAGCACTAGGGAGCACATGCTCAAGGCCAAAGGTCATAGGTCAAGGTCAAAAGTTAAAATGTCCCCATATCTCTGCAATGCCTGAATGTATTTTCAAGAAACTTTCTGTGTTGATACATGTATTATCAGATGAAGATTCTCTAGGGAAAGTTTTAAGTCATAAGGTCAAAGGTCACAGGTGAAGTGAAAATGCTGAATAAAAATTTCCTGTTTTTCCTCCATTTCACTGTAATGGCTTAAGGTATCTTCATGAGACTTGTACATGATACATGTATTGTCTGACAGTGATTCTCTTTTGACATTTTTTGGTCATGAAGTCAAAGGTCAAGGGTCAACAGTCAGGTTAAAATGCTAAAATTACATTGTTTCATGCCAAAATGGCACTATTTTCTCCATACCCTTGAAATGATTGAATATTATACACTTAGACAGATGTACAATTGTACCAGTATATCAAACTATGTTTGGTAAAATATGCATTACCATACCAGTATACAATGTATAGTGATAAAGTAATGAGTTTTGGGTCACAGGGTCAAAGGTCAAGTGAAAATGCTAGCATTTCACCTTTTTCTCACATTTTCAAAGTGGCTCAAAGTATTGTCATGAAAGTTGGTGTATAATTGTCAGAAAATGATCATTTGTTAATCATGTGATATTGTAGTCTCACCTTGGCAATTATGTACTGTAGACCTGTTGGGAGAATAATGCATTATGGCAGAGGCATAGGGCCTACATATACAAACATGTACCAGTCTACATAGTGACGTCTCTAGTTTGTTGTTGTTGAAAGCAACAATATTGTGCTTTACTGAATTAAAGTCCTCATTGTGCAGTTCGTTACATGTGTAAGTATTTTTTTTTTTTTTTTGCAATATCTGTATGTGATCTGAAGGACAGAAAGAGTTGTGCAATATTCAACAAATTAATTGGTTTACAAACTTGTTGCAATGGTTTGAATATAAATATGGATATTCAAGGACCATTTGAGTGAAAATTCAAATTGAGGTCTTTTACACTATAAATGAGTAACATGTCATCATTTGTTGTGACAGTCCCCATTTTCTTCTTTTTTTTTGGGGGGGGGGGACATAGAGAAATAGATTTGAATTGATCTCTGAAAGTAGGAATGTGTCTTTCACTTTTTAGTCAGTTGATGTTATCTGATTTTGGTTCTCATTGTAGTACATGTATAATGAGAAATCCTTGGATAATTGAGTGTGTCTGTCCAATGAGAATCTATAGTAAGTAGGGACTGGGATTCCGAAGGAATACATGGCTTAGGAGATTACAATGCCCTTTTTGCGTGAGTAGTTATTTTGAAATGCTTTTGAGAATTTCCTTTGGGGCAATCTTTTTCGTACATTTTTATGGTCGTAGAAAGCAAAGAGAAACTTCTTGTGGAAGAAAACTGAGACCAGTGTGGCCCTGCTCCCTCATGCAAAGATTGCTGCACAAGGGTTAGATCAATTTATTTATTGGGAATTTTAAGATTTTTTATTTTTTTTTAATTTATTTTTTTAAACAAGTGTTGTAGTCTTTACAGAAATACTAAGCATGACTTGCCATTGGATGTGTTCATTGCTTGGGGTTTTTACAAGCATACTTGGTCTGAAGGACTGGTCCCTATTTGAGACAGTCATTGAATTCATTGATTGAGATGTAACAGAATCTTTTCCGTCATATTAAGATTATGATTTCAGGAGTTCTTACATGATTGATTCACTCTTCTCTTGTCACTGCCATGAAGCTCTAGACAGTCAGAAGATGAGTCAGTAATAAGAAAGTTAACATGCCAGGGAGGAAAAACAAAGCAAAACAAAAACTTTCTAGCCTTCTCCTTGACAGTGGGCAAAGAATATGGTCATTGAACTTTCATGTTCTTATAAATACTAACTTGGCTTTTCATAGACAAACTAAGTAATCTTTTATTCAGCAGCATAGTACTTTATTCAATACAGAACAGTTGTCAATGGCATGAAAATTATATCTGTACTTCTTTTGACATGATCTCTTTATGGTCATCAACTGGGTATTTCAGAACTTCTAGCTCTGCCTTCATTCACATAAGTTGTATCCAAGATTTTGTAACAAGATTTTATGATTATAAAAGAAAAACTCAACCCTCTGGTGGATTTTCATATTTGGCACCTAGGTATGCTACAGGGGGAAGCATTGATTACATTTTAGACAGACTCTCTTGAAGTCAAAGATCAAAGGTCACTGAACTTTGGCTGTAAAGGAAATTTTTCAACAATAACTTCAACTCAGAATGTTGAATGATGATGTCATTTATTTTGTTATGAAGGATGGATCATGGATGTACTTTGCTTGGGTTTGTGTGGGATCACAGTAGTGAAAGGTCAAAGGTCAAATGTACTTTTCAGACAGTTCTCATTCATAACTTTAGCTAAGACTATCTCATGGTGATATCATTTAAGGAATACAAATTTAAATTGCATGAAGTGACTGGTTGGAAGGGTAAATGTCACTGTAGTACAGCTTAAAGCATCAGTTTCTGGTTAAGTCTAATTGTGTTATTAGGACAGATTTCCTTTGTGCAAATATGGTGAAAAGTCCTTAAGATCAGTAGAAAAGATCAATTAATCCTTTAAAAGTGTAAATGAAGAACCATGTATTATGGCAGAATGAGATGATTGTGTAAGAAGCAGAGGTACCCCTATCAACCCTGTGCTGTCAAATTTATGATACATGGTACTGAAAATTGCTTACACCCTCATTCCAGACATCTCTAATAGCAATGCAGAATTAAGATGATAGTAGAATTTCTAAAAGGATTGTTCATAAGATCAAAGACATAAATTTTTGATGATAAAATGATAATGATCAAAAAGATTTTATGATAATGAGATGATGAAGATGATTATAACCAAAATTATTTTAATCATGATTATAATCATTGTCATTATCTGAACTTCAGTGGTCATATTCTATAGATTTGCAGCTTGTAGGTGTATGATGAAATGTGAACATCTGTAAACCAGCAAATTTTCAAACTCATATAATTTGATGTATGTACATGTCTAGAGTCTACTTTGTCATATTGTACTGTACACATAAACCTAATTTGTTCTCATACTTGTGTATCGATATATCTAATCATCTTTTGTCTGTTGTTCCATACAGCCTGTCCAGACCGGAGCAAAGAAACCCAGAGGAAGGCCAAGGAAACAGGTGAGATTCTACCAGACAATGAAATATCAGTCAAATATTATTTGACCCTAAATCTAGCCCCTGCTCTTTTATGGGTAGATTAAGAGATGCAACATTAAAAATGTTAGAACATAACATTATTCTCTCACCTTTGACAATTTACAGATAATATTGGTTTGGTTACATTCTCCCATTAATATACCTTATTTTAAATATAATGTTGCTTTAAAATCATTGAATATGGCAGTCAGCATGTGATCGATGATGTCAAAGTTTATTATTTCTGTATGATAATGTCTATGGTACAAATAACCAAGTAAAGCTGTGAAGGACTGTATCATGCAAATAAGATAATACTATTGGAAGAGATAGCAATCTTGCAAGAGAAAGGGGAAAGGAATTTTGCAGGAGCCAAAATGTTAGCTTTTTACTTTGTGCTGGGTCAAGGGCAAGCAAGAGAGTATGGAAGAGGGTGGTATGGTATGGGTGCATGGGGAGTGGGGTAGTGGAGTAGGGTAGAGGAGGGGTACAAATACAGTAGCATGTGAAATAGGCATAGAATTAAGCTCACTCCAAATCTGTGCTGACCATGACCTGCAGGCTGTACACTTTATGCTTTGTTCTTTAATTTTATTTTTCACTAGTTCTCTGCTGTCATGGGGTGAAGCTAAATATAGGCCTAGTTGTACCACTAAAGCTCATCTGAGCTTGAATTCATCTTATTCCCTCTTAAAACCTTTTCAGCACTTCTGTTGATTGGAATTGTCCTGAAGGGTAGCATGGTGCACTGTTCCTGGTCTCATAAATGAAAGTGTCTCTGATTTCTATGGTAGCAGCTCTCTCTACTACTTGCCATCTTTAGATAATGTGAGACAACCAACAAACTCAATCCTAAATGCCTCCTTTCTGTTAAACCATCCAGTGCCATCCCAGAAGTCTGACTTTATGCTCCATTAATTTTAATCTCACAGCTCATTTATGTATACATTATGTCTGATCTTCCCTGTCTGTGTGGGAAAATGACACACATGCACATATGGATTTAAAAAAAAAAGAAGAAGAAGAAGAAAAGAAACCCCTCACCCACCCCCCCCCCCCCCCAAAAAAAAAAAAAAAAAAAAAACCTACCAAGAACAACTAGGGTTTTCTGAATTATTTCTCAGCTCTGGGGTAATACTGATGTATTTCAAGTACTCCCATCTACTTTGCTGCTCAGATGAGGAATAGGTCTACGAGTCTATAGGCAGAGAGATATGTGGTACAGTGGTGTCATGTGAACTCTTGTCTATGACATTATGATAGTCTTAACACCATTGTATCTCCTCAACCTCCTCCAACTTGGTTTTTGTATATCTTCAATGCTCCTACTGTCTGTTCATATTCTTTAGTGTGTGCTAAGCGGTATATCTGCTTTTTTGTAAGTCTGTCTTCATTTCTGCTCATCCCACTTGGTCTGTCACTCATTGTCTCTCTTGTCTCACGATGGCGTGATATCCCAGTGCTGTTCTCTAGCTACGTTGAGATGCTAACCGTGTGAGATGCTAGCAGCGATGCATGTGTGCAGAGAGGACACAGTGTTCTAGTGATAGAGAGAGGGGCATATTAAATCTCCCAGCCATGGCTGTCCTCCCAGTGAACTCTTGGTGTCAAACCATACCATGTCATTGCCCTGGCCATTCCTCACATTGCATGCTGCTTTCCCAACAAGAAAGGGGGAGGTAGAGGAAAAAAAAAAATTGAGGAACCTTTCCTCTCCTTGCTTTGTATATTTCGAGTGAGTTCTTTTACATTTCAGGGGCCCTGAGGTTAACAGCTAGTCTCCATAAAAAGGCTGTAAATTCCATGCCTCTGGTTTCTAGGTTGTCATTGCTTATGTGGTCTATGATAGTTTTTCATGATGTGTGCTGGGTTGTAAACCTAATTCACAGTGGTATCAAGTATTCTGGGAGAATGTTCACAAAGGATGTTTTCGTTGAATGCTACATCCCAAACTTTGTTTGCTGTCCTTCAATCTGCTCTGTGGGCTTTAGATTATGTAAACTTTAGGAAATATAAAGACCTATTGTGTTAAAAGCTTTGGACGGAGGAGGATGAGAAAATGATGTTTAGAGGACAATTGTTATTGTTTGTAGCTCCTGTTCTTGTTAGCTGTCTGTGCCTGTTCTCTATCAGTATCAAATTTTAGTTTGTGTTTCTCTCGTTTCTGAAGCAGTAGTAAGTGCCAGTTCTGCCAGGCTCCCTTTACTTTGTGCTTCTCATGTCATGTTTTGTTTGGTTACATGATACTATGTAGACCAGTCACTGAGCAGGATTTCATTAATGAGGGACATAATTATTGTTCTTATCAGTCTTATCTTCATTATTGTTATAGGCTACATTGTGTATTATTTTCATTACCGAAATTATTACAGTAGCAGCTACAGTGCAATCTGATTGGTGGATTATTTTTATGCCTCCGCAACGAAGTGGCCGGAGGCATTATGTTTTCGGGTCGTCCGTCCGTCCGTCCGTCCGTACGTCCGTCCGTCCCGTTTTGTTTTTGTCGATATCTCAAGAACCGTGTGGTGGTTTTACATCAAACTTGGTATGAGGGTATATCCTTGGGGGATAATACTTTGTGTGAATTTTAGGGTCACAGGGTCAAAGGTCAAAGGTCACAGGTTATTTTGTGGAAAAAAAATTGAAATTTCATGTTTTTCTCCATATCTCGCAAATGGTTCAAGGTATCTTCATGGAACTTAGTATATATGCTTGTACCGACGGGCAGTGATTATCTAGGGAAGTTGGGGGTCATGGGTCAAAGGTCAAGGGGGTCAAAGGTCAAGGTCAACTCCTCAAAATAGCACTACTTTCTTTAAAATGCAATATGCCTGAAGGGTTGTTTTTTTTAAACTTGATGTATGGCATGTATTACCCAATATATATTTTTGGGGAATTGCCAAAAGGTCAAAGGTCAAAAGGTAAAAGGTCAAGTGAAAGTGCTAAATTGCACTTTTTCCTCCATATCTCGAAAGTAACTCAAGGTATCATCATGAAACTTACATATTTATGCATGTTCTACCTTACAGTGATTCTCTATGGAACTGTGAGGTCAAAGGTCAAATGAAAGGTTTAGATAATGCTATTTTCCCATTTGATACTGAAATTATACTTTTTCTCAATACCTTGAAAATTACTCAATGCATAAACTTATAAAAGGGTCAAAAATCAAGTAAAAATCATCAGTTCCCCAAATACCTGCTCTCTGACATTTTAATCATTCATCCAATTGAACCTAGTTCTAGGAAAGTGAACATTCAGCACATTTGTGTCAAACCTGTCATTTCAATATTTTGCCAATTGTGTGAAACTGTCATCACACATTGTCAAGACATTGTCAAGACATTGTACTATACTATATTAGGAGAACCATGCATTATGGCGGAGGCATATCAGTCGCCGTAGCGATATATCTAGTTTTTTATCATTTCACATATTAAGGTCAAAGACTAGCTAACCTTATTGCACTTTGGCCACAATTGTACAACTGTGTAATTCTTAAATCTGTGAACAAAACCTGGAAATTCCAGTGATGAGGATACAAATAGGTATAGGCATTAATTTGTGTGAAATGACTGGAGTAAAAGTAAAAAAAAAAAAAATCAAATGGTAGGGTAAAAGATTACTTAATTTGGCTAAAAAAAAAAGAAAAGATGTAAAAATTCCAGCCACATGTTCAGCTAAGAATTGTGTAGTTGCAACACAATTTGTAAGGAGTGATATAGATGAGTGTGACCTTTCCTTACTAAACTAGCATAAAGTTGAAATTTGAAAGTTGTTTTTTTTTTTTACTTTTACTTTAGCTAAGAGTTATAAAGGAGATTTTTGGCTTTGATATGATATGCCACTTATCAAAATTGTATGTTCCTGAGCAAATCTAATAAGCGACAGAAATGCAAACTCCAAGAATTTGACTTCAAATAATGAAGGCTTTAAAATGAAAGTACCTATGGCAAATGCATGTTGATTTGTGCTGATATATGATACCATGATCATCACTTATGTGGCCAAGAGAATTTATACATTAACATTGTATTTGCTCTGCGAATTGGCAGAACTAGAAATAGTAGTAATAATGTCACAATAGAGGAATGCATAAAATGCCAGTTACCTTGATTTTAATTCAAAATCAAGGCCATTGGCATTTAATGCATTCCTCTATTGTGACATTATTATTACTATATATCTTTATATATATATATATATATATATATATATATATATATATACATACATATGAAGAGTTTGTTCGCAAAAACCGATAAGTCCATATTTGCCAAATGGAGATATTTGCGATTAAAGGACAAAAAAAATAAAGAGAATAATAAGAAAATTTTTGCTTCTTTTGACCATAACTTCAAAAATGTACCTTTATATGTAGTGACCAATATATCATTTAAAAGGTATTATTTTGTGCTTTATGACAGAGACCGTACTTCAAAATCTTAAAAAATGGACTTATTGGTTTTTGCGAACAAACTCTTCATATATATGTATATACATGTATAAATACATACATATATATATATATATGCCATGGATTCAGTAATAATTTTTCTGCTTTACATTTCTTCAGATTACTTGGAACCACCCACAACAAAAAAATTAAAGCTTCCAAACCAAGCTTGTGCTGATGACATCACCATGATCATGTGTCAATTACTGCTATATAATATGCTAATCCTGACTCTTGTGATTTACAAAAGACAATGGAATGCACCTTCCCCTAAACTGACCATAGCTAACATGTTTCCATATTATGTCTCTCATTAATCACATCAAGGGTATTGAGAGTATTGCTGACTGGTTTTATACCTCAGCCATGAAGTGTTGCTGGTGGTATTATGTTTTCAGGTTGTCCATCTGTCTGTTCTTCCATCTGTCTATCTTTCCATCCATCCTTCTGTCTATCCTTCCATCCATAATCGATCTATGGACAGCATTTTTAACTTCAGAAGTGTTTTAGGTACCAAAATGAAACTTGGCATGTATGCATGACAAAACAAAGCTGTAACTCTTGGGTGCTCATGCTCAAGGGTATAGGGCAAAGGTCAAGGTCAAATTCTTAAAATTTTAGTACTCCCTTTTCTCTCTCTTTATAAGTTAGCATTCAAATTAAGCACTCTCAGTGCGTGTAAAAGCATAGTAGGTGTATACATGTATTACCAGATAGATTCTCAGACTAGGGAAAGTTTTGGGCATTGGGATTTAAGTTCCAAGGTCAAAGGTGAAATAAAAATGCTAAAGCTTTAATTTTTTATATTCCCAGAAAAGGCTCAATTTAAGTTATCTTTATGAAATTTTGGTATATGCATGTACTGCATGACAGTGATTCCCTTGAGAATTTGGGTGTCATGGTTCCAAGCTCAAGGGTCAAAGGTCAGGTGAAAATCTTAACATTCTGCTATCTATCATGCTGAAATTACACTATTTTCTCCATACCTTGAAAAATCACTCATTGCATAGACTTAATAACACAAGCTGTACATGCATTATTGCACAATGATTCTATTAGGAACGATTTCAGCCATGCGGTCAAAGGTTAATGAAATGTCACTATTTCACCCCCCCCCCATTCCCCATGTTTAAAGTAGCTCATAGTATTGCCAGTGGAAATTGGATATAACTAGTAAGTTAGTGATTATCTAAAGAAAGTTGTGGGCCATTCGATCAATGGACAAGGGTCAAAGTTCAAGGGAAAATGTTCAAATTCCTGAATAGGGGCCTACTTGCTCTCTGAAATGATTCAGCCATCCAAGTAATTCTGGTTCAAGGAATGTATAAACACTCAACACATTTCAGGTTGTGCCATTAATCATTGGAAACTGTCATCTAACACTCAGAAGATGCAGGGTTACTGTAGACCTAATTGGGATAATGATGTGATATAGTGTGGGAATACCAGTCACATTAGAAACATTTCTAGTTAAAAGTGCTTGTATTGTGATGTGTATACTTACTCTTCCTCATGAATGGAAAATGGGAGACAAACAACTTCACACATAAGAACCATGGGTCTGCAAATCATTTTGATGAAATATTACTTTTCTTAGTTCTATGCTTTTTAGCTTAAGAATCTTAAAAAGAAAAGAACTATTATCCCTTTAATAAGGGATAAAGAGTTTTTGACCCAAATGAAATGTTTTGGGCCTACCAAGGAATTCACCCATGTGACTTATTGTGGGGGATTGGTCATTATGTAAGGTCACACAAGAACAATTGTTGAAATGACATGTCGAATTCAAAGGTCATAATCACAGAAATTCATTAAAGAATCTTTGTTTCCAGCCATAAAGCTATTTAAGAGCATCAAATTGGATGATCGGAATAGATGGGTAACTAGTTCGGTGTGCCCAGTGGGTCACAGGTCATTGTGAGTAAAGAGCCATACTTGTGGATCTGAGTGGTGATGAATGCATGTACAGCGGATGAATTGCTGTAGTTTTTAGTTTTGCAGTCATGGCACGCTCCCAGAAACCTCAGACTACTCATATCGATGTCAGTGCCAAAGGTTTGATGACTTCTTGCCCACCAGGAACCAACTAAAAGGTCCACTGACTCTTTATCTAACTTCTTCATTGTCATATCTCTACTGTTTAAAATTACATCTCGCATTGCCTCCAAATTCAACATCCTTTCTCATGGTTTCGTAAAATGCCAACTCCTGTTTAACTCCTGTTTTAGCATTACATCAGAGACACTCAGGAGAGCATCATGGCTTCTAATCAGACTGAAAGGCAAAACAACTACAGGAAGGAGTATATTTCTCAATAGTTCCATAACAAAAACAAATGAAAACAACAAGAGCAGCAGCAACAACAACAACACGAAAGCAGCTCATTAACAGATGAACAATTCTTAACACTGTTATTTCATCTCGTAATGAAGTAATTCTGTTTCCATGGTATTATTGCTTGACATCACTTTGTTAAATTTTTACCTGAATATTGCTCTTGAGGGTTTTCTTTCCACTAACTGTTGGAACCCAGTATCATAAATTAGAAAGATAGGTCTGTTACTTCCACAATGTTGTGTTATAGAAATCACATCTTTCTGTTTCAATCCTGTATTCCTCCAAATGCTGACCACTAAAGCTAACAAGCCTTTAGCCAAATTATAGAGACATCTCAAAGCTCATGTTACAATAATGTGATATTGTATGTAGAAACATTCAGGGTAATGACCCACTGCCCCTTAACTTGTCTGGACAAAGTTACTCTTGAGCCGAGCATAATTCAAACCAATAAGGATGTCCAAAACATGATCTCTCTTACAATCAGTAAAAGTGAAATCCCAATGACTTCTAGTATAGAAAGATGCAATTATCCATATGCCCTCTAGTGGTAAAGAAATTGCCCCTTTTATGACTCATCTTCTTAATTTTGCACTCTATTGTAGGGATAAGCCATGCAGACAAGTCTAATCATTCACATTTTCTCCAGGTTTCAAATATTCATATTTTATGGCTTCCTGTTCACAATGCAGAAATCCCTAGAGTGTAACATCACAATAGGAAATCCCTCAATGTGCAGATGATGCCTGACATGTAATTAGCATAACAGTTTTCTTTTGTGTGATCTCACATGTAGCTGCACCATGAAGAATAACAGCACTGAGATACACCCTCGCTAGGCCAATAAGTTGATACAGTGCAATATGTTGAAAAAAATATTTTAAAGCAGTTGAAAGGAAAACTAATTATGTGAATTGAGGGAATGCGGCAATATTATCAATAAAACACCCCTCAGTGAATTTTGATGGAAATTGGACAATCCATTGAAAAGTTATGATTTTTTTTTTTAAAGTTTGGTACTGCCATTGCTGGATGAGGAGACTGCAACATATTGTGATGTCATGTATCGTAAATGGCAAAAAGAAAATTCAACATTTAGTATGTTAGCTTTTCTATTGCATAATAAAAGAGCACTTTAATTACCTCTATCAGAAAGCAGGGGTTTCTTTACCCTGAACATAGAACCTACATAAAGTGAGTGACAAATCAAGGAAATGTACATGTATTTTCGTAAAACAAAAATGAGATAATGAGGAATTCTGTATATATTTTCTCTGTATCCTTGTATATATTCATTATCACAAACTGTTGTCTTCTCATCTGGCTGTGGCTGTACCAAAACTTAAAAGATTAATATACAAATGATGCACAGGATAGAGTACGTTAGTGGAGGCGTAGCGCACTCGAGGGTATTTACAATTGTGAAACATGCACGAGGCGAAGCCGAGTGAATATTGCACTACATTGTAAATACCCGAGAGTGAGCTTCGTCTCCACTAACGCCACGAAATAATCCTGTGCATCATTTGTTTTATAAAATGGGTCGAAAACTAACAACATTTTTCACTTACCTCTGTGGATCAAGATGTCCGAAGATGTCCGTCCCAAACACGTCGCACTCGGAAATCCCGCACATATAAGTACTGTACATATAAGAGTATACGTGCGCCACACATGTTATGCACACAAGAAAGGCCGGCCGGCAGCCCAAACTAGGAGTTGTTTACAGGATTGACAGCGCTTATAGTACTTGTAACAACTGATTGAGTGCGCTCTGCTAGTGCAAAAATTGTGACGTCGGCCGTGGATCCGGATGTTAGTGAGAAATTAATACAAGCACACGTGACTCATTTCAGCGCTTCCAATTGGCTACATTCTTGAACCCATTTTATAAAACATTTTATCATATCATCCAGTTTCCTCAAACTTCATCAATACGTTCAACGAATATTACTGCATTTCCTCAATCCATATGTATGTGGAGGTTTCATTTGCCTTTAAGACAAGTGGGTGAATTGTGATCAAGAACAACATTGACAGAATTAAAAGAAGTAATACATGTTTCCCTTTTCAAGAGAGAAATTATTGATTTCCAACCTTGGACATGTTTTATATAGAATGCATTTTGTTATGGGAGATACATTGATATTTCTGTGAAGTGTTAATTTCGCGAATATCGGTGACTTGCAAGATTTGTGAAGACCCCCCACAGAGACATTTCTGTTTAGGGGCAGATCCATGGATTCCAAAAAAGGTGGTCGCCAATTGCAAAATTGGGGGGGGGGGGGCATTTTTTCTTTTTATTTCTGTTGTTTTAACAAAAAAATAAAGGGGCAGGGGTGCGCCCGGTGTGCTCCCCCATGGATCCGCCACTGCTACTAGCCACCTACAGAATACAGTTTATTCAAATGATACTGACACAACACACAGGCATTTCTCATGTCTGAGTTTTCATGCAAAATATGCATTGATGTGACTACACACAAACATGTCATTATGTAATATTCCTTTGCCAGATTCCTTTGCCATATATCACATCTATACCTCTTTATACGATTTGTTTTAATTTGTTTGTTTGTTCTGTTTTGGTATAGACAGCCGTCATGTACTTAATGTGCATCCCAGATGCATTTCTTCTTTGAACTTAACCCAGAGAGAATACAGACAACCCTTTTGAAGACTTCTGTACAGAATGTATGTGGGAAAACAATAAATACAAAACAAGAACAAAGCAAAACATTTCTACACTCAAATATCTAACAAAAGAAAAACCATCTTGCAAAGAACACATTGAGCCTTTTCAGACAGCATCAATTGATATTTCAATGACATACCATCTGCAGCTGATATTTCTGTTCATAATTTGTGTGAAGGTTTGCAAATTAGAGATTGTTTGTTGGAACTGACATAAAGGTGATTGTGAATTGCAAGAAAAAATGTGAATTGCTAGAAAAAATGTGACTGGAAATGTGTGCAGTTATTGAATGCTTGCAAAAAAGCCTGTAAAACAGCAAAAAACTGTAAAAAAAAAACAAACAAAAAACCCCCCAAAACTCAGAATGGAGACAAAGAAGGCGCAAGGATCCCACTTCATACTGTGCGACAGCATACACAGCTTGTACAGACTGTTGCTTCTTACAGACTGACTTGAACTCCAGTGTGCTGGGATTGACAGTGAAATTGAAGTAATTGCATTTACAGAGGGTTATTCATATCCGGTTTGAAGTCCTCCCATCCCCCCCCCCCCCAACTCTCACTCTCTCTTCTGTTCACGACCTTGACAACATATCAGTTCTCTTGGGGCTGAGAGAAAATGGTTATCCCCAGGTATTGATGGTGAAAACTCCTGCTGGAGGGCTTGTATCAAAGCAGACGCTTCTCTCTTATTTTTTTTTTCTTATTTTTTTTTTTACATTGAAAAAGATGTGAAGTCAATGGGTGGAACTGTCTTGCCCTATGTGACATAGATAAACGAACTACTATGAAAGGAAAGTGAAATGTTCTATTTGATTTATGATGTTCTGTATCATACTTTATATCTGTTGTTATATGTATTTGTATATTTATATTAGTGAAGGGGATTAACGGTAGGATACCTACTTGAGAGGTACCTAAAGAGTTTAGGGGAAATGGACTATGTCCATTATCAAAGGACAGTTATTCCAATGTGCAAATCAAAATCTTGTTGATCTTCATTTAGAAATGCCTGAACTTCTCTGCTTGTTAACTTTTGGAGGATTGGATAAAATAAGAAAAGTCTGGACCTTTTTCAGTTTCTAGTCTTGGACAGATGTACAGTGGTATAGAAAATTCCCTGCTTATGTGGTTGATTTAGAAGCTTAGCTTATTAGCATTTCATATTTATGATTACAAGGTGGAGTATTATCTTCTGTAAAAAAAAAAACAACAAACAAACAAACAAAAAACAAGCAAAACCCCTCAATTTTCTCTCTGTCCTTTTTTTTTCCCCTCACAGGCTCCTGTAGAAGAAGAGGTAGGTAGAAAGTGACTCTTATCATCTTGGGTAAGACCTATGAAAATCGTACTGAATATTTTAAAAACAAACACTTGAAAGCAAAAACAGGCAAAGAGATATAGTTGAAGATGATAATAGTAGGGAAGTGTTTCCCAAATCATCATAGAAATCATTTCCATTCAATAGTTTCTCCATCTATTTAAACCTGTTTCCTTATCACCAATGCTTTTATTTTGTAATGCATGATATTGTCATAGGTTTGTACATTGGTGTATGCATCTTAGCTAACCATTTCACTAATATTTCTTTTGATATTTTGTGTGTGTGTGTGTGTATGTGTGTGTGTGTGTGTGTGTGTCATCTCCATGTATCTGGCTAGCTATCTTGTATTCACTGATACTTGATGTGCTGTATTTCCTGTTATTTTTATTTTGATTCCATTCCTCATGTCATTTGACTGCTCAGTGCCTTTGTGAGCTGTAAGTCTGTGACATATGACCTTCTGCATGACACTATTTTGGTTCTCATTCTTTGCAAACATCATCATCATCATCGATCTATTTTTTTCCCCTATTAATGATCATTCCTTGCACAGAACAATGCATAGAGCATAAAAAGCCACTTTACATGTGTTGCTAAGGCTATGGTGGTTATACACTGTTGTTGCTATGGGTTGCAGACAAAGGAATCATTTGACGAGGGCTATGGCAGCCAGGTCACATGGAATGCACCCTTATACAACTAGCTTGCCAAAAGATGATGCCTCTGGCATTAAGATTAAAAAAAAAAAGAAATGAAAAAAAAAAAAACAAGTTGTCTCTGATTTCATCACAAGTCACATACAGAGGCATGGATGTCACAATATGGCCATGTGAAATGCATGAGAGTAACTTGCATCAACATAACATTTGCAATTGATGGCAATGTGATCATGTGATCATGTGCATCAAGCCACCCCCTCTACCATGATGTTCTCATTCTAACTGATAAACAAAGGGAACAAACATATCGCAAATGATTTAAGAGATCTATATTACAAACATCTGATTATGGATGTTCCAAGTACATACTATTTTATTATGCACATATTTAAAGGCTTAATTTACCATTTGCAGATGAAATAAAAACCCACCATTAATGCTTCAAATAGTTCCAAAATGTGAGTTTGGGATAGAAACAACCAATGTAAAAATTTGAATAAGTATCATCAATGTTGAGTATTGTTAAATAAACAAAATGTGAACAATGGTTATGATAACAATGTTTCCAGACTAAACCGTCTACCGTTACGGTTTATTGAGAAAAATAGTGATATCTCCGTATATTTAAGGTTCTATTGCAAAATTCTTATCTGGTAGGATGTTTTGTGATACAACTGACCTATACATATGCATCAAATAGGATATCCTGAACAGTTTTTAAATCACTGCTCTGAAAGGTAAACAGGCACTTTAACCTTTTGGAGAACATTTCTCTAAATGAGCATAAGTTAAGTGAAGAAAGTTGTGTTGTCTAATAGATTTTACCAAGCTATTTGCCCCCCACCACCCCCCCCCCAAAAAAAAGCCCTCCCAACAACTAGCAAGGTACCGTGGCTGCATGATTATAATGTGCCTGCTTCCTGTGTGTATCAGTTCGTAACCAATCCAAATAGGATCCAATCTTTTCCATGTTCCAATGTGAAAATACTACTCACAAAAGAATGCCCAAGGAATCCAAAAATTTCAAGATACGTTTACATCCATTCCTAATACTAGTACTAGAATAGTTCATGACGTTTTTGACGTTCTTTGTATTCATGTATATTCGTAGGAATTTACAGAGATACACTGCAGCCAGTCTTTTATTTTGGACATGTTCAAAATACAAAATCCAGCAAAAAGAATGCCGGGATTGATGCTCTCAAACATTTCATATTTGTAACTGTTGTAACTCTCTTTCAAAATATCAGATTAATTATTCAATATTCAGAGTCACTTTGATAAATTTTTAACTTGTACATGTATTTTGCTTCAAAACAAAGCTGCCTGTAGCTTTCAGCTCTAGCCTCACTTTTGCCCGAATATGTTAATTGTTGTCATTTCATTCCATGCTTTGAATCCCTTTTCATCAGTGTACAATCACTTCTTCTATTCCCCGACAGGAGGTGGAAGCGGGAGATGATGGAGATGATGATGAAACTTCCTAGTCTTGTAACCAGTCACCACACTGATTTGGAGCACCATGATCTTTGTGACAAAACTTGCAGCAGAGCCCTTGGCAGCCTGCCTGAGAGTCTAGCATGTCGTTCCAAACTTATTTTGTATGAATGGTTAAACCAAGTCATGTGAAAGCTGTAATATTACATACTAACACTAATCATATGAAGTGACAATAAGTCAAAGATATAAAAGCCTCTGATTTCATTGCCAAAAATAAAACAAAAACAGGATGTTCATAAGCCAGTGCATGCAAGTAACCACAGATGAAATTGAATTTCAGTGTGGCAGTGTGACTTCAAATACAATGAAATTCCCAGAAAGTTAGCCTGTACCATTACAGCTTTTACATGAATATCTTCATACTCCTTTCTCTAAGCCTCTTTGAGATCGGTTTTGTTTTGATATTGAAGGTGATCATGTAGCTTTAGAATTTGTATATATGTGTTATGTTTAATGGATTAGTGTCCTGAGAACTGTCTCTGTAAATTCAAACCTGATGTGAATTTACACAACTTTTTTGTACAAAACTTAGGTAAATATTTCTTCACCTTTTTCAGTCAGCTAAAAATCATCTGGCAACCTTTCCTTCCTCTTTAGCCTTGACTGGCACTCACAATTCCAAGCACAGTGATCCTCATAGGGAAATTCATTTCTTATATCAGAAATGTGCAGAAAGATATAAGAACATAACTTACAAATCATGTCAATTAACTCATGTACTACAGGCAAATTCGTATTCACTGCAAATACCAAATTTCCCAGTTTAAAGACAAATAGGAGGTATGAAAGTTGATTTAAGTCACTTTGCTTTGAATTTTTGAAACACTCCTGTAGGATTCTTGTAAATATACATGCATGTAACATTTAAAGGCTGCATGTTTTAGTACTTTTTTGAGATATTGTGAACCATGTTTTGAAAATCCCACTGGGTGTGTATGTTCATTTCTCATTATATTTGTGAGAGAGAAAACAGTTTCAGTGCACCAGGAGGTCATATTGGAAAATGCCCTGGGAGATGTTGCTATGAGTGACAAGTGTCCACCAATGAGGAGTGGAGTAAAGCATCACATGACCCATGCACTGACATGACCAATGACAATGTAGAAGTGACGATGAAAAACACAACCAGCATTTCATAGCCATTGAAGAGAGTCTTCTGTGGTTCAGAGAAAGTGTGTAGATGGTATCTCAGAGTAGATTGAAAGTCACAGAAAGAAGTGAATCAGAGAGAGATTGATGTTATTACATCCCTCAATTTGGTCAGAATCATTAGATTATCCAGATGCTAATTATTCTGCCTTGAGAAACAAAACAATAGACCAGCTTTCTTCTTTCTTTGCAGCAGCTTACCATAATTCTATTTACACACATCAACAACCAATGAATCAATCAGTGTATTCTCTTGTTGGCTTATTGTTGGGGTAGGAGCTTCCAGGAGCTACTGTGCACTGTTTGATAAGAGACACTGCAGTCTGAGTGATGTCAATGCTACATCTGGAATATTATGTTGTGTTCACACTTGTGCCTGCCATAGAGTTGTACTACTAGTTTACCTTGAGAAGTAAAACCAAGCAAAGTTCCTATCACTATCCCATGCTGATTCAAGCCTTTACATCAACTCCACATCTTCTGTAGATGTCCAGTTCCTTTGCTGATGCGTTCCTTTCAAAGGAGTGTGAACATGAAACTGTTAACGTCAAGAAACAATGTATCCAAAACAAAGCTAATTATGAAGACAGCACATGGCACAAAACTTTTTGAAAGCAGCTCTTAGTTGTAAATTTGAAGAACAGTCTTGAGTATTGGAGAATATGCTGTTATTTTAGACCTATTTGCCTGTCTTTGTTTTGAAACTGTTTTAAGCTCATGCAATGCAGTTGATACATTAGATTTGAATGTGTAAAGCAGGGAGGAAAAAACAAAACTCATTGAAATCTCCTCAGAAATGCTGCAACGTGAATGTGTAAACAGTTGGTGGATGTCATTTCGGTATGTTTCCAAGAGGACTTGTGTAGGTGTTTGGCAGTGTTCTCACACAATTACATTACAGTGAAAGTTCTGTGTTTTAGATGTAATGTGAACAAGTCTACCTCATTTTGATTTGGGGTGCTTTGTTTCGTCTGACCTCTGTGAATGCAATAGAGGCATCTTGACTGGAATCGTTGAGTTGAAGTCACGACTTTTGACATCCATGACCATCAAGTGGAAGGAAATTTGGGAAAGAACAGGCAGTTTTGGGTGTCTGCATGCTCAGCACTGTTTTGGAATTGCTGCTACAATGTTTCATATAGGGCATGTGAGGTATTAAGCAAAATTGAGATACAGGAAAGGAGTTGATGTGTCAGTCATTTTATCATTTTACTGTATTTTGAAGGTTGTTGTATGACGTACTTGCTGCACACTTGTAAATGTCTGTTTGATGCTCTTTAAAAAAAGAAAGAAAAAGAAGCTGTATATATGCCAAACTTCTCAAATACCCAGAAGCAAGACAAGTAACCTGTGTGTCTAAAGATTTCTTCCTTTAAATGGCAAGATTTGTGAATACCGTAGACCGCAATTATCATTTGCTGTTGATGCACTATATTATTGTTTTGATGTGAGCAACCTTAATACACTTGATGCAACCAGATGAACAATGGTTTTACAAAGTTTTCTTACCTCAGTCAAATGAATTTGATATGTCATGTACTTTTAATCCCTAAATTTGGAAGAATCCAGTATTGCTTATCACACCACATGTTTGTAATTCAAGAAAAAAATTCAGACATTTGTTACAGTCTTAAGGTGTCTGTGATACATTGATTCTGCAATAGATTATCAACATTCAAATTTTGGCAATGTCTTACACATATTAAAATCCTATTTTCTTCCCTTTCTTGCACACCTTCAGTTTGAACACAATACAGTAGTTCCAATGATAAAATTCATATCCTTTATATTCAAAATCTGCCAAAAGAAAATTGTGTGCAAGTTTATGAATGCACCAAGATGGGGAGTATAACAGGAAATATTGAGTAATGCTGTTAGATATGCATAGAAACCTTCATGTAAGGGTGTTTTGGTGTAAACCAGTGGTGTATTCATTTTTGTTTTCTATTTGAATACTGCCATATGTCCAGCCACCAGTGATCCTGTTTTTTAAGATATCCGTGTTGCTTATAATGTGTCCTGAAGTTGTGAAGTATTGTGCTAGATTTGTCATATGTAGTTACGTGGTAGAGTAAACACTTGCTCATTTTAAGTCTAAATTTTGACATGATGAACAGAATCAGATATTGAGTAGGGGGGTGGGGTAGGGGAGGGAGTGGGTGAGGGAGCAAAAGTTGGTTGAGTGTTTTGGTGTCAGGCCCCACATTTGACAGATTAGCTTGCAGTAACTTGAGCAATAGACTGAGAAAGAATTTGTGTCACAGTAATACCTCCAAGCAGATGAGTTTGTAATCATTGCTAAAGAATATGATTAAATTCGCCATATCACTCGCCAAGATGTGTCAGGATCCATGTGTAAATAACTGAACTATTCAGATGGAAAGGAACTAAAATCCCGACAATCATATAGAAGATTAAATAACCAATTCTGATAAATTGATATACTAGACTTTTTGAAATGAGAACCATCATGTTTGCATGTTTTTGCTGAAAATGATTTTCAGATGTTCCAGCAAATTCTGGTAAGACATGCACAATGAATTTTCATCATTATTTGCTTTATGTTATGTAGGATGCCCTTCACCATTTCTGTTGACCATGCAGAGTGCTGTATTTCCTTAGTTTAGCTGTCTTTTGTTTTGACTAATTACGTTTTGTGTATAGTGCTTGTGAACAGCTTTTTACATGTGTTTGGTGACAATTTTTTCATGTTTTTTAAAAATAAATGTGTACTGTTTCAATAATTTTATAAGTAGTAACATTGTGCTTTTCTAAATTGTTAAATGTATATACATTGTACATAGAGATGGCTGTAATCTCTCATTATGCAAAAACAGAACAAAAAGAAAAATAAAACTTCAGGAAAATGTGAGAATGTAGCACACACCCAACCAACCAACCAACCAACCAACCAACAAACAAACAAACAAACAAACAAACAAACAAACAAACAAACAAACAAACCATCCTTAAGCAATTTACACTGTGATAGATGAAGTCTATACAGCTGAACACAAATGAAATCCTAGTGAAACAGCAGGATACTGTAAAGCCAGTAATTTTTGGTGTGCATTTTAATTGTGCGAATTTTGCGAGAGCAGTGGTTCACCAATTAAAATGCACACTGAAAGGTTTTGTTTACACTAATACTATTGAATGCCTGTGGCAATTTGCAAAAATTTCTCGCTCAACAGTATATAAGTCATAAGAACAGATCCACATATTTTCACATCATGTTCTCAGCTTTCCAGGTGTATATAAAAATGGGAATGAAAACATTTCTACGCCACAGAGTTTACCATGAAGGCAACATATCAATTCCTGTTACAGGCATAATTTACCATTTGCAGATGAAACAAAAACCCAGCATTAGTGCTTTAAAATAGTTCTAAAATGTGAGTTAGGGATAGAAACAACCACTGTAAAAATTTGAATCTGTATTATCAATGTTAAGTATTGTTAAATACAACAAATATGAACGATAGTTATAATAAGACTACTTTCAGACTAAACCGTCTACAGTTATGGTTTATTGAGAAAAATACTGATATCTCCTTATATTTTAGGCTTTATTGCGAAAATTGTATATGGTAGGACGTTTTGTGATACAACAGATCTACACATATGCATAAAAGGTGATATCTTCAAAAATTTCAAAATCACTTCTCCCAAAGGTAAACTGGACATTTAATGCCACTTGCTAACATTTGCCGATGGAAAAAAAAAAAGCTTTAGTGCTTCAAAATAGTTCTTAAATGTGAATTGGGGATGAAATTAGCCAAGAAAATGTTGATCAGTATAATCAATGTTGACTATTGTTAAATATACAAAATGTGAGCAATAAATTTATTAAAAGACACATCCAGACATCCACACAGTTAAGGTTTATTGAGAAAATTAGTAATACATTGTATCTCCTTATATTTGTGGCTTTATTGTTTGTTTGGTTTTTTTTTTTTTGTACAGTAGGGAGTTTTATGATACAACTGAACTATACATATGCATCAATTGTGGTAATTCAAACCTTTGCTTTTTTTTTTTAATCACTGCTCCCAATGTTGAATCGTGGCTCTAACCAGGTCAGTATTGATACATGTCTACGTCCAATTTAACAGAAACTATGTCCAATTTAATTAGAAATACTGGACATGTTAGCTAGTGTATTCAATGTCGTGTGAGTGTTCGAGTTCCTCTAGGTCAGCAGGACAGCTGACAATGACTATAACATGACCTTTGATCCTTGACCTCGCACTTAAGCATTACTACTAATTACAGTTGTGTAGTAAAATTCACTGTTGGGTTTATTCTTGCAGCTACAGACTGTAGTTCTATATACAACATATAGTCAATATCCTTCAAATATATAGTAAAATTATATTGAAGAAAAGAACATATGATAATCTTAGAATTGAATTGTTACAGCTTGTACAGCTGTACATCTAGTATAATGTACAAGTGTACATACATTAGTCTAAATGTGACTACAGTGTATCTAAAAAAAAAATAAAAAAAAACTAAGCAATTTTCTCTATCCTTTTATCTTCATAGAAAATGCATTTAAATGACACAACTGAATGAGCCCCTGATTGAACTTGGTATATGAAACATACAACAAAAACTTTGGCATTTCGGATAGACTGGTATTTGGCACATGCCACCAGAACTATTCCGAAATTCTTCATATATGAATGTCATCATAATGTACAGTATTATCAGATTAGATTTTTTGTTTTTAATACTGTAATGGTATTGTAATTATTGCTTGAAATGAAAATTGTGTTATGGTGTGCATTTTGACCATAAATTGATTTAAAATACTATGAATATGTCATGTTTAATGAAGCTGCACATTACTGTGTTTCAATTATTAAAAAACCCCAGCATATAACCACCTTTGGTGACATCAGGTTAGCTGGAATAAATACTGATGAAATTTTCATTTTTCTGTGTGTGTGTGTGTGTGTGTAAGATTACCATATTATGAAAAAAAAAAAATGAATGAGTGGATTCTGATCACATAATGCTTCTGACATCCATGGCAGTGGAGTATAGAGACCAAAAAAAAAAAAAAAAACCAAACAAACACCCAACAAAACAAAACTGAGTAAAACTTTCTTTCCCTTCGCACTGTTTCCTCCAGACAGACAGTCACACTCAAGCTTTCAGTGTGCAATAATTTGATGTCAGCATTTATTACTTACTGGAGATGGTGCAAAGAGTACTACAATTCTGCATAATATGGGCTCCGTTTTATCAAATGATATAATCAATTATAAATTTCCCTAACACACAGGCTGTCATAGACTTACGTTAGAAATCAACTATATAATCAACTACAGTTTGACCTCGATTATCCGGCCTCCTTTTATCCAGAAATCTCTATTATCCGGACGCGTTCACGCAGTGAAGGACTTTTTTTTTTTTTTCATCCAAAAATTGAGAAAAAACAGCGAATTTCATGGATATATTTCACTAATTTCAAAAGATGTGCATGATAGGTTTCTCAGTTTCTCAATTTCTAATGAGGTAAAACATGTATGATTTTCACATAAAGACATACTAGTACTTTATTTTTGTGAAGAAGGGACTACAATTTTGTGCAGGCTAGCATAGTTTACACCACCGTTGCAGAGACTCCAACCCAAAGCACCTTCTGATCTGGAGATTCTCCCGCCTGAAACCCCTAGCAAACGGGAGACTCCAACTTGATGTGTGCGAAGCGCGAAGTTCCTAGGGTTCTAGATGCTCTCTTGTGCTATCTAAGGCTTATTTTTTCAACATACGATAGAAATAAGTAAGAAATCCCTTCCAACGGGAGACAAAGAGCCAGGGCGGGAGAAATTAGATCTCAAACGGGAGAACGGGAGATTTGTGCAAAAATGGGTTTTCGGCGGGAGATCTCCCGTCGAAAACGGGAGAGTTGGAGTCTCTGCCGTTGCGGGATACACTACCTGCCTTGCTGCCAGTGCACTGGGACGGCAGCTTGGATGGCAGCTATACAAATTTGTATACATTAACATTGTGTCTCCCATATCCGGCCAATTCGCTTATCCGGATGAGCGGCGGATAATCGAGGTCGAACTGTATAACTCTTCATAAGACAGGGCCAAGAGCTTTATATGAACATGACAAAATGATTGATCTTAAATGTTCTCAAGATTTATGCAAACATTCAGGCTGTGCTTATGCATTTACTGTCAAAGTAAAATTCATTCTGATGATAGTCAACCATGAAATAAGTGGTAGGGATTGCACCAAGTTTAATAAAGCAATAACACACTTGTGGTCAAGAGCCACCTCTACGATCATTACAAGTATTTCAAAGAACCATAAGCTATTTTGACCCCTTCAAGGTCCAAGGGGGGCACATTGTGTCCCCTACCTGATTTCTTTACTATTTGATGTACCACTGTCACATTTGACACATGAGTAGAGCAACTCATACTCTGCATGGTGCAACATCTGTGCTTTCTCAAGTTCCCTCATTGAGGGCGCTATACACTGGTGTACATAGGAAATACTACTAGTACAACTGTATGCTAAACTCATGGGTTTTCTTTATAATTTTCTTACCCCAGATGTAGATCTTTATTTCAGACCAATCATTTCCATATTTGCCACAAAAGGAAAGCAAGTCAAACTTCACTATCATTTATGGTTGAAATTTCTCAAGGTTACCAAATGGGGGTGCTATTCATTACAATATAAAGAAATGTATACTGTATACGCCGAATATTTCGTGAGGTTTTTATTTTCGCAAATTTCACGAGTCAGCTGCTATTCGCAAAATTAAAAACACGCGAAAATATTGACTCTTATAATGCCAATACGAATGTGACGTACGCGTATACATTTCTCTGTTCAGTACAGGACTCCATGATCGTGAATTTAACCACTCACAAAATTGTCGGGAAGTCCCGATTCGCGAAAATTTAGACTCGCGAAATATATGCCGTATACAGTATTAGCTTTATAGGGTAAATGAATCATTCATGACACAAACAGTTCCTGGTACGATTCCATTTGATAAAGATGAATCTTAAAAGTGGTACATCTCTGAATTTTGCAAACATCTGCATTCAATCTCCAAATGTGTGGTGGTTCTCTTGTTTCCTCAGGTGTTGAAATACAGGAAATTTAACATAGTAAATAAAACATGAAATCGATGTATTAAGAGCTCTGTTAAAAGAATCCCTCTTACATTCTCCTCCTTTAATATTCAAAGTGTGATGCAGCCTATCACAAAGAGTAACCTTGTATTTGTCCTGAAATAAACCCTTGAATGACTGCTGTCAAGTTCTGCATCAAACTTCCCAGATTTCCAGCAAGGGGAAATGACATGTTGATGGATTTCTATTTTTCTCTGTAGGAAGGATTTTCCTCATACCTTTGAAAGTAGAAATATAGGCAATATACTTCATTCAAACTACAGCATTTTGATCTAAAACTCAATTTTCAGACAAGATTGTTACAGTGTTCACTCTGTATGCAATGATAAATTTTTGTTCGAGATGCTCACAATGCTCTGAAAACCAGAATTACAATTCACATCTGCAATGTAATAAAACACATAATTGATTTCAATTGTTTATATGCCTGCTTCCATTTGTAAGCAAACAAATTATGCATATTTGCTGCATCACAATTAAAGACTAAACAAGACAGCCAGCTTGACAATATTCCAAGATAGGAGTACTGATAGGGTATATTTGATATGAGACATCACACGTTCGTAGTATACTGATACATATCAATCATAATACACAGACACAATGACAATCACTGTTCGTACTTCAACTTACCATCTCCAAATAAAGTAGCACCATGAAATCTTGCAACATAACAGATAAAGATAAAAGAACGGAGTCATTTCAAAAGTTTTGTGGTGCTTGCCTAACATAGTCTATTCACCTCTTGGGATAAAGAAGGAGAAACCCAACAAAAAGAAACACTTTGTTGCACTGGACGGCACTGTAAATGAGGCATCAAGAATAAAGAAGGGAAAGAGCAGAGTGGGTTATGAAAACACTGCTGCATTTGAATCCATTTTGATGGATATTGAACTACATTAAGAAGTCTACATGTCTGACAAATTATAGAAAGGAGTTCAATATTCCTGCAATTCAGAAAAGGCAAAAACTGAATTTTATGACTTCGTTTCGTTTGCACTCATATGTGAATCCAAGTATAAATACATCTATTAAAGAATTTAATCAATATGTTGACTAGTTGGCCTTTCTGCTTTGTATTCCAAAGTAAAGTTGCAACATATAGGAAAGGAGATTCAAACTCCTGTCCACGCAGAATCTGTATTACAATTAAAGTGTCCACATAAATAACTTGATGCTCTACTGATAATGGGTGCAAAGTGGATGCTAATACATTCTGTCTGTATTGAATGTATGTGTCTACCAAGAGCAGCATACATTTCCACCAACTCTTCAGCAAAAAAAAAAAAAAAAGCTTAACTGTAGTGTATTAGATAACTGTAGTGTGCATCAAATACCTTGACATGTTAAAATTGTATGTTTCTATCATTTTAAAACTTTCCTAATGTATCACTGAAAATTGTTGTTCTTCAAAGACAGGGGGCTTTGATTTTGTACATGCTGTGGCAAAATGTACGTACATGCATTACTCTTACTGAGGAAAAATTACAGATTGGCTTTAATTTCATTTTTTTTTTTTCAATTATAAATGTGTACTTCAGTCTTTCTCTAATGGATATAAATTGTCTTTATGTGATAAACATAAAGTAATTCATTCAGCAAATTAGTTTCATGTGAACATACATGCAATTTTAAACATTCAAGCAAAAAAAAAAAATGAAGAAAATACAAACTGTTTTCATGAAAAAGATGACAAATGCACTTAGTACTCCGAGTTTGACTCTAGTCTTCAAATATCAATTCATATGCAATTACCATCATACTATGGACATTAAATGCCATGACAATATCTATTTAATACTCAAGTACTCTTTAAAAATAGAAAGAATCACACAAATGTTACAATCTCCTTTGCCTACAATCCATCTCACATCGCCAGTCCATAAGAGCCTACATACTCAGGCATAAATGTGTGCAGTAGTAAAACAGCATAAAAATGCAGAGTACATGTACTTTCAGCTTTGGTTACTTTCAGCTTTGTCTACAATACTTTTTACAATCAACCTTCAGTGGCTTGGTGCATTGTGTGATATGTTCACCCATAAGATACATAAAAAAGTTTAGCCATGCCACAAGGATGCACCACTACCAATACCAGAACATATCTAACATATACAATGAGAAATATGGAAAAAAAAATCCTCTACAATAAAGTATTGCAAGTTACATGTAAGTTAGTTGCAAAGTACAAAAGTATCACATTTTAAGCCAGATGCTTGAGGCTGTGCTATTACAAGAATCCTTTTGACTTGACTTCCTCCTGCAATTCATCCATAAGCCAGCTGCATTGCTTTGTATCATGGTGCCTGCTCACAGGAGTGATAAACATACCAAATTTTCCACTTTGGAATGAGTAGTCAGCCTTACATCTTACATTACATCATATCTTAACAGCCCTTCACTGAGCAACAATTTACAGTCAATTAGGTTACCCCAACACTCAACACAAGTCATCAATATAAGCTTTTGTGATGAAATAAATGTGCACTGACATAATTATACACTTGTGTTCCTGCTTACCTGTAGAATGCATCTGGCATGCTTTTATTGCACTTAGAGTGGCATGGCTGGAACGGTTCATCACTACTGAAGGAAGGACAACATACCACACAATTCGAACAACTTACGCAATTCACATCATTATTTTTTTTTTTTTGTAACTATTAAATTTGGCAGCACAAGGCAAGAAACACCTCCAAATATGGCACAAGGATCAATGTCAAAGATATGTTAAGTACATAATGGCCTTTAAGACAAGCTATACCAACAAACAGCATGATAGTGTGTTTCTTCTTAGACAAGTATGCAGTGTCTGTCTACATCAAATCACTCTAACATGCACCTGACTAAACATAGTACCAGCATGATGCTGTAACATCTTAGTAATAATGTTCAAGGAAAGGTATAATAGCTTAGTTTAGACATACCATACTGAAAAATGAATGCTAAGATTCTGCGAAATATTACATGAAATTTCTCCAATTATTGCATTAGTTTACCTCTTGTGTGTGAATATAATTTAGTGCTGTCTTACTCATGTACACAGATTTCTTCAAATTTTATATAAGCTTGGCAAGATTGTATTCAACATAGGCTACAACATTAATGATGTCAGGTATATGCTATGGTAAAAGTCTCATTCTTGACTTCAGAGAATTTCCATTGAGTCTATCTTATTGCGATGCTTCCTGCTGATTGCACAATCCCCACAGTGTATAAACACATCACAATAATGCACAGGCATGTGAATCACATTTTGGCATTAGGCTTCCCTCATACACAAATGTCATGCTTTTTTACCAGTCCTTGGCATGTAATAATATTTTGCAGGTACATTGGCAACCATTTGCTAGCAAGGAAATTAGGATTTCTTTTCTTTGCTAAGTACTAGACATAATTGTACTGTATTACATAATTTTCTGCATATGACTGTGTCTTGAAGTACTATCCAGATATACAAACAGGTGACTAAGAAATTGATGTAGCTGCAACTATGACGGTCATGTTACCTCAATCCTGCAGAAGGTGTACAATTGATCAAAAATCTTGTCACCTTTGCTCTGGCATTATCATGTATTAATGAACAATTTGACCCTGTCACAGAAAAAACAAAACAAAACAAAACTCAAACTCAAACAACCCAAAACAAAAACTACATGTTAAATTTGACACGCCAAGTGATTCAACACTCCAGTAGTAATAGGTAACTTGAACCACTACACTAGGATAAGTACAGTGTGTTTGAGAAAACTTAGTAATTATCCATCACTTTAGTCTATGGCTGCTTTGGCCTGCCTAAACGAAATGATTATGTCCACAGGGTTATGGCCACACGGTCATTCACACACTATGAGGGGTACAACTTTTAATCTGTATTCCCTCTCAGTGTATAAGTGACAGAACAATTGAAATGAGAGCAAGCTAATTTCAGAGAAAAAAGAGAGAAAGAGAGAGTGGAGACAAACAACTTTGAGCTTGGATTTCACAGCCAGCTTCAAACTCGACACAGTTGCCATGATGACGAGCCTTTGTTGGTAGCAACCTGGTAGTCTGTCTCTCAGACATCGACCACTGGTGGAGTGAATCTCAGCTGGGGGACATCTGTGCTTCCAGTAGGCTGCAAGGCAAGAGAAAATATGGGAGACACCAGCATTTTATCATAACATCTCAATATGCCCCCTCAATATCACGATCTCAATATTACAATGCAAGATGTCCCCACTCCCGAGAGTATTAGGTTTAAAGGCACATAAACCCGATGGTTTAGTCGACTGCGTACACGGGGGGCGCAAGGTGCAAGTTTCCTACAGAGACCTATGCCATCAACTCCTCTTTAGCGCTAACGCTTTGACCCATTTCCATGAGTCCGAAGAAGTCCAATCCACTGTAGTTAGTGGTCCGATAACAGTATGACTCATAATTCGGCTGATGATGACAGCTTTAGCAAACTTCTTCTGTGATGTCATACTAAGAAGCAGGCACCCTGGCATCACTACAGACTGCGTGATGCGCAAAGACAATGAAGGCAACGCTACCTGGCAAAACCTACTCTCTTCACACTTGATGACAGCTCAATTTCGGCAATCTTTGTGTCAATGCTAATGGTGACCGGCACTATCATCCAACAACAACCCTGCAACTACCAGGTCTACACACCTTTAAGTTATCCCCCAAACAGACTCCAACTCAGACCTCTATCTGATCTATCCCTTAAAAAAAAGTTTTGTCATCACACTCTTTTACTAATCTTATATTTACAAAGTTTCATCATCCCTAATGTGATTTTTTTTTTTCATTGCAGTGAGACTGAGATTTTGTGTCTATCGGGTTTTGATCAGTTGAATACTGAATCAATGTCTGTTGTACATACAAACAATGAAATATCATGATTTATACGCTGTCTTACATGCAAACTTCTATTAATTAATTGTACAATGGTGGCAATTTGTTTGTAAACAATCCCAAAGGATCTGGAATAGCAGCTCTTGCTCAAGCGGAATTTATTCCTGGCTCATTTCAATGAATTTGAGATGCATTTGATTCAAGAAAGCTTTGAAACTGATGAAGGATATGGCCAGAACATTAAAACATTTTAAGGCTGGTGAGGTTAGATACTATACTGGTCATGTTTATATGAAGAAGTTTTGCTGGACCCATGCATGGGACTGTTTCTTGTTTGTAAGCCTATGGGGGGGGGGGGGGGGGGGGCTAGAGGAGTACAAATATAAGGTTAGTATGAAAGAGGGCTTTACTCTGGATGCCTGTGTGGCCTGTGTCTGGTGGTTTGCTTGGGTCCTGGGGTCTGTCAGTAGCTCAGTCTCCCAGTCCTCCCCCTCAGCTGGGTCAAAGCTGTACATAGGCATCAGCTGGTGCCGTAGCTTGTCCAACCTATAAAACAGTTAATGTTAATGAAGGATAATGTGCAATCACTACTGCAATACCAGCACCCTGAATACAAGACACACTGCCCAAAGTGGAATGAACCTGAACATGAATAAACTGGCAAGCTAAACACAGCAAAATGAGGCAGCTTCTTTCT
The DNA here is from genome assembly GCA_033980235.1 of Diadema setosum. Classification (NCBI taxonomy): domain Eukaryota; kingdom Metazoa; phylum Echinodermata; class Echinoidea; order Diadematoida; family Diadematidae; genus Diadema; species Diadema setosum. The sequence continues at coordinate 49,835,464 of CM067060.1, forward strand.
CCAACTTTTCTAAAGGACAGCAGGCTATAATAGGCCTGGATATCTGGGGAAGAGGAGGCCCTCTTGCAGCTTTACATGTGATAATTTCAGAAAATACAAGTTCATGCAGTTATCTCTTGCAAACTAATTACTTTTCAAACACTGTTGTGCTTTAGGATACAAGAATGTGCAAGCTGCAATATTTAAAATCACAAATATATGAAACCTGGAGAGAGGACATGTTTATTGTCTGCAGCGCTTGCTTTAACAATGACCAAGGAACTCTCAATCTTTTGATACATCATGGGCCATGCACTCTATGGTGTATATTTGATAAACAGAAACTTAACCACATCATGACTTTACCTCAGCTTTTTGCGGCAGTATTTCCCAAAGAGAATAAAGAAGGAGATGATGAGACCAATACAGACTGGCACCACAAGGAAAACTGCAATGCTAACGTGTCCTTCTCCTTCAGACGTCTTTCTCGTTGGGTCCGCCGAGTGTTGGAGGCCGCCTTCCGGAGTTGTCAGAGTCACTGTAGCTGAGCTGCACTTTGAGCAAATGGACAAAGATGATGATGAGGTTGACTGGGATGACGATGACAGAGAGGTTGAAGGTAATGGTGAGGATGGCTGTGATGATGATGGCAAGAGAGAGCTGGTTGCTGATGATGCTGCCAGCGTCTGTGGTTCTGAGGCTGATGTGAGTGTTACTGTGGCTAGCGTTGGTTCTGTGCTGGTGTAGTTGCTCTTCTCTGTTACGACCGAAGTGTTTGCCTCTGATGGAGGGTTGAAGGTCACACTGACTTCTGGTGGCATGATGCCTTCAGGCTGTACAAGATCTGGTGTAGAACCATTACTGAAGAGTGGCGGCCATGTTGGAGTGAGTTTGGGTGGACTGCTAACAAAGGGTAAGGTATCCTTTATCTCAGACCCAATGACTTTATCAAGCAACCTGGTCTCATTCTGGCTAGCATCAGCAATGACGAAGACAGCAAATATTCCAATGAATGTTAATACCTGTGACACTCCCATTCTGATTTCTTATCTGTGAGGATCTTTCATCATGTAATGGCAGCCTTCATACAGCAGCACTGGAATATGAACAACAAGAAAAAATAGTTACATTTGTACTAACTGTATATCCATTCATTACACATTAAAATGTCATTATCTATGCATGTGCATATAGTTGTTAATTAAAGCTAAGGCCTAAATATCCTTTAGCATACTGTGATCCACAATAACAAATCAATAATGTTACCTTACACTGTAGAAAGCTATCATGGGTGCACAGCATGTGCTCAGTCACTGTTGTGTTGATGTGGGCCAAGTGCACATACATTGAACACTTCCAGTGAACTTTCAAAGGATTGTACAGTATGAGTAGGACCTCGATTATCTGGCCATCGATCATCCGGATTCTCTGTTATCCGGATGTTGACTGGCTGACATTAAAAAAAAAAAAAAAAAAAATTCATGTATTTTCAGTGCCAAATCTCACTCATAACAAACACATGTTCAACCATTATCGTGCGAACAGGACATAATCCAATCATCACAGCTGACTGTACTTTTTAACTCAGTTAGTGAGATGATGTCAATGACTGGTGCTCATCACTGGCACTGAGCGCACAGCAGTGAATATAGTACAATGCAGCAACAACACTCGACGAGTCACAATTACCATTGTGTAGTGAACTGGTATAGTAGGCTCTAACATGCGTTGTCTACCCCTAGCATGATCCTAGCATGATATGCTAGAATTTAGAAAGTACTGTATTGGAGCATATCTCTCTTAACCGACTTTATTGATTAACCAGATGCCCACTTGCCCCCGACATGGCTGGATAATCGAGGTCCTACTGTGCACTGCATTTAACACAGAGTTCTTATTCTATCATTTTTTGAATCAGAGAGTTGTCAATAGCTGCAACAAACTACAGCTCATACGAGCTGTAACGGTTAGTTAACCACCACAAATCACTAATTAATGCCCCCACACTCCTACGCTTCAAAAGACAATGAATTAGATCTTTCAGATCTGGATTTTCAAATGGGTCCCATACCACACTATCTGCAATTACTGTACGAGCTGAAATTTTCGCGTACAGATATTTTCGCGAATTGCTAGGAGGACATTTTCGCGTGTTGTTAATTTAGCGGTTGCGAGGGTCTAACTGAACTTAGTTAGGCCTATTCGCGCATAGTTATTTTCGCGTGTTGTTATTTTCGCGGTTCAAAGGCGATTTGCGAAAATTGCGGAAATAAAACCACCGCAAAAATTTCAGCTCGTACAGTATGTACTTTCATGACTGTAGTAGCAAGGACCAAGGTGTGACCTTCAAGGTAAATCATTCTGCAATTAACCCGTTGAGGACGAGTCCTGAGTAGGTTCGGCAAGTGTCTATGTACCTGGTATTGGAAACGCACGTGTTCTGGCAAAATCAGCTCATCCCCAACAGGTTAAATTACAGTTAGGCCTAAATGCAGATCAAAAATGTTTTTTATTTTGAATTTCATAAAAAAGGAACATTGTTGTAGATGCTTCTAGTACAGTCAGGATTGGCATGCGTCACTTGCAACTTGATCTCGCTTTTTGGACATTTCAAAGAGGCATTGAAAGAATATAAACCTAAAAACATTATGAGGGTCTTGCTCAGATTTAAAGGGTGTGTACAGTGCAGTTCTGGTTGAGGTGAGGATATAGCTTTTAACGTTTTGCGAGATATTCAGAAACCACTCTCTCTTAGACTCTAACACGATTAGTATTAAACGTTGGATCTAGATGTCAATTACAGCATGCAATTCTAAGGGGTATCAAAAGTTTATTTGATGAAAATCGGTTTTGAAATGGCCGAGATATCCAAAAACAAGGTGAAACAAAGCAATCCTAATAAAAGGCGTGGCCTGTCGCCTTTTATTATCATTGACATTGCTTTTTTTTTTTATATCTCAGCCATTTGAAAACCAATTTTCATCAAATAAACGTTGAATCCTTCTTAAAATTAACGTTCCATGCTCTTTCAATTCATATTTCATAAGAAGAGGTTTATCATTATCTCACTTAGGAATGTTCAACTTAACATAGAGTCTAAATCAACATCAACAATGATCAACCAGTGCAGTGGTTAGCTAGCAGTGGTAGGTCTATACCCTACTCAACTGTACAGTCCCTTTTAAGTTTCGGCCTGAAAGTGAAATTAGTGATGCATGAAATCGCGATGACCTATTATTGATGTACCGTACCCACCTGTACAACCTGCTGTGTGAATAATGGGCGGGGGCGACAGACTTGGTTGATTTAGGCCTACTACATGTCCGAACTGGACACACATGGGACACGGCACGTCGTTGGATGGTCACCCTTCTTCCCTGCTGCTTTTCCAGCGACACTGGAAAACACCTTTTGTGCGTGCGTACAGATTGAAAACCGACGAGAGATCGAATACAACCTGTTTTACCTGTCTACACTGATCCCTATATAGGAAATAGAGATCTCAGAGACTCAGTGCCTGTCTATCTTCTAGTCGTGCGAAGTGAAGACATCGGGGGCCATAGGGCGCATCGAATTCAGATTCTGAATGTTTTTGTTAGGGTTTTTTAACTACATATCGTCCACCCATAGATAGTCTAGAGAGGATAGTCACAGTCTATACAGTCTGTGAGGTACCTAGCTGCCTAGTGCGCTACTAACAGACAACTTACTCTATCTAGCGTCAGTAGCGATTTCACACGCAAACATGGACAAATTGCGGCCATTTTAGCAGCAGGCCGTTGAGGGCGTTGGGTGTCGCGAGCCAGCGTGTTGATAGAGCGAGCGTGATCCAAAGCGGAAATACAAATGAAACTAAATGAAGATGTGGAAACCAGAAACACACACCCTCTTCAAATCCCACTGAGTCGTTGTCACGCAATTAACTTACGCTCGATTCGCCGAGTTCTATACGCTCAATAAATCGAGCGTAAGATCAATCGCAACTCTTTCTGAAACAGGTCCCCAGAGTAGAGCTTGTTATACAGATTGAGTCCAAGTTGCAGAATAAAGGGCTGAAGATGAGAAACCATAGCAATTGAGGGAGGTGAGGAAGGAAGAAAAAACGGAGGGAGCGGTTATATACCTACGATGTAAGATAATCACCAAGAGGGCCATGCAAGTTTGTCATTATTGAGATGCAGCACATTTGACTACAGCAGTAGTAATAACAACATTTTTTTTTTTTGTGGGTACAAAAATACACAATCATCAATCAACCAAGATGCAAGGAGGTGGGGTTTTTTTTTTTGTTTTTTTTTGTTTTGTTTTGTTTTTTGTTTTTTGTTTTTAGTCTTTGCTTGAATACATAATTATAAACTTGGGGCAGACATCAACTGGTAAATTATTCCAAAGCTATAGGACCAGAATAAATAACAGTGTTTTGTGCAAAGGTGGTGCGTGTACGAGGTATATGGAACAAGTTTTGCTGACGAGTGGAGTATGAACGTGATTGTTTTTCTTATCATAAAAACTGAAAGGGCAGTAGGAGATTCACTCACGTATAAACATCAAGGATCCAGTGAAGATGAAGAAGATGCAAGTCATATATTTTCAATGATTTGTTTTCAAAATATATATGATTATATATATATATATATATATATATATATATATATATATATATATTTGAATTGTGTGACGAATTTTCTTTCCAGCTACTACATTATTTTGATTCAGGGCGGATCAAGGAATTCCGTAAAGGGGGGGGGGGGGCAAAAAAAAAATACTTCTGGTGCCACTTCCAGGTTTAATCACCAGACAACAAGCAATTCTGGATTATCACTGGAAGTAAACCGAGGTAATACCTTTCACTCGCACCGGCCAGCCTTATGGCCGAAATCTTATAGGGAATATGGAAGGGCATGCACGAAAACGAAACAGAAGAGGTCTTCAGCAGTCCTGTCATGGACTTCTAATCACCGCTGTCACTAGTCGAGCAGCAAGTAGAAGGAAGCAGAGTTCAAATACTCGAGTAGCAGTAAATAGACCTACCAAACACCAGCAATGGCTCTAACCCATTACTGTAAGAATAAGAGGAGTTGGTTTCGTTCCACCAGGGTACTGGATTTTTTTTTCCCGGTATGTGCGTGAGGGTCTTTTCAAGCTTTGGTTATACACAATCTGACTGTCTCATATTTTCGCTGTAAAGTTGACATACGAGCCCTGAATATCAGCCTCGAGGATATTTTCCGTAAAAAGCTTTGTCGAATATGCTTCGTATTTATCAGCTTTACTGAATATCATTCTACTTACACGCTCATCTTCTTTGACCTGCCTCTTATCATTTTCTTATACTTGGACTCTTGATGTTTATCATTAAATGATCACTTCCATAATATTTTTTTTTTATTGCTTATGTTTATGTACACTTTAATGCCAATCGGGGTGGCTATAAACCATAGGGTTAAATCGAGGCGAGAAAACTTGCCCGATGAGGGGTCGATTCTGGTATGTTCTCCATCTTCAAGAACAATTAATAGGTTTGCCTTATCAAGGAATATCCCACTCAGTGTCCGATTTTTGTCTGTTTTGTCGCATTATACCCCATAAAACATTGTGGATGTTCAAATCCCCGCAGATTACTGTATTCTTCTCTATATGTTGATAGCAATATATGCCATCGTTTTTTGATGAATATTTTACAAGGGTTGTAAAGATTAATAACTGATTTGCTATTTTGATGATGCACATCATAATTATTTTTGAATCTCAGTTTCTGCGACATACCATCATTATACAAGTTACTAGTGGTTTCATGGGATGTATATAACTAAGATAATTATTTCCTTCAATGAAACGTAAAGGGCAATTCCCTCTCAAACGAAAATTCAGGAATAGGTTAGGCCTACTGACCTGAATAATCGCATCGAGTATCATTTCATTTTTTCAGTGAGCTTAGTGGTGATGATAGTTTGTAGGTTTTGACGAAAAATGCGAATAAGCATGATGACCAGTTTCACGTTCCTGCTTGGGGGAAAGCTATATGTTTGAGGCTTTAAAACTGTCTTGTGTCTTTCTTTTCTTTCAAAGTTTCGGCGATCTTCTTACTTTTCTTGGTTGTTGACTTGTTTTTTTTTTCTTTGATTTCTTTTCCTGTCTCGTTTTCGCGACTTAATTAGGGATGTGTTGAAAGTTTTCCTTTGTTTGGTTTGCACATGCTTTACTGCATCTGCGGAATCTTAAGATTGTCTTCTCACTTTGAATTTTCACTATTTTTTTCTTTCTGAGTATTTTGGACAACCTTTGTATGTCACTGGGTGAAACACCCATAGTTTTACACATTTTCGTTGTTTCCTTTTTCTTACTGCATTCTTATTATGTAGCTTCTCCTATGTTCCTCGCTGCATGCAGAGGGGGCATCGAACTTTTGTCGATTAGCGGCAATACAATACAATGGCCGAAAATTTGGCACTTGAAACAACACTATAAATACTAACCTTGTTCGTTGTATATGATCTGACTATAATAGTATCTGATCATACCCGAGTTTATAATTCGGCTGGCATCGTTTTTGCCCTGGTAGTGAGCAATCTTAGGCCTACTGCTCTCGTAAGTATATAGGCCTACTAGTTTTCCGTCCGTATTATCTCTTCACTTCAGTCTCTTACACAAAGTTACTCATTGCCTTCTCGCGCTCTGTTGTATTTCTGCCAGCATCTTCTCATCACCGCGAGGCTAGGCCTACCGGTATGTCATCATTCTATAACCTGGCCCTGTTTGGGGTCTTGCGTGTCCATGACTGTCATTTTTTTTTTCTACTCCGTGATGCTTAGAAAAGCATTAACCTGCCTATTAGTTACAGCAGTTCCGGTCAGTTCTTCGTCTTCTCCGCTTAGAGATCTTAATAAGATATGTTGAGACGCCATGCAGTGATTTTCTCTAGACTTCTTTTGCTATTTCTAGTGGGCGCCTAGTTTGATTGTGTTGAAAATTCGTGCGCAAAAGGAGCGAAGCGTTCCCCGCCCCTGTCCTGTCAATCACGTCCCGCGTCTTGTCGACCTGTCAACCACATCGCCGGTCGCATGCGCACGTCCTGTCAATCAATCACGTCCTGTCAAACACGTCCGTTCATCAGCGCCACCCTAAGATCACGAGTAATCTTTGCCGCTTGATGTTGGCGATTCTACCCCGAAAACTCTTGTACGCGCAGTACGCCCTAGGAAAAAAAATACTGCTGTATTCGGGCATACAACGTGCAAATTCTCGGGGTATCTCGGTTGTGTGCGCTTTGAAATGGGTTACTCTCGCGATTTTGCGTAGTACGCTCATGGCAGGCGCCATTTGGGTAACAAAACCTATGGATGATTGAGGGTGCATATTGCGCAAAGAGATTTTCCCCAGTAGTGGGAAGGAGAAAAATCTTGCCATTACGAGTTCCTAGCAGTATCGCGCATGCATACGGGCCCTATAATACGGAGTGATTTCTTTCTCCCTTTTAGTGTCTCTTTTTTTCAGGGGGGCACACAGAGAAAGAGATGTACTAGGAATAGGACCTCATATTTCATACAGAAGTATCATTCATTGCAACTGATTGACAAATTGCCCTACATCGACGTAAATAAGCACTGAATTGATCAGTGTTTTAGTAGTAGCCATGATAAAAAATCATGGGCGTACATACTCGAGCAGGATTCGAACCCACGACCTCCTGATCACCGAACAGGCGTCATCTCCACTAGACCACCGAGCTTTCGCCCGACAGCAAGTGTTGGTTCTAATCCTTATAGCATGCAGCGGGTACTGCTTTTGTTATTCAAATTTATGAAGTTCTTCCGTCGTGATGTTTTCATTGCAACTGATTGACAAATTGTCCTACATCGACGTAAAGAAGTATCCTTCCTGTCTAAGCATGAAATGCAATTGAAGAAAATGCCCTTTTATTTCCATTCTGCAGTGACGTCCCACAAAGTTATATCATGGTAATTATTAGAAGGCCTAGTTAGCTCAAACTTTGTGGGACGTCACTTCAGAATGGAAATAAAAGGGCATAATAAACCATTATGTTTCAACGTTGTATCATTCATGGTGTGCATGTGGCAGTGCTCACAGAGCCCCAAGTTTGTTTGTTGTTTTTTCCTTTCTCCCCTTCTCTCTCTCCCTCGCTCCCTTCCCGTTCCAGGTCTCTTTTAGCAGTAAAGGAATTTTAATTCCTTAATTCGTATTTTCTCCATGTCCCCCTTTTTTTACCCTTCTCTTTAGATATCTTAATCCCACCGTTCATATTTGGGGGTCGTCTGCAAAAGCTGTTTTTGTTTTTGTTTTGTTTTGTGTTTGTTTGCTACTTATTATTATTATTATCATTATTATTATTATCATTATTATTATTATTATTATTATAATTATTATTATTATTATCATTATTATTATTATTATAATTATCATTATCATTATTATTATTATTGTAATCATACTCATCATTGATATTACATCATAATCATTAGCATTATTATTATCATTGTTATCCTCATACGTGTGCAGTATACGGATCTAAACAAAGAGGGAGAAAGATAGACGGCGTTTGTCAACACAAACTTTGAGGGACTACAGATTGAAGTAAATGACATTACTTTATATTTCATTTTAATGTCTCGACAGAAAAGACGCTTCTGGATGACATTTTGAGGTCTGAAACACTACATACCGCTGTTTGCCTCCTCAAAATGGAAAAAATGAAAGGAAGGCAGAGTTCGCTCATATAAATTTTAACAGTAGGCCCTACATTATGTTCCAATCATTATTGTTGTATATACGTGTAGGTGGAATGCACACTACAAGCACTGCTTTTTAGCATTATGCCCATTTCCAACATTTTCGTATTCTGTAAACTTATATTTTAGTGTGTATTGTGATGTAATTTATGTATTAAATTTCTGTAAAATATTTATATATTTCTGTTGGAAATTGAAAAAAAAAATGAATGAATAAATGACTGAAAAGTCCAATATTGAGCGTAAGTCCTGCTTCAAGAAAAAACAAACGTAAATTTAACTTTCAGTAGATTGAGCATTACTTGCGATCAATCGCACAGTTGCTCATGAAACGCAATTTGCAGTTGATTGCAACTTTCGCTCAATCTTTATGATTTTACAGACTCCTGCTTTTTTAAGGTCCCACACAGCATTCCATGTATTTATATACCTGTTTCAATTTTTTAATCATATACGAAACAAAGTACATGTCTCCACGAGGGGTTTGTGCTATGTGTAAACGATTTGTAAAATTTGATATTGAATTGAATTGAATTGAATTGAAATGAATTGAACTGAATTGAATTGAATTGAATTGAATTGAATTGAATTGAATTGAATTGAATTGAACTGAATTGAATTGAATTGAATTGAATTGAATTGAATTGAATTGAATTGAATTGAATTGAATTGAATTGAATTGAATTGATAGCCCAGTGAAAAATAGCCCGACTATAGACGCCACGTGAAGCGCCTGTCGCAACTTCTGTACAGCGCACGCGACAAGGACAGGGGAAAGACTGCACACCGCATCGCAGCCCCCGGGCCCCGTACATCTACTGTACTTGTCAGGGCCTCAGACTATCTCATCTGTGTTAGACACGTACACAGTACACAGACTAACGTTAGTTTGGCAATGCTACGTCAACGTTGTTCGTATACAAGTGAATTGGCTCCCAGGCCCACCGAAATGTATCGCTCAAAGGTAAGTATCGTCTGAGCTCACCTTGTTTGAGTAATTAAACTTCTCAATGACTTTGATGTTTATTTGAACGGGCTCATTTTAGAGATGTGATAAAGGTGTTGTATGTGCCAGGTATACCAAAATAATTCATATCACTTTTTCAAAATTGTGGAATTAGATTGGTCCCACATATTTCCCTTTGTGTAAGGTTCATTTTCAATTCAGTTCAATAAATTTATATCTAGATTTTAGAGCCTACTTATCTTTAATTAGGCTTAATAGACTGTGGTGATGACAGAATTCAATATGAGTCACTATAAATTTCTTCAAGTGCTGTATTCAACAGCTTCCTTTATTTCTTTGTCAGTGCATGTTTGAATTTATCCATAATTATAAATTACTTGTAAATAAGATGAAGAGTAAACACAGTTTTCTGCGATATGGCAGTCTGTCCCTTGTGGTCATCAAACTCTGAGTGTACAAAGTAAGTGTCCAGGCATAAGGTGACCAGATGATCAGGTGTTTGCATATTAAATGCAAATCCATACATTTTCAGATGTAGCAGAAATTAGAGTTCCCACTAGGACAATCGAATATGATTATTTCAAATAATATTGGCAAAAAGGCTAAACATATGGGAATAAAAAAAAAATCATGAGAGAGAGAGAGAGAAATGAAAAAGAACAGTAATTTCTGATGTTAATCATGTCGGCATGTCTTTTTCATTTTTACAGTATCCGGATGATCCTGGAATGCACAATGCTGGGCGTGGTGGGTCTGTGCTGCCATCGGCCTGTGCTAAAAAGACTGACTTTACATTTGTGGAGCGTGTCAGCAATAGCTTCACTGGTTCCCTGCTAGGGATTGGATTGATTGTTGTTGGTGTTTTCATTGTGGTCCTGAATGAGGTATGGAGGAAAGGGATTGAAAAAAAGTGTTTTTTTGTTTGTTTGTTTTTTTATTACACTGAATGAGTGTCACATGCTGGACAGAACACTGTAGTAACTTTCAAATGTAGTGAAAGGATTTATGTATGTTGATTTCTATTTCCTTACTAATCTGATTTTGTTAAAAAGATTTTTTATTTTTATTTTTTTAACATACCATCGCTGGGGTGACAAGACCTTGTATAGACTACTGCAATTTTGGTGAAAATGACTTTTTTGCATTAATGGTCAGATAATCACTTAAAGTGATGTCCTGTCCAAATCCTAGATGTCTTACCCCAAAAATGAAGCCACCACGGCATGTCAAAGGAATGTTTATCCCATAGGATACAGTGCTTTGGCTGCCATGTTTTTTTGCTCTCCTGAACATTTGACATTTTGTAGATACGAGGTCTTGTCGCCCCAGCGACGATACTTGAAATATGGTCAGTTTTCAACTGAACTATGAACTTGGTCTTCAGAATAATTATTTTGTTTTGTTTTTATCTGCCGAGGTTTACAGCCTCGCATTTACTCAAAGAGAAGAAAATTTCATTTGATGCCAACAATCCAATTGCTATCTTTTTGGTTCAGTATTTATGATTGTATGATTCTGTATGATATATAAAGCTCGGGGGAAAACACTGAGGATTTATTCAATATTTAGCTTGTACTCGGTAGAAGCCAAGTAACAAGCTTTAAATACAATGAAGATAGAGCAGTGATGCTAAGAATATTTCTTATTTCTTGGTGATGTACAATTTTATACTGAAGCATGAGAATCATTGTCTTCATGTGTGGTTAACATCTGAGCAAGTATTATAAATGTATGGAATTACTCATGTTGGTTACTGTTCCTTGCATTATCCAACTTTCAGGGCTTGGCTGCCCATGTGTCATGGAAGCTGGAGGAAGGCCTTAGAAACATTATACCTCTGGAGTCCAGTCAGGTGGTGTTTGCAGAAAACAACAACAAGCTTGTGCATGCGACTGGAAAACTGAGAACAACAGAAGTGAGTATAATACTATGTTCTGCTTCTAGTCCCTCTCTCCTGAATGGGGAGGTTTACACAAATATGTGGATTGATTGAATGCAGCAACATAAGTTGAACATCAGTGAAAGTTTGAGGAAAATTGGATACTCCGTTCAAAAGTTAGGAATTTTTCATGCTTTAGTGCCACTATGGCTGGATGAGTAGGTTGGAACAGCTTGTCACATCACACCAGAACAATGATATTTATTTTTAAAGAAGAACAAGAATTTCACTATATGCCATTTTTCTACCATAATGAAAGAGCAATTGACTTACCTCTTTTAGAAACCAGGGGAAATAATATTACCCTTGATATATGCCAACAACAAGTCAAAGGGTATATACTGTATTATTCATATACATGTTTTGAAGTCACAGATTCTATATTATTAGATGTATTGTTTTATTCTATATGTACATGCCATTTTAAAATGGGTGTTATATGCACTGTCATTGTTTTTGTTGATATGCTGTTTTAATGTTTATGAATATATGTGTTTATTGACCACGCAGGGCTCTACGAACAACAGTGTTCAACTGACTGATGGACCCACCCAGTGAAAATAGACTAATGAATGAATAGATATAAATGGGCAATTCCGCGGTTAGTGACGTTACATTTGAACAAATTTAGGTATTTGTTTTTAACACTAAATTACCATTTACTCATTTCAAGTCAAAATTATGTCAAAAACATGTTCATCCTTCCCAGGTTTATGATACAGAAAAGAATGAACACAATCCAAGAAATATTAGAATTGCTATAGCAACTTAAAGGGCTGGTTAGTAACGTTACGAAAAAAGGACATGACAAAAAAATCAATGTCTTGTAACAAAAAGTGTGGAAAAATTCAAGTTACTTCAAACAAAGTGTTGCATTAATTTGAATTATTGCATCATGACAAATGTTCATGCAAATTTTTTTAGCAGTTCGACCGATAATTTTTTAGCTAGACCCCCAAAAGCATGGTTAGTAACGTTACGGTTAGTAATGTTACATTTGTCCGGAGTAATTCCGCAGGTCATTTCACCCTTTTGTAATTGACAAAATGTCACATGACTTCTGGAGAATTTAAAAGTATTCATCTTTTACCCTTTAGCAAAACTTTGAGGAAAAAATTTCAAAGGAACCCACTGTAATTTGCATTTAAGTGAATTTCAGTGTCCCCAGTCCCACATGTACATTTTAAATGATGGTTTTAGATCTCGCAAAATCAATAAATACGAAAAATAAAATCTACTGAATTTGAAAGACCCTAATGATTGGTGAACATCCATGGCATTAGTTGATACCTATATCAGAGGGTAAGATAAAGAGGCACATTTCTTTTATCCGTGTCATGTCCACCTAACTGCGGAATTGCCCAAATAAATAAAGGGACTTGTACTTCTATTTTTTTAAATCAAATTTTGTGAAATTCTCTTTATATCTTTTGAAATTGTTCTGGTGTGATGTCACAAGCAGTTGTAGCCTTCTCATACAGCCATAGCAGCACTAAAATTTTAAAAGTCCATAACTTTTGAGTGGACTATCCAGTTTTCCTCAAACTTTTACTGATATGTTCTACTAATATTGCTGAATTCATGTAATCCACATGTGCATTTTGGTAAACTTCTCCTGTAATGATTCATTTTGGACTCTTTGCACTTGTGGTAGCTCAATACTAGTTTTTAGATACCACCATTATGTACACAAGTTACTCATAATTCTGGTGTTAAGGTTTGGCGATGAAACTATACATATCAAAAACATTCGAAGTATGAATGCAGATATTGATTTTGCAACTTCTCATTTTTTCTTCAGTTCTGGATTGTGTTGACTACTGTATCAATTGCCAGAGAAGATTATAAAACAATTTTGTAGAAATATTTTCTGAGAAACTGAAGTAGCAGAGATACTTTTATGTTGGATAAAAATATGTTTGTATGCAATTGACAAACATTGGTCATAATCTGTCTTAGCTGAAAAAGCTTCTAACCACCTTCTTTCACATACTGGTAATTTTAAAACAGGGATTTGGGCCATGTTGATAACAAATCTGATTTCTGTCAAAGAGTTCAACAGAAGAAAAAAAAACACATCTCACATTACTTTCGATCTCTTCAAATTATCAAGTTATACTTTGGGAATAGAAAAAAAAATCATTGTGGGAAGGGTTGTTAGTTCAGGGAACCAAACATTTTCACAAACTGTTCAGTAGAGACAGATTACTCACTCATTTTAGACGTCAATGTGAAATGTGCAAGAGCACAGTATATGATTGGAATAAATTTAATGTCCTTCAAAAATTGGTATGTGTACTCAATTTAAAGACTTCCTTTCACAGTTATCTGATTTGACATCATGTAGAGACAAAGTAATTGCAAATTTTTGTGGATGTACACCTGTATTATTCATGGTAATTCATTTCATAATATGTTCTCTTCGTAGCCATTGGTCGACACAATATATGGCATATCCGTTCAAGCAGTCAAACTCCGTCGGCATGTTCAAATGTATCAGTGGGTAGAGCACCGGAGGTACAGTGAAGATTCAGATGAAGAGGTGCAGTATACATACAGTGAGTTGAACATTGATGTCCCTGTAGTTATATCTTGATGCTTGGCCACTTTTAACTACCGGTAATTGAAATCACCTTCATATTCTTCCCTTTTTTTTTTTTGAACAAGATGAATTGTAACTTATCTTCATCTTATGCCTCTAGCAATTATATTGAGAATCTCTTTATACCTATGTTTCTTTGATAGTACAATGTAATGTGTAGACTGTTACTGTGAATGTCCAATTTCAGCTGGTTAACACTGATGAAGTATTCCATCGTGCTTCAACCCTTTTCATGTTGCTGTTACATAACATTCCAGGTTTGTTGTTTTATCCTGTGTTAAGCCAAAGAATGGAGAGCAGAGCTGATTGACAGTGACACATTTGAGAATCCTGCCAGACATACCAATAAGAAGTAAGCTCATATTTCTAATATCCCTTTTACTTTCACGATATTGAAAACAGTTTTAGCCTTAGAAGATTTTTTTTTACTTCATTCCATTGTACTTCATTCCATGAGCAGAAAGGACTGTAGGTTATTGTCCCGTGAGAATTATATAAAAAAAGGACCTTATACAGCAATAAATTCTGTTGATGCACACATGTTTAAAAAAAAGAGAAAGAGTAATAATGTGAAAATCATTTCATCCTGACCTTTTGCCATCTATATACAATCAAAGTTTTTTACTTTTGAGTTATCTTAAGATTGGAATTTAGAGCAAAAAATAATGAGGTGAGAAGTACATGTCTAGATGGTTTACTGGTTACTGCTCCATCAGTGCTACTTTGGCACAAATGGTACAAAAGGCATACCAGTAACTTCCAGTGCCTTATCTGTGGATAATAGCATCAAGGAGGTAGTGAGCATAATTACTTCTTTGTACTTGTGTATAGTGTACTACAAAGAATCACAAGAAAACAACTTATATGCTTAATATGTGTTCTGTCTTTTCTCTTATCTATGTCACTTGTCATTTTTTGTCAGAGAGTTTTCCATCCAGGGAACCACATTTGTGGCCATTAGGGCATACCTGGGCAACTTCCAGCTGAAGGAGCCAATCAAAGAAAAGATTGACAACTTTGAGGTGCACATGGCAACCCAACAACCCACAGACAATAGGATCAAGCTTCACAAAGGCTTCTACTACTCCTCAGTTGAACCAACCAGACCAATGGTATGTGAGGGGTCTTGGCTTTAATAATCATGCCTTGTTTAATTGGTGGAAAGATGTGACATCTGGTTGAGTTTATCTAACTTGTGCTCTACATCATAGAAGACATGAAGGTTAGGCATATGGTTAAAAAATATATATAGAAAGCTAATAGGGTATGTTGATTTGGCTTTGTTTTTAAAAATGCCACTAAAGTGACATTAGTCTTAACCCGTTGAGGACGAGTTCCTAAGTATACTCTGGCAGGTGTCTATGGGAAATGCATGTTGTAGCAAAATCAGTCCGTCTTCAATGGGTTAAGACAGGGTCCTTAAAATCAAATCAAATTACATCTATTATTTTATTGTGAGTTATGTCTCAGGTGCCTGCTGTGGGGTATATCTCTTTCCTTGATATTTGTCTGGCTTGCTCTTAGTACTGTCTGAACTCTGTGACATATAGTAACCTAGGGCAACAGAAGCTTTTTTGAAGGACATTAAAGTGTGATGTCAGAAAATAGACCAAGAAACAGAAATGCTGATCATTTTAGGCAAGAACTACTCTCAAATCCCTGACACAAGATTGAGGTTATATTCCAATATTCAAGCCAACTTTGATAATCCCTGTGTGAAGATTTGCACTGCTTTTGCAAAAGAGCTTACTTTGTACACTACCCATCTCCTTGTAGCAGGGAGAGATAAATGATATGTGTTGATCTTTGATTTGAAGAGCGAGTACATGATGTATGTCATGGAGCTCGTTGAGGAGAGATATGTGAAATTTCTAAAGAGGAAAATAAAGCAACAGATACGCAAGCAGCACAAAATGATCAATTTGAAAAGAAAAAGTCATGAAAATGTCGTATAATTTTTCCTTGCCCCATGTAGATTGGAGATGTCCGTGTGACGTTTAGCTACGCTGGAGTGAGTGGACCTGACACTAGTCCATTAGGACCGGCAAACAAGGTCAGCATTACAATCTGTTTGTGGTGATACAACGTACAGGGTTAGAACATGGAATTCACGTCTTATCATGCTTTCCTGGCAAGGCTGTTTTCCTTTTTTTTTAAAGACTAGAACAAATGAGAAAATCAAAGATGAAGAAAATCCCCAAACACATGGGGGGAATCATTGTGGAACTGAAGTACTATCAGTTTTCAAAAGCTTGAGTTCTAAACCCATTGAGGACGAGTCCAGAGTATACTCGGGCATGTGTCTATGGGAAATGCGTGTTGTAGCAAAATCAGCCCGTCCTCAACAGGTTAATCAAAGAAATGGGTCAAAGCTGGAGTGATATTATATGTCTTGAACCTGAAGAGTGAAGTAGGTACAATGGAAAGCACATTTCTTAAGCCAAAGAAGCAAAGGGAAGCCATGTAATGTTCTGAATTGTCCCAGGAATTTGGTGAGCCACAGGTGTTGTGAGCATATAGTTTTCTGATTTTCATGATTATCATGAGCTGTATGCAACTTTGGACAGACATGGATTCAGGTATATTGTGTAATGGTACACTGCATACCATTATGATTCACTGTTATGATAAAGGTGTCTTTTCATGTAGTTCACTTTTCTTACCCATTGTTTATGTTGTGATAAACTTGTTACAGGTTAGCATCATAGCAAAGCAAACAGGGGCTATGCTTACCAGCTATATGGACCCCAGTGGAGAGTCAAGAGAGATGGTGTACATGGGAGAAAGTTCAGCAGAAGTAAGCACCTGTCATCAACTTCATCGTCCTTAAAGTCACAATGTGGCTATATAAGGCATACATATTCTGAAACAATTTTTGTCATTGAGTTTTGAGAATTCCTCATCAGGGAGTTTTATAAGGGAACTCCTCTTCACATTCAAGAGATTCTGAGATCTTGGCTGTGTAGCCCGTGACGGCTGTCGAATTCTACCTGCATATTGCCTTGGATGTATTCTGCAAGATTGCGTAGTTAGATTTCCTAAATCAATTCATTTCTATCATTGACTAATTGTGCAACTTTATGTACACAATAGCTATTTGGGCCTGTTAATGCTCATGTTATCAATTGGAGTGGTGGAAAAAGTTACTACAACAATGTCTAATATTGTACAACTTGGAAAACTGCTGTTCTCAAATATTTTTTTTTATATTTTGTTGTTTGGTTGTCTTTGCAATTTCTTACCTATCTCTGTGGTTTGAAAAATGTAACAAGAAACACAAATTTTAGTGGACAACACACTGTGACCTTGACCTTAAAACTTCCACAAATATTCAGGCATGGTAAATACATGATTATATAATTGAAAAACAAACTTACAAACATAAAATAAGTTATTACTATACGAGTAGTTCTTCTCATTCCATGCTAATTCATGCATTATACAGATGGCAAATTTCATTTTTGGGCACATGCATGACTGTGAAATGTCCTGAGGCATGATACTTGTCAGTCTAAAATGTTAAAATTTGGTATCAGAGGATGTACAGGACTCTCTAGGCTCAAAAGTTATGAAAGGCTAAGTCGCAGGTGATGTAATCACAGAAAAAACATGGGGGGGGGGATTCTGTTCAAACTTGATGATTCATATTAAAATTGTAACCCCCCCAAAAAACAAACCCCAAACATAACACATGTCCCTTGCATGTTTTTAGATATCAAAATATATTTTTATTTCTTTACTACTTTCACCTCATTGGGGTTAGAAATCATCTGGAAGTCTCCTCTAAAGTACTGTATGCGCCGAATATTTCGTGAGGTTTTTATTTTTGCGAATTTCGCGTGTCAGCTGCTATTCGCGAAATTAAAAACACACAAAAATATTAACTCTAGCGCCGATATGAATGTTACGTACGCATATACATTTCTCCGTTCAGTACAGGACTCCACGATCCCAAATTTAACCACTCGCAAAATTGTCGGGAAGTGCCGATTCGCGAAAATTTAGTCACGCGAAATATATGGCGCATACAGTATTGCGTAGTGTGTTACAAATCTTCATGCAAAATGATTCTGTTTGATCAGTCCTAATCAGTTCTGATCCTGGTGAATTTGATTTACTAGGAAATGCTGCTGAAACACTTCAAGATAAAGGATAACTTGACGTGGTCCCTCAGGGTTGGTGGATGGCTCATGATCTTCCTAGGATTCTCTTTCATGAGACTAATCACATATTACATCAGTAAGTATTTCAAATTGGCCTGTGTTGAAGTGATTTTAGTCAAGCAGTGCTTGACATTAGGGGTAGCCGGTGGCCCAGGGTCATGCGGACCACTGAAAATTAATGTTTGGCCACCAAATTTCCAAAAATGCTATTTTCTTCGGGCTAAATCTGGCACAGAAGATTCAAAATGAATTGTTATGCTTCTGTTTGTTTTGGGCCATTGCGTTTCTCTTTCAGGCCATCAAAATTTCAAATTTATAAGATTCTAGTGGCCCAAATGGGCCACTATATAAAAAAGTTAGTGAAGAGTCATGTTGAGGGTTTGTTGATATGTTCAATCTGTGTTCTTCATAACGGGAACTTCTAGGCATCATGAAACTTTGTCAGTGAATTCACTTTGAATGATGAGCAAATGTTTGGATTCCAGTGAATTCAGCAAATGAAAGTTTGATGTCATCAGATATAGATCCTGAAAAAAAAAAAATCTTCTAATGTTGGTACTTGATGGCAGAGTTCATATATGGTAGACACACTGCTATTACTCTGTTTTTGTCTTCGGATGATACGCCATGATGAAGGTATCCATCTATAAGTGGTGGTTTCGTGGTCAATTAATGAACCCGCCATGCCATCCCTTTCTAGGTCTCTCAATTGCTGCGTGAACTCGAAGAGAACTTCATATACAAGATTTAGTCATTACATTATTGTAGATAACCTGATGAAAGGTTCCAATACCATAGCTATTTCTAAAGGGAAACATTAAGGAGAACATGATAGGTCACAGCACACCATGTTGCTGGTTACAGTTCATTATTCTGAAGTTTTGTTAATCCGAATATGAAATACATCTGTCATGTAGGTTCATTGATGCGAAAATGAAAAAAGGTTTGTCATTCCGACGATTTATTAATCTGAAAATTACAGAAGGTTCGCTATTCTTAAGGTTTGTTAATCCAAAAATGAAACTTGGTTCGTTTTTCTGAATGTTCATTGATCCAAAAAATGATATAAGGTTCATCATTCTAAAGGTTCTTTAATCCCAAAATGAAAAAGGGTTTGTTAGGTATGGTAGTATGCAATGTCTTTATATTTTCGGATTAAGGAACCTTCGGAATAGCAAATCTTATTTCATTTTCAGATTTATAATGAACCTTCGGAATAACAAAGCTTTGAAATAATGCCACAAATGTTTGGATTCACAAGTCCTTTTTATGCCTCCGCCGGAGGCATTATGTTTTCGGGTTGTCCGTCCATCCGTACGTCCGTCCGCATTCGTTTACACGATAACTTGAGTAATATTGACTGGAATTTTACCAAACTTGGTCCAAGGATAAAGTATGATAGGGCAATTACTTGATTAGATTTTTTGGTGAAATCGGCCGAAGGCCAAAGGTCAAAGGTTAAGGTCAAATCATGAAATTGTATCTGCGATAACTCAAGACTGGATCAAGCAAATTTCACCAAACTTTGTCCGAGGATGATGTATGATGGGACAACTACTTGATTAGTTTTTTAGTGAAATCAGACTGAGGTCAAAGGTCAAAGATCAAGGTCGAATCCCAAAATTTATCTGTGTACGTGATAACTCAAAACTAGATGAAGCAGCTTTCACCAAACTTGGTCCAAGGCTGATGTATGATGGGGCAATTAGTTGAGTAGAATTTAGTGACATTGGCAAGAGGTCAAAGGTCAAGGTCAAATGCTAAAAGTGTTGCTATTTCCCCCATATCCATGCAATGCCCGAAGGTATTTTCTTGAAACTTAGTGTAGACATGTACTACTGCATAAAGATTCTCCAGAGAGAGTTTCATGTCATAAGGTCGAAGGTCAAAAGGTCAAAGGTTAGGTGAAAATGTTACAATTTCACTTTTCTTGCAAATGGTTCAATGTATCTTCATGGAACTTGGTACATACGCATGTACTGACTGGCAGGGATTATCTAGGGAATTTAGGGGTCATTGGTCAATAGTCAGGGGGTCAAAGGTCAAGGACAACTCCTCAAAATTTTACTATTTCCCTCATATACTAGTATATGCAGTGCTTGCATTATTAATTTTAAAACTTAATATATATGTATTACCTAATGGAGATTCTCTGGGAAATTTCCAGCCAGAAGGTCAAAGGTCAAATGTTAAGGGTCAAAGGCCATTTCATTCAATATTACTCAAGTTATCGCGTAAACGAAAGCGGACGGACGTACGGACGTACGGACGTACAGACGGACGGACGGACAACCCGAAAACATAATGCCTCTGGCACCACTTCGTGGCGGAGGCATAAAAATCTATTTTGTACTGTAATAATTACACTCTTTCTTCATACCTTGAAAATTACTCAATGCATAAACTTACAAAAGGGTTGGTCAGAAGTCAAGTAAAAATCCTCAATTCCCCAAATACGTGTACCTGCACAATTATGGCAAGCCTAGTTCAAGGTATTTCTGACAAACCTGTCATTTCAGTATTTTGCCAGTTATGTGAAACTGTCATCACACATTGTGAAGACATTGTACTATACACCTATTGGGAGAATTATGCATTATGGCGGAGGCATCAGTCGCCATATCGACATTTCTAGTTCATTTTTGGATTAATGAACCTCTAGGTTTAGGGAATTTGCATGTGTTGGAATAACAAACCTTATTTTGTTTTCGGATTAATGGACCTTCGGAGTACCGAACATCACTCATATTCCAGTACCTGTTGTTGTGAAGTCATGTATGACTGTATGTCTGTATTTCAAGGGAATTTACCAAGATTGCCCCCTGGAATGTGCATTTCAGACACGCAAGGACCAGATATTTACAGAGAACTCGATTAGCCACGTGTTGAATGTGAGCTGCTTTGCTCCGTGTGAAGCAGCAAAACTCTCCTTCATCAAAACTAAAAAATATGCAAGGGGGTCTGTGTTAGGGACAACAACAATCTATGCCCAGAAGAGAGCACACTCTGTACTTTTTGTGAAGGGCAAGAATGGATAGACAGTTAAACTGCAAGCAAGACACATGCTGCAAAAATGGGTATATGATACCTAACTTTTATGGTGAATTCTGATACAGTTGTATCCAAACAAGTTGTGTGGCACCAGAGAAATAGTTTGAAGTTTGATTGTTGTGATTTTGTTTTTTGTTTTTTTGTTTTTTTTTAACTTTACAATAGGTATTGTGCACAAAAAGTTAGTTTGAAAAGGATTTGAAATAAATGAAACAGATATATGAGCAAACAAACAAACCAAGATGACTAAAACTTAAATGCCACAATCTCAGTTTTACCAATGGCTACATTTACTCTCATTAAAAGCATGCAACTTCTAAAAGTTGAGTCTTTCAAGTACTGGTTAATTGTAACAGCTTTGTGAAATGCAATACACGGCACCTGTTGATGTCAAATATTATTGAGAATTCTCATGTGTGATTGAACAATTTATATGCAGCTTTTAGAACAGCTAATTATTTGTCTTCTTTGTTTCACCCTTGCAGTGGATCTAATTCCAGCGCTTCAGAAGATTGCTGCCTTTGGTCTGACGAACTTCAACCTATGTCTCTCCTTCTCCCTGGCCATGTTCTTTGCTTCCACTCAGTATCTCACGACAAGACCTCTACGTGCACTAATTATGATGACTGTAGCATTACTGCCATTCATTATTGTCTTTATGAGGCAAAGACTATCAAAGAAAAATAATCTGAAAATATGAAAGTGTCCTATGCATGTTTTTGATAGTATTCAAAGTAGTGACATTTGCTATTTATTTCATGTTAACAAATACAAAAATTTACATTTCCTTGTGCAGAGAGCCAGAAATCATTTCTTATCAAGGAACCTTTCTATGTGTTGCTTCCTGTTCCCTGCTTTCGTTGATTTTTGGTGATACTGTAAAAGTGGAGATTTTTTGCACATGTCATGCAACATTAAACTACCGCGAAAATAAAAGCATGTGAATTTTCTTGTTTGTCATATGTATACTAATCTGTTTTGATTCTGCAGAATTAAAAGCATGCGAAATTCGTCTTACTTATCCCAGCGTGAGTAATTTTCCACTTTTACTCTACAGACTAAGTAAAAATATTGTATGTGCTACATATTTGACATGAAAAAAAAGGTTACACTTTCAGTGCTGGATCAGACTGTCTGCAATCATGTCAGTCTTTCTAACTGGGTTGTTTGAAGTATGAGGAATGGGAAATTTGTAACTAACAGACTCATACACATGTAGCAGGAGAGTTTTGTGTATAAAGAAACATACAAATGAGTAGATTAACTTCAGTAGATTGATAACATTCAGTAACTTTTCCCCCTGTTTTCAAGTAAACCTGACAAGCATCATAGAGCAAGCCTGCCAAGGTTGATGCTGTGAGCACTAGGGTAATACCAGATACTATGAGTGTGTGGTGTTGACATCATGAGAACTATAAAATCATGGAGAAGCTCTTTTTTTTTTTTTTTTTTTATTTTAATTACTCAAAGTAGTTGTTTGCATTTTTGGCATCAAGATTTTGTGAAGTGATGCTACATACATGTATTTCAAGTCAATATTGAATGTTGAAGCATGAATAGTATTACTCATATCATAATCATATTATGTTTTTTTAACTTTATATGTGACTTCATGTAAACTTAACGGGGTTCAGTCTGCAACTCAAAGTGTATGAGACATGCCTTTTCACTGTGGAATACATCCTGTGAGTGTTATGATATAGGTGTACAATGTTCTGCTTTGAGTGGTGTGACACATACTCTTATCATGGTGTATATGACAGAAGTGTTTTTGGTAGGTTTTTTTGTGTGTGATATAAACAATCATGCACATAATTTTTAACCCGTTGAGGACAAGTCCCAAGTACAGTGAAACCCCGTTATAACGAGGTCCGTGAGACCGCCGATATTGTCTCGTTATAACCGGTTCCTCGTTATAATCGTACGCACTAAAAACAAAGAAAAACATAAGCATGGAATCACATACCAATCAATCAAACTTATGAGCAGTCTTTGTGTTGTTATTACACAAGTTAATGGATCATTATTATTGAGAAAGAATAAAAAGGAATCATTTGTGAGTTGATACCAAAAGAATAAAAAAAGAAGGGGTTGAAAACGCGTTCTTTGTTTTCTTCCGAAAAATCTCTTCGCGAGTGTTGTGCATGTGTTCTTGAAAAGTGCACGGCAGGGTTGAATTTGTAATCCTTTCTAGACCTATCTCTTCCTCGAGTATTGAACCATTCTAAAAGAATAAAAATATCGTTTGTGAAACACAATATAAAATTTTGATAAACAAAATCACATTGTATTAAAAACGTTTGTTACTTTTTTTTTCTGAACATCGGTGCAAGCAGAGTAACCTGCATTATACAGCTTATTTCACCCTGTGTGCGCCCAGCGGGATTGCGATGATTACATTAATTATTTAGGCTGTATTCCATGATGTTTGCACCAGCAGGGGTTGAAAATGCATTTTGTATTTTTCTCTCCAAAATCTCTTCGCATTTTGTACATGCGTTCTTGAAAGGTACACGACATGGTTGAATTTGTGATCCTTTTTATGCCTATCTCTTCCTCATAACGGACCATTCTGAAAGAATTAAATTATTCATTTGTAAAATACAGTGCAAAATAATAATGAACATCATGATGATTTCATTAAGTATTTCTCCTGTAAGCTCTTACGTAGTGTACACATCAATGTTTCCCAACCAGCACTAAACAACTGGAAGTCGGAACTAATATGGAAAGGATTATGATAAGCTGCACATGCATTCCAAAAACATATTTCTCCATGTTCTGTCACCAGTTTGTTTCACAGAATGAAACATTTTTGAATGAGTATTTTTTTTTCACATTACGGACTGGTTTGAGCTAGTATCAAGTAGGCCGCCTACGCGTATCTTGAAAAAAAAATCAAATAATTATGTTCAAAGACTGAAGAACTTCGGGCGGTATCCGTGTGACTTGTCGCATGGTTTATAAGAAAACATGCAAAGAACAGTACTCAGCATTATTTTGTCACTGATCAAGGAGGATAAAAGAGGGATAACAGCAGGACGACCGAGCCTAGCACATTTGTTTCCTCTTCCCGCCTCAGATCCTTCATTGATAGAGAGACGGCATGAGGATCGCTACAATAAAGCTCACGTGTTTGTGCACATATAAAATCGTGATACACGCGCGCGCTATGTGGTCAGAATGACTCTGCAGAATGAGAAAGAGAACAGAAGGATAACGTGAATTCGGTTTTCAATGTTTCGTCTGTCGCGTGTTTGAAAGCGGCAGGTCAAGAAATGGAACCTAGTTGTATCTGATCAAATTGCTTATGTGTTTCTTTATCATGATGCACCGAAGATATCCTCGTTATAACCGGAATCTCATTATAACCGAACTCGTTGTAACCGATCCGTTTTACCATAGGTTTACACTCAAAGAAAATGGGACCGACGTGATTACCTTGTTAAAAGCGGTTCCTCGTTATAAGCGAACTTGCTATAACAGGGTTTCATTATATACTCGGGCAAGTGTCTATGGGAAATGTGAGTTGAAGCAAAATCAGCCCATCTTCAATGGGTTAAGAGGTTGGATTAGAAACTCTTCTCCATGTAAATTGATAATCATTGTGTTTGATGTACCCTGTTGGTCTTCAGGTGAAAAAAGAAAAGAAAAGAAAGAAAGACAAATCAACAGTGATAAAATCATGATTTTATGAAAATGAAGTGCCTATTGATATACATTGTACTACAATCAAGAAACATGACAGGAAAGAAGATAAGTTAGAGCATTGCAAGGAAACATCCCTGTGTGAAATCAGGCTAAAGTATTGTTGACCCATAGACAGTAGAAAGTAGTATGTACGGAACACTGTCAGACCAGTTTGTGTTTTTTTTAATGTGTGTAAAACGTCAGGCTCTCTGCCTGTAAAAAAAAAGAAAGAAAGAAAAAAAGAGAGAGAGAAAAAAGAAAGAGGATTAGGCCTCTGTCACATCCTCCATTATCGATAATGTTTTGATGGTGTCCTTCAAGTGAAAATCAGGAAACAAATTTCTTTGCCTGATGTAGCACTTCTATATCACTGTGATTTTTCCATATCCTAGGACCGGCACACACAAGTGCATCATATACATTGTGATCATGATGTGAATATCCTTTACATGTGTATGGAAATGTATATCAAGTGCTTCTAAGGTCTTGTGCCAAAAGGCTGTTATAGGCATTAAAATTGCCTACAGGTTATGTTATTTTTTTTTAGCTCACCTGAGCCAAAGGCTCAAGTGAGCTATTGCGATTGCCCTTCGTCCGGCGTCCGTTGTGCGTCGTCCGTCGTGCGTCGTGCGTCGTCCGTCGTGCGTAAACTTTTACATTTTTATCTTCTTCTTGAAAACCCCAAGACCGATTTTCATCAAACTTGGCAGGTAGCATCCCTAGGGGGTTAGGAACTCAATTTTTTAAAATGGGCACCATGCCCCTCCCAGGGGGCCCCCAGGGGGGCCCAAACCCTCCAAAATTAAGGAATCTGTAAAAAATCTTCTTCTCTAGAACCAGAAGTGATAGAGCTAAGTTAATACTATGAGTTAGTACATTGATGACTGTAGTTTCAAGTTTGTTCATGGCAGAATCAGGGGTGCCCCCCTTGGGACCCAGGGGAGGGGGGTGGGGAGGGGTCCTAATGGGGCCTAAATTATACATTTTCATCTTCTTCTTGAGAACCCCATGACCAATTTTCACCAAACTTGGCAGGTAGCATCCCTAGGGGGTTAGGATCTCAATTTGTTAAAATGGGCACCATGCCCACCCAGGGGCCCCGGGGGGGGGGGGGGGGGGGGGGGGCCCAAACCCCCCAAAATGAAGGAATCTTTAAAAATCTTCTCTAGAATCGGAAGTTATAGAGCTAAGATAATACTATGAGTGAGTACATTAATGACTGTAGTTTCAAGTTTGTTCATAGCAAATCCAGGGGTGCCCCTCTTGGGGGCAGGGGGGGGGGGGGTTGGGAAGGTCCAAATGGGGGCCTGAATTGTACATTTTCATCTTCTTCCTGAAAACCTCATGATGGATTTTCGTCAAACTTGGCAGGTAGCATCCCTAGGGGGTCAGGATCTCAATTTATCAAAATGGGCACCATGCCCCACCCAGAGGGCCCCAGGGGGCCCCCAATCCCCCCAAATTAAGGAATCTTTAAAAATTTCGGCCCTTATTGTACATTTTCATCTTCTACTTGAGAAGCCTGGTCAAATTTTAGTAGAGCTGTGAATAATTTAGATTAGTGACTGCGTGAAAGGTGAACTTGCGATACTCAGGTGAGCGCTAGACCCGCGGGTCTCTTGTTTAATTAAATTTTTTTTTTTTTTTTTTTTTTGGGGGGGGGGGGGAGGACATAAGAGTTAGGTATGTATGATAGCCATGTTGTTTATTGTCAAATGTTTACATAGATTACATGTCATATCAGCAGGCTGCCAGTACAGAGTATTTACTGTTACATTCAATTTTGTCACATTTTATATTCAAGGTAATGGAAGTGTCACAGTGAAAGCAACACACACACACACACACAAAAAAAACTAGTTTGCGTTGCCTGTGTAACCATATCCCTTGACAAGACTACATGGCTGAGCATTCAATTACATGACTGAAATAAGAAATCGATCAACTGAAGGGTGCGAAGGATAGTGCAAATCAGCTGATAGTCTTGTCATTTTCATTTCTGTATAAAAAAAGTTCAGCATCAAAGCCGTGACAAAAGGCCAGTGTAACCAGGCTTTGATGACTTGTTCCAGAGAAAGCAAGCATTCTAGCAGTATTTAGGAACTGGCCCAGCAAGTTTTTTATTCTCCACATACTTTGGTATGACTTTGACTTTGTGATGTATTTTCAGATCCAATATTACCTGCCAATTTTTTAATGTCATTATTTCTATGTACAGAGAAATGGCTGAAATACTGTGTGTTACATGAAGGATGATGTCAACTTATCAAGCACTACCAATCTTTAGAGTTTTCCTTAGATATCACTGCTGATTATATGGCTCTGTCATGACGCCGACACTTTCTGGACTAGCTTGAAAACTTTTTATTTTGACGGATATTTCACTGACATGAATGTTTTTGAGGCATGAATAAGCTTCAAGGGGAACCATGTGAATGGATTATGTGTATGGTTATTACACAATTTTTCCCCCTCGCCTTTGCGCAATCCTCTTTTCACTGTCCCTTCTTCATTCCTCGGTTAGCCATTTTCTGAATTCTAAAGATTAAGTTGAATTTGAGGACTTTATGGTGGTTGTCTTTTTTTTTTATATTGCTTGCATGTTTTTCCAGGCAAGCGTACTTGATGTCTTTCATTTGGATTATCACAATGGTCTTGTGGTAACTTACAGTCTAAAGAATTCGGGAAGCTAACCCAGTGAGCATAGTGAGGTTGTAAGTGTTGTACTTGTATCTTGACTTGGTGACAACTTACATTGAAGTGGAACTTAAGTCAGTTGACTCTGATCAAATCATAAATGTATCAATCTGATCATTACACATAATTGGACTTAAAGTTGCATACTTGTGATAGTAAATGAATAAATGCCTCATAATGCTCTGCAAAGAAGCATTTGTTGATGTGCCTCCTTTTGTTTTATCAGTTGCATTGTAACATTCCAGATGTCAGTATTTCAGTAACCATTTTACAGTGTCCTTGGAATAAAAGACATGAAAAGGAAATTGAAAAAAATAATCACTTCATGTTCACATTGTAACATTCTTGTATGTATATCATAGTAAGCAATTTATCTGTTGATAATGAACTAAAGAAACACAATATAACATAACCACACATACAGTACACATTCAGAGGACTTCAAAGAATAGCCTTCTCCACAGTATAGTCATATATCACCTAATTCTTGCACCTTTGGTCAAGTATTTTTATGGACAGCTTTGAACGTAGGCCACTTCAATCCTCTGTACACCATGGCTCAAAACAAAACAAACAAAAATCTGAATCTGAATAAACCTGATATACATACACGTTGTAGGTGATTTGGTCTTCTGGACTGGTGTTTCTACAGTTGTGTACATAGTCATTCTCAGACAAAAAAAAAAATAAAACAATAAATTTGATCAAAGTCTGCACATAACATTTTGGTCTACAGCTTGAATTGGTCAATCAATACTACGAAATTCAAATCGTCATCAGGGGTGGATCCAGGAATTCCGTACAGAGCGGGGCGCCTTTACAAAATCAAAGGGGGGCGCACACCCCTCTCCCAATTTTTATGCCTCCGCCACGAAGTGGTGCCGGAGGCATTATGTTTTCGGGTTGTCCGTCCATCCGTACGTCCGTCCGCTTTCGTTTACGCGATAACTTAGTAATATTTACTGGAATTTTACCAAACTTGGTCCAAGTATGAAGTATGATGGGGCAATTATTTGATTAGATATTGGGTGAAATCGGCTAAAGGTCAAAGGTCAAAGGTCAAGGTCAAATCATGAAATTGTATCCGTTTACGCGATAACTCAAGACTGGATAAAGCAAATTTCACCAAACTTTGTTGGAGGATGATGTATAATGGGACAATTACTTGATTAGTTTTTCAGTGAAATTGGACAGAGGTCAAAGGTCAAAGATCAAGGTCAAATCCTAAAATTTATCTGTTTACGTGATAACTCAAAACTGGATGAAGCAGCTTTCACCAAACTTGGTCCAAGGATGATGTATGATAGGATAATTAGTTGAGTAGATTTTAGTGACATTGGCAAGAGGTCAAAGGTCAAACGGTCAAGGTCAAATGCTACAAATGTTGCAATTTCCCCCATATCTATGCAATGCCCAAAGGTATTTTCTTGAAACTTGGTGTGGACATGTACTACTGCGTAGAGATTGATCTCCAGAGAGTTTCATGTCATAAGGTAGAGATTGATCTCCAGAGAGTTTCATGTCATAAGGTCAAAGGTTAGGTGAAAATGTTGCAATATCACTTTTCTCGGAAATGGTTCAATGTATCTTCGTGGAACTTGGTACATACGCATGTACTGACTGGCAGGGATTATCTAGGGAATTTAGGGGTCATGGGTCAATAGTCAGGGGGTCAAAGGTCAAGGTCATCTCCTCAAAATTTTACTATTTCCCTCATATACTAGTATATGCAATGCTTGCATTATTAGTTTCAAAAATTAATACATGCATTACCTAATGGAGATTCTCTGGGAAATTTCCAGCCAGAAGGTCAAAGTTCAAAGGTTAAGGGTCAAAGGCCAGGTTTCAATGCCCCCCCCCCAAAAAAAAAAAAAAAAAATCCATTTTGTACCGTCATTACACTCTTTCTTCATACCTTGGAAATTACTCAATGCTTACACTTATAAAAAGGTCTGTCAGAATTCAAGTAAAAATTCTCAATTCCCCATATATGTGTACCTGCACTCTTAAAAAATTAAGCAAACCCAGTTCAAGACATTTCTGACAAACCTGTCATTTCAATATTTTGCCAGTTATGTGAAACTGTCATGGATCACACATTGTGAAGACATTGTACTATACGCCTATTGGGAGAATCATGCATTATGGCTGAGGCATCAGTCGCCATAGCGACATTTCTAGTTTATAATTTCTTTTGTTTTGACAAAAAAAAAAAAAAAAACAAGGGGGGGGGGGGGGGGGGGGAGGGCGCGCGCGCGCCCGATGCACTCCCCCCCCCCCCCCCACCACTGGTCATGAACAGCATCTAGTGGAGATTGATTAAGAGGTGTTTGAATGCTTTGAAAATACATGTACTCCATGTTTGTCTGTCTGTTTGTTTGTCTGTTTTTTTTTTTGTGCATGTGTATTTGTTAGCGTAAACAGTGAACTGTTATATATTGTGGACAGAAGTATGTTTGAAAACCAAACAAGGAGATACCGTTTTAGGGACCTTGGTATGTTCAGGGAGGTGAGCCCTGGTATGTTGAATCAGTATTGTCACAAGTGGCTGACAAGATATTGACAGAAATCCTCCCATTGAATGACTAAAGCTGATAACCATGGTACTGTATATGCCATATATCTCTCGAGTCTAAATTTTCGTGAATCGGGACTTCCTGACAATTTTGCGAGTGGTTAAATTCGCGATCGTGGAGGCCTGTATCGAACGGAAAAGTGTACACAAGCGAACGTCACATTCACATCAGGATCAGAGTCAATATTTTCGTGTGTCTTTAATTTCGCGAATGGCACCTGACTCGCGAAATTTGCGAAAATAAAGACCTCGCAAAACATTTGGTGTATACAGTACAATCATAGTTTTGAGTGTAGCTGTAGGAAACGAAATGCATTCAGATATCCTCACAACAAAAGTCTTATCATCTTAAATAACATGTCATGAATGAGGTGTACTGTACATCATTTGCACAAATCAACTTGGGAGATCTGACCTGTGTATATATACATGTATATATTATATGTGAGTATTACAAGTACATGTAAAATAACAGAAATGTGGCCATATCTCTCTTTCAAGGAAAATTATATTTTTCTTCATCAATATTTGCATAGACACAAATTCACACTCATATATACAAACATTTCTTACATTCATATCAATTGTGCTTATAATACAATACGTTGTACTTGTTCATGATAGTTGTTCAGTTTCAAAACTTGTGATCAATTCATTAGCAAACAATAATAATAATAATAATTTGGTGTAAATTTTTCACCTAGTTCTACAGATCAAAGTGACAATAAATTAGATTTCAAATGCCCAACTTTTCAGCCTTTAAAATACTTACATGTATGATAACACTTTAATTAATGATACTTTGAACTCTTGCAGTTTTCTTTTATGTTCCAAGGCACTTCAACAGGATTTGAAGTTTTAGAATTAAAAAAAAAAGACTATATGACTGTTTTGATTTTTCTGTTCCCTGGGAAGTTTAAAACACTAAATATCATTCTTGACCTAAATATCATTCTTGACCTAAGTAAGAGATCTTCTAGAAGGAAACCTTTCAGCTTTCTGTATAATGCTACATGCAGCAAATGATTATGACAATGTAATATAAACTTCTTTTTGCCTTTAAGATGTAATACTCTTCATTTGCAAACAATTGCTATTCAACCACATACGTGTTTGAATAAGCATGCATACAACACTACATGTATTATGCTAGTTCTTTTACACATGTCATGCTCACTGAAACAAAATATTGCTTTATTGATAACATTAATAGGTTGGTTTTTTTTTTTTTTTTAAATGTGTTGAGCTTTATGCTAGCTGCTCTATTCAAGTTTTAGTGGTCTGAGAAAATAATCACCAAAATGGCAGTTACACAGAATACAGTTTATACACGTACATACAGCTATTGGTACACATCCAATCATATCATTGGAGAATATACCAAATTGGAAAGACTCTGGATGGGATATACCCTAGCAGCCATGATAAACAATGCTAACTGTATTACCAGAAAGTCTCATGGAACTGGAATGGTGTTGGTGTGCTCGATTTCTCTTGACTGATTAACTACCAAAGTTGGTAAGATATCAACTGGGAAGTCTGGATCTATGAATATCAACCTCACAAACATGACAATATGCAAGTCACACATTGCTAGTGATATCAACCAAGTATTTGCTTTTGATATTACTTTCATCACAGTCAGATAATGCATGGTAAAAGGCTGGGTTTATCATTTACATTGTAGATATGACCTTTTGGAACATCATCAGATTGCATGGTAGTTTGCGATTATCACAGATGTCTTCATAGTGCATGATTGTCCCTAAATCAGCTGACATATGCTTAATAACAATCATTGTATGACCTGCACACAATACACAAATAAAACATTTAATACTGATGAATGAAAATCTAATGTTCTCATTTCTTTCAGAATGTCAATAAAAAAAAAATGCTTCAGTGCTCTCACATGAGATTAATTTTGCTTTGCCATTTTACACAACCTTCTGCAATAACTTGTACCACAGGTTTGTAGTACATTGTAAGACATGATGTCTTTGGTCAAAGATTTACAGAATATATGGCACCTTGAAGAAAGATCAAAACTCTGGTATCACACATGCAAAGTGTTCCATGATACACTGTAAAGTTCCATATTTAGAAATATCTGCAATCATATAATCAAGCAGCACAGATGAATGGAAGGCATACAGTACATACAACGGTGTACATACATACATATGTACAAATACATGTACTGTACGTTTGTATTCTAGCCATCCACCAATTGTGTGTCACAGAGATCTCCATGCTAAATATCAAACTTTCTCACACAGTGCCACACAAGACAAAGTGGTGATCACAGATTCTATATCTATCTTAAGAGTGAAACAACACAGCAGAGCTGACAGCACATCATGATTTTTTTTCCCTTTTCATGGCACACTCTGTATCAACCTCTATCTGAAGAACATGATACCTGTACAAATTAGTACATAGCAGTATGCATAATACATCTACCCACTTTTTTTTTTCACTAAAAACAAGCAACCACACATGTACATTAAATGTTACATCTAGAACATCTGAGAGTGATTCCAGGTACACCATGTAGAGCATGAAACACCATAATGAAGAAACTGGAAACAAGGGATAAAAATGAAAATGCACCAAACACTTTCAACAAATGCACAAACCTCCGCTGAACACTATGTGAAAACCATAAATGATGCTAACATCCATTGCATTGCAAGCTTAAAAAGAAAGGAATATTGAGAGACTTTGCTTTAACAAAAGTTATGTATGCATCACCCACAGCATTCTGAGTAATAAGAGTTTTATGACAATCAAAAGAACCATCAGACTCGACACATCAATCCTTCTAGGCCAAACTCTCCAGTGTAGCAATCTGTGGGACCGTTGTGCAATACACACAAATTTTGTGCATCCACATCAGACAATCTTATCATGAAGCTAATCCTATTCATGTTGTAATAACCAGCAGCTCCATGAACTTTAACCAGCCACACCTGACTGTGCTTTGTTTGTTAACTAACATATCCCCTGGTGTGCTTTCTTGGCTTTTTCAATGCAGATATCACAAACTTCCACAGTAAATAGAAATTAAATACCCAGTATCGCAAAATCATATTTACACCCATTCTCTCGCATGATTTTCCTCTGTACTGTCACACTGGCACATGAGGGTTAAATTTTTACATTATTATCTGAATACTATTACTAACAGGCTAGCATATTATAGATTATTCATATACCACAGCAATATAAGGTTACATTGCTCTGAGGTTTTTAAAATACTCATGTGCAGTGTTAACCATACATGTACTTACAACCTATCTGTAGTTGATGTTCTGTTAAGTAATTCATTATTCTAATAAATTTCCGTAGTGAATTTTCTCACTCATTTTTATGAACACTAGCCAACTTTTCACTGTACCATGATACAATGTATTAATTATCCAGTCATGATTGTCTTCATATTCAAGGGATTGTTTTTTCCAGTCTGGTGAAACCATGTCAATTCAACCAACTGACAGAAAAGTGGAAGCAAAATGTAATTCACTGCGATACAATATATTACCCAGATATGTGTCCAAGGTTCATTCCTCTGGAAATGCATAACTGCATTAGAATGTTCCCTGTTTTCATACATGGTTCATTATTACTACAGAATTTTGCAGTTTTAAAAAATGAGCAAAAGCTGACTTTGCATCACTGTGGCACTTGGACCAGTTACCTGACATGTTAATTAAGAGCAAAGAATTGACAGTTCAACATTATTTCCATCGAGTAGGTATATGTCATGACATGCCTCTCTGAGAAATAATCAGACACTGGCACTTGCTATGTACACTGACTCAACTTTAATTTTACTGCAATGTAAACAGAGACACAAACAGATAAACACGCAAAATCAAATAAACAACAACAACAACAACAAACAAACAAAGAAACAAAACCTCAGCCAGATAAATACGGTTAAAAAAAAAAAGAAAAAAAGTTCCATTTACAACTAATACATACATGACTACATTGTATTGCAACTTGATATTTGACTCACAGATGTTCTGGCCTTCAAACATGGCATGGGTTACAGACTTGGTACAGTAACATAACAGACAGAGAGGAAACGGAGGGTTGTCTATCGTAGTGATTGACTCCAGTTGATTGGATTGTAGCACAACAGCTCACGTTCCAACTTGTGTTGGTTTCTTCTGTTTATTCGCTCATCTTGTTCTTTGTTTTCCATGATCTGTGTATGGTAAATAAAATGAATACATGCAAAGTATTGAGTAGAATAATAATACTACATTATGTATGCTGCACACTGGCACTGGTCTGATGGTCCAGGACCAGTAAAAACCACTGTTGGACCAGTAACATTTTCAGGAATGGACCATTAAAATATGGAAAAACTGTGTACCTACTGGTCCGACAGACAGGTTGGACTAGTACAAAAAAAAAAAAATGGGTTAGTATGCAGCTCTGATTAATAGACGGTCAGTGCAGTACAAAGAATGGAAGTTTTACAATGCTCAGTGATCTACTTATGCTGCACACATTCCCTGAACATTTGTCTCATTCATTACACTGGAAGTTTCAAGCATATTTGCTCGAAATATGACATGGAACACAGATTTAATCTTTTACATTTTAATAAACATAATTTACAAACTTCAATCTATCATGGCCTCTTCTTACTAGCCAATCCCGATATACCGGTAAATCATACATTGTAACTCTGTAGCATTGTACAATGCATGGAGACCACTGCTGATATTGGGGGGGGGGGGGGGGGAATATCAAGATATGCTTTGAAAGGAACAATATCTATGCAGGATCAAAGTGACTGCCAGGGAACCAAAATCAACAATGATTGAAAAGACATTTACACCAGGTACACACATGATATCTCTGTAATTCTCTCTGGGAGCCTTCTTAAATCTGGGTGTTTGAATCTGTCAAAGTGTTATGTCAACAATACTCTGACCTGCCCAGAGGAATGCATCTGTGAGGAATAGCACCTTATCAAAGCTACAACATGTAGATGTCAACAAACACCTGATAGCCTAATTACCTTGTTAAACAGTCTCATGGCCAAGTAAAGAGACATCTCTGGAAAATGATGATCTTTCCTTTAATTTGCTACAAGCTGTAATGGGTTAATGTACACACTACTGCAGTGTTACAGGAACTCAGTACAAGTTGTATTACCATGGACCTACTGTAGGTCCATGTTCAACCAAGTGACCCAACTGTTATAAAAGCACATTAAAGGACAAGTTCACCTTCATAAGCATAATGATTGAGAGAATGCAGCAATATTAATTATTAGTAGAACACACCATTGAAAGTCTGAGGAAAATCGGACAATCCCAAAAGTTATGAATTTTTGAAGTTTTTGTGCAGTAACCGCTGGATGAGAAGACTACTGCAGTGTATGATGTCACATGCATATAACAATATAAGGAAAATATAAAGAAAATTTCACAAAATTTCATCTTTTGAAAAAAGTACATATTCCCTTGACTTGTTACCGACATATGTTATGGATAATATTATTCCTCCTACCTTTAGAAAGAGGCAAGTCAAGTGCTCTTTTATTATGCGAAAAAAGTGAAAATATGTTGAATTTTCTTTACATTTCTCTATACTGTTGTACGCATACAACATCACAAGCTGTAGTAGTCTCCTCATCCAGTGGTTCCAACACAAAAATTTTAAAAATTCATAACTTTTGCATCAATTGTCCAACTTCCCTCGAACTTTCACTGATGTGTTCTACTAATATTGCTGCATTCTCTCAACCTTTATGTTTATGAAGGTGAACTTGTCCTTTAAAGGGATGGTACAGTATTGGTGGAGATGAAAATTGGGCTTTTAAATTTTTGCGAGATACCAAGAAAACACTTATGATATAGTACAGAGCATACTATATTCTAAGAGGAATTCAAAGTTTATTTGATGAAAATTGTGTTTGGAATGACTGAAACATCCAAAAACAAAGTAAAACAAAGCGATCGTAATAAAGTGTGGGTCCCACACTTTATTAGAATTGCTCTTTTTTTTATATCTCAGCCATTTTAAAACCAATTTTCAATAAATAAACGTTGAATTCCTCATAGAATTACATGCTCTTTCATATTTCATTAGAGGTTTCTCATTATCTCACCAAAAAATGTTAGAAACCTGAAATTAGGTCTCAAACAAAACTATACAATCCCTTTAAGACATACTGTATTTAGCCAGTCCTACCTGCAGCATAGCCTTACAATAGTCATTAACTTTGGTTGACTGTAATAAGTGTATATCTCTTCAAATACTACAACAGAAGTGAACACAGGACAAAGTGTTTTTGAATGGTGTAAGATTCATTTCTGTTTGCCACACTGATACAATACATGTTGAGAAACATTATGCATCTAGTATACATTTTACATGCAGATTTCTAGCTCACAGATCAATTTGATTGTTTGTGCTTTAAAGACATTTTGAACCTTTGGGGCATATGGGACGAATCACGTACAGAAGTACAAAAAGTGCAATGATGTCAAGAACATGAAAACTAACTAAAACTGTAAACCAATATAGTGTAAGTCAGCAAACATGAATTTACATTGCACAAACCATGTAGAGACATGATGGTATCATTCTCATTACTTACCTTTTTGTTCTCATCCCTGAATTTGTGCAGGTAGATAGCCTTCTTGACAAACGCATCCTTGTCTGCAGTAAGGCATTGTTTGTCATAAGCCACTGCTGTCTCACTCTCCTTCACTCGATCCACAAGAAACTTTCTTCTCACCGACTCCTTGTCTGACATCTGGTCTTTCAATGAACTTCTGATATGTTGCCTACGAAGATATATCAGAAATTTGAATACATCACATATCACTGAGCAAGATGAAAAAGAGGGAAATAATTTTGGGCTCACAATCTTGCCTTTCTGACAAGTTTGCAGAGTATCATCGCATCCATTTTCATCAGTACCACAAATTAGTCAACAAACATTTGCTTTGGTATTTAAGTTACAGTAGGTCCCAAAAATATCATGAAAATTTGACATCATTTTTTGAAAATCTTACTGAAGGATACTCAAATTAAAAGAGAAAGTTATTTTGCATGTTAACCATTTACTAGTATATCAGTGCAATGAAAATCATTGGTGAAATTTGACACAATAGTCAACTGTGAACGTCCAATGACAACTGGTGTACTATGAATCACGATGCATGAAGGCACTTTGAAATGTTTAGCATAGCCATTTTGCTTTAACGACCCAAATAATCTCCTATTCAAAGTAGTTGCTTATAATTCTGCTTTTGGATGGTAAACAAAATTACACAACAAATCATATTTCCTAAATTTGCAGAGAATATCGTCTAACTCTGTCTTTGAGGA
This sequence comes from Diadema setosum, assembly GCA_033980235.1. Lineage (NCBI taxonomy): Eukaryota > Metazoa > Echinodermata > Echinoidea > Diadematoida > Diadematidae > Diadema > Diadema setosum. Next base: position 49,873,239 of record CM067060.1, read on the forward strand.
TGATCAAAGATTTTATGTCCTCACTAAATCTTCCACTGTCATTGGGCATATATTTGTTATGAGAGACAACAGAATTTGCTTAATTGTCAGAAATATGTGAAGAATACAACCATGCAATATCACAATGTGATTTTGAGATAGACACAGAATATAAAGTTTAGATACTGACATACCCTTTACAGCTGAGGTAGTATTCAAAAATATTTTCTTCCTCTTGTTCAAATCTTCACACTGCATATATTGCATCTTTTCCTGCTTTCATTCGAAAAAGCTACAAAATGTGGAGGTAGAGAACTCCTTAGGCTTTGGTTTAGCACTTTCATGGAAAGAGCAATTAATGTCCCAGAAATTTAAAGATAACAACTTTTCTTTACCTGTACTCTTCTTGTTCCATCTTTGTGCCATAGACAGGTTTCATCCATGCTCTGTGAAATTTGTGATACTGTTCTCTTTTCATGTTCAGTGTTCTAAGCTCATTTTTGTAATGAGGGTTTGTTGTCTCTAAGCTCACAGTTCTGCCAACTTTTGGTGGGTGCAGAGGGTCAAGTCGTGGGTACGACCGTCCACCAAGGGCTGTGTGAGGAGCCTGCTTGATGTCAGGATGCTCTGTGGCTGAACCACCCCATGAGTTTGAGAACTGGCGGTATCCAATGGAAGAGTGAGACTTTCTCTCGGGCTCATCATTACTGATTGTTGGGTAGAGGACGGATGTGATGGAAGTTTGTGCTGGGGCAAGACGCGGAAGGGTTGTCATCCTCGGTCTAACTATTCCTCGATCAGGCATGACAATCTGTGGAGGTAAAAGTGTTGGATCATAAAAATATAAACTCCTTGTGGCTATTTGAATACTTCTAAGTTCTTAGTACATTGTACTATAGCTACTTATCCACTACAAACTTCTAGCGCTACTGTATAAACCATATTTTTATAATACAACAGACATTTCTAATAATCATAATAATTGTAATAGTCAACTTGTTAAGCATAGATTAAAAGTTTTGTTTACAGTGTATATTGCCTCATTGGACCAGTCTGGAAGTGGTATTCTGTAAGCTGTCTATAGAAATAAAAATATATTTCTAAAGAAACCAAATAAAAGTGCAATAAACAGGATCAAAAAAGCATAAACCAATTACTGCTTATGACTGCTGGGCTAGAGTGGTGTTGAAATAAAAAAGAGTATGTATGAAACACAAAATAAACATTTCTTGTGTAGATACAGTTATACATAAAAAAAAAAAAAATTATTAAACTAGGGCCCTAGGGGTAGACTTTGACTTGACCGAAAGATCGATCTGAATCTGGTCGTCAGGATATGTTGTGCGGAGACTGCGTCGAGCTTCATGGAATCCCCTCCTATACGGAGAGAGCTGATAACGTCAAAAAAATAAATAAATAAAAGACTTCTGGACAAACAGATTTTTCTGTCTAAACGTTAGGCCCTGACCAAGTAACCATCCCATTAACTTTACAGTTTGAAAGCAATAGTCACTACGTGACACTAGTACTACTGACACTGTACAACGGTACAAAAGCATGTGGAAGGGTAGCCAGACCAGACGCTGTTAAAGGGATGGTACAGTATTGGTGGAGATGAGAATTGGGATTTTAACTTTTTGCGAGTTAACAAGAAAACACTTGCTTATGTCTTATGATAATAGTACAGGGCATACCATTTTAAGAGGAATTCAAAGTTTATTTGATGAAAATCGGGTTTGGAAGGCTGAAACATCCAAAAAACAAAGTAAAACAAAGTGATCGTAATAAAGTGTGGGTCCCACACTTCATCAGAATCGCTCTTTTTTGGATATATCTCAGCCATTTCAAGATCAATTTTCATCAAATAAACGTTGAATTCCAGTCACTAGAAAAGCATCGGGATGCCATCGAAATCGACCCAACCCTGACTATACTGTCCCCCAACAATTTGTGCGTTTTTTAATAGTAATAATGTTAACATTAACAGCGAGATAACGCTTATCAATCATTTTTGTGAAGTCATTTGTGAAGACGAGTTTAGTCACATGATCGATACTGCTACTGTTTCTAGCACTATTCTCGTTAGACCCCGTTTTGGTTATAGACCTTCAACCTCCAAGATTGCTACTAATGCTAGGTACTGAGCTTGGCATAATTGCCTTATTATTTAAGTGTCATTGTCAATTCAAAATATTCAGAAGTATCTGGGGAAAAGCGTGGGATAAAATCCAACAGCTCGACAGATCGGCAGTTACGTTGGAAACAAACAAACTACGGAGTATTGTGCGGCGTGCGGCCGAAGTTCTGGCGAGGGATCGTCCGGGAGGGGCCAGGGGGACGACAGCAGCTAGAGGCGGAGCAGCAGGTATCGCGACACCAATCGTGAAGTTTGGAAACAAAATAAGTGTTCGAAACAGAGGTATAATGAACATTATCATACTTACCAGAGACAATGAGTCTAGAGCATTAGTTTCATGGTAATATCGCTGACAGACACTTTCTTCCTCCTTACAAACTTAGTTTTAATATTCCTTTGCTCAGGTCCTTCTTCAGGCTTCTTCCGAATCAAATCGTCCCTATTCCTTTGCGGGATACAATCGCTACAATACGTATACACGCACACACGTTACACGTACACACGTACGTACAATGCCCCGGCGTGTTTAGTGTGTATGGTCACGTGACTTTAACGTTGCTAGGATCTCGGACGGCTTTTGCTTGCGCTCGACCAATTCACTTGACGCACAGGTGTGCAAACCGAAGATCAGCATAATAGAAAGGCGTGGTGATGAGATGAGGGAGGGGGCACCTCTCTGGTCTGACGTTTGGTTTGTGCATGGAGCTACTAACAGAGTAGCTCCATGGTTTGTGCGCCACTTCACAACCACCCATTATACTTATATTATATTGGATGGCTATGAATGGGATACCAGGGAATATTGCACGAGTTAGGGCCAATATTGCACGAATCGAAGATGAGTGCAATATTGACTCTAACGAGTGCAATATTCCCTGGTATTCCATGAATCAAGGCCATCCAATATAATTATTATCATCTATACAATCAAGTAGAGCAACCATGAACTGCACAAAATTACCCGGCTTCTACTCGTCTTTGAAGTTGACTCGGCAGTCCCATCCCAGCGCTGAAAAGGGGAAGCCCCTAAAACTGCGTATTGAAACAAACAACTAGCAAATGTTTGCGCGCGTGTGAAAAATGTAACAAAATGACGCGCACTTAGTCGCAAGCATTTGCGCATTCAGCAAGCGCTCACGCAATAAACGAGACAGAATTGAATATCGTGTGATCTTGAACGGCAATTAACAACGGTAGCCTATGGGGAATTAATACGTTGGTCTATGCGATTCGTTCAATATGCTCCGATATTGAACGGTAAAAATTGAGCGGACTACAATACGCGTTTTTAATGCGCCGCTAAAACGTCCTATATAGATGATAATATACAATATTGCACTACAATAGTTTGTAAAATAATTTAGTATAGGTGCAAGGGATGTCAGAGGTAAAACAACTCTTTCATACAGCGAGCCTATTGTTTTGATTTATTTCACTGTAGCAACTTAGAGCTATAACGGGGGGGGGGGGGGGGGACTGAGGGGCGCTATAATCTGTATAGGCTGAACCCTCCGAGAGTCATGTACCTGGAGGCATCTTTCCCTCGCGATGGAAGGAGTTGATCCAACTAATCCCATAGCCACTCTTAAGTCTGGTGGAAATCCTCCCCAGTAAATTACCGACCCATCGAGATTTTGCCATGATCATGTTTCATAAGTCCTTGAAATTGTCGTCCAAAATCAAAATCTTTATTTAAAATCAAATGGCTTGCTGTCCGCAGCACAGTCATCGGTTTCCGAGATGAACAATCAACTACAACAGCCTTCCTGAAGGTAACGGATGACTGGTCACTCCCTATCGACAGGAGTTCCACATGGCTCTATCCTTGGGCCTGTATACTAGCTGTTTGTGATATATACACATATACCAATGATATAGTTAAACAAGTAGAGAATCGTTGTATACAGTTATACGCGGACGACACGGTTTTGTATTTTTACATACTGATCCTTCCGAAATCAAGAAAATGTTAAACCGTGATCTCAAACATGTGTATGTTTGGATGTGTTTGAACAAACTGAGTTTAAACCCCAAAAGACAAAGAGTTTTTTTTTTGTTTTTTTTTCCATTGGCTCCAGTAGTTTACAAGCAAGGCGTTCTACTCTCCGTATAAGATTGCGCGGACAGGTGATTAAGCATTAAGAGACTGTTAAATATCTTGGTGTCATCCTTGATCAACGAATGAAATGGGATGTTCATATACATCAAATATGCAGAAGATTAGTATATGATATTGGTCAGTTATATATGTCGACTTCGTCATTTTCTTAATGAAACCTGCCTTAAATTAGTGTATAACCCGTTAATTCTTCCAATTTTGGATTACGCGGATTTGATTTCTGATTCGTCAAATACGAAATACACTCTGAAATTACAATGGTTACAAAATATAGTAGAGCAGGCAAGAAATTCATCAGAGGTTGACTGGATGTCTTTCAAGATAAGACGTTAAAAAGCGCATGTATTCCATTGTTTTTAAGTGTCTGCATGCTGATGACTTACAAGTGCTCCTTACCTTAAAGATTCGTTTAGATTTGTTCAGCATAATCATGCCCTTCGTTCGAATGGAAATTTTTTATTGCCAAAGCCCAAGAGCGAATACTGCATAATGTTTAAGTAGAGGAATTTGCAGATACAGCGATTTAACGCTGGAATATTAGTCCTCTTCAAGTTTAACCGTTTTTAACAAGGTGATAAATGATTTTGTTCCCATGTTTTTATGATTTTCAAGGACGTATAGACCAATATTATTTTCATCAATGATTGAAAAATCCACAGACACATATCTTTTTAAGTCAATTTGGTAGATCGGTGAGGGGGGAGGGGGAGGGGTTGGAGGAGAAAGGGCGTAGTGTTTTTTATTCATTCTAATTGTATGTACATGTACTTTTTTTTCCAATGATTATAATTGTATTTTTTTTTTGTATTGCTTGTATTATTGAAAATGACTTATTTTTATGTATACGTACCATTGCTGTTTATATGGTTTTCTGTACCCCTCGGTAGAACAGCAGTGTCTTGTAAGCACAACTGAACTGGGCAATCCAGCCGTATCACAGTTGTGTGATAATCATTTGTTACAGTACATTTGTATTTATTTTTTATGCTGATTTTATGCGGGAACTAAATACATTACAATACAATTCCGAAGGTTCGTTATTCCAAAAGTTTGTATTACAGAGTAGTTTGTATTTTAGGTTATATTAACCGTCAGAATTACAAGCCTCTTTCTTTTTCTTTTTTTTTTTCTTTCGGATGATGAATGAACCTTCGGAATAAGGAATCTTATTTATTTTTCGGAAGTTTTGCAAAAGTTCGGAATGAAAGACCTTCGGATTAACGAACTGTAACCTTATAATCACCTTTGCAGTTAGGATTCGAAATCAACTCAAATGCTACTTTGGGCAGAAAAGGTAAAGGAGAATGAACATGTCACGGAAGAAAGTTCAACTTTTTTCTCTTTATATCTTTCAAACACGCTGCTCACTCACTCTCACTTACTCTCTCTCTCTCTTTTCTTTTCTCCGCTTTTAATTCAATCCCTTCTCGGCCTCGGCAAAATACATAATAGTATGAGTAACTACAGTGGTATCAGCAAAAGTTGAACATGCCGGTGACTTTACGCGGGAGTCAATTCAAAATGTCTCCCTCTGGCAGTAGCGGGAAATCTCAAAGGCTGAAAGCCTATCACTGCATGGGGGTTACTAGAAAAGTTATCTGTCATACACTGCGTCATCAAACTTCAAGAACTGAAGCTTTGAGAAGTGCACTTCTTCCATATTCGAGCTGGTATCACCAGCATCCATTCCTTTAACAACAACAATGAAACCAACACTAATGTCCCAATACCTCAACTATGGAATTTTAGCATGGGGTAACACGTCCAAATTTTTGCTTGATTCGCTTTTCCTTCTTCAAAAACGCGCGATACCAGAATCGTCAATAACGTCGAATGTTTATTTCATACAAATGATTTTATTTTTCCATAAGAGTAAAATCTTGAAATTGACTGATTGTTTGACTACATGCAATCTAGGCAGTTTTATGAATAGATATTCCACAAATTATTTTCATGATGTTGTTCTTCACATGTTCAAAAGAAATTACACCTGTACCCATGCAGTTCATGACTATCCCATCCGCCAACGAGACGCTTATTACCTTCCACGTACTCGCACAAATAATGAGGTAAATACTTTTTGTGCAGTCTACAAACATTTCCTGTAGATTCTTAAAATTCATGTCATGTGTGCATAAATACATTGTACTGGTGAGGATTTAAACATGAGACAGTAACTACAGACGTGGACTCACAACTTGACTATAATGAAGCTTTGAAAGTTTACATTTATAATTATTTTCTTTCCAAGACGTCAAAATCTACAACCAATAGATACCAAAGTATATAATACAAGAAGAAAGCCAAAAACTTAGCAGAAAAAAAAAAGATTTCTGCAGTAATAATAATAATACATTGTAATAAGGTCTTATTTACCCAGGGTAGCCTCCTCAGTGTTGCCACTGCTCTACCAGAGGGCCCTGCTATTATTATTACCCTAGCGTTGCCAGGTACCCATTTATACACCTTGGTCGAGAGGGACACAGTGGGTAAAATCATCTTGTCCAAGGACGTAAGCACTGGGCGGGATTCGAACTCGGGTCCTCCGATCGGGAGTCGGGAGTCTTATCCACTATGCCACAGCGCCCCCACAATAGATGAGTTCTAGAATCATGCCTACTCGGAAAAGTAAATACTGCACACTGCACAGCATTAGGACTTTTTAAAAAGATGTAAACTTATGTGCACACGCTTAAACAAGAATAAATAAAAGTGAATCCCGGGAAAGCAGCAATACACATGACTGTATCAGTAGAACAAATCAATTTGAAGGAAAATCTGCCAATCTGTTCAAAAGTTGAGTTTTCAGTGTTGGTGCAGACATTGCTGGATGAGAAGACTTTAGTGCTTTGTGACATCATATATATGATAATTATGTGTATACATTGTATAGAAAATTCAACACAATTTCACTCTTCTAGCATAACGGAAGAACACTGGACTTGCTTCTTACAGAAAGACAAGTTGAGGGAATGTATACTAACTGAAAAAAAGAAAAAAATGTTTTGTGGAGATTTCTTTACATTATTATTTTTTTTTAATATTGTTGTGCATACTGACATCACAAACTGTAGTAATCTTCCCATCCAGCGATGGCTGTGCCAGAATGCATTCACTCAATCCCCGTGTACATTTGGGTTTCACTCCCCTTTAAGGCCGACTCCACACACACTCATACACACTCATGACACACACACACACACACACACACACACAAAAGGTTCTTTTACAATTGTTCATAGAAATGCATTGTTTTTTCATCCTCCAAACTTCTGAAGTCGTGTCTTCATAACTACACTTAGCCAAAAAAAAAAAAAGTAAAAATATGTCAAGTTTATATTTCTCATAGAATATATGCCTAAAAGCTATAATGTATTATACAACTTGTATATCATATGAAAGCTAATTCAATAGGCTATCAACCTGGTAGGTTAATAGAAAAACAAAAGAAACTTTATGCCCGAGTGAACATCTTTGTTTTCTCCTCCAAGGCACAAAAATAAAAATTGCAAATATGAACAACACGCCATTCATGCCCAAGTGCTCTTCTATGTAACAAGAAGAAAAGGATAAGTTTAACACCATAAAAAAGCCATAAATGAAGTTGCACAAATAAACCTATAATCTGTATAATATCTTTGAAGCCAAAAAGATCAATGAAGGCTTAAAGATAATGGAGGAATATGAGGAATCTTCTGTTAATTTCAAATTCGAATGAAATGAGTGAAGAAGAAATGTAAACAAAAATGGTAGGAATTTGGATTTCTCAAGTTAGGAAAATTGTACATAATATTTGGCTCTTGAATTTGTCTCAAGAATTCTTAGACTGCTAAATTAAAAGAATGAAATAAAGATATTCTGTTCATTTAATCATCTTTGTGCCCTTACTCTCTATGTCACATGAATTGTGAGTTGACAGCAAATCCGCATTTTTCTCCTTAAGTCTAAGAACAACACGCCATTCATGCCTAAGTGCTCTTCTATGTAACAAGAAGAAAAGGAGAAGTTTAACACCATAAAAAAACCCATAAATGAAGTTGCACAAATAAACCTATAATCTGTATAATATCTTTGAAGCCAAAAAGATCAATAAAGGCTTAAAGGTAATGGAGGAATATGAGGAATCTTCTGTTAATTTCAAATTCAAATGAAATGAGTGAAGAAGAAATGTAAACAAAAATGGTAGGAATTTGGATTTCTCAAGTTAGGAAAATTGTACATAATATTTGGCTCTTGAATTTGTCTCAAGATTTCTTAGACTGCTAAATTAAAAGAATGAAATAAAGATATTCTGTTCATTTAATCATCTTTGTGCCCTTACTCTCTATGTCACATGAATTGTGAGTTGACAGCAAATCCGCATTTTCCTCCTTAAGTCTAAGAACTTAATTTTGTTTGAGGTCAGAAAGAAACAAAGAAATTTTTTTTTTTTTTATTTCATTCATGCCTCTCATTGTGTGAAACTGGTCTTTTGTTATCATTGCTATCTTGAAGGGTATTTGCAAATGAAAGACACGTCAATTGTTGCAATTTTCAATTTTGTGCCTTGGAGGACAAAAACGAATGTATTCATTCACGTGTAAATTTACCTTTATATTGACCTACTAGGTTGATAGCCAAATTAATTACCAATTAATTACCTTCAATTACCGTACCAGTTAATTACCTTTAATGCGATATATATAATAAATTGATTTTTGTCAAAATCTTCTATGAAAAATATGTACTAGAAAAAGTGTCTACTTTTTTGTTTTGCCGAGTGTATTACCGTATACGCTGTTATTTTCGTGTACAAATGTGTTTGCGAATGATGAGCTCAGGGACGTTTTCGTGAGATGTTGTTTTCGCGAATTGACAAAGAGGTCTTCATAAGCGCATGACAACTGTACTACCTTAGTACATGGTGACAATTTAATGTTGTTAAATTCACGAAAATCAAACCCTCACGAAAATAACTGCTTATACAGTATTGTACTTTGTCTGCATGGAATGACATCCTTTGCTTTTTAGGCATTTCCACTCATGGCATGTGCATGTGCAGAATAGTCAGCATTGCTATCTGTTACATAATCAAAAATAAATTGACTGCATCCCGTACCACTGAGCAAATATTTTCTTGTGCCCATGAAAAAAAAAAAGTGTTTCTCTCTCTCCTCTTCAATCTTTCTGATTGCATTCCCTCAATATGATAAGAAACATTCAAATCAGCAAAGTTTCTCTCAGCATATTACCTTGCACATGTATTTATAGAGTTGGTAGTTCTCCCTTCTCATACATTGTGGTGCTCCAGGAACAAACATACTTTACTTGTCTTGTACATCATACTATATACAGTAATTGTGTTCAATTTTATAGAATTAAGTCTCATACAATACTCCAAATAGAATGTATTCTGCAATGATTTTATTTTAATGTGTTTTCAAAGTCCACTGATATTCACAAAATCAAATTAATACTGTACACAAATATTGCCTCTCATAAGACAAATGTAACACATCATCATGTCCCTCAGGCAAACAGTTATGTTCAGGTCATATAATCTTCTTTCATATATTTGCTACAAAATGACAAAAGAGGGTGGTCTGTAAAGATGATGACACAATGAAGAAATGCATCATAAACCCACAAGCAAAGATTGATTAAAATCTAATTTTAACTTAAACTTGACCTACAGCATGTCCTAAGAATTTATTGTGCTCACTTCCCTCCACAGTTTCTAAACAGAACGGCATACAATGTATAACCTTTGATTGCATGAAGTGAGTTAAATTTACATGTTTGAAAATATTGCACATACTTCAGTCCATAGTCTATGTTACTGGATCTTTGACGAAATCCCGTAAAAGATATTAAGAATTAAAAAATATAATGAATATATATATCAAATCATTATCATCAAAAAAAAAAAAAAAAAATAGCTTCAACAGATCAGCTGTTCTGGGATTGTATCACAGCATTTTCTTGTGCAAGGAAAAGACTGTTAAATTTCGAGAAAAAGTACACAAATAATTAAGCAAAGTGAGTCTTATCTATGAGATCTGATTATCAAAAATTTAAGATTAGTAATTCTACCAATCTTCTGAGGATATTCAAAGAAAGAAGGCCCTGAATACAGAATGTGAGTGTGGCAATACTGTACATGCTTGCTCTGCAAAGAACACTTTAACCCACTGAGGTTGGTTTGATTTTGCTACAACACGCATTTCCCATAGATGCTTGCCCGAGTATACTAGGGACTTGTCCTCAACGGCTTAAGGAACTTGATTCCTTTGCTGAATGGCTCAATACAACCAAGTGTGAATACTACATTGGCAAACAATTAACAAATAATTCTCAATGTTCAAGAACAAATACACACAAACACAGACAAACATAAACAAGAAAAGCCGACAGCTCTTCTGTCAGCTGTATTGTTCCCCTGACTAATGACAAAACTTGAGGTTCATCCTCATCTAATGGTGAATTTCGGTCATCTGTCTTGTGAACAGTCATCCAGCATTCTCTCAAAACTATTAGTTCTGATAAACTCTTGTTGTCCAAGTCTACTGGCATTCCTTGAGAAAAAGTTTGTCTGTGGATTCCACTGTATGCCAAAGTTCAGCCGGAGGTAGTCCAGAACAGCGCTGGTGCTGGTGAGGGTGTTGAAATTAACTTTCTCTGATCCTGGGAGGTACATATCTCCTAGCATCTGAATCAGATGGTGGTGGAAGTAGGTAAAATGAGTCCCTAGACCCATGGATATATCAACCTATATAGGACAAAAGAGACATAATGACTGATGAAGACACTGAATACAGTTTCATCCATAGTAACCCAAAATTATACACTCTGTGATCTGCTGAATCATTCAATCTACAGATGAAATATTATGGTAATGCAATGCTGCACACTGGCACTGGACCAATGGTCCAGGACCAGTAAATTAAGTGTTGGACCAACAACTTTTTAGGAATAAACCAGTAAAAGATAGAAAAACTGGGTAGCTACTCGTACTGGTCAGACAGACAGGTTGGACCAATAGAAAAAATGGGTTAATGTGCAGCCCTGGGTAATGGAAAACTATGTATAAATTGACTGAATTCATTGATTGTTGATTGATCTGCTTTATATAGGAAATTTCTTTGAAACAAGCAACAATAAAAAAAAAGCGTAGTATGCGTAGTGGTAGTCGCTTTAATAATGATTAAATTTATAACGATAATAACAATTATTATTTGTATCATGTATCACAGAGGTTAGTAATTCAATGTACTACTTATCATTATTGTCATCTTTAAAATGATGATAATAATAACAGTAATCAATATCATCATCATCAGGATTAACATTATTACTTTTATATCATTATTATAATGGTTATTATTGTCATTAATTACCATAAAAAAGTACTACTTACATAATATTACATGTATCTTCTTCTCTATTACAATCAGCAACATGAATATGTTGTTGAAATCATCATAAAAGATAATGAATTAATTCCAAGGGCATTTCAGGCTTAATCTTGGCAAGCATGTTGTACCTACCCAATCCTGGATACATTGATAAGGAGTCTCGGTGTAGCCTGCATACATAGCTGGGTTGCGCATCATGCCTCTTGCTGCCATTACACCTGTGGTAAAAACCAAACAATATGATTATGGAAAAATCAACAGATGTCAATTGTGATGAAGAGTCTCCTTCAGTGACTGTGTAGGCCAAATGTTGTATCAAGTTCTCTTCACATCTATATTTAATTGAAATAAGGAGCTGCATGAATGAGTTGACTAGAACTAGAATGTAAACATCGGTAGAGCATCTGCCTTTGACCCAAGCAGCCTGGGTTCGATACCCGAGTCTCACTGAGCAATGTTGTGTGTAATCATACCGTCCCCGCTAGCAAGAGGCAAAACACTCTCTCTCGGATAGGACATAAAATGGAGGGACCGTGTGTGAGAGAGTCACAACTCACACATGTAAAATATCCTGATTCATTCATTCATCACAAAGAGCAGGGTGTTTAACCCGGTGAAGTGGTCCCGTCTCACCTCCAACTGGACTCCATGGAAGACCAGCTAATATAGCTGAATATGGGCTATCCAGCCATCTTCTCAGATGGAAAATGTACAACCAAACAAACATCTTCATGGAAGCACACAGAAAGATGCAAATAAAAACTTGACTGACTCAATAAAATTGGGAAATACTAGAGCAGCTACTTGTTTCTTTCTTTTTAAATAAATCTAGTTTTACTGCAAATCTTTGCCAAAGAAAAACATAGGACAAATCATACCATCAACTCCTGTGTCCCTAGCAACCCTGTTTACATCGTCCATGGTCTTGATGTCACCATTTGCAATGACTGGAACTCCAACGCTTTCCTTGATGATGCGAACAGCATTGTGATCTGCCGGTTCTCCTCTCTGCTCCGTTGTACGACCATGCACCGTGATCCATGACACTCCTGTGTGTTCAGCTCTCCTACAAAGCTCAACTGTGTCTCTGTCCATCAAGTGAAAAAATTCAGTGCATATTTTTTTTGCATTGTTTTGTTTCTTTTTTAATCTGAGTTTGTATTCCACATTCAAACGGCCTTACAAGCAGTAGAAAATTGGTTTTAACTAGACTGTGTGCAAAACAAATTGATATTTCATAAGCTCTTGGCTGTTCATTAGCTGATATAATAAACTACGGTCTTCAGCTGAATTCATATGATCAGATCGTTTTACCATTGCCATGGTGAAGAGACAGTTATTCATGAATGGCATGCTTAAGTTGTCAGTAGCTCTGTTTAAGGCATGTGGAAGAGATCATGCTTTAAGACGACTGCATAATATACAGTCAAAATATGAAATGAGTGGCTAAATGATATGGTAAAGAAAATGCTACTGATAACATATCTGTTCTATGTTTTGCATCACGGATGCTGCTTAACCACAAATCAATGACAAGTAGAATAACACATCACACGCAATTCATCAGAACAAGTAAATATCTGGCTTATCAATTAGCCACGTAATTCACCAGAAGAAGGAAATATCTCGCTAATTAATTAGCCAGATAGGTTTTATCCTTGTATCCTTATATCCCTGTTCTGGTGAATTATGTGTGATGTATTTTTCTACTTGTCAATTGATCTGTGGTCAAGCAACATCCATGAAGTAAAGATTTAAAAAACAAAAGAAGAAAGAAATAGTGGTGTCCCTCAAAAAATGATTAAAAAAAACCCCCAAAGAAACATTCAAATAACAACAGAGCATTTGGCATTTCTTACACAAACATTTTAGTTTTTAAAGGTCAAAACAAGTGTAACATCAAATTTCTCAACTCTGCAGTGATTCTCAGTAAACATATGTTACCATGATACTGTTGTATGTAATCTGCTAATGCAGATATTAAATCCACAGCAATGTCAGTAAATCATGTCGTGCATTCAAACCTGATATCACGGTGAATTCTAATCTTGATTGATGTGGTGAAGTCCGACTTGGTCACCCTATTGATGGTTTGCCTCACCATGTCCTTCACAAGGTCTGCTTTCTTAATCAGCTTGGCTCCATATCCCTCAGCCATTGCCCACCTACAACATGAGGGGAGAAAAAGTTGTCAAGGGACAAGCTTGACTTTTCAAAGTATTCTTTACTATACTTGGCTAGTCGAACATGGGTCTTGCAAGTCTTCCATGGTAATATTCATTGATAGTTATTGATCATTATCTGTAAAGAGGAAGGCCTTGAATTTCAAGCAAGGTTTTGACTGATGATAATCAGTATTAGGTCCATCCTATAAATCCATGTTATTAATTGGCAGCATGTCATGTCCAGGCACTGTTTTCAATATGATTCTTGACACTGATACATATTGTATTTCCACTTTAAGTATTTAAAACAAAATTGTAATTGATGTTAAAAACTTGCTTGCTGTGCTTGATCCATATTACATAACTTTTTATTGCTTTACTCGAATATTACAACTTAAGTCTTTAGTATTAATTAGTGAGAATGGACATCAACAGATATTTGACTGCACTAACCTTTGTGGGCAGCCACAGTTGAGATCTACTCCATCAGCATACCTGTAATGCACAGAAATTTGCAGTTATTAGGTGATACACTTTATATGGCTGTATGATATGGCACTAATCTAATTGCCATGAAATAAAGAGCACTTGTCACCTCCATTGTGACCTTCCTCTTTTGTTAGCTTACAGTGCATTACATCACTTTGGTGAGAAATTAAAATTACCTGTTGAATTCTCCTGAAATGTGTTTCAAGGAGAAAAGGTATTCTTGAACCTTTTAGTCACATTAATGCCCCATAAATGCCTAGTTCATGAGCTTTCACATATTCTCTCAATAAAACTTGCATTTCTCTTTTGTTTCTATTGTATGAGTTTAATTACATGTGTTACTTTTAATATAATAATTTTACATAATTGTTCTTGAGGTTTATAAAATGAGCAAATCACTAGCAGAGATCCATTCTTCAGATACCAACAATGTAATAGAAAAAATGACTAAAATTATTATTGAAGGTTTATTTATAATATAAATATTAATATAAATATTAATACAGTAGTATTATAAATACCAAATAATATTCAATATACACCAAAAGTCTACATTATCTAGTAAACAAGTGCCATTTTGCCTTAAGCTTAGTGTACAACTGCTAATCATCCCTTGTTTTTGCACTCTTCAATCACCAATCATTCTAATAACCATAATTATGATTAGTTTACCAGGTCTGTAAATTTGACAAATTACAACAAAACAGCTAATCTTTGAATAGTATCCATCCTGTCAAATGATTTCAGCTTTATGTAGTCTCATGTAGTGAGATAATTCATGAGATTGAGTAGCTGAGTCTCTGTAAACTTACGGTGCAATTATTTCTGCTGCATCAGCCAGATCCTTGGCATTGCTGGCTGCAAACTGGACAATCAATGGCCTGTCTCCTGTTTGAATCATAGTAGATCAGTTTAAAGGGTGTGTACAGTTCTGGTCGAGGTGAAGATTTAGCTTTGAACGTTTTGCGAGATATTCAGAAACCACTCTATGAGATGTCAAAGAGCATACAGTTCTAAGGGGTATCAAAAGTTTATTTGATGAAAACCGGTTTTGAAATGGCTGAGATATCCAAAAACAAGGTGAAACAAAGAGATACTAATAAAGTTGGGGCATGTTGCCTTTTATTATTAGCACTTTTTTGGATATCTCAGTCATTTGAAAACCAATTTTCACCAAATAAACGTTGAATCCTCCTTAAAATTACATGCTCTTTCATATTTCATAAGAGGCTTTTCATTATCTCACTTAGGAATGTTCAAAACATGAATCCCTACCTCAACCAGTACTGTACAGTCCCTTTAAAAGGAGATCAATGTTTAGACTTTACTTGTCAAACATGACAAAAAACACACACTCTGAGACATGTGTAATGCTGAAAAAAAAAATCACCCAAAAAACAAACATTTGATACACCTTGATACAGTAATTCTAGGTATGAAGACATAAGATGGAGAAGCGGATAAATGCCCCTCTATGGAGTCCCCCCAGGTCTGCCAACATTCCCACATCCATATCAGGGAGATTCCACTCAGCAATCATGGAGATATATCTGTGTGGTATGTACATTTCAATGGGTGAAAATACTTAGCCAAATCAGGGAGATTTTAATATCCTCTTATTCTTGACATTTTCAGGGAGACTCCTGCAGAATCAGGGAGACTTGGCAGCTCTGTTGTCAACATGTAGTTTATTCCAATAAACAAATGATTCAAAATGTTACGCTCAGTAAACACTCCTCTAGTCTCACTTTTTATTCCAATAAACAAATGATTCAAAATGTTACGCTCAGTAAACACTCCTCTAGTTTATTGGAGAAACAAATGAAAAGCAGTTGACTACCAAAGTTTGAAAAAGTAAAGATGTACTAGTATCACAAAATGCAGACATACACTACTCAACTAGTAGTACTCACTTTGATTGGTTGTGAACTCACTATCTCTGGCTTTGACCGAGTTGACAAATGAGTTGGATACTATCATAGGCGTGAAAGTCAGATCACATCCATAACTGGCAAATAAAAGAGAGTAAATTGATTGTTATTAAAACCGATGAAGACATTAATTACAGTGTGGAGTCATGGCTAGAGAATTATGGGTCAAAGCCTGTCACTGTGCAGATGAGACATACCTGTACTTGTCCACAGCATGTAAGGTTTTAATCCATTACACCAGTCATGAATCTTATAACATACTTGCATTGTAGTCACTTAGAAGATACAAGTGTATTTCTTGATTGCATGCATATAAAGTAATACATGTAATGTTGCATCTACCCCCTGAAACCAAATATTGGCATGAAGTCATCTCTATGAACAAGTTTTATTTTTGAATCCATCAAGGCACTTTTGTCTACTAAACTTGCTTCTAGGAGCTCTGAGTCCTGAAGAAGAAATACTGGGATTACATGTGGGCTAAGATGACAAGTTGACACCCTACACATATTGACTAATCAATCATGAATATCAATGATATATGCCAAGTTTGACTACAATCATCGTATCCACCAATGCGAAACTGTTCCCATTGATCTCATCCCCCGAAAGAAAAACTTGTAATGTGTAAAAGGATACAACATACTGCATACATCTATAATCATAAAGTGTATTACAGCTCATACATTTTGTAATTTGGTATTTTATGCAAAAACAAGTATACACACATACACACACACACACACACACACACACACAAACCATGTGTAACATAGTCTATGCACATTAGTACAGTACTGTAACATGTTGCAGTATAATCATTTCAACCAGTATTGGATGGCTGAAATTGCAGTAAAATCCAACTATACCTCTTTACAAGTGTCCTGAAAGCCAGCCTGTAGAAGAAGCATAAAACCCAGTGGGTAAATGGGCAAGGAGAATGACAGAAAGAGAGAAAAAAAAAAGGTTGAAATGACATAGAAATAACAAAATAGATTACTACAACTGCAGTACATTCAATTCAATTCTATTCAATTTATTCATTTCATAAAATCACATATAAAATATTTACATAGATGTGTGAGTCAAAGGAGGAAATCAAGCAAAAGCCTAGGGCTTGGAAATGGAGATTTCCTTTACAATATTATAGTTTAAAATCAGTTTTGAATGAAACATATATATATATATCAAAATGTACTTAAAACAGAACTTAGATTAGAGGCCGTTACAAAATCAACAATACACTATGATGGAAACAGGAAACAAAACAACGACTGAACTAATACAATATAATACAATACAATAAAAAAACAAACAAACATGCAGGATAATTGCCAAAGGTTTGTATGGGAATTGCACAATTTTCATCGTTCATACATGCCAATGCTTAATACAAAAAGTTAAAAAAGCATAATGAACATGATAAATAAAATTAACTGCTATTGATAAATATGGGAATGTATAATTAAGTGGGATCTATTCATATAGATTTGGGAGGGCTCTTCTTTAATTTGGCTAATAACTACATGTATAGAATACCAAGTACATGTACTATAGTAGCAGGTAACTTCTAATGATGTGTACTTGAAGCTACTAGGTGTAACAAAAACATTTCCCACATTTGATCCTGAATAGTTTGAAAACTACATATCAGATAGCACTGTCATTGATATGAGTAATAGCTGAATAGTGTACAATGTAGGTTTTGTAGGTTTCAAACTTGATTGGATTATTTCTCCAATGTAGTCACAATTGGGTGGTAATTTATCTAGTAGCATTGCATTTATGCCGTATTGGATTAGGTAAGGTTTTAGCTGAGTTTAGGCATAGGCCTATTCACTTTGAAATGTTTCAACACAAATTCTGAATTCTGATTGAGAAATAGATCTACATTGTAGAGTAGTACTAGTAGAATTGGCAAATACCATGGAAAAGTAATTTTACATCAGAATGTCTCTTTGTTTGTTGGGTTGCACAAGAGCAAAGTACCGGTACATATTTGTTATTATCAATAGAAAAATAACATTAATGCAGAGCCATATACACATCCCCTTATATCAATATACATACAACTGTGATATGCATAATACTAGCCCAACCAGACGCCGTGCGCCAGCACGGCATGTGTATTTTACAGCGTCAGGGGCAGCTAAGGGCTGTGTAAATTTATATTAATGCATTGCCATTACGACCTTTTGTATTCTTTTTGTCACGTTGATTGATCTACAGTAGACTTTTAACTGTGAATCAGTAGCAACAATACTCTCAAGCTAGCTAGAGAGAGTCCACTTACTATGTACTATGTAAGATTTCTAGTGCGTTTATGGTTTGATGGCTGTGGTCTATTCTAGACAGACATGTCTACTGTCTGACTGTCACTGCACTGACCATGCTGACTGTACTGTTTAAAGAGGAAATCCAGTCCATACATAAGTTAGTCCGATTACAAAAAAAAAGTAAAATCGGAAAGAATTCCATCTGTACCCCCCACTAACCTAGTACACAGTGTGGAAGGACTCCGGGGTCAGTGTTACCTGAGGACATCAAGATCAACGTTACCCTAACCTTAACCTTACCCTAACTCTAAAGCCACCTAATTTAATCATATTACTGAATATACATACATGTATCACTTGATATTTTTTCCCAATTTTAGTGGGGGTAGGAGGGTACATATGAAACTCTTGCCGTAAAATCTTATGAGTTCAACATTAAAAATTTGACTGAAATTGGATGAAAAATAAGGAAGTTATGACAGTATGAAGTTTTGTTTATTTGTGCAAAACAGTTCTTGTACAGTGGACATGAATATGCAAATGCGTGAGTTAACGTTAACTCATAGAGCTGTATTATACGTACTAGAGTGCGGACTTGTCATACGCGTGCACGTTAAGGCTCTGTGATCGCATAGAGTACGATCCGCCATTACTAAGAGTGGCAAGTACAGTGCGAATTGCTTGTGTATTAGCAATGTACCGTTGCGCTGACAACCGCGATGAAAATCAACGATTTGAGTGACAATTTGTTAATCTCATTCACAAAACCACACGTAACGCAATATAATTGCTATTTTTAATGTAAATTAAAGCTAAATAATTATCTCCTCAGTAGTGTATCAATTTTCATACGCTGAACGTTGATTGTTCATCGCGGACATTCAAGTGCAGCTACGCAGCTAATTAGCTCTGATTGATCGAGTGGTGAATGCGACTTGGAGATAATTTGTAACCCCGGGGGCGGGAATCAGTGGCACCCTGAACTGCTACTGTGATTATTTTTTATTCAGCATATTTTTTTTGTATTTTTTTTTAACCCGTTGAGGACGAGTCCCGAGTATACTCGGGCAGGTGTCTATGGGAATTGCGTGTTGTAGCAAAATCAAACCGTCCTCAACGGGTTAAGGGGGTCATGGTGGCATACATAATTATCATTATTATTATTATTATTTTTTTTTTTTTTTTGGGGGGGGGGGGCGGTCCCCCATACCTACAACCCTGCATGGGGACAATGCCATTACATTTACAAGTCCTGTATAAACAATGTGTGTAAAAGGGGTTGTTTTTCACGGATGGGCGATGTACGTGCGTATGGTTAGCAAAATCGCTGAAATCAGAGGAAAAGGCCATACTTTTACAGAAGTAGCTAGGCTACTTGAAAAAAGGTAGCTTCAGAGTGAATTTGGTGTATTCTGAGATCAAAGGATCATTACTTGTACACACACACACACACGCACGCGCGAGCGCGCACGGGTGACACAAACATAATGGATACACATTGTATCTAACAAACATGAATATACACACATACACATCCATAACACATCCATAACAAACACAAGTAGGCCTACACACACACACATACACATTACACACAAACACAAATACACACACACACACACACACTTACTGAAGGCCCCCACCTCAACCTTAATTAGGAATACAATAATTTTGAATGGGACATAGTGAATATGCCTGCTATTTGCCCCCCCCCCCTGCACACACAAACACACACACACACACACTCTCTCTCTCTCTCACACACACACACACACACACACACAAAGTCCTGAACATATCACACAAATGAATACATGTACTACAGAGCATATATTCTATGCATTTAATCTTGTCATGGGATATTAATTCTCAAATTATTGGACATACATCATAAATGGCTGTTAGAAAATCTGTAATACAAAATACAGTTCGACCTCGATTATCCGGCCATGTCGGGACCGGCGCTCATCCCGATTTAAGCGAATTGGCCGGATATCGGAGACACAATGTTAATGTATATATAGCTGCCGTCCAAGCTGCCACGTCCCAGTGCACTGGCAGCTAGGCAGGTAGCGTACCCCGCAACGGTGGTGTAATCTATGCTAGCCTGCGCAAAATTGTATTCCCTTCTTCACGAAAATAAATTATCTTCATGTGAAAATCATACATGTTTTACCTCATTAGATATTTAGAAACCTATCATGCACATCTTATGAAATTAGTGAAATAGATCCATGAAAAGATGTTAAAGTCACTGTTTTTTTCTCAATTTTTGGATGACAAAAAAAAGCCTTTCGCTGCGTGAACGCGTCCGGATAATAGAGATTTCCGGATAAAAGGAGGCCGGATAATCGAGGTCGAACTGTACAGAATTATTTATAGCCCAAGCCAAGTACGCACTGGCAATATCGTCTGCACGCACAATTTTGGCAGATGCAGTGCGCGTGCTACATTGCATAATGCACTTGCCACTCTCACTTGCCAATCTTAGAAATGGCGGCGAGCTCTCAATGCGATCGCAGCGATTTAAATGAGTACACCCTCTAGCGATATGTAAATACAGTTCTATGCGTTAACCATGCATGTCATACCCTCACAATTTTCCATTGATCGTGTACAAAAAAAAAAAGACAAAAATTCAATGTTTCTGTCATTGAAGTCTGAAAACTGATTTTATTCCTGGTTGAAGAACTTCAGAATAGTGGTCAGTTAGATATACGAGGATTTGAGCCTCGGGCATAATTGCGTTTGAATGAAAAACTGGAAATTTCACAATTTTGTGTACAAACTATAAATTTAGATATAAAAACAGACCCTAACACCCTATGATTACTTGGACTGGTAAGTTGTGAGGGAATGACATGCTCACTTTGCCATTTGCATCATATTGATTGTTCAAGAACTGTTTCCCCCCAAAATAGGGAAACTTCAAAATGTCATAACTTCCTTATTTTTCATCCGATTTCAATCAAAATCATACCGTTGAACTCATAATATTTTACTCTTTCTTATCGACTAGAGCATAGTCTATTGTTTGGACTGGATTTCCCCCTTTAACAATGTTTAAAGAAGTTACAACTCACTTTGAATATCTGACCATAGGAGCACACATTTTGACAGGCTTTCCGAGCAATGACATCTCTCGAAACAGATCCATGGGTGACAATGGATTACCTTCAGAATTCACCTGCAGTTCGTAATCTGTCCATTCGACAGCGTCATTCTCTGCGAGTGCGGCTGCGTCTCCTGGACCTGGTTCCATCTCTGACTCCATTGACTAACATGTAAAAGAACACATGGGACTAAGTAAGACTAAGGGTATAAGAGGGGGCTAAAATGGAATGGAATTAAGACTTTCCACTAAGGCTCCGACTTCACAGCGAATAACTTGTGTCTCTGCATTTTGGAGAAGGACCCGATGCGTTATGAAATGAAATATGCCAATGAGCCTGTCGTCCACTTGATTATGTCGTAAAATGATGTTGCTGTCTGCCGTAGGCGTAGCGCACGCCGCCATAGAGATAGGAGCTAACACGCTACTATACACGAGGAGGAGGCGGAGGAGACCGGCCGAGGAGACGCAGACATATCTAAACTAGTAAATGTACGTGGTCAACCATCTAGGTGCGAGTGAATACAAACACAACGTACGTTGGCCGAAACGCCTACGTAAGATGTGGTACCTGGTAGTCTTTTTACAAAGGCCCAAATAGCATGGTGAACTGATGATACCAGTAATGATGATGTCAGAATGATGAAGTGATGATGATGGTGATTATGAAGTTCTAAGATGAAGAAGGAGAAAGAAGAACAAGAAGAAGAAAAAGTACCGGTATAGTCTCGCCTTCATGTAGACACACACTGCACGGTTAAGGCTGTAAGATCTTTTACCAAAGAGTCAGTAATTTTATAATGCATTACTAATTTGTCAGATTTTTGGCATAAGTGTAATTCTAGAGTACTATATAATTTCCAGTCAAAATGTAGAAGAAATGTCTGAATCTAAAAATTGTAGCGTGGAGTAGCAACAACGGGCATGCAATGTCATCTTATGGAATATGGTCTGCAAATACAGACTACAGAACGTTGTCGAGTTCGCGCGGATGTGAATGGCGCGAAAAATTGATTGTGTTGTTGAACCGTACACCAAGACATCTATCTATTCCCATGTGCGGGTGGTTCGTTTCATTGACAATATCGGTTACTTATCGACTAGTATTTTGAATGTATTATTCCATAATAACTGCCAGAGGGATTTTAAACAATGATACTAGAATTTTGAAATGTTTAGATGATTTCTAAAATGATAACACCGTACTTTTTACAGATACTTGAGCACAAAGCAGACGACAGATATCCGATAGGCAATGCACAAAAAAAGAAAAATTATAAAAGGAAAGTACTACATCACACCATGTACGCCCGGTTAGCTCAGTCGGTAGAGCATGGGACTCTTAATCCCAGGGTCGTGGGTTCGAGCCCCACATTGGGCGAATTATTTTTTTCTTCGTTTATATCATATTAATCCAACATCTGTGATGGTGATTTGAAGATGATGTATCATAATTAACAATCTTCACTATATTTTCATGACATCGTACATGTACTTCCAAAACAGGGACCAGTGCCTCTTTTGGTTGATTAGCATGCATATTGCATTATGCTTTTATACGGAAGATAATAATGAAGTACATGCATATAGAATGTATATTATAATGTTTGTGTATACGTCATACTCTTTTTAGGAAATCGACTTGGCGAGATAATGTTGTCATGTCGACACACACTAAAATTTTGGAAGTCAACTTTGCGAGATACTCTATGACCATTTCGACTTATTAAACATAATGATTATGGTATACGTAGACCTAAGTCGACATGGTAAGTTTCATATCTTGACGTGTCGACATGACAGGAATCAGTCGACTCGCCGATGAAGTAGGCCTACTAGCTCGCCATGTCGATCGTCAAGTCGAAGGGCAGTTGGAAAACTTGCCTTATGGAAATATATCGGTCACCTTCATGTTGTCAACAGTGATTTGTTTTTCAAGTCAAATTCAATAGGCCTAGGTATACTGATAACTCAAACCATACACACAATGGTAGAAGCTCTATATAAGAGTTTAATTAATTTAATTTAATTTAATTCAATTTAATTCCATTTAATTTAGTTTAATTTAATTTAATTTGAGTTGAGCTGAGTTGAGTTGAGTTTATTAACAACATACATGTGAATATGATAACATGAAATTACATAGGATATGATACAATAACATGAAAATCTTTTATGAGAATACAATGATTACAAGGTACTTACAGCTATGCATGCATATATTTTACATACTTATATCTATCTTACATAAGAATACATGTGGTATGATTTAGTTTCATTGTGATATATTTATCACTGAAAAGGCAAAAAGAATGAATAAGTATGTAATATATAGACATATATGCATAGACAAAGGTTCTGAACAAAAAACAGAACAGAAAACAGAAGATAATGTTGTTGAAGGGGAACCAAAATTTAGCACAAGTGCTAGTCGAGAATGGTTCTCCAATTATAGCTACATTTAAGATGCTTATTGTAAGGTCTACCCTTCTAAAGTAACTATATACTATAAAAGTACATTAAACTAAATATTTGAATATTCTTTTCATTATCCTAAACTTTATCTAACAAGTGATATTTTTAGATTTCGTCGAAATGAAGATCTTGTTCTTTCCTCTTGAATATTTTGGGGCAAACTATTCCAGAACTTTGACCCGACAAAAGATATAGAAAAATAAATGTACCGTGCGTCGTTTTACATTTCGGGAGTCTAAGCATGGAATGATCTTTGCCTCCAGTCCTGTATGCATGATTCATTGGCTCATAATATTGTGGGTAGAATGTGGTAAATGTCCCGTGTGTAGATCATTATACAAAGGTTGACACTGCAAGCTTATGCAGGTCAAAAACATCTAACACTCCTAGACTGGTGAATTATGGGCTAGAACTTGTAAATGAAAATGTAGGCATAATTGCTCTCACGGCCATTTTTTATGCTAAAAATATACAAGTTAAGTGGCTTCTAATTTGGAATTGGATACTTCCCCAGACTTCAATTCCATAAAGTAGGCCCTATATGTGATTGTAACTTGCATGGAATTTCCCAGTTTGTATAAAAGCGAGAAATATTTTCAAACAGTGTTTGCTACTGCTGCAGGCACAACAACAACAACAAAAAAAAAAAATGATAATTATGCCTAACATTGCATGTAGCTATAGGACATACTCTTCCCGTTAGCCCTACCCCCCCCCCCCCAACCCGATTTAGAAACTATGTTCAATCCCTTCGATTAGGCTACGACATTAGTACAGTCCCAACAATTGATAGATATAGGTCTACTTCACTGTTTATAATCGGATTATTTTGAAAACTTGTTAAAGATTTTGTATGCATATAGTATGGGTCATTCAATTTGAGACATGCACGCAGAGAAAGCAGTGGACTCCGATTTTGAATTAAATTATTGAAACTGCCTCTGTCTTACACTCGAGACTCAGTGGACAGTTCAAGCACATTTCTTTTCATATTTCACTTCACATTGAAATGATACATAGGACCCCAAGGTAAACAAAACAAGAAAAAAAAAGACAAACAGGCAAGATACAAAATAATAATTATGATAAAGCAGGCCTATGTTATTGTATACGATATCTATGTATACAATAATATATTATTATATATAAAAGACTATTTTCATAAGATGTAAAAGACATTATATACCAATTCCGCAGCGAAATCAAAGCTTGTAACCGTGGGTTCCATGAACATGAATAGGCCTACGTCTCGCAATGGAGATAGCCAGATACTGATAACATATATGATAATGAAAGCTAAAAAACAAGGTATAGAGGTCCAACTAAGGCAAGGGCAAAATAAGTAAAAGAAATGAGAAAGAAAAAGAAGAAAAATAGGGGAAATGGGATAAGTAAAAAAACAAAACAAAACAAACAAAGAAACAAAGAAACCAACAAAAAACCTGACATACATCATGGAACATAATAAGGCCTATACATACGATTATAATCTACCATCAAGTTCATAACGAATTCAAAGTATGAAAATAAAATAAGTGTAGGCCTATAGGAGCATAACGCTTAAACCAGGTGTTAATCAAGTGCACACTTATCTAAAATTAATACTGATCCTTCATGCATTAAGAGAGGATAAAGGTTAGGGCATAAAAGTGTTCACGTCTGGAAAATTATAATCATTGGATATAGCATTGATTTGAGGTTGTTGTTGTTGTTTTTTTTTTTGTATGAAAATGAACAGAGAAAAGGAACATTGATTAAATCTCCGTTGATCCTTAAAGACCATTCCAGAATTTGGATCCGGTGAAAATAAAGAACTGTTTGGTGAGCTAAGGGTGTGCGAGTAGTTGTGGATTTTGATAAAAAAATATCGATAACGATTCTCCTATACATTCTGCAAATGTGAAGACGAACTGGAGGAAAGACAGGAAAATTATTTAGGGCTCACATATCAGATAAAAGAGGTCACTGCATCATTTTCCAAACAGTGCGAAAATACACCAGGGCCCTGTTGTATGAAAAGTTATAATTCATTATAACGGTTGATCTTTACCGTAAGTCCATGGCAGCCTGTGTAGTTATGAAATGTATAATTGATTACCGTATATCTTTTGAGAAAACGGGGCCCATATACTAGACTGCACTTACTCGGAAGAAGGAGAAGAACGAAGTATAGGCCCCTATAATTGCAATAGTGATCAAGGTCTATTAATTTTTCTATCGTAAGAATATTTCAATTTATATATAGTTCGCTTGATAAGTAATCTATACATGACTTTTGTACAGGTAGAAATTTCGTGTGAAAACAACTATTAGTACATGTATTTCTACACTCTCGAGAAGCCTACATTAAAGTTACTAAACATGTAAAAAAGCTGTGGACAATATCTTTGGGCCCTTCCTGATACGGTGGCTGCGCTCCACTTTGCTCTACTACTAGCATAGCAACACACCTGTTCGCGAACATACTGGAGTAGAAGGCTCTGTTCGAGAAGAGGGTTATAGCGCCCTCAATGACACTGCATTGTACTTACGCGGCCATTCCGTAGTCAAGGCAACTGACAACGCAATGGGTGTTTGGGTACACTCGTACGTCACCCTTTCACATGTGTTTTGGTTGCTCGACCGGTGATTGCCACACAAAAACTAGACAACACAAACAGTGGACCATTGAAGTGAATGGAAGTGTGATATACTTACGGCCGGCGGGGGTAACGTTAATGCTGTAGCAAGCAAGAGAGACTTGGATCGACAGATAGCACCGAGAGCTGGCACTGAAAGAGCAACGGCTTCTGCCTCTCACTTCAGACATTTTATTTAATTATACGAATCAGAGTAGGTACCATCATCAATAATTATGAGTGGAATGCAGATGTCATCGAGACAACCGTATCCCTGGCCTAAGCTGGAAAATGACGATGATTTCAAGGGACAAAGGCAGCATACCCACAGTGTAAGTCTACATCATTTGTGTCACTCACTCACTGTCACATTAACGTTAGATTCTATCGGCGCTAATGCAGAGTTCTAACGTTAACCATGGCATTAGGGCATAATGCATTAGGGCATTATGCCATTATTAGCGTTAGCTCTAGGCCCTACCGTTACTTGTGTATGCCTAATGAAACATTCAGAGGACGGTAAGTTTGTAGTAGAACCTACTATAAAAGACTGTCCTGGTCTGAATTTTAGGGGGCCAAATTATTTTAGTAGGTCCTAACATTGTTAGGCTTTTAACTTCAGAGCCGGGGAACTTCAGCACAGGCCACAGGCACAACCCCTAACCTAATGTCAATCCTATCCCCAGTAAAAATCTCTAACAAGTTAACCCTCAACACTACAAGTACACTCCACCCAGTTCTAGCCTCTAGGCCTAACCCTGGCTATAGACACCGTTCTATAGCCACCTAGGCCTAAGTAAAGTTAATCATATCAGAACAATACATACGTACAATTGATACATACGTACAATTGTAGATATCTAGACACTCTATCTTTATCACTTTTTTTTTCCAATCTTAGTGGGGGTAACATGGTTGTGCTGAAGTTGGAAGCCTAATAATGACATAGGCCTACTTAAGAAGATAATTTAGCCCCCTAACGTTAAAAAGTAAAACCCAGGATTGCCCCATAAAATGAGAATAGATATCTTGGATCTTTGTTTTTTTTTTTTTATGAGTAGACCTCCCAAACATCTCTTGTGGAGTTTTAACTGGAGGTTGGGTTAGAGGGTGACTTTCAGAAAAGGAATGAGAAGGAAGGGTCCTCCTTATCACTATATCAGCTTGCTAAGTCTTTGTTAACTGTGTGCTCTGATGCCAATCGCGATGTGCTGTCTATCTAGTGCTACTACAAGTACATGTACACTGTAGATATCTACTTCTCTCAATTATCTAGATGCAGTTCTGATAATAGTAATACTTGCCTCTATCCGACTAACGTTAAAATCCATCTTCCAGAGCCTCCATTTGCTTCACTATCCCTAATTCAATGTCATGTAGGGTATCTGCAGTTATGACAGATAGGCTCCCATTTGATTATCTTAGATTTTACCTCATAAATCATGTTTTCCCTCTGTCTAGGTTGGTATATTTCCTGTAGACTCTAGGTGAGCTACATTGGACTCCTGTTAATATGTTATAACGAAGTCCCTGAGACTGGCAGATTTCTTCTGTTATATCAAAATTTCATTACAACCGAACAAATAAACAATACAAAGACATAGAGCTGACAATTTTGCAACCTGGATTTTAATTTCGTTGTAACCAGAATTTTGTTATAACCGTGTTCATTTTAATGGGAGTGCACTGCATCTAAATTAACGTTTTACATTTTCACTGTGATTCAACTCTATTAAAGACAGTTCTCATTGTCTAAAGTTTCCTTCTCACATATAGAATTAGTAGAAAACAATAACTTTGAATAAACACACATCAAGCTCATTTTTACTTTTCTTGTGTGTAAATTTGATTACCATCAAATGCAGAACACACATGGCCAGCCCACACATATAGCCCAGACCAAAGACCCGTGGAACAGACTCAACTCAACATGCACACTGGCAAGTTCAAGGAGAGAAATCTTCCATCATGATCCACAGGTAAGTCCAATATAAGACCTGATTAGGCAACTTTATTGTTACTGTATGTTGCACTTTACTTCAGGGGTTTGTTTGATAAAGAGAGGATTAAAATTTCACACAAAATTGTTAGTGACAAATATTGCAGTTGTTATGGCAGCGGGGTAAAGAGTAAACACCCAGTCAGTCACTTCAAGTTGTTGTTGAACTGTAACTGCAACTCTTCCAATGTACGGTAAATAGCAAATATCTTTACAAAACACCCTTGTCTACTCTTCACATTTATAGCCAAACAGTACATGTGTTGAAACCTCTATTTTTTTTTTCATTGCAGTGTTATGCATAGGAAAACTGATTTCTATCACTCTAAAGTCTGTTAATTGTTTGAGAACTTGAGAATGAGAAAGAGTGACTGATTTTAATCATTTTTATTCCTCAGGCTCCCCGTGACAGCCTGGATTTCATCCAGAAAGCGTACTATGATCATCACAATGAGCTGCTGAAGTCTAAGGCAGAGACTCTGATGCAGCCAGAGACCCTAGGAGTAGATCATGGGTGAGTAGTTTGAGACGCCTCTATTGAATGATTGTCAGTCTGCTTTCAGTATCTAGGTGCTTCTCACCCCAACCCCAAATCCCTTTATTCCCATGGCTATAAACAAACATTCCTGATTACAAAGACAAAGGTCTACCCCTGCCCCACCCGGACTTTAAAACCAGGATGTTCTCCTACCCCCACTGGGCTGAGACAATGGAACTTAATGAATGTAAGATAATCACATCTGAATAGACTTCAAAATCCTTATGGGTAACAATTAACGCATGGTTTGTATAACAGACATAAGCTGAAGTCAAAAGGTCATTGTTTGCTTGGGGATAGAAGCACCCTAATCCATGGTCAATGGTCATGGTCTGAGAGGGATTCACTGTAGCAAACATAGTTACCATGGCTGTTGTCAAGAAGAACTTGGATGTGACCAGCAAGCATGTACACAATATTTCAGAGTGTGTGTAATAGACTGCTTTGCAGGCACGTTAGACAGAACCCCTGTTTTTTTTTTTTTTATGTTGTGTACGAACTGAAGTTCAGTCAGTGATCTGATACAAGTTTGCTGCAAATAGCACGCACCACACTGCCCAGAGAATAACTCTGTAGAGTTGGTAAAGTTATGAATGAAATTATGACTTGGTAAAGTTTCAGTTCAGCCGTCACTGAGTGACTGCTACAGTTCGTGACGTCACATATGTTACGGGTGTGATTTTTTAATAAAGAAATAAACTAGACTAAACTATGCACACCAATACAAAGAAAATATATATTTACAGAGAATTTCACAAAATTTCATTAAAAAAGTACACATTGTCTTGATTTTGTTACTGACACATGTTATGGGTAATGCTGTTCCACTGTTTGTAGAAAGAGGTATCAGTAAGCCAAGTGCTCCTTCAATATGCTAAAAAAGTAATTAAAAAAAAGTAAAAATAAAAGTTTCCTTTATATGGTTTCTATACATGACATCACAGTGTTGTAGTCTTCTCATCCAGTGATGAATACTCTGAAAATTAAAAAGATTACTTTTTAAAAGGTTCTCCAATTTTCCTGAAACTTCTCTGATGTGTTCTGATATTGCTGCATTCCCTCAATTCTCACATATATCTGACTTTCATTCTCCTTAAATGAAATCATGAAATTACTATGTGACAAGCTTTCCATATTTTTTATTTTTATTTTTTACCATAATGGACAATCTGCATGAAGTTTGATCTAGAAACATGTTTGTCCATGATTACATTTTAATAAATTTTATATCATTGTTTTTCTTTCTGACAGACGCACTTTGAAAAACAGACCCACTCAGATGAAGCAGGCAACCACTGCTGCTTCACCCACCGGTCAGCTGAGAGTGGTCAGTATCCACAACCCGAAGAAGGAGAGTACACACAGTGTGAAGGGAGCTGTCGAGAGCCACCACACTCCGGCCACCAACCAGGGTTTCTCAAGAAAACATGACGGAACATTCTACTCCACATAAGCACCATCTCTCCTCAGGCCAACCTAGATATTTTATATTAATGATTTATTTATCATGTTTTTAGGAGAGTATTGCACCATCTCGGTATGAGTGTATGTCATTTGCTGCCTAATATTCAGCCAGTCGATATGACATAGCATGGCATATATGATCCTGGCTATCATTCAAGAAGGGATTCACTTTCAGAGAAACATCATAAAAGAGTTGGTAAATTTGAAAGTGCACTGACCTTGAATGATACCAATTGAAGAATTAAAGGCATTCATTTGAATTGTAGTAAGATGCTGCACGTGAATGCTTATGTACTGTTGTAATACTTTCAAACAAAGACCTAGTACCACATAAAAAAAAAAAATCAGAATATATGAAATGATAAAAATAAATATTCTCATAAAATATAGACATCAACAACATCATAGTGCTGTAGACATGTCTACCACTTGGCACAAAAGTGCTGTCATTTTGAAAGCTACTAAATCGCAGGTCCTATGCACACAAAATTTGATTGCGTGAGGTCGCGAATATGTGGTTTTTCACTAATAGCTGTAGTTTTGTTGTTGCCGGCAAGCAATATGTGTGAGGTGAGTAGTGAATGTACATGTTCTCACTACACTGCCATCCAATCACTCAGCATCTGTCCAAAATTTGATGAGAGCAGCTCTGTTAATCACATGTCACAGGTTATATGAACAATTTATCTACTTCATCACATTGTATGTGTAGTTAATCTTATGTTTGTCTTCAGTAGCCATTGTGGATTAGAATTGACACGTTGTAAATAGCGAAACCTATTTTGTGTTCCTCATTATATATCTCTCTTCCAATTTTAACAATACAATATTTCTGACACTCATTGATATTTTCCATTGTTTCTTTTCTTGACTGCATTATTAGTGAACACAATGAAGAACAAAGACTGTGTAAATGGGGGGGGGGGGGGTAGTATTTTGGAAAGAGGGGAAAAGAGGGAGAGGGAAAATGGGAAGGCAGGATGTAGTGTGTGTGTGTGTGTGTGTGTGTGTGTGTGTGTCTGTGTGTGTGTGTGTTGTGGAAGAGGTGCTTATATTAGAAATTATTCATGATGATGCCTAACACTTTTCTTGTGGGGAGGGTAGGGGGAGTTAAATGGAACAGAGGTGTAGTACAAACACTACGATGGTTATACACGTATTATGATCGTTGCTTTTCCTCTTATAGCAATGCAGTAAAGCATTCTGTGACACCTTGAGGTCATTCTGAGGTTATCATTACATTCCTCAGTCTGTAACATGCTTTAGATTATGGAAATTCCTGTAATTAAAAAAAAAGTTGGGCATAAAGTGGATACTAGTAATTCGCTGTTTAAGTGGTTTGTTTTCTTTAGTAAGTGGTTTGTTTTCTTTAGAAATAGTCATTGTTTTGTCTTATACATCACATATCTTTCATCAATCATGTTTTGGGTGTGTGGATGAGTATTTCAGATCAATAAATGTCACATTAAAGTTAGCTTTGAACAAATACTGCCTAAAGTAAAATAAAAACAAATAGAATGGTAGATATGACATCGGCTAAATATGAAAATTACAGACTTTAAAGGTACATGTACATGTATTAAATTTTCATCTAACAAGTATGTGTACATGAGTTGCAGCCACACTTGGAAATCTGATAAGGTGGTGATGTCACTGCCTCAGAAATCTCCCTCTCTCATGAACACAGATCTTCACTAAATTAACAATTTTAAATACTCTGCATCATATTGTTGTCTTGCAATAAACTTGCAAGAATTACGTTTAGGAGAAAAGGGATTTGGGTTTTTTAATCATCAACCAAGAAACTACAGTCAAACCTGTCTTAGCGGCTACCTGCTTATAGCAGCCACTGAAAAATCCCATGGACGAAATTCCTGTATTATGGACCCTTTATATAGCGGCCACTCAGTTTGTATCCCGTGGTGAAAATCTACCTGCGTATAGCGGCCACAAAAATTTAGCTGAACCGTTAAATTAGCCAGGAATATGATGTCTTTTACGTTCATTGCATTAATTCTACCAAGTCCTAGCTCAGTCACAATCATACAGACACGATTGACAAAATTAATGAAGCAAGCTACAAAAAGCTGTCTTATCACCAACTTGACTAGAATTGATCTAGGCTTCAGTAATGCCGCCCTCAACAGATGCTACAAAGACAAAGACAACTCCTAATAACATCTTAGAATTTTACTAAAATGCTGAGTAATTAGCGTTTAAGTTCCTTTGAATAAGGACAATATGGTACTTGTCTGCAGACAGAAGCAGGCAAAGAAAAAAAGATAAAATGAAGTGAATTGTACAATAAAAATCCTCATATTAGCTGCACATGCAAACTTATTTGCTGGTTGTTGTTTATTAAGAATAACATGCGATATTTTCTGTTATTATAAAATGCAGGTGTTGAAATTCAAAATGGCCACAAACCTCTCTATAGCAGCCACTTGTCTATAGCGGCCACTTTTGTTGTTTCCCTTGGATGGCCACAATAAACAGGTTTGACTGTAGTTCTGATACTATTTTTGTGTACATACCAACAGGAGAACTGATGATGCCACCCCCTTCTATGATTTGTATATGATGTGGTTGCAACAAGAATCACTGTTCAGTTAGATAACTTTATAAACCCACATCAAATTTTGATGAATCTTTTGCCTTTGCGATTTTGTTTGATTTCACTTATCTATTACTTTCAGCCAACTTGAACATATACAGGAGTGACATTGTAGATTACATTCAGTAACTAGAAAAAAGACTCTGAGGGCGCAGACCTTCGCCACGCAGCTACTTTCCACCAATGATCTTGCTCTTCCCAAAGAGATTTTTCTCCTCTCCACCACTGGGCAAAAAGCTCTTTGGGCTCTTCCATAGAGATCAGTGATTTCCACCCATAGGTATACATGCTGAAAAATTGCCGGATTTCCCAATATAGAAGCCTTTGCTACCTCATAAACCTTCAGCTGTGCAGCGCGTGCCTCACCCTAGCAGAAACTAGAGCATGCACTTTAGTGCGCGTTTGAAAATCTAAAAAATGTGCAGCTTGAACTCCCAAGTTCACTGACCCTACCTGTCAAAATATCAAAAATCCTTCATAAATTCCCAAAAAATTCTCGTATCACTACCAAAATTTAATCATTTGTTACTTTAGTCATTCTCAACCTTTCCTGTAAGTTTCATCAAAATTTGTTAACTACTTTTTGAGTTATTTTGCACACGGACAAACAAACCAACCAACAAACCAACAGTAATAAAAACATAACCTCCTCCCTTGGTGGAGGTAATAATTCATACATGTTATAGGTCTTCCAGCCTGTCATGTTCACTGCTTATATAGTGCCACTGATCATGTTGTCATAGTTTGTGTCAAATAAATTGGGTATGTGTGTGCTATTGATCCAGCTTGGCACTCCCATCAATGTTTCACTCCTACAGGCATCATATCAATCTTATCAAACTCACTCCACGGCAGAACCATCTTTATCTCAGGGGAGCAGACACTGGAAAAGGAGAACCATAACTCATATCAACTTTTTAAATTTCTTTTTGCCTTTTTTGAAACATGTTCTTTTTATCCAGAATAAATGCAAACATATTGATGCTTTACAATCTGCTGTACACAAGTATAGCCGTGAAAGAAAATGCACTGATACATTAGTTGAGAAACAAGTGGCCATGGCTTGAGGTTACTAACGAAGAGAAACTGATAGATCTGCCGACATAGCCATTCCTACAAATAAAAAGTAAAATAAAGATGCAACAACTAATGATCAGTACTATGTCCTAGCAATATGCATCCAGTAAAACAAATCACTTCTCTTACATTGATAACTCATGTAGAGGACTACATGAAAATGCTTGTCTCACAAAAAAACCCTGAAAAAAACATATAAATGGTTGTAAAAATACTGCACAACAGAGGAACACCTACCGTCTACTTGTCTACCCATGCATTTACAATCAGGAAAATGCTGCTATTACTAAACGTACAAATGAAATGGTTCTGTACCAAGCACACCAAAAATTACATCCATAAGATTTTGACTGCCTGTAATGCACTGCCAAGTTGAAAATAATTTCTCACATCATTATAAAGAGCAGAATCTTACATTTACATTGTACTAAAGTGAAATGGTAAAGAATATATCTGACACAGAATATGAAGGGGACAGGTGTGAGTACTTTTGCAGGTGAACAAAACATAAATTAAAAACCCAACACAACATGAGCTTTAAAGATTCACATAAAATTTACTGTGATAAATATGTAACATCTTTGATATAGTTGTAAATCATTTCTTGTTCAAAGATGCAACAGTTCATCAGTAACAATGCATCAAGTCCATGCATCAAAATCTGTCTAGAAAATAACAATGCCACCTAAAAATCCATAACAACTCGTTCTCAACTGAAGATGGTAACAACAGCTTTTTACACACATTGAATATGAAAAAGATATCAAAGCAATATTTCAGACCTTAACCTGATTTCTTTCTTCACCCATTAGTATCTCCCTTTGCAACCTGGCGGCTTGATGTTGAGGTGGTCACTTTGCACAAAGTCATTCATCTTTCAAACTAGAAAAGCACTTGGAGAGAGCAGACCTCCGCCAAGCAGTTCATTTTCACCCATACACGAATGCTAAAAATTCCCCAATTTCACAATGTTAAAGAAGCCTCACAGTTGTATACCCTCATTAGCCTCTTGCTGCATATCTCGAGCAGAGCATGCACTTTAGTGCACATATGTAAACCTCAAATATGCCCAGCTTGAGCTCCCAAGTTCAATGACCCCATTTGCCAAAAGATTTAAAAAATCCTTCAAAAATTCATAAAAATTCCTGGCAAAATTTAATCATTCATTACTTGTGTCATTATCAACTTTAATGATATTTGATATAATTTAATATTCTTGTTTATATCTATAAGATTTTTGATGTTTGCTTTATGTTAGCGTTGTCTGGGGCAAATTATTTATATAGGGCCCCATTTTTTCTCTCTCTTCTTTCTTTCTTTAAAACAACAGCAACATTATCAACTCTTTCTGCAAGTTTCATCAAAATCTGTTCATAACTTCTTGAGTTATTTTGAAAACAGACAGACAAACAAACAAACACTGACAAAAACATAACCTCCTTGGTAGAGGTAATGATAGCACAAATATGTGTGATATCAGCCTCTGGTGGATGTCACACAACAAACCACAATTCACTGAATTCTTCACTGAAAGCATAGTGAATTGGACATTCCGGAATTTCAGTTAGGTACATTGTATGTATTCCTTCACACACATTTGAGAAATGTATCACCAACTCAATATTACAACCTTAATTTTTGTTGTGTTCACAATCTCAGTATTTTATCTTATTTTGTTTTGAGATTGTTATTGATGTGTATGTGTGTGTATTTCATACTATTTAAAGAGCAACTTTGTAGAAAAATCAGATTGAGTAATGATCAATTAGAGACAGGCAAAAGGGCATGATACATGTTAGGCAACTTAACAACAACACTAGTAATATGAACCTAGTGTCGTAGCAAAATCACACATCAAGTTCATGTAATTAAAGAAAAAAAAATCTATACATGTACAAAACTCCCTGATACTGTGCTTACAAAATGCAGCTTAAGCTTTGAACAGGTGAACAATGCTGTTCTTGTTGGTGAAGAATGATATGTAATCTCTACTTTCTATATTTTCTAGGCCATCAAGGATAAGTACATAAACATAATCAATTTTACACCAAAATGTTACACAATGCAAGTTCTCTGTAAGCACTAGCCTCATGCTGTGTGGCAGGTAAAACATCTCTCCAGGATTATCCTTATTACCCTGTACATAGTACAATGCTTGATTACGCCATTTTTGATGCTAAATCAATCTGCAAAATCGTAATCAACACAATGTGGAAATGAAAACGCTAAACTGGCTTGCTACACCTCACAGTCATTGTATTGAGAGTGAAATACAAACTATGACCCTTACCTGTGCATCATACACTGATGAACCAACATTTCAATGCACCTAACACTAAGGGGTTTGTATTTCAGGGGAAAAAAAACAACAAAACAAAACAAACAAACAAACAAGCAAACATAAAAAAATAGTATAATAGTATGTATAAACATATTTTGCATTGACTATGGTGTAGACTCTGAAATTCAGCCATCCAAGCATAATGAAACTTTCAGCCTTGCTACAGCATTGCAGAAAAAGCAATTTACCACACTTTTACGTCACAGGCTTTTTGCAAGTTATTATCAGAGGTTGCCTACTGTGGCTTTACAATAAAATAAATGACACTAGCCAATGACATCCATCACCGCTGTACATTGAAGGCCACATGAACAGTTACCATTACTCATATCAAATGGTTATTATCATGACTCTGGACTGTAACAATATTCTTCCGTTTACAACCCAGCTGAGCATCATTACCCAAGAGATATCAACATTTTCTCAGGGCAGGATGTGGAGATTTTTTAGATTGGTGCCAATTTTGAGACTTCTTATCTAAGGTTGTTTCTTTTTCTTTCTTTTCGACTCCTCAGATACATACTGACATCATTTACAAACATCTGCAACATTGATACAAAAAATGAGGCCATGTTCCAAATTGTAAAAATAGTTTATTTGTGTGCGTTTTGATATAAGTCATGCATAAGTCTACCTTTACATATGTGCATTTATACTCATAAAAATGACTTCACATGTATCATACAGATCATGACTTCAAGCAAATATTCCATAATATACAAAGTATAAAACAAGATAATGCAATTGTCAGATAGCTCCCTGAGTTGTAATTGGCCAAGCTCATCAAGAAAACTTGCATGTGGAGGGTGGAGGGAATATATTTGTTAAATTGGGTGAGTTCAAGGTGCTTTGAGACATTCCCTGCCATTAACCATTTTCAGCCACTTATTGACACGCCAAATTTGGTTTGCACACTAAACTGTGTCACACACACTGTAATGATAAAATCTGTTGCATATAGATTTAAAAAAATGTCATAGGGAATATATTTCATGAAAGACCCATAGGACAAGGTTTATGAAAAGTGAAAGACACTTTATCAGCCATGTGTACAATTTTACCATTTATACCGCATGATCACGTTGCATATTTTGTCAGTCTATAGTTACTGCTGTGGAACATTACTACTACAAACAGTTCACAATACCAAACAAGAGGTTGATACTTTACTTAATGATGGCTGATCAGGAATACGAGCTTTGCTTATTAAATTCACTATATAAATACACTATGTTAACAGTTGATAACATGATTTATTGGCATTAAAAAAAAAATCATGTTAACCATGAAACATCTGGCAAAAGCCACAAACATCAACTTGGCAACTGACAGACACTAACATGAAACCATTTAGTCATAAAACCATGTCTTTCTATAGTACACAGTTAATTTCAAGACTGCACAATACA
Organism: Diadema setosum; assembly: GCA_033980235.1. Lineage (NCBI taxonomy): Eukaryota > Metazoa > Echinodermata > Echinoidea > Diadematoida > Diadematidae > Diadema > Diadema setosum. Next base: position 49,911,376 of record CM067060.1, read on the forward strand.
AACTACAACTGCTTCACAAAGAAAAAAATGTTTGCTGCAATGAAATGAAAAAACCACTGACATTTGATGGCGTGTAACATACTTCGCTTGCTTTGGTTGTGTAATAATCCCAATAGACAATATCCAAGGAACATATGAGGCACACATAGACTTACATACCATATTTGTGCTACATGAAGAAAGACTCAAAGACCTATCCAAGCAAACCAGGAATATTGCAATGTGTCTGCTCTTTCACCTCCTCAACCACACATCCCACTTGGTGAAATCTACAAGTCTGCTTACCATCCTGCTTCTGATGGGTCAAGAGTCTGAAACTCTCTCCTTGGATGAGACAGCTAATTCAGGGTGGGATGTATGCTCTCTCCTTCGGTATTATACTTCCTCCCTCACTAGACAATTATCTACCTCTGATTCAAGGCAGACTCATAATGGACACACATTGACGAGCAGGAATCATGTTACTTCACATATCATCTGCATGCAGCTCTTTCTAGTTCTGACCTTACATGACCCAACATCTGTCTGTATGGTCAGTCTGGATGATTGCAGCCATTTTAGCACACTCAGGTCAGTCTTGTCCAATGTATTGGCCAAACATTAGTTATAAACATGACTGTCAAGACCCTGTGTTTCTGAGTCACATGACACCATTTAGTGCCTAAAGGAATGAACCAGTATCCGATGACAGTGACAGACACTGGTTTCAGTTTGTCTCATGAGTCTGGGATGATGCCGTTTTCTCTGATTGGTGGTAGAGGCACGGACTGACTGATGGTCAAGATGTCCCGGTGGTGGACTGGTTCTAACTTCCTTGGCCTCTGGATGATGGCAGGACTGGAATGACCTCCGAACCTCTGCTGGATTATTACACTCCTGATCAGAGTCTGTCAAGGAAAGTAAAAAAAAGTTCATTCCAAACATTAAACAAAATCTGGAAGTTGATGGAAACATTCAAATTAAGTACTCAGATCTAAACGTATCTCTCATCTGCCCCATCTATGTCAAGATCTCTTTCACAGAATCCGCAGGCTTAAAAATCAAAACAAAGTGGCCTACAAGTCATTTGGCATACATACAAATGACAAGAAGAGATGCTAACATCTGGACACAAACAAATGGCAGCTATTTCAGTGACATTCAAATATGCCTACTGGTGACACTTTGGTGTGGACTGCATGGTACATGTATGTTAGGGGTATGATTCATGAAATAAAACTATGCTCAAAGAAGAGAAAGCAGTATAAAACCGAAACATAACAGGGAAACAATAGCAAATATGAAGCTTTAGCAATTAATGACTTTCACTCTTCTGAAGAAATCACAAACCCACAAAAAAGACCCCAAACCAACAATTAAACTGTTCAACCCGCCCCCCCCCCCCCAAAAAAAAAAAAAAAAAGAAATAGAGGAGGAATTTGCATTTTGCACGCTGTAGACATTTGTCCATGCCATGAAGTGTACACAGAATGAGCATAAAATAGGAGCTAATCATCCCCTCCCATTCAACACTTATCATGCAGAAAGGGTTTAACAGATTACCTCCATCTAGTTTCATTCATGCATGAAGGCCATTCAAATTCAAATCAAGGGAGTGTGACTGAATCCGGTCTTCCAATGCACTAACTAAACATCTTTTGTGAGGCTCTTATGGTAAGAGAACAGATTACAGATCACAAGAATAGAATAATCCACTGTGAGCAGCAAAGGGGTTATCTTCTACAATTCTTTAGTGTTGAGCAGCCAACCATCAATACCTCCAGGTGGTTGTCATTACAAAGCGGATGTAAAATCTGTTGTGAGCATCACATACAATGCTGAACACTGCCAATAATAGTTCCAATATAGCAATAGGAAAACTCTTCAACTCTTGTCAAGTTGTGTAACAAGTGTTACAGGATGTCTGATGTAAGAGATTCTTTAGTAATAACTCATCAGTCAGTGAAGTCATGATTATATATCTTGAACAACAATCAACATCTATAGCAAGATTCTCCTATTTGTATATACCGGTAGTGAACTCTCCATATATTCCTCTTACAATCGGGACAATAAAGAAAGCAGTCACAATTGATTTTGTTGCTGATGTTGTTAATCAATTCTCTCATATTCACCACTGGAATCCAGTATCATTTAATCACTCTTTTCTTTTGTTGTTGTTGTTGTTGTTGTTATTCTTGTCATTTTGAAGAAGACATGAAGAATAGACAAAGTGCATTGTTGAGGGCACTCACAGTATTTGTAACTCTTTAATTGCTTTTCTTGTACTTGAATGTTTCATAGATTTTAAAACATATCACTCTGTAAAGAGAGAGAACATTTGAATTCTTTTTTTCTTTCATGGAGTATTGATCTTGGCAAAGGCCTATGTACTGTGTCTTGAGCTGTCAAGCCAAACAAACATACAAAGTTATAACATTGACTGACCTTCCATTTTTTCTTGACATCTCTCTTTGTCTTAGCCTTGCTACAAGGCAACACCTTCTCAACAAGGAGAGCCTCCACCTCCTTGGTCACCATGTTGGCAATGCTGTCCATGTGAATGAGACGTGTGCCTCGCTTGAACTTGTGCACCACTACATTCTCTATGGTGCTCTTCCTGCGCAGCTGTGGCCGGTTGTTACTGGCAAAATAATGATCATAGTAGAGGACATAGTGAGCGTAGAGCATGATTTCAACAATTTTTAATCTTGAATGACATTGATCCTCATTTTGATAGCAGTAAAAGTGCTAATAATGATGCTGCTGAAGATAATCGTAATACATTATATTACTTTTACTAGAATTAAAAAAACAAGAAAAAGGATAGATAATAATGATAATGCTAACGATAATCACCACCATCATCATCATCACCACAACAACAACAACTATAAAAGCACTTGGAGAGCACAGACCTCGGCCAAGCAGCTCATTTCCACCAATGCACGAATGCTAAAATTGCCCAATTTCCCAATGATAAAGTTTACATCATCAGCTTCCTGCTGCATGCACCTAGAGCTAGGAAAACCTCAAATATGTGCAGTTTGAACTCCCAAGTTCATTGACCCTATTTGCCAAAAGATCCTTAAAAATGCATAAAATTTGCTGGATCACTACAAAAATTTGATCATCTGCTCCTTGTGACATTATCAACTTTTCCTGTAAGTTTCATCCAAATTCTTTCACAACTTTTTGAGTTATTTTGCAACAGACAGACAAACCAATGTCGGTAAAGTCATAACCTCCTCGGCAGAGGTAAAACTGTGGACTCTCGTTATAACAAAGTCCTCCGCACTGTCAGTTTTCTTTCATTATATCAAAATTTCGTTATAACCGAACAAAAAAAAAAAAAGAACACATAGAGCAGATAATTTTGCGACCTGGATTTATATTTTATTGTAAGCGAAATTTCGTTATAACCATGTTTGTTATAACGGGAGTGCACTGTAATGATAATCATGATGGTGATATAATTATTGATATTATCTTTCGTTATACTCATCACCCAAGAAATACAAAATAAACCTTTATGTTTGGCATGTTTACATCATACTTAACATTCTGACAAACACATCCCGAAAATGCATCCAGTCTTATCAGCATACATGTGAGGGATGTAAGAACACATGACAGCGAGATGAAGCCATAATGATGTTCTAAACAGATTAATAAGCAAACTGCTAGCCAGGCAAGCAGACAAGAGGAGGTCAGAGTACTTACTGCTTCTTTGAAGTCTGAGGGGGCTCTTCGCTTTCAATATTTCCTGCTCGCTGTTTGACCTTGATTTTTACTGAGTATTCCTTCCGATGCTTGGCCAGAGTTGTTCTCAAAATTGACCGCTCCACGTTCAGCACAATCATAGCCCACTGAGAAGGGGGGATATAAATACAGGTTTTGGACTGGTCAAGAAGGGTGGAAGCTCTCTAGAAGTAACATTTGTAATGTTTAGTGGACTAACAAAGTGAACAGGATGTATCAATGATTAATACATCTGCAAAGATGCTGACATTATACAAATAGTGAATGGTCACAAGTGCGATGGTACAAGATTTCACACGAGGTGAAAAATAGAGGCGATCTATTCACCGAGTGCAAAATCTTGTTCCATTGCACGAGTAAAGACCATACACTATTTGTTTTATACAACACCTCGAACGTCAACAGATTTGGTCAACACAGATTCTTGAATTTAGCACAAGAAATGGAAATCATTTTCTGTTTGTTCATTTCCATCTGAGAAGATGGCTGGATAGCCCATATTCAGCTCCGTTAAGCTGGTCTTCCATGGGGTCCAGTTGGATGCGAGGTGGGACCACTTCACCTGGTTAAACACCTTGCTCTTTGCGATGAATGAATGAAGCGGGATCTTTCACGTGCATGAGATGTGACTCTCTCACACACGGGACCTCCATTTTATGTCCTATCCGAGGGACAGAGAGTTTTGCCTCTGGCTAGAGGGGACGGCATGCTTACACACAACATTGCTAAGTCCAAACTCGGGTTCGAACCCAGCCCTTAGGATTGTGAGGCAGACGCGGTACCGACTGAGCCAACTCACCGCCCCTGTGAAAGACGAATGAGTAGCCGCAAAGTCGCAGTCACCATGTACGTACATACGTGAAACAAAGTTGTTTACAAAAATAAGTGACAAAAGTACGCGCCTGTAATTGTTGAGTGCGCGCGGCAAATTATTGTGACATCAGAGCCGTGCGACAGAACAAAAACTTCGGGTCAATCTTGAGTTTAACACGGAGTCAATGGAAATGGGTGACGTCAGCCATGCGCTATCCATTTTTTCTCAAACAAAATTGCACGGCTGACAGCCAGAGCATGCGATGGAACGTTTCACTAAATGTCACGTGATGGGCAATCGACCAATCGGATAGCTACATTCTAAATAGGTGTTGTATAAAACTCAAAGTTAGTTTACATGTTTGACTCTAAGCATTTTGAAAAGCCTCTTGAAGCTAATTTTTTATTCAGATCATATCTTTTCATACCTGTCTTTTCCACTCCATGCGTGATCTCTCCTCGATGATGTCAAAAGTCCGAGCCATCATCGCAATGACCATATTTAGCATGAGAACTGAGACAAACCACATGAAGATGACGAAGAGAACTATTGCCAACCATGGCATGCGACACTGGTAGAGAAGATTCCACTATGGGGAGAAAAAGAAAGAGGAAAACAAAATAATCATCAGAAAATTAATAACATGGTTGCCAAATGACAGAATGCCCATCAAGTCTAGGGGGCATGTTATTTTGAGAATAGAATTTAAGAAATCAGAGAATGGCAATCTAGACAAATTTAGTAGCATCCCAACTATGGGCAGAACAGTTGTAGTAACGAGTTTTATTGTTTATGCTTACTCTTAAACATACAAGATGTGAACATTCATGCATTCTGTGATAACCTTGAACGAAATGAAGTACATGTCTGAGTATGGATGCCAATACCTAACACTGCTTAAAATGTTCTGCTATGAAATATGAACCCACATCCGAAAAAGAATAAAACAAGAAATTAGCAGTGACGTATTGTCCAGTTTATTTACAACTACCACATTAAAATGCATTCAAAGACTTACTTCAAATTCACCCACAGTCATGATGAAGGTTGAGATAAATGTTTCTGGGACTGTGCTAAAGGAACTGGTCTCTGCACCACTGTCTATAAACAGGAAGAAAAATGCTGCAAGAAAAAAACAAACAGAATTGTGAATACTTTATCAATTCTGCACATGCCAACCCTGTTGTATCTTACTAACTGGTAGAAAACTGATATACTATCTCACCAGTACTTGATTAGAATTACCTTCAAGTTATATGACTTCTTGTGATATCAGTGGTTATGTTTCTCTTCAGTAGTCCATTACATCCTATCATTTCGAAAATAGGGGACCGTCGGAACTTGATATGCTTTATAATATTTTAATGTGATGTACAGTATGGAACATGGAAATTTGGTGAGAGTTTGAGATGCAACAGTGTGGTGTACGACAGTCAGCTGTTAAGAGATGTATCTGTGTCGTGAAAGACAGTGGGTTGTGATAGGTAACAATGTTGTGTGTGACAGTGGCTGTTAGGGTGTAAGATCTTCTGATTTTTTTTTTCTTAAAGTAATACCTACCTTGAGCAAACACTGCTAAGATGATGAAGTAGATAACAGAGAAACGGAAAAGATCTCCTCCTAACATCTTGAAAAAGACTACCACCATGGGTCCTAGACTCGGGTAGCCCCTGCAAAGGTTTCAAAGACAAAATGAAATAGCAAAAGTCCAAAATTACATTAAAATTGCACAAACAGCCCTGAATTTCTCTGTCTATGAAAATAACCAGCAGCAATACGTCATGTACTGGATAGAATATCTGTTGATTACTGCAGTATATGTCTGAACAAAAGTCAACATTGCAACTCTCACCTGAAGAAGAAGAGGAGGTAGGACCAGGAGAGTGGGACGATGATCATGACCAGATAGTTCTCAGCTCTCTCTAGTCCCAGTAACCGTACAGGTATACAGGCAAAGAGCAGGAAGATGGAGATCATGAAGAGAGCTTTTGTTGGGAAGTCCAGCTACAGACACAGATAGAGCAAGAGAAAGGCTTTGAGACATCATTCATTGCATTGCCACTGAGTGTCTCTTCATAACTACTGATTCATAGAAGTATTGACCAGTAGTAGACTTTAATAATATGTATATATTTTGATATAGTACAGTGTACTCCTGTTATAAAGAACACAGTTATAACAAAAATTGTTAAAATGGAGTAAAATCTAAGGTCCTAAAACCATCATCTACATGTCTTTATATTGTTTGCCTACAACAGAATTTCAATAGAACAAAATAAGACTGCCAGTCCTGAGGACTTTGTTGTGACAGGAGTCGGCTGTATCTAAAGAGACAAAGACAGAGATACAAACATACTCTTCAGATGAACATGATCAGAAGATCTCATATTAGTATCAAGAACATGAATACTTTAATCAAACTATGTGTCATGTAGGATATCTCTTCTGAAAATATAAGGGACAATATAAAGTCTGCAATTCCCAGCAATAAGCTATGAAAACACTGGCAATAGAAATAAAAGATATATTCTACAGAGGCCACATTCTCTCAGTTCATTTGCTTAATTTTTGCATTATTTAAAAACTAAACATGAAATATTTCCTAATACAAACAAACATAAATACATACATACATATATATGAATACATAGATAATTATACTTTCTTCATTACACATATATTAAAATGTGAATGCATTTCTGGTCACACTTACCAAACTCTTGAGATAATCTAATATCGATCCCCGTGACTTGACCTCCAGAAGCTCTGTGATAGTTTTTGCCACACAGCCAATCAGGACACAAACTTCACTAACATAGCGGGCCTGGCATGGGGGGGGGGGGGAATAAAAATGAGTCATAAAATGTTACTGTCTTTGTCTTTCAGTCCAGGTATTAATGGGTGGGTTTGTTAGTTTTATTTTATTAAATTACATTAACGTAACTCATATCTATGTCTTTAAAGCAATACAATCTTTAAAGTCTTAATAGCATCTAGTAGTAAGAGTCAAACCAAGGATACACAATCATTGTAACACACTCTGCTTCCATCATACATGTGGGCGTTAGCCATTCTTTCTCATTCATCGTGTCAAGTTTGACTCAGACCAATATTTCCTCCATTATTGCACCACTGCAGTGTGTCTCTATAAATGAAATGAACCTTCCCAAGTAATACCTCTTTGTTGTACCAAAGATATTGAAATACATAGAAAAAGTTTATCAAAAATATAAAATACCAGCTAGACACGACCAAATAGGGTGTGGTTGATAAAAGTGAATTCAGGGACAAAATGCATCCTATTTGTAAGCTGGACATGCCTTACATTAAACATAGAGAGAATAAATCAAAAAACAGACATTATTTAACTGGATATGAAACTCTACCTCTCTGGTCAAATCTATGAGCACATTTTGAGCAGAATTCTCCTTTCAAATCACAGGATTGCAGTGAAACATGTTAGTTTATTCTGATTAAAAAAACACATGAAAACATTAAATCTATTCATTACAATTTCTTCTAAATTCTTATTCTCATTTCATGTCACTATGGGTTAATATTTACAGGTGCAAGCAAGTCATGTGACACTAACCTTTGACGTTGGGTCACTGCCAGTCATGAAACCATCAGGTGGTCTGAGGAGGACAGCGATGAACAGCAGGCAAAGATGAAGCATGGCCCAGAACTGCTTGAACAAAAACTGAGCCTGTGTGTTTGTGGGGGTGGGAAGAAGTACACACCAATTCTTCATTTTAAGATTCAGGTATCTCGGCTTTAATGAATTTTTCTTCCTTCATTCTAGTTTTAACAGTGCTTTTTTGAACATACAGATGTGACTTAACATATATATATATATTTAATATATTATTCAGCCCTCAAGCAAGAGCTCAGCATGTAAATGACATCTGACATATTTCAACATTAAAATTGAGGGGGGAAATTTGCAATTGTCAATTTGCTTAAAAAAATCTATTAATAACACAAGTTTTTGACAAGGAAACTTAGAATCATATTTAATCCTAGACTACTGTACAGTGGAAATTTTGGCGCAAATTTGCATGACCAGAAACTAGCAGGAAAGTAAAAGCATGCGAATACCTTTGCTTGTTTATAAGTATCACTGTGTAACATCTCGCTCCAGCGGAATAAAGAAAAAACACAGAATTCATCTTCCTCGGCAGAGCATGAAAACTACTCTCAGAAAAATATCCACTTTTACAGTACTTACTTCAAAGTCATGCTAGCTTTCATTTGAGCTGATTATTATTAATCTATTTATTTTTATTCATTTACTTTTTAGAGAGAAATTACCTTGTAGACTTGGCTACAGTTAACAAAACAAGAATAGATTCATCAACACAGATGCAAGAGCACAGAATCAGTGGACAAGAAACATACAATTCAATCTCTTTGTACTTGTCATTCTGTAAGGTCAGATATAATCTCAGTATCAACTTACATTCCTGAGAACGTTACAAAGATATGATAATAAACTTGATATGTAGTCTAACAACACCTGTCCAGTGATCCATAACATTTGTATCTACTGCTGTATAGCAAGACATAGACTAAAAAGTAGAGAGATGACCTACCTTACAGTATTTCTTCCACTTGACCTCTAGAAGCTCACTGATGACCTGACCCTCCAACATCTTGAGATGGTGAATACTTTCATTCTCAACAATCACACTCAGTGCTGAGTCATCATCTAAAATGGTATCAGATAAATAATAATAAAAAAAAAGATTAGGCAACTGAAGTTCTGAAACTGCTTTTTTATTTGTCCTTTTGCCATTTTTTCAGTGTTCCCAATTAAATCAAAGAACACAACAAAACTTGCGGGGTCATCTTAGCATCTCTATTTTTTTTTTTTTTTTTTTTTGGGGGGGGGGGGGGCAGCAGGGGGTGGGGGATGGAGATGTCTAGCAGCTGGATACTGCAATATTAGCTTTTATGAAGATGCTTCTATGGCACCAAAACCACACTCATGAAGACTGGTTGTCAATTCTGAAAATTGTTTGACTTTTTTGTGTTTAATCATGATCAGTGATTCTGACGGGTTTGGCATCTATTTGGTCATACCTGACAGTCCAACTATAAGTGTATAGATGGTGGTCATTGAATTTTCTTGAATGATTATTACTTTGCCTTGCTTGTGAATTTGTCGACAATAAACACACTGACATAGTCATCAAGCCACTTTAATTAAATGCAAGAATATGAAGACAGCACAAGTTAAGTAATTTCCTGTGGAAAGACCTATGCACGGTTTAACTCCTCCGTAATCAGAACAAGGTACTGTCAATACGAGGTTGTAGCTTGATGAAGACCATACACACAGTAATCACACACACATACACAGATAAAGACTAAATCAGTCAAATCTTATCAATAGGTCAATAATGTAATGGCAAGTACTTAGATCACTTTCATAATGGACTGTATTACCATCTGAAAAGTATTGCTCTATGACTTGTCAATACAATATTTACTGCAGTGTGTACAAATAGTGATTGTTGACTCAATCATATCTACTGTTCAGTGTTGATATGTACATTTGTAGCTGAAAATTTTGTGTGATGCACACTTTGGGTTGCAATTGTGATACTTCTTGGAGATTAAATTTGATAAGACTACTGTCCAACCAGGCACAAATTCTTGTAACATGCTCAACAATCTCTACAGACATGTCATATACTTCTCAGCTCAGTTATAAAACAAGTTTGTGCAACAACCCCAAATAGTTTGACACTTTACACATTAAAAGCATATATTAGTGTTATATAACTTAACTGTGCCATAAAGGGACGACTCTGCACTTTCTAATGATTGGTACATTTGTGCTCCCAGATCAAGCACAATTTCTGTGTTTTCAAAATACTATCACATCATCTTGGCCAATACTGTAAATCACACCATCTTCCATAATTCATAATTCCATAATTCATCCATATAAAAGCACTGTTCGGATAGATTTTCACAAGTTTGGCAGAGAAAAATTCAAAACAAACTCAGAGTGCAAATACTTACTGACTTTCCCGTTCTCATCAATGGAATCTAACAGGGATAGTGGATATGCCACGTAGGCCACCTTCCCATACGTCCACTGAGTATCACTGCTGAGGTCCAGGAGAGCTGCAAAGAGCTCTTCCCTGCCTAGACGGAAGGACAGCTGAAGTGGTGTTAGTCCCGCTGCATTGCGAATGGTGTAGGAAGCCGGCATCTTGTTGTGATGGATTGCATGATAGAACATCAGCTGTTTGGAGAGATATAAGTCAGCTTATATTAACATACACCTCATGTCTGCCGGGGATAGGGTATAATAGCATTTTATTTCTTAAAGATGCTTTTCATGACAAAATATCTACTGCATAACTTTGAGTCACTCTGGTAATCAAGCCTACTAAACCTAGTAAAAAAATCAATTAAATCATTTTTTCTTTGGTATAGGTGAGTAGTATTCTTGTTCATTTAATTTGTCATTAAGAATAACCCCTCCTTCATTTCTTTAACCTTTTGTCATGTTGCACAATTTTTATCCCAATCATCTAATCATCTTCCTGAAGCATGAATTTGCATTATATAACTTCATCAATGAATAGATTGGCAGAATATCAAGTAAAAGATATTAAATATCAACACCAATCTTGCACCCATGAGCTCCTTGCCTCCAGAAAGGCATGACAGCTTGGAATACTTTCCACAACTATAACCCCTCAACATACCTTCTGGTTATGAATGATGGCCATGTGAACGATAGTATTCCCAAAGGAATCCTTGGCGTTTGGATGACACCTGCCCTCGCCTGGTTTTCGCCTTAGTGACTGATCAATGAGATAGTCGTAGAGTTCAATGCGACCAAAACTGGCACAGAATGCCAGAGGGTATTCGCCAAGGTATGCCGGACCCTCATAGCGGGATTTGGTATGGGCTATGTATTTCCGCTCCTTCAGGTCGTCTGGGCGAAAGAAGCGCCCTCGTGCCCTCTGGTCAAGTCGCGCTCTGTACCTCCCAACCAGCAGCTTGACCGACTTCACATCATTGTTGACAATGGCAAGATGTAGCGCACTCTCTCCTGTCATAAAACGAGTAAATATGTGATATCATCATGTCATGATGACTCGGTCATTCCCATACACAAGACACAAAATATGCCGCTCAAGCATCTTAGGTAGAGGCATACATATTTTGAATTTAAAAACCAATGAAAAAACATATATATTACTTGTATTTGCACACATTATAGTTTATAAGAAGTGATATGGGCTTGCTAACTGATGAATTATGCCGTGAGATTTGTGGGAGATTCAATAGAAAAATTTGATTTGAGTAAATCAGCAGTGACAAACAAGCAGTGAGCTCTTGTAGAAAATGGAACAAAATTAAACTAATTATACAGCTGATTAGATTAACTGTGAACAGCAACGACAACAACAACAAAAATGTTCTTCAAACTATGATCTAAAGGGGACAGAGAAAGATAAGATACAGGAATGTACATGCAGTGACCAAGACTCACCGTAAAAATCACTACCCTCATAGACATCTAAAACCAGCTTTGGGTAAAGTTCTAACAGGTGTCTGGCGATCTCACTGTGCATGGGTGTGTCATTCAAGTAACACAGGTGGAGAATGGTCTCCCCTATGGCTCCTCTCTGATAGAGATCAAAGCATAACTCATGCTCCTCAAACTTGTTGATGGCTCCATCCTGGTAGTTCTTGAAGTTCTCCATCAAATCATGGTCGTTTATTGAGTTCTGGGTATCAGATGGAAACAAAACAAAAAATGATAGTAATCAACCTCAAGAAGGACAGTATGTCTCTTTTCCTTTAAACATTTTATAATCACTTGTAAAAGTTGAGATGCAGCAGTCAAAGTGCTCATAATGTATGCATGCAAACCATAACAAGCACTACAGATATGAATCCATGGAAATGGTGCTTCTACCAGTCTCAGAGAGGCACCAGTCTCAGAAAGGGGCAGAATGGAGCATACAAATAGGAGTCCCTAAGATACTCACATGCACCAGTTCATATCAGCTAGGACCATACAATTATCATTTGAAATTAAGATGAATGTACTTTTGTCCTTAAACACAATTTGGTCTTCATGTGAAATCAGGACCAGGTAATAAAACACAAAATCATGATGAACTAAAAACAAGGCAAGTGCCAAATTGTGTCTCGCCCATTCGCGTACAAGGAATTAATATTTTTTATTACTCCCAGAAGTTAATTGACCTGCTTATGACCTTTGACCTTGTGGTGACCTTCATCACCCCAAGGGACATTTACCATCCAAGTTTGGTCACAAACGGACAAAGGGATCAAAAGTATGAGCCATAATCGAAACGCGCCATAAAAACTTAACATTGGGCCCTAAAAATTTGTTGACCCCTTTCTGTGACCATTGACCTTGTGATGACCTTTAACTCCCCAAGGAACATCTACCGTCCAAGTTTGGTCACAAACGGACATAGGGATCAAAAGTTATGAGCCACAATCAAAACGCGGCCTAAAAACATAACACTGGGCCCTAAAACTTTGTTGATCAATGTCTGTGACCTTTGACCTTGTGACGACCTTCACCTCCCCAAGGGACATCTTCCATCCAAGTTTGGTCTCAAACGGACAAAAGGATCAAAAGTTATGAGCCAGAAACGAAATGCGCCCTATAAACTTAACATTGGGCCCTAAAAGTTCGTTGACCCCTGTCTGTGACCTTTGACATTGTGGTTACCTTCAACTTCCCAAGAGACATCTACCATCACCCAAGTTTGATTGCCATTGTAACAACATGTGCTGAGTTACGTGTGATAAGAGTCTTGCAAGTAAACTTTAACGTATGACCTCAAATGACCTTTGACCTTATCAGGTGACCTCTTACGGCACCATAAGATGAAGGTACCCCCAGTGCATACATCACCCAAGTTTGATTGCCATTGTGGCAACATGTGTCGAGTTACGTGTGATAAGAGAGTCTTGCAAGTAAACTTTAACGTATGACCTCAAATGACCTTTGACCTTATCCTGTGACCTCCAACGGCACCATAACATGAAGGTACCCCCAGTGCATCTATGACCCAAGTTAGGTTGTAATCCAAGCAACTTATGTGAAGTTATTTGTCAAAAGAGAGTCTTGCAGGTAAACTTTAACATAGAAAAGAGAGTCTTGCACATACTCTTTAATATGACCTTCAAATGACCTTTGACATCATCACATGACCCCCGACAACACCATAACATGAAGATACCCCTGGTACTTCTATCACGCAAGTGTGGCTGCCATTGCTGTAACAGTTGCCAAGTTATGCATCATAAGAGAGTCTTGCAGGTAAACTTTAACATTTGTGACGGACGACGGACGGACGCCATTTGGATCCCTTAGTCTCGCCTTCACCTCCGGTGGGCGAGACAAAAACGACAAAAAGGATAGGCTGAATCATGATGCCAATATATGGTTTGTTTTAATATCCAGAGAAGTGAAATACCCATGTGTCATTGAAAATCTACTTTCTCTACAGTAGGTTACTAGTAAATTATGCAAGATAAATTAAAGGACAAGTTCACCTTCATAGACATGTGGGTTTTGTGAATGCAGCAATATTAGTAGAACACATCAGTGAGAGTTTGAGGAAAATCGGACAATCTGTTCAAAAGTTATGAATTTTTGAAGTTTCTGCTCAGTCACGACTGGATGAGAAGACTACTATAGCTGGTGATGTCACATGTGTACAACGACATAAAGAAAGTATAAAGCAAATTCAACAAATTTTTATTTTTCTCGCGTAACAAAAGAACACTCGACTTCTCTCTTTCAGAAGGCAAGGGGAAAAATATCACCCCTAACGGTGTACGTCAGTAACAAGTTGAAGAAATGTGCACTTTATTCAAAAAGTAAAGTTTTGTGAAATTCTCTCTTTATTTTCCTTATATTGTTGTACGCATGTGACATCATACACTGTGGTAGTCTTCTCATCCAGCAGTGACTGCGCAGATACTTAAAAAATTCATAACTTTTGAATGGATTGTCCAATTTTCCCCAAACTTTCACTGATGTGTTCTACTAATATCGTTGCCTTCACTCAACCCACATGTCTATGAAGGAGGACTTGTCCTTTAAGTATGAAGAAATTAAATTATCACAGGTTTTTTTTTTTTCACAATCTCAGAGTACCAAGAGAATTATGCACTGGGTACAGAGAGAGTCAGAACAAAAAGTAAATAGTGCATCCCCTTTTCCTTTACCTTGTTTCCTTCAAGGACCTCCCACTTGTATCGAGCAAACTCCTCTTGGCTGACGGATCGACCACGCCCGCCATCATAGAGCATCTTTTCCACCTGCTGGACGATAAAATCTCTGAAGTCCTCAACTGATAGTCGCCCCTCTCGCATCTTCTGGTAGGTTGTGACCAGGATGCCCCCACCATTGAGGTATAGCAGCTGGTACATGGGGTTCTCCTCTGCAGCCTCATTTTGTTTGCGCCACTCAGCGTCCGGGTCCGTGGCCTTGAGAGCCCCCTGGAGCGCTGCCCTGAAGCGGCGCAACATGGAGTTGGCTTGCTCAGAATGTCACACACAAAATGTTGCCCTGGTCAGATGTTTGTGAGATTAGAAAATCATCAAAGAATAATCAATTTTTCATATACAATGGTTGCTGGGGACAATCAAATAAACTAAAACAAGTACATTTTATGAAATGAATAAATAAACAAGTACAAGGTAAATTTTGTGAAATGAATAAATTGAATTGAATTGAATTGATGAAATACAAAACAAAACCTTTGTTTCTTTGACTGAACAACACTAGTAAATCTACTTGAAACAGTTAACATAGAGGGAGAAAGTGAGTGAGTCACAATAAACAAACCATATCAAAACAGAAACACACGAACAACTACAACAACAATGAGATATGAATCTCGTCACTCGAAGACAAGTTAGGAGATACGCTGGGGATATATCAGCCACCCATAATCAACAACAAATAGCAACTTGATCTGAGATACGTTCGTGGCGTTCTTTCAGGATTTAATAGCAACAAAGTTTTGTATAATCCTACTGGTATTGCATTTTTTACTCTTTTCCTTCTTTAGCCTGTTTTGATTGTATACCATTTTGTTTTATTTTGTACCCATATTTCAAAGTTGGGAAAGTCTTTTATCTACTTTGGGGCCTTTTTCCAACAAGCCTGAAAGGGCTGCCTGCAATTGGTCTCCCACAATGAATATGTTTATACCATGACTTGAAACTGTGATGATAAAAAAGGAATGTTTGGTTCTATTAAAAAAGAAAATCATTGATTTGGTACAAAATCACCAACAATATTATTCTTATATAATGTCAAAATCAAGAGCAACAAAATCACCAGTTGAAGATGAATTTTGTACCAAAATCATTAGCAGGGAAGTGATCACAGAACCAGATATGGTTCCTTTTGGCGCACCATAGCAAAAAAAAAAAAACAAAACAAAAAAACAAAAAAACAAAAAAAAAACGGACCATTGCTGATACCGTGCTCAATGTAAACGGACCTTTAGCCACTGAGCTATGTCTCCATGAAGAACACATGTTGAACGTGAGCTTATTATTATGTGAAAGATAAATCAAGAACATATTCATCTGGATTACATTCTCATATGGATGTGAATGTGGGTCTCACACAGCAATGCTAATACCAGCACCAAACTTGAAATGACAAAGCTGATAATGATAATCCCAAGGGGCTAGTGTTAATCAATAGGGAAAAAGTCGCCACAACAAACGGTGGAGCTCGGTTCAGCAGACAACATTCAACATCGAGCCTAGCACCAGCAACCGGAAATACATCATGACTTTGAGGTGAACCTCAATCGACTGATTTCAAGTTCAGTTTTATGGTCAGTGCTAATGCTGAGATAGCTAGCAGTAGCACTAGCACTAGCATGCACTGAACTTGAAATCTCCATCGATGTAGCTGTATCACCAAAGCATCAACTTCTGGTGATCACAACACTGATGGTTTACAAGTACTCTTGGTATTAATATCATTTATAATTTAAGTTTGAGGAGGAGCTTGCCTTTGTTAAATTATCAGCATACAGCCACAGAACATGCAAAGCACTATACAGCCATGTAGATCGCAACAGGGATGCAGTTCCTCTTATCTACAATGTATGACAGGACCTACAATTTTGTACACATTCCACACAGGACGCATTTTATAATTCACCAAACCCCGCGTTCACATTGGTCCCCGCGACGCGGGGACAGCCACAAGAGATCTTATCTTTTTTACGTGTACTGACCGTTCACATTGGTATCTCATCTGTCCCCGAGCTGTGGGGGCATTTTGGGGCTTGGAGCGAGCTCTGCCACTTGAATCCAGGCATAGCGCATGCGCACATTTGATGACCACAGCTGGACGCTATCAATTTCGCCCCAAGGTCACTCTCCCCTCCAAATCTTGTCCCCGTACCCGACTTGCTTCGCGGGGACGAGGGGACAAGTCCCAGCGAGCGTTCACATTATGGTTTTTGAGGAGAAAGTCCCATAGCTCGGGACTTTCCCCGCGTCGCGGGGACCAATGTGAACGCGGGGTATGTCAACCCACACAGAGGTAATTGTCCAGGGGGTACTGAGTAATTGCCCTTGACCCTTCTGATTATGTCTGACTGTTGAGTAATTGATAGTGAAAATACATGTTAATTATGATAACACTACTTTGATTAGTCCTTTTGTAAAAGCACTGAAGGATTATATGGCAACCTTCTCCACATGAATATTTACAATGCCATTTTCTATTGCTGATATTCAACAAATCTCTTACACTCAATGATGACTTTGTGCAGGCAAACGAATGATCCAGGAACGTTGTCACTGATATGTGAATCCATGAGATTCTACAGTGTACGTCAAATTCCATGACCATTCATATATTCTGTAACCAAGTTAGAATCACAGTTTGTATTGCATACAAAAAATGTACACTTATAGAACTAAACAACTCATGTGAGTCCCTCTCAATACTAGAATTGCTGCGGGGTACGTACACAACTTGTACATTGTATTCAGCTTGAGCCACTGACATGCCACAATCAGTGAATGGTACCCTCGAGCACAGTTGCTGTCAAGGAATAAGGAACAGCCTGCCACTATACAATTGTAGGTAGTGGAGCTATTGTTCATGAACAATGCATAGCATTCCAAAATTGCATTGCGGAGAATCAAAAGCGTCTTTCACTTTGGAAGGTCATTTATGCGATAAACAGCATGGAATGGCTGCATACATTTATACTGAACGTTATTCTGGTGCCTTTAACTGTCAACCTACACATGTGTGGACTATTAGACATTTAGGGAGGTTACTCACACAGGGAGGCACACAACAAATACAATGTAGTACCCAGTATATTTTAAGATTGAATAGTATTGAGGATGCAGCATGGCAGCACAAGCTGTTCAGGCCTTGTGTTTCTAACTTGCATGAAATCCACAGCAAAGACAAGATACCGATAATCAGAGTGGCAGCAGCAAAAAGTGCAGTGACTTCTATGTACATGTAAACAGTATTTCATTTTATTTTTTTCCCCTTATAGTTTTCCCTTGTACATGGATGATAGATTCAATGTCAGGTTCTACAGCATCATGTGATATTACCAGCTACATTGTCTCATAATTTCTTTTTCTGTTTACAAATATTCTCACATGCTTCGACGATTCATATCATAGAGCAGCACACACAACAACCCACTAACACACCTGCACAGCACGGTGGGTACTATGGCAACTATAAGCCACGCACATGCAAGCTTTGCACTGTATTCATAGATTGAGTACTGTTCTGTTTAATTGCTCTATTCTCATCAGACCCTACACCATTGATCTAGTCTAGCTGAGGCAGCACGACGCAGTATATGGTCTCAAGGGCATCCTATCTCTAATGGGCAGTCATGCATCAGTGACACAGAAAATTAATTTTCCAATCTTCATTTGCAGAAAATATCCATAACTGTTGTTATTTTCAAGTAATTGTTTATGACGAAGAAAATTACAGTGCTTCATGTTGATATTAATAATGCAACTCTATGTGAGACTATTTTCATAACTTTTGTTTGGTGTTCTATACCTGGTACTCTTCTTCACAAATTGATGTATTTCTATACAACTTGTATGAGATAAGCTGGCATGGAGTGTCTTTCTGTAGCTCACAGCCACACTCCCTTCCACAGCTTGTTTTTCAATAATTTATGAGTGTATATAGATGCAGAAAAAGAGAATGGTGCATGTGTCTAAACACATGCATGCATGTGTGCAATATCGATACACAATGCTAAACATAACCTTGAGTGTGTAATGCCCTTGATGTATGGTACACACACCTACCAAGTACCATTGTTGTATGACGGCCTTGACATTAGCAATGGCCCAGTGGCCCAGGGCCACTTAGAATTGATGTTGAGTCACCAAATTTATCTTTTAGTGGTCCAATTGGGCAACTATATTCAAAATGGGTTGTTATATTGTACTTTGACTTTTATTTCAGGCCACTACCTAGTGTACATGTCCATTTTCTTGCCACCAATAATTTAGATTTTTAAGATTTTAGTGGCCTGAAAAGGCCACGAAACAAAAGAAACAAAGCAAATTGGCCCTGGGTATGAAATAACTCTGGTCTCTGTTGATGAGATCTTGCTTACAAGTGTTCAATCATCATAAAAATATATTCTGTAATGCAAGCACTAAAGATTGTTAAAATGTAGGTGCAAACATTAGTCTGTTTGAGGTTTGAAAGGTAGTAGCCACCTACAACTAAACTGGATATGCAATGACTGGGGGGGGGGGATCACAGTGATTTAAAGTTATAAAATGGTAATTGTACGACATGACTTGACAGACATCCTAGAGTGTAAAATAGTCATAATCTATCCCTTTCAACAAACACAAATCTTAAGAAACATACATTATTTACATGCAATAATATGCAGATAAAATCTGTTATAATCTTAAGTTGTTGAAATGAAAAAAATATACTGCTCATTTAGATTTATTACAAACTTATGTAATATCAGTTTTGTGAACTGAGGTTTTTTTTTTTTTATTCAAACTACCACTGATACCCATTATCTGTACATAAAATATCTCAACATAAAATGTATTGAAATGATAGAATACTTCATACTTCTTCCTTAAATATGGATAGCTTCAATCGATGTTGATCACTAGCACAAATGCAGTTTACCTATGTGATACAAGAATGTGGACTTGCAAATATTAGAACATTGCTGAATTTGTGGGGTAAATGAAATCCCATGTCATACCAACATACAGTATACACACAGTGAGGTACTTGCTGAATGTAACTGATTCATATCTTTTCTTTTCCTGCCTGGGACGTGACACAAATTTCTTTTTCCAGTATACACTAAAGTGTAATATTGCAAACAAACTTGTTTTCATGCACATAAAACAATGTTTTGTCCTATTTCACTCTTCAGACAGAACAGTCTAGATCTAGAAATTGGAACTAAAATACAAGTACTTCATAGAGTATATATATATATATATATATATATATATATATATATTTTTTTTTTTTTGTTGTTGTTCTGGCTGCAATCCCACGTCTAATTTGGTATTAAAAGATTATGTAACCACCTAATAAGCCTCTTTGAACACTCTATGTCATAGAACTACATACAGCTGTACATTGTATTATACGTGTATGTAAGCTGTATAATTGACATAAACTCTGTATTTATGCATGTTTGCAACTAGACTAAGTTATATCCTTTGAATTATGGTGCTAATTATTGTCAACAACAACAACAAAAAATGTATTAGTAAAGATATTTTGGTAGTAGTATATACTGCCCTCACAGATTCCTGTCCATAGCTCAGCCACTCTGTCTTTCACGGCTACTAAAAAAATCCCCTCCCAACCCCTAGAAAAGATGTTAAAGACTCTGTCAACAGCATCCACCTTATTCGATCAGTCACTTTTTTTCATCCACTTTAGTTGGTTGCTAGAGGCAAGTTTGATAGAACATGAGATGATCTCAGCACTGTGTACTGTATAGATGTGTGTGAGAGGATGTGCCCAATATTTCTTTTAGGGAAATATGCAGTCTGTTTGCATCGATCTTTATGTAAAACTTAAGAATTCCATTTAACGTTAATTAAGGATATGGTGGTAGAAAGTGAACACGCGATTGTGTTAAGTAACAATGTGCCCCCACCCCTTTGAGTTGCATTTTCCCACCTTTTTAAAAATTGTTCATTCTTTATTCTTGTTGTTTCGGGGGGTTATGCCCTGGTGGCCCCTCACTAGTTCATGGTCCCACAATAAACCAGGCTTAATTGGTGATGACCTGTGATCTATGTACCTGCACTTGCCACGAGAGGTAACTGTATACAGCAAGAACCTACATTTGTACACTATCTTATAGGTATTTTGAAATACATACAATTGTACTGTAGCTGGAATACTTGGAAGATCCCATTTTATTCCCTAGTGCTTCTTTTATCATATTGATTCCTGTGTACTGTGTAGTGCTGGTAGTGTGTACAGTACAAACTCATAACTCTAGGTGTTTTCACTGTTTCTGTTCTAGAGTGAGGTACGTCTTGTCATAAAATTGATTTATATGCTTCAAGCAACTAAAAAATTGTATTTTCATGGAATTACGTACTTGGTAATCAGAGTACGAACATCTTTCATGATGGATCTCTACTCACAATTGCACTCTCACTGGCAATCATGCACTATTTGCTGAGCATTAGAAAGGAAACCTAAACCCAATGCAAAGAGAAACTACTAATTGTTATGTGGATTGATATACAAAGCAGTGCTAACATTAGAACACATCTGTGAAAGTTTGAGGAAAAACGGACAATCAGTGCAAAAGCTATGAATTTGTAAAGTTATGGTGTTGGAACCACTGGATGAGGAGACTACTAAGTGGACAATATGGTGTCATGTGTGGACAACATAAAGAAAATATTTAGGGATTTCACAAAAAAAAAAAAAAAATTTTTCATGAAAATTACACATTCCATCAACTTGATGACATGTATGGTTGGACCTACTACTAATCGACCGCCTAATGTTTATTTGCTTGATAAGAATATTTAACACTGAAATTCACGTAAAAAACTTGACCTATGTGATTGAGAAAATCCAGCTCTATCAAATACCGTTGTTCCCTTTTCGATTCGAAGTTTCAGTGCAAAAATATTGCGTGGCCTCGTTTCAGTTCCCCGCGGTAAATCATGTTTTTAGGATCGACCGCTGTTTTTGCATTGACAATGCACGCAAACCGAGTTGTATTGAACACCGTGTTGTACGAAGCTTTTTAGAAGCCTTTTAGAAACTTCCATAGACATTACATTGTGCTGTCATTACGATTCGGTGAAAATAATTCATTCGAAATTTTGTCCTTGATTAAAACCATTAATGAACAGTGAATTATCGCGTTTTCCCACACAATCCTCGTCTACATTCAAAGCCAATCCATTTTTACGTGCTTTGCGCGCAGAGAAGTGCGTACTACGTGTTCAGTGCGCGAATTATACGCGGTCGGTTTAAAAAAGGGTGGTCGATATGTGTGTTAGTAGGGCTACCACACATATCTATAATTCCCCTGCTTTCTGAAAGCAGTTAGTCAAGTGCTCTTTCAGTATGCTAGAAAAGTGAATTTTTGTGGAATTCCCTTTATATTTTCTTTATCCATTGTTGTCCACACATACAAAGTTGTAAAACTATGTCATATCCAGCTGTTCCAAAACCAAAACTTCAAAAATTCATAACATTTGCATCAATTGTCCGATTTTCCTCAAACTTTCACTGTTTTCTACTGATGTTGCTGCTTTATTCACGCAATCCACATTTCTCTTGACTTTGCCTTTGGGTTTACTTTTTATCAATTTTGATAATATCACATATTGAAGCAAAGACTAACGTTAGAGTTGACATTAAGTTAGTACTGATCTAGGACCTATGTCTTGTCTTCACTTTTGGAAGCTTACTTCGTGGCAGCAGCAGCAGCACTGCCCGGCTAGCCCGAGTTTGTGTTTGCCTGCAGCATGCAGGCGCTGGGGAGAGCAAGGGGTACGCCGTACGATTACATTGGGGCACACAGACTATTCGTAGGCCCTACAGTACAGTATTACGTGACATTTCGATTATAGGGCCTAGAATCTACACGATAATTTCGATGTGGAATTTCTGCTACCGTTGACAACTAGATCTTGTAAGTTTGTCGAACGTGTGCAATAACTGAGTACAAATATTTCAGATAATTTTTTACTTACATTTTATTAGCACGATGAATTTCCGGCTTGGAGCATAGCGGGAATGGAAAAATCCTTAGGAAGCCAGAGGTTTTCAACCCGTTGCGTTGCGAAGGTACACAATACAACCAGTCGGACGTACACACACACGAAACATACACGATCCCCACTTCCATCCCCTGTCCAAAGGCGTGGAGAACAATACTATTGTCTTGCACTTCTTTCATTGAGACGCCACACACGTCCAACTACTCATACACACACTATACACACTCGTCCACGGCGCCTCAACCCCGACCACGTTTTTGACACCTGTTGCATGCACTTTGCGGATCACATGAAAGGAAATCAAAGGAGAAGGGACAAGAATATTAATATGATGCGGTAATCACTCAGGCAGCATTAACGGCTTCATATCCGATATCCTGTTCTCTTAAAAGCATTACATGTATTATAATCAGCATCTTTTACGCTTACAAAACTTCTATTAGTTCTTCGGACCGAGTTGCACGACTCGACACTTTGATCAAATCCCAAACTTGTATAATGAAGTTAATCTCTATAATGCCTGAATAACACAATCATGATTCAGTCGTATACTGGCAGGACAACACACACACACACACACACACACACACACACACACACACACACACACACACACACACACACACACACACACACACACACACACACACACACACACATGGGGTACTCAGCAAAAGAGCATTAGAATAAAATAAAATGCTTTCATATTACAAGTGGTATGTAAAGTTTGTTGTTTTGAGCCTGGAATCTATACATAATAAAAACTAACGCACCTCACTCAAATTTCAACTCGTTTGAATAAAAAGATCATACAATTTGAGTTGTCTCCACCAGACATGACAGCGGCTATAAACTGTATGTTCTGTGCTAAAGACACAAACATGTCAAATTTTGCATATTGTGATGTATCACTCCTTGATTGATATATAACAACCATATATAATAGAGATGTATACATTGTTTTGTATAGTATTAGGGACCCTGTATATACGTTTCAACATAAGTTACACTTTATCAGCGGCTTTTTCAGTCGATATGTATATGGCAATGTGTAATAAATCAACAGTGCATATCCTGCGTTTGGAATTATCAAATCAAATAGTCTTCATTAAGAAGGAGCTATTGTCATAATTGTAAACTCCTTTGGTCATCATTCAAGCTTTCCAGATTGATAATGCATATTGAATAACTTCGTAACATTGTATAATTTGCTTTGTTGAATCAAATGTGGAGTTTCAACAAGCTATAACAAGCTGTCTAAAACCTGCATCATTTCACACACAGATAGACCCGCACGCACACACACACTCACCCTCACACATCTTTTCTATCTTATTCTCACTTAAAAAGATTATAATACATATATACATGTATATATATATATATATATATATATATATATATATATATATATATGAGAGAGATATTCAAATCGCGATAAATGAAATCAGGACTCTCTTTCACTGCTGTATACACTGCCGTCTTTTTCTGCTGATGAACATTGTTTAATTAGACGGCAAGCATCAGACAAAAGCCAATATACACTTGTCTTAATCAATTGTAACATATTTTATTTCAGTATAAATCGACGATCACACATCTCCATCATTGTCCATATAAGAATCATGACTCAATATGATACGATGGTAATATATCTCATCCAATGCAGTGGATAGGGTATGGGATTACAGTTTGGCAAATGGTGCATGTAATGAAGTGCCACCATCGCGCTAAAATGCAGCATATACTTTCCATCGAGTTCCTCATTTTATCTGTAGAATTGCATAGTTCACAAAACATACATGATCAAACAGGACTTGCTAATCATAAAAGAACAAAATAAGATTTTTCTGTACCGTTTACGAATATCAAAACTTGAATTAGATTTTGCAATGAATAAAAACATTAAATACAGAGAACTTATGCACGTATTTCCAGGTTAAGCTATCAGGGGTTTAAAAACATGATATTTTACGGAATATATAGTCATTGTATTTCTTAAAAGACCAACATCGAGAAATCTGAAAGTCGTCAGAATCGATAATTCTATCTCATGAACAAAAATCTCATCAATTGATTTTGTAAAATGCTCAGTAAATTTAAAAGTAGCAGAGGGCACGATTTCCTCACAACACAGGGAATTCCAGTCGTTCATATCATATTTTACAGTAAGCTTCTTGTGTGTATTTTGTCGATTGTTCCAAGAATTTTCTTATACCCATTACTATATTATACTTTAATGGCAAGTAATATCTAAATTATTTACAATCAAGCCATCCTCTTGAAGAAGAATCATCATCATCATCATCTTTTTGTTGAGATAATCCCAGATGTTATCATCGTCGACATTCAATCATTACGCAGTCAATTTTTATTCTCATAACCTTACATACAGGTCTTTCATAGACAGCATGATTTAAAAAAAAAAATCAAATGGAAAGGCACAGTTTCCACTTCAGGAAAATCTAACCAGATGTTTGATGTGATTTTCGCTCCCAACAGTCACCGACATTATAAGGTTAAGGTTGTAGACATGGATATAGTTACTCTCTTAATTTCTAGGATTTATTTTTAAGTCCTAAGGATTTATTTCTTTAAGTCCTAGCGGACTGTAGATACGGACAAAACCTTAGGACTTAAAAGTAAGTCTTAGCTAGGATTTAAAAATTTAAGTCTATGTTCGACTTAAATTTCAAGTCTATAGGATTTATTTTTTAAGTCTTATTAGATTACATTTAAATCTTTCTTAGACTTGTTTTTAGAATAAATCCAGCTTGGATTTAAACGATAAAAGACTTATTTTAAGCCTTCCTTGGATTTATTTCAAATAAATCCATCATGGATTTAAACTCAGACTACTGAAAATGACAGCCAATTGATGCACTTTCTTCACATGTAAAGGTTTATTTATTTTAACAAAATCAAACTGATGCATTTTTCACAAACATCGATAAGTTACAAAATATAGAGATGATTGTCATACACATGTAGGCTTCAGAAAAAATGAAATACGACATGATGAAAACAGAGCATATTTTGCAATAGTCTCAGATGGTCACATCTTCACATTCATGTTACTGATGCTTCTTTCACTGTGTTCTGTAAACAAGTTACTAGACGACTGGAACCTTCATTGCCAAATAGATTACTTTTTTCACTTTTTTTTAAAAATCTTGCAAGATGACTCCATACGACTTGATTCACTTTCATTTTATGTATTTCTTTCCCTGGTGAGCATCGTTAAGTCGTAAGATGGAAACTATGAACAAATGTAAGATTACATATGAATTCTAATAACTTAAATTTTAGAAATGATGCTGTGTAATAAACAATACAGCCTCCATTAAGTTAACATTTAGATTTACACGCTTTGTACGTCCCATGCATGCAATTTAAAGAATTATTTGATTTTTTGGAATGATGCATAGTATAAATTTAATCAAGAGGGAAGTAAAGGCCAAAATTAGTGTAATCAAATTAGAAAAGAGAAGAAATTTCCCTACACAGAATGGTGTAAAGACTATGAAAATCAGCTACGAAATAAGGAAGATATGCCTCTTTTCAATTTCACACATTTCCAGAAAACAGATCTTGTCCAGTCTTTATGAACGTCCAAATGAGGGAATTGATGATGTCATTCCTTCAAAATTTTTACACTTTTCACCTGCATGTATTTGCATATTCATACGGACTAGTCAAGAAATGTTTTCTGAAAACGTGTTACATTTCCTTATTTCTTACCAGACTTCCCTAATTTTTCCACTATTCCGTAGGGAAAATTTACAATTGAATCCAAACTGTATTACATATAACAGTAGATCTATGTAAACTCTGAAGTAAATTCACCTTAAAACATTAAGAAGCTCAAATAACAGTTAACATTCTAAACTTACTTCTAAAATTCCTTGAATATCGATTGTCTGAAATGGATTTACATAAGTACATTTCCATACTGCATTTTGGTAGACAAAATGTTTGACAAAAGAATATACAAATTCCTGCTTAATCTATTGATATTTAAGAATCAATCTCAACTGATGACAGGGAACCATCTCAAGAGACTGTTCAAGTGAGATGGACCACTAGTTTCTTAATTACTTTGATGTCATATCTCGTAACAAAGCACTATGTTGAAGTGATGCAATCTGAATTTTTAACTAGAATTATCACTCATTGTGATTAATATACCCCCACCCACAATTGAGGGAATTAGCTCAACCAGGATTATTTTTTCTTACTTTTTAATAAAGAAAAAAAATACCATGGCAATGCACTGTTCCACCTCTCAAATCAATTGCTCAAAAACTGAGTGAGCAAGATAGATAAACTGATGATTTCTATGGTTTTTACTAAAAATTGTGTAACCATGGCAACACAATGTTGGACATTAAGAAAAAAATGAAGTTTGCACAACTATAGGCCCTATATCATAGCCGTCATATGTGCCAAATTTCAAGCTAAATGCTAAAAGGGTGAGGGGTTTAGTTGAATTCACATTAGTGTATCATTTTCATGCAAAATATACTGTTACCATGGCAACACATTTTCCACACTGACAAAAGATTTTTTGCACATCTAGGTAATGCAGAGGTAACATGTGCCAAATTTGAAGCCAAAATGCTCTAAACAGAGACAGGAGAATCGAAATGTTTGTATGATTTTCATGGAAAATGCACCGTAACCATGGCAACAGATTGTTTAATGATGAAATATGAAGTTTGCATATTTCTGAACTACAATGGTTGCATGTGCCAAATTTCAAGCCAAATGCTCAAAGACTGAGGGAGTTACCTGAATCCAAAATATTTTTGTATGATTTTCATTCAAACTATGTTGTTACCATGGCAACACAATGATCAACAATGACGAAAGGTTAAGTTTGCACATGTACGTACCATAGTGGTCAGGTGTGCCAAATTTCAAGCTAAATGCTCAAAGACTGAGGTTGTTACATGAATCCACAATATCTTTGTATGCATTTTAGTGAAAAGATGCTGTTACCATGGCAACGCATTGTTCACCGTTGATGAAAGATTAAGTTTGCACATCTATATGCTAAAGTTGTTGCATGTGCCAAATGTCAAGCCAATTACTCAAAGAGTGAGGGAGTTAACTGAATCCACAATATTTTTGTATGATTTTCATTCAAAATATGCCGTTACCATGGCAACACATTGATCGACACTTACGAAAGAATACGTTTACACATCTACATACCACAGTGGTCTTTTGTGCCAAATTTCTGGCTAAATGGCTAAAAGGAAGTTAGCTGAATCCACAATATTTTTGTATGTTTTTTGGTTTAAAAAAAGCTGTTACCAAGGCAACGCATTGCTCACCACATTGTTTCCATATCTATATACCATAGTGGTCATGTGTGCCAAATTTCAAGTCAAATGCTCTAAATTTGTTTAAGGTGCCCATCTGCGCTGAATCTATCCTTCCTCGTGGGTTCAAGCACTTACTTTGGCTGGAAAACCAAAGTTTATTTCTTTATAAATAGAGAGTTTCATATTAAAGTGTTTAGCCACAATGTCATAATGAAAATAGCAACAAATCAGCGCTCAATAAATGTGATGGACAATGGCTCAACAACACTGTGGGAGTGATGAAAATTAGGTAATCGTTGAATAATTACAAAATTGTTCAGGGGAACTTAAACTTTCTTCTTTCAATTTAAATCAATGCGGATCTGGCATTACTTTTTTTTTTTCATCATCAACCAGACATAATATACAGAAAACAAGCCAAAGATGAACAATAAATAAATTGAAACTGGACATGTATAAAAACTTGAAATATTGTTTAAATGTTCACGTAGCAATGCAAATGCAAAAGTGAGGCACACACATACATGATAGCACCTCTAAAGGAAACATTGCGGCATTAACTTTCCTTATTGTGTTATTTTCATTTAAAAATGCACACAAAAAATATTACAAGGAAACTTTACTACAACCAGGGCATGACAGACATGCTTCTTGTGTGCATGGATTTGTAGCTCAATATAAATGGAAAAGTGAGGCACACATAACATAACTCAATATCCATGAGTCAAACATTATGCATGATAGTATCTTCAAAGGAAACATTGCAGCATTTTACCTGTGTTACTTTGATTTAAGAATTCACCGAAAATTAAGAAAACTTTGCTGCACATCAGGGCAAGTCAGATATGCTTCTTGTGTGCATGGGTTTGTGGCACAATGTCGGAAAATCTTACTAGCATCATACACTGACGTGTTCTTGAAGTTTGTGGCTAATGCCCAGAACGAAGCCCTCACTCGGGATTGTAGCAGTACATGAATATGCCGCCACAAAATCAAAGAATGCTTCAAGCACCCAAGCATATTTGACGATGAAGACACAGTGGGCTTTAAAGAGTCTGTCAAATTCTTGCTTCCGGTCATCTCCAGCCTGGACTTAGTATGGTCTTGTCCAGGATGAGAAAATACTGGATGTACGTCTAGTCACTCCCTTATCTGACTAAGCAGGGCTGGCTGAAGGTGGCATCTTTAGCATCACTGAAGTTTGCGCTTCTCGCTCGTGATGCATACGTTTCGCGCGGATCAACTTGGCGTTTCCCGTTTGTTAGGGCTTTCAGGTGGGAGAATCTCCAGATCAGAAGATGCTTGGGGCTTGGGTTGGAGTCTCTGCATCAGCAATGCCATGAACATTGGTTCCTACCTGAAAAGAGATTAAACATGTATAGCAGTACTGATATTTCGAACTAAATTTCACTTGAATCGTTTGAGCAAATGACAAAGGCTGCAATTATTATCAAATAAACTTTGCATCACATAGAGGGAAGTTAAGTTCTCAGTGAGAGGGCACTCTGGAGGGAAAAAAATATTAAAATATAATTTTACATATTGATCTTAAATACAATGTACTAATAACATATTCATCACATAACTTTTAGTTTGTGATGTACAAGTAAATATTTCTGATATATTTCGGAACATATTATTTTAAAACATTTTGTCTCACTGATCTGGTAAACCTCAAAGCCTTGAAAAAAATTCCCAGAAATCAGATTACTTTTTGCCATCATCGGGGTGGGGCCTACTTGATATTTACATGTTCCAGACTCATAAGATATTTGATGTACATATTATTACAAATCAATAGAAGTCAGCATGCATTTTTAATCCGTAATTTAATGAATTTAAAAGAAAACTGTCAAAACACGGTAGATACCCCTTCACAATACTCATTGCTGAATGTTCTAAAGTTTGTTTGAGAAGAATCGCTTCAAAAACACTGATATATCAGAGAAGAAAACTTTGCATTTCTCACGACAGCATGAGAAATTCAGATTTTTAAATTCCACCTGTTACTGAGTACATGCAGATTCTACACGAGTCTTGCTTTGTAAGATACGAAGCTCAAATATTCTTCTCTAAACATGAGCTGGTACTTAAAAGCCCAATGAAACATGCATATTGATAATTCTCAAAATTGGAAGCTCAGTGATTTGATCATGAACTGATTTCAAGTCTATAAACAATAAGCATATACTGTACTTACAGGCACATAGTCATTCTGCACCAGGTACTGCTGGGCATCCTTCGGGAGCATGAGAGGTCCTCTCCCTTTCTTCTACATGGGGATGTTGGGTCTGTGAAGCATCGCTGCAAGTAGTGACATTCCACAAAATTCCTATAGAATGGAACACAATACAATTTTTTTTTTCAACTTTAAGTATTTCACCCATTCTCTTTAACATATTAGATATGACGTATTGTATCAGCTCTGACAATCCCTAACATTCAGTTTTCGACTTATTATCAATATCAGTCTATGAAGAGCAAACTCGTGCACATTCACTTTCCTGAAATGTGTAATAGCAATGAAGCATAAACAAATGAGTAAGTTTTACTCTTACACTTTGGACAGAAATTGTTCCAGTAATTATAATCAATGCCACAAGATCTATGAGGATTGGCGGAAGGACTTACTGTCTCCATCCATGTCTTCACATCTTCTTACGATGTCTTGCAACTAAGGGTGGTTTCGCTTGGCAAGTGCAAGATTCTATTGACATAAAATGGCCCCCATCTGTTCACCATCTCCTGCACTTTTCTCGGTACAACTGGGCAAAGTCCGCATTGATCTGAAAATAAACACAAAAACTGTGAAATATCAGTGATAAGGAAGTGGAAAATGAAAAACAGAAACGCTTGACAAAAAAAAAAAGGAAGAAAACAAATATGCTTCGGGGTATAAACGGTCTGCATAGCCACACTTTTAGATTTTTATGTAATTAATTATTTCTTATTGGTCTCGAGGGTTGTATTTCATGCTGGAGGAAAAAAATGAGACCGATATCTCTGATTTTTGTTTCAGATGTTATCGTTAAAATCAATTTTTAGAAATACCAGGGATGTCTTGCATATCTAAACACCAAGAAGGGATAGTCCTGACAGAGTACTCCTTGGAGTACAAATTATACAAATAACAGGTAATTTGCATTCCATTTATCTTAAAAAATATTAAAAGTAAAAAATAAAAAAAGGCCTCATATATTGTAAAAATTCACTACATTCTCTCACTGGTGTATGTGATGCTTAATGCATACATCTCAGCCAGAAGTGTAGATCTGTAGAATTTTTAAGTCTAGATCCTTCTACTCAAACACAGATCACCACATTGATTATGCTACAAAGAGAAAGACTGGAGTAGATTACCTTTATCCAGGTGCGAAATCTTGTTCCATTGCACGAGTTAATTCCATACATTATTTGTTTCATACAACGCCTTCAACAATAACACTAACAGACTTACTAGTTCAAGAAAGAGTCTTGAATTCAGTGCAGAAATGGCAACCATAAGGCCTAGGTGTCCAGGCCTACTACTGAGTGGTAGTAATAATAGTAGCAGTATTTTCATGGAATGCAAATCAGTAGCACATTCACATTACATACACATGTACGCAGCCGAGTGCAAGTAGCATTGAAGTTGATTATTCCAGTAAAATGAGTGACATGATGCACGCTTGATAGTAAGAGTGTTGAGTGCACACGCCATAGGTAATTGTTCATTGTGACATCAGACTCAGTAGACCTAGTCATGCAGTGGAACAGAAACTGTTTATTAATTGTAGACCCCCTATTTTAATATGGGAGTCAATAGAAATTGGTGATGTCAGCCAATATGGCCCATGCGATAGAAGTTTTTAAAGTTCAGAGCTTGACGCCACTGCACTGGCATTGCAACATTGGCGCCCTAAACCCTGGGGCGCTCATCACACAGGGGGCTTCGTGTTTGGGCTGGTCGCAGTTCTATTGTAGCGCCCATAGAGGGTCTACGTACTATTGGTGGCCTAAACACAACGTTAAAAATAAAACCCATCTAACAGCATATGCCCTACATTTTATCACAGCATAGGGTATGATAAGGCCTAGAACTGTGCCTTTCTACGTAGAAATTGATAAATTAAACCTTACAAGAGTGTAGGAAGGGGTGAACTGACACTAACTTGTTACTGTTACTCAGTGTTAGACGACAGTTAGGCCTACGCTACAGTAGCCTGTTATGCCCATAGCTTTACCTTTCAGTCAAGACACCAACATCGTAAATCATTAGGTAGAATGGGCGCTTTATAAGAGTCCCTGTATTATTACACTTGTACTTGCAGTTTCACCGAAATAGAGCCCCCACAATACTAGTATAACGTTAGCCTTCATGTAACTTGTTACAATGTTTGGATAGACACATTACTAATTAGCCATGAACAGCTAACGTTAGCACTGGCGCTTCAGGGATGGACAGCGCTGTATACAGCGGCAAGGCTCAAACTCGCCAAAAATGTAGGGCGGTTAGTGCACATCTTAACATCTTTTATCTTTGGTTACTGAGTCCCAGAGTTATCAAACACATTCTTAAGCATTCATACAGTAATATGCTCACCTTTAAGCAACTTGGTCAAGCTTCCGTCAGATCATGCCCTCAAAAAACTCCGGCCTGCATGACTTCTGCCTTCAAGACCAACTCAACTGTTCGAGTCAATAGCGTTTGTTTGCAAACATGATAGGTACAAGTACATACACATATTGTGCAACGAATGTGTGTGTATGACTACGCTATCTAGCATCGCATGAAGCAAAGTGACGGCCAGCGCCAATTCCGGTTTTAGGCGGTTCAAGATAGCGCATGACGTCATTTACAAGTCATCTGATTGGCTGAAAGTTTAAGTCCTTGTTAGATTTAGATTGCGAACAGCTTCGACACTCAACTTTTAATCGAAGCCACCTAAAATAAGTCTTAAAGACTTAAAATATTTTAAGTCGTAAGAAAGATTTAAAATTTAAGTCCTAGAAATTAAGAGAGTATGTCATTGTCCATTGTGACACTCACAGCTGTCACTCGTTCTAATGAAAGAAAGTATTTGAATGTCGACAACTTCATCGTATAGTTATCATGGCGTTCGAATGAGTGTATTTTCCAAAGCACATTTATTGCCTGGTAATCTGAATAAAGTAAGGCAAACATCTCGTTGACAAATCAGTAGAACCAAATGCTTAAGATTGATAACTATGAACAATCCACAAGTCTTTATGCGGCAAACATAATTCTACAACTCTGACAACGAATAGTTACATAACATTCGACTTCAACAAGTGAGTAAAAAATAATAATAACTTTGCGTTTCACAAACGAAGAGTATACAAAATCTTTGTCGCATTACTGTTTTCTTACGATTAGTAAAACAAGACGTGCTTAGTAACACACCAGTGGCACCCAAGTTTCAGTTCTTGTCATGTGAGTGGACTTTCTGTGTACAGTGGATCTGAACTCAGGAGAAAATATGTTCAAGTTTGCATGAGGTAAGATATGCACGGAGTGAAGCTTTTTATTATACAATGTGGCTTGGAAGTCCCGGTAGGAAAGTTATTACCCACCTCTAAAAATCTCCTTAATCTGTGGTCTGTTCTTCAGTGACTATACTCTTTGAGAACATTATCATAAAATTGATAACATAATTATAAACAATGACCTGGATGCGATCCTTGATTGGATGGGAGTTTTGCATTCTTCTCTGTACTGTATAAGAATAGAGATAAGCAGCATACTATTTTCCAGCACGTACGAGGGAGGCGAAGATACTATCTTCTTTCTTCATCAACACATTGGGAGGGTCGAACTCAGCCACATGACCATCACTAAGTGTTAGGATGTTGTCTGAATCCATGATGGTACCAACACGATGCTGCAAGGAAATCAAATACACTCAAATGTTGAGAATAGTATAGTCTTCTGTTGTGTACACATTCAATAACTTTGAACTTGAAACGAACCCTCTACATATTTGCATTTGAACCATCAAATGAAAAGTTAACACTTTGTAAAGCTCAAATGGAAAAGAGAAATGATCGTGTTCAAGTATTCTGATTTGAAGGGGCCCAATCCTTATGTTGTATATACTCGGTTATTGATAAGAAAAATACACATGCAAGTTACTTTTGACGACGCGTTGTAGATATGATAAATACGTTTGTTTGATGATCTTTCTCTTATGCTAAATTAATTGATAATTTCAAATAAGAGAATTGACAATATATACACATACAAGCAAAACATATATATATATACACACACATATATATTAAAGAGAGCTTTCTGTGCAAATGCAGGAACTATTCCTTGGAACAAACTTCATTTCACTATAAAGAAGACACCACTTCCCCCCTTTTTTTTGTATATATAGGGAACATATTCTCAAGGAATTTAAAATTACGCCTGATATCGTGTGTTTTAGTCTGTAGAATCTTTTTGGTCATTAAAGGTAAGCAAACACTTTACGTGCAATAAAGTTGCTGTGATTATTCACTCTTCTGCGTAGTTTCCAACGGGTGAAATAATTTCATTTAGGTACAGGTGGTGTAAGCAGACATATTTCTTGTGACAGAGATATATTGATCGAAGTGATGATTATAGCTTGATAAACTTTCACATTCACGTCTTTTTTTAATTCTTTTCATTCATTTGCATTGTTTGTACACATATTTAGGTTATCAATGTCATGGTGATGGTTTTAACAAATAAAATTCAAGTTTAAATCTAAGTAAATGAGTGTGAATATCGTGTGATAGTACACTATGAGAAGATTCTGACATGATTGTGGTAAAGTTGTAATGGAAATAAGCTACCCGTTTTGCCGTTGGCATTTTGATATATTTATAGTATTACTTACTGCAATTGTTATCACTGTCCTATCCTGGAACACGTCAGCAACAACGTCTTGTAATATCCGATCCTGCGTTAATTTACGGAGAGAAAGATTAGTAGTTGCAGTTGAGTAAATCAATGAGTAAACACAATGAGTAAGGAGGAGGGATACCGGTAATACATTGGTAATACTTTAATGCTGCGTGACTTTCACCGCATTAACAAATCCATCCGTCTAAAGTTTCGCTCATTCTCTCTTTCCCTCACTTTCCCTCCTGACCTATACTGCCCTACTTTGGCAAAATGAAGCAAGTGACAAAAGTGACATTTCTCGTAAAAGAGCAAAATGTGTCTGTCATTTACACCGACGTCAATGGACTAACATGATGTCTAATCTAACATATCTCTTAGTAGGATGAGTGTTTTTGCATGAAATTTGGCCTGGAAGAAGAGCTCATTATGTGAATTATGAAAACATCAATAACTCAAATTCGGATGGTATGTCACTTGCTTCCTTTTGCCAAAGTAGGGCAGTATACGTCTTTTACAATTTCCATATCATCACTATGTGTATGTATCGGCCTACTCAAGCACGAAAGGTCAACGGTGAGAATGGGGAGAGAAGGTTGAGGGTAGGGTGATGTGGAGAAGATTGTATCAATCATGGAAGTAACAATGTGCAGACATGGCTTTATGGGAAGGGGACAGATAATTTACCCTCAAACGTCATGAGATGCTCTATAGACAAAGTTATATTGATTATAGGTAAAGAGAAAACCGGAGTGTTAGCATGTCACAAAAAGAGATTCATAGAATTTGTGTTAACAACAATGGCAAGGTGACTTGCTGAATAACACAAAGTAAACAAAGAAGCTTGTACAAATCTCTCACATGCCAAGTTTCCATTTGCTACCACAAACACATTGACATGATAGATACTCTGTTCAAAAGACTGGTTGAGAAAGGGAGATGGGATAGGTTTGGATCTCGGAGGGAGGGGATGTATAGGGCGAGTTTCTTGGAGTGCCTTGAACATGGATACTGATGTTGATGTAAACGTACCGTCTCCTGGTCTATGGACGCAGTGGCCTCATCCATGACAAGGATCCTAGAATCTCGAAGGAAGGCCCGCGCCAGACAGAACAGCTGCCTCTGACCTACGCTGAAATTCTCCCCACCTTCTGTCACAACGTAGTCTGAAACAGGAATGGTATAACAGGTGACCAATGTAAGATTTGTTTTAACTGTTGTCCAGTGTACTGTTTCCGAGTTTTCTCATGTTTAAGAAATTAAACCCTGTTGTATAAACAAGATTATGTGTGTTTGTGTGTCACGAGATTGAAAGTATTTTTATGCGTTTGAAACCACTAGTCAGAGTGTGGCATTCTCCATTTCACTTGGTGACAAGGAAGGCTAAACCATTCGGTTCAAGTTATAGTCTTGTCAATAGAAACTTTGTAGCATATAAAGCAATAGCCTTTGTAGGTTTCATTGTAAATTAGCAAAGGCTATGGGAAGGTCAAAGGTCTCACCTAGTCCCCCTTCAAGAGGTGTGACTACATCTCTGAGCTGAGCGATGTCCAGAGCTTTCCACAACTCGTCATCGGATTTTGAGTCGGACGGGTCTAGATTCCGTCTGTTACGAGTGACACGGGAAAGAAAGAAAGAAAAAATAACAAGAAGAGTGAGAGGAATGGAGGAATAAGGATATAAAGGACACAATAATAATAATAATTACCAACGAAACGCAAATTGTATATAACATGCTGTAGAATAATGCACATTGTATTTTGTTATCTACCTATACGGATGAATTCAACAGTCACAGCAGATTTTGATATACAGGGATCGAACAAATTATCTTTATGAGTCTTGTTACCTGACAAACTAAATGAAACTATACAAAATATCATTTGAAAAATCTTTTAAAGAAAAGGTGCATTTAGCTTTGAAAACGTTATGAAATAAATATCTCAACCCTGAGTCTAGGACTATTTTGTTGATAAAGGAAAGGAAGAAATTTAGTCTCTATTTACCTTTCTATTGAAAAGTTGTCTTACGTCTAGCTCTTTCAACGCAATTGATAATCAACATCCCATAACTTTCTTCAAGACTCCATGAATGTCATTTTGCAATATTATTGAGATTGTGTCAATACCCACTTGCACAAACGCATATTTTATACGACCACACAAACAAACACAAACACACACACATGGCACATGCACACACTGACAGGTACAAAGATCAACAAAGAGTGACGATCGCCTTTTCAGGAAAGACGTGAGACAATCACGTGATGAAACTCTTTTTGCTCACCTGATGCTACCAGTGAAAAGGATGGCATCTTGTGGGATGATAGACAGTCTCTGGCGTAAAGTGATGAGAGGAACGGAAGCAATGTCCACACCGTCTATCAAAATACGACCTGAGGACGAGAGCGATAAAATCATCAATTCATATACACTTATATTCCTCACACCATCTTTCTTCCGATACTCTTGAATAAAGGTTGAAGACTGCATCATACATCACCTATGATTACAAGACATTCATTCTGCGAAATAAGTCAGAATCCTCTCAGTTCCATTCCCTTCTGGCATGGAATAACTTCTTCTTCCATTGCCATAACGGGGTGAAGAAGGTAAATTCGATAGAATCCCTGTACAGGTCTCAGTGATCTATGACTCTTACATATACATGGTTGGCTACTCTTACATCATCAAGACTATGATCCTGTTTGATCGCTTCAGAGCTGTTATTTAGCACTCACTGAAAATTAAGAAGTTTAGGCAATGCCTATTTAACTTTTATTGCAGGAAATGCCTTCTGTTAATGAATTATTAGTAACCAGTATTTCAATCATTCTCGTCAACGTGTCTGTACCTTTGTGCTTCGTGTGCTGAATTGAAAATGAAAATTCTAGAAATATTCACACACACACAATGCTTTTTTTTTTAAAATGAAGACTGGACAATGAAGATTCAGCGAAAGAGATAAGCTTAAATAGATACGGGGATGATAGGTAAACCTATCATCTGTACTTTTAATGTGTTCAAAAGTAGAATAGTGCTCAGTAACATGTGTCGTTTCATGAAACCTACTAACTGCATGTAGAAGACAACTTTAATGAATGATAGTTTAAGAGACGTAGTTCAACTTGCCCTTGAAAGTATCGATGATACGGAAAAGGGCTAAGGTCAGAGATGATTTTCCACTTCCGGTCCGTCCACAAATACCAAG
This sequence comes from Diadema setosum, assembly GCA_033980235.1. Taxonomy (NCBI): domain Eukaryota; kingdom Metazoa; phylum Echinodermata; class Echinoidea; order Diadematoida; family Diadematidae; genus Diadema; species Diadema setosum. The sequence goes on from CM067060.1 coordinate 49,949,663, forward strand.
CTAGTCATGAAAAGAAAGGATAAACACAATAAAGATATTTTAACCTTTTATGTACTTGCAGTGCCGATTGCCACTGAAAATTCAATATCGTTGCACATACTAATACTGTACAAAGTAAAAGTTAGTAAGTATGGAATCGATAGCTTTTTGACGAGTAGAATTTTGGCATGACGATGACGTTAATGGTTGACTGAGAAAATTATTTGCATTCGACTTTATCCTTGTCTCTTCTGTGCCAATGTTAAAAGGAGAGTACTAGTTTTGATGCAATACTATATTTCCTGTGAACGTTTTGCATGGTTGAAAACAAGGCGTGTCAGTTTAGCAACGAAACACCATGTTGAGGTTATACACCAATCAACAAAAGAAATGACATAGATTTTTTTTTTTCACTGTGCATTCTCTCGTTACGCATGTTTGGAAGTAACCGATATGAAAAATAGAAATGACTTCTTCGCATTCATTTCTTTAGACGTCTCGGTAGTGTACACATACATGTTTATGATAGCATTATAGTTACGTTTCAGTCTATTCATAGTCTACATCATTATGAACGCTGATTTACATCATCCATTCTAACAGAGTTTATTCCTGGCCAAGGATCAAGGAAGACAAAACAGTCAAGAGCACACTCTCCGGGAGGCGGAGAACGTTTTATTACCTTCTGTCCGGCAGGGATGGTCACGTCGACATCGTGTAGTACGGGGTCCAGCTCGGGTGCGTAGCGTACGCTGATCTTCTCGAGGACGATCTCGCCCTTGTCAGGCCACTCTGGGGGTGGCTCCAGGCCTGACAAAATAACATTACATAACTTTGTCACCTACATTAACAGTTCTAACAAGGAGGTGGAAACTACTTCCGTGAGTTCTAATCAGCCTCTTAAATATCAAAAAATAATCTGCTTCACACAAATGTAATTTGTTTGGAAACTGATTTAAGTTTTTCTATGCGGAATTTTTGCTTTGGCATTGCTCCACAAATAAAAAGCTCAATCACTGCAACGGCGTAAATCCATACTGAGGAGTGGGGGGGATGGTCACCATCACCACGATTACAAGCCCATAACCGGACCGGCGCAGCCTTTTTTTTTTGTTTTGTTTTTTTTTTTTTTTTTTTTTTTTTTGGGGGGGGGGGGGGGGGGGCGGTGGGGGGGGGGGGGCGGGGGGGGGGGTGGAGGGAGAAGCTTTGTGCCCCCCTCCCCCCCCCCCACACACACACACACTTTACAGGGATCGGAAGCCCCACTCTTTTGCATGAAATATAAAGTGGGAGAAAAGTGGCAGCAACAACATAAAGACTTTTTGTTCTTGTTGCTTTTTTTTTTGCTTGTCAGACGACTTTCGGCGGAAAATCAGACCTTAAAAGTATGAAAACATTTTTTTTTTTGTTGTGTGTGTGGAAATATCTGTGAGAGGGAGCGGAACGACCGAACGGGGGAAGGGTGTGTATGGGGGGGGGGGGGTATCCCTCTCCCACACGAGGAAGATTTTGCATTTTCAGACCTGAAATTCAGCGATCTGGTGCTCACTTGTGGTGGAAAATTTTGTTTTCTTTTCATTTAAAAAAAATAAGAAAATGAAATATTCACAATATATTATTGAATGACAAAATCGTGGTATTTCAGCTCTTGCTGAGCGACATCACTGCGAAGGCCTACTTAATAATGGGGCCTATCATCGGCGTAGACAGGATCAGATCTTAGGAGGAGCGGTTATGTGAGGGAACGAATCAAGCGAGGGGGGAGGGGTATGGTAGGGGGGGTTTTCCCCCTCCTACGGTGAAATCTCTTTGCGTTGAAAATTTTGACATTTTTCAGTCCAAAAAACTGCCGTTTTGTAGCTATATTCTTCGCTTTGGAAATTAAGGGGGGGCACACCAGGCGCAACTGCTGTCAATCACTGGCAGCAACATCAGGAGAATGGCATAGCGATTAAATGCGAGCGAAGTGGAGCGAGCGAGCATGAAAATTTTAAACATTTTACAGTCTAAAAACTGCCGTTTGTAGCTATACTTTTTCGCTTTGGAAATTAAGGGGGGGCCGCATCAGGCGCAACTGCTGGCAATTACTGGCAGCAACTTCAGGAGAATGGCATAGCAGTTAAATGCGAGCGAGCGGGACGAGCGAGCTTGAAAATTTTGACATTTTACAGTCCAAAGACTGCCGTTTGTGGCTGTATTTTTTCGCTTTGGAAATTATGGGGGCACACCGGGCGCAACTGCCGGCAATCGGGCAGCAACATCAGAATGGCATAACGATTAAATGCGAGCGAGCGAAGCGAGTGAGCTTGAAAATTTTGATATTTTACAGTCCCACATGTCCTTTGTGGCTATACTAGTATTTTTTCGCTTTGGAAATTAAGGGGGGGGGGGGGGGCGCACCGGGCGAAAACTGCTGGCAATTACTGGCAGCAACATCAGGAGAATGGCATAAGGATTAAATGCGAGCGAGCGAAGCGAATTAGCTTCAAAATGTTGACATTAATTTTGACAGTCCAAAAACTGCCGTTTGTTAGCTATATTTTTCGCTTTGGAAATTAAGGGGGCGCACCGGGCAAGAACTGCTGGCAATTACTGGCAGCAACATCAGGAGAATGGAATAATAATTAGATGCGAGCGAGCGAAGCGAGCGAGCTTCAAAAAGTTGACATTTTACAGTCCCCAAATTGCCATTTGTAGCTATATTTTTCGCTTTGGAAATTAAGGGGGGGGGGGGGCGCACCTGCTCACAATCATTGGCAGCAACATCAGGAGAATGGCATAGCGATTAAATGCGAGCGAGCGGAGCGAGCGAGCTTGAAAATTTTGACATTTTACAGTCTTAAAACTGCCGTTTGTAGCTATATGCTTTGGAAATTAAGGGGGGCGCACCTGCTCACAATCATTGGCAGCAACATCAGGAGAATGGCATAGCGATTAAATGCGAGCGAGCGGAGCGAGCGAGCTTGAAAATTTTGACATTTTACAGTCCAAAGACTGCCGTTTGTGACTGTATTTTTTCGCTTTGAAAATTAAGGGGGCACACCGGGCGCAACTGCCGGCAATTACTGGCAGCAACAATAGGAGAATGGCATACTGATTAAATGCTAGCGAGCGAAGCGAGTGAGCTTGAAAATTTTGACATTTTCCAGTCCTAAAAACTGTCGTTTGTAGCTATGTTCGCTTTGGAAATTAAGGGGGGCGCACCGGGCGCAACTGCTGTCAGTCACTGGCAGCAACATCAGGAGAATGGCATAGCGGTTAAATGCGAGCGAGCGGAGCGAGCGAGCTTTAAAATTTTAAAATTTTACACTCCAAAAACTGCCGTTTGTAGCTATATTTTTCGCTTTTGTTTGTCCCACTTTTCTTTGAGAACCATCCTCCTCCCCCCCCCCCCCCATCGACGCCTCTTTACATATTAGGTTGCTTTTGTTAAGTGAAAGATCTGCTGCACACTCTTTGATAAATTAAGGAATATACGTCTATGTCAAAAGTGTACAAAGTTTATCCCTTATCTTGTATAGCGGACCTTTTGCATGCTCATAATTGCAATACAACGATCTGGTGCATAGTTCTGGCGATATTTGGACAATTTTCCATTAAGAAAGTTCGAGATTTGTCCTCATCTCGGGAATTGCTTGGGGGATAAATGATTTGTGTGTCTAAACACTTCCTTTGGGGCGGGGCAAATGCCCCTTTGCCCCCCATAGATTCGACGTCCCTGATCTTCCCTTGGTATGCCCATAGATGTATCCTGACTGAGTCATCAGTCACTGTCGTTTCTCAGGAATGATTCAGGAAATGGAGGGGATTCAATTATGGCGATAAAGTTGTTGTTATTGTTTGTTTGTATGTTTTCGTACATATTTTGCAGATGGTCCCCAGTTACTCGCGTCATAGCATGTTTACATGTATAAGACCTATACTATTTGACGTTGTCAACGCCTGAGCCACACCTTACAGTGTATGTCTATGTTACTTTCTTCGCGAGCGAGCGAAGCGAGCGAGCGCTTGAGAAAATCATACATTTCCCTACAAGATAGAATACTGTTCAGCTCTGTTATCTGTCTGAAGGCCGGCGTACAAACGTCATGCAATATGCCAAAATTGATACAATCACATTTCTGCTTCCTCCATTTTTCCCTCAAAATTCAGGGGGGGGGGGGATGATTGTACAGGCCATCCCCCCCCCTCCTCCATTTCAGGGGGGGGGGGGATATATCCCCCCCCCCCCATCCCCCCCCCCCGGGATTTACGCCCATGAATCACTGGTAAACATTCTGTTGTTATTTCTTGTCTAAGGTAGTCTGATAATCATCAAAACAAACGGAATGATCACATACAAGAAATCGTAATATTAAGGAAATATAATCATAGTCGATTATCATGCCAATATCATGTAGGCCTATATCAGCTGAGAATGTGGAATGTCAAAGTCCCTCCCCCCTCCCAAGTCAGCTGTTAGCTTTCTTGATTCTTTTTAGGGCAACAAATTCAGCAAGAACTTTTAGCCTACCGTCGTAGTCTTCGTTCTTGACCTCTGTGTAGTATCGAATTCGCTCAATGGCGTTCATCTGGAGCTCCAGATCGGCGCAACCTCGGACCACCATGTTCATAAAGATGGAAATCTGTTGTGGAATAGAACTACTGACGGCTTCAAATTGTGCAGCTATGAGTTTATTGTCACCTTATACGATAAGATTGAGCATCGGTATACCGATAAGACAACGTTCTCGTTTATGATCTCGTGTTTGGCGTGAATCTGGAATCTTTGATATCGATTGATTCAAGTGTTCTTTGTGAAAATCAGGTCGCTGATAAAAGAAAACTTGCGAACTTGCAAATGGTGTAATAATGTACTTTAAATAAATAACCTCATTCAATACTAAATTGGATGAAAACTATCATGTAGAAAGTGATGTGCATGGACAGAATCAAAACTTATCACAAAGGAGTTGAAGTTAGTGTGTGTCCTGTGACAAAGACTAGGTGCTATTGAAATGTGATAATTTCTATCATTATCATTAACTTTTCATTGCAGCGAGACTAGCACTCATCGCTGCTCACCAAACAGCAGCACAATGTTACTAGAGTTTTTGTATTCACGGTGAGCATGCAACACCTACGCTGAGGAACCCCTCTCGGCACACATGAGAATGATTATGCTTAAGTCTCCAGATAGAGATATATGTAAAAATCAAATAACGTTTTGGTAGGTTTCACTTGTGCAAGACATTGAAAGTCCGAGCAGTGAATAATTCAAAGTAAATAAGATGTCATTGCATAGGAGGCACAGAAAAATCTTCAACTGCTTTATTTGCCGTTTAATTTTGATACGAATAAAATGATTAAAAAAAAAATCAGGTCTATAGGATGTACATGTACGTGTATATTGATAGAAAACAGATTGGCGCAAATGGTAATACATACAATTATATAAATTTCTTTCAGCCTACCGTTTTTCTAAAGACTGGACATGATAAATAATAAGGAAAAGGTGTACAGCATACTGCACCTCGAGTGAGTAGGTTATAGCCAAGCCAACAAGACTGGAATCCACACTACCGTAGATGGCGCCTAGCAGGGCCGAGAGACTGGCGATTAACACGATGACAGCACCGAGATAGTCCTGTGAACAGAGAATGTCGTAATACATTTTTATTTCTGACTCTTGGTGTCTTTGAAATAGGCATTTTTTTTTTCGCATTTGCTTATGAAGCCACAGCTGATACTCAAATACATTCTCTTAGCTGTCACGACAGAAATATCATATTTATAGCATAATGGAACTTGATCTCAAGCAAAATGTCTGTATAATCAGTCGACCCCACTTTCTGTAACTCACCAGACGAATAGCGAGCCACCGATTTGCAGTGTACAGGTAGACCAGTGCCGTGTTGTTCTTGTCGATCTTACCAAGAATGTTTCTGAAAAAGCGTTTCTCATCCCTGTTAGGAAGAAAACATTTAATTGACATTAATTTAATTCACCGCTAAGTTTCCGAATAGACTCCAAACAGAACTCTTGGAATCACCAAATATCTACTGCGTATTGAGAAATGTTGTAAAAGGATGTGTATAACTTGGACAGCGGTGTTCCTATAACTCGCAAACGTTTTATTGGCAAACGGCAAAATATCGGTTTTTGATAGCGACGTAGCTTCATGTAATTCATGTGACAACTCAAGACATCTTTCGTTGGTGAGATAAAGCCCTGCCTCATCTTACGGTGAAATTTGACAAACGGATCACGATTACACAGTTATAGGAGAAATCTTTTTAAAAGTCAATCCCTAACAATGATATCTGAACATAATATGGAAGATATTTCAACATATTGTCATCGTTGTGTTTGAATATGTAGGCCTACTTTTTCCTGCTTTGAAAATCTGGGACTATTTATGCTTTGCATAGACTGAGAAGAATTGTCAATAACTATATCACTTACTTATATGCACGTATGATAGGAAGACCACCTAAGGTTTCAGAAAAATGGGCAAATACCGGAGACCTGGTGACGCTTTCCAGACGTTGTAACATCCTGGGTAGTTGAGTGGATATTAAGAACTTATAGGTAACTTGCAGAAGTAAGCTTCACTGGTTTGATCAGTTACAAACAATATGAGCTGTCTTGATACACATTGAGTAGAATCATCATAATAAGTCATATTAACAACTATTTTGTATGAATCAAGAATCATTTATATATCTTTACATATTATCCTGGCAACACTTTAGGCGTACAAAATTCTGCTCACACGGCACTCGATGAAAAGGGGAAAGAAATCGGGAAGAAAGAAAAAGAAGAAAAAGAAGAAGAAGAAGAAGAAGAGGAGGAGGAAAAGGAGAAAGAACAAGAAGAAGACAACGAGGAAGAGGAGGGAAAAAGGTGAAAGGGTGAGTACAATATGTATCAAGATATGTCTATTCTACTGGAGGCATTATGGCGTTAGTAGGGCCTACACACTGAAGCGCCGGACAGACGGAACCATAAAGTAACAGTTCTTATATTGTGAGAAAGCTACCCTGGGTGAAAATCACCATGCATAATCGTTACAAATGTTTTAATCAGTGCGTCAATAAAGTTATAAACCTTACCTTGACGTGGCCACGAAGTAAACAAGGATGATGAAAAATATGATGCCGATCGGAACGAGGAAGATGACGAAGTAGACGTTGACGATGGAGTTGACGATGAATGAAGCGATGACGCTTACCAGTGTGTTGAGTAGCATGTTGCAGGTGTGAACCAGACGCTGGGATAAACACATTAGATCATCACAAATATTGTGGTAAACATTCCGCTACTGCGCTTTGTCCTGGATACTTTCATTTAATAATATAATGACATTTTTAATGGCATTTTTCATCATAGTAACTTCAAAGATCTGATCTGGGAAATCATGTAAGTTAGAACTGTGTCTCACAACTGTTTATGAAAAAATGGATTTAGCCAGGAAGAAAATTTGCTTCGATTATTTACAAGAAGGCAATAATTACCTGATCGATCCACTGGGTGTCGCTCGACAGTCTGTTGAGAATCCGCCCAATAGGGGTGGTGTCGAAGAACCTGATTTCAGAAAGTGAAAATGAAGTTATTAAGAGTACCGCTGAATATAAAGCTGACATCTCAACTAATTGGAAGTGCACTGATTATACAATGGCGACAAAGTATTCACTGATGTACCGAAGAATTTGTTTAACAAAAGCACAAACTCCATTACACGCTCAAACTTTTAAATTGGACATTAAAAAAATTATAAATTTTGCCTACCAGAATATGTCATGAACTGAACATCATATGAGAAGTATAGTTTGCAGGAATCGTTAGTTTATCACAATTTATCTTTTCGTTTTCCACTATCTCAAAGACTCAAAAGTGTTTATTCAGAAAATTAGGCCATATACCATATTACTATTATCATTCCACATTTAACATGCAATGATAAACCCTCATAAGAGAGATGGTAAAATGATTAATTCCAACAAATGAGGTATAAGAATGGTACATACAAATACCATAATTGATTTCGAGCTAGAAAATTGCCTGGGTTAAGGTTTTTGTATACTGAAAATAGTAGTAAAGACAAATATTTGTCGCCTTGTTTCTCTTATTTTCATCTTTCAGTCCTTTTCTTTCATACAACCTTTGTTTAGAAGATATATCTTTTGGTTCACAAGCAAGTCACTAGTGTGATATAACTTTGAACGGATGGACGAATTTGCTATAAAAGGAAAGGCCATAATCTCCTACAAAATCGTTTGATTTGCCGGGAGACCTTGCACTGTCGAGAGCAAGACGTCAAGTACAAAACAATTTGAACATCACTTTTTAAATTTTTACTTCTTGTCATCGTTACTCTATTGATTGCGTTCCATTATACTATCTATGTTGACTATGTATAATGACTGTGCGTTTGTTGTTTCTGTAGAAGTCGTTACTTTGATGAAAACAGAAAAAAAAATATTGTAGGAATTTTACCTCATGGGTATGCCGATGATATTCTGGACCAGTGCGAAGTGGATGGCTCGCGCTGCCAGCAGGGCTCCCAGACAGCTGAAAATATTCGATAAGATTGACCCAGCTACGGTAGACACGGAAAATCCGGCGTATCCCCTCAGGTAATAGCTTGTTGATTTGGTTTCCTGTAACAGGTTACGACACAGACAAACTTTATACTCAGTATGCAATCTTAGCTAAGATAGATAATAGCATTTGAACCGTTTAACTTTAACCTTTGAGACATCATGATTCTGAAGAATTAAAACTGAAATTTGATCGATAGAATAGAAAACAACAACAAAATCATCATCATCATCATCACCACCAATAACAACAACAACCAAATGATATGACGTACAATGTATCAAGAAGAAGGTGAACATTTTGAGTTTTGTTCTCACGTTTGCGGGCAATAGGCCAGATTCGGACCAATCGGAGAGCCAGAAGTTGGTAGCCACCTGGAGACCACTCCTCATAGCAACGCATCCAACCATCAGACAGGCGATGGAGTATCCCATCGACTTGAAGTAATACATGTACATCATGTAGGACACTGATCCCTTCTCTTTCTCCTCCTCTTCGATTAGCCGGCCTGTCTCCTCCGCTAGGGTGAATAGGAAAAGCGATCAATGTAACAAACGATCTGTTTCTTGTTCAGGTACACAATGTCGCGCAAAGTGGACGATGATGATGACTATAATGGAGATATCGATGACTGTTATGGAGGTGGTACAGATGATGAATGCACTTAAAGTGATGCTGATGGAAATAATTGTGATGAAGTCAATAACCACGTTGATGAAGGCAGCGATTAGCAACATGTGTTCCAAACAATGATGATTTTATGATGATGACTAAAATGTGATGTCTACCACTGTGAGGACGGTCATAACGACGATACACGGCACTTTTATTTATCGACTGTGATCGCATCAATAATTAGGAACATTTCTACAATATGAACTATTGATAAGTTCGTTAGTGATATTAATGTTCCAACGTTCTCGAGGTAATAGTTATGTAATACATTCATGAATCGTGTATCAGTGAGTCCCCTGGAGGAAAGGGGGATGTTTTGAGTATACTCAAGCTGTGGGTACAGAGTGATAGCTGTTAAAGATGTTTGGTAGGCTTTGTCTTGGACACCATGGAATAACAGATCTATCATGTATAGACAGATCTGAAATGGGCTATCCACCGCTACATATCTTATTATCATTGCCACAGTCATGTAAATTTGTTTTTACTGTGTTCTGATATATCAATTATGTTATGTTCGACGCTATTTATTTTTGTACAGGATTTTACTGTTTCGGACATGAAAACGAACGAACGAACGAACATACAAACAAGCAAGCAAACAAGCAAGCAAACAAACAAGATACAAGATAAAAACTAGACTTAGATAGCAAGTAAGAGTGACTTGCAAACAACCATTAGGAATGTTCGGTACAACTTCTTAGATTCTAAGACATAAAGATGTTGATGTTGAAATAATGCATTTCTCTTCCTCCACACTACCTGATGTTCCTGGAACTGGATCTTTGTTGACGGAAATCTGTCTCGATAGCTGTTTCTTCAGGGCTCGCCTCTCTTCCAGCAATGTCTCAGACTCGGCCCCCGACGCCTCGGCCTCTGATTCCGTTGCCTCCTTCAGCATGCGTTCCGAGTCGGCCAAAAGAGATGGGTCAGCCTCCGCCACCTCATCAGGCGTGCCCTGACACGAGATTTTACCGTCTTTCATCACGATTACCTGTCAGGAGGTCGAACAAGGAGTGTCCATGAATACCAAGGTGCGAGATCATCAAGATCTCCAAATGATCATTGTAATTTATTTAATCATCCACGACAGCAGCAACATCGAGTATAGAATGAAACATCACTGGTATACTGAGCATGCGGACGAGTTAAACACCAGTCATCGATTTGGTAATTACTGAAGATTCAATGCAACAGGAAGTATCAAGAGCAGTAGAATACACAGCAGACAGCATTATAGTTGCACGACAGATCATACAATGATATTCTATTAACCCATCACCTTCGTGCACATGCAGTTAATGTATATAGCACCACAAACACACTTTCAAATGTATGTATATATTGCATATGACACATATTCTACCCCTCCATTTGTCCTCTTTCTTTCTCTGTCGCAGACTATCTCTGTCTCTCTATTGTCATTTATTTATTACTCTATGTTCACAAACAACGAAAGGATGGATAATCAAAAGCCTTTGATTCTATGATTTGCCTGATATAAAAATTCGTATTGCTGATAAAGGATTTCGCGTTTGTATTTAACTTTCAGATTACTTCCTGAAATTTCTGACATGATACTTTACATAGACAGACATACGAGCATTTGATAATACTCATGATGAATTTCACAGCGCAGGGGGAGAAAAACAATTTTCTTGGTGGTAAATCACCATAATTTTGTTCAATATTACAAATTCAGTTTGAATATTGGTATTCCTACCTTGTCAGCGTCAGGCAGATACTGCAGCTGGTGTGTGACGAGGATCACTGTCTTCCGTCGCTTCTTGAGGATGTTCTGGATACCATTCTTGAAGAGATGCGATCCGACGTGCATGTCAAGTGCAGAGAGGGGGTCATCCTGGAGACAAACAAAGGACAACGAGACAAAAGTTTGGAAGATTTTTTTTTCGACAACGATTAGTGCATAATTTATCTCATTGTGAATTCTTTCCGAGGAACAAAATCTTTATCTACAGCAATTCTAACAAAAGGGGGTCATCCCCCCAGACCGACATCCACGAGTCATACAGCCCACAAATTCGACATTGAAAACAGGTCCTGAGTCATACAGCTCACGAGTCATCCAGTCAATGAGTTCGACACTAGGTAAAAACAGCCCACGGGTTCGACAGATACAACACAAGCTTAATGTGTCGGTCTCGGAGTGTCGATCTCATGGGCTGTATGACTCTTGAGCTGTATAACTCATGGGCTCTACGACTCGTGAGCTGTATGACTCGTAGATGTCGGTGTCGTGATGTCCACCCGCCAAAAGGGGTGGGGTTGATCATCATGATCTGGCCAGGATACATCATGTACATAGTCACACGTACCAGGATGATGATATCCCTGTTGGCGTACAGACTCCTGGCCACACTGACACGCTGTTTCTGTCCACCACTCAGGTTGATTCCCTTCTCACCGATCTCTGTCATGTCTTTTCCTGGAAGCATGTCGATGTCAGGCTGCAATGCGCATGCGTCAATCACTTTCCGATACCTTGCCAAGGAACAATGAGAAAGACAAATTTTCAATAAGTTTCCAGAAAAGTTTTTAAAGTGCTTCAATTGAGCTAATGAAAAAAAAAAAAAAACGCCCAACACTGCGGAACCTATAAATAGCATTTTTATCACATAAATCTGAATTAACGGTATGCGTATATTACAGAAAAGATAAATATGAAATTTTGACTTTCCCCGGATAATGAAATTAGTTACAAGCACATAATGTGAAAATACTATTTCTGAACAATGATGTAATACAGGTCAATAGGAAACTTGTGAAATGACGACTTTATTCCCTCTTCCAATTCACATGTTATCTTTTCCAGCAACTTTGTGGATGATGTGTGACACTTCGTGGGAGCTGGGCGCCTTTGAATGTTTCAACAGATAAATGGCGCTATATAAATGCTGTTTCATCATCATCATCATCACATTGTGTTTGCTACAAATACATGTATCTCTGATTTGTAAAAATTGGTATTTCATAACTTTCTTATTCTGGTTGTGATTTTGAGAAAATCCCTTACCATTTCGTTAAAATCAACTTGAACATGATTTAAACTTTAGATATTTATCGCACTGCTACCACCACTGGTGACCAATGAAATTCTTACATGCTAAGATTGACTTCTTCCCCGAAGATGATGTTCTCCTTCAGCGTGGCGTTGACGAGCCAGGCTTTCTGGGGAGCGTACGCAGTCGACTTGGCGTCACTACAATCAAGGGGGAGACACTTATTTCATATGGACTTATATTGAATTTTTTGATATATTCTTTGACCGAGAAACATATTTTCTTCTCGACAACAAATACAATACTTATCATTACTAAAGCAAGATGTTGGTCTCTTTAAATTAAAAGGGTACGTCGCCTGAAGCTTGGCCTCATCGATATACCTTTTACATGTTACAAGATGAAATGATGCAAGACAATGGAGTGACAACATGACATAAATCATTGTATATGTGGAAATTGTATGAGTGAACAGTAGTTACCACGAAGATGCACGCAGCTAGTGCTGTGGAAACATTTATTGTTTCACTCTCTGCCACAAAATATAACAATATATCTATTAAGAAACTACTATCGACCGCAAGTAACACTTATACTATGCTATATCCCAACAGTTCTGACACACCTGCTCTAATTGGGATACACCTGCCTGCAGTCCAATAAATTAGGACCATGCAAATTACTCATCCCACACACTCGCCGTAGTCCCTTCTCGAATTCCTCCTTGTTAAAGGCATCTATTTACCACCATCCTTACCTGCTGGTTGCGACAGAACCCGACAGTGTGGTCATCTCATTCAGCATGGCGCTCAGCAAAGATGACTTTCCGCTGCCCACTTGCCCCACAACAATGGTCAGCTTCCCTGGATAGAGAAGAAGATAGTAAAGGACGGCAAGGTTATTTGTAAGAGGTGGACTGTTCTCCTTTACACCATGGAGCAGTAGCTTCATGCTTACACCTCCCTGGCTAGATCTGGTTGGATCAGGGAGGTGGGTCCTACTTCCCAGGTAGTAGGTTTATGTACTTATAAATACTACGTTGTACGATCGTTCTTGTTCACTCACAGTAATGAAACTTTGGGAGACTAATTACAGATCTTTCGAAGTTCTCTTGTACCGTATCATATTCTTATGTACACACGTACACACACAAACATACAACACCCCAGTAAATGATAAATGAGTGATTTGTACTTTTGTGCACACACAGCTTCAGCATTCGTTTTAACACTTCAATGTTGTATCCAAGAATGGACACTGTAATTATAAGTCGGATGTACTGCGTATTGTCGGTTTGTGTGTGTGTGTGTGTGTGTGTGTGTGTGTGTGTGTGTGTTATGTTATGTCTTGTGCTTGTTTTTCATATATTTCACACACGATCAGAAACAGGCTCGGATCTCTCCTCTTACCTTTAGGAATGTCCACATTAATGTCTGTGAGGATGGGTACATTGGAGTCAGGATCCCACGTGAAGTTCCCATCATTGATCTGTTGCCAAGCAACAGGATAGTAACAACTCATTATCTAGTAACTCGTGATGACAGTTATTATGACAACAAAACACTTTCACAAATGGTAGAATATTTTCAGCCACTAAGACTCCGATTGCAAATAATGATATCACATGGTCTTCTTTATCCAGGGTAGCCTCTTCAGTGCTGACACTAGCTGTTCTACCAATGGGTACTGTCCTACCGTGTTTGCTGAGTACCCATAGACACCTGGGTTGAGAAGGACATAGTGGGTAATAACATCATGTACAAGGACCTAAGCACTGGAGTGGATTTGAACTCGGGTCCCCCCGATTGAAAGTCAAGGGTTAAATTTGCCCACTGTGCCACACTGCCAGGAGGAGGAAAGGGGCTTTTTATTCTCATAGGTCTTGTTGAGTATAAACTTCCCTCTCCATTAGGTTTTGGTAAAGAAATTGGTTGTAAAATTATACTTTAGCGGACAAAGTGGACGTACGTAGCTATATGGCGTCCGTGTCATTGAAATGATGTCATACAATCAGCGTCATATGTGATCATTTTTTTTTGAGTTGAGAGAATGGATAGCTTTTAAGAGTCTATCATCTACAGGAATAAGCCCACTAATCGAAGAAACCTGTCGTTACATTTAGGAAAAGCTCATTAATGCGTACTTTAACGATGTTTGTATCTAACATGGGAAAACAATTTTCAAACGAGGCTCCTCACAAACTGCTATCAAGCTCACCCGTATGGCCACATCAGATGGAAGTCCGTCTTTCTCTCCAAAGAAAGTGTCTTCCTGATAATCAGTGGCTCCATAAGACAATGAAGACTTGGGAGATCCGTCTCCGCTAAGGAGTGGTGTCTTCTTATCAGGCGAGTCTGAAGCCGTCTCTACACGTTTGCTTTTCTTTGACCGACTCCTCCCCCAGCTAGGCTGTTTCACATCGATCTCAAAGTCCTATTATGACAAATGAACATTGAATAAAGCTTGGTGAATGCAAAGGGATTTTGGACAATGTTTTCTTTGTGGGCAAGAGGTACTGTGTCTAAATCCCCAATACACAAGAAAAGTATTGCCTGTTAATTAAAGTCGACAAACCCCGAGAATATCCTCATAAGTTCTTGCACACATTCATCGGCGAAGTATGTAGATAAAATGGGCACTGCTTATTGATATGAGGAACTTTTGGAATCCTCAGATTTATGTATTCCTTAACTTGGGCTTGGACTTTGACGTGTTTGAGGCGAGTTGGAATATATCACCAGCAAACCTTATTGTAAAAGGGCTCAAACTGAAATACATCAAAATTATAAACTCAGCTATAAATCTATCTTGAAAATGACACGTACAAGTTTGTCGGTAGACCTGGCACTCTCTGCACTGTCAGTGGCCGAGTCGACACCGTCTGGGAGCCCGCTGATATCTCCAGACTTCCCTTCAACCTCTGGAGCGAGAAGATATTTCCGCAGACGGGAGGTACTGACGATACAGCCGACGAATAGGTTGATGACGAAGGGAAACATGAAAAGCGGACCGGCGATCTGGTTGAAGAGCGAGAGAGAGGTGAAGACGACGTCGGGTGTGAGAATCTTACCAGTCACCGCTGTGTACGTCCCGAATGACTGCAGGAAAGTGAGGACGGTAACGGGAGGACACAAAATACATGTCATTAATTCAAACGGCATCAAGTGATGAGGTCAGAGAGTTCAAAAATAAATTCGATTGAGCACTTACATGGAAGCCCTTTATTAATAAGATAATAGAATAATAAAAAGGTAATTCCATCATATATTTTGTTCGTCTGACAATAAATAAATCAATTCAATTTGGCAGAGCTACACAACCACTTTGCTTATCTTATCATGTTCGTGTCATACAGATGAAGCCAAGCAATGAGTACAAAAATCATTATAAAAAATATGGAGAAATGAAAAAGCAAAACAAAAAACAAAAACAAAAACATAAACGGAGGTGCACTTACAACAAGGGTAACTATGATGGGTGTCGCAGCATTGATGACAACTGTAAATAAAAAAACAAAATAATTCATGAAACATGCATGACGTCACGGTCTTCGTACACAACAGTCACAAGAGCAAACCTTTCTCATTCTCATTCATTCTATATATCTCTTCTTATTTCTCTTTATTTTCACTCTTTCTCCTTCTTACTATGTTAGTTTAGAAGCTACTTCTTTTTGGATTTTTTTTATATTTTATTTTGCATTCATGCATACAGTGTATAAGTTATTTTAATTATGGTGTACAATTTGGTAATCTAGGGCCACCTTTCATCATAATACATGATGGCAACATCAGGCCCAAAAGACCAAAAAAAAAAAAAAGTGAGGGGATCACTAGTAAGTGGGAGATAACTTTGAATCAATGGATGACTTTGCTGTTCTGAAGGAAGGTTACAGCCTCCCAAAAATCGTCAGCTCGGCACTGTCAATAGCATGAGACTTCTGTTGGGTTATGGGAGAGATAAGTAGCTCTTACTTTTCTATTAATGTGATAAGAAAGTAAGAGTAGCAAGGAACAGCTTACAGGTGACAGCAAAGAAGACGTAGACTTTGAGGAGAGCGTAGAGTTCAGTGATTCTGGCCCGTTTGATGGCTTGGTAGTAAATCCTTTCCCATCCATAGAGTTTCAAAAGCTTGATGCCCTGTAGCATCTCATTAGAGATTTTTAGTCGAAAGTCTGCCGCCCCCTTGAGATGGAGTGAAGAATGCATACCAAATACTAATTTTCGTTTGTCTGTGATTGGTCGAATAAGTTTTCTATTATTTATTTTATCATGTCAACAACAGCATACCAGACTTTACTGCCAGACAAATAGAAAAAAAAAATGGGAGAAATCGCCATCTTTAACCAGATTGGCTACTTTACATTACGTGGAGTATCGTTTTTCTTTGATTTTGTTTTGTTTTGCTTTTTGTTGTTATAGGATGATCAAGCTTTCAAATGTATTTATCTTACGCTGGTGTTCACTTCACATATAGGCGTGCGTATGGAAGGCAGAGACAAAGATACAGGATGGTAAGCTTGTAGACAACTTCTGTTAAATTAACTAATATTTATCTCGAAGTTAATCAAATAACCAAAAGCATAAACTTAAAGGATTGTTGTACTTTGTATAGAAAGAAATTCAAATAAAACATTTAGATACAAATATATTGTACATGATACATACTACTGAATACAGGATATGACTGACAACTACAAACTTTCTAAATAGTGTGAATGAGATTCCAGCTGATACGGGATACAAAACTAATAGTTGTTCCCGACATCAGCTTGGCGACAAATTCTACTGAATGTATTCCAGAATGAGTGAAACATCACAATACACAGGCGGACAGAGAATGGTATAATTATAATAGGGAGGTGGGAAGAGTGCCCCACCCCACCTCCCTCGTATACACTGAATAGCAATTAAGAGCATTCTCATTTTAGCTGCTTCTTTGACCTTTATGAATGGAAAGACAGCGACGTCACGTGACTTACGAGGACAGCCTTGATGAACTTTGACATTGATACAGCTGCTGCTAGTTGGAATGGGATGACAAGGAGGAAGACACTAGCTCCAATCAGAGCTGGTGATCCCAGCTGTTGGTAGAGGAGGAAGAGGGCGAAGGCGATCTGGAAGTACAAAGACAGATGAAGGTTAGAGTTCACTGCTATTGGCAGTGAACACTGGGTGGTATTACTAGTTGACATGTTATGTTAATGTAGCAGGAATTACATCTTTTCCATAAATTCTGTCATATTTCATGTATCCTCTACGTCCTCAATAAACTAAACTTTGGCATTGATGAAAGTAGCGATATCGAATTTTGTAACCCCTTCACTGTAATTCATTGTACTGATCAATATGTGTCATATCCCGTTGTAAGTATTTCACCTATTCATACCGGAAGCATGGACATTTCGGCTGTCCTTCCAAGAACTTTGATTCAGAATAAGCTGTGAATAGAGATGGAATTTGTTTGCTCCTGTTTAGTGGTTCCCCTCCCCTGAGCTTTGTTGGAGTCGGTTCCCCTCGGCACATACCTTCACTGGGGTCGCCCAGACTTCGTTGCCAAGCATAAAGAACATCATCACATTATTGGCGTCGACCGACATGTGGTTGGTGATCTGACCCATGGTCATCATCCCGCCGGACATCGCATAGGTCGACAGCCGAAGAGACTTCTCATAGACTACGCTCTGAAAAAGATATAAGCAGATATCCCAAAGAAGTAATCATTCATTCGAGTACCGAAAAGGGTCAAAGCAGTATTATACTGCGACAGCTAAGGTAGTATATCGTAGACGAGTGACATCTGAAGTGGCACAATGAAGAATGATAAAGTACACAGTAAATGTGTGACAAAGAAAGTCAGTTTCTCATTACGATTTGTTACCCGTAGAAATGAGTTGCATGTTCATTTGAATTCATGAAGTGGACCCCGTTTTCAGTTGTTTCAAATATCTAGATTGCGAAGCATCTTGACTCAAATCTACTGCTATTATGATGGCCAATACTGGACATTGTACATTTTTTATGCTGTTGGTTTGCAAAAGCAAAATTTTAAAACCACGAAAAA